>JAUIMM010001949.1:0-1357500 GCA_031769625.1 Taudactylus pleione
CCACTATACAGCTCTACACCACAATCTATACTATGCAACACTTTACACCATATTCTATACTATGTACATCTATACACCATATTCTATACTATGTACCACTATACACCACATTCTAAACTATGTACCATTATACAGCTTTATACCACATTCTATAATATGTACCACTATACACCACATTCTATACTATAAACCACTATACAGCTCTACACAACATTCTATACTATGTTCCTCTATACACCATATTCTATACTATGTACCTCTATACACCATATTCTTTACTATGTACCACTATACACCATATTCTATACTATGTACTACTATAGACCACATTCTATACTAAGTTCCTCTATACACCATATTCTATAGTATGTACCACTATACAGCTCTACACCACATTCTATACCATGTACCACTATACACCATATTCTAGACTATGTACCACTATTCAGCTCTACACCACATTCTATACTATGTACCACTATACACCATATTCTAGACTATGTAACACTATACACCATATTCTATACTATGTAACACTATACACCATATTCTAGACTATGTACCACTATACACCATATTCTATACTATGTACCTCTATAGACCACATTCTACACTATGAACCACTATACTCCACATTCTATACTATGTACCACTATACACTATATTCTATACTATGTACCACTACATACCATATTCTATACTTTGCACTTCTATACACTTTATTCTATACTATGTACCACTATACACCACATTCTATACTATGTACCATTATACAGCTTTATACCACATTCTATACTATGCAACACTATACACCATATTCTATACTATGTACCTCTATACACCATATTCTATACTATGTACCAATATTTAGCTCTACACCACATTCTATACTTTGTACCACTATACAGCTCTACACCACATTCTATACTATGTACCACTATACACCATATTCTATACTATGTACCACTATACACCATATTCTATACTATGTACCACTATACACCACATTCAATACTATGTACCATTATACAGCTTTATACCACATTCTATAATATGTACCACTATACACCACATTCTATACTATAAACCACTATACAGCTCTACACAACATTCTATACTATGTTCCTCTATACACCATATTCTATATTTTGTACCAATATACAGCTCTACACCAAATTCTATACTATGTACCACTATACAACACATTCTATACTATTTACCACTATACACCATATTCTATACTATGTACCACTATACACCATATTCTATACTATGTACCACAATACACCACATTCTATACTATGTACCACTATACACCATATTCTATACTATGTACCACTATACATCTCTACACCATATTCTATTCTATATACCATAATAGAGCTCTGTACCATATTCTATACTATATAAAACTATACACCATATTCTATACTATGTACCACTAAACAGCTTTATACCACATTGTATACTATGTATCATTATACAGCTCTAAACCACATTCTATACTATGTACAACTATACACCATATTCTATACTATGTACGACTATACAGCTCTACACCACATTCTATACTATGTACCACTATACAACATAATCTATACTATGTAAAACTATACAGCTCTACACCTCATTCTATACTATGTACCACTATACACCATATTATATATTATGTACCACTATACAGCTCTACACCACATTCTATACAATGTACCACTATACACCATATTCTATGTACCACTATACACCACAGTTTTGACTATGTACCATTATACACCATATTCTATACTATGTAACTCTATACACCTTATTCTATACTATGTACCACTATACCACTATACACCATATTCTATACTATATACCACTATACAGCTTTACACCATATTCTATACTATGTACCACTATACACCATTTTCTATACTATGAACCACTATACAGCTCTACACCACATTCTATACTATATACCACTATACACCATATTCTATACTATGTACCACTATACACCTCTACACCATATTCTATACTATGTACCACTATACATCATATTCTATACTATGTAACACTATACACCACATTCTATACTATGTACCATTATACAGCTCTACACCACATTTTATACTATGTACCACTATATAACACATTCTATACTATGTACCTCAATACACCATATTCTATACTATGTAGCTCTTTACACCATATTCTATACTATATACCACTATACACCATATTCTATACAATGCACCACTATACACCATATTCTATACTATAAACAACTATTCAGCTCTATCCCATATTCTATACTCTGTACCACTATACACCATATTCTATACTATGAACTACTATACAGCTCTACACCATATTCTATACTATGTACCACTATACACCTCTACACTATATTGTATGCTATATACCACTATACAGCTCTATTCCACTTTCTATACTATGTACCACTGTACAGCTCTACACCATATTCTATACTATATACTACTATACACCACATTCTATACTAAGTACCACTATACACCATATTCTATACTATGTAGCACTATATACCACATTCTATACGATGTACCACTATACAGCTCAACACCACATTCTATACTATGTACCACTATACACCATATTCAAGACTATGTACCACTATACACCATATTCTATACTATGTACCTCTATACACCATATTCTATACTATGTACCTCTAACACCATATTCTATACTATGTACCACTCACTATACACCACATTCTGTACTATGTACCACTATACACCATATTCTATACTTTGTACCTATATACACTATATTCTATACTATGTACCACTATACACTACATTCTATACGATGAACCACTATACAGCTCTACACCACAATCTATACTATGCAACACTTTACACCATATTCTATACTATGTACATCTATACACCATATTCTATACTATGTACCACTATACACCACATTCTAAACTATGTACCATTATACAGCTTTATACCACATTCTATAATATGTACCACTATACACCACATTCTATACTATAAACCACTATACAGCTCTACACAACATTCTATACTATGTTCCTCTATACACCATATTCTATACTATGTACCACTATACAGCTCTACACCAAATTCTATACTATGTACCACTATACAAAACATTCTATACTATTTACCACTATACACCATATTCTATACTATGTACCTCTATACACCATATTCTTTACTATGTACCATTATACACCATATTCTATACTATGTACTACTATAGACCACATTCTATACTAAGTTCCTCTATACACAATATTCTATAGTATGTACCACTATACAGCTCTACACCACATTCTATACTATGTACCACTATACACCATATTCTAGACTATGTACCACTATTCAGCTCTACACCACATTCTATACTATGTACCACTATACACCATATTCTAGACTATGTAACACTATACACCATATTCTAGATGATGTACCTCTATACACCATATTCTATACTATGTAACACTATACACCATATTCTAGACTATGTACCACTATACACCATATTCTATACTATGTACCTCTATAGACCACATTCTACACTATGAACCACTATACTCCACATTCTATACTATGTACCACTATACACCATATTCTATACTATGTGCCTCTATACACTATATTCAATACTATGTACCACCATACACCACATTCTATACTATGTACCACCATACAGCTCTACACCACATTCTATACTATGTACCACTATACAACATATTCTATACTATGTACCACTATACAGCTCTACAGCATATTCTATACTATATACCACAATAGAGCTCTTTACCATATTCTTTACTATATACCACTATACACCATATTCTATACTATGTACCACTATACAGCTTTATACCACATTCTATACTATGTACCTCTATACACCATATTCTATACTATTTACCACTATACAGCTCTACACCACATTCAATACTATATACTACTATATACCAAATTCTATACTATGTACCACTATACACCATATTCTATACTATGTAACACTATACAGCTCTAAACCATATTCTATACTATGTACCTCTATACACCATATTCTATACTATATACAACTATACACCACATTCTAAACTTTGTACCACTATACACCATATTCTATACTATGTTCCACTATACAATTCTTCACCACATTCTATACTATGTACCACTACACAGCTCTACACCACATTCTTTACTATGTACCACTATATACCACATTCTATACTATGTACCACTATACAGCTCTAAACCATATTCTATACTATGTACCTCTATACACCATATTCTATACTATATACAACTATACACCACATTCTAAACTTTGTACCACTATACACCATATTCTATACTATGTTCCACTATACAATTCTTCACCACATTCTATACTATGTACCACTACACAGCTCTACACCATATTCTATACTATATACTACTATACACCACATTCTATACTATGTACCACTACACACCATATTCTATACTATGTACCACAATACAGCTCTACACTATATTCTATACTATGTACCACTATACAACACTACACCTTATTCTATACTATGTACCACTATACAGCTCTACACCAAATTCTATTCTATGTACCACTATACACCATATTCTATACTATGTATCACTATTAACCATATTCTATACAATGTACCACTATACACCATAGTCTATACTATGTAACACTATACACCACATTCTATACTATGTACCATTATACAGCTCTACACCACATTCTTTACTATGTACCACTATATACCACATTCTATACTATGTACCACTATACAGCTCTAAACCATATTCTATACTATGTACCTCTATACACCATATTCTATACTATATACAACTATACACCACATTCTAAACTTTGTACCACTATACACCATATTCTATACTATGTTCCACTATACAATTCTTCACCACATTCTATACTATGTACCACTACACAGCTCTACACCATATTCTATACTATATACTACTATACACCACATTCTATACTATGTACCACTACACACCATATTCTATACTATGTACCACAATACAGCTCTACACTATATTCTATACTATGTACCACTATACAACACTACACCTTATTCTATACTATGTACCACTATACAGCTCTACACCAAATTCTATTCTATGTACCACTATACACCATATTCTATACTATGTATCACTATTAACCATATTCTATACAATGTACCACTATACACCATAGTCTATATGATATACAACTATACAGCTCTACCCCATATTCTGTACTATGTATATACCACTATACACCATATTCTATACTATGAACCACTATACAGCTCTACACCATATTCTATACTATTTACCACTATACACCATATTCTATAATATGTACCAGTATAAACCTCTACAATATATTCTATGCTATGTATAACTATACAGCTCTATACCACATTCTATGCTATGTACAACAGTACAGCTCTACACCATATTCTATACTATATACTACTATAGAACACATTCTATACTAAGTTCCTCTATACACCATATTCTATAGTATGTACCACTATACAGCTCTACACCACATTCTATACTATGTACCACTATACACCATATTCTAGACTATGTACCACTATTCAGCTCTACACCACATTCAATACTATGTACCACTATACACCATATTCTAGACTATGTAACACTATACACCATATTCTAGACGATGTACCTCTATACACCATATTCTATACTATGTAATCTATACACCATATTCTAGACTATGTACCACTATACACCATATTCTATACTATGTACCTCTATACACCATATTCTATACTATGTACCACTATACTCCACATTCTATACTATGTACCACTATACACCATATTCTATACTATGTGCCTCTATACACTATATTCTATACTATGTACCACCATACACCACATTCTCTACTATGTACCACCATACAGCTCTACACCACATTCTATACTATGTATCACTATACACCATATTCTATACTATGTACCACTATACAGCTCTACAGCATATTCTATACTATATACCACAATAGAGCTCTTTACCATATTCTATACTATATACCACTATACACCATATTCTATACTATGTACCACTATACAGCTTTATACCACATTCTATACTATGTACCATTATACAGCTCTAAACCACATTCTATACTATGTACCACTATACAGCTCTATACCACATTCAACACTATGTACCACTATACAACATATTCTATACTATGTAAAACTATACAGCTCTATACCACATTCTATACTATGTAGCACTATACACCATATTCTATACTATTTACCACTATACAGCTCTACACCACATTCTATACTATGTACCAATATACTCCATATTCTATGTACCACTATACTCCACATTATAGACTATGTACCATTATACACCATATTCTTTACTATGTAACTTTATACACCATGTTCTATACTATGTACCTCTATACACCATATTCTTTACTATGTACCTCTATACACCATTTTCTATACTATGTACCACTATACAGCTCTACACCACATTCAATTCTGTATACTACTATATACCAAATTTTAAACTATGTACCACTATACACCATATTCTATACTATGTAACACTATACACCACATTCTATACTATGTACCATTATACAGCTCTACACCACATTCTATACTATGTACCACTATATACCACATTCTATACTATGTACCACTATACAGCTCTAAACCATATTCTATACTATGTACCACTATACACCATATTCTATACTATGTACCACTATACATCACATGCTAGACTATGTGCCACTATAAACCATATTCTATTCTATGTACCTCTATACACCATATTCTATACTATATACAACTATACACCACATCCTATACTATGTACCATTATACAGCTCTACACCACATTCTATACTATGTACCACTATACACCATACTCTATACTATGTACCACTATACAGCTCTACACTACATTCTATACTATGTATCACTATACTCCATATTCTACACTATGTACAACTATACACCACATTCTAAACTTTGTACCACTATACACCATATTCTATACTATGTTCCACTATACAGTTCTTCACCACATTCTATACTATGTACCACTATACACCATATTCTATGTACCACTATACACCACTTTCTAGACTATGCACCACTATACACCATATTCTATACTATGTACCTTTATACACCATATTCTATATTTTTTACCTCTATACACCATATTCTATACTATTTACCACTATTAACCATATTCTATACAATGTACCACTATTTACCACTATTAACCATATTCTATACAATGTACCACTATACACCATATTCTATACTATATAAAACTATACAGCTCTACCCCATATTCTATGCTATGTACCACTATACACCATATTCTATACTATGAACCACTATACAGCTCTACACCATATTCTATACTATATACTACTATACACCACATTCTATACTATGTACCACTATACACCATATTCTATACTATGTACCACAATACAGCTCTACACTATATTCTATACTATGTACCACTATACAACACTACACCTTATTCTATACTATGTACCACTATACAGCTCTACATCAAATTCTATTCTATGTACCACTATACACCATATTCTATACTATGTACCACTATTAACCATATTCTATACAATGTACCACTATACACCATAGTCTATATGATATACAACTATACAGCTCTACCCCATATTCTGTACTATGTGTATACCACTATACACCATATTCTATACTATGAACCACTATACAGCTCTACACCATATTCTATACTATTTACCACTATACACCATATTCTATACTATGTACCAGTATAAACCTCTACACTATATTCTATGCTATGTACCACTATACAGCTCTATACCACATTCTATGCTATGTACAACTGTACAGCTCTACACCATATTCTATACTATATACTACTATAGACCACATTCTATACTAAGTTCCTCTATACACCATATTCTATAGTATGTACCACTATACAGCTCTACACCACATTCTATACTATGTACCACTATACACCATATTCTAGACAATGTACCACTATTCAGCTCTACACCACATTCAATACTATGTACCACTATACACCATATTCTAGACTATGTAACACTATACACTATATTCTAGACGATGTACCTCTATACACCATATTCTATACTGTGTAACACTATACACCATATTCTAGACTATGTACCACTATACACCATATTTTATACTATGTACCTCTATACACCACATTCTATACTATGTACCACTATACTCCACATTCTATACTATGTACCACTATACACCATATTCTATACTATGTACCACTATACACCATATTCTAGACAATGTACCACTATTCAGCTCTACACCACGTTCAATACTATGTACCACTATACACCATATTCTAGACTATGTAACACTATACACTATATTCTAGACGATGTACCTCTATACACCATATTCTATACTGTGTACCACCATACACCACATTCTATACTATGTACCACCATACAGCTCTACACCACATTCTATACTATATACCACAATAGAGCTCTTTACCATATTCTATACTATATACCACTATACACCATCTTCTATACTATGTACCACTATACAGCTTGTACCACATTCTATACTATGTACCATTATACAGCTCTAAACCACATTCTATACTATGTACCACTATACAGCTCTACACCACATTCAATACTATGTACCACTATACAACATATTCTATACTATGTAAAACTATACAGCTCTATACCACATTCTATACTATGTACCACTATACACCATATTCTATACTATTTACCACTATACAGCTCTACACCACATTTTATACTATGTACCAATATACTCCATATTCTATGTACCACTATACTCCATATTTTATACTATGTACCTCTATACACCACATTCTATACTATGTACCTCTATACACCATATTCTATACTATATACCACTATACACCATATTCCTATACTATATACCCCTATACACCATATTCTATACTATATACCGCTATACACCATTTTCTATACTATGAACCACTGTACAGCTCTACACCACATTCTATACTATATACCACTATACACCATATTCTATACTATGTACCACTACACACCTCTACACCATATTCTATACTATGTACACCTATACAGCACTACACCATATTCTATACTATATACTACTATACACCACATTCTATACTATGTACCTTTATCCACCATATTCTATACTATGTAACACTATACACCACATTCTATACTATGTACCATTATACAGCTCTACACCACATTCTATAATATGTACCACTATATACCACATTCTATACAATGTACCACTATACTGCTCTTAACCATATTCTATACTATGTACCACTATACAGCTCTACACCACATTCTATACTATGTACAACTATACACCATATTCTATACTATATACCACTATACACCACATTCTAGACTATGTACCACTATACACCATATTCTATACTATGTACCTCTATACACCATATTCTATACTATATACCACTATACATCACATCCGATACTATGTACCATTATACAGCTCTACACCACATTCTAAACTATGTACCACTATACACTCTACACCATATTCTATTCTATGTACCCACTATACAGCTCTACACCATATTCTATACTATATTCTACTTTACACCACATTCTATACTATGTAACACTATACACCACATTCTATACTATGTACCATTATACAAGCTCTACACCATATTCTTTACTATGTACCACTATACACTATATTCTATACTATGTACCACTATACAGCTCTACACAACATTCTATACTATGTACGACTATACACCACATTCTATGTACCACTATGCACCACATTCTAGACTATGTACCACTATACACCATATTCTATACTATGTACCTTTATATACCATATTCTATACTATTTACCTCTATACACCATATTCTATACTATATACCACTACTAACCATATTCTATACAATGTACCACTATACACCATATTCTATATTATGTACCACTATACAGCTCTAACCACATTCTATACTATGTACCACTATACACCATATTCTATACTGTATACCACTAAACACCACATTCTAGACTATGTACCACTATACACCATATTCTATACTATGTACCTCTATACACCATATTCTATACTATATACCACTATACACCACATCCGATACTATGTACCATTATACAGCTCTACACCACATTCTATACTATGTACCACTATACACCTCTACACCATATTCTATTCTATGTACCACTATACAGCTCTACACCATATTCTATACTATATACTACTATACACCACATTCTATACTATGTAACACTATACACCACATTCTACACTATGTACCATTATACAGCTCTACACCATATTCTTTACTATGTACCACTATACACTATATTCTATACTATGTACCACTATACAGCTCTACACCACATTCTATGCTATGTACGACTATACCCCACATTCTATGTACCACTATACACCACATTCTAGACTATGTACCACTATACACCATATTCTATACTATGTACCTTTAAATACCATATTCTATACTATTTACCTCTATACACCATATTCTATACTATATACCACTTACTAACCATATTCTATACAATGTACCACTATAAACCATATTCTATACTATATACAACTATACAGATCTACCCCATATTCTATACTATGTACCACTATACACCATATTCTATATTATGAACCACTATACAGCTCTACACCATATTCTATACTATATAAAACTATACACCATATTCTATACTATCTACCACTATACACCTCTACACCATATTCTAAGCTAAGTACCACTATACAGCTCTGTACCACATACTATACTATGTACAACTGTATATCATATTCTATATACCACTATACACCATTTTCTAGACTATGTACCACTATACACCATATTCTATACTATGTACCACTATACACCACATTCTATACTATGCACCAGTAAACACCATATTCTATACTATGTGCCTCTATACACTATATTCTATACTTTGTACCACCATACACCACATTTTATACTATGTACCACTATACAGCTCTACACCACATTCTATACTATGTACCACTATACACCATATTCTATACTATGTAAAACTATACAGCTCTACACAATATTCTGTACTATATACCACAATAGAGCTCTATACCATATTCTATACTATATACCACTAAACACCATATTCTATACTATGTACCACTATACACCTTATTCTATACTATGTACCTCTATACACCACATTCTATACTATGTACCACTATAGACCACATTCTATACCATGCACCACTAAACACCATATTCTATTCTATGTAAAACTATACAGCTCTACACAATATTCTGTACTATATACCACAATAGAGCTCTATACCATATTCTATACTATATACCACTATACACCATATTCTATACTATGTACCACTATACAGCTTTATACCACATTCTATACTATGTACCATTATACAGCTCCAAACCACATTCTATACAATGTACCACTATACACCATATTCTATACTATGTACCACTATAGACCTCTACACCACATTCTATACTATGTACCACTATACAACATATTCTATACTGTGTACCACTATACACCTCTACACCATATTCTATACTATGTACCACTATACAGCTCTACACCATATTCTATACTATATACTACTATACACCACATTCTATACTATGTACCACTATACACCATATTCTATACTATGTAACACTATACACCACATTCTATACTATGTACCATTATACAGCTCTACACCACATTCTATACTATGTAACACTATATACCACATTCTATACTATGAACCACTATACAGCTCTAAAACATATTCTATACTATGTACCACTATACATCTCTACACCACATTCTAGAATATGTACCACTATACACCATATTCTATACTATATACTACTATACACCACATTCTATACTATGTACCACTATACGCCATATTCTATACTATATACCACTATACACCACATCCTATACTATGTACCATTATACAGATCTACACCACATTCTATACTATGTACCACTATACACCTCTACACCATGTTCTATACTTTGTACCACTATACAGCTCTACACCATATTCTATACTATATACTACTATACACCACATTCTATATTATGTAACACTATACACAACATTCTATACTATGTACCATTATACAGCTCTACACCATATTCTATACTATGTACCACTATATACCACATTCTTTACTATGTACCACTATACAGCTATAAACCATATTCTATACTATGTACCAATATACAGCTCTACACCACATTCTATACTATGTACCACTATACACCATATTCTATACTATGTACCACTATACACCACATTCTAGACTATGTACCACTATACACCATATTCTATACTATATACTAAAATACACCACATCCTATGCTATGTACCACTATACAGCTCTGTACCACATACTATACTATGTACAACTGTACATCATATTCTATATACCACTATACACCATTTTCTAGACAATGTAACACTATACACCATATTCTAGACTATGTACCACTATACACCATATTCTATACTATGTACCTCTATACACCACATTCTATACTTTGCACCACTATACACCACATTCTATACTATGCAACACTAAACACCATATTCTATACTATGTGCCTCTATACACTATATTCTATACTATGTACCACCATACACCACATTCTATACTATGTACCACTATACAGCTCTACACCACATTCTATACTATGTACCACTATACACCATATTCTATACTATGTAAAACTATACAGCTCTACACAATATTCTGTACTATATACCACAATAGAGCTCTGTACCATATTCTATACTATATACCACTAAACACCATATTCTATACTATGTACCACTTTACACCATATTCTATACTATGTACCTCTATACACCACATTCTATACTATGTACCACTATAGACCACATTCTATACCATGCACCACTAAACACCATATTCTATACTTTGTACCTCTATACACCATATTCTATACTATATACCACTATACACCATATTCTATACTATGTACCACTATACAGCTTTATACCACATTCTATACTATGTACCATTATACAGCTCCAAACCACATTCTATACAATGTACCACTTTACACCATATTCTATACTATGTACCACTATAGACCTCTACACCATATTCTATACTATGTACCACTATACAGCTCTACACCATATTCTATACTATATACTACTGATACACCACATTCTATACTATGTACCACTATACACCATATTCTATACTATGTAACACTATACACCACATTCTATACTATGTACCATTATACAGCTCTACACCACATTCTATACTATGTAACACTATATACCACATTCTATACTATGTACCACTATACAGCTCTAAAACATATTCTATACTATGTACCACTATACACCTCTACACCACATTCTAGACTATGTACCACTATACAACATATTCTATACTATGTACCTCTATACACCATATTCTATACTATATACCACTATACAACACATCCTATACTATGTACCATTATACAGCTCTACACCACATTCTATACTATGTACCATTATACATCTCTACACCAGATTCTATACTTTGTACCACTATAAAGCTCTACACCATATTCTATACTATATACTACTATACACCACATTCTATACTATGTAACACTATACACAACATTCTTTACTATGTACCATTATACAGCTCTACACCATATTCTATACTATGTACCACTATATACCACATTCTATACTATGTACCACTATACAGCTCTAAACCATATTCTATACTATGTACCAATATACAGCTCTACACCACATTCTATACTATGTACCACTATACACCATATTCTATACTATGTACCACTATACACCACATTCTAGACAATGTACCACTATACACCATATTCTATACTATGTACCTCTATACACCATATTCTATACTATATACCACTATACACCACATCCTATACTATGTACCATTATACAGCTCTACACCACATTCTATACTATGTACCACTATTCACTATATTCTATACTATGTACCACTATACAGCTCTACACCACATTCTATACTATGTACGGCTATGCATCACATTCTATGTACCACTATACACCACATTCTAGAGTATGTACCACTATACACCATATTCTATACTATGTACCTTTATATACCATATTCTATACTATTTACATCTATACACCATATTCTATACTATATACCACTATTAACCATATTCTATACAATGCACCACTATACAGCATATTCTATACTATATACAACTATACAGCTCTACCCCATATTCTATACTATGTACCACTATACACCATATTCTATACTATGAACCACTATACAGCTCTACACCACATTCTATACTATTTACCACTATACACCATATTCTATACTATGTACCACTATACTGTATCATTATACGGCTCTACACCACATTCTATAATATGTACCACTATATACCACATTTTATACTTTGTACCACTATACAGCTCTAAACAATAATCTATACTATGTACCACTATACAGCTCTACACCACATTCTATACTATGTACCACTATACACCATATTCTATACTATGTACCACTATACACCACATCCTATACTATGTACCATTATACAGCTCTACACCACATTCTATACTATGTACCACAATACACCATATTCTATACTATGTACCACTATACAGCTCTACACCACATTCTACACTGTGTTCCACTATACACCACATTCTATACTATGTACCATTATACACCATATTCTAAACTATGTTCCACTATACAGCTCATCACCACATTCTATACTATGTTCCACTATACACCATAATCTATACTATGAACCACTATACAGCTCTACACCACATTCTATACAATGTACCACTATACACCATATTCTATGTACCACTATACACCACATTCTAGACTATGTACCACTATACACCATATTCTATAATATTTACCTTTATACACCATATTCTATACTATTTACCTCTATACACCATATTCTATACTATATACCACTATTAACCATATTCTATACAATGCACCACTATACACCATATTCTATACTATATACAACTATACAGCTCTACCCCATATTCTATACTATGTACCACTATACACCATATTCTATACTATGAACCACTATACAGCTCTACACCACATTCTATACTATTTACCACTATACACCATATTCTATACTATGTACCACTATACACCTCTACACCATATTCAATGCTATGTACCACTATACAGCTCTATACCACTTTCTATACTATGTACAACTGTACAGCTCTACACCATATTCTATACTCTATACTGCTATAGATCACATTCTATACTAAGTACCACTGTACACCATATTCTATACTCTATACTGCTATAGATCACATTCTATACTAAGTACAACTGTACAACATATTCTATACTATGTAGCAATATACACCACATTCTATACTATGTAACACTATACAGCACTACACCACATTCTATACTCTATACTGCTATAGATCACATTCTATACTAAGTACCACTATACACCATATTCTATACTATGTACCAATATACACCATATTCTATACTATATACCACTATACACCACATCCTATACTATGTACCATTATACAGCTCTATACCACATTCTATACTATGTACCACAATACACCATATTCTATACTATGTACCACTATACAGCTCTACACCACATTCTACACTGTGTTCCACTATACACCACATTCTATACTATGTTCCATTATACACCATACTCTAAACTATGTTCCACTATACAGCTCTTCACCACATTCTATACTATGTACCACTATTCACCATATTCTATACTATGAACCACTATACAGCTCTACACCACATTCTATACAATGTACCACTATACACCATATTCTATGTACCACTATACATCACATTCTAGACTATGTACCACTATACACCATATTCTATAATATTTACCTTTATACACCATATTCTATACTATTTACCTCTATACACCATATTCTATACTATATACCACTATTAACCATATTCTATACAATGTACCACTATACACCATATTCTATACTATGAACCACTATACAGCTCTACACCACATTCTATGCTATTTACCACTATACACCATATTCTATACTATGTACCACTATACACCTCTACACCATATTCAATGCTATGTAGCACTATACAGCTCTATACCACATTCTATACTATGTACAACTGTACAGCTCTACACCATATTCTATACTCTATACTGCTATAGATCACATTCTATACTAAGTATCACTGTACACCATATTCTATACTATGTAGCAATATACACCACATTCTATACTATGTAACACTATACAGCACTACACCACATTCTATACTATGTACCAGTATAATCCATATTCTATACTATGTACCACTATTCAGCTCTACACCACATTCTATTCTATGTACCACTATACACCATATTCTAGACTATTTACCTCTATACACCACATTCTATACTATGTACCACTATACACCACATTCTATACTAAGTACCACTATACACCATATTCTATACTTTGTACCTCTTTACACCATATTCTTTACAATGTACCACTTTACACCATATTCTATACTATGTACCACAATACACTATATTCTATACTATGTTCCACTATACAACGTATTCCATACTATGTACCACTATACACCATATTCTATACTATGTACCTCTATACACCATATTCTATACTATGTACCACTATACACCATATTCTATACTATGTACCACAATACAGCTCTACACCATATTCTATACTATGTACAACTATACAGCTCTACACCAAATTCTATACTATGTACCACTGTACACCATATTCTATACTATGTACCACTATACACCACATTCTATACTATGTACCACTATACAGCTCTACAACACATTCTATTCTATGTACCACTATACACCATATTCTATACTAAGGAGCACTATACAGCTCTTCACCACATTCTATACTATGTCCAACTTTACAGCTCTACACTGTATTCTATACTATGTACTACTATACACCACATTCTATACTATGTACCACTATACAGCTCTACACCATATACCACTATACACCACATTCTATACTATGTACCACTACACTACACTCTATACTATGTACCACTATGCACCACTATACACCACATTCTATACTATGTACCACTATACACCATATTCTATACTATGTACCTCTATACACCGTATTTTATACTATATACCACTATACACCATATGCTATACTATGTACCAATATACAGCTCTACACCACGATTCTATACTATATACCACTATACACCATATTCTATACTATGTAGCACTATACAACATATTCTATAGTACATACCACTATACAGCTCTACACCATATTCTATGCTATGTATCACTATACACAATACTCTATACTATGCACCACTTTACAGCTCTACACCATATTCTATACTATATACCACTATACACCATATAGTATACTATGTACCACTATACAGCTGTACACCATATTCTATACTATGTACCACTTTACAGCTCTACACCATATTAAATACTATATACCACAATACAGCTCTATACCATATTCTATACTATATGCTACTATACACCATATTCTATACTATGTACCACTATACAGCTTTATACCACATTCTATAGTATGTACCATTATACAGCTGTAAACCACATTATATACTATGAACCACTATACACCATATTCTATACTATGTACCACTATACACCATATTCTATACTATGTACCAATTAACAGCTCTACACCACATTCTATACTATGTACCACTATACATCATATTCTATACTATGTAACACTATACACCACATTCTATACTATGTACCATTATACAGCTCTACACCACATTCTATAATATGTACCACTATATACCACATTTTATACTATGTACCACTATACAGCTCTAAACAATATTCTATAGTATGTACCACTATACAGCTCTACACCACATTCTATACTATGTACCTCTATACACCATATTCTATACTATGTACCAATATACACCATATTCTATACTATATACCACTATACACCACATCCTATACTATGTACCACTATGCACCATATTCTATACTATGTACCACAATACAGCTCTACACCATATTCTATACTATGTACAACTATACAGCTCTACACCAAATTCTATACTATGTACCACTGTACACCATATTCTATACTATGTACCACTATACAGCTCTACAACACATTCTATTCTATGTACCACTATACACCATATTCTATACTAAGGAACACTATACAGCTCTACACCACATTCTATACTATGTCCAACTTTACAGCTCTACACTGTATTCTATACTATGTACTACTATACACCACATTCTATACTATGTACCACTATACAGCTCTACACCATATACCACTATACACCACATTCTATACTATGTACCACTACACTACACTCTATACTATGTACCACTATGCACCACTATACACCACATTCTATACTATGTACCACTATACACCATATTCTATACTATGTACCTCTATACACCGTATTTTATACTATATACCACTATACACCATATGCTATACTATGTACCACTATACAGCTCTACACCACATTCTATACTATATACCACTATACACCATATTCTATACTATGTAGCACTATACAACATATTCTATAGTACATACCACTATACAGCTCTACACCATATTCTATGCTATGTATCACTATACACAATACTCTATACTATGCACCACTATACAGCTCTACACCATATTCTATACTATGTACCACTTTACAGCTCTACACCATATTAAATACTATATACCACAATACAGCTCTATACCATATTCTATAATATATGCTACTATACACCATATTCTATACTATGTACCACTATACAGCTTTATACCACATTCTATAGTATGTACCATTATACAGCTGTAAACCACATTATATACTATGAACCACTATACACCATATTCTATACTATGTACCACTATACACCATATTCTATACTATGTACCAATTAACAGCTCTACACCACATTCTATACTATGTACCACTATACATCATATTCTATACTATGTAACACTATACACCACATTCTATACTATGTACCATTATACAGCTCTACACCACATTCTATAATATGTACCACTATATACCACATTTTATACTATGTACCACTATACAGCTCTAAACAATATTCTATACTATGTACCACTATACAGCTCTACACCACATTCTATACTATATACCTCTATACACCATATTCTATACTATGTACCAATATACACCATATTCTATACTATATACCACTATACACCACATCCTATACTATGTACCATTATACAGCTCTACACCACATTCTATACTATGTACCACAATACACCATATTCTATACTATGTAACACTATACACCACATTCTATACTATGTATCATTATACGGCTCTACACCACATTCTATAATATGTACCACTATATACCACATTTTATACTTTGTACCACTATACAGCTCTAAACAATAATCTATACTATGTACCACTATACAGCTCTACACCACATTCTATACTATGTACCACTATACACCATATTCTATACTATGTACCACTATACACCACATCCTTTACTATGTACCATTATACAGCTCTACACCACATTCTATACTATGTACCACAATACACCATATTCTATACTATGTACCACTATACAGCTCTACACCACATTCTACACTGTGTTCCACTCTACACCACATTCTATACTATGTACCATTATACACCATATTCTAAACTATGTTCCACTATACAGCTCTTCACCACATTCTATACTATGTTCCACTATACACCATATTCTATACTATGAACCACTATACAGCTCTACACCACATTCTATACAATGTACCACTATACACCATATTCTATGTACCACTATACACCACATTCTAGACTATGTACCACTATACACCATATTCTATAATATTTACCTTTATACACCATATTCTATACTATTTACCTCTATACACCATATTCTATACTATATACCACTATTAACCATATTCTATACAATGCACCACTATACACCATATTCTATACTATATACAACTATACAGCTCTACCCCATATTCTATACTATGTACCACTATACACCATATTCTATACTATGAACCACTATACAGCTCTACACCACATTCTATACTATTTACCACTATACACCATATTCTATACTATGTACCACTATACACCTCTACACCATATTCAATGCTATGTACCACTATACAGCTCTATACCACATTCTATACTATGTACAACTGTACAGCTCTACACCATATTCTATACTCTATACTGCTATAGATCACATTCTATACTAAGTACCACTGTACACCATATTCTATACTCTATACTGCTATAGATCACATTCTATACTAAGTACCACTATACACCATATTCTATACTATGTACCAATATACACCATATTCTATACTATATACCACTATACACCACATCCTATACTATGTACCATTATACAGCTCTACACCACATTCTATACTATGTACCACAATACACCATATTCTATACTATGTACCACTATACAGCTCTACACCACATTCTACACTGTGTTCCACTATACACAACATTCTATACTATGTTCCATTATACACCATACTCTAAACTATGTTCCACTATACAGCTCTTCACCACATTCTATACTATGTACCACTATACACCATATTCTATACTATGAACAACTATACAGCTCTACACCACTTTCTATACAATGTACCACTATACACCATATTCTATGTACCACTATACATCACATTCTAGACTATGTACCACTATACACCATATTCTATAATATTTACCTTTATACACCATATTCTATACTATTTACCTCTATACACCGTATTCTATACTATATACCACTATTAACCATATTCTATACAATGTACCACTATACACCATACTCTATACTATGAACCACTATACAGCTCTACACCACATTCTATACTATTTACCACTATACACCATATTCTATACTATGTACCACTATACACCTCTACACCATATTCAATGCTATGTAGCACTATACAGCTCTATACCACATTCTATACTATGTACAACTGTACAGCTCTACACCATATTCTATACTCTATACTGCTATAGATCACATTCTATACTAAGTACCACTGTACACCATATTCTATACTATGTAGCAATATACACCACATTCTATACTATGTAACACTATACAGCACTACACCACATTCTATGCTATGTACCAGTATAATCCATATTCTATACTATGTACCACTATTCAGCTCTACACCACATTCTATTCTATGTACCACTATACACCATATTCTAGACTATTTACCTCTATACACCACATTCTATACTATGTACCACTATACACCACATTCTATACTAAGTACCACTATACACCATATTCTATACTTTGTACCTCTTTACACCATATTCTATACTATGTACCACAATACACTATATTCTATACTATGTTCCACTATAAAACGTATTCCATACTATGTACCACTATACACCATATTCTATACTATGTACCTCTATACACCATATTCTATACTATGTACCACTATACACCATATTCTATACTATGTACCACAATACAGCTCTACACCATATTCTATACTATGTACAACTATACAGCTCTACACCAAATTCTATACTATGTACCACTGTACACCATATTCTATACTATGTACCACTATACACCACATTCTATACTATGTACCACTATACAGCTCTACAACACATTCTATTCTATGTACCACTATACACCATATTCTATACTAAGGAGCACTATACAGCTCTTCACCACATTCTATACTATGTCCTACTTTACAGCTCTACACTGTATTCTATACTATGTACTACTATACACCACATTCTATACTATGTACCACTATACAGCTCTACACCATATACCACTATACACCACATTCTATACTATGTACCACTACACTACACTCTATACTATGTACCACTATGCACCACTATACACCACATTCTATACTATGTACCACTATACACCATATTCTAAACTAAGTACCTCTATACACCGTATTTTATACTATATACCACTATACACCATATGCTATACTATGTACCAATATACAGCTCTACACCACATTCTATACTATATACCACTATACACCATATTCTATACTATGTAGCACTATACAACATATTCTATAGTACATACCACTATACAGCTCTACACCATATTCTATGCTATGTATCACTATACACAATACTCTATACTATGCACCACAAACAGCTCTACACCATATTCTATACTATATACCACTATACACCATATAGTATACTATGTACCACTATACAGCTCTACACCATATTCTATACTATGTACCACTTTACAGCTCTACACCATATTAAATACTATATACCACAATACAGCTCTATACCATATTCTATACTATATGCTACTATACACCATATTCTATACTATGTACCACTATACAGCTTTATACCACATTCTATAGTATGTACCATTATACAGCTGTAAACCACATTATATACTATGAACCACTATACACCATATTCTATACTATGTACCACTATACACCATATTCTATACTATGTACCAATTAACAGCTCTACACCACATTCTATACTATGTACCACTATACATCATATTCTATACTATGTAACACTATACACCACATTCTATACTATGTACCATTATACAGCTCTACACCACATTCTATAATATGTACCACTATATACCACATTTTATACTATGTACCACTATACAGCTCTAAACAATATACTATAGTATGTACCACTATACAGCTCTACACCACATTCTATACTATGTACCTCTATACACCATATTCTATACTATGTACCAATATACACCATATTCTATACTATATACCACTATACACCACATCCTATACTATGTACCATTATACAGCTCTACACCACATTCTATACTATGTACCACAATACACCATATTCTATACTATGTAACACTATACACCACATTCTATACTATGTATCATTATACGGCTCTACACCACATTCTATAATATGTACCACTATATACCACATTTTATACTTTGTACCACTATACAGCTCTAAACAATAATCTATACTATGTACCACTATACAGCTCTACACCACATTCTATACTATGTACCACTATACACCATATTCTATACTATGTACCACTATACACCACCACATCCTATACTATGTACCATTATACAGCTCTACACCACATTCTATACTATGTACCACAATACACCATATTCTATACTATGTACCACTATACAGCTCTACACCACATTCTACACTGTGTTCCACTATACACCACATTCTATACTATTTACCATTATACACCATATTCTAAACTATGTTCCACTATACAGCTCTTCACCACATTCTATACTATGTTCCACTATTCACCATATTCTATACTATGAACCACTATACAGCTCTACACCACATTCTATACAATGTACCACTATACACCATATTCTATGTACCACTATACACCACATTCTAGACTATGTAGCACTATACACCATATTCTATAATATTTACCTTTATACACCATATTCTATACTATTTACCTCTATACACCATATTCTATACTATATACCACTATTAACCATATTCTATACAATGCACCACTATACACCATATTCTATACTATATACAACTATACAGCTCTACCCCATATTCTATACTATGTACCACTTTACACCATATTCTATACTATGAACCACTATACAGCTCTACACCACATTCTATACTATTTACCACTATACACCATATTCTATACTATGTACCACTATACACCTCTACACCATATTCAATGCTATGTACCACTATACAGCTCTATACCACATTCTATACTATGTACAACTGTACAGCTCTACACCATATTCTATACTCTAAACTGCTATAGATCACATTCTATACTAAGTACCACTGTACACCATAATCTATACTCTGTAGCAATATACACCACATTCTATACTATTTAACACTATACAGCACTACACCACATTCTATACTATGTACCAGTATAATCCATATTCTATACTATGTACCACTATTCAGCTCTACACCACATTCTATTCTATGTACCACTATACACCATATTCTAGACTATGTATCACTATACACCATATTCTATACTATTTACCTCTATACACCACATTCTATACTATGTACCACTATACACCACATTCTATAGTAAGTACCACTATACACCATATTCTATACAATGTACCACAATACACCATATTCTATACTATGTTCCACTATACAACGTATTCCATACTATGTACCACTATACACCATATTCTATACTATGTACCTCTATACACCATATTTTATACTATGTACCACTATACACCACATTCTATACTATGTACCACTATACAGCTCTACAACACATTCTATTCTATGTTCCACTATACACCATATTCTATACTATGTACCACTATACAGCTCTACACCACATTCTATACTATGTCCAAATATACAGCTCTACACCGTATTCTATACTATGTACTACTATACACCACATTCTATAATATGTACCACTATACAGCTCTACACCATATACCACTATACACCACATTCTATACTATGTACCACTACACTACACTCTATACTATGTACCACTATGCACCACTATACACCACATTCTATACTATGTACCACTATACACCATATTCTATACTATGTACCTCTATACACCGTATTTTATACTATGTACCACTATACACCATATGATATACTATGTACCACTATACAGCTCTACACCACATTCTATGCTATATACCACTATACACCATATTCTATACTATGTAGCACTATACACCATATTCTATACTACATACCACTATACAGCTCTACACCATATTCTATGCTATGTATCACTATACACAATACTCTATACTATGCACCACTTTACAGCTCTACACCATATTCTATACTATATACCACTATACACCATATAGTATACTATGTACCACTATACAGCTCTACACCATATTCTATACTATGTACCACTTTACAGCTCTACACCATATTCTATACTATATACCACAATACAGCTCTATACCATATTCTATACTATATGCTACTATACACCATATTCTATACTATGTACCACTATACAGCTTTATACCACATTCTATAGTATGTACCATTATACGGCTGTAAACCACATTATATACTATGAACCACTATACACCATATTCTATACTATATACCACTATACACCATGTTCTATACTATGTAATAATTAACAGCTCTACACCACATTCTACACTATGTACCACTATACACCATATTCTACACTATCTACCAACATACAGCTCTACACCACATTCTATACGATGTACCACTATACACCATATTCTATACTATGTACCACTACACACCATATTCTATACAATGTACAACTATACACCATAATCTATATTATGTACCACTATACACCATATTCTATACTATCTACCACTATACACAATATTCTATACTATGTACCACAATACAGCTCTACACCATATTCTATACTATGTAGCACTATACAGCTCTACCCCATATTCTATACTATGTATTATACAGCATATTCTATACTATGTATCACTATACACCATATTCTATACTATGTTCCACAATACACCATATTCTATTATTCTATACTATGTACCACTATACACCACATTCTATACTATATACCACTGTACACCATATTCTATTCTATGTACCACCATACACCATATTCTATACTATGTACCTCTATGCACCATATTCTTTACTATATACCACTATACACCTTATTCTATACTATGTACCACTAATCACCATATTCTGTACTATTTACCACTGTACACCACATTCTATACTATGTACCATTATGCAGCTTTATACCACATTCTATACTATGTACCACTATACAGCTCTACACCACATTCTATACTATGTACCACTATACACCACATTCTATACTATGTACCACTTTACAGCTCTACACCACATTCTATGCTATGTTCCTCTTTAAACCTTATTTTCTACTATGTACCACTATACAGCTCTACACCAAATTCTATACTATGTACCACAATACACCACATTCTATACAATGTAACACTATACATCATATTCTATACTATGTACCTCTATACACCATATTCTATACTATGTACCACTATAGACCATATTCTATACTATGTACCACAATACACCATATTCTATACTATGTACAACTATACACCATATTCTATACTATGTACCACTGTACACCATATTCTATACTATATACCTCTATACACCATATTCTATACTATGTACCACTATACACCATATTCTATACTATGTACCAGAATACAGCTCTATACCATATTCTATACTATGTGCCACTGTACAGCACTACACCATATTTTATACTATGTACCACTATACAGGTCTACACCATATTATATACCATGTACCATTATACAACATATTCTATACTATGTACCATTTTACACCATATTCTATACTATGTACCACTATACAGCTCTACAAGACATTCTATACTATGTACCACTATAGAATGTGGTGTATAGTGGAACATAGTATAGAATGTGGTATAAAGCTGTATAATGGTACATAGTATAGAATGTGGTGTAGAGCTGTATAGTGGTTCATAGTATAGAAAATGGTGTATAGTGGTACATAGTCTGGAATATGGTGTATAGTGGCACATAGTATAGAATGAGGTGTGAGCTGTATATTGGTACATAGTGTAGAATATGGTGTATAGTGGTACATATTATAGAATGTGGTGTAAAGCTGTATAGTGGTACATAGTATAGAATATGGTGTATAGTGGTACATAGTATAGAATATGGTGTATAGAGGTACATAGTATAGAATATGGTGTATAGTGGTACATAGTATAGAATGTGGTGTAGAGCTGTATAGTGGTACATAGTATAGAATGTGGTGTATAGTGGTACATAGTATAGAATGTGTTATAAAGCTGTATAATGGTACATAGTATAGAATGTGGTGTATAGTGGTACATAGTATAGAATAAAGTGTATAGAGGTGCAAAGTATAGAATATGGTGTATAGTGGTACATAGTATTGAATATAGTGTATAGTGGTACATAGTATAGAATATGGTGTATAGTGGTACATAGTATAGAAAATGGTGTATAGAGGTATATAGTTTAGAATGTGTTGTATAGTGGTACATAGTATAAAATATGGTGTATAGCGGTTTATACTATAGAATATGGTATATAGTGGTACATAGTATAGATTATGGTGTTTTGTGGTACATAGTATAAAATATGGTGTATAATCGTACATAGTATAAAATATGGTGTATAGAGGTACATAGTATAGAATAAGGTGTATAGTGCTACATAGTATAGAATATGGTGTATAGTGGTACATAGTATAAATTATGGTGTATAGAGGTACATAGTATAGAATATGGTGTATAGTCAGACATAGTCTAGAATGTGGTGTATAGTGGTACATAGAATATGGTGTTTAGTGGTACATAGTATAGAATATGGTGTAGAGCTGTATAGTGGTTCATAGTATAGAATATGGTGTATAGTGGTACAGAGTATAGAATATGGGGAAGAGCTGAATAGTTGTATATAGTATAGAATATGGTGTATAGTGGTACATTGTATAGAATATGGTGTATAGTGGTATATAGTATAGAATATGGTGTATAGAGGTACATAGTATAGAATATGTTGTATAGAGGTAAATAGTATAGAATGTGGTGTATAGTGGTACCTAGTATAAAATATGGTGTAAAGTGGTACATAGTATAGAGTATGGTGTATAGTGGTACAGAGTAAATAATATGGTGAAGAGCTGGATAGTGGTACATAGTATAGAATATGATGTAGAACAGTATAGTGGTACATAGTATAGAATATGGTATATAGTGGTACATAGTATAGAATATGGTGTTTTGTGGTACATAGTATAAAATATTGTGTATAGTGGTACATAGTATAGAATATGGTGTATAGAGGTACATAGTATAGAATAAGGTGTATAGTGCTACATAGTGTAGAATATGGTGTATAGTCAAACATAGTCTAGAATGTGGTGTATAGTGGTACATAGAATATGGTGTATAGTGGTACATAGTATAGAATGTGGTGTAGTGCTGTATAGTGGTACATAATATAGAATGTGGTGTATAGTAGTACATAATATAGAATGTGGTGTAGAGCTGTATAATGGTACATAGTATAGAATGTGGTGTATAGTGGTACATAGTATAGAATATGGTGTATAGAATTACATAGTATAGAATATGTTGTATAGTGGTACATAGTATAGAATGTGGTGTATAGTGGTACATAGTATAGAATATGGTGTTCAGTGGTACATAGTATAGAATGTGGTGTACAGATGTATACTGGTACATAGTATAGAATATGGTGTAGAGCTGTATAGAAATAGTACATAGTATAGAATGTGGTATATAGTGGTACATAGCATAGAACATAATGTATAGAGGTACAAAGTATAGAATATGGTGTATATTGGTACATAGTATAGAATGTGGTGTATAGTGTTACATATTTTAGAATATGGTGTATAGTGGTACATAGTATAGAATGTTGTGTATAGTAGTATATAGTATATATTATGGTGTAGAGCTGTATAGTAGTACATAGTATAGAGTATGGAGTAGAGGTGTATAGTGGTACATTGTATAGAATATGGTGTATAGTGCTATATAGTATAGAATATGGTGTAGAGATGTATAGTGGTTCATAGTATAGAAAAAGGTGTATAGTATTACATAGTATAGAATATAGGGTAGAGCTATATAGTGGTATATAGTATAGAATATGGTGTATAGTGGTACATAGTATAGAATATGGTGTATAGTGGTAAATAGTATAGAATATGGTTTATAGAGGTACATAGTATAGAATATGGTGTATAGACGTACATAGTGTATAGTGGTACATAGTCTGGAATATGGTGTATAGTGGTACATCATATAGAATGTGGTGTAGAGCTGTATGTTGGTAGATAGTGTAGAATATGGTGTATAGTGGTACATAGTATAGAATGTGGTGTAGAGCTGTTAATTGGTATATAGTATAGAATATGGTGTATAGTGGTACATAGTATAGAAAATCGTGTATAGTGGTTCATAGTATAGAATGTGGTTTACAGCTGTATAATGGTACATACTATAGAATGTGGTATAAAGCTGTATAGTGGTACATAGTATAGAATATGGTGTATAGTAGCATATAGTATAGAATATGGTATAGAGCTGTATTGTGGTATATAGTATAGAATATGGTGTAGAGCTGTAAAGTGGTACATAGTATAGAATATGGTGTAGAGCTGTATAGTGGTACATAGTATAGAATATGGTGTATAGTGGTATATAGTATAGAATATGGTGTATAGTGGTACATAGTATAGAATATGGTGTATAGTGGTATATAGTATAGAATATGGTTTATAGAGGTACATAGTATAGAATATGGTGTATAGACGTACATAGTGTATAGTGGTACATAGTCTGGAATATGGTGTATAGTGGTACATCATATAGAATGTGGTGTAGAGCTGTATGTTGGTAGAAAGTGTAGAATATGGTGTATAGTGGTACATAGTATAGAATGTGGTGTAGAGCTGTTAATTGGTACATAGTATAGAATATGGTGTATAGTGGTACATAGTATAGAATATCGTGTATAGTGGTTCATAGTATAGAATGTGGTTTACAGCTGTATAATGGTACATACTATAGAATGTGGTATAAAGCTGTATAGTGGTACATAGTATAGAATATGGTGTATAGTAGCATATAGTATAGAATATGGTATAGAGCTGTATTGTGGTATATAGTATAGAATATGGTGTAGAGCTGTAAAGTGGTACATAGTATAGAATATGGTGTAGAGCTGTATAGTGGTACATAGTATACAATATGGTGTATAGTGGTATATAGTATAGAATATGGTGTAGAGCTGTAAAGTGGTGCATAGTATAGAGTATTGTGTATAGTGATACATAGTATAGAATATGGTGTAGAGCTGTATAGTGGTATGTAGTATAGAATATGGTGTATAGTGCTACATAGTATAGAATATGGTGTATAGTGGTATATAGTATAGAATGTGGTGTAGAGCTGTATAGTGGTACATAGTATAGCATATGGTGTATAGTGGTACATAGTAGAAAATACGGTGTATAGAGGTACATAGTATAGAATGTGGTGTATAGTGGTGCATAGTGGTACATAGTATAGAGTTTGGTGTAGTGGTACATAGTATAGAATGTAGTGTATAGTGGTATATGGTGTAGAGCTGTATAGTGGTACATAGTATAGAATGTGGTGTATAGTAGTACATAGTATAGAATACGGTGTAGAGCTGTATAGTTGGACATAGTATAGAATGTGGTGTAGATCTGTATAGTGGTACATAGTATAGAATATGGTGTATAGTGGTACACAGTATAGAATATGGTGTACAGTGGTACATAGTATAGAATATGGTGTAGTGCTGTATAGTTGTACATAGTATAGAATATGGTGTAGAGCTGTATAGTGGTACATAGTATGGAATATGGTGTGTAGTGGTACATAGTATAGAATATGGTGTATAGAGGTACATAGTATAGAATATGGTGTACAGTGGTACATAGTATAGAATATGGTGTAGTGCTGTATAGTTGTACATAGTATAGAATATGGTGTAGAGCTGTATAGTGGTACATAGTATGGAATATGGTGTGTAGTGGTACATAGTATAGAATATGGTGTATAGAGGTACATAGTATAGAATATGGTGTATAGTGGTACATAGTATGGAATACGTTGTATAGTGGAACATAGTATAGAATATGGTGTATTGTTGTACATAGTATAGAATATGGTGTAAAGTGGTACATTGTAAAGAATATGGTGTAGAGGTACAAAATATAGAATATGGTGTATAGTGGTACTTAGTATAGAATGTGGTGTATAGTGGTACATAGTATAGAATGTGGTGTATAGAGGTAAATAGTATAGAATATGGTGTATAGTGATACATAGTCTAGAATATGGTGTATAGTGGTACATAGAATAGAATGTGGTGTAGAGCTGAATAGTGGTACATAGTATAGAATATGGATTATAGTGGTACATAGTATAGAATGTGGTGTAGTGCTGTATAGTGTTACATAGTATAGAATGTGGTGTATATTGCTACATAGTATAGAATATGGTGTATAGTGGTCCTTAGTATAGAATGTGATCTATAGCAGTATAGACTATAGAATATTGTGTAGAGCTGTACAGTTGTTCATAGTATAGAATGTGGTATAGAGCTGTACAGTGGTACATAGCATTGAATATGGTGTAGAGGTGTATAGTGGTACATAGCATAGAATATGGTGTATAGTGGTAAATAGTATAGAATGTGGTGTAGAGCTGTATAGTGGTTCATAGTATAGAATATGGTGTATAGTGGTACATAGTATAGAATATGGGGTAGAGCTGTATAGTTGTATATAGTATAGAATATGGTGTATAGTGGTACATTGTATAGAATATGGTTAATAGTGGTATATAGTATAGAATATGGTGTATAGAGGTATATAGTATAGAATATGGTGTATAAAGGTAAATATTATAGAATATGGTGTATAGTGGTACATTGTATAGAATGTGGTGTAGAGCTGTATAGTGGTACATAGTATAGAATATGGTGTATAGTGGTACATAGTATAGAATGTGGTGAAGAGCTGTATAGTGGAACATAGTATAGAATATGGTGTATATTGGTACATAGTATAGAATGTGGTGTATAGTGGAACACAGTGTAGAATGTGGTGTAGAGCTGTATAGTGGTACATAGTATAGAATATGGTGTATTGTGGTACATTGTATAGAATGTGGTGTAGAGCTGTATAATGGTACATAGTATAGGATGTGGTGTATAGTGGTATATAGTATAGAATATGGTGTATGGAGGTACATAGTATAGAATATGGTGTATAGTGGTACATAGTATAGAATATGGTTAATAGTGGTATATAGTATAGAATATGGTGTATAGAGGTAAATAGTATAGAATATGGTGTATAAAGGTAAATATTATATAATATGGTGTATAGTGGTACATAGTCTAGAATGTTGTGTATAGTGGTACATAGAATATGGTGTATAGTGGTACATTGTATAGAATGTGGTGTAGAGCTGTATAGTGGTACATAGTATAGAATATGGTGTATTGTGGTACATAGTAAAGAATGTGGTGTAGAGCTGTATAATGGTACATAGTATAGGATGTGGTGTATAGTGGTATATAGTATAGAATATGGTGTATAGAGGTACATAGTATAGAATATGGTGTATAGTGGTACATAGTATAGAATATGGTGTATAGTGGTACATAGTATAGAATGTGGTGTAGAGCTGTATAGTGGTACATAGTATATATTATTGTTTAGAGCTGTATAGTGGTACAAAGTATAAAATGTGGTATATAGTGGTACATATTATAGAATGTGGTGTAGAGCTGCTAATGGTACATAGTATAGAATGTGGTGTATAGTGTTACATAGTATAGAATATGGAGGTACATAGTATAAAATATAGTGTATAGAGGCACATAGTATAGAATATGGTGTACAGTGGTACATAGTATAGAATGTGGTGTATAGTGGTACATAGTATAGAAAGTGGTGTATAGAGGTACATAGTATAGAATATGGTGTATAGTGGTACATTGTCTAGAATATGGTGTATAGTGTTATATAGTCTAGAATATGGTGTATAGTGGTATATAGAATATGATGTATAGTGGTACATAGTATGGAATGTGGTGTAAAGCTGTATTGTGGTACATAGCATAGAATATGGTGTAGAGGTGTATAGTGGTATATAGTATAGAATTTGGTGTATAGTGGTATATAGTATAGCATATGGTGTATAGAGGTACATAGTATAGAATATGGTGTATAGAGTTACATAGTATAGAATATGGTGTATAATGGTACATAGTCTAGAATGTGGTGTATAGTGGTACATAGAATATGGAGTATAGTGGTATATAGTATAGAATGTGGTGTAGAGCTGTATAGTGGTACATAGTATAGAATATGGTGTATAGTGGTACATAGTATAGAATGTGGTGTAGAGCTGTATAGTTTTACATAGAATAGAATATGTTGTATAGTGGTATATAGTATAGAATGTGGTGTACAGCAGTATAGTGGTACATAGTATAGAATATGGTGTATAGTGGTACATAGTATAGAATGTGGTTTAGAGCTGTATAATGGTACATAGTATAGAATGTGGTATAAAGCTGTATAGTGGTACAAAGTATAGAATATGGTGTATAGTGGTATAAAGTATAGAATATGGTATAGAGCTCTATTGTGGTACATAGTATAGAATATGGTGTAGAGCTGTATATTGGTACATAGTTTAGAATATGGTGTATAGTGGTACATAGTATAGAATGTGGTGTAGAGCTGTATAGTGGTACATAGTATAGAATGTGGTGTATGGTGGTACATAATATAGAATATAGTGTATAGAGGCATATAGTATAGAATATGGTGTATAGTGGTACATAGTATAGAATGTGGTGTATAGTGGTACATAGTATAGAATGTGGTGTATAGAGGTACATAATATAGAATATGGTGTATAGTGGTACATAGTCTAGAATATGGTGTATAGTTTTACATAGTCTAGAATATGGTGTATAGTGGTATATAGAATATGATGTATAGTGATACATAGTATAGAATGTGGTGTAAAGCTGTATAATGGTACATAGAATAGAATGTGGTGTATAGTGGTACATGGTATAGAATGTGGTGTAGAGCTAAATAGTTGTACATAGTATAGAATATGGTGTAAAGTCGTACATAGTATAGAATGTGGTGTACAACTGTATAGTGTTACATAGTATAGAATGTGGTGTATAGTGCTACATAGTATAGAATATTGTGTATAGTGGTACTTAGTATAGAATGTGGTCTATAGTAGTATATAATATAGAATATGGTGTAGAGCTGTACAGTTGTACATAGTATAGAATGTGGTATAGAGCTGTATAGTGGTACATAGCATAGAATATGCTGTAGAGGTGTATAGTGCTACATAGTATATAATATGGTGTAAAGTGGTAAATAGTATAGAATATAGTGTAGAGCTGTATAGTGGTTCATAGTATAGAATATGGTGTATAGTGGTACATAGCATAGAATGTGGTGTAGAGCTGTATAATGGTACATAGTATAGGATGTGGTGTATAGTGGTATATAGTATAGATTATGGTGTATAGAGGTACATAGTATAGAATATGGTGTATAGTGGTACATAGAATATGATGTATAGTGGTACATAGTATAGAATGTGGTGTAAAGCTGTATAATGGTACATAGTATAGAATGTGGTGTAGAGATGTATAGTGGTATATAGTATAGAATTTGGTGTATAGTGGTATATAGTATAGAATATGGTGTATAGAGGTACATAGTATAGAATATGGTGTATAGAGTTACATAGTATAGAATATGGTGTATAATGGTACATAGTCTAGAATGTGGTGTATAGTGGTACATAGAATATGGAGTATAGTGGTACATAGTATAGAATGTGGTGTAGAGCTGTATAGTGGTACATAGTATAGAATATGGTGTATAGTGGTACATAGTATAGAATGTGGTGTAGAGCTGTATAGTTTTACATAGAATAGAATATGTTGTATAGTGGTACATAGTATAGAATGTGGTGTACAGCTGTATAGTGGTACATAGTATAGAATATGGTGTATAGTGGTACATAGAATAGAATGTGGTTTAGAGCTGTATAATGGTACATAGTATAGAATGTGGTATAAAGCTGTATAGTGGTACAAAGTATAGAATATGGTGTATAGTGGTATAAAGTATAGAATATGGTATAGAGCTCTATTGTGGTACGTAGTATAGAATATGGTGTAGAGCTGTATATTGGTACATAGTTTAGAATATGGTGTATAGTGGTACATAGTACAGAATGTGGTGTAGAGCTGTATAGAGGTACATAGTATAGAATGTGGTGTATGGTGGTACATAATATAGAATATAGTGTATAGAGGCACATAGTATAGAATATGGTGTATAGTGGTACATAGTATAGAATGTGGTGTATAGTGGTACATAGTATAGAATGTGTTGTAGAGCTAAATAGTTGTACATAGTCTAGAATATGGTGTATAGTTTTACATAGTCTAGAATATGGTGTATAGTGGTATATAGAATATGATGTATAGTGATACATAGTATAGAATGTGGTGTAAAGCTGTATAATGGTACATAGTATAGAATGTGGTGTATAGTGGTACATAGTATAGAATGTGTTGTAGAGCTAAATAGTTGTACATAGTATAGAATATGGTGTAAAGTCGTACATAGAATAGAATGTGGTGTAGAGCTGTATAGTGTTACATAGTATAGAATGTGGTGTTTAGTGCTACATAGTATAGAATATTGTGTATAGTGGTACTTAGTATAGAATGTGGTCTATAGTAGTATATAGTATAGAATATGGTGTAGAGCTGTACAGTTGTACATAGTATAGAATGTGGTATAGAGCTGTATAATGGTACATAGCATAGAATATGCTGTAGAGTTGTATAGTGCTACATAGTATAGAATATGGTGTAATGTGGTAAATAGTATAGAATATAGTGTAGAGCTGTATAGTGGTTCATAGTATAGAATATGGTGTATAGTGGTACATAGCATAGAATATGGTGTAGAGCTGTATAATGGTACATAGTATAGGATGTGGTGTATAGTGGTATATAGTATAGAATATGGTGTATAGAGGTACATAGTATAGAATATGGTGTATAGTGGTACATAGAATATGATGTATAGTGGTACATAGTATAGAATGTGGTGTAAAGCTGTATAATGGTACATAGTATAGAATGTGGTGTATAGTGGTACATAGTATAGATTATGGTGTATAGTAGTACATAGTAAAGAATATGGTGTATAGTGGTACATAGTATAGAATGTGGTTTAGAGCTGTATAGTGTTACATAGTATAGATTGTGGTGTAGAGCTGTAAAGTGGTACATAGTATAGAAAATGGTGTATAGAGGTACATAGTATAGTATATGGTGTATAGTGGTACATAGTATAGAATGTGGTTTAGAGCTGTATAGTGGAACATAATATAGATTGTTGTGTATAGTGGTATATAGTATATAATATAGTGTATAGAGGAACATAGTATAGCATATGGTGTATAGTGCTACATAGTATAGAATGTGGTGTATAGTGGTACATAGTATAGAATGTGGTGTACAGAGGTACATAGTATAGAATATGGTGTATAGTCAAACATAGAATAGAATGTGGTGTAGAGCTATATAGTGTTACATAGTATAGAATGTGGTGTATAGTACTACATAGTATAGAATATTGTGTATAGTGGTACTTAGTATAGAATGTGGTCTATAGTAGTATATAGTATAGAATATGGTGTATATTGGTACATAGTCTAGAATGTTGTGTATAGTGGTACATAGAATATGGTGTATAGTGGTACATTGTATAGAATGTGGTGTAGAGCTGTATAGTGGTACATAGTATAGAATATGGTGTATAGTGGTACATAGTATAGAATGTGGTGAAGAGCTGTATAGTGGAACATAGTATAGAATATGGTGTATAATGGTACATAGTATAGAATGTGGTGTATAGTGGAACACAGTGTAGAATGTGGTGTAGAGCTGTATAGTGGTACATAGTATAGAATATGGTGTATTGTGGTACATAGTAAAGAATGTGGTGTAGAGCTGTATAATGGTACATAGTATAGGATGTGGTAAATAGTGGTATATAGTATAGAATATGGTGTATAGAGGTACAAAGTATAGAATATGGTGTATAGTGGTACATAGTATAAAATATGGTGTATAATCGTACATAGTATAGAATATGGTGTATAGAGGTACATAGTATAAAATAAGGTGTATAGTGCTACATAGTATAGAATATGGTGTTAAGTGGTACATAGTATAAATTATGGTGTATAGAGGTACATAGTATAGAATATGGTGTATAGTGGTACATAGTATAGAATGTTGTGTAGAGCTGTATATTGGTTTATAGTATAGAATATGGTGTATAGTGGTAAATAGTATAGAATGTGTTGTATAGTGGTACATAGTATAGAATGTGGTATATAGTGGTATATAGTATAGAATATGGTGTATAGTGGTACATAGTATAGAATGTTGTGTAGAGCTGTATAGTGGTTTATAGTATAGAATGTGGTGTATAGTAGTACATATTATAGAATGTGGTGTAATGCTGTATAATGGTACATAGTATAGAATATGGTGTATAGTGGTACATAGTATGGAATGTTGTGTAGAGCTGTATAGTGGTTTATAGTATAGAATGTGGTGTATAGTAGTACATATTATAGAATGTGTTGTAAAGCTGTATAATGGTACATAGTATAGAATATGGTGTATAGAGGTACATAGTATAGAATATGGTGTATAGTGGTGCATAGTATAGAATGTGGTGTAGAGCTGTATAGTGGTACATAGTATAGAATGTGGTGTATAGTGGTACATAGTATAGAACATAGTGAATAGAGGTACAAAGTATAGAATATGTTGTATAGTGGTACATAGTATAGAATGTGGTGTATAGTGAGTGGTACATAGTATAGAATATGGTGTATAGAGGTACATAGTATAGAATATGGCGTATAGAGGTACATAGTATAGAATATGGTGTATAGTGGTACATAGTCTTAAATATGGTGTATAGTGGTACATAGTATAGAATGTGGTGTTGAGCTGTATAGTGGTACATAGAATAGAATATGGTGTATAGTTGTACATAGTATAGAATGTGGTGTAGAGCTGTGTAGTGGTATATAGTACAGAATGGGTTATATAGTGCTACATAGTTTAGAATATGGTGTATAGTGGTACTTAGTAAAGAATGTGGTGTATAGTAGTAAATAGTATAGAATATGGTGTAGAGCTGTACAGTGGTACATAGTATAGAAAGTGGAATAGAGCTGTATAGTGGTACATAGTATAGAATATGGTGTAGAGGTGTATAGTGGTAGACAGTAAAGAATATGGTGTAGAGCTGTATAGTGGTTCATAGTATAGAATATGGTGTATAGTGGTAAAGAGTATAGAATATGGGGTAGAGCTGAATAGTTGTATATAGTATAGAATATGGTGTATAGTGGTACATTGTATAGAATATGGTGTATAGTGGTATATAGTATAGAATATGGTGTATAGAGGTATAAAGTATAGAATATGGTGTATAGAGGTACATAGTATAGAATGTGGGGTATAGTGGTACATAGTATAGAATATGGTGTAAAGTGGTACATAGTATAGAGTATGGTGTATAGTGGTACAGAGTAAATAATATGGTGAAGAGCTGTATAGTGGTACATTGTATAGAATATGGTGTAGAACAGTATAGTGGTACATAGTATAGAATATGGTGTAAAGAGGTACATAGTATAGAATATGGTGTATTGTGGTACATAGAATAGAATATGGTGTATAGTGGTACATAGTATAGAATATGGTGTATAGAGGTACATAGTATAGAATATGGTGTATAGTTCTACATAGTATAGAATGTGTTGTATAGTGGTACATAGTATAAAATTTGGTGTATAGCGGTTTATACTATAGAATATGGTATATAGTGGTACATAGTATAGATTATGGTGTTTTGTGGTACATAGTATAAAATATGGTGTATAATCGTACAAAGTATAGAATATGGTGTATAGAGGTACATAGTATAGAATAAGGTGTATAGTGCTACATAGTATAGAATATGGTGTATAGTGGTACATAGTATAAATTATGGTGTATAGAGGTACATAGTATAGAATATGGTGTATAGTCAGACATAGTCTAGAATGTGGTGTATAGTGGTACATAGAATATGGTGTTTAGTGGTACATAGTATAGAATATGGTGTAGAGCTGTATAGTGGTTCATAGTATAGAATATGGTGTATAGTGGTACAGAGTATAGAATATGGGGAAGAGCTGAATAGTTGTATATAGTATAGAATATGGTGTATAGTGGTACATTGTATAGAATATGGTGTATAGTGGTATATAGTATAGAATATGGTGTATAGAGGTACATAGTATAGAATATGTTGTATAGAGGTAAATAGTATAGAATGTGGTGTATAGTGGTACCTAGTATAAAATATGGTGTAAAGTGGTACATAGTATAGAGTATGGTGTATAGTGGTACAGAGTAAATAATATGGTGAAGAGCTGTATAGTGGTACATAGTATAGAATATGATGTAGAACAGTATAGTGGTACATAGTATAGAATATGGTATATAGTGGTACATAGTATAGAATATGGTGTTTTGTGGTACATAGTATAAAATATGGTGTATAGTGGTACATAGTATAGAATATGGTGTATAGAGGTACACAGTATAGAATAAGGTGTATAGTGCTACATAGTGTAGAATATGGTGTATAGTCAAACATAGTCTAGAATGTGGTGTTTAGTGGTACATAGAATATGGTGTACATAGTAAAGAATGTGGTGTAGTGCTGTATAGTGGTACATAGTATAGAATGTGGTGTATAGTAGTACATAATATAGAATGTGGTGTAGAGCTGTATAATGGTACATAGTATAGAATGTGGTGTATAGTGGTACATAGTATAGAATATGGTGTATAGAATTACATAGTATAGAATATGTTGTATAGTGGTACATAGTATAGAATGTGGTGTATAGTGGTACATAGTATAGAATATGGTGTTCAGTGGTACATAGTATAGAATGTGGTGTACAGATGTATAGTGGTACATAGTATAGAATATGGTGTAGAGCTGTATAGAAATAGTACATAGTATAGAATGTGGTATATAGTGGTACATAGTATAGAACATAATGTATAGAGGTACAAAGTATAGAATATGGTGTATATTGGTACATAGTATAGAATGTGGTGTATAGTGTTACATATTTTAGAATATGGTGTATAGTGGTACATAGTATAGAATGTTGTGTATAGTAGTATATAGTATATATTATGGTGTAGAGCTGTATAGTAGTACATAGTATAGAGTATGGAGTAGAGGTGTATAGTGGTACATTGTATAGAATATGGTGTATAGTGGTACATAGTATAGAATGTGGTGTAGAGCTGTTAATTGGTACATAGTATAGAATATGGTGTATAGTGGTACATAGTATAGAATATCGTGTATAGTGGTTCATAGTATAGAATGTGGTTTACAGCTGTATAATGGTACATACTATAGAATGTGGTATAAAGCTGTATAGTGGTACATAGTATAGAATATGGTGTATAGTAGCATATAGTATAGAATATGGTATAGAGCTGTATTGTGGTATATAGTATAGAATATGGTGTAGAGCTGTAAAGTCGTACATAGTATAGAATATGGTGTAGAGCTGTATAGTGGTACATAGTATAGAATATGGTGTATAGTGGTATATAGTATAGAATATGGTGTAGAGCTGTATAGTGGTTCATAGTATAGAAAAAGGTGTATAGTATTACATAGTATAGAATATGGGGTAGAGCTATATAGTGGTATATAGTATAGAATATGGTGTATAGTGGTACATAGTTTAGAATATGGTGTATAGTGGTATATAGTATAGAATATGGTTTATAGAGGTACATAGTATAGAATATGGTGTATAGACGTACATAGTGTATAGTGGTACATAGTCTGGAATATGGTGTATAGTGGTACATCATATAGAATGTGGTGTAGAGCTGTATGTTGGTAGATAGTGTAGAATATGGTGTATAGTGGTACATAGTATAGAATGTGGTGTAGAGCTGTTAATTGGTACATAGTATAGAATATGGTGTATAGTGGTACATAGTATAGAATATCGTGTATAGTGGTTCATAGTATAGAATGTGGTTTACAGCTGTATAATGGTACATACTATAGAATGTGGTATAAAGCTGTATAGTGGTACATAGTATAGAATATGGTGTATAGTAGCATATAGTATAGAATATGGTATAGAGCTGTATTGTGGTATATAGTATAGAATATGGTGTAGAGCTGTAAAGTGGTACATAGTATAGAATATGGTGTAGAGCTGTATAGTGGTACATAGTATACAATATGGTGTATAGTGGTATATAGTATAGAATATGGTGTAGAGCTGTAAAGTGGTGCATAGTATAGAGTATTGTGTATAGTGATACATAGTATAGAATATGGTGTAGAGCTGTATAGTGGTATGTAGTATAAAATATGGTGAATAGTGCTACATAGTATAGAATATGGTGTATAGTGGTATATAGTATAAAATGTGGTGAAGAGCTGTATAGTGGTACATAGTATAGCATATGGTGTATAGTGGTACATAGTAGAAAATACGGTGTATAGAGGTACATAGTATAGAATATGGTGTATAGTGGTACATAGTATAGAATGTGGTGTATAGTGGTGCATAGTGGTACATAGTATAGAGTGTGGTGTAGTGGTACATAGTATAGAATGTAGTGTATAGTGGTATATGGTGTAGAGCTGTATAGTGGTACATAGTATAGAATGTGGTGTATAGTAGTACATAGTATAGAATACGGTGTAGAGCTGTATAGTTGGACATAGTATAGAATGTGGTGTAGATCTGTATAGTGGTACATAGTATAGAATATGGTGTATAGTGGTACATAGAATAGAATGTGTTGTAGAGCTGTATAGTGGTACATAGTATAGAATGTGGTGTATAGTGGTACACAGTATAGAATATGGTGTACAGTGGTACATAGTATAGAATATGGTGTAGTGCTGTATAGTTGTACATAGTATAGAATATGGTGTAGAGCTGTATAGTGGTACATAGTATGGAATATGGTGTGTAGTGGTACATAGTATAGAATATTGTGTATAGAGGTACATAGTATAGAATATGGTGTATAGTGGTACATAGTATAGAATATGGTGTAGAGGTACAAAGTATAGAATATGGTGTATAGTGGTACTTAGTATAGAATGTGGTGTATAGTGGTACATAATATAGAATGTGGTGTATAGAGGTAAATAGTATAGAATATGGTGTATAGTGATACATAGTCTAGAATATGGTGTATAGTGGTACATAGAATAGAATGTGGTGTAGAGCTGAATAGTGGTACATAGTATAGAATATGGATTATAGTGGTACATAGTATAGAATGTGGTGTAGTGCTGTATAGTGTTACATAGTATAGAATGTGGTGTATATTGCTACATAGTATAGAATATGGTGTATAGTGGTCCTTAGTATAGAATGTGATCTATAGCAGTATAGACTATAGAATATGGTGTAGAGCTGTACAGTTGTTCATAGTATAGAATGTGGTATAGAGCTGTACAGTGGTACATAGCATTGAATATGGTGTAGAGGTGTATAGTGGTACATAGCATAGAATATGGTGTATAGTGGTAAATAGTATAGAATGTGGTGTAGAGTTGTATAGTGGTTCATAGTATAGAATATGGTGTATAGTGGTACATAGTATAGAATATGGGGGTAGAGCTGTATAGTTGTATATAGTATAGAATATGGTGTATAGTGGTACATTGTATAGAATATGGTTAATAGTGGTATATAGTATAGAATATGGTGTATAGAGGTATATAGTATAGAATATGGTGTATAAAGGTAAATATTATAGAATATGGTGTATAGTGGTACATTGTATAGAATGTGGTGTAGAGCTGTATAGTGGTACATAGTATAGAATATGGTGTATAGTGGTACATAGTATAGAATGTGGTGAAGAGCTGTATAGTGGAACATAGTATGGAATATGGTGTATATTGGTACATAGTATAGAATATGGTGTATTGTGGTACATAGTATAGAATGTGGTGTAGAGCTGTATAATGGTACATAGTATAGGATGTGGTGTATAGTGGTATATAGTATAGAATATGGTGTATAGAGGTACATAGTATAGAATATGGTGTATAGTGGTACATAGCATAGAATATGGTTAATAGTGGTATATAGTATAGAATATGGTGTATAGAGGTAAATAGTATAGAATATGGTGTATAAAGGTAAATATTATAGAATATGGTGTATAGTGGTATATAGTCTAGAATGTTGTGTATAGTGGTACATAGAATGTGGTATATAGTGGTACATATTATAGAATGTGGTGTAGAGCTGCTAATGGTACATAGTATAGAATGTGGTGTATAGTGTTACATAGTATAGAATATGGTGTATTGTGGTACATAGTATAGAATGTGGTGTAGAGCTGTATAATGGTACATAGTATAGGATGTGGTGTATAGTGGTATATAGTATAGAATATGGTGTATATTGGTACATAGTATAGAATATGGTGTATAGTGGTACATAGTATAGAATGTGGTGTAGAGCTGTATAGTGGTACATAGTATAGAATATTGTTTAGAGCTGTATAGTGGTACATAGTATAAAATGTGGTATATAGTGGTACATATTATAGAATGTGGTGTAGAGCTGTATAATGGTACATAGTATAGAATGTGGTGTATAGTGTTACATAGTATAGAATATGGTGTATAGTGGTACATAGTATAGAATGTGTTGTATAGTAGTATATAGTATAGAATATGGTATAGAGCAGTATAGTGGTACATAGTATAGAATATGGTGTAGAGGTATATAGTGGTATATAGTATAGAATATGGTGTATAGTTGTATATAGTATAGAATGTGGTGTAAAGCTGTATAGTGGTTCATAGTATAGAAAATGGTGTATAGTGGTACATAGTATAGAATATGGGGTTAGAGCTGTATAGTGGTATATAGTATAGAATATGTGTGAATAGTGGTATATAGTAAAGAATATGGTGTATAGAGGTACATAGTATAGAATATGGTGTATAGAGTTACATAGTATAGATTATGGTGTATAATGGTACATAGTCTAGAATGTAGTGTATATTGGTACACATAGAATATGGAGTATAGTGGTACATAGTATAGAATGTGGTGTAGAGGTGTATAGTGGTACATAGTATAGAATATGTTGTATAGTGGTACATAGTATAGAATGTAGTGTAGAGATGTATAGTGGTACATAGTGTAGAATAAGGTGTATAGTGGTACATAGTATAGAATGTTGTTTAGAGCTGTAAAATGGTACATAGTATAGAATGTGGGTATAAAGCTGTATAGTGGTACATAGTATAGAATATGGTGTATAGTGGTATAAAGTATAGAATATGGTATAGAGCTCTGTTGTAGGTACATAGTATAGAATACGGTGTAGAGCTGTATATTGGTACATAGTATAGAATATGGTGTATAGTGGTACATAGTATAGAATGTGGTGTAGAGCTGTATAGTGGTACATAGTATAGAATGTGGTGTTATGGAGGTACATAGTATAAAAATATAGTGTATAGAAGGCACATAGTATAGAAAAATGGTGCTATAGTGGTACATAGTATAGAATGTGGTGTATAGTGGTACATAGTATAGAAAGTGGTGTATAGAGGTACATAGTATAGAATATGGTGTATAGTGGTACATTGTCTAGAATATGGTGTATAGTGTTATATAGTCTACAATATGGTGTATAGTGGTACATAGAATATGATGTATGGTGGTACATAGTATGGAATGTGATGTAAAGCTGTATAGTGGTACATAGCATAGAATATGGTGTAGAGGTGTATAGTGGTATATAGTATAGAATTTGGTGTATAGTGGTATATAGTATAGCATATGGTGTATAGAGGTACATAGTATAGAATATGGTGTATAGAGTTACATAGTATAGAATATGGTGTATAATGGTACATAGTCTAGAATGTTGTGTATAGTGGTACATAGAATATGGAGTATAGTGGTATATAGTATAGAATGTGGTGTAGAGCTGTATAGTGGTACATAGTATAGAATATGGTGTATAGTGGTACATAGTATAGAATGTGGTGTAGAGCTGTATAGTTTTACATAGAATAGAATATGTTGTATAGTGGTACATAGTATAGAATGTGGTGTACAGCAGTATAGTGGTACATAGTATAGAATATGGTGTATAGTGGTACATAGTATAGAATGTGGTTTAGAGCTGTATAATGGTACATAGTATAGAATGTGGTATAAAGCTGTATAGTGGTACAAAGTATAGAATATGGTGTATAGTGGTATAAAGTATAGAATATGGTATAGAGCTCTATTGTGGTACATAGTATAGAATATGGTGTAGAGCTGTATATTGGTACATAGTTTTTAATATGGTGTATAGTGGTACATAGTATAGAATGTGGTGTAGAGCTGTATAGTGGTACATAGTATAGAATGTGGTGTATGGTGGTACATAATATAGAATATAGTGTATAGAGGCATATAGTATAGAATATGGTGTATAGTGGTAAATAGTATAGAATGTGTTGTATAATGGTACATAGTATAGAATTTGGTGTAGAGCTGTATAGTGGTACATAGTATAGAATATGGTGTATAGTGGTACATAGTATAGAATATGGTGTATAGTGGTACATAGTTATAGAATATGATGTATAGTGGTACATAGTATAGAATGTGGTGTAGAGCTGTATAGTGGTACAAAGTATAGAATGTGGTGTAGAGCTAAATAGTGGTACATAGTATAGAATAAGGTGTATAGAGGTACATAATAGAGAATATGGTGTAAAGTGTTGCATAGTTTAGAATGTGGTGTAGAGCTGTATAGTGGTACATAGTATAGAATGTGGTGTATAGAGGTACATAGTATAGAATATAGTGTATAGAGGTACAAAGTATAGAATATGGTGTATAGTGGTACATAGTACAGAATGTGGTGTATAGTGAGTGGTACATAGTATAGAATATGGTGTATAGAGGTACATAGTATAGAATATGGTTTATAGAGGTACATAGTATAGAAAATATTGTATAGTGGTACATAGTCTTGAATATGGTGTATTGTGGTACATAGTATAGAATGTGGTGTTGAGCTGTATAGTGGTACATAGTATAGAATATGGTGTATATTGGTATATAGTATAGAATGTGGTGTAGAGCTGTGTACAGGTATATAGTATAGAATGTGGTATATAGTGCTACATAGTATAGAATATGGTGTATAGTGGTACTTAGTACAGAATGTGGTGTATAGTAGTATATAGTATAGAATATGGTGTAGAGCTGTATAGTGGTACATAGTATAGAAAGTGGAATAGAGCTGTATAGTGGTTCATAGTATAGAATATGGTGTATAGTGGTGCAGAGTATAGAATATGGGATTGAGCTGAATAGTTGTATATAGTATAGAATATGGTGTATAGTGGTGCATTGTATAGAATATGGTGTATAGTGGTATATAGAATAGAATATGGTGTAAAGAGCTACATAGTATAGAATATGGTGTATAGAGGTAAATAGTATAGAATGTGTTATATAGTGGTACATAGCATAAAATTTGGTGTAGAGCTGTATAATGGTACATAGTATAGATTGTGGTGTATAGTGTTACATAGTATAGAATATGATGTATAGTGGTACATAGTATAGAATGTGGTGTATAGTAGTATATAGTATAGAATATGGTGTAGAGCTGTATAGTGGTACATAGTATAGAATATGGTGTAGAGGTGTATAGTGGTACATAGTATAGAATATGGTGTATAGTGGTATATAGTATAGAATGTGGTGTAGAGCTTTATAGTGGTTCATAGTATAGAAAATGGTGTATAGTGGTACATAGTATATAATATGGGGTAAAGCTGTATAGTGGTATATAGTATAGAATATGGTGTATAGTGGTATATAGTATAGAATATGGTGTATATTGGTATATTGTATAGAATATGGTGTATAGAGGTACATAGTATAGAATATGGTGTATAGAGTTACATAGTATAGAATATGGTGTATAATGGTACATAGTCAACAATGTGGTGTATAGTGGTACATAGAATATGGTGTATAGTGGTACATTGTATAGAATGTGGTGTAGAGCTGTATAGTGGTACATAGTATATAATATGGTGTATAGTGGTACATAGTATAGAATGAGGTGTAGAGCTGTATAGTTTTACATAGTATAGAATATGTTGTATAGTGGTACATAGTATAGAATGTGGTGTAGGGCTGTATAGTGGTACATAGTATAGAATATGGTGTATAGTGGTACATAGTATAGAACGTGGTTTAGAGCTGTATAATGATACATAGTATACAATGTGGTATAAAGCTGTTTAGTGGTACATAGTATAGAATATGGTGTATAGTTTTATATAGTATAGAATATGGTACAGAGCTCTATTATGGTATACAGAATAGAATATAGTGTAGAGATGTATAGTGGTACATAGTATAGAATATGGTGTATAGTGGAACATAGTATAGAATGTGGAGTATTGTGGTACATAGTTTAGAATATGGTGTATAGTGGTACATAGTATAGAATATGGTGTATAGTGATAAATAGTATAGAATGTGTTGTATAGTGGTACATAGTATAGAATTTGGTGTAGAGCTGTATAGTGGTACATAGTATAGAATATGGTGTATAGAGGAACAAAGTATAGAATGTTGTGTAGAGCTGTATAGTGGTTTATAGTATAGATTGTGGTGTATAGTGGTACATATTATAGAATGTGGTATAAAGCTGTATAATGGTACATAGTATAGAATGTGGTGTATAGTGGTACATAGTATAGAATATGGTGTATAGTGTTACATAGTATAGAATGTGGTGTAGAGCTGTATAGTGGTACAAAGTATAGAATGTGGTGTAGAGCTAAATAGTGGTACATAGTATACAATATGGTGTATAGAGGTACATAGTATAGAATATGGTGTATAGTGTTGCATAGTATAGAATGTGGTATAAAGCTGTATAATTGTACATAGTATAGAATGTGGTGTATAGTGGTACACAGTATAGAATAAATTGTACAGAGGTGCAAAGTATAGAATATGGTGTATAGTGGTACATAGTATAGAATATAGTGTATAGTGGTACATAGTATAGAATATGGTGTATAGTGGTACATAGTTTAGAAAATGGTGTATAGAGGTATATAGTTTAGAATATGGTGTATAGTGGTACATAGTATAGAATACGGTGTATAGTGGTACATAGTATAGAATATGGTGTATTGTGGTACATAGTATAGAATATGGTATATAGAGGTACATATTATAGAATATGGTGTACAGTGATACATAGTATAGAATGTGGTGTATAGTGGTACATAGTACAGAATTTGGTGTAGAGCTGTACAGTGGTACATAGTATAGAATATGGTGTATAGAGGAACATAGTATAGAATGTGGTGTAGAGCTGTATAGTGGTACATTGTATAGAATGTGGTGTATAGTGGTACATAGTATAGAATGTGGTATAAAGCTGTACAGTGGTACATAGTATAGAATGTGGTGTATAGTGGTACATAGTATATAATATGGTGTATAGTGATACATAGTACAGAATGTGGTGTAGAGCTGTATAGTGGTACATAGTATAGAATGTGGTGTAGAGCTGAATAGTGGTACATAGTATAGAATATGGTGTATAGTGGTAAATAGTACAGAATATGGTGTATAGTGGTACATAGTATAGAATAAGGTGTATAGTGGTATATAGTAAAGAATATGGTGCATAGTGGTAGAAAGTATAGAATTTGGTGTATGGTGGTACATAGAATAGAATATGGTGTACAGTGGTATATAGTATAGAATGTGATGTATAGTGGTACATAGTATAGAATAATAGAATATGGATTATTGTGGAACACAGTATAGAATATGGTGTATATTGATACATAGTATAGAATATGCTGTATAATACATTGTATAGAATATGGGGTAGAGCTGTATAGTGGTACATAGTATAGAATATGGTGTAGAGCTGTATTGTGGTACATAGTATAGAATATGGTGTATAGTGGTAGATAGTATAGAATATGGTGTATAGTGGTACATAATATAGAATATGGTGTATAGTTGTACATTGTATAGAATATGGTGTGTAGTGGTACATAGTATAGAATATGGTGTATAGTGATACATAGTATATAATATGGTTTATAATGGTACTTACTATAGAATATGGTGTATAGTGGTACATAGTATAGAATGTGGTATATAGTGGTATTATTATAGAATGTGGTGTAGAGCTGTATAGCGGTACATAGTATAGAATGTGGTGTATAGTGTAACATAGTTTAGAATATGGTGTATACTGGTACATAGTATAGAATATGGTGTAGAGCTGTATAGTGTTACATAGTATAGAATGTGGTGTATAGTGGTACATAGAAAATAAAATGGTGTAGAGCTGTATAGTGGTACATAGTATAGAATGTGGTTTAGAGCTGCATAGTGGTGCATAGTATTTACACCACAATCTATATTATGTACCACTATACAACATATTCTAAACTATTTTGCACTATACAGCTCTACACCACATTCTATATTATGTACCTCTCTACACCATATTCTATACTATGTACCACTATACACCATATTCTATACTATGTTCCTCTATACAAAATTTTCTATACAATGTATCACAATACAACATATTCTATACTATGTACCACTATACACCTTATTCCATACTATGTACCACTATACACCATATTCTATACTTTGTACCTCTATACAACATATTCTATACTATGTACCACTATACACCATATTCTATACTATGTACCACAATACAGCTCTACACCATATTCTATACTATGAACCACTATACAACACTACACCATATTCTATACTATGTACCACTATACAGCTCTAATCCATATTCTAAACTATGTACTACTTTTCACCATATTATATACTATGTACCACTATACACCATATTCTATTCTATGTACCACTATACAGCTCTACACCGTATTCTATACTATTTACTATTGTACACCATATTCTGTACAATGTACCACTATACAGCTCTACACCATATACCACTATACACCACATTCTATACTATGTACCACTACACCACATTCTATGCTATGTACCACTATGTACCACTATACACCACATTCTATACTATGTACCACTGTACACCATATTCTATACTATGTACCTCTATACAAAATATTCTATACTATGTACCACTATACACAATATTCTATACTATGTACCACTATGCAGCTCTACACCACATTCTGTACTATATACCACTATACACCATATTCTATAGTATGTAGCACTATGCACCATATACTATACTCCGCACCACTATACATCTCTACACCATATTCTATACTATGTACCACTATACAGCTCTACACCACATTCTATACTATGTACCACTATACACCATATTCTACACTATGTACAACTATACACTACATTCTAAACTATGTACCACTATACACCATATTCTATACTATGTTCCACTATACAGTTCTTCACCACATTCGATACTATGTACCACTATACACCATATTCTATGTACCACTATACACCACATTCTAGACTATGTACCACTATACAGCATATTCTATATTATGTACCTTTATACACCATATTCTATACTATTTACTTCTATACACCATATTCTATACTATATACCACTATTAACCATATTCTATACAATGTACCACTATACACCATATTCTATACTTTATACAACTATACAGCTCTACCCCATATTCTATACTATGTACCACTATACACCATATTCTATACTATGAACCACTGTACAGCTATACACCATATTCTATACTATTTACAACTTTACACCATATTCTATATTATGTAGCTCTATACACCTCTACACCATATTCTATGCTATGTACCACTATACAGCTCTATACCACATTCTATACTATGTACAACTGTACAACTCTACACCATATTCTATACTATATACTACTATAGACCACATTCTATACTAAGTACCACTATACACAATATTCTATACTATGTAGCACTATACACCACATTCTATACTATGTAACACTATACAGCTCTACACCACATTCTATACTATGTACGACTATACAAAATATTCTATACTATGTACCACTATTCAGCTCTACACCACATTCTATTCTATGTATCACTATACATCATATTCTATGTACCACTATTCACCATATTCTAGACTATGTACCACTATACCCCATATTCTATACTATGTACCACTATACACCATATTCTATACTACGTACCTCTATACACCATATTCTACACAATGTACCACAGTACACCATATTCTATACTATGTACCACTATACAGCACTACACCATATTCTATACTATGTACCACTATACACCATATTCTATACTATGTACCACTATACACCATATTCTATACTATGTACCACTATACACTATTTTCTATACTATGTACCACTATACACCACATTCTATACTATGTACCATTGTACAGCTTTATACCACATTCTATACTATATACCACTATACACCACACTCTATACTATGTTCCACTATACAGCTCTACACCACATTCTATACTATGTTCCTCTATACACCACATTCTATACTATGTACCACTATACAGCTCTACACCACATTCTATACAATGTACCACAATACACCAAATTCTATACTATGTACCACTATACATCTCTACACCACATTCTATACTATGTTTCTCTATACACCAAATTCTATACTATGTACCTCTATACACCATATTCTATACTATGTACCACTATACACCATATTCTATACTATGTATCACAAAACACCATATTCTATACTATGTACCACTAAACACCGTATTCTATACTATGTACCACTAAACACACCATATTCTATACTATGTACCTCTATACACCATATTCTATACTGTGTTCCACTATACACCATATTCTATACTATGTACCACTATACAGTTCTATACCAAATTCAATACTATGTACCATTATACAGCTCTACACCACATTCTATACTATGTACCACTATACATCATATTCTCTTCTATGTACCACTATACAGCTCTACATCACATTCTAAACTATGTACCACTATCCACTATACACCATATTCTAGACTATGTAATACTATACACCATATCCTAGACTATGTACCTCTATACACCATATTCTATAATATGTACCTCTATACACCATATTATATACTATGTACCGCTATACACCACATTCTATACTATGTACCACTATACACCATATTCTATATTATGTACCACTATACACCACATTCTATACTATGTACCATTATTACGCTTTACACCACAATATATACTATGTACCACTATACAACATATTCTATACTATTTACCACTATACAGCTCTACACCACATTCTATAATATGTACCTCTGTACACTATATTCTATACTATATACCACTATACACCACATTCTATACTATGTACCACTATACACCACATTCTATACTATGTACCATTATACAGCTTTACACCACAATCTATACTATGTACCACTATACAACATATTCTATACTATGTACCACTATACAGCTCTACACCAAATTCTATACTATGTACCACTATACACCACATTCTATACTATGTACCACTATACACAATATTCTATACTTTGTACCTCTATATACCATATTCTATACAATGTACCACAATACACCATATTTTATACTATGTACAACTATACACCGTATTCCATACTATGTACCTCTATACACCATTTTCTTTACTATGTACCACTATACACCATATTCTATACTATGTACCACAATACAGCTCTACACTATTTTCTATACTATGTACCACTATACAACACTACACCATATTCTATACTATGTACCACTATACAGCTCTACACCATATTCTATACTATGTACTACTATACACCTTATTCTATACTATGTACCACTATACACCATATTTTATACTATGTACCACTATACAGCTCTACACCACATTCTATACTATGTACCACTATACAGCTCTACACCGTATTCAATACTATGTACTGCTATATACCACATTCTATACTGTGTACCACTATACAGCTCTACACCATATACCTCTATACACCACATTCTATACTATGTACCACTACACCACATTCTATACTATGTACCACTATGTACCACTATACACCACATTCTATACTATGTACCATTGTACACCATAATCTGGACTATGTACCTCTATACACCATATTCTATACTATGTACCACTATACACCATATTCTATACTATGTACCACTATACAGCTCTACACCACATTCTATACTATATGACACTATATATCATATTCTATACTATGTAGCACTATACACCATATTCTACACTCTGCACCACTATACAGCTCTACACCATATTCTATGCTATTTATCACTATACACAATACTCTATACTATGCACCACTATACATCTCTACACCAAATTCGATACTATGTACCTCTATATACCATATTCTATACTATGTAGCACTATACACCATATTCTATAATATGTACCACAATACAGCTCTACACCATATTCTATACTTTGTACCACTATACAACACTACACCATATTCTATACTATGTACCACTATACAGCTCAACACCATATTCTATACTATGTACCACTATACACCATATTCTATACTATTTACCACTATACACCATATTCTATACTATGTACCACTATACAGCTCTACACCACATTCTATACTATGTACCACTATACAGCTCTACACAGTATTCTATACTATGTACTACTATACACCACATTCTATACTATGTACCACTATACAGCTCTAAAGCATATACATCTATACACCACATTCTATACTATGTACCGCTATACCATATTCTATACTACGTACCTCTATACACCATATTCTACACAATGTACCACAGTACACCATATTCTATACTATGTACCACAATACAGCTCTACACCATATTCTATACTATGTCCCACTAAACAACATATTCTATACTATTTACCACTATACACCATATTCTATACTCTGTACCAATATACAGCTCTACAACACATTCTATACTATGTACTACTATACACCATATTCTATACTATGTACCACAATACACCATATTATATACTATGTACCACTATACAGCTCTACACCACATTCTATACTATGTACCACAATACACCATATTCTATACTATGTAACACTATACACCACATTCTATACTATGTATCATTATTCGGCTCTACACCACATTCTATAATATGTACCACTATGTACCACATTTTATACTTTGTACCACTATACAGCTCTAAACAATAATCTATACTATGTACCACTATACAGCTCTACACCACATTCTATACTATGTACCACTATACACCATATTCTATACTATGTACCACTATACACCACATCCTATACTATGTACCATTATACAGCTCTACACCACATTCTATACTATGTACCACTATTCACTATATTCTATACTATGTACCACTATACAGCTCTACACCACATTCTATACTATGTACGGCTATGCATCACATTCTATGTACCACTATACACCACATTCTAGAGTATGTACCACTATACACCATATTCTATACTATGTACCTTTATATACCATATTCTATACTATTTACCTCTATACACCATATTCTATACTATATACCACTATTAACCATATTCTATACAATGCACCACTATACAGCATATTCTATACTATATACAACTATACAGCTCTACCCCATATTCTATACTATGTACCACTATACACCATATTCTATACTATGAACCACTATACAGCTCTACACCACATTCTATACTATTTACCACTATACACCATATTCTATACTATGTACCACTATACACCTCTACACCATATTCAATGCTATGTACCACTATACAGCTCTATACCACATTCTATACTATGTACAACTGTACAGCTCTACACCATATTCTATACTCTATACTGCTATATATCACATTCTATACTAAGTACCACTATACACCATATTCTATACTATGTACCAATATACACCATATTCTATACTATGTACCACTATACAGCTCTACACCACATTCTACACTGTGTTCCACTATACACCACATTCTATGTACCACTATACACCACATTCTAGACTATGTACCACTATACACCATATTCTATAATATTTACCTTAATTCACCATATTCTATACTATTTACCTCTATACACCATATTCTATACTATATACCACTATTAACCATATTCTATACAATGTACCACTATACACCATATTCTATACTATGAACCACTATACAGCTCTACACCACATTCTATACTATTTACCACTATACACCATATTCTATACTATGTACCACTATACACCTCTACACCGTATTCAATGCTATGTAGCACTATACAGCTCTATACCACATTCTATACTATGTACAACTGTACAGCTCTACACCATATTCTATACTCTATACTGCTATAGATCACATTCTATACTAAGTACCACTGTACACCATATTCTATACTATGTAGCAATATACACCACATTCTATACTATGTAACACTATACAGCACTACACCACATTCTATACTATGTACCAGTATAATCCATATTCTATACTATGTACCACTATTCAGCTCTACACCACATTCTATTCTATGTACCACTATACACCATATTCTAGACTATTTACCTCTATACACCACATTCTATACTATGTACCACTATACACCACATTCTATACTAAGTACCACTATACACCATATTCTATACTTTGTACCTCTTTACACCATATTCTTTACAATGTACCACTTTACACCATATTCTATACTATGTACCACAATACACCATATTCTATACTATGTTCCACTATACAACATATTCCATACTTTGTACCACTATACACCATATTCTATACTATGTACCTCTATACACCATATTCTATACTATGTACCACTATACACCATATTCTATACTATGTACCACAATACAGCTCTACACCATATTCTATACTATGTACAACTATACAGCTCTACACCAAATTCTATACTATGTACCACTGTACACCATATTCTATACTATGTACCACTATACAGCTCTACAACACATTCTATTCTATGTACCACTATACACCATATTCTATACTAAGGAACACTATACAGCTCTACACCACATTCTATACTATGTCCAACTTTACAGCTCTACACTGTATTCTATACTATGTACTACTATACACCACATTCTATACTATGTACCACTATACAGCTCTACACCATATACCACTATACACCACATTCTATACTATGTACCACTACACTACACTCTATACTATGTACCACTATGCACCACTATACACCACATTCTATACTATGTACCACTATACACCATATTCTATACTATGTACCTCTATACACCGTATTTTATACTATATACCACTATACACCATATGCTATACTATGTACCACTATACAGCTCTACACCACATTCTATACTATATACCACTATACACCATATTCTATACTATGTAGCACTATACAACATATTCTATAGTACATACCACTATACAGCTCTACACCATATTCTATGCTATGTATCACTATACACAATACTCTATACTATGCACCACTTTACAGCTCTACACCATATTCTATACTATATACCACTATACACCATATAGTATACTATGTACCACTATACAGCTCTACACCATATTCTATACTATGTACCACTTTACAGCTCTATACCATATTAAATACTATATACCACAAAACAGCTCTATACCATATTCTATACTATATGCTACTATACACCATATTCTATACTATGTACCACTATACAGCTTTATACCACATTCTATAGTATGTACCATTATACAGCTGTAAACCACATTATATACTATGAACCACTATACACCATATTCTATACTATGTACCACTATACACCATATTCTATACTATGTACCAATTAACAGCTCTACACCACATTCTATACTATGTACCACTATACATCATATTCTATACTATGTAACACTATACACCACATTCTATACTATGTACCATTATACAGCTCTACACCACATTCTATAATATGTACCACTATATACCACATTTTATACTATGTACCACTATACAGCTCTAAACAATATTCTATAGTATGTACCACTATACAGCTCTACACCACATTCTATACTATGTACCTCTATACACCATATTCTATACTATGTACCAATATACACCATATTCCATACTATATACCACTATACACCACATCCTATACTATGTACCATTATACAGCTCTACACCACATTCTATACTATGTACCACAATACACCATATTCTATACTATGTAACACTATACACCACATTCTATACTATGTATCATTATACGGCTCTACACCACTTTCTATAATATGTACCACTATATACCACATTTTATACTTTGTACCACTATACAGCTCTAAACAATAATCTATACTATGTACCACTATACAGCTCTACACCACATTCTATACTATGTACCACTATACACCATATTCTATACTATGTACCACTATACACCACATCCTATACTATGTACCATTATACAGCTCTACACCACATTCTATACTATGTACCACAATACACCATATTCTATACTATGTACCACTATACAGCTCTACACCACATTCTACACTGTGTTCCACTATACACCACATTCTATACTATGTACCATTATACACCATATTCTAAACTATGTTCCACTATACAGCTCTTCACCACATTCTATACTATGTTCCACTATTCACCATATTCTATACTATGAACCACTATACAGCTCTACACCACATTCTATACAATGTACCACTATACACCATATTCTATGTACCACTATACACCACATTCTAGACTATGTACCACTATACACCATATTCTATAATATTTACCTTTATACACCATATTCTATACTATTTACCTCTATACACCATATTCTATACTATATACCACTATTAACCATATTCTATACAATGCACCACTATACACCATATTCTATACTATATACAACTATACAGCTCTACCCCATATTCTATACTATGTACCACTATACACCATATTCTATACTATGAACCACTATACAGCTCTACACCACATTCTATACTATTTACCACTATACACCATATTCTATACTATGTACCACTATACACCTCTACACCATATTCAATGCTATGTACCACTATACAGCTCTATACCACATTCTATACTATGTACAACTGTACAGCTCTACACCATATTCTATACTCTATACTGCTATAGATCACATTCTATACTAAGTACCACTGTACACCATAATCTATACTCTGTAGCAATATACACCACATTCTATACTATTTAACACTATACAGCACTACACCACATTCTATACTATGTACCAGTATAATCCATATTCTATACTATGTACCACTATTCAGCTCTACACCACATTCTATTCTATGTACCACTATACACCATATTCTAGACTATGTATCACTATACACCATATTCTATACTATTTACCTCTATACACCACATTCTATACTATGTACCACTATACACCACATTCTATAGTAAGTACCACTATACACCATATTCTATACAATGTACCACAATACACCATATTCTATACTATGTTCCACTATACAACGTATTCCATACTATGTACCACTATACACCATATTCTATACTATGTACCTCTATACACCATATTTTATACTATGTACCACTATACACCACATTCTATACTATGTACCACTATACAAATCTACAACACATTCTATTCTATGTTCCACTATACACCATATTCTATACTATGTACCACTATACAGCTCTACACCACATTCTATACTATGTACCACTATACACCATATTCTATACTATGTACCTCTATACACCGTATTTTATACTATGTACCACTATACACCATATGATATACTATGTACCACTATACAGCTCTACACCACATTCTATGCTATATACCACTATACACCATATTCTATACTATGTAGCACTATACACCATATTCTATACTACATACCACTATACAGCTCTACACCATATTCTATGCTATGTATCACTATACACAATACTCTATACTATGCACCACTTTACAGCTCTACACCATATTCTATACTATATACCACTATACACCATATAGTATACTATGTACCACTATACAGCTCTACACCATATTCTATACTATGTACCACTTTACAGCTCTACACCATATTCTATACTATATACCACAATACAGCTCTATACCATATTCTATACTATATGCTACTATACACCATATTCTATACTATGTACCACTATACAGCTTTATACCACATTCTATAGTATGTACCATTATACAGCTGTAAACCACATTATATACTATGAACCACTATACACCATATTCTATACTATGTACCACTATACACCATGTTCTATACTATGTAATAATTAACAGCTCTACACCACATTCTATACTATGTACCACTATACACCATATTCTACACTATCTACCAACATACAGCTCTACACCACATTCTATACGATGTACCACTATACACCATATTCTATACTATGTACCACTACACACCATATTCTATACAATGTACAACTATACACCATAATCTATATTATGTACCACTGTACACCATATTCTATACAATCTACCACTATACACCATATTCTATACTATGTACCACAATACAGCTGTACACCTTATTCTATACTATGTAGCACTATAAAGCTCTACCCCATATTCTATACTATGTATTATACAGCATATTCTATACTATGTATCACTATACACCATATTCTATACTATGTTCCACAATACACCATATTCTATTATTTTATACTATATACCACTGTACACCATATTCTATTCTATGTACCACCATACACCATATTCTATACTATGTACCTCTTTGCACCATATTCTTTACTATATACCACTATACACCTTATTCTATACTATGTACCACTAATCACCATATTCTGTACTATTTACCACTGTACACCACATTCTATACTATGTACCATTATGCAGCTTTATACCACATTCTATACTATGTACCACTATACAGCTCTACACCACATTCTATACTATGTACCACTATACACCACATTCTATACTATGTACCACTTTACAGCTCTACACCACATTCTATGCTATGTTCCTCTTTAAACCTTATTTTATACTATGTACCACTATACAGCTCTACACCAAATTCTATACTATGTACCACAATACACCACATTCTATACAATGTAACACTATACATCATATTCTATACTATGTATCTCTATACACCATATTCTATACTATGTACCACTATAGACCATATTCTATACTATGTACCACAATACACCATATTCTATACTATGTACAACTATACACCATATTCTATACTATGTACCACTGTACACCATATTCTATACTATATACCTCTATACACCATATTCTATACTATGTACCACTATACACCATATTCTATACTATGTACCAGAATACAGCTCTATACCATATTCTATACTATGTGCCACTGTACAGCACTACACCATATTTTATACTATGTACCACTATACAGGTCTACACCATATTATATACCATGTACCATTATACAACATATTCTATACTATGTACCATTTTACACCATATTCTATACTATGTACCACTATACAGCTCTACAAGACATTCTATACTATGTACCACTATAGAATGTGGTGTATAGTGGAACATAGTATAGAATGTGGTATAAAGCTGTATAATGGTACATAGTATAGAATGTGGTGTAGAGCTGTATAGTGGTTCATAGTATAGAAAATGGTGTATAGTGGTACATAGTCTGGAATATGGTGTATAGTGGCACATAGTATAGAATGAGGTGTGAGCTGTATATTGGTACATAGTGTAGAATATGGTGTATAGTGGTACATATTATAGAATGTGGTGTAGAGCTGTATAGTGGTACATAGTATAGAATATGGTGTATAGTGGTACATAGTATAGAATATGGTGTATAGAGGTACATAGTATAGAATATGGTGTATAGTGGTACATAGTATAGAATGTGGTGTAGCGCTGTATAGTGGTACATAGTATAGAATGTGGTGTATAGTGGTACATAGTATAGAATGTGTTATAAAGCTGTATAATGGTACATAGTATAGAATGTGGTGTATAGTGGTACATAGTATAGAATAAAGTGTATAGAGGTGCAAAGTATAGAATATGGTGTATAGTGGTACATAGTATTGAATATAGTGTATAGTGGTACATAGTATAGAATATGGTGTATAGTGGTACATAGTATAGAAAATGGTGTATTGAGGTATATAGTTTAGAATGTGTTGTATAGTGGTACATAGTATAAAATATGGTGTATAGCGGTTTATACTATAGAATATGGTATATAGTGGTACATAGAATAGAATATGGTGTTTTGTGGTACATAGTATAAAATATATTGTATAATCGTACATAGTATAGAATATGGTGTATAGAGGTACATAGTATAGAATAAGGTGTATAGTGCTACATAGTATAGAATGTGGTGTATAGTGGTACATAGTATAAATTATGGTGTATAGAGGTACATAGTATAGAATATGGTGTATAGTCAGACATAGTCTAGAATGTGGTGTATAGTGGTACATAGAATATGGTGTTTAGTGGTACATAGTATAGAATGTGGTGTAGAGCTGTATAGTGGTACATAGTATAGAATGTGGTGTATAGTGGTACATAATATAGAATGTGGTGTAGAGCTGTATAATGGTACATAGTATAGAATGTGGTGTATAGTTATACATAGTATAGAATATGGTGTATAGAATTACATAGTATATAATATGTTGTATAGTGGAACATAGTATAAAATACGGTGTATAGAGGTACATAGTATAGAATATGGTGTATAGTGGTACATAGTATAGAATGTGGTGTATAGTGGTGCATAGTGGTACATAGTATAGAGTGTGGTGTAGTTGTACATAGTATAGAATGTGGTGTATAGTGGTATATGGTGTAGAGCTGTATAGTGGTACATAGTATAGAATGTGGTGTATAGTAGAACATAGTATAGAATACGGTGTAGAGCTGTATAGTTGGACATAGTATAGAATGTGGTGTAGATCTGTATAGTGGTACATAGTATAGAATATGGTGTTTAGTGGTACATAGAATAGAATGTGTTGTAGAGCTGTATAGTGGTACATAGTATAGAATGTGGTGTATAGTGGTACATAGTATAGAATATGGTGTACAGTGTTACATAGTATAGAATATGGTGTAGTGCTGTATAGTTGTACATAGTATAGAATATGGTGTAGAGCTGTATTGTGGTACATAGTATAGAATATGGTGTATAGTGGTACATAGCATAGAATATGGTGTATAGAGGTACATAGTATAGAATATGGTGTATAGTGGTACATAGTATGGAATACGTTGTATAGTGGAACATAGTATAGAATATGGTGTATTGTGGTACATAGTATAGAATATGGTGTATAGAGGTACAAAGTATAGAATATGGTGTATAGTGGTACTTAGTATAGAATGTGGTGTATAGTGGTACATAGTATAGAATGTGGTGTATAGAGGTAAATAGTATAGAATATGGTGTATAGTGATACATAGTCTAGAATATGGTGTATAGTGGTACATAGAATAGAATGTGGTGTAGAGCTGAATAGTGGTACATAGTATAGAATATGGATTATAGTGGTACATAGTATAGAATGTGGTGTAGTGCTGTATAGTGTTACATAGTATAGAATGTGGTGTATATTGCTACATAGTATAGAATATGGTGTATAGTGGTACTTAGTATAGAATGTGATCTATAGCAGTATAGAGTATAGAATATGGTGTAGAGCTGTACAGTTGTACATAGTATAGAATGTGGTATAGAGCTGTACAGTGGTACATAGCATTGAATATGGTGTAGAGGTGTATAGTGGTACATAGTATAGAATATGGTGTATAGTGGTAAATAGTATAGAATGTGGTGTAGAGCTGTATAGTGGTTCATAGTATAGAATATGGTGTATAGTGGTACATAGTATAGAATATGGGGTAGAGCTGTATAGTTGTATATAGTATAGAATATGGTGTATAGTGGTAGATTGTATAGAATATGGTTAATAGTGGTATATAGTATAGAATATGGTGTATAGAGGTAAATAGTATAGAATATGGTGTATATAGGTAAATATTATAGAAAATGGTGTATAGTGGTACATAGTATAGAATATGGTGTATAGTGGTACATAGTCTTAAATATGGTGTATAGTGGTACATAGTATAGAATGTGGTGTTGAGCTGTATAGTGGTACATATTATAGAATATTGTGTATAGTGGTACATAGTATAGAATGTGGTGTAGAGCTGTGTAGTGGTATATAGTACAGAATGGGTTATATAGTGCTACATAGTATAGAATATAGTGTATAGTGGTACTTAGTAAAGAATGTGGTGTATAGTAGTAAATAGTATAGAATATGGTGTAGAGCTGTACAGTGGTACATAGTATAGAAAGTGGAATAGAGCTGTATAGTGGTACATAGTATAGAATATGGTGTAGAGGTGTATTGTGGTAGACAGTAAAGAATATGGTGTAGAGCTGTATAGTGGTTCATAGTATAGAATATGGTGTATAGTGGTACAGAGTATAGAATATGGGGTAGAGCTGAATAGTTGTATATAGTATAGAATATGGTGTATAGTGGTACATTGTATAGAATATGGTGTATAGTGGTATATAGTATAGAATATGGTGTATAGAGGTACAAAGTATAGAATATGGTGTATAGAGGTACATAGTATAGAATGTGGGGTATAGTGGTACATAGTATAGAATATGGTGTAAAGTGGTACATAGTATAGAGTATGGTGTATAGTGGTACAGAGTAAATAATATGGTGAAGAGCTGTATAGTGGTACATAGTACAGAATATGATGTAGAACAGTATAGTGGTACATAGTATAGAATATGGTATATAGTGGTACATAGTATAGAATATGGTGTTTTGTGGTACATAGTATAAAATATGGTGTATAGTGGTACATAGTATAGAATATGGTGTATAGAGGTACATAGTATAGAATAAGGTGTATAGTGCTACATAGTGTAGAATATGGTGTATAGTCAGACATAGTCTAGAATATGGTGTATAGTGGTACATAGTATAGAATGTGGTGTAGTGCTGTATAGTGGTACATAGTATAGAATGTGGTGTATAGTAGTACATAATATAGAATGTGGTGTAGAGCTGTATAATGGTACATAGTATAGAATGTGGTGTATAGTGGTACATAGTATAGAATATGGTGTATAGAATTACATAGTATAGAATATGTTGTATAGTAGTACATAGTATAGAATGTGGTGTATAGTGGTACATAGTATAGAATATGGTGTTCAGTGGTACATAGTATAGAATGTGGTGTACAGATGTATAGTGGTACATAGTATAGAATATGGTGTAGAGCTGTATAGAAATAGTACATAGTATAGAATGTGGTATATAGTGGTACATAGTATATAACATAATGTATAGAGGTACAAAGTATAGAATATGGTGTATATTGGTACATAGTATAGAATGTGGTGTATAGTGTTACATATTTTAGAATATGGTGTATAGTGGTACATAGTATAGAATGTTGTGTATAGTAGTATATAGTATATATTATGGTGTAGAGCTGTATAGTAGTACATAGTATAGAGTATGGAGTAGAGGTGTATAGTGGTACATTGTATAGAATATGGTGTATAGTGTTATATAGTATAGAATATGGTGTAGAGCTGTATAGTGGTTCATAATATAGAATATGGTGTATAGTGGTACATAGTATAGAATATGGGGTAGATCTGTATAGTTGTATATAGTATAGAATATGGTTTATAGTGGTACATTGTATAGAATATGGTTAGTAGTGGTATATAGTATAGAATATGGTGTATAGAGGTAAATAGTATAGAATATGGTATATAAAGGTACATAGTATAGAATATGGTGTATAGTGGTTCATAGTCTAGAATGTGGTGTATAGTGGTACATAGAATGTGGGGTATAGTCGTACATAGTATAGAATGTGGTGTAGAGCTGTATAGTGGAACATAGTATAGAATATAGTGTATAGTGGTACATAGTAAAGAATATGGTGTAGAGCTGTATAATGGTACATAGTATAGAATGTGGTGTATAGTGTTACATAGTATAGAATGTGGTGTATAGTAGTATATAGTATAGAATATGGTGTAGAGCTGTATAGTGGTACATAGAATAGAATATGGTGTAGAGGTGTATAGTGGTACATAGTATAGAATGTGGTGTAGAGCTGTATAATGGTACATAGTATCGGATGTGGTGTATAGTGGTATATAGTATAGAATATGGTGTATAGAGGTACATAGTATAGAATATGGTGTATAGTGGTACATAGTCTAGAATGTGGTGTATAGTGGTATACAGTATAGAATATGGTGTATAGTGGTACATAGTATAGAATGTGGTTAGAGCTGTATAGTGGTACATAATATAGAATATGGTGTATAGTGGTACATTGTATAGAATATGGTTAGTAGTGGTATATAGTATAGAATATGGTGAATAGAGGTAAATAGTATAGAATATGGTATATAAAGGTACATAGTATAGAATATGGTGTATAGTGGTACATAGTCTAGAATGTGGTGCATAGTGGTACATAGAATGTGGTGTATAGTCGTACATAGTATAGAATGTTGTGTAGAGCTGTATAGTGGTACATAGTATAGAATATAGTGTATAGTGGTACATAGTAAAGAATATGGTGTAGATCTGTATAATGGTACATAGTATAGAATGTGGTGTATAGTGTTACATAGTATAGAATGTGGTGTAAAGTAGTATATAGTATAGAATATGGTGTAGAGCTGTATAGTGGTACATAGAATAGAATATGGTGTAGAGTGTATAGTGGTACATATTATAGAATGTGGTGTAGAGCTGTATAATGGTACATAGTATCGGATGTGATGTATAGTGGTATAGAGTATAGAATATGGTGTATAGAGGTACATAGTATAGAATATGGTGTATAGTGGTACATAGTCTAGAATGTGGTGTATAGTGGTATATAGTATAGAATATGGTGTATAGTTGTACATAGTATAGAATGTGGTGTAGAGCTGTATAGTGGTACATAGTATAGAATATGGTTAAGAGCAGTATAGTGGTACATTGTATAGAATGTGGTATATAGTGGTACATAGTATAGAATGTGGTGTAGAGCTGTATAATGGTACATAGTATAGAAAGTGGTGTATAGTGTTACATAGTATAGAATATGGTGGATAAAGGTACATAGTATTGAATGTGGTGTATAGTAGTATATAGTATAGAATATGGTGTAGTGCTGTATAGCTGTACATAGTATAAAATATGGTGTAGAGGTGTATAGTGGTACATAGTATAGAATATGGTGTATAGTGGTATATAGTATAGAATGTGGTGTAGAGCTGTATAGTGGTTCATAGTATAGAAAATGGTGTATAGCGGTATATAGTATAGAATATGGTGTATAGTGGTATATAGTATAGAATATGGTGTATAGTGGTATATAGTATAGAATATGGTGTATAGAGGTACATAGTATAGAATGTGGTGTATAGAGGTACATAGTATAAAATATGGAGTATAGTGGTACATAGAATATGGAGTATATTGGTACATAGTATAAAATGTGGTGTAGAGCTGTATAGTGGAAAATAGTATAGAATATGGTGTATAGTGGTACATAGTATAGAATGTGGTATAGAGCTGTATAGTTTTACATAGTATAGAATATGTTGTATAGTGGTACATAGTATTGAATGTGGTGTAGAGCTGTATAGTGGTACATAGTATAGAATGTGGTTTAGAGCTGTATAATGGTACATAGTATAGAATGTGGTACAAGCTGTATAGTGGTACATAGTATAGAAGATGGTGTATAGTGGTATATAGTATAGAATATGGTAAAGAGCTCTATTGTGGTATATAGTATAGAATATGCTGTAGAGTTGTATAGTGGTACATAGTATAGAATATGGTGTATAGTGTTACATAGTATAGAATGTGGTGTAGAGCTGTATGGTGGTACATAGTATAGAATGTGGTGTATGGTGGTACATAGTATAGAATATAGTGTATAGAGGCACATAGTATAGAATATGGTGTATAGTGGTACATAGTATAGAATGTGGAGTATAGTGGTACATAGTATAGAATGTGGTGTATAGAGGTACATAGTATAAAATATGGTGTATAGTGGTACATAGTCTAGAATATGGTGTATAGTGTTACACAGTATAGAATATGGTGTATAGAGGTACATCGTCTAGAATATAGTGTATAGTGTTACATAGTCTAGAATATGGTGTATAGTGGTACATAGTATTGAATGTGGTGTAGAGCTGAATAGTTGTACATTGTCTAGAATATGGTGTATAGTGGTACATAGTATAGAATGTGGTGTAGAGCTGTATAGTGGTACATACTATAGAATATGGTGTATAGAGGAACTTAGTATAGAATGTGGTCTATAGTAGTATATAGTATAGAATATGGTGTAGAGCTGTACAGTTGTACATAGCATAGAATGTGGTATAGAGCTGTATAGTGGTACATAGCATAGAATATAGTGTAGAGGTTTATACTGGTACATAGTATAGAATATGGTGTATAGTGGTAAATAGTATAGAATATGGTGTAGAGCTGTATAGTGGTTCATAGTATAGAATATGGTGTATAGTGGTATACACATAGTACAGAATATGGGGTACAGCTGTATAGTTGTATATCATATAGACTATGGTGTATAGTGGTACATTGTATAGAATATGGTTAATAGTGGTACATAGTATAGAATATGGTGTATAGTGGTACATAGAATAGAATTTGATGTAGAGCTGTATAGTGGTACATAGTATAGAATAAGGTGTAGTGTTGTATAGTGGTACATAGTATAGAATATAGTGTAGAGCTGTATTGTGGTACATAGTATAGAATATGGTGTATAGTGGTACATAGTATAGAATGTGGTGTATAGTAGTATATAGTATAGAATATGGTGTAGAGCTGTATAGTGGTTCATAGTATAGAATATGGTGTATAGTGGTACATAGTATAGAATATGGGGTAGAGCTGTATAGTTTTATATAGTATAGAATATGGTGTATAGTGGTACATTGTATAGAATATGGTTAATAGTGGTATATAGTGGTACATTGTATAGAATATGGTTAATAGTGGTAAATAGTATAGAATATGGTGTATAGAGGTAAAAAATATAGAATATGGTGTATAAAGGTACATAGTATAGAATATGGTGTATAGTGGTGCATAGTCTAGAAAGTGGTGTATAGTGGTACATAGAATATGGTGTATAGTGGTACATAGTATAGAATGTGGTGAAGAACTGTATAGTGGAACATAGTATAGAATATGGTGTATAGTGGTACATAGTACAGAATATGGTGTATAGTGGTACATAGTATAGAATATGGTGTATAGTGGTACATAGTATAGAATGTGGTGTAGAGCTGTATAGTGGTACAAAGTATAGAATGTGGTGTAGAGCTAAATATTGGTACATAGTATAGAATATGGTGTATAGAGGTACATAGTATAGAATATGGTGTATAGTGTTGCATAGTATAGAATGTGGTATAAAGCTGTATAATGGTACATAGTATAGAATGTGGTGTATAGTGGTACATAGTATAGAATAAAGTGTATAGAAGTGCAAAGTATAGAATATGGTGTGTAGTGGTACATAGTATAGAATATAGTGTATAGTGGTACATAGTATAGAATGTGGAGTATAGTGGTTCATAGTGTAGAATGTGGTCTATAGAGGTACATAGTATAGAATATGGTGTATAGTGGTACATAGTCTAGAATATGGTGTATAGTGTTACATAGTATAGAATATGGTGTATAGAGGTACATCATCTAGAATATGGTGTATAGTGTTACATAGTCTAGAATATGGTGTATAGTGGTACATAGTATAGAATGTGGTGTAGAGCTGAATAGTGGTACATAGTCTAGAATATGGTGTATAGTGGTACATAGTATAGAATGTGGTGTAGAGCTGTATAGTGGTACATACTATAGAATATGGTGTATAGAGGAACTTAGTATAGAATGTGGTCTATAGTAGTACATAGTATAGAATATGGTGTATAGTGGTACATAGTAAAGAATATGGTGTATAGAGGTACATAGTATAGAATATGGTGTATAGTGGTAAATAGTATAGAATGTTTTGTATAGTGGTACATAGTATAGAATTTGGTGTAGAGCTGTATGGTGGTACATAGTATAGAATATGGTGTATAGAGGAACATAGTATAGAATGTTGTGTAGAGCTGTATAGTGGTTTATAGTATAGAATGTGGTGTATAGTGGTGCATATTATAGAATGTGGTATAAAGCTGTATAATGGTACATAGTTTAGAATGTGGTGTATAGTGGTACATAGTATAGAATATGGTGTATAGATGTACATAGTATAGAATATGGTGTAAAGTGTTGCATAGTATAGATTGTGGTGTAGAGCTGTATAGTGGTTCATCGTATAGAATGTGGTGTATAGTGGTACATAGTATAGAATATAGTGTATATAGGTACAAAGTATAGAATATGGTGTATAGTGGTACATAGTACAGAATGTGGTGTATAGTGAGTGGTACATAGTATAGAATATGGTGTATAGAGGTACATTGTATAGAATATGGTGTACAGAGGTACATAGTATAGAATATGGTGTATAGTGGTACATAGTCTTGAATATGGTGTATAGTGGTACATAGTATAGAATGTGGTGTTGAGCTGTATAGTGGTACATCGTATAGAATGTGGTATATAGTGCTACATAGTATAGAATATGGTGTATAGTGGTACTTAGTATAGAATGTGGTGTATAGTAGTATATAGTATAGAATATGGTGTAGAGCTGTACAGTGGTACATAGTATAGAAAGTGGAATAGAGCTGTATAGTGGTATATAGCATACAATATGGTGTAGAGGTGTATAGTGGTACATAGTATAGAATATGGTGTAGAGCTGTATAGTAGTTCATAGTATAGAATATGGTGTATAGTGGTACAGAGTATAGAATATGGGATAGAGCTGAATAGTTGTATATAGTATAGAATATGGTGTATAGTGGTGCATTGTATAGAATATAGTGTATAGTGGTATATAGTATAGAATATGGTGTAAAGAGCTACATAGTATAGAATATGGTGTATAGAGGTACATAGTATAGAATGTGTTATATAGTGGTACATAGTATAAAATGTGGTGTAGAGCTGTATAATGGTACATAGTATAGAATGTGGTGTATAGTGTTACATAGTATAGAATATGATGTATAGTGGTACATAGTATAGAATATGGTGTAGAGGTGTATAGTGGTACATAGTATAGAATATGGTGTATAGTGGTATATAGTATAGAATGTGGTGTAGAGCTGTATAGTGGTTCATAGTATAGAAAATGGTGTATAGTGGTACATAGTTTAGAATATGGGGTAAAGCTGTATAGTGGTATATAGTATAGAATATGGTGTATAGTGGTACATAGTATAGAATAAGGTGTATAGAGTTACATAGTATAGAATATGGTGTATAATGGTACATAGTCAAGAATGTGGTGTATAGTGGTACATAGAATATGGTGTATAGTGGTACATTGTATAGAATGTGGTGTAGAGCTGTATAGTGGTACATAGTATATAATATGGTGTATAGTGGTACATAGTATAGAATGAGGTGTAGAGCTGTATAGTTTTACATAGTATAGATTATGTTGTATAGTGGTACATAGTATAGAATGTGGTGTAGAGCTGTATAGTCGTACATAGTATAGAATATGGTGTCTAGTTGTACATAGTATAGAATGTGGTTTAGAGCTGTATAATGATACATAGTATACAATGTGGTATAAAGCTGTTTAGTGGTACATAGTATAGAATATGGTGTATAGTTTTATATAGTATAGAATATGGTACAGAGCTCTATTATGGTATATAGAATAGAATATGGTGTAGAGATGTATAGTGGTACATAGTATAGAATATGGTGTATAGTGGTACATAGTATAGAATGTGGTGTATTGTGGTACATAGTATAGAATATGGTGTATAGTGGTACATAGTATAGAATATGGTGTATAGTGGTAAATAGTATAGAATGTGTTGTATAGTGGTACATAGTATAGAATTTGGTGTAGAGCTGTATAGTGGTACAAAATATAGAATATGGTGTATAGAGGAACATAGTATAGAATGTTGTGTAGAGCTGTATAGTGGTTTATAGTATAGAATGTGGTGTATAGTGGTACATATTATAAAATGTGGTATAAAGCTGTATAATGGTACATAGTATTGAATGTGGTGTATAGTGGTACATAGTATAGAATATGGTGTATAGTGGTACATAGTATAGAATATGGTGTATAGTGGTACATAGTATAGAATGTGGTGTAGAGCTGTACAGTGGTACAAAGTATAGAATGTGGTGTAGAGCTAAATATTGGTACATAGTATAGAATATGGTGTATAGAGGTACATAGTATAGAATATGGTGTATAGTGTTGCATAGTATAGAATGTGGTATAAAGCTGTATAATGGTACATAGTATAGAATGTGGTGTATAGTGGTACATAGTATAGAATAAAGTGTATAGAAGTGCAAAGTATAGAATATGGTGTGTAGTGGTACATAGTATAGAATATAGTGTATAGTGGTACATAGTATAGAATATGGTGTTTAGTGGTACATAGTATAGAAAATGGTGTATAGAGGTATATAGTTTAGAATATGGTGTATAGTGGTACATAGTATAGAATATGGTGTATAGTGGTACATAGTATAGAATATGGTTTAGAGCTGTATAGTGGTAAATAGTATAGAATGTGGTATATAGTGGTACATAGTATAGAATGTGGTGTAGAGCTGTTTAATGATACATAGTATAGAATGTGGTGTATAGTGTTACATAGTATAGAATATGGTGTATAGTGGTACATAGTATAGAATTTGGTATATAGTAGTATATAGTATTGAATGTGGTGTAGAGCTGTATAGTGGTACATAGTATAGAATATGGTGTATAGTGGTACATAGTATAGAATGTGGTGTAGAGATGTATAGTGGTACATAGTATAGAATGTGGTGTATGGTGGTACATAGTATAGAATATAGTGTATAGAGGCACATAGTATAGAATATGGTGTATAGTGGTACATAGTATAGAATGTGGTGTATAGTAGTATATAGTATAGAATATGGTGTAGAGCTGTATAGTGGTACATAGTATAGAATATGGTGTAGAGGTGTATAGTGGTACATAGTATAGAATATGGTGTATAGAGGTATATAGTATAGAATGTGGTGTAGAGCTGTATAGTGGTTCATAGTATAGAAAATGGTGTATAGTGGTACATAGTATAGAATATGGGGTAAAGCTGTATAGTGGTATATAGCATAGAATATGGTGTATAGTGGTACATAGTATAGAATAAGGTGTATAGAGTTACATAGTATAGAATATGGTGTATAATGGTACATAGTCAAGAATGTGGTGTATAGTGGTACATAGAATATGGTGTATAGTGGTACATTGTATAGAATGTGGTGTAGAGCTGTATAGTGGTACATAGTATATAATATGGTGTATAGTGGTACATAGTATAGAATATGGTGTATAGTAGTACATAGTATAGAATGTGTTGTAGAGCTGTATTTTGTTACATAGTATAGAATATGGTGTATAGTGGTAAATAGTATAGAATATGGTGTATAGTGGTACATAGTATAGAATATGGTGTTGAGCTGTATAGTGGTACATAGTATAGAATATGGTGTAGTGTTGTATAGTGGTACAAAGTATACAATATGGTGTAGAGCTGTATTGTGGTACATATTATAGAATATGGTGTATAGTGGTACATAGTATAGAATATGGTATATAGAGGTACATAGTATAGAATTTGGTGTAGAGATGTATAGTGGTGCATAGTATAGAGAATTGTGTATAGTGATACATAGCATAGAATATGGTGTAGAGCTGTATAGTGGTGCAGAGTGTAGAATATGGTGTATAGTGCTACATAGTATAGAATATGATATATAGTGTCATATAGTATAGAATGTGGTGTAGAGCTGTATAGTGGTACATAGTATAGAATATGGTGTATAGTGGTACATAGTATAGAATATGGTGTTGAGCTGTATAGTGGTACATAGTAGAGAATATGGTGTAGTGTTGTTTAGTGGGACACAGTATAGAATATTGCGTAGAGCTATATTGTGGTACATAGTATAGAATATGGTGTATAGTGGTACATAGAATAGAATATGGTCTATAGAGGTACATAGTATAAAATATGGTGTATTAGTGGTACATAGTATAGAATATGGTGTACTGTGGTACTTTGTGTAGAATATGGTGTATAGAGGTACGTAGTATAGAATATGGTATAGCGGTACATAGTATAGAATGTGGTGTATAGATGTATATGCTTTAGAGCTGTATAGTGGTACATAGTATAGAATGTGGTGTATAGTAGTACATAGTATAGAATACGGTGTAGAGCTGTATAGTGGTACATAGTATAGAATGTGGTGTAGAGCTGTATAGTGGTACATAGTATAGAAAATAGTGTAGAGCTGTATTGTGGTACATAGTATAGAATATGGTGTATAGCGGTACATAGTAAAGAAAATGGTGTATAGAGGTACATAGTATAGAATATGGTGTATAGTGCTACATAGTATAGAATGTGTTGTATAGTGGTACATAGTATAGAATATGGTGTATAGTGGTACATAGTATAGAATAAGGTGTATAGTAGTACATAGTATAGAATATGGTAAAGAGCTGTATAGTGGTACATAGTATAGAATATGGTGTAGTGTTGTATAGTGGTACATAGTATAGAAAATAGTGTAGAGCTGTATTGTGGTACATAGTATAGAATATGGTGTATAGCGGTACATAGTAAAGAAAATGGTGTATAGAGGTACATAGTATGGAATACGGTGTATAGTTGTACATAGTATAAAATATGGTGTATTGTGGTACATTGTATAGAATATGGTATATAGAGGTACAAAGTATAGAATATTGTGTATAGTGGTACATAGTATAGAATGTGGTGTATAGTGGTACTTAGTATAGAATTTGGTGTAGAGCTGTATAGTGGTACATAGTATAGAATATGTTGTATAGTGGTACATAGTATAGATTGTGGTGTAAAGCTGTATAATGGTACATAGTATAGAATGTGGTGTATAGTGGTACATAGTATAGAATGTGGTGTATAGTGGTATATAGTATAGAATATAGTGTACAGAGGTACATATTATAGAATGTGGTGTAGAGCTGTATAGTGGTAAATAGTATAGAATATGTTGTATAGTGGTACATAGTATATATTGTGGTGTAAAGCGTAATAATGGTACATAGTATAGAATGTGGTGTATAGTGGTACATAGTATAGAATATGGTGTATAGTGGTACATAATATAGAATGTGGTGTATAGCGGTACATAGTATATAATATGGTGTATAGAGGTACATAATATAGAATATGGTGTATAGAGGTACATAGTCTAGGATATGGTGTATAGTATTACATAGTCTAGAATATGGTGTATAGTGGATAGTGGTACATAGTTTAGAATGTGATGTAGAGCTGTATAGTGGTACATAGAATAGAATATGATGTATAGTGGTACATAGTATAGAATGTGGTGTAGAGCTGTATAATGGTACATAGTATTGAATTTGGTATAGAACTGTATAGTGGTACATAGTATAGAATATGGTGTATAGTGGAACACAGTATAGAATATGGTGTATAGAAGTACATAGTATAGAATATGGTGTGTTTAGTGGTACATAGTATAGAATACGGTGTTTAGTGGTACATAGTATAGAATATGGTGTTTTGTGATACATAGTATAGAATATGGTGTATAGTGGTACATAGTATAGAATATGGTGTATAGTGGTACATAGTATAGAATTTGGTGTATAGAGAAACATAGTATAGAATGTGGTGTAGAGATGTATAGTGGTACATAGTATAGAATTTGGTGTATTGTGGTACATTGTATAGAATGTGGTGTAGAGCTGTATAGTGGTACATAGTATAGAATGTGGTGTATAGAGGAACATAGTATAGAATGTGGTGTAGAGCTGTTTAGTGGAACATAGTATAGAGTGTGGTGTATAGTGGTATATAGTATAGAATGTGGTATAAAGCTGTACAATGGTACATAGTATAGAATGTGGTGTATAGTGGTACATAGTATAGAATATAGTGTATAGTGGTACATAGTATAGAATATGGTGTATAGTGGTACATAGTATAGAATATGGTGTATAGTGGTACATAGTATAGAATATGGTGTAGTGCTGTATAGTGGTACATAGTATAGAATATGGTGTACTGTGGTACATTGTGTAGAATATGGTGTATAGAGGTACGTAGTATAGAATATGGTGTATAGTGGTACATAGTATAGAATGTGGTGTATAGTAGTACATAGTATAGAATACGGTGTAGAGCTGTATAGTGGTACATAGTATAGAATGTGGTGTAGAGCTGTATAGTGGTACATAGTATAGAATATGGTGTATAGTAGTACATAGTATAGAATGTGTTGTAGAGTTGTATATTGGTACATAGTATAGAATATGGTGTATAGTGGTAAATAGTATAGAATATGGTGTATAGTGGTACATAGTATAGAATATGGTGTTGAGCTGTGTAGTGGTACATAGTATAGAATATGGTGTAGTGTTGTATAGTGGTACAAAGTATACAATATGGTGTAGAGCTGTATTGTGGTACATATTATAGAATATGGTGTATAGTGGTACATAGTATAGAATATGGTATATAGAGGTACATAGTATAGAATTTGGTGTAGAGATGTATAGTGGTGCATAGTATAGAGTATTGTGTATAGTGATACATAGCATAGAATATGGTGTAGAGCTGTATAGTGGTGCAGAGTGTAGAATATGGTGTATAGTGCTACATAGTATAGAATATGATATATAGTGTCATATAGTATAGAATGTGGTGTAGAGCTGTATAGTGGTACATAGTATAGAATATGGTGTATAGTGGTACATAGTATAGAATATGGTGTATAGAGGTACATAGTCCAGATTATGGTGTACAATGGTACATAGTATAGAATGTGGTGTATAGTGGTACATAGTGGTACATAGTATAGAATCTGGTGTAGTGGTACATAGTATAGAATGTGGTGTATAGCAGTACATAGTATTGAATACGGTGTAGAGCTGTATAGTGGTACATAGTATAGAATGTGGTGTAGAGCGGTATAGTGGTACATAGTATAAAATATGGTGTATAGTGGTACATAGTATAGAATATGGTGTATAGTAGTACATAGTATAGAATATGGTGTAGAGCTGTATAGTGGTACATAGTATAGAATACGGTGTATAGTGGTACATAGTATAGAATATGGTGTATTGTGATACATAGTATAGAATATGGTGTATAGTGGTACATAGTATAGAATATGGTGTATAGAGGTACATAGTATAGAATTTGTTGTATAGAGAAACATAGTATAGAATGTGGTGTAGAGATGTATAGTGGTACATAGTATAGAATTTGGTGTATTGTGGTACATTGTATAGAATGTGGTGTAGAGCTGTATAGTGGTACATAGTATAGAATGTGGTGTATAGAGGAACATAGTATAGAATGTGGTGTAGAGCTGTATAGTGGAACATAGTATAGAATGTGGTGTATAGTGGTATATAGTATAGAATGTGGTATAAATCTGTACAATGGTACATAGTATAGAATGTGGTGTATAGTGGTACATAGTATAGAATATAGTGTATAGTGGTACATAGTATAGAATATGGTGTATAGTGGTACATAGTATAGAATGTGGTGTATAGTGGTACATAGTATAGAATATAGTGTATAGTGGTACATAGTATAGAATATGGTGTATAGTGGTACATAGTATAGAATATGGTGTATAGTGGTACATAGTATAGAATATGGTGTAGTGCTGTATAGTGGTACATAGTATAGAATATGGTGTACTGTGGTACATTGTGTAGAATATGGAGTATAGAGGTACGTAGTATAGAATATGGTGTATAGTGGTACATAGTATAGAATGTGGTATAGCGGTACATAGTATAGAATGTGGTGTATAGATGTATATGGTTTAGAGCTGTATAGTGGTACATAGTATAGAATGTGGAGTATAGTAGTACATAGTATAGAATACGGTGTAGAGCTGTATAGTGGTACATAGTATAGAATGTGGTGTAGAGCTGTATAGTGGTACATAGTATAGAATATGGTGTATAGTAGTACATAGTATAGAATGTGTTGTAGAGCTGTATATTGGTACATAGTATAGAATATGGTGTATAGTGGTAAATAGTATAGAATATGGTGTATAGTGGTACATAGTATAGAATATGGTGTTGAGCTGTATAGTGGTACATAGTATAGAATATGGTGTAGTGTTGTATAGTGGTACAAAGGATACAATATGGTGTAGAGCTGTATTGTGGTACATATTATAGAATATGGTGTATAGTGGTACATAGTATAGAATATGGTATATAGAGGTACTTAGTATAGAATTTGGTGTAGAGATGTATAGTGGTGCATAGTATAGAGTGTTGTGTATAGTGATACATAGCATAGAATATGGTGTAAACCTGTATAGTGGTGCAGAGTGTAGAATATGGTGTATAGTGCTACATAGTATTGAATATGATATATAGTGTCATATAGTATAGAATGTGGTGTAGAGCTGTATAGTGGTACATAGTATAGAATATGGTGTATAGTGGTACATAGTATAGAATATGGTGTATAGAGGTACATAGTCCAGATTATGGTGTACAATGGTACATAGTATAGAATGTGGTGTATAGTGGTACATAGTGGTACATAGTATAGAATGTGGTGTAGTGGTACATAGTATAGAATGTGGTGTATAGAGGTATATGGTGTAGAGCTGTATAGTGGTACATAGTATAGAATGTGGTGTATAGCAGTACATAGTATTGAATACGTTGTAGAGCTGTATAGTGGTACATAGTATAGAATGTGGTGTAGAGCTGTATAGTGGTACATAGTATAAAATATGGTGTATAGTGGTACATAGTATAGAATAAGGTGTATAGTAGTACATAGTATAGAATATGGTGTAGAGCTGTATAGTGGTACATAGTATAGAATATGGTGTAGTGTTGTATAGTGGTACATAGTATAGAAAATAGTGTAGAGCTGTATTGTGGTACATAGTATAGAATATGGTGTATAGCGGTACATAGTAAAGAAAATGGTGTATAGAGGTACATAGTATGGAATACGGTGTATAGTTGTACATAGTATAGAATATGGTGTATTGTGGTACATTGTATAGAATATGGTATATAGAGGTACAAAGTATAGAATATGGTGTATAGTGGTACATAGTATAGAATGTGGTGTATAGTGGTACATAGTATAGAATTTGGTGTAGAGCTGTATAGTGGTACATAGTATAGAATATGTTGTATAGTGTTACATAGTATAGATTGTGGTGTAAAGCTGTATAATGGTACATAGTATAGAATGTGGTGTATAGTGGTACATAGTAAAGAATGTGGTGTATAGTGGTATATAGTATAGAATATAGTGTACAGAGGTACATATTATAGAATGTGGTGTAGAGCTGTATAGTGGTAAATAGTATAGAATATGTTTTATAGTGGTACATAGTATAGATTGTGGTGTAAAGCTGTATAATGGTACACAGTATAGAATGTGGTGTATAGTTGTACATAGTATAGAATATGGTGTATAGTGGTACATAGTATAGAATGTGGTGTAGAGCTGTATAGTGGTAAATAGTATAGAATATGTTGTATAGTGGTACATAGTATATATTGTGGTGTAAAGCGTAATAATGGTACATAGTATAGAATGTGGTGTATAGTGGTACATAGTATAGAATATGGTGTATAGTGGTACATAGTATAGAATGTGGTGTATAGCAGTACATAGTATATAATATGGTGTATAGAGGTACATAGTATAGAATATGGTGTATAGAGGTACATAGTCTTGGATATGGTGTATAGTATTACATAGTCTAGAATATGGTGTATAGTGGATAGTGGTACATAGTATAGAATGTGATGTAGAGCTGTATAGTGGTACATAGAATAGAATATGATGTATAGTGGTACATAGTATAGAATGTGGTGTAGAGCTGTATAATGGTACATAGTATTGAATTTGGTATAGAACTGTATAGTGGTACATAGTATAGAAAATGGTGTATAGAGGTACATAGTATGGAATACGGTGTATAGTTGTACATAGTATAGAATATGGTGTATTGTGGTACATTGTATAGAATATGGTATATAGAGGTACAAAGTATAGAATATGGTGTATAGTGGTACATAGTATAGAATGTGGTGTATAGTGGTACATAGTATAGAATTTGGTGTAGAGCTGTATAGTGGTACATAGTATAGAATATGTTGTATAGTGTTACATAGTATAGATTGTGGTGTAAAGCTGTATAATGGTACATAGTATAGAATGTGGTGTATAGTGGTACATAGTATAGAATGTGGTGTATAGTGGTATATAGTATAGAATATAGTGTACAGAGGTACATATTATAGAATGTGGTGTAGAGCTGTATAGTGGTAAATAGTATAGAATATGTTTTATAGTGGTACATAGTATAGATTGTGGTGTAAAGCTGTATAATGGTACATAGTATAGAATGTGGTGTATAGTTGTACATAGTATAGAATATGGTGTATAGTGGTACATAGTATAGAATGTGGTGTAGAGCTGTATAGTGGTAAATAGTATAGAATATGTTGTATAGTGGTACATAGTATATATTGTGGTGTAAAGCGTAATAATGGTACATAGTATAGAATGTGGTGTATAGTGGTACATAGTATAGAATATGGTGTATAGTGGTACATAGTATAGAATGTGGTGTATAGCGGTACATAGTATATAATATGGTGTATAGAGGTACATAGTATAGAATATGGTGTATAGAGGTACATAGTCTAGGATATGGTGTATAGTATTACATAGTCTAGAATATGGTGTATAGTGGATAGTGGTACATAGTATAGAATGTGATGTAGAGTTGTATAGTGGTACATAGAATAGAATATGATGTATAGTGGTACATAGTATTGAATTTGGTATAGAACTGTATAGTGTTACATAGTATAGAATATGGTGTATAGTGGAACACAGTATAGAATATGGTGCATAGAGGTACATAGTATAGAATATGGTGTGTTTAGTGGTACATAGTATAGAATATGGTGTTTAGTGGTACATAGTATAGAATATGGTGTATTGTGACACATAGTATAGAATATGGTGTATAGTGGTACATAGTATAGAATATGGTGTATAGAGGTACATAGTATAGAATTTGGTGTATAGAGAAACATAGTATAGAATGTGGTGTAGAGATGTATAGTGGTACATAGTATAGAATTTGGTGTATTGTGGTACATTGTATAGAAAGTGGTGTAGAGCTTTATAGTGGTACATAGTATAGAATGTGGTGTATAGAGGAACATAGTATAGAATGTGGTGTAGAGCTGTATAGTGGAACATAGTAGAGAGTATGGTGTATAGTGGTATATAGTATAGAATGTGGTATAAAGCTGTACAATGGTACATAGTATAGAATGTGGTGTATAGTGGTACATAGTATAGAATATAGTGTATAGTGGTACATAGTATAGAATATGGTGTATAGTGGTACATAGTATAGAATGTGGTGTATAGTGGTACATAGTATAGAATATAGTGTATAGTGGTTCATAGTATAGAATATGGTGTATAGTGGTACATAGTATAGAATATGGTGTATAGTGGTACATAGTATAGAATATGGTGTAGTGCTGTATAGTGGTACATAGTATAGAATATGGTGTACTGTGGTACATTGTGTAGAATATGGTGTATAGAGGTACGTAGTATAGAATATGGTGTATAGTGGTACATAGTATAGAATGTGGTATAGCGGTACATAGTATAGAATGTGGTGTATAGATGTATATGGTTTAGAGCTGTATAGTAGTACATAGTATAGAATGTGGTGTATAGTAGTACATAGTATAGAATACGGTGTAGAGCTGTATAGTGGTACATAGTATAGAATGTGGTGTAGAGCTGTATAGTGGTACATAGTATAGAATATGGTGTATAGTAGTACATAGTTTAGAATGTGTTGTAGAGCTGTATATTGGTACATAGTATAGAATATGGTGTATAGTGGTAAACAGTATAGAATATGGTGTATAGTGGTACATAGTATAGAATATGGTGTTGAGCTGTATAGTGGTACATAGTATAGAATATGGTGTAGTGTTGTATAGTGGTACAAAGTATACAATTTGGTGTAGAGATGTATAGTGGTGCATAGTATAGAGTATTGTGTATAGTGATACATAGCATAGAATATGGTGTAGAGCTGTATAGTGGTGCAGAGTGTAGAATATGGTGTATAGTGCTACATAGTATAGAATATGATATATAGTGTCATATAGTATAGAATGTGGTGTAGAGCTGTATAGTGGTACATAGTATAGAATATGGTGTATAGTGGTACATAGTATAGAATATGGTGTATAGAGGTACATAGTCCAGATTATGGTGTACAATGGTACATAGTATAGAATGTGGTGTATAGTGGTACATAGTGGTACATAGTATAGAATGTGGTGTAGTGGTACATAGTATAGAATGTGGTGTATAGAGGTATATGGTGTAGAGCTGTATAGTGGTACATAGTATAGAATGTGGTGTAGAGCTGTATAGTGGTACATAGTATTAAATATGGTGTATAGTGGTATATAGTATAGAATATGGTGTATAGTAGTACATAGTATAGAATATGGTGTAGAGCTGTATAGTGGTACATAGTATAGAATACGGTGTATAGTGGTACATAGTATAGAATATGGTGTATTGTGATACATAGTATAGAATATGGTGTATAGTGGTACATAGTATAGAATATGGTGTATAGAGGTACATAGTATAGAATTTGGTGTATAGAGAAACATAGTATAGAATGTGGTGTAGAGATGTATAGTGGTACATAGTATAGAATTTGGTGTATTGTGGTACATTGTATAGAATGTGGTGTAGAGCTGTATAGTGGTACATAGTATAGAATGTGGTGTATAGAGGAACATAGTATAGAATGTGGTGTAGAGCTGTATAGTGGAACATAGTATAGAGTGTGGTGTATAGTGGTATATAGTATAGAATGTGGTATAAAGCTGTACAATGGTACATAGTATAGAATGTGGTGTATAGTGGTACATAGTATAGAATATAATGTATAGTGGTACATAGTATAGAATATGGTGTATAGTGGTACATAGTATAGAATGTGGTGTATAGTGGTACATAGTATAGAATATAGTGTATAGTGGTACATAGTATAGAATATGGTGTATAGTGGTACATAGTATAGAATATGGTGTATAGTGGTACATAGTATAGAATATGGTGTAGTGCTGTATAGTGGTACATAGTATAGAATATGGTGTACTGTGGTACATTGTGTAGAATATGGTGTATAGAGGTACGTAGTATAGAATGTGGAGGATAGTAGTACATAGTATAGAATACGGTGTAGAGCTTTATAGTGGTACATAGTATAGAATGTAGTGTAGAGCTGTATAGTGGTACATAGTATAGAATATGGTGTATAGTAGAACATAGTATAGAATGTGTTGTAGAGCTGTATATTGGTACATAGTATAGAATATGGTGTATAGTGGTAAATAGTATAGAATATGGTTTATAGTGGTACATAGTATAGAATATGGTGTTGAGCTGTATAGTGGTACATAGTATAGAATATGGTGTAGTGCTGTATAGTGGTACATAGTATAGAATATGGTGTAGAGCTGTATAGTGCTACACAGCATAGAATATGGTGTATAGTGGTACATAGTATAGAAAATGGTGTATAGAGGTTCATAGTATAGAATATGGTGTGTATAGTGGTTCATATTATAGAATACGGTGTATAGTGGTACATAGTATAGAATATGGTGTATAGAGATACAAAGTATAGAATATGGTGTATAGTGGAACATATTATAGAATGTGGTGTATAGTGAAAAAGGATAGAATGTGGTGTAGAGATGTATAGTGGTACATAGTATAGAATATGGTGTATTGTGGTACATTGTATAGAATATGGTGTATAGTGGTACATAGTATAGAATATGGTGTATAGAGGTACATAGTATAGAATATGGTGTATAGTGCTACATAGTATAGAATGTATTGTATAGTGGTACATAGAATAAAATATGGTGTATAGCGGTAAATAGTATAGAATATGGTATATAGTGGTAAATAGTATAGAATATGGTGTATTGTGGTACATAGTATAGAATATGGTGTATAATGGTACACAGTATGGAATATGGTGTATAGAGGTACATAGTATAGAATATGGTGTATAGTGGTACATAGTATAGAATGTGGTCTATAGTGGTACATAGTTTAAATTATGGTGTATTGAGGTACATAGTATAGAATATGGTGTATAGTGGTACATAGTCTAGAATGTGGTGTATAGTGGTACATAGAATATGGTGTATAGTGGTACAAAGTAAAGAATGTGGTGTAGAGCTGTATAGTGGTACATAGTATAGAATATGGTGTATAGTGGTACGTAGTCTTGAATGTGGTGTATAGAGGTACATAGTATAGAATGTGGTGTATAGTGGTAAATAGTAAAGAATATGGTGCCGAGCTGTATAGTGGTTCATAGTATAGAAAATGGTGTATAGTAATACATAGTATAGAATATGGGGTGAGATATATAGTTGTTTATAGTATAGAATATGGTTTATAGTGGTACATAGTATAGAATATGGTGTATAGTGGTATAAAGTATAGAATATGGTGTACAGAGGTACGTAGTATAAAATATGGTGTATAGATGTACATAGTATAAAATATGGTGTATAGTGGTACATAGTCTAGAATATGGTGTATAGTGGTACAAAATATAGAATGTGGTGTACAGCTGTATAGTGGTACATAGTATAGAATATGGTGTAGAGCTGTATAGTGGTACATAGTATACAACAGTGTGTATAGTGGTATATAGTATAGAATATAGTGTATAGCTGTACAGTGGTGCATAGTATAGAGTATTGTGTATAGTGATACATAGCATATAATATTGTGTAGAGATGTATAGTGGTACATATTATAGAATATGGTGTATAGTGGTATATAGTACAGAATGTGGTGTAGAGCTGTATAGTGGTACATAGTATAGAATATTGTGTATAGTGCTACATAGTATAGAATATGGTGTATAGTGGTACATAGTATATAATGTGGTGTAAAGTGGTACATAGTATAGAATATGGTGTATAGTGGTATATAATATAGAATATGATGTAGAGCTGTATTGTGGAAAATAGTATAGAATATGGTGTTTAGTGGCACATAGTATAGAATATGGTGTATAGCACATAGTATAGAATAAGTTGTATAGTGGTACATGGTATAGAATATGGGGTAGAGCTGTATAGTGTTATATAGTATAGAATATGGTGTATAGTGGTACATAGTATAGAATATGGTGTATAGAGGTACATAGTAAAGAATATGGTGTATAGTGGTACATAGTATAGAATATGGTGTATAGTGGTACATAGTATATGGTGTATTGTGGTACATTGTATAGAATGTTGTGTAGAGCTGTATAGTTATTCATAGTATAGAATATGGTGTATAGTGGTACATAGTATAGAATATGGTGTATAGTGGTACATAGTATAGAATATAGTGTAGTGCTGTATAGCGGTACATATTATAGAATATGGTGTAGAGCTGTATTGTGCTACACAGCATAGAATATGGTGTATAGTGGTACATATTATAGAATATGGTGTATAGAGGTACATAGTATAGAATATGGTGTGTATAGTGGTTCATAGTAGAGAATACGGTGTATAGTGGTACATAGTATAGAATATGGTGTATTGTGATACATAGTATAGAATATGGTGTACAGTGGTACATGGTATAGAATATGGTGTATAGTGGTACACAGTATAGAATATGGTGTATAGATGTACATAGTATAGAATATGGTGTATAGTGCTACATAGTATAGAATGTGGTGTATAGAGGTACATAGTATAAATTATGGTGTATAGAAGTACATAGTATAGAATATGGTGTATAGTGGTACATAGTCTAGAATGTGGGGTATAATGGTACATAGAATATGGTGTATAGTGGTACATAGTATAGAATGTGGTGTAGAGCTGTATAGTTGTACATAGTATAGAATATGGTGTATAGTGGTACATATTATAGAATGTGGTGTAGAGCTGTATAATGGTACATAGTATAGAATGTGGTGTATAGTGGTACATAGTATTGAATGTGATTTAGAGCTGTATAATGGTACATAGTATAGAATGTGGTGAATAGTGGTACTTAGTATAGAATATGGTGTATAGTGGTACATAGCCTAGAATGTGGTGTATAGTGGTACATAGTATAGAATATGGTATACAGTGGTACATAGTATATAATGTGGTGTAGAGCTGTATAATGGTACATAGTATAAAATGTGTTGTATAGTAGTATATAGTATAGAATATGGTATAGAGCTGTATAGTGGTACATAGTATAGAATATGGTGTAGAGGTGAATAGTGGTACATAGTATAGAATATGGTGTATAGTGGTATATAGTATAGAATATGGTGAATAGAGGTACATAGTATAGAATATGGTGTATAGTGGTACATAGTTTAGAATGTGGTGTATAGTGGTACATAGTATAGAATATGGTGTATAGAGGAACATAGTGTAGAATTTGGTGTAGAGATGTATAGTGGTACATAGTATAGAATATGGTGTATTGTGGTACATAGTATAGAATTTGGTGTATAGTAGTACATAGTATAGAATATTGTGTATAGAGGTACATTGTATAGAATATAGTTTATAGTGCTACATAGCATAGAATGTGTTGTATAGTGGTACATAGTATAAAATATGGTGTATAGCAGAATAAAGTATAGAATATGGTATATAGTTGTAAATAGTATAGAATATGGTGTGTTGTTGTACATAGTATAGAATATTGTGTATAGTGGCACACAGTATAGAATATGGTGTATAGATGTACATAGTACAGAATATGGTGTATAGTGCTACATAGTATAGAATGTAGTGTATAGTGGTACATAGTATAAATTATGGTGTATAGAGGTACATAGAATAGATATGGTGTATAGTGGTACATAGTCTAGAATGTGGGGTATAGTGGTACATAGAATATGGTGTATAGTGGTACATAGTATAGAATGTGGTGTAAAGCTGTATAGTGGTACATAGTATAGAATATGGTGTATAGTGGTACATATTATAGAATGTGGTGTAGAGCTGTATAATGGTACATAGTATAGAATGTGGTGTATAGTGGTACATAGTATAGAATGTGATTTAGAGCTGTATAATGGTAAATAGTATAGAATGTGGTGTATAGTGGTATATAGTATAGAATATGGTGTATAGAGGTACATAGTATAGAATATGGTGTATAGTGGTACATAGCCTAGAATGTGGTGTATAGTGATACATAGTATAGAATATGGTGTACAGTGGTACATAGTATATAATGTGGTGTAGAGCTGTCTAATGGTACATAGTATAGAATGTGGTGTATAGTGTTACATTTAATAGAATATGGTGTATAGTGGTACATAGTATATAATGTGTTGTATAGTAGTATATAGTATAGAACATGGTGTACAGCTGTATAGTGGTACATAGTATAGAATGTGGTATACAGCTGTATAGTGGTTCATAGTATAGAATATGGTGTAGAGGTGAATAGTGGTACATAGTATAGAATATGGTGTATAGTGGTATATAGTATAGAATATGGTGTAGAGCTGTATAGTGGTTCATAGTATAGAAAATGGTGTATAGTAGTACATAGTAAAGAATATGGTGTATAGTGCTACATAGTATAGAATGTGGTGTATAGTGGTACATAGTAAAAATTATGGTGTTTAGAGGTACATAGTATAGAATATGGGGTGAGCTGTATAGTTGTTTATAGTATAGAATACGGTTTATAGTGGTACATAGTTTAGAAAATGGTGTATAGTGGTATATAGTATAGGAAATGGTGTATAGAGGTACATAGTATAGAATATGGTGTATAGATGTACATAGTATAGAATATGGTGTATAGTGGTACATAGTCTAGAATATGGTGTATAGTGGTACATAGTATAGAAGTGGAGTAGAGCTGTATAGTGGTACATAGAATAGAATATGGTTTAGAGCTATATAGTGGTACATAGTATACAATAGGGTGTATAGTGGTATATAGTATAGAATATGGTGAATAGCTGTACAGTGCTGCATAGTATAGAGTATTGTGTATAGTGCTACATAGTATAGAATATGGTGTATAGTGGTATATAGTACAGAATGTGGTGTAGAGCTGTATAGTGGTACATAGTATAGAATATGGTGAATAGTGGTACATAGTATAGAATTTGGTGTAGACCTGTAAAGTGGTACATAGTATAGAATATTGTGTAGTGCTGTATAATGGTAAATAGTATAGAATATGGTGTAGAGCTGTATTGTGTTACATCGCATAGTATATGTTGTATAGTGGTACATAGTAAAGAAAATGGTGTATAGCGGTACATAGTATAGAATATGGTGTGAATTGTGGTACATAGTATAGAATATGGTGTATAGTGGTACACAGTATAGAATATGGTGTATTGTGATACATAGTATAGAATATGGTGTATAGTGGTACATAGTATAGAATATGGTGTATAGAGGTACATAGTATAGAATATGGTGTATAGTGGTAAATAGTATAGAATGTGGTGTATAGTGGTACATAGTATAGAATTTGGTGAAGAGCTATATAGTAGAACATAGTATAGAATATGGTGTATAGAGGAACATAGTATAGAATGTGGTGTAGAGATGAATAGTGGTACACAGTATAGAATATGGTGTATAGTGGTATACAGTATAGAATATGGTGTATAGAGGTACATAGTATAGAATATGGTGTATAGATGTACATAGTATAGAATATGGAATATAGTGGTACATAGTCTAGAATATGGTGTATAGTGCTACATAGTATAGAAAATGGTGTATAGTGGTATATAGTACAGAAAGTGATGTAGAGCTGTATAGTGGTTAATAGTATAGAATATGTTGAATAGTGGTACATAGTATAGAATATGGTGTAGACCTGTAAAGTGGTACATAGTATAGAATATGGTGTAGTGCTGTATAGTGGTACATAGTATAGAATATGGTGTAGAGCTGTATTGTGCTACATAGCATAGAATATGGTGTATAGTGGTACATAGTATAGAAAATGGTGTATAGAGGTAAATAGTATAGAATATGGTGTGTATAGTGGTACATAGTATAGAATATGGTGTATAGTGGTACATAGTATAGAATATGGTGTATAGAGGAACATGGTATAGAATGTGGTGTAGAGATGTATAGTGGTACATAGTATAGAATATGGTGTATTGTGGTACATAGTATAGAATATGGTGTATAGAGGTACATAGTATAGAATATGGTGTATAGTGGTACATAGTATAGAATTTGGTGTAGAGCTATATAGTGGTACATAGTATAGAATATGTTGTATAGAGGAACATAGTATAGAATGTGGTGTAGAGATGTATAGTGGAACATAGTATAGATTATGGTGTATTGTGGTACATAGTATAGAATATGGTGTATAGTCATACATAGTATAGAATATGGTGTATAGAAGTACATAGTATAGAATATGGTGTATAGTCGTACATAGTATAGAATATGGTGTATAGAGGTACATAGTATAGAATATGGTGTATAGTGGTACATAGTCTAGAATATGGTGTATAGTGGTACATAGTATAGAATGTGGTGTAGAGCTGTATAGTGGTACATAGAATAGAATATGGTTTAGAGCTGTATAGTGGTACATAGTATACAATAGGGTGTATAGTGGTATATAGTATAGAATATGGTGAATAGCTGTACAGTGCTGCATAGTATAGAGTATTGTGTATAGTGCTACATAGTATAGAATATGGTGTATAGTGGTATATAGTACAGAATGTAGTGTAGAGCTGTATAGTGGTACATAGTATAGAATATGGTGAATAGTGGTACATAGTATAGAAATTGGTGTAGACCTGTAAAGTGGTACATAGTATAGAATATTGTGTAGTGCTGTATAATGGTAAATAGTATAGAATATGGTGTAGAGCTGTATTGTGTTACATAGCATAGTATATGTTGTATAGTGGTACATATTAAAGAAAATGGTGTATAGCGGTACATAGTATAGAATATGGTGTGAATTGTGGTACATAGTATAGAATATGGTGTATAGTGGTACACAGTATAGAATATGGTGTATTGTGATACATAGTATAGAATATGGTGTATAGTGGTACATAGTATAGAATATGGTGTATAGAGGTACATAGTATAGAATATGGTGTATAGAGGTACATAGTATAGAATATGGTGTATAGTGGTACATAGTATAGAATTTGGTGTAGAGCTATATAGTGGTACATAGTATAGAATATGTTGTATAGAGGAACATAGTATAGAATGTGGTGTAGAGATGTATAGTGGAACATAGTATAGATTATGGTGTATTGTGGTACATAGTATAGAATATGGTGTATAGTCGTACATAGTATAGAATATGGTGTATAGTATAGATTGTGGTGTATAGTGGTACATAGTATAGAATTTGATTTAGAGCTGTATAATGGTACATAGTATAGAATGTGGTGTATAGTGGTACATAGTATAGAATATGGTGTATAGAGGTATATAGTTTAGAATATGGTGTATAGTGGTACATAGCCTAGAATGTGGTGTATAGTGGTACATAGAATATGGTGTATAGTGGTACATAGTATAGAATGTGGTGTAGAGCTGTATTGTGCTACATAGCATAGAATATGGTGTATAGTGGTACATAGTATAGAAAATGGTGTATAGAGGTACATAGTATAGAATATGGTGTGTATAGTGGTACATAGTATAGAATATGGTGTATAGTGGTACATAGTATAGAATATGGTGTCGAGCTGTATAGTGGTACATAATATAGAATGTGGTATACAGCTGTATAGTGGTACATAGTATAGAATATGGTGTAGAGATGAATAGTGGTATATAGTACAGAATATGGTGTATAGTGGTATATAGTATAGAATATGGTGTAGAGCTGTATAGTGGTTCATAGCATAGAAAATGGTGTATAGTAGTACATAGTATAGAATATGGTCTATAGTGCTACATAGTATAGAATGTGGTGTATAGTGGTACATAGTATAAATTATGGTGTATAGAGGTACATAGTATAGAATATGGGGTGAGCTGTATAGTTGTTTATAGTATAGAATATGGTTTATAGTGGTACATAATATAGAATATGGTGTACAGTGGTACATAGTATAGAATATTTTGTATTGATGTACATAGTATAGAATATGGTGTATAGTCGTACATAGTATAGAATATGGTGTATAGAGGTACATAGTATAGAATATGGTGTATAGTGCTACATAGTATAGAATGTGTTGTATAGTGGTACATAGTATAAAATATGGTGTATAGCAGAATATAGTATAGAATATGGTATATAGTGGTAAATAGTATAGAATATGGTGTATTGTGGCACATAGTATAGAATATGGTGTATAGTGGTACACAGTATAGAATATGGTGTATAGAGGTACATAGTATAGAATATGGTGTATTGTGGTACATAGTATAGAATATGGTGTATAGTGCTACATAGTATAGAATGTGGTGTAGAGCTGTATAGTGGTACATAGTATAGAATATGGTGTATAGTGGTACATATTATAGAATTTGATTTAGAGCTGTATAATGGTACATAGTATAGAATGTGGTGTATAGTGGTACATAGTATAGAATATGGTGTATAGAGTTACATAGTATAGAATATGGTGTATAGTGGTACATAGCCTAGAATGTGGTGTATAGTGGTACATAGAATATGGTGTATAGTGGTACATAGTATAGAATGTGGTGTAGAGCTGTATTGTGCTACATAGCATAGAATATGGTGTATAGTGGTACATAGTATAGAAAATGGTGTATAGAGGTATATAGTATAGAATATGGTGTGTATAGTGGTACATAGTATAGAATATGGTGTATAGTGGTACATAGTATAGAATATGCTGTATAGAGGAACATAGTATAGAATATGGTGTAGAGCTGTATAGTGGTACATAGTATAGAATGTGTTGTATGGTGGTACATAGTATAAAATATGGTGTATAGCGGTTTATAGTATAGAATATGGTGAATAAAGGTACATAGTATAGAATATGGTGTATAGTGGTACATAGTTTAGAATGTGGTGTATAGTGGTACATAGTATAGAATATGGTGTATAGAGGAACATAGTGTAGAATTTGGTGTAGAGATGTATAGTGGTACATATTATAGAATATGGTGTATTGTGGTACATAGTATAGAATTTGGTGTATAGTAGTACATAGTATAGAATATTGTGTATAGAGGTACATTGTATAGAATATGGTTTATAGTGCTACATAGCATAGAATGTGTTGTATAGTGGTACATAGTATAAAATATGGTGTATAGCGGAATAAAGTATAGAATATGGTATATAGTTGTAAATAGTATAGAATATGGTGTGTTGTTGTACATAGTATAGAATATGGTGTATAGTGGCACACAGTATAGAATATGGTGTATAGATGTACATAGTACAGAATATGGTGTATAGTGCTACATAGTATAGAATGTGGTGTATAGTGGTACATAGTCTAGAATGTGGGGTATAGTGGTACATAGTCTAGAATGTGGTGTATAGTGGTACATAGTATAGAATATGGTGTATAGTGGTACATAGTCTAGAATGTGGTGTAGAGATGTATAGTGGTACATAGTATACAATATGTTTTAGAGCTGTATAGTGGTTCATAGTATAGAATGTGGTATATAGTGTTACATAGTATAGAATGTGGTGTAGAGCTGTATAATGGTACATAGTATAGAATGTGGTGTATAGTGTTACATAGTATAGAATATGGTGTATAGTGGTACATAGTATAGAATGTGGTGTATAGTAGTATATAGTATAGAATATGGTGTAGAGCTGTATAGTGGTACATAGTAAAGAATATGGTGTAGAGGTGTATAGTGGTACACAGTATAGAATATGTTGTATAGTGGTACATAGTATAGAATGTGATGTAGAGGTCTATAGTGGTACATAGTATAGAATATGGTGTATAGTGGTACATTGTATAGAATGTGGTTTGGAGCTGTATAATGGTACATAGTATAGAATGTGGTATAAAGCTGTATAGTGGTACATAGTATAGAATATGGTGTATAGTGGTATATAGTATAGAATATGGTGTATAGAGGTACAAAGTATAGAATATGGTGTTTAGTGGTGCATGGTATAGAATGTGGTCTATAGTGGTACATAGTATAGAATGTGGTGTATAGAGGTACATAGTATAGAATATGGTGTATAGTGGTACATAGTATAGAATATGGTGTTTAGTGGTATATAGTATAGAATATGGTACAGAGCTCTATTGTGGTATATAGTACAGAATATTGTGTAGAGCTGTATAGTTTTACATAGTATAGAATATGGTGTATAGAGGTATGTAGTATAGAATATGGTGTATAGTGGTACATAGTATAGAATGTGGTGTAGAGCTGTATAGTGGTACATAGTATAGAATGTGGTGTATGGTGGTACATAGTATAGAATATAGTGTATAGAGGCACATAGTATAGAATATGGTGTTTAGTGTTGCATAGTATAGAATGTGGTGTATAGTGGTGCAAAGTATAGAATGTGGTGTATAGAGGTACATAGTATAGAATATGGTGTATAGTGGTACATAGTCTAGAATATGGTGTATAGTGTTACATTGTCTAGAAAATGGTGTATAGTGGTATATAGAATATGATGTACAGTTGTACATAGTATTGTATGTGGGACAGAGCTGTATAGTGGTACATAGCATAGAATATGGTGTAGATGTGTATAGTGTTATATAGTATAGAATATGGTGAATAGTTTTATATAGTATAGAATATGGTGTAGAGCTGTATAGTGGTTCATAAAATAGAATATGGTGTATAGTGGTACATAGTATAGTATATGGGGTAGATCTGTATAGTTGTATATAGTATAGAATATGGTTTATAGTGGTACATTGTATAGAATATGGTTAGTAGTGGTATATAGTATAGAATATGGTGTATAGAGGTAAATAGTATAGAATATGGTATATAAAGGTACATAGTATAGAATATGGTGTATAGTGGTACATAGTCTAGAATGTGATGTATAGTGGTACATAGAATGTGATGTATAGCCGTACATAGTATAGAATGTGGTGTACAGCTGTATAGTGGTACATAGTATAGAATATAGTGTATAGTGGTACATAGTATAGAATGTGGTGTAGAGCTGTATAATGGTACATAGTATAGGATGTGGTGTATAGTAGTATATAGTATAGAATATGGTGTATAGAGGTATATAGTATAGAATATGGTGTATAGTGGTACATAGTCTAGAATGTGGTGTATAGTGGTACATAGTATAGAATATGGTGTATAGTGGTACATAGTATAGAATGTGGTGTAGAGCTGTATATTGGTACATAGTATAGAATATGGTTTATAGCTGTATAGTGGTACATAGTAAAGAATGTGGTATATAGTGGTACATAGTATAGAATATGGTGTAGAGCTGTATAATGGTACATAGTATAGAATGTTGTGTATAGTGTTACATAGTATAGAATGTGGTGTATAGTAGTATATAGTATAGAATATGGTGTAGAGCTGTATAGTGGTACAAAGTATAGAACATGGTGTAGAGGTGTATAGTGGTACATAGTATAGAATGTGGTGTAGAGCTGTATAATGGTACATAGTATAGGATGTGGTGTATAGTGGTATATAGTATAGAATATGGTGTATAGAGGTACGTAGTATAGAATATGGTGTATAGTGGTACATAGTCTAGAATGTGGTGTACCACTATACACCATATTTTATACTATGTACATCTATACACCATATTTTATACTACGTACCTCTGTACACCATATTCTATACTTTATACCACTATACACCATATTCTATACTATGTACCACTATACACCATATTCTATACTATATACAACTATACAGCTCTACACCATATTTTATGCTATGTACCACAAACTATACACCATATTCTATATTATGTACCACTATACAGCTCTACACCATATTCTATACTATGTACCACTATACAGCTCTACACCATGTTCTATACTATGTACCACTATACACCACACTCTATGCTATGTACCACTATACACCATATTCCAAACTATGTACCACTATACACCATATTCTATATTATGTACCACTATACACCACATTCTATGCTATGTACTACTATACACCATATTCTATACTATGTACCACTATACACCATATTCTATACTGTGTACCTCTATTCAGCTCTACACCATATTCTATACTATGTATCTCTATACAACATATTCTATACTATATACCACTATACAGTTCTATACCATATTCTATACTATATACGACTATACACCTTATTCTATACTATGTACCACTATACAGCTCTATACCAAATTCAATACTATGCACCATTATAGAGCTCTACACCACATTCTATACTATATACCACTATACATCATATACTATGAACCACTACAGCTCTACACCACATTCTATACAATGTACCACTATACACCATATTCTATGTACCACTATACACCACATTCTAGACTATGTACCACTATACACCATATTCTATAATATTTACCTTTATACACCATATTCTATACTATTTACCTCTATACACCATATTCTATACTATATACCACTATTAACCATATTCTATACAATGTACCACTATACACCATATTCTATACTATGAACCACTATACAGCTCTACACCACATTCTATACTATTTACCACTATACACCATATTCTATACTATGTACCACTATACACCTCTACACCATATTCAATGCTATGTACCACTATACAGCTCTATACCACATTCTATACTATGTACAACTGTACAGCTCTACACCATATTCTATACTCTATACTGCTATAGATCACATTCTATACTAAGTACCACTATACACCATATTCTATACTATGTACCAATATACACCATATTCTATACTATGTACCACTATACAGCTCTACACCACATTCTACACTGTGTTCCACTATACACCACATTCTATACTATGTACCATTATACACCATACTCTAAACTATGTTCCACTATACAGCTCTTCACCACATTCTATACTATGTACCACTATACACCATATTCTATACTATGAACCACTCTACAGCTCTACACCACATTCTATACAATGTACCACTATACACCATATTCTATGTACCACTATACACCACATTCTAGACTATGTACCACTATACACCATATTCTATAATATTTACCTTTATACACCATATTCTATACTATGTAACACTATAAACCTCATACTATTCTATGTACCACTATACAGCTCTACACCATATTTTATACTATGTACCAATATTCAGCTCTACACCATGTTCTATACTATATACCACTATACACCATATTCTATACTATGTACCACTATAAATGACATTCTATACTATATACCACTATACACCTATTTCTATACTATGTATCACTATACACCAAATTCTATACTATATACCACTATACAGCTCTATACCACATTTTATACTATGTACCATTATACAGCTCTACACCACATTCTATACTATGTTCCACTATACAACATATTCTATACTATGTACCACTATACAGCTCTTCATCACATTCTATACTATGTACCACTATACACCATATTCTATACTATGAATAACTATACAGCTCTACACAACATTCTTTACAATGTACCACAATACACCATATACTATGTACCACTATACACCATATTCTATACTATGTACCTCTATACACCATATTCTATACTGTGTACCACTATACACCATATTCTATACTATGTACCACAATACACCATATTCTATACTATTTACCACTATATACCATATTCTATACTATTTACCGCTATACACCATATTTTATTCTATGTACCACTATACAATACATTCTATACTATGTAGCACTATACACCATATTCTATACTTAGTACCTCTATACACCATATTCTATACTATGAACCACTATACACCATATTCTATACAATGTACCACAATACACCATATTCTATACTATGTACCACTATACATCTCTACACCACATTCTATACTATGTTCCTCTATACACCATATTCTATACTATGTACCAATATATAGCTCTACACCAAATTCTATCCTTTTTCACTATACACCACATTCTATACTATGTTCCACTATACACCATATTCTTTACTTTGTATCTCTATACACCATATTCTATACTATGTACCACTGTACACCATATTCTATACTATGTATCACAATACACCATATTCTATACTATGTACTACTATACACCGTATTCTATAATATGAACCACTATACACACCATATTCTATACTATGTACCTCTATACACCATTTTCTATGCTATGTACCACTATACACCATATTCTATGCTGTGTAGCACAATACAGCTCTACACCATATTCTATACTATATACCACTACACCATATTCTATACTATGTACCACTATACACCATATTCTATACTATGTACCACTATACACTATATTCTATACTATGTACCACTATACACCACATTCTATACTATGTACCATTGTACAGCTTTATACCACATTCTATACTATATACCACTATACACCACACTCTATACTATGTTCCACTATACAGCTCTACACCACATTCTATACTATGTTCCTCTATACACCACATTCTATACTATGTACCACTATACAGCTCTACACCACATTCTATACAATGTACCACAATACACCAAATTCTATACTATGTACGACTATACATCTCTACACCACATTCTATACTATGCTTCTCTATACACCAAATTCTATACTATGTACCTCTATACACCATATTCTATACTATGTACCACTATACACCATATTCTATACTATGTATCATGATACACCATATTCTATACTATGTACCACTATACACCATATTCTATACTATGTACCACTAAACACACCATATTCTATACTATGTACCTCTATACACCATATTCTATACTATGTACCACTATACACCACATTCTATGCTATGTACCACTATACACCATATTCCAAACTATGTACCACAATACACCATATTCTATACTATGTACCACTATACACCACATTCTATGCTATGTACCACTATACACCATATTCTATACTGTGTTCCACTATACACCATATTCTATACTATGTACCACTATACAGTTCTATACCAAATTCAATACTATGTACCATTATACAGCTCTAGACCACATTCTATACTATGTACCACTATACATCATATTCTATTCTATGTACCACTATACAGCTCTACATCACATTCTATACTATGTACCACTATCCACTATACACCATATTCAAGACTTTGTAATACTATACACCATATTCTAGACTATGTACCTCTATACGCCATATTCTATACTATGTACCTCTATACACCATATTATATACTATGTACCACTATACACCACATTCTATACTATGTACCACTATACACCATATTCTATACTATGTACCACTATACACCACATTCTATACTATGTACCATTATTACGCTTTACACCACAATATATACTATGTACCACTATACAACATATTCTATACTATTTACCACTATAAAGCTCTACACCACATTATATACTGTGTACCACTATACACCATATTCTATACTATGTACAACTATACACCACATTCTATAGTATGTACCATTATACAGCTTTACACCACAATCTATACTATGTACCACTATAAAACATATTCTATACTATTTACCACTATACAGCTCTACACCACATTCTATAATATGTACCTCTGTACACTATATTCTATACTATATACCACTATACACCACATTCTATACTATGTACCACTATACACCACATTCTATACTATGTACCATTATACAGCTTTACACCACAATCTATACTATGTACCACTATACAACATATTCTATACTATGTACCACTATACAGCTCTACACCAAATTCTATACTATGTAACACTATACACCACATTCTATACTATGTACCACTATACACCATATTCTATACTTTGTACCTCTATATACCATATTCTATACAATGTACCACAATACACCATATTCTATACTATGTACAACTATACACCGTATTCCATACTATGTACCTCTATACACCATTTTCTTTACTATGTACCGCTATACACCATATTCTATACTATGTACCACAATACAGCTCTACACTATTTTCTATACTATGTATCACTATACAACACTACACCATATTCTATACTATGTACCACTATACAGCTCTACACCATATTCTATACTATGTACTACTATACACCATATTCTATACTATGTACCACTATACACCATATTTTATACTATGTACCACTATACAGCTCTACACCACATTCTATACTATGTACCACTATACAGCTCTACACCGTATTCAATACTATGTACTGCTATACACCACATTCTATACTATGTACCACTATACAGCTCTACACCATATACCTCTATACACCACATTCTATACTATGTACCACTACACCACATTCTATACTATGTACCACTATGTACCACTATACACCACATTCTATACTATGTACCATTGTACACCATAATCTGGACTATGTACCTCTATACACCATATTCTATACTATGTACCACTATACACCATATTCTATACTATGTACCACTATACAGCTCTACACCACATTCTATACTATATGACACTATATATCATATTCTATACTATGTAGCACTATACACCATATTCTACACTCTGCACCACTATACAGGTCTACACCATATTCTATGCTATGTATCACTATACACAATACTCTATACTATGCACCACTATACATCTCTACACCAAATTCTATACTATGTACCTCTATATACCATATTCTATAATATGTACCACTATACACCATATTCTATAATATGTACCACAATACAGCTCTACACCATATTGTATACTTTGTACCACTATACAACACTACACCATATTCTATACTATGTACCACTATACAGCTCAACACCATATTCTATACTATGTACCACTATAAACCTTATTCTATACTATTTACCACTATACACCATATTCTATACTATGTACCAATATACAGCTCTACAACACATTCTATACTATGTTCTACTATACACCATATTCTATACTATGTACCACTATACAGCTCTACACTACATTCTATACTATGTACCACTATACAGCTCTACACCGTATTCTATACTATGTACTACTATACTCCACATTCTATACTACGTACCTCTATACACCATATTCTACACAATGTACCACAGTACACCATATTCTATACTATGTACCACTATACAGCACTACACCATATTCTATACTATGTATCACTATACACCAAATTCTATACTATGTACCACTATACACCATATTCTATACTATGTACCACTATACACTATATTCTATACTATGTACCACTATACACCACATTCTATACTATGTACCACTATACACCATATTCTATACTATGTACCACTATACACTATATTCTATACTATGTACCACTATACACCACATTCTATACTATGTACCATTGTACAGCTTTATACCACATTCTATACTATATACCACTATACACCACACTCTATACTATGTTCCACTATACAGCTCTACACCACATTCTATATTATGTTTCTCTATACACCACATTCTATACTATGTACCACTATACATCTCTACACCACATTCTATACTATGTTTCTCTATACACCAAATTCTATACTATGTACCTCTATACACCATATTCTATACTATGTACCACTATACACCATATTCTATACTATGTATCACAATACACCATATTCTATGCTATGTACCACTATACACCGTATTCTATAATATGTACCACTATACAGCTCTACACATATTCTATACTATGTACTACTATACACCATATTCTATACTATGTACCACTATACACCATATTTTATACTATGTACCACTATACAGCTCTACACCACATTCTATACTATGTACCATTATACAGCTCTACACCACATTGTATAATATGTACCACTATACACCATATTCTATACTATGTACCACTATACAGCTCTACACCACATTCTATACTATGTACCACTATACACCATATTCTATGTACCACTATACCCCACATGCTAGACTATGTACCACTATACACCATATTCTATTCTATGTACCTCTATACACCATAATTTATACTATGTACCACTATACACCACATTCTATACTATGTAGCACTAAACACCATATTCTGTACTATGTACATCTATACACCATATTCTATACTGTGTGCCACTATACACCATATTCTATACTATGTACAACAACACACCATATTCTATACTATTTACAACTATATACCATATTCTATACTTTATTCCGCTATACACCATATTTTATACTATGTACCACTATACAACACACTCTATGCTATGTAGCACTATAAACCATATTCTATACAATGAACCTCTATACACAATATTCTATACTATGTACTACTATACACCAAATTCTATACTATGTACCACAATACACCATATTCTATACTATGTACCACTATACATCTCTACACCAAATTCTACACTATGTTCCTCTATACACCATATTCTATACTATGTACCACTATACACCACATTCTAAACTATGTACCACTATACACCATATTCTATACCATGTACCTCTATTCACCATATTCTATACTATATACCACTATACACCATATTCTATACTATGTACCACTATTCACCTCTACACCATATTCTATACTATGTACCACTATACAGCTGTATACCACATTCTATACTATGTACCACTATACAGCTCTATACCATATTCTATACTATATACTACTATACAACACATTTTATACTATGTACCACTATACACCATATTCTATTAAATGTAACACTATACACCACATTCTATACTTTGTACCATTATACAGCTCTACACAACATTATATACTATGTACCACTGTATACCATATTCTATACTATGTACCACTATACACCACATTCTAGGCTATGTACCACTATAAACCATATTCTATACAAAGTACCACTATTCACCACATTCTATACTATGTACCATTATACAGCTCTAAATCACATTCTATACTATGTACCACTATACACCACATTCTATACTATGTACCATTATACAGCTCTACACCACATTCTATAATATGTACCACTATACACCATATTCTATACTATGTACAACTATACAGCTCTACACCACATTCTATACTATGTACCACTATACACCATATTCTATGTACCATTATACCCCACATTCTAGACTAAGTACCACTATACACCATATTCTATACTATGTACTTCTATACACCATGATTTAAACTATGTACCACTATACACCACATTCTATACTATTTAGCACTATACACCATATTTTATACTATGTACATCTATACACCATATTCTATACTGTGTACCACTATACACCATATTCTATACTTTGTACAACAATACACCATATTCTATACTATTTACAACTATATACCATATTCTATACTATATTCCGCTGTACACCATATTTTATACTATGTACCACTATACAACACATTCTAAAATATGTAGCACTATACACCATATTCTATACTATGTACCTCTATACACCATATTCTATACTATGTACGACTATACAGCTCTACACCATATTCTATACTATATACTACTATACAACACATTATATACTATATACCACTATACACCATATTCTATTAAATGTAACACTATACACCACATTCTATACTATGTACCATTAGACAGCTCTACACCACATTATATACTATGTACCACTCTACACCATATTCTATACTATGTATCACTATACACCACATTCTAGGCTATGTACCACTATACACAATATTCTATACTATGTACCTCTATACACCATATTCTATACTATGTACCACTATACACCACATTCTATACTATGTACCATTATACAGCTCTAAATCACATTCTATACTATGTACCACTATACACCACATTCTATACTATGTACCATTATACAGCTCTACACCACATTCTATAATATGTACCACTATACACCATATTCTATACTATGTACCACTATACAGCTCTACACCACATTCTATACTATGTACCACTATACACCATATTCTATGTACCACTATACCCCACATTCTAGACTATGTACCACTATACACCACATTCTATACTATGTAGCACTATACACCATATTCTGTACTATGTACATCTATACACCATATTCTATACTGTGTGCCACTATACACCATATTCTATACTATGTACAACAACACACCATATTCTATACTATTTACAACTATATACCATATTCTATACTTTATTCCGCTATACACCATATTTTATACTATGTACCACTATACAACACATTCTATGCTATGTAGCACTATAAACCATATTCTATACAATGTACCTCTATACACAATATTCTATACTATGTACTACTATACACCAAATTCTATACTATGTACCACAATACACCATATTCTATAATATGTACCACTATACATCTCTACACCAAATTCTACACTATGTTCCTCTATACACCATATTCTATACTATGTACCACTATACACCACATTCTAAACTATGTACCACTATACACCATATTCTATACTATGTACCTCTATTCACCATATTCTATACTATATACCACTATACACCATATTCTATACTATGTACCACTATTCACCTCTACACCATATTCTATACTATGTACCACTATACAGCTGTATACCACATTCTATACTATGTACCACTATACAGCTCTATACCATATTCTATACTATATACTACTATACAACACATTTTATACTATGTACCACTATACACCATATTCTATTAAATGTAACACTATACACCACATTCTATACTATGTACATTATACAGCTCTACACCACATTATATACTATGTACCACTGTATACCATATTCAATACTATGTACCACTATACACCACATTCTAGGCTATGTACCACTATACACCATATTCTATACTAAGTACCACTATTCACCACATTCTATACTATGTACCATTGTACAGCTCTAAATCACATTCTATACTATGTACCACTATACACCACATTCTATACTATGTACCATTATACAGCTCTACACCACATTCTATAATATGTACCACTATACACCATATTCTATACTATGTACAACTATACAGCTCTACACCACATTCTATACTATGTACCACTATACACCATATTCTATGTACCATTATATCCCACATTCTAGACTATGTACCACTATACACCATATTCTATACTATGTACTTCTATACACCATATTCTATACTATGTACGACTATACACCATATTCTATACTATGTACCACAATACACCATAATCTATACTATGTTCCACTATACATCTCTACACCACATTCTATACTATGTTCCTCTATACAACATATTCTATACTATGTACCACTATATAGCTCTACACCAAATTCTATACTATGTACCACTATACACCATATTCTATACTATGTACCTCTATACACCATATTCTATACTATGTACCACAATACACCATATTCTATACTATGTACCACTATACATCTCTACACCACATTCTATACTATGTTCCTCTATACACCATATTCTATACTATGTACCACTATACACCATATTCTATACTATGTACCACTATACACACCATATTCTATACTATTTACCTCTATACACCATTTTCTATACTATGTACCACTATACACCATATTCTATGCTATGTAGCACAATACAGCTCTACACCATATTCTATACTATGTACCACTATACAGCACTACACCATATTCTATACTATGTACCACTTTACAGGTCTACACCATATTCTATACTATGTACCACTATTCAACATATTCTATACTATTAACCACTATACAGCTCTACATCATTTTCTGTACTATATACCACTATACACCATTTTCTATACTATGTAGCACTATACACCATATTCTAGACTATGTACCACTATATTCCATATTCTATACTATGTACATCTATACACCATATTCTATACTATGTACCTCTATACACCATATTCTATACTGTATACTACTATACACCATATTCTATACTGTGTACCACTATTCATCTCTACACCACATTCTATACTATGTTCCTCTATACACCATATTCTAAACTATGTTCTACTATATACCTCTTCACCAAATTCTATATTATGTACCACTATACACCACATTCTATACTATTTACCACTATACACCATATTCTATACTATGTACCTCTATACACCATATTCTATACTATGTACCACTATACACCATATTCTATACTATGTATCACAATACACCATATTCTATACTGTGTACCACTATACACCATATTCTATACTATGTACCACAATACACACCATATTCTATACTATATACCGCTATACAGCTCTACACCATATTTTATGCTATGTACCACAAACTATACACCATATTCTATATTATGTACCACTATACAGCTCTACACCATATTCTATACTATGTACCACTATACAGCTCTACACCATGTTCTATACTATGTACCACTATACACCACACTCTATGCTATGTACCACTATACACCATATTCCAAACTATGTACCACTATACACCATATTCTATATTATGTACCACTATACACCACATTCTATGCTATGAACTACTATACACCATATTCTATACTATGTACCACTATACACCATATTCTATACTGTGTACCTCTATTCAGCTCTACACCATATTCTATACTATGTATCTCTATACAACATATTCTATACTATATACCACTATACAGTTCTATACCATATTCTATACTATATACGACTATACACCTTATTCTATACTATGTACCACTATACAGCTCTATACCAAATTCAATACTATGCACCATTATAGAGCTCTACACCACATTCTATACTATATACCACTATACATCATATACTATGAACCACTACAGCTCTACACCACATTCTATACAATGTACCACTATACACCATATTCTATGTACCACTATACACCACATTCTAGACTATGTACCACTATACACCATATTCTATAATATTTACCTTTATACACCATATTCTATACTATTTACCTCTATACACCATATTCTATACTATATACCACTATTAACCATATTCTATACAATGTACCACTATACACCATATTCTATACTATGAACCACTATACAGCTCTACACCACATTCTATACTATTTACCACTATACACCATATTCTATACTATGTACCACTATACACCTCTACACCATATTCAATGCTATGTACCACTATACAGCTCTATACCACATTCTATACTATGTACAACTGTACAGCTCTACACCATATTCTATACTCTATACTGCTATAGATCACATTCTATACTAAGTACCACTATACACCATATTCTATACTATGTACCAATATACACCATATTCTATACTATGTACCACTATACAGCTCTACACCACATTCTACACTGTGTTCCACTATACACCACATTCTATACTATGTACCATTATACACCATACTCTAAACTATGTTCCACTATACAGCTCTTCACCACATTCTATAATATGTACCACTATACACCATATTCTATACTATGTACCACTATACAGCTCTACACCACATTCTATACTATGTACCACTATACACCATATTCTATGTACCACTATACCCCACATGCTAGACTATGTACCACTATACACCATATTCTATTCTATGTACCTCTATACACCATAATTTATACTATGTACCACTATACACCACATTCTATACTTTGTAGCACTATACACCATATTCTGTACTATGTACATCTATACACCATATTCTATACTGTGTGCCACTATACACCATATTCTATACTATGTACAACAACACACCATATTCTATACTATTTACAACTATATACCATATTCTATACTTTATTCCGCTATACACCATATTTTATACTATGTACCACTATACAACACACTCTATGCTATGTAGCACTATAAACCATATTCTATACAATGAACCTCTATACACAATATTCTATACTATGTACTACTATACACCAAATTCTATACTATGTACCACAATACACCATATTCTATACTATGTACCACTATACATCTCTACACCAAATTCTACACTATGTTCCTCTATACACCATATTCTATACTATGTACCACTATACACCACATTCTAAACTATTTACCACTATACACCATATTCTATACCATGTACCTCTATTCACCATATTCTATACTATATACCACTATACACCATATTCTATACTATGTACCACTATTCACCTCTACACCATATTCTATACTATGTACCACTATACAGCTGTATACCACATTCTATACTATGTACCACTATACAGCTCTATACCATATTCTATACTATATACTACTATACAACACATTTTATACTATGTACCACTATACACCATATTCTATTAAATGTAACACTATACACCACATTCTATAGTTTGTACCATTATACAGCTCTACACAACATTATATACTATGTACCACTGTATACCATATTCTATACTATGTACCACTATACACCACATTCTAGGCTATGTACCACTATAAACCATATTCTATACAAAGTACCACTATTCACCACATTCTATACTATGTACCATTATACAGCTCTAAATCACATTCTATACTATGTACCACTATACACCACATTCTATACTATGTACCATTATACAGCTCTACACCACATTCTATAATATGTACCACTATACACCATATTCTATACTATGTACAACTATACAGCTCTACACCACATTCTATACTATGTACCACTATTCACCATATTCTATGTACCATTATACCCCACATTCTAGACTAAGTACCACTATACACCATATTCTATACTATGTACTTCTATACACCATGATTTAAACTATGTACCACTATACACCACATTCTATACTATTTAGCACTATACACCATATTCTATACTATGTACATCTATACACCATATTCTATACTGTGTACCACTATACACCATATTCTATACTTTGTACAACAATACACCATATTCTATACTATTTACAACTATATACCATATTCTATACTATATTCCGCTGTACACCATATTTTATACTATGTACCACTATACAACACATTCTAAAATATGTAGCACTATACACCATATTCTATACTATGTACCTCTATACACCATATTCTATACTATGTACGACTATACAGCTCTACACCATATTCTATACTATATACTACTATACAACACATTATATACTATGTACCACTATACACCATATTCTATTAAATGTAACACTATACACCACATTCTATACTATGTACCATTAGACAGCTCTACACCACATTATATACTATGTACCACTGTACACCATATTCTATACTATGTATCACTATACACCACATTCTAGGCTATGTACCACTATACACAATATTCTATACTATGTACCTCTATACACCATATTCTATACTATGTACCACTATACACCACATTCTATACTATGTACCATTATACAGCTCTAAATCACATTCTATACTATGTACCACTATACACCACATTCTATACTATGTACCATTATACAGCTCTACACCACATTCTATAATATGTACCACTATACACCATATTCTATACTATGTACCACTATACAGCTCTACACCACATTCTATACTATGTACCACTATACACCATATTCTATGTACCACTATACCCCACATTCTAGACTATGTACCACTATACACCACATTCTATACTATGTAGCACTATACACCATATTCTGTACTATGTACATCTATACACCATATTCTATACTGTGTGCCACTATACACCATATTCTATACTATGTACAACAACACACCATATTCTATACTATTTACAACTATATACCATATTCTATACTTTATTCCGCTATACACCATATTTTATACTATGTACCACTATACAACACATTCTATGCTATGTAGCACTATAAACCATATTCTATACAATGTACCTCTATACACAATATTCTATACTATGTACTACTATACACCAAATTCTATACTATGTACCACAATACACCATATTCTATAATATGTACCACTATACATCTCTACACCAAATTCTACACTATGTTCCTCTATACACCATATTCTATACTATGTACCACTATACACCACATTCTAAACTATGTACCACTATACACCATATTCTATACTATGTACCTCTATTCACCATATTCTATACTATATACCACTATACACCATATTCTATACTATTTACCACTATTCACCTCTACACCATATTCTATACTATGTACCACTATACAGCTGTATACCACATTCTATACTATGTACCACTATACAGCTCTATACCATATTCTATACTATATACTACTATACAACACATTTTATACTATGTACCACTATACACCATATTCTATTAAATGTAACACTATACACCACATTCTATACTATGTACATTATACAGCTCTACACCACATTATATACTATGTACCACTGTATACCATATTCAATACTATGTACCACTATACACCACATTCTAGGCTATGTACCACTATACACCATATTCTATACTAAGTACCACTATTCACCACATTCTATACTATGTACCATTATACAGCTCTAAATCACATTCTATACTATGTACCACTATACAACACATTCTATACTATGTACCATTATACAGCTCTACACCACATTCTATAATATGTACCACTATACACCATATTCTATACTATGTACAACTATACAGCTCTACACCACATTCTATACTATGTACCACTTTACACCATATTCTATGTACCATTATATCCCACATTCTAGACTATGTACCACTATACACCATATTCTATACTATGTACTTCTATACACCATATTCTATACTATGTACGACTATACACCATATTCTATACTATGTACCACAATACACCATAATCTATACTATGTTCCACTATACATCTCTACACCACATTCTATACTATGTTCCTCTATACAACATATTCTATACTATGTACCACTATATAGCTCTACACCAAATTCTATACTATGTACCACTATACACCATATTCTATACTATGTACCTCTATACACCATATTCTATACTATGTACCACAATACACCATATTCTATACTATGTACCACTATACATCTCTACACCACATTCTATACTATGTTCCTCTATACACCATATTCTATACTATGTACCACTATACACCATATTCTATACTATGTACCACTATACACACCATATTCTATACTATTTACCTCTATACACCATTTTCTATACTATGTACCACTATACACCATATTCTATGCTATGTAGCACAATACAGCTCTACACCATATTCTATACTATGTACCACTATACAGCACTACACCATATTCTATACTATGTACCACTTTACAGGTCTACACCATATTCTATACTATGTACCACTATTCAACATATTCTATACTATTAACCACTATACAGCTCTACATCATTTTCTGTACTATATACCACTATACACCATTTTCTATACTATGTAGCACTATACACCATATTCTAGACTATGTACCACTATATTCCATATTCTATACTATGTACATCTATACACCATATTCTATACTATGTACCTCTATACACCATATTCTATACTGTATACTACTATACACCATATTCTATACTGTGTACCACTATTCATCTCTACACCACATTCTATACTATGTTCCTCTATACACCATATTCTATACTATGTTCTACTATATAGCTCTTCACCAAATTCTATACTATGTACCACTATACACCACATTCTATACTATTTACCACTATACACCATATTCTATACTATGTACCTCTATACACCATATTCTATACTATGTACCACTATACACCATATTCTATACTATGTATCACAATACACCATATTCTATACTGTGTACCACTATACACCATATTCTATACTATGTACCACAATACACACCATATTCTATACTATGTACCGCTATACAGCTCTACACCATATTTTATGCTATGTACCACAAACTATACACCATATTCTATATTATGTACCACTATACATCTCTACACCATATTCTATACTATGTACCACTATACAGCTCTACACCATGTTCTATACTATGTACCACTATACACCACACTCTATGCTATGTACCACTATACACCATATTCCAAACTATGTACCACTATACACCATATTCTATATTATGTACCACTATACACCACATTCTATGCTATGTACTACTATACACCATATTCTATACTATGTACCACTATACACCATATTCTATACTGTGTACCTCTATTCAGCTCTACACCATATTCTATACTATGTATCTCTATACAACATATTCTATACTATATACCACTATACAGTTCTATACCATATTCTATACTATATACGACTATACACCTTATTCTATACTATGTACCACTATACAGCTCTATACCAAATTCAATACTATGCACCATTATAGAGCTCTACACCACATTCTATACTATATACCACTATACATCATATACTATGAACCACTACAGCTCTACACCACATTCTATACAATGTACCACTATACACCATATTCTATGTACCACTATACACCACATTCTAGACTATGTACCACTATACACCATATTCTATAATATTTACCTTTATACACCATATTCTATACTATTTACCTCTATACACCATATTCTATACTATATACCACTATTAACCATATTCTATACAATGTACCACTATACACCATATTCTATACTATGAACCACTATACAGCTCTACACCACATTCTATACTATTTACCACTATACACCATATTCTATACTATGTACCACTATACACCTCTACACCATATTCAATGCTATGTACCACTATACAGCTCTATACCACATTCTATACTATGTACAACTGTACAGCTCTACACCATATTCTATACTCTATACCGCTATAGATCACATTCTATACTAAGTACCAATATACACCATATTCTATACTATGTACCAATATACACCATATTCTATACTATGTACCACTATACAGCTCTACACCACATTCTACACTGTGTTCCACTATACACCACATTCTATACTATGTACCATTATACACCATACTCTAAACTATGTTCCACTATACAGCTCTTCACCACATTCTATACTATGTACCACTATACACCATATTCTATACTATGAACCACTATACAGCTCTACACCACATTCTATACAATGTACCACTATACACCATATTCTATGTACCACTATAAACCACATTCTAGACTATGTACCACTATACACCATATTCTATAATATTTACCTTTATACACCATATTCTATACTATGTAACACTATAAACCTCATACTATTCTATGTACCACTATACAGCTCTACACCATATTTTATACTATGTACCAATATTCAGCTCTACACCATGTTCTATACTATATACCACTATACACCATATTCTATACTATGTACCACTATAAATGACATTCTATACTATATACCACTATACACCTATTTCTATACTATGTATCACTATACACCAAATTCTATACTATATACCACTATACAGCTCTATACCACATTTTATACTATGTACCATTATACAGCTCTACACCACATTCTATACTATGTTCCACTATACAACATATTCTATACTATGTACCACTATACAGCTCTTCATCACATTCTATACTATGTACCACTATACACCATATTCTATACTATGAATAACTATACAGCTCTACACAACATTCTTTACAATGTACCACAATACACCATATACTATGTACCACTATACACCATATTCTATACTATGTACCTCTATACACCATATTCTATACTGTGTACCACTATACACCATATTCTATACTATGTACCACAATACACCATATTCTATACTATTTACCACTATATACCATATTCTATACTATTTACTGCTATACACCATATTTTATTCTATGTACCACTATACAATACATTCTATACTATGTAGCACTATACACCATATTCTATACTATGTACCTCTATACACCATATTCTATACTATGAACCACTATACACCATATTCTATACAATGTACCACAATACACCATATTCTATACTATGTACCACTATACATCTCTACACCACATTCTATACTATGTTCCTCTATACACCATATTCTATACTATGTACCAATATATAGCTCTACACCAAATTCTATCCTTTTTCACTATACACCACATTCTATACTATGTTCCACTATACACCATATTCTTTACTTTGTATCTCTATACACCATATTCTATACTATGTACCACTGTACACCGTATTCTATAATATGAACCACTATACACACCATATTCTATACTATGTACCTCTATACACCATTTTCTATGCTATGTACCACTATACACCATATTCTATGCTGTGTAGCACAATACAGCTCTACACCATATTCTATACTATATACCACTATACAGCACTACACCATATTCTATACTATGTACCACTATACACCATATTCTATACTATGTACCACTATACACTATATTCTATACTATGTACCACTATACACCACATTCTATACTATGTACCATTGTACAGCTTTATACCACATTCTCTACTATATACCACTATACACCACACTCTATACTATGTTCCACTATACAGCTCTACACCACATTCTATACTATGTTCCTCTATACACCACATTCTATACTATGTACCACTATACAGCTCTACACCACATTCTATACAATGTACCACAATACACCAAATTCTATACTATGTACCACTATACATCTCTACACCACATTCTATACTATGTTTCTCTATACACCAAATTCTATACTATGTACCTCTATACACCATATTCTATACTATGTACCACTATACACCATATTCTATACTATGTATCACGATACACCATATTCTATACTATGTACCACTATACACCATATTCTATACTATGTACCACTAAACACACCATATTCTATACTATGTACCTCTATACACCATATTCTATACTATGTACCACTATACACCACATTCTATGCTATGTACCACTATACACCATATTCCAAACTATGTACCACAATACACCATATTCTATACTATGTACCACTATACACCACATTCTATGCTATGTACCACTATACACCATATTCTATACTGTGTTCCACTATACACCATATTCTATACTATGTACCACTATACAGTTCTATACCAAATTCAATACTATGTACCATTATACAGCTCTAGACCACATTCTATACTATGTACCACTATACATCATATTCTATTCTATGTACCACTATACAGCTCTACATCACATTCTATACTATGTACCACTATCCACTATACACCATATTCAAGACTTTGTAATACTATACACCATATTCTAGACTATGTACCTCTATACGCCATATTCTATACTATGTACCTCTATACACCATATTATATACTATGTACCACTATACACCACATTCTATACTATGTACCACTATACACCATATTCTATACTATGTACCACTATACACCACATTCTATACTATGTACCATTATTACGCTTTACACCACAATATATACTATGTACCACTATACAACATATTCTATACTATTTACCACTATAAAGCTCTACACCACATTATATACTGTGTACCACTATACACCATATTCTATACTATGTACAACTATACACCACATTCTATAGTATGTACCATTATACAGCTTTACACCACAATCTATACTATGTACCACTATAAAACATATTCTATACTATTTACCACTATACAGCTCTACACCACATTCTATAATATGTACCTCTGTACACTATATTCTATACTATATACCACTATACACCACATTCTATACTATGTACCACTATACACCACATTCTATACTATGTACCATTATACAGCTTTACACCACAATCTATACTATGTACCACTATACAACATATTCTATACTATGTACCACTATACAGCTCTACACCAAATTCTATACTATGTACCACTATACACCACATTCTATACTATATACCACTATACACCATATTCTATACTTTGTACCTCTATATACCATATTCTATACAATGTACCACAATACACCATATTCTATGCTATGTACAACTATACACCGTATTCCATACTATGTACCTCTATACACCATTTTCTTTACTATGTACCGCTATACACCATATTCTATACTATGTACCACAATACAGCTCTACACTATTTTCTATACTATGTATCACTATACAACACTACACCATATTCTATACTATGTACCACTATACAGCTCTACACCATATTCTATACTATGTACTACTATACACCATATTCTATACTATGTACCACTATACACCATATTTTATACTATGTACCACTATACAGCTCTACACCACATTCTATACTATGTACCACTATACAGCTCTACACCGTATTCAATACTATGTACTGCTATACACCACATTCTATACTATGTACCACTATACAGCTCTACACCATATACCTATATACACCACATTCTATACTATGTACCACTACACCACATTCTATACTATGTACCACTATGTACCACTATACACCACATTCTATTAAATGTAACACTATACACCACATTCTATACTATGTACCATTAGACAGCTCTACACCACATTCTATAATATGTACCACTATACACCATATTCTATACTATGTACCACTATACAGCTCTACACCACATTCTATACTATGTACCACTATACACCATATTCTATGTACCACTATACCCCACATTCTAGACTATGTAACACTATACACCATATTCTATTATATGTACCTCTATACACCATAATTTATACTATGTACCACTATACACTACATTCTATACTATGTAGCACTATACACCATATTCTGTACTATGTACATCTATACACCATATTCTATACTGTGTGCCACTATACACAATATTCTATACTATGTACAACAACACACCATATTCTATACTATTTACAACTATATACCATATTCTATACTTTATTCTGCTATACACCATATTTTATACTATGTACCACTATACAACACATTCTATGCTATGTAGCACTATAAACCATATTCTATACAATGTACCTCTATACACAATATTCTATACTATGTACTACTATACACCAAATTCTACACTATGTACCACAATACACCATATTCTATACTATGTACCACTATACATCTCTACACCAAATTCTACACTATGTTCCTCTATAAACCATATTCTATACTATGTACCACTATACACCACATTCTAAACTATGTACCACTATACACCATATTCTATACTATGTACCTCTATTCACCATATTCTATACTATATACCACTATACACCATATTCTATACTATGTACCACTATTCACCTCTACACCATATTCTATACTATGTACCACTATACAGCTCTATACCATATTCTATACTATATACTACTATACAACACATTTTATACTATGTACCATTATACAGCTCTACACCACATTATATACTATGTACCACTGTATACCATATTCTATACTATGTACCACTATACACCACATTCTAGGCTATGTACCACTATACACCATATTCTATACTAAGTACCACTATTCACCACATTCTATACTATGTACCATTATACAGCTCTAAATCACATTCTATACTATGTACCACTATACACCACATTCTATACTATGTACCATTATACAGCTCTACACCACATTCTATAATATGTACCACTATACACCATATTCTATACTATGTACAACTATACAGCTCTACACCACATTCTATACTATGTACCACTATACACCATATTCTATGTACCATTATACCCCACATTCTAGACTATGTACCACTATACACCATATTCTATACTATGTACTTCTATACACCATATTCTATACTATGTACGACTATACACCATATTCTATACTATGTACCACAATACACCATAATCTATACTATGTTCCACTATACATCTCTACACCACATTCTATACTATGTTCCTCTATACACCATATTCTATACTATGTACCACTATATAGCTCTACACCAAATTCTATACTATGTACCACTATACACCATATTCTATACTATGTACCTCTATACACCATATTCTATACTATGTACCACAATACACCATATTCTATATTATGTACCACTATACATCTCTACACCACATTCTATACTATGTTCCTCTATACACCATATTCTATACTATTTACCACTATACACCATATTCTATACTATGTACCACTATACACACCATATTCTATACTATTTACCTCTATACACCATTTTCTATACTATGTACCACTATACACCATATTCTATGCTATGTAGCACAATACAGCTCTACACCATATTCTATACTATGTACCACTATACAGCACTACACCATATTCTATACTATTTACCACTTTACAGGTCTACACCATATTCTATACTATGTACCACTATTCAACATATTCTATACTATTAACCACTATACAGCTCTACATCACTTTCTGTACTATATACCACTATACACCATTTTCTATACTATGTAGCACTATACACCATATTCTAGACTATGTACCACTATATTCCATATTCTATACTATGTACATCTATACACCATATTCTATACTATGTACCTCTATACACCATATTCTATACTGTATACCACTATACACCATATTCTATACTGTGTACCACTATTCATCTCTACACCACATTCTATACTATGTTCCTCTATACACCATATTCTATACTATGTACCACTATATAGCTCTTCACCAAATTCTATACTATTTACCACTATACACCATATTCTATACTATGTACCTCTATACACCATATTCTATACTATGTACCACTATACACCATATTCTATACTATGTATCACAATACACCATATTCTATACTGTGTACCACTATACACCATATTCTATACTATGTACCACAATACACACCATATTCTATACTATGTACTGCTATACACCATTTTCTTTACTATGTACCACTATACACCATATACTATGCTATGTAACACAATACAGCTCTACACCATATTCTATACTATTTACCATTATACAGCACTACACAATATTCTATACTATGTACCACTTTACAGGTCTACACCAAATTCTATACTATGTACCACTATTCACCATATTCTATACTATATACTACTATACAACACATTTTATACTATGTACCATTATACAGCTCTACACCACATTATATACTATGTACCACTGTATACCATATTCTATACTATGTACCACTATACACCACATTCTAGGCTATGTACCACTATACACCATATTCTATACTAAGTACCACTATTCACCACATTCTATACTATGTACCATTATACAGCTCTAAATCACATTCTATACTATGTACCACTATACACCACATTCTATACTATGTACCATTATACAGCTCTACACCACATTCTATAATATGTACCACTATACACCATGTTCTATACTATGTACAACTATACAGCTCTACACCACATTCTATACTATGTACCACTATACACCATATTCTATGTACCATTATACCCCACATTCTAGACTATGTACCACTATACACCATATTCTATACTATGTACTTCTATACACCATATTCTATACTATGTACGACTATACACCATATTCTATACTATGTACCACAATACACCATAATCTATACTATGTTCCACTATACATCTCTACACCACATTCTATACTATGTTCCTCTATACACCATATTCTATACTATGTACCACTATATAGCTCTACACCAAATTCTATACTATGTACCACTATACACCATATTCTATACTATGTACCTCTATACACCATATTCTATACTATGTACCACAATACACCATATTCTATATTATGTACCACTATACATCTCTACACCACATTCTATACTATGTTCCTCTATACACCATATTCTATACTATTTACCACTATACACCATATTCTATACTATGTACCACTATACACACCATATTCTATACTATTTACCTCTATACACCATTTTCTATACTATGTACCACTATACACCATATTCTATGCTATGTAGCACAATACAGCTCTGCACCATATTCTATACTATGTACCACTATACAGCACTACACCATATTCTATACTATGTACCACTTTACAGGTCTACACCATATTCTGTACTATGTACCACTATTCAACATATTCTATACTATTAACCACTATACAGCTCTACATCACTTTCTGTACTATATACCACTATACACCATTTTCTATACTATGTAGCACTATACACCATATTCTAGACTATGTACCACTATATTCCATATTCTATACTATGTACATCTATACACCATATTCTATACTATGTACCTCTATACACCATATTCTATACTGTATACCACTATACACCATATTCTATACTGTGTACCACTATTCATCTCTACCCCACATTCTATACTATGTTCCTTTATACACCATATTCTATACTATGTACCACTATATAGCTCTTCACCAAATTCTATACTATTTACCACTATACACCATATTCTATACTATGTACCTCTATACACCATATTCTATACTATGTACCACTATACACCATATTCTATACTATGTATCACAATACACCATATTCTATACTGTGTACCACTATACACCATATTCTATACTATGTACCACAATACACACCATATTCTATACTATGCTATGTAACACAATACAGCTCTACACCATATTCTATACTATTTACCATTATACAGCACTACACAATATTCTATACTATGTACCACTTTACAGGTCTACACCAAATTCTATACTATGTACCACTATTCACCATATTCTATACTATGTACCACTATACAGCTCTACACCACATTCTGTACTATATACCTCTATACACCATATTCTATACTATGTAGCACTATACACAATACTCTATACTATGAACCGCTATACAGCTCTACACCATATTCTATACTATATACCACTATACACCATATTCTATACTATGTACCACTATTCACCTCTACACCATATTCTATACTATGTACCACTATACAGCTGTATACCACATTCCATACTATGTACCACTATACAGCTCTACACCATGTTCTATACTATATACTACTATACAACACATTATATACTATGTACCACTATACACCATATTCTATTAACATGTAACACTATACACCACATTCTATACTATGTACCATTAGACAGCTCTACACCACATTATATACTATGTACCACTGTACACCATATTCTATACTATGTATCACTATACACCACATTCTAGGCTATGTACCACTATACACCATATTCTATACTATGTACCTCTATACACCATATTCTATACTATGTACCACTATACACCACATTCTATACTATTTACCATTATACAGCTCTAAATCACATTCTGTACTATGTACCACTATACACCACATTCTATACTATGTACCATTATACAGCTCTACACCACATTCTATAATATGTACCACTATACACCATATTCTATACTATGTACCACTATACAGCTCTACACCACATTCTATACTATGTACCACTATACACCATATTCTATGTACCACTATACCCCACATTCTAGACTATGTACCACTATACACCATATTCTATTCTATGTACCTCTATACACCATAATTTATACTATGTACCACTATAAACCACATTCTATACTATGTAGCACTATACACCATATTCTGTACTATGTACATCTATACACCATATTCTATACTGTGTGCCACTATACACCATATTCTATACTATGTACAACAACACACCATATTCTATACTATTTACAACTATATACCATATTCTATACTATGTACTACTATACACCAAATTCTATACTATGTACCACAATACACCATATTCTATACTATGTACCACTATACATCTCTACACCAAATTCTACACTATGTTCCTCTATACACCATTTTCTATACTATGTACCACTATACACCACATTCTAAACTATGTACCACTATACACCATATTCTATACTATGTACCTCTATTCACCATATTCTATACTATATACCACTATACACCATATTCTATACTATGTACCACTATTCACCTCTACACCATATTCTATACTATGTACCACTAAACAGCTGTATACCACATTCTATACTATGTACCACTATACAGCTCTATACCATATTCTATACTATATACTACTATACAACACATTTTATACTATGTACCACTATACACCATATTCTATTAAATGTAACACTATACACCACATTCTATACTATGTACCATTAGACAGCTCTACACCACATTATATACTATGTACCACTGTATACCATATTCTATACTATGTACCACTATACACCACATTCTAGGCTATGTACCACTATACACCATATTCTATACTAAGTCCCACTATTCACCACATTCTATACTATGTACCATTATACAGCTCTAAATCACATTCAATACTATGTACCACTATACACCACATTCTATACTGTGTACCACTATACAGCTCTACACCACATTCTATAATATGTACCACTATACACCATATTCTATACTATGTACAACTATACAGCTCTACACCACATTCTATACTATGTACCACTATACACCATATTCTATGTACCATTATACCCCACATTCTAGACTATGTACCACTATACACCATATTCTATACTATGTACTTCTATACACCATAATTTATACTATGTACCTCTATACACCACATTCTATACTATGTAGCACTATACACCATATTCTATACTATGTACATCTATACACCATATTCTATACTGTGTACCACTATACACCATATTCTATACCATGTACCACTGTACACCATATTCTATACTATGTATCACAATACACCATATTCTATATTATGTACCACTATACACCGTATTCTCTACTATGAACCACTATACACACCATATTCTATACTATGTACCTCTATACACCATATTCTATAATATGTACCACTATACACCATATTCTATGCTGTGTAGCACAATACAGCTCTACACCATATTCTATAATATGTACCGCTATACAGCACTACACTATATTCTATACTATGTACCACTATACACCATATTCTATACTATGTACCACTATACACCATATTCTATACTATGAATAACTATACAGCTCTACACAACATTCTATACAATGTACCACAATACACCATATACTATGTACCACTATACACCATATTCTATACTATGTACCACTATACACCATATTCTTTACTATGTACCTCTATACACCATATTCTATACTATGTACCACTATACACCATATTCTATACTATATAACACTATACAGCTCTACCCCATATTCTATACCATGTACCACTATACAACTTATTCTATACTATGTGCTATACACCATATTCTATACTATGTACCACTAAACACCATATTCTATACTATATACCACAATACAGCTCTACATCATATTCTATATTATATACCACTATACACCATATTCTATACTATGTACCACTTTACACCACATTATATACTATGTACCACTATACACCATATTCTATACTATGTAGCACTATACACCATATTCTATACTATGTACCACTATACAGCTCTACACCACATTCTGTACTATATACCACTATACACCATATTCTATAATATGTACCACTATACATCTCTACACCATATTATATGCTATGTATCACTATACACAATACTCTATACTATGCACCACTGTACAGCTATACACTATATTCTATACTATATACCACTATACACACTGTTGTATACTATGTACCACTATACAGCTCTACACCATATTCTATACTATGTACCACTATACAGCTGTACACCACATTCTATATTTTGTACCACTATACACCATATTCTAGACTATGTACCACTATACACCATATTTTATACTAAGTACATCTATACACCATATTTTATACTACGTACCTCTGTACACCATATTCTATACTTTATACCACTATACACCATATTCTATACTATGTACCACTATAAACCATATTCTATACTATAAACAACTATATATCTCACCCCATATTCTATACTATGTACTACTATACACCATTTTCTATACTATGAACCACTATACAGCTCTGCACCATATTCTATACTATTTACCACTATACACCACATTCTATACTATGTACCTCTATACACCACATTCAAGACTACGTACCACTATACACCATATTCTATACTATGTACCACTATACAGCTCTACACCACATTCTTTACTTTGTACCACTATACACCATATTCTATGTACCACTATACACCACATTCTAGACTATGTACCACTATACACCATATTCTATACTATGTACCTCAATACACCATAATTTAAACTATGTACCACTATAGACCACATTCTATACTATGTACCACTATACACCATATTCTATACTATGTACCTCTATACACCATATTCCATACTGTGTACCACTATACACCATATTCTATACTATGTACCACAATACACCATATTCTATACTATTTACCACTATATACCATATTCTATACTATTTACCGCTATACACCATATTTTATTCTATGTACCACTATACAATACATTCTATACTATGAAGCACTATACACCATATTCTATACTATGTACCTCTATACACCATATTCTATACTATGAACCACTATACACCATATTCTATACAATGTACCACAATACACCATATTCTATACTATGTACCACTATACATCTCTACACCACATTCTATCCTTTTTCACTATACACCATATTCTATAATATGTTCCACTATACACCATATTCTATACTTTGTATCTCTATACACCATATTCTATACTATGTACCACTATACACCGTATTCTATAATATGAACCACTATACACACCATATTCTATACTATGTACCTCTATACACCATTTTCTATACTATGTACCACTATACACCATATTCTATGCTGTGTAGCACAATACAGCTCTACACCATATTCTATACTATGTACCACTATACAGCACTACACCATATTCTATACTATGTACCACTATACACCATATTCTATACTATGTACCACTATACACTATATTCTATACTATGTACCACTATACACCACATTCTATACTATGTACCATTGTACAGCTTTATACCACATTCTATACTATATACCACTATACACCACACTCTATACTATGTTCCACTATACAGCTCTACACCACATTCTATACTATGTTCCTCTATACACCACATTCTATACTATGTACCACTATACAGCTCTACACCACATTCTATACAATGTACCACAATACACCAAATTCTATACTATGTACCACTATGCATCTCTACACCACATTCTATACTATGTTTCTCTATACACCAAATTCTATACTATGTACCTCTATACACCATATTCTATACTATGTACCACTATACACCATATTCTATACTATGTATCACAATACACCATATTCTATACTATGTACCACTATACACCATATTCTATACTATGTACCACTAAACACACCATATTCTATACTATGTACCTCTATACACCATATTCTATACTATGTACCACTATACACCACATTCTATGCTATGTACCACTATACACCATATTCTAAACTATGTACCACAATACACCATATTCTATACTATGTACCACTATACACCACATTCTATGCTATGTACCACTATACACCATATTCTATACTGTGTTCCACTATACACCATATTCTATACTATGTACCACTATACAGTTCTATACCAAATTCAATACTATGTACCATTATACAGCTCTACACCACATTCTATACTATGTACCACTATACATCATATTCTATTCTATGTACCACTATACAGCTCTACATCACATTCTATACTATGTACCACTATCCACTATACACCATATTCAAGACTATGTAATACTATACACCATATTCTAGACTATGTACCACTATACACCACATTCTATACTATGTACCACTATACACCATATTCTATACTATGTACCACTATACACCACATTCTATACTATGTACCATTATTATGCTTTACACCACAATATATACTATGTACCACTATACAACATATTCTATACTATTTACCACTATAAAGCTCTACACCACATTCTATACTATGTACCACTATACACCATATTCTATACTATGTACAACTATACACCACATTCTATACTATGTACCATTATACAGCTTTACATCACAATCTATACTATGTACCACTATAAAACATATTCTATACTATTTACCACTATACAGCTCTTCACCACATTCTATAATATGTACCTCTGTACACTATATTCTATACTATATACCACTATACACCACATTGTATACTATGTACCACTATACACCACATTCTATACTATGTACCATTATACAGCTTTACACCACAATCTATACTATGTACCACTATACAACATATTCTATACTATGTACCACTATACAGCTCTACACCAAATTCTATACTATGTACCACTATACACCACATTCTATACTATGTACCACTATACACCATATTCTATACTTTGTACCTCTATATACCATATTCTATACAATGTACCACAATACACCATATTCTATACTATGTACAACTATACACCGTATTCCATACTATGTACCTCTATACACCATTTTCTTTACTATGTACTGCTATACACCATATTCTATACTATGTACCACAATACAGCTCTACACTATTTTCTATACTATGTATCACTATACAACACTACACCATATTCTATACTATGTACCACTATACAGATCTACACCATATTCTATACTATGTACTACTATACACCATATTCTATACTATGTACCACTATACACCATATTTTATACTATGTACCACTATACAGCTCTACACCACATTGTATACTATGTACCACTATACAGCTCTACACCGTATTCAATACTATGTACTGCTATACACCACATTCTATACTATGTACCACTATACAGCTCTACACCATATACCTCTATACACCACATTCTATACTATGTACCACTACACCACATTCTATACTATGTACCACTATGTACCACTATACACCACATTCTATACTATGTACCATTGTACACCATAATCTGGACTATGTACCTCTATACACCATATTCTATACTATGTACAACTATACACCATATTCTATACTATGTACCACTATACAGCTCTACACCACATTCTATACTATATGACACTATATATCATATTCTATACTATGTAGCACTATACACCATATTCTACACTCTGCACCACTATACAGGTCTTCACCATAATCTATGCTATGTATCACTATACACAATACTCTATACTATGCACCACTATACATCTCTACACCAAATTCTATACTATGTACCTCTATATACCATATTCTATACTATGTACCACTATACACCATATTCTATAATATGTACCACAATACAGCTCTACACCATATTGTATACTTTGTACCACTATACAACACTACACCATATTCTATACTATGTACCACTATACAGCTCAACACCATATTCTATACTATGTACCACTATAAACCATATTCTATACTATTTACCACTATACACCATATTCTATACTATGTACCAATATACAGCTCTACAACACATTCTATACTATGTTCTACTATACACCATATTCTATACTATGTACCACTATACAGCTCTACACTACATTCTATACTATGTACCACTATACAGCTCTACACCGTATTCTATAATATGTACTACTATCCTCCACATTCTATACTATGTACCTCTATACACCATATTCTACAAAATGTACCACAGTACACCATATTCTATACTATGTACCACTATACAGCACTACACCATATTCTATACTATGTACCACTATACACCATATTCTATACTATGTACCACTATACACCATATTCTATACTATGTACCACTATACACTATATTCTATACTATGTACCACTATACACCACATTCTATACTATGTACCACTATACACCATATTCTATACTATGTACCACTATACACTATATTCTATACTATGTACCACTATACACCACATTCTATACTATGTACCATTGTACAGCTTTATACCACATTCTATACTATATACCACTATACACCACACTCTATACTATGTTCCACTATACAGCTCTACACCACATTCTATACTATGTTCCTCTATACACCACATTCTATACTATGTAAAACTATACAGCTCTACACCACATTCTATACAATGTACCACAATACACCAAATTCTATACTATGTACCACTATACATCTCTACACCACATTCTATACTATGTTTCTCTATACACCAAATTCTATACTATGTACCAAATTCTATACTAAAACCATTTCACATCACATTTGTGGGTCTTGGTCTTCAACACATCCAGTGAAATTTTGAGCTGTCTGTGTTTGCTACAAGAGGAGATATCACAAAGTTTGAACTTTTGTTATTTCCATTGCTTTCAATGCATTTTGGCCTAAAACTTGCATTTGCTGTTTTCTCTTAAACGCAACATGGGAGAAAAACCATTTCACATCACATTTGTGGGTTTTGGTCTTCAACACATCCAGTGAAATTTTGAGCTGTCTGTGTTTGCTACAAGAGGAGATAACACAAAGTATGCGCTTTTGTTGTTTCCATTGCTTTCAATGCATTTTGGCCTAAAACGTGCATTTGCTGTTTTCTCTTAAAGGCAACATGGGAGAAAAACCATTTCACATCACATTTGTGGGTCTTGGTCTTCAACACATCCAGTGAAATTTTGAGCTGTCTGTGTTTGCTACAAGAGGAGATATCACAAAGTATGCGCTTTTGTTATTTCCATTGCTTTCAATGCATTTTGGCCTAAAACTTGCATTTGCTGTTTTCTCTTAAACGCAACATGGGAGAAAAACCATTTCACATCACATTTGTGGGTTTTGGTCTTCAACACATCCAGTGAAATTTTGAGCTGTCTGTGTTTGCTACAAGAGGAGATATCACAAAGTATGCACTTTTGTTGTTTTCATTGCTTTCAATGCATTTTGGCCTAAAACGAGCATTTGCTGTTTTCTCTTAAACGCAACATGGGAGAAAAACCATTTCACATCACATTTGTGGGTCTTGGTCTTCAACACATCCAGTGAAATTTTGAGCTGTCTGTGTTTGCTACATGAGGAGATATCACAAAGTATGCGCTTTTGTGTTTCCATTGCTTTCAATGCATTTTGGCCTAAAACGTGCATTTGCTGTTTTCTCTCAAACGCAACATGGGAGAAAAACCATTTCACATCACATTTGTGGGTCTTGGTCTTCAACACATCCAGTGAAATTTTGAGCTGTCTGTGTTTGCTACAAGAGGAGATATCACAAAGTATGCGCTTTTGTTGTTTCCATTGCTTTCAATGCATTTTGGCCTAAAACGTGCATTTGCTGTTTTCTCTTAAACGCAACATGGGAGTAAAACCATTTCACATACCATTTGTGGGTCTTGGTCTTCAACACATCCAGTGAAATTTTGAGCTGTCTGTGTTTGCTACAAGAGGAGATATCACAAAGTATGCACTTTTGTTGTTTTCATTGCTTTCAATGCATTTTGGCCTAAAACGAGCATTTGCTGTTTTCTCTTAAACGCAACATGGGAGAAAAACCATTTCACATCACATTTGTGGGTCTTGGTCTTCAACACATCCAGTGAAATTTTGAGCTGTCTGTGTTTGCTACATGAGGAGATATCACAAAGTATGCGCTTTTGTGTTTCCATTGCTTTCAATGCATTTTGGCCTAAAACGTGCATTTGCTGTTTTCTCTCAAACGCAACATGGGAGAAAAACCATTTCACATCACATTTGTGGGTCTTGGTCTTCAACACATCCAGTGAAATTTTGAGCTGTCTGTGTTTGCTACAAGAGGAGATATCACAAAGTATGCGCTTTTGTTGTTTCCATTGCTTTCAATGCATTTTGGCCTAAAACGTGCATTTGCTGTTTTCTCTTAAACGCAACATGGGAGTAAAACCATTTCACATAACATTTGTGGGTCTTGGTCTTCAACACATCCAGTGAAATTTTGAGCTGTCTGTGTTTGCTACAAGAGGAGATAACACAAAGTATGCGCTTTTGTGTTTCCATTGCTTTCAATGCATTTTGGCCTAAAACGTGCATTTGCTGTTTTCTCTTAAACGCAACATGGGAGAAAAACCATTTCACATCACATTTGTGGGTTTTGGTCTTCAACACATCCAGTGAAATTTTGAGCTGTCTGTGTTTGCTACAAGAGGAGATAACACAAAGTATGCGCTTTTGTTGTTTCCATTGCTTTCAATGCATTTTGGCCTAAAACTTGCATTTGCTGTTTTCTCTTAAACGCAACATGGGAGAAAAACCATTTCACATCACATTTGTGGGTTTTGGTCTTCAACACATCCAGTGAAATTTTGAGCTGTCTGTGTTTGCTACAAGAGGAGATAACACAAAGTATGCGCTTTTGTTGTTTCTATTGCTTTCAATGCATTTTGGCCTAAAACGTGCATTTGCTGTTTTCTCTTAAACGCAACATGGGAGAAAAACCATTTCACATCACATTTGTGGGTCTTGGTCTTCAACACATCCAGTGAAATTTTGAGCTGTCTGTGTTTGCTACAAGAGGAGATATCACAAAGTATGCACTTTTGTTGTTTTCATTGCTTTCAATGCATTTTGGCCTAAAACGTGCATTTGCTGTTTTCTCTTAAACGCAACATGCGAGAAAAACCATTTCACATCACATTTGTGGGTCTTGGTCTTCAACACATCCAGTGAAATTTTGAGCTGTCTGTGTTTGCTACAAGAGGAGATATCACAAAGTATGCGCTTTTGTTATTTCCATTGCTTTCAATGCATTTTGGCCTAAAACTTGCATTTGCTGTTTTCTCTTAAACGCAACATGGGAGAAAAACCATTTCACATCACATTTGTGGGTTTTGGTCTTCAACACATCCAGTGAAATTTTGAGCTGTCTGTGTTTGCTACAAGAGGAGATATCACAAAGTATGCACTTTTGTTGTTTTCATTGCTTTCAATGCATTTTGGCCTAAAACGAGCATTTGCTGTTTTCTCTTAAACGCAACATGGGAGAAAAACCATTTCACATCACATTTGTGGGTCTTGGTCTTCAACACATCCAGTGAAATTTTGAGCTGTCTGTGTTTGCTACAAGAGGAGATATCACAAAGTATGAACTTTTGTTGTTTTCATTGCTTTCAATGCATTTTGGCCTAAAACGTGCATTTGCTGTTTTCTCTTAAACGCAGCATGGGAGAAAAACCATATCACATCACATTTGTGGGTCTTGGTCTTCAACACATCCAGTGAAATTTTGAGCTGTCTGTGTTTGCTACAAGAGGAGATATCACAAAGTATGCGCTTTTGTTATTTCCATTGCTTTCAATGCATTTTGGCCTAAAACTTGCATTTGCTGTTTTCTCTTAAACGCAACATGGGAGAAAAACCATTTCACATCACATTTGTGGGTTTTGGTCTTCAACACATCCAGTGAAATTTTGAGCTGTCTGTGTTTGCTACAAGAGGAGATATCACAAAGTATGCACTTTTGTTGTTTTCATTGCTTTCAATGCATTTTGGCCTAAAACGAGCATTTGCTGTTTTCTCTTAAACGCAACATGGGAGAAAAACCATTTCACATCACATTTGTGGGTCTTGGTCTTCAACACATCCAGTGAAATTTTGAGCTGTCTGTGTTTGCTACATGAGGAGATATCACAAAGTATGCGCTTTTGTGTTTCCATTGCTTTCAATGCATTTTGGCCTAAAACGTGCATTTGCTGTTTTCTCTCAAACGCAACATGGGAGAAAAACCATTTCACATCACATTTGTGGGTCTTGGTCTTCAACACATCCAGTGAAATTTTGAGCTGTCTGTGTTTGCTACAAGAGGAGATATCACAAAGTATGCGCTTTTGTTGTTTCCATTGCTTTCAATGCATTTTGGCCTAAAACGTGCATTTGCTGTTTTCTCTTAAACGCAACATGGGAGTAAAACCATTTCACATAACATTTGTGGGTCTTGGTCTTCAACACATCCAGTGAAATATTGAGCTGTCTGTGTTTGCTACAAGAGGAGATAACACAAAGTATGCGCTTTTGTGTTTCCATTGCTTTCAATGCATTTTGGCCTAAAACGTGCATTTGCTGTTTTCTCTTAAACGCAACATGCGAGAAAAACCATTTCACATCACATTTGTGGGTCTTGGTCTTCAACACATCCAGTGAAATTTTGAGCTGTCTGTGTTTGCTACAAGAGGAGATATCACAAAGTATGCACTTTTGTTGTTTTCATTGCTTTCAATGCATTTTGGCCTAAAACGAGCATTTGCTGTTTTCTCTTAAACGCAACATGGGAGAAAAACCATTTCACATCACATTTGTGGGTTTTGGTCTTCAACACATCCAGTGAAATTTTGAGCTGTCTGTGTTTGCTACAAGAGGAGATAACACAAAGTATGCGCTTTTGTTGTTTCCATTGCTTTCAATGCATTTTGGCCTAAGACGTGCATTTGCTGTTTTCTCTTAAACGCAACATGGGAGAAAAACCATTTCACATCACATTTGTGGGTCTTGGTCTTCAACACATCCAGTGAAATTTTGAGCTGTCTGTGTTTGCTACAAGAGGAGATATCACAAAGTATGCACTTTTGTTGTTTTCATTGCTTTCAATGCATTTTGGCCTAAAACGTGCATTTGCTGTTTTCTCTTAAACGCAGCATGGGAGAAAAACCATTTCACATCACATTTGTGGGTCTTGGTCTTCAACACATCCAGTGAAATTTTGAGCTGTCTGTGTTTGCTACAAGAGGAGATATCACAAAGTATGCACTTTTGTTGTTTTCATTGCTTTCAATGCATTTTGGCCTAAAACGTGCATTTGCTGTTTTCTCTTAAACGCAACATGGGAGAAAAACCATTTCACATCACATTTGTGGGTCTTGGTCTTCAACACATCCAGTGAAATTTTGAGGTGTCTGTGTTTGCTACAAGAGGAGATATCACAAAGTATGCGCTTTTGTTATTTCCATTGCTTTCAATGCATTTTGGCCTAAAACGTGCATTTGCTGTTTTCTCTTAAACGCAGCATGGGAGAAAAACCATTTCACATCACATTTGTGGGTTTTGGTCTTCAACATATCCAGTGAAATTTTGAGCTGTCTGTGTTTGCTACAAGAGGAGATAACACAAAGTATGCGCTTTTGTTGTTTCCATTGCTTTCAATGCATTTTGGCCTAAAACGTGCATTTGCTGTTTTCTCTTAAAAGCAACATGGGAGAAAAACCATTTCACATCACATTTGTGGGTTTTGGTCTTCAACACATCCAGTGAAATTTTGAGCTGTCTGTGTTTGCTACAAGAGGAGATAACACAAAGTATGCGCTTTTGTGTTTCCATTGCTTTCAATGCATTTTGGCCTAAAACGTGCATTTGCTGTTTTCTCTCAAACGCAACATGGGAGAAAAACCATTTCACATCACATTTGTGGGTCTTGGTCTTCAACACATCCAGTGAAATTTTGAGCTGTCTGTGTTTGCTACAAGAGGAGATATCACAAAGTATGCGCTTTTGTTATTTCCATTGCTTTCAATGCATTTTGGCCTAAAACTTGCATTTGCTGTTTTCTCTTAAACGCAACATGGGAGAAAAACCATTTCACATCACATTTGTGGGTTTTGGTCTTCAACACATCCAGTGAAATTTTGAGCTGTCTGTGTTTGCTACAAGAGGAGATAACACAAAGTATGCGCTTTTGTGTTTCCATTGCTTTCAATGCATTTTGGCCTAAAACGTGCATTTGCTGTTTTCTCTCAAACGCAACATGGGAGAAAAACCATTTCACATCACATTTGTGGGTCTTGGTCTTCAACACATCCAGTGAAATTTTGAGCTGTCTGTGTTTGCTACAAGAGGAGATATCACAAAGTATTCGCTTTTGTTATTTCCATTGCTTTCAATGCATTTTGGCCTAAAACTTGCATTTGCTGTTTTCTCTTAAACGCAACATGGGAGAAAAACCATTTCACATCACATTTGTGGGTTTTGATCTTCAACACATCCAGTGAAATTTTGAGCTGTCTGTGTTTGCTACAAGAGGAGATAACACAAAGAATGCGCTTTTGTTGTTTCCATTGCTTTCAATGCATTTTGGCCTAAAACGTGCATTTGCTGTTTTCTCTTAAACGCAACATGGGAGAAAAACCATTTCACATCACATTTGTGGGTTTTGGTCTTCAACACATCCAGTGAAATTTTGAGCTGTCTGTGTTTGCTACAAGAGGAGATATCACAAAGTATGCACTTTTGTTGTTTTCATTGCTTTCAATGCATTTTGGCCTAAAACGAGCATTTGCTGTTTTCTCTTAAACGCAACATGGGAGAAAAACCATTTCACATCACATTTGTGGGTCTTGGTCTTCAACACATCCAGTGAAATTTTGAGCTGTCTGTGTTTGCTACATGAGGAGATATCACAAAGTATGCGCTTTTGTGTTTCCATTGCTTTCAATGCATTTTGGCCTAAAACGTGCATTTGCTGTTTTCTCTCAAACGCAACATGGGAGAAAAACCATTTCACATCACATTTGTGGGTCTTGGTCTTCAACACATCCAGTGAAATTTTGAGCTGTCTGTGTTTGCTACAAGAGGAGATATCACAAAGTATGCGCTTTTGTTGTTTCCATTGCTTTCAATGCATTTTGGCCTAAAACGTGCATTTGCTGTTTTCTCTTAAACGCAACATGGGAGTAAAACCATTTCACATAACATTTGTGGGTCTTGGTCTTCAACACATCCAGTGAAATTTTGAGCTGTCTGTGTTTGCTACAAGAGGAGATATCACAAAGTATGCACTTTTGTTGTTTTCATTGCTTTCAATGCATTTTGGCCTAAAACGAGCATTTGCTGTTTTCTCTTAAACGCAACATGGGAGAAAAACCATTTCACATCACATTTGTGGGTCTTGGTCTTCAACACATCCAGTGAAATTTTGAGCTGTCTGTGTTTGCTACATGAGGAGATATCACAAAGTATGCGCTTTTGTGTTTCCATTGCTTTCAATGCATTTTGGCCTAAAACGTGCATTTGCTGTTTTCTCTCAAACGCAACATGGGAGAAAAACCATTTCACATCACATTTGTGGGTCTTGGTCTTCAACACATCCAGTGAAATTTTGAGCTGTCTGTGTTTGCTACAAGAGGAGATATCACAAAGTATGCGCTTTTGTTGTTTCCATTGCTTTCAATGCATTTTGGCCTAAAACGTGCATTTGCTGTTTTCTCTTAAACGCAACATGGGAGTAAAACCATTTCACATAACATTTGTGGGTCTTGGTCTTCAACACATCCAGTGAAATTTTGAGCTGTCTGTGTTTGCTACAAGAGGAGATAACACAAAGTATGCGCTTTTGTGTTTCCATTGCTTTCAATGCATTTTGGCCTAAAACGTGCATTTGCTGTTTTCTCTTAAACGCAACATGGGAGAAAAACCATTTCACATCACATTTGTGGGTTTTGGTCTTCAACACATCCAGTGAAATTTTGAGCTGTCTGTGTTTGCTACAAGAGGAGATAACACAAAGTATGCGCTTTTGTTGTTTCCATTGCTTTCAATGCATTTTGGCCTAAAACTTGCATTTGCTGTTTTCTCTTAAACGCAACATGGGAGAAAAACCATTTCACATCACATTTGTGGGTTTTGGTCTTCAACACATCCAGTGAAATTTTGAGCTGTCTGTGTTTGCTACAAGAGGAGATAACACAAAGTATGCGCTTTTGTTGTTTCTATTGCTTTCAATGCATTTTGGCCTAAAACGTGCATTTGCTGTTTTCTCTTAAACGCAACATGGGAGAAAAACCATTTCACATCACATTTGTGGGTCTTGGTCTTCAACACATCCAGTGAAATTTTGAGCTGTCTGTGTTTGCTACAAGAGGAGATATCACAAAGTATGCACTTTTGTTGTTTTCATTGCTTTCAATGCATTTTGGCCTAAAACGTGCATTTGCTGTTTTCTCTTAAACGCAACATGCGAGAAAAACCATTTCACATCACATTTGTGGGTCTTGGTCTTCAACACATCCAGTGAAATTTTGAGCTGTCTGTGTTTGCTACAAGAGGAGATATCACAAAGTATGCACTTTTGTTGTTTTCATTGCTTTCAATGCATTTTGGCCTAAAACGAGCATTTGCTGTTTTCTCTTAAACGCAACATGGGAGAAAAACCATTTCACATCACATTTGTGGGTCTTGGTCTTCAACACATCCAGTGAAATTTTGAGCTGTCTGTGTTTGCTACAAGAGGAGATATCACAAAGTATGCACTTTTGTTGTTTTCATTGCTTTCAATGCATTTTGGCCTAAAACGTGCATTTGCTGTTTTCTCTTAAACGCAGCATGGGAGAAAAACCATATCACATCACATTTGTGGGTCTTGGTCTTCAACACATCCAGTGAAATTTTGAGCTGTCTGTGTTTGCTACAAGAGGAGATATCACAAAGTATGCACTTTTGTTGTTTTCATTGCTTTCAATGCATTTTGGCCTAAAACGTGCATTTGCTGTTTTCTCTTAAACGCAACATGGGAGAAAAACCATTTCACATCACATTTGTGGGTTTTGGTCTTCAACACATCCAGTGAAATTTTGAGCTGTCTGTGTTTGCTACAAGAGGAGATAACACAAAGTATGCGCTTTTGTTGTTTCCATTGCTTTCAATGCATTTTGGCCTAAAACGTGCATTTGCTGTTTTCTCTCAAACGCAACATGGGAGAAAAACCATTTCACATCACATTTGTGGGTCTTGGTCTTCAACACATCCAGTGAAATTTTGAGCTGTCTGTGTTTGCTACAAGAGGAGATATCACAAAGTATGCGCTTTTGTTGTTTCCATTGCTTTCAATGCATTTTGGCCTAAAACGTGCATTTGCTGTTTTCTCTTAAACGCAACATGGGAGTAAAACCATTTCACATAACATTTGTGGGTCTTGGTCTTCAACACATCCAGTGAAATTTTGAGCTGTCTGTGTTTGCTACAAGAGGAGATAACACAAAGTATGCGCTTTTGTGTTTCCATTGCTTTCAATGCATTTTGGCCTAAAACGTGCATTTGCTGTTTTCTCTCAAACGCAACATTGGAGATAAACCATTTCACATCACATTTCTGGGTCTTGGTCTTCAACACATCCAGTGAAATTTTGAGCTGTCTGTGTTTGCTACAAGAGGAGATATCACAAAGTATGCGCTTTTGTTATTTCCATTGCTTTCAATGCATTTTGGCCTAAAACTTGCATTTGCTGTTTTCTCTTAAACGCAACATGGGAGAAAAACCATTTCACATCACATTTGTGGGTTTTGGTCTTCAACACATCCAGTGAAATTTTGAGCTGTCTGTGTTTGCTACAAGAGGAGATAACACAAAGTATGCGCTTTTGTTGTTTCCATTGCTTTCAATGCATTTTGGCCTAAAACGTGCATTTGCTGTTTTCTCTTAAACGCAACATGGGAGAAAAACCATTTCACATCACATTTGTGGGTCTTGGTCTTCAACACATCCAGTGAAATTTTGAGCTGTCTGTGTTTGCTACAAGAGGAGATATCACAAAGTATGCGCTTTTGTTGTTTTCATTGCTTTCAATGCATTTTGGCCTAAAACGTGCATTTGCTGTTTTCTCTTAAACGCAACATGCGAGAAAAACCATTTCACATCACATTTGTGGGTCTTGGTCTTCAACACATCCAGTGAAATTTTGAGCTGTCTGTGTTTGCTACAAGAGGAGATATCACAAAGTATGCACTTTTGTTGTTTTCATTGCTTTCAATGCATTTTGGCCTAAAACGAGCATTTGCTGTTTTCTCTTAAACGCAACATGGGAGAAAAACCATTTCACATCACATTTGTGGGTCTTGGTCTTCAACACATCCAGTGAAATTTTGAGCTGTCTGTGTTTGCTACAAGAGGAGATATCACAAAGTATGCACTTTTGTTGTTTTCATTGCTTTCAATGCATTTTGGCCTAAAACGTGCATTTGCTGTTTTCTCTTAAACGCAGCATGGGAGAAAAACCATTTCACATCACATTTGTGGGTCTTGGTCTTCAACACATCCAGTGAAATTTTGAGCTGTCTGTGTTTGCTACAAGAGGAGATATCACAAAGTATGCACTTTTGTTGTTTTCATTGCTTTCAATGCATTTTGGCCTAAAACGTGCATTTGCTGTTTTCTCTTAAACGCAACATGGGAGAAAAACCATTTCACATCACATTTGTGGGTCTTGGTCTTCAACACATCCAGTGAAATTTTGAGGTGTCTGTGTTTGCTACAAGAGGAGATATCACAAAGTATGCGCTTTTGGTATTTCCATTGCTTTCAATGCATTTTGGCCTAAAACGTGCATTTGCTGTTTTCTCTTAAACGCAGCATGGGAGAAAAACCATTTCACATCACATTTGTGGGTTTTGGTCTTCAACATATCCAGTGAAATTTTGAGCTGTCTGTGTTTGCTACAAGAGGAGATAACACAAAGTATGCGCTTTTGTTGTTTCCATTGCTTTCAATGCATTTTGGCCTAAAACGTGCATTTGCTGTTTTCTCTTAAAAGCAACATGGGAGAAAAAGCATTTCACATCACATTTGTGGGTTTTGGTCTTCAACACATCCAGTGAAATTTTGAGCTGTCTGTGTTTGCAACAAGAGGAGATAACACAAAGTATGCGCTTTTGTTGTTTCCATTGCTTTCAATGCATTTTGGCCTAAAACGTGCATTTGCTGTTTTCTCTCAAACGCAACATGGGAGAAAAACCATTTCACATCACATTTGTGGGTCTTGGTCTACAACACATCCAGTGAAATTTTGAGCTGTCTGTGTTTGCTACAAGAGGAGATATCACAAAGTATGCGCTTTTGTTGTTTCCATTGCTTTCAATGCATTTTGGCCTAAAACGTGCATTTGCTGTTTTCTCTTAAACGCAACATGGGAGTAAAACCATTTCACATAACATTTGTGGGTCTTGGTCTTCAACACATCCAGTGAAATTTTGAGCTGTCTGTGTTTGCTACAAGAGGAGATAACACAAAGTATGCGCTTTTGTGTTTCCATTGCTTTCAATGCATTTTGGCCTAAAACGTGCATTTGCTGTTTTCTCTCAAACGCAACATTGGAGATAAACCATTTCACATCACATTTCTGGGTCTTGGTCTTCAACACATCCAGTGAAATTTTGAGCTGTCTGTGTTTGCTACAAGAGGAGATATCACAAAGTATGCGCTTTTGTTATTTCCATTGCTTTCAATGCATTTTGGCCTAAAACTTGCATTTGCTGTTTTCTCTTAAACGCAACATGGGAGAAAAACCATTTCACATCACATTTGTGGGTTTTGGTCTTCAACACATCCAGTGAAATTTTGAGCTGTCTGTGTTTGCTACAAGAGGAGATAACACAAAGTATGCGCTTTTGTTGTTTCCATTGCTTTCAATGCATTTTGGCCTAAAACGTGCATTTGCTGTTTTCTCTTAAATGCAACATGGGAGAAAAACCATTTCACATCACATTTGTGGGTCTTGGTCTTCAACACATCCAGTGAAATTTTGAGCTGTCTGTGTTTGCTACAAGAGGAGATATCACAAAGTATGCGCTTTTGTTGTTTTCATTGCTTTCAATGCATTTTGGCCTAAAACGTGCATTTGCTGTTTTCTCTTAAACGCAACATGCGAGAAAAACCATTTCACATCACATTTGTGGGTCTTGGTCTTCAACACATCCAGTGAAATTTTGAGCTGTCTGTGTTTGCTACAAGAGGAGATATCACAAAGTATGCACTTTTGTTGTTTTCATTGCTTTCAATGCATTTTGGCCTAAAACGAGCATTTGCTGTTTTCTCTTAAACGCAACATGGGAGAAAAACCATTTCACATCACATTTGTGGGTCTTGGTCTTCAACACATCCAGTGAAATTTTGAGCTGTCTGTGTTTGCTACAAGAGGAGATATCACAAAGTATGCACTTTTGTTGTTTTCATTGCTTTCAATGCATTTTGGCCTAAAACGTGCATTTGCTGTTTTCTCTTAAACGCAGCATGGGAGAAAAACCATTTCACATCACATTTGTGGGTCTTGGTCTTCAACACATCCAGTGAAATTTTGAGCTGTCTGTGTTTGCTACAAGAGGAGATATCACAAAGTATGCACTTTTGTTGTTTTCATTGCTTTCAATGCATTTTGGCCTAAAACGTGCATTTGCTGTTTTCTCTTAAACGCAACATGGGAGAAAAACCATTTCACATCACATTTGTGGGTCTTGGTCTTCAACACATCCAGTGAAATTTTGAGGTGTCTGTGTTTGCTACAAGAGGAGATATCACAAAGTATGCGCTTTTGGTATTTCCATTGCTTTCAATGCATTTTGGCCTAAAACGTGCATTTGCTGTTTTCTCTTAAACGCAGCATGGGAGAAAAACCATTTCACATCACATTTGTGGGTTTTGGTCTTCAACATATCCAGTGAAATTTTGAGCTGTCTGTGTTTGCTACAAGAGGAGATAACACAAAGTATGCGCTTTTGTTGTTTCCATTGCTTTCAATGCATTTTGGCCTAAAACGTGCATTTGCTGTTTTCTCTTAAAAGCAACATGGGAGAAAAAGCATTTCACATCACATTTGTGGGTTTTGGTCTTCAACACATCCAGTGAAATTTTGAGCTGTCTGTGTTTGCTACAAGAGGAGATAACACAAAGTATGCGCTTTTGTGTTTCCATTGCTTTCAATGCATTTTGGCCTAAAACGTGCATTTGCTGTTTTCTCTCAAACGCAACATGGGAGAAAAACCATTTCACATCACATTTGTGGGTCTTGGTCTTCAACACATCCAGTGAAATTTTGAGCTGTCTGTGTTTGCTACAAGAGGAGATATCACAAAGTATGCGCTTTTGTTATTTCCATTGCTTTCAATGCATTTTGGCCTAAAACTTGCATTTGCTGTTTTCTCTTAAACGCAACATGGGAGAAAAACCATTTCACATCACATTTGTGGGTTTTGGTCTTCAACACATCCAGTGAAATTTTGAGCTGTCTGTGTTTGCTACAAGAGGAGATAACACAAAGTATGCGCTTTTGTGTTTCCATTGCTTTCAATGCATTTTAGCCTAAAACGTGCATTTGCTGTTTTCTCTCAAACGCAACATGGGAGAAAAACCATTTCACATCACATTTGTGGGTCTTGGTCTTCAACACATCCAGTGAAATTTTGAGCTGTCTGTGTTTGCTACAAGAGGAGATATCACAAAGTATTCGCTTTTGTTATTTCCATTGCTTTCAATGCATTTTGGCCTAAAACTTGCATTTGCTGTTTTCTCTTAAACGCAACATGGGAGAAAAACCATTTCACATCACATTTGTGGGTTTTGATCTTCAACACATCCAGTGAAATTTTGAGCTGTCTGTGTTTGCTACAAGAGGAGATAACACAAAGAATGCGCTTTTGTTGATTCCATTGCTTTCAATGCATTTTGGCCTAAAACGTGCATTTGCTGTTTTCTCTTAAACGCAACATGGGAGAAAAACCATTTCACATCACATTTGTGGGTCTTGGTCTTCAACACATGCAGTGAAATTTTGAGCTGTCTGTGTTTGCTACAAGAGGAGATATCACAAAGTATGCGCTTTTGTTGTTTTCATTGCTTTCAATGCATTTTGGCCTAAAACGTGCATTTGCTGTTTTCTCTTAAATGCAACATGGGAGAAAAACCATTTCACATCACATTTGTGGGTCTTGGTCTTCAACACATCCAGTGAAATTTTGAGCTGTCTGTGTTTGCTACAAGAGGAGATATCACAAAGTATGCGCTTTTGTTATTTCCATTGCTTTCAATGCATTTTGGCCTAAAACTTGCATTTGCTGTTTTCTCTTAAACGCAACATGGGAGAAAAACCATTTCACATCACATTTGTGGGTCTTGGTCTTCAACACATCCAGTGAAATTTTGAGCTGTCTGTGTTTGCTACAAGAGGAGATATCACAAAGTATGCGCTTTTGTTGTTTTCATTGCTTTCAATGCATTTTGGCCTAAAACGTGCATTTGCTGTTTTCTCTTAAACGCAACATGGGAGAAAAACCATTTCACATCACATTTGTGGGTCTTGGTCTTCAACACATCCAGTGAAATTTTGAGCTGTCTGTGTTTGCTACAAGAGGAGATATCACAAAGTATGCGCTTTTGTTGTTTTCATTGCTTTCAATGCATTTTGGCCTAAAACGAGCATTTGCTGTTTTCTCTTAAACGCAACATGGGAGAAAAACCATTTCACATCACATTTGTGGGTTTTGGTCTTCAACACATCCAGTGAAATTTTGAGCTGTCTGTGTTTGCTACAAGAGGAGATAACACAAAGTTTGTGCTTTTGTTGTTTCCATTGCTTTCAATGCATTTTGGCCTAAAACTTGCATTTGCTGTTTTCTCTTAAACGCAACATGGGAGAAAAACCATTTCACATCACATTTGTGGGTCTTGGTCTTCAACACATCCAGTGAAATTTTGAGCTGTCTGTGTTTGCTACAAGAGGAGATATCACAAAGTATGCGCTTTTGTTGTTTTCATTGCTTTCAATGCATTTTGGCCTAAAACGAGCATTTGCTGTTTTCTCTTAAACGCAACATGGGAGAAAAACCATTTCACATCACATTTGTGGGTTTTGGTCTTCAACACATCCAGTGAAATTTTGAGCTGTCTGTGTTTGCTACAAGAGGAGATAACACAAAGTTTGTGCTTTTGTTGTTTCCATTGCTTTCAATGCATTTTGGCCTAAAACGTGCATTTGCTGTTTTCTCTTAAACGCAACATGGGAGAAAAACCATTTCACATCACATTTGTGGGTCTTGGTCTTCAACACATCCAGTGAAATTTTGAGCTGTCTGTGTTTGCTACAAGAGGAGATATCACAAAGTATGCGCTTTTGTTGTTTCCATTGCTTTCAATGCATTTTGGCCTAAAACGTGCATTTGCTGTTTTCTCTTAAATGCAACATGGGAGAAAAACCATTTCACATCACATTTGTGGGTCTTGGTCTTCAACACATCCAGTGAAATTTTGAGCTGTCTGTGTTTGCTACAAGAGGAGATATCACAAAGTTTGAACTTTTGTTATTTCCATTGCTTTCAATGCATTTTGGCCTAAAACTTGCATTTGCTGTTTTCTCTTAAACGCAACATGGGAGAAAAACCATTTCACATCACATTTGTGGGTTTTGGTCTTCAACACATCCAGTGAAATTTTGAGCTGTCTGTGTTTGCTACAAGAGGAGATAACACAAAGTATGCGCTTTTGTTGTTTCCATTGCTTTCAATGCATTTTGGCCTAAAACGTGCATTTGCTGTTTTCTCTTAAAGGCAACATGGGAGAAAAACCATTTCACATCACATTTGTGGGTCTTGGTCTTCAACACATCCAGTGAAATTTTGAGCTGTCTGTGTTTGCTACAAGAGGAGATATCACAAAGTATGCGCTTTTGTTATTTCCATTGCTTTCAATGCATTTTGGCCTAAAACTTGCATTTGCTGTTTTCTCTTAAACGCAACATGGGAGAAAAACCATTTCACCTCACATTTGTGGGTTTTGGTCTTCAACACATCCAGTGAAATTTTGAGCTGTCTGTGTTTGCTACAAGAGGAGATATCACAAAGTATGCACTTTTGTTGTTTTCATTGCTTTCAATGCATTTTGGCCTAAAACGAGCATTTGCTGTTTTCTCTTAAACGCAACATGGGAGAAAAACCATTTCACATCACATTTGTGGGTCTTGGTCTTCAACACATCCAGTGAAATTTTGAGCTGTCTGTGTTTGCTACATGAGGAGATATCACAAAGTATGCGCTTTTGTGTTTCCATTGCTTTCAATGCATTTTGGCCTAAAACGTGCATTTGCTGTTTTCTCTCAAACGCAACATGGGAGAAAAACCATTTCACATCACATTTGTGGGTCTTGGTCTTCAACACATCCAGTGAAATTTTGAGCTGTCTGTGTTTGCTACAAGAGGAGATATCACAAAGTATGCGCTTTTGTTATTTCCATTGCTTTCAATGCATTTTGGCCTAAAACTTGCATTTGCTGTTTTCTCTTAAACGCAACATGGGAGAAAAACCATTTCACATCACATTTGTGGGTTTTGGTCTTCAACACATCCAGTGAAATTTTGAGCTGTCTGTGTTTGCTACAAGAGGAGATAACACAAAGAATGCGCTTTTGTTGTTTCCATTGCTTTCAATGCATTTTGGCCTAAAACGTGCATTTGCTGTTTTCTCTTAAACGCAACATGGGAGAAAAACCATTTCACATCACATTTGTGGGTCTTGGTCTTCAACACATCCAGTGAAATTTTGAGCTGTCTGTGTTTGCTACAAGAGGAGATATCACAAAGTATGCGCTTTTGTTGTTTTCATTGCTTTCAATGCATTTTGGCCTAAAACGTGCATTTGCTGTTTTCTCTTAAACGCAACATGGGAGAAAAACCATTTCACATCACATTTGTGGGTCTTGGTCTTCAACACATCCAGTGAAATTTTGAGCTGTCTGTGTTTGCTACAAGAGGAGATATCACAAAGTATGCGCTTTTGTTACTTCCATTGCTTTCAATGCATTTTGGCCTAAAACGTGCATTTGCTGTTTTCTCTTAAACGCAACATGGGAGAAAAACCATTTCACATCACATTTGTGGGTCTTGGTCTTCAACACATCCAGTGAAATTTTGAGCTGTCTGTGTTTGCTACAAGAGGAGATATCACAAAGTATGCGCTCTTGTTGTTTTCATTGCTTTCAATGCATTTTGGCCTAAAACGTGCATTTGCTGTTTTCTCTTAAACGCAGCATGGGAGAAAAACCATTTCACATCACATTTGTGGGTCTTGGTCTTCAACACATCCAGTGAAATTTTGAGCTGTCTGTGTTTGCTACAAGAGGAGATATCACAAAGTATGCGCTTTTGTTGTTTTCATTGCTTTCAATGCATTTTGGCCTAAAACGTGCATTTGCTGTTTTCTCTTAAACGCAACATGGGAGAAAAACCATTTCACATCACATTTGTGGGTTTTGGTCTTCAACACATCCAGTGAAATTTTGAGCTGTCTGTGTTTGCTACAAGAGGAGATATCACAAAGTATGCGCTTTTGTTGTTTTCATTGCTTTCAATGCATTTTGGCCTAAAACGTGCATTTGCTGTTTTCTCTTAAACGCAACATGGGAGAAAAACCATTTCACATCACATTTGTGGGTTTTGGTCTTCAACACATCCAGTGAAATTTTGAGCTGTCTGTGTTTGCTACAAGAGGAGATAACACAAAGTATGCGCTTTTGTTGTTTCCATTGCTTGCAATGCATTTTGGCCTAAAACGTGCATTTGCTGTTTTCTCTTAAACGCAACATGGGAGAAAAACCATTTCACATCACATTTGTGGGTCTTGGTCTTCAACACATCCAGTGAAATTTTGAGCTGTCTGTGTTTGCTACAAGAGGAGATATCACAAAGTATGCGCTTTTGTTATTTCCATTGCTTTCAATGCATTTTGGCCTAAAACTTGCATTTGCTGTTTTCTCTTAAACGCAACATGGGAGAAAAACCATTTCACATCACATTTGTGGGTCTTGGTCTTCAACACATCCAGTGAAATTTTGAGCTGTCTGTGTTTGCTACAAGAGGAGATATCACAAAGTATGCGCTTTTGTTGTTTTCATTGCTTTCAATGCATTTTGGCCTAAAACGTGCATTTGCTGTTTTCTCTTAAACGCAGCATGGGAGAAAAACCATTTCACATCACATTTGTGGGTCTTGGTCTTCAACACATCCAGTGAAATTTTGAGCTGTCTGTGTTTGCTACAAGAGGAGATATCACAAAGTATGCACTTTTGTTGTTTTCATTGCTTTCAATGCATTTTGGCCTAAAACGTGCATTTGCTGTTTTCTCTTAAACGCAACATGGGAGAAAAACCATTTCACATCACATTTGTGGGTCTTGGTCTTCAACACATCCAGTGAAATTTTGAGGTGTCTGTGTTTGCTACAAGAGGAGATATCACAAAGTATGCGCTTTTGTTATTTCCATTGCTTTCAATGCATTTTGGCCTAAAACGTGCATTTGCTGTTTTCTCTTAAACGCAGCATGGGAGAAAAACCATTTCACATCACATTTGTGGGTTTTGGTCTTCAACATATCCAGTGAAATTTTGAGCTGTCTGTGTTTGCTACAAGAGGAGATAACACAAAGTATGCGCTTTTGTTGTTTCCATTGCTTTCAATGCATTTTGGCCTAAAACGTGCATTTGCTGTTTTCTCTTAAACGCAACATGGGAGAAAAACCATTTCACATCACATTTGTGGGTTTTGGTCTTCAACACATCCAGTGAAATTTTGAGCTGTCTGTGTTTGCTACAAGAGGAGATAACACAAAGTATGCGCTTTTGTGTTTCCATTGCTTTCAATGCATTTTGGCCTAAAACGTGCATTTGCTGTTTTCTCTCAAACGCAACATGGGAGAAAAACCATTTCACATCACATTTGTGGGTCTTGGTCTTCAACACATCCAGTGAAATTTTGAGCTGTCTGTGTTTGCTACAAGAGGAGATATCACAAAGTATGCGCTTTTTGTTATTTCCATTGCTTTCAATGCATTTTGGCCCAAAACTTGCATTTGCTGTTTTCTCTTAAACGCAACATGGGAGAAAAACCATTTCACATCACATTTGTGGGTTTTGGTCTTCAACACATCCAGTGAAATTTTGAGCTGTCTGTGTTTGCTACAAGAGGAGATAACACAAAGTATGCGCTTTTGTGTTTCCATTGCTTTCAATGCATTTTGGCCTAAAACGTGCATTTGCTGTTTTCTCTCAAACGCAACATGGGAGAAAAACCATTTCACATCACATTTGTGGGTCTTGGTCTTCAACACATCCAGTGAAATTTTGAGCTGTCTGTGTTTGCTACAAGAGGAGATATCACAAAGTATTCGCTTTTGTTATTTCCATTGCTTTCAATGCATTTTGGCCTAAAACTTGCATTTGCTGTTTTCTCTTAAACGCAACATGGGAGAAAAACCATTTCACATCACATTTGTGGGTTTTGGTCTTCAACACATCCAGTGAAATTTTGAGCTGTCTGTGTTTGCTACAAGAGGAGATAACACAAAGAATGCGCTTTTGTTGTTTCCATTGCTTTCAATGCATTTTGGCCTAAAACGTGCATTTGCTGTTTTCTCTTAAACGCAACATGGGAGAAAAACCATTTCACATCACATTTGTGGGTCTTGGTCTTCAACACATCCAGTGAAATTTTGAGCTGTCTGTGTTTGCTACAAGAGGAGATATCACAAAGTATGCGCTTTTGTTGTTTTCATTGCTTTCAATGCATTTTGGCCTAAAACGAGCATTTGCTGTTTTCTCTTAAACGCAACATGGGAGAAAAACCATTTCACATCACATTTGTGGGTTTTGGTCTTCAACACATCCAGTGAAATTTTGAGCTGTCTGTGTTTGCTACAAGAGGAGATAACACAAAGTTTGTGCTTTTGTTGTTTCCATTGCTTTCAATGCATTTTGGCCTAAAACGTGCATTTGCTGTTTTCTCTTAAACGCAACATGGGAGAAAAACCATTTCACATCACATTTGTGGGTCTTGGTCTTCAACACATCCAGTGAAATTTTGAGCTGTCTGTGTTTGCTACAAGAGGAGATATCACAAAGTATGCGCTTTTGTTGTTTCCATTGCTTTCAATGCATTTTGGCCTAAAACGTGCATTTGCTGTTTTCTCTTAAATGCAACATGGGAGAAAAACCATTTCACATCACATTTGTGGGTCTTGGTCTTCAACACATCCAGTGAAATTTTGAGCTGTCTGTGTTTGCTACAAGAGGAGATATCACAAAGTTTGAACTTTTGTTATTTCCATTGCTTTCAATGCATTTTGGCCTAAAACTTGCATTTGCTGTTTTCTCTTAAACGCAACATGGGAGAAAAACCATTTCACATCACATTTGTGGGTTTTGGTCTTCAACACATCCAGTGAAATTTTGAGCTGTCTGTGTTTGCTACAAGAGGAGATAACACAAAGTATGCGCTTTTGTTGTTTCCATTGCTTTCAATGCATTTTGGCCTAAAACGTGCATTTGCTGTTTTCTCTTAAAGGCAACATGGGAGAAAAACCATTTCACATCACATTTGTGGGTCTTGGTCTTCAACACATCCAGTGAAATTTTGAGCTGTCTGTGTTTGCTACAAGAGGAGATATCACAAAGTATGCGCTTTTGTTATTTCCATTGCTTTCAATGCATTTTGGCCTAAAACTTGCATTTGCTGTTTTCTCTTAAACGCAACATGGGAGAAAAACCATTTCACCTCACATTTGTGGGTTTTGGTCTTCAACACATCCAGTGAAATTTTGAGCTGTCTGTGTTTGCTACAAGAGGAGATATCACAAAGTATGCACTTTTGTTGTTTTCATTGCTTTCAATGCATTTTGGCCTAAAACGAGCATTTGCTGTTTTCTCTTAAACGCAACATGGGAGAAAAACCATTTCACATCACATTTGTGGGTCTTGGTCTTCAACACATCCAGTGAAATTTTGAGCTGTCTGTGTTTGCTACATGAGGAGATATCACAAAGTATGCGCTTTTGTGTTTCCATTGCTTTCAATGCATTTTGGCCTAAAACGTGCATTTGCTGTTTTCTCTCAAACGCAACATGGGAGAAAAACCATTTCACATCACATTTGTGGGTCTTGGTCTTCAACACATCCAGTGAAATTTTGAGCTGTCTGTGTTTGCTACAAGAGGAGATATCACAAAGTATGCGCTTTTGTTATTTCCATTGCTTTCAATGCATTTTGGCCTAAAACTTGCATTTGCTGTTTTCTCTTAAACGCAACATGGGAGAAAAACCATTTCACATCACATTTGTGGGTTTTGGTCTTCAACACATCCAGTGAAATTTTGAGCTGTCTGTGTTTGCTACAAGAGGAGATAACACAAAGAATGCGCTTTTGTTGTTTCCATTGCTTTCAATGCATTTTGGCCTAAAACGTGCATTTGCTGTTTTCTCTTAAACGCAACATGGGAGAAAAACCATTTCACATCACATTTGTGGGTCTTGGTCTTCAACACATCCAGTGAAATTTTGAGCTGTCTGTGTTTGCTACAAGAGGAGATATCACAAAGTATGCGCTTTTGTTGTTTTCATTGCTTTCAATGCATTTTGGCCTAAAACGTGCATTTGCTGTTTTCTCTTAAACGCAACATGGGAGAAAAACCATTTCACATCACATTTGTGGGTCTTGGTCTTCAACACATCCAGTGAAATTTTGAGCTGTCTGTGTTTGCTACAAGAGGAGATATCACAAAGTATGCGCTTTTGTTACTTCCATTGCTTTCAATGCATTTTGGCCTAAAACGTGCATTTGCTGTTTTCTCTTAAACGCAACATGGGAGAAAAACCATTTCACATCACATTTGTGGGTCTTGGTCTTCAACACATCCAGTGAAATTTTGAGCTGTCTGTGTTTGCTACAAGAGGAGATATCACAAAGTATGCGCTCTTGTTGTTTTCATTGCTTTCAATGCATTTTGGCCTAAAACGTGCATTTGCTGTTTTCTCTTAAACGCAGCATGGGAGAAAAACCATTTCACATCACATTTGTGGGTCTTGGTCTTCAACACATCCAGTGAAATTTTGAGCTGTCTGTGTTTGCTACAAGAGGAGATATCACAAAGTATGCGCTTTTGTTGTTTTCATTGCTTTCAATGCATTTTGGCCTAAAACGTGCATTTGCTGTTTTCTCTTAAACGCAACATGGGAGAAAAACCATTTCACATCACATTTGTGGGTTTTGGTCTTCAACACATCCAGTGAAATTTTGAGCTGTCTGTGTTTGCTACAAGAGGAGATATCACAAAGTATGCGCTTTTGTTGTTTTCATTGCTTTCAATGCATTTTGGCCTAAAACGTGCATTTGCTGTTTTCTCTTAAACGCAACATGGGAGAAAAACCATTTCACATCACATTTGTGGGTTTTGGTCTTCAACACATCCAGTGAAATTTTGAGCTGTCTGTGTTTGCTACAAGAGGAGATAACACAAAGTATGCGCTTTTGTTGTTTCCATTGTTTGCAATGCATTTTGGCCTAAAACGTGCATTTGCTGTTTTCTCTTAAACGCAACATGGGAGAAAAACCATTTCACATCACATTTGTGGGTCTTGGTCTTCAACACATCCAGTGAAATTTTGAGCTGTCTGTGTTTGCTACAAGAGGAGATATCACAAAGTATGCGCTTTTGTTATTTCCATTGCTTTCAATGCATTTTGGCCTAAAACTTGCATTTGCTGTTTTCTCTTAAACGCAACATGGGAGAAAAACCATTTCACATCACATTTGTGGGTCTTGGTCTTCAACACATCCAGTGAAATTTTGAGCTGTCTGTGTTTGCTACAAGAGGAGATATCACAAAGTATGCGCTTTTGTTGTTTTCATTGCTTTCAATGCATTTTGGCCTAAAACGTGCATTTGCTGTTTTCTCTTAAACGCAGCATGGGAGAAAAACCATTTCACATCACATTTGTGGGTCTTGGTCTTCAACACATCCAGTGAAATTTTGAGCTGTCTGTGTTTGCTACAAGAGGAGATATCACAAAGTATGCACTTTTGTTGTTTTCATTGCTTTCAATGCATTTTGGCCTAAAACGTGCATTTGCTGTTTTCTCTTAAACGCAACATGGGAGAAAAACCATTTCACATCACATTTGTGGGTCTTGGTCTTCAACACATCCAGTGAAATTTTGAGGTGTCTGTGTTTGCTACAAGAGGAGATATCACAAAGTATGCGCTTTTGTTATTTCCATTGCTTTCAATGCATTTTGGCCTAAAACGTGCATTTGCTGTTTTCTCTTAAACGCAGCATGGGAGAAAAACCATTTCACATCACATTTGTGGGTTTTGGTCTTCAACATATCCAGTGAAATTTTGAGCTGTCTGTGTTTGCTACAAGAGGAGATAACACAAAGTATGCGCTTTTGTTGTTTCCATTGCTTTCAATGCATTTTGGCCTAAAACGTGCATTTGCTGTTTTCTCTTAAACGCAACATGGGAGAAAAACCATTTCACATCACATTTGTGGGTTTTGGTCTTCAACACATCCAGTGAAATTTTGAGCTGTCTGTGTTTGCTACAAGAGGAGATAACACAAAGTATGCGCTTTTGTGTTTCCATTGCTTTCAATGCATTTTGGCCTAAAACGTGCATTTGCTGTTTTCTCTCAAACGCAACATGGGAGAAAAACCATTTCACATCACATTTGTGGGTCTTGGTCTTCAACACATCCAGTGAAATTTTGAGCTGTCTGTGTTTGCTACAAGAGGAGATATCACAAAGTATGCGCTTTTTGTTATTTCCATTGCTTTCAATGCATTTTGGCCCAAAACTTGCATTTGCTGTTTTCTCTTAAACGCAACATGGGAGAAAAACCATTTCACATCACATTTGTGGGTTTTGGTCTTCAACACATCCAGTGAAATTTTGAGCTGTCTGTGTTTGCTACAAGAGGAGATAACACAAAGTATGCGCTTTTGTGTTTCCATTGCTTTCAATGCATTTTGGCCTAAAACGTGCATTTGCTGTTTTCTCTCAAACGCAACATGGGAGAAAAACCATTTCACATCACATTTGTGGGTCTTGGTCTTCAACACATCCAGTGAAATTTTGAGCTGTCTGTGTTTGCTACAAGAGGAGATATCACAAAGTATTCGCTTTTGTTATTTCCATTGCTTTCAATGCATTTTGGCCTAAAACTTGCATTTGCTGTTTTCTCTTAAACGCAACATGGGAGAAAAACCATTTCACATCACATTTGTGGGTTTTGGTCTTCAACACATCCAGTGAAATTTTGAGCTGTCTGTGTTTGCTACAAGAGGAGATAACACAAAGAATGCGCTTTTGTTGTTTCCATTGCTTTCAATGCATTTTGGCCTAAAACGTGCATTTGCTGTTTTCTCTTAAACGCAACATGGGAGAAAAACCATTTCACATCACATTTGTGGGTCTTGGTCTTCAACACATCCAGTGAAATTTTGAGCTGTCTGTGTTTGCTACAAGAGGAGATATCACAAAGTATGCGCTTTTGTTGTTTTCATTGCTTTCAATGCATTTTGGCCTAAAACGTGCATTTGCTGTTTTCTCTTAAACGCAACATGGGAGAAAAACCATTTCACATCACATTTGTGGGTCTTGGTCTTCAACACATCCAGTGAAATTTTGAGCTGTCTGTGTTTGCTACAAGAGGAGATATCACAAAGTATGCGCTTTTGTTATTTCCATTGCTTTCAATGCATTTTGGCCTAAAACGTGCATTTGCTGTTTTCTCTTAAACGCAACATGGGAGAAAAACCATTTCACATCACATTTGTGGGTCTTGGTCTTCAATACATCCAGTGAAATTTTGAGCTGTCTGTGTTTGCTACAAGAGCAGATATCACAAAGTATGCGCTTTTGTTGTTTTCATTGCTTTCAATGCATTTTGGCCTAAAACGTGCATTTGCTGTTTTCTCTTAAACGCAACATGGGAGAAAAACCATTTCACATCACATTTGTGGGTCTTGGTCTTCAACACATCCAGTGAAATTTTGAGCTGTCTGTGTTTGCTACAAGAGGAGATATCACAAAGTATGCGCTTTTGTTATTTCCATTGCTTTCAATGCATTTTGGCCTAAAACGTGCATTTGCTGTTTTCTCTTAAACGCAACATGGGAGAAAAACCATTTCACATCACATTTGTGGGTCTTGGTCTTCAATACATCCAGTGAAATTTTGAGCTGTCTGTGTTTGCTACAAGAGCAGATATCACAAAGTATGCGCTTTTGTTGTTTTCATTGCTTTCAATGCATTTTGGCCTAAAAAGTGCATTTGCTGTTTTCTCTGAAACGCAACATGGGAGAAAAACCATTTCACATCACATTTGTGGGTCTTGGTCTTCAACACATCCAGTGAAATTTTGAGCTGTCTGTGTTTGCTACAAGAGGAGATATCACAAAGTATGCGCTTTTGTTGTTTTCATTGCTTTCAATGCATTTTGGCCTAAAACGAGCATTTGCTGTTTTCTCTTAAACGCAACATGGGAGAAAAACCATTTCACATCACATTTGTGGGTTTTGGTCTTCAACACATCCAGTGAAATTTTGAGCTGTCTGTGTTTGCTACAAGAGGAGATAACACAAAGTTTGTGCTTTTGTTGTTTCCATTGCTTTCAATGCATTTTGGCCTAAAACGTGCATTTTCTGTTTTCTCTTAAACGCAACATGGGAGAAAAACCATTTCACATCACATTTGTGGGTCTTGGTCTTCAACACATCCAGTGAAATTTTGAGCTGTCTGTGTTTGCTACAAGAGGAGATATCACAAAGTATGCGCTTTTGTTGTTTCCATTGCTTTCAATGCATTTTGGCCTAAAACGTGCATTTGCTGTTTTCTCTTAAATGCAACATGGGAGAAAAACCATTTCACATCACATTTGTGGGTCTTGGTCTTCAACACATCCAGTGAAATTTTGAGCTGTCTGTGTTTGCTACAAGAGGAGATATCACAAAGTTTGAACTTTTGTTATTTCCATTGCTTTCAATGCATTTTGGCCTGAAACTTGCATTTGCTGTTTTCTCTTAAACGCAACATGGGAGAAAAACCATTTCACATCACATTTGTGGGTTTTGGTCTTCAACACATCCAGTGAAATTTTGAGCTGTCTGTGTTTGCTACAAGAGGAGATAACACAAAGTATGCGCTTTTGTTGTTTCCATTGCTTTCAATGCATTTTGGCCTAAAACGTGCATTTGCTGTTTTCTCTTAAAGGCAACATGGGAGAAAAACCATTTCACATCACATTTGTGGGTCTTGGTCTTCAACACATCCAGTGAAATTTTGAGCTGTCTGTGTTTGCTACAAGAGGAGATATCACAAAGTATGCGCTTTTGTTATTTCCATTGCTTTCAATGCATTTTGGCCTAAAACTTGCATTTGCTGTTTTCTCTTAAACGCAACATGGGAGAAAAACCATTTCACATCACATTTGTGGGTTTTGGTCTTCAACACATCCAGTGAAATTTTGAGCTGTCTGTGTTTGCTACAAGAGGAGATATCACAAAGTATGCACTTTTGTTGTTTTCATTGCTTTCAATGCATTTTGGCCTAAAACGAGCATTTGCTGTTTTCTCTTAAACGCAACATGGGAGAAAAACCATTTCACATCACATTTGTGGGTCTTGGTCTTCAACACATCCAGTGAAATTTTGAGCTGTCTGTGTTTGCTACATGAGGAGATATCACAAAGTATGCACTTTTGTGTTTCCATTGCTTTCAATGCATTTTGGCCTATAACGTGCATTTGCTGTTTTCTCTCAAACGCAACATGGGAGAAAAACCATTTCACATCACATTTGTGGGTCTTGGTCTTCAACACATCCAGTGAAATTTTGAGCTGTCTGTGTTTGCTACAAGAGGAGATATCACAAAGTATGCGCTTTTGTTATTTCCATTGCTTTCAATGCATTTTGGCCTAAAACTTGCATTTGCTGTTATCTCTTAAACGCAACATGGGAGAAAAACCATTTCACATCACATTTGTGGGTTTTGGTCTTCAACACATCCAGTGAAATTTTGAGCTGTCTGTGTTTGCTACAAGAGGAGATAACACAAAGAATGCGCTTTTGTTGTTTCCATTGCTTTCAATGCATTTTGGCCTAAAACGTGCATTTGCTGTTTTCTCTTAAACGCAACATGGGAGAAAAACCATTTCACATCACATTTGTGGGTCTTGGTCTTCAACACATCCAGTGAAATTTTGAGCTGTCTGTGTTTGCTACAAGAGGAGATATCACAAAGTATGCGCTTTTGTTGTTTTCATTGCTTTCAATGCATTTTGGCCTAAAACGTGCATTTGCTGTTTTCTCTTAAACGCAACATGGGAGAAAAACCATTTCACATCACATTTGTGGGTCTTGGTCTTCAACACATCCAGTGAAATTTTGAGCTGTCTGTGTTTGCTACATGAGGAGATATCACAAAGTATGCGCTTTTGTGTTTCCATTGCTTTCAATGCATTTTGGCCTAAAACGTGCATTTGCTGTTTTCTCTCAAACGCAACATGGGAGAAAAACCATTTCACATCACATTTGTGGGTCTTGGTCTTCAACACATCCAGTGAAATTTTGAGCTGTCTGTGTTTGCTACAAGAGGAGATATCACAAAGTATGCGCTTTTGTTATTTCCATTGCTTTCAATGCATTTTGGCCTAAAACTTGCATTTGCTGTTTTCTCTTAAACGCAACATGGGAGAAAAACCATTTCACATCACATTTGTGGGTTTTGGTCTTCAACACATCCAGTGAAATTTTGAGCTGTCTGTGTTTGCTACAAGAGGAGATAACACAAAGAATGCGCTTTTGTTGTTTCCATTGCTTTCAATGCATTTTGGCCTAAAACGTGCATTTGCTGTTTTCTCTTAAACGCAACATGGGAGAAAAACCATTTCACATCACATTTGTGGGTCTTGGTCTTCAACACATCCAGTGAAATTTTGAGCTGTCTGTGTTTGCTACAAGAGGAGATATCACAAAGTATGCGCTTTTGTTGTTTTCATTGCTTTCAATGCATTTTGGCCTAAAACGTGCATTTGCTGTTTTCTCTTAAACGCAACATGGGAGAAAAACCATTTCACATCACATTTGTGGGTCTTGGTCTTCAACACATCCAGTGAAATTTTGAGCTGTCTGTGTTTGCTACAAGAGGAGATATCACAAAGTATGCGCTTTTGTTATTTCCATTGCTTTCAATGCATTTTGGCCTAAAACGTGCATTTGCTGTTTTCTCTTAAACGCAACATGGGAGAAAAACCATTTCACATCACATTTGTGGGTCTTGGTCTTCAACACATCCAGTGAAATTTTGAGCTGTCTGTGTTTGCTACAAGAGGAGATATCACAAAGTATGCGCTTTTGTTGTTTTCATTGCTTTCAATGCATTTTGGCCTAAAACGTGCATTTGCTGTTTTCTCTTAAACGCAGCATGGGAGAAAAACCATTTCACATCACATTTGTGGGTCTTGGTCTTCAACACATCCAGTGAAATTTTGAGCTGTCTGTGTTTGCTACAAGAGGAGATATCACAAAGTATGCACTTTTGTTGTTTTCATTGCTTTCAATGCATTTTGGCCTAAAACGTGCATTTGCTGTTTTCTCTTAAACGCAACATGGGAGAAAAACCATTTCACATCACATTTGTGGGTTTTGGTCTTCAACACATCCAGTGAAATTTTGAGCTGTCTGTGTTTGCTACAAGAGGAGATAACACAAAGTATGCGCTTTTGTTGTTTCCATTGCTTTCAATGCATTTTGGCCTAAAACGTGCATTTGCTGTTTTCTCTTAAATGCAACATGGGAGAAAAACCATTTCACATCACATTTGTGGGTCTTGGTCTTCAACACATCCAGTGAAATTTTGAGCTGTCTGTGTTTGCTACAAGAGGAGATATCACAAAGTATGCACTTTTGTTGTTTTCATTGCTTTCAATGCATTTTGGCCTAAAACGTGCATTTGCTGTTTTCTCTTAAATGCAGCATGGGAGAAAAACCATTTCACATCACATTTGTGGGTCTTGGTCTTCAACACATCCAGTGAAATTTTGAGGTGTCTGTGTTTGCTACAAGAGGAGATATCACAAAGTATGCGCTTTTGTTATTTCCATTGCTTTCAATGCATTTTGGCCTAAAACGTGCATTTGCTGTTTTCTCTTAAACGCAGCATGGGAGAAAAACCATTTCACATCACATTTGTGGGTTTTGGTCTTCAACATATCCAGTGAAATTTTGAGCTGTCTGTGTTTGCTACAAGAGGAGATAACACAAAGTATGCGCTTTTGTTGTTTCCATTGCTTTCAATGCATTTTGGCCTAAAACGTGCATTTGCTGTTTTCTCTTAAACGCAACATGGGAGAAAAACCATTTCACATCACATTTGTGGGTTTTGGTCTTCAACACATCCAGTGAAATTTTGAGCTGTCTGTGTTTGCTACAAGAGGAGATAACACAAAGTATGCGCTTTTGTGTTTCCATTGCTTTCAATGCATTTTGGCCTAAAACGTGCATTTGCTGTTTTCTCTCAAACGCAACATGGGAGAAAAACCATTTCACATCACATTTGTGGGTCTTGGTCTTCAACACATCCAGTGAAATTTTGAGCTGTCTGTGTTTGCTACAAGAGGAGATATCACAAAGTATGCGCTTTTGTTATTTCCATTGCTTTCAATGCATTTTGGCCTAAAACTTGCATTTGCTGTTTTCTCTTAAACGCAACATGGGAGAAAAACCATTTCACATCACATTTGTGGGTTTTGGTCTTCAACACATCCAGTGAAATTTTGAGCTGTCTGTGTTTGCTACAAGAGGAGATAACACAAAGTATGCGCTTTTGTTATTTCCATTGCTTTCAATGCATTTTGGCCTAAAATGTGCATTTGCTGTTTTCTCTCAAACGCAACATGGGAGAAAAACCATTTCACATCACATTTGTGGGTCTTGGTCTTCAACACATCCAGTGAAATTTTGAGCTGTCTGTGTTTGCTACAAGAGGAGATATCACAAAGTATTCGCTTTTGTTATTTCCATTGCTTTCAATGCATTTTGGCCTAAAACTTGCATTTGCTGTTTTCTCTTAAACGCAACATGGGAGAAAAACCATTTCACATCACATTTGTGGGTTTTGGTCTTCAACACATCCAGTGAAATTTTGAGCTGTCTGTGTTTGCTACAAGAGGAGATAACACAAAGAATGCGCTTTTGTTGTTTCCATTGCTTTCAATGCATTTTGGCCTAAAACGTGCATTTGCTGTTTTCTCTTAAACGCAACATGGGAGAAAAACCATTTCACATCACATTTGTGGGTCTTGGTCTTCAACACATCCAGTGAAATTTTGAGCTGTCTGTGTTTGCTACAAGAGGAGATATCACAAAGTATGCGCTTTTGTTGTTTTCATTGCTTTCAATGCATTTTGGCCTAAAACGTGCATTTGCTGTTTTCTCTTAAACGCAACATGGGAGAAAAACCATTTCACATCACATTTGTGGGTCTTGGTCTTCAACACATCCAGTGAAATTTTGAGCTGTCTGTGTTTGCTACAAGAGGAGATATCACAAAGTATGCGCTTTTGTTGTTTTCATTGCTTTCAATGCATTTTGGCCTAAAACGTGCATTTGCTGTTTTCTCTTAAACGCAACATGGGAGAAAAACCATTTCACATCACATTTGTGGGTCTTGGTCTTCAACACATCCAGTGAAATTTTGAGCTGTCTGTGTTTGCTACATGAGGAGATATCACAAAGTATGTGCTTTTGTGTTTCCATTGCTTTCAATGCATTTTGGCCTAAAACGTGCATTTGCTGTTTTCTCTCAAACGCAACATGGGAGAAAAACCATTTCACATCACATTTGTGGGTCTTGGTCTTCAACACATCCAGTGAAATTTTGAGCTGTCTGTGTTTGCTACAAGAGGAGATATCACAAAGTATGCGCTTTTGTTATTTCCATTGCTTTCAATGCATTTTGGCCTAAAACTTGCATTTGCTGTTTTCTCTTAAACGCAACATGGGAGAAAAAGCATTTCACATCACATTTGTGGGTTTTGGTCTTCAACACATCCAGTGAAATTTTGAGCTGTCTGTGTTTGCTACAAGAGGAGATAACACAAAGAATGCGCTTTTGTTGTTTCCATTGCTTTCAATGCATTTTGGCCTAAAACGTGCATTTGCTGTTTTCTCTTAAATGCAACATGGGAGAAAAACCATTTCACATCACATTTGTGGGTCTTGGTCTTCAACACATCCAGTGAAATTTTGAGCTGTCTGTGTTTGCTACAAGAGGAGATATCACAAAGTATGCGCTTTTGTTGTTTTCATTGCTTTCAATGCATTTTGGCCTAAAACGTGCATTTGCTGTTTTCTCTTAAACGCAACATGGGAGAAAAACCATTTCACATCACATTTGTGGGTCTTGGTCTTCAACACATCCAGTGAAATTTTGAGCTGTCTGTGTTTGCTACAAGAGGAGATATCACAAAGTATGCGCTTTTGTTATTTCCATTGCTTTCAATGCATTTTGGCCTAAAACGTGCATTTGCTGTTTTCTCTTAAACGCAACATGGGAGAAAAACCATTTCACATCACATTTGTGGGTCTTGGTCTTCAACACATCCAGTGAAATTTTGAGCTGTCTGTGTTTGCTACAAGAGGAGATATCACAAAGTATGCGCTTTTGTTGTTTTCATTGCTTTCAATGCATTTTGGCCTAAAACGTGCATTTGCTGTTTTCTCTTAAACGCAGCATGGGAGAAAAACCATTTCACATCACATTTGTGGGTCTTGGTCTTCAACACATCCAGTGAAATTTTGAGCTGTCTGTGTTTGCTACAAGAGGAGATATCACAAAGTATGCACTTTTGTTGTTTTCATTGCTTTCAATGCATTTTGGCCTAAAACGTGCATTTGCTGTTTTCTCTTAAACGCAACATGGGAGAAAAACCATTTCACATCACATTTGTGGGTTTTGGTCTTCAACACATCCAGTGAAATTTTGAGCTGTCTGTGTTTGCTACAAGAGGAGATAACACAAAGTATGCGCTTTTGTTGTTTCCATTGCTTTCAATGCATTTTGGCCTAAAACGTGCATTTGCTGTTTTCTCTTAAACGCAACATGGGAGAAAAACCATTTCACATCACATTTGTGGGTCTTGGTCTTCAACACATCCAGTGAAATTTTGAGCTGTCTGTGTTTGCTACAAGAGGAGATATCACAAAGTATGCGCTTTTGTTATTTCCATTGCTTTCAATGCATTTTGGCCTAAAACGTGCATTTGCTGTTTTCTCTTAAACGCAACATGGGAGAAAAACCATTTCACATCACATTTGTGGGTCTTGGTCTTCAACACATCCAGTGAAATTTTGAGCTGTCTGTGTTTGCTACAAGAGGAGATATCACAAAGTATGCGCTTTTGTTGTTTTCATTGCTTTCAATGCATTTTGGCCTAAAACGTACATTTGCTGTTTTCTCTTAAACGCAGCATGGGAGAAAAACCATTTCACATCACATTTGTGGGTCTTGGTCTTCAACACATCCAGTGAAATTTTGAGCTGTCTGTGTTTGCTACAAGAGGAGATATCACAAAGTATGCACTTTTGTTGTTTTCATTGCTTTCAATGCATTTTGGCCTAAAACGTGCATTTGCTGTTTTCTCTTAAACGCAACATGGGAGAAAAACCATTTCACATCACATTTGTGGGTTTTGGTCTTCAACACATCCAGTGAAATTTTGAGCTGTCTGTGTTTGCTACAAGAGGAGATAACACAAATTATGCGCTTTTGTTATTTCCATTGCTTTCAATGCATTTTGGCCTAAAACGTGCATTTGCTGTTTTCTCTTAAACGCAACATGGGAGAAAAACCATTTCACATCACATTTGTGGGTCTTGGTCTTCAACACATCCAGTGAAATTTTGAGCTGTCTGTGTTTGCTACAAGAGGAGATATCACAAAGTATGCGCTTTTGTTGTTTCCATTGCTTTCAATGCATTTTGGCCTAAAACGTGCATTTGCTGTTTTCTCTTAAATGCAACATGGGAGAAAAACCATTTCACATCACATTTGTGGGTCTTGGTCTTCAACACATCCAGTGAAATTTTGAGCTGTCTGTGTTTGCTACAAGAGGAGATATCACAAAGTATGCACTTTTGTTGTTTTCATTGCTTTCAATGCATTTTGGCCTAAAACGTGCATTTGCTGTTTTCTCTTAAATGCAGCATGGGAGAAAAACCATTTCACATCACATTTGTGGGTCTTGGTCTTCAACACATCCAGTGAAATTTTGAGGTGTCTGTGTTTGCTACAAGAGGAGATATCACAAAGTATGCGCTTTTGTTATTTCCATTGCTTTCAATGCATTTTGGCCTAAAACGTGCATTTGCTGTTTTCTCTTAAACGCAGCATGGGAGAAAAACCATTTCACATCACATTTGTGGGTTTTGGTCTTCAACATATCCAGTGAAATTTTGAGCTGTCTGTGTTTGCTACAAGAGGAGATAACACAAAGTATGCGCTTTTGTTGTTTCCATTGCTTTCAATGCATTTTGGCCTAAAACGTGCATTTGCTGTTTTCTCTTAAACGCAACATGGGAGAAAAACCATTTCACATCACATTTGTGGGTTTTGGTCTTCAACACATCCAGTGAAATTTTGAGCTGTCTGTGTTTGCTACAAGAGGAGATAACACAAAGTATGCGCTTTTGTGTTTCCATTGCTTTCAATGCATTTTGGCCTAAAACGTGCATTTGCTGTTTTCTCTCAAACGCAACATGGGAGAAAAACCATTTCACATCACATTTGTGGGTCTTGGTCTTCAACACATCCAGTGAAATTTTGAGCTGTCTGTGTTTGCTACAAGAGGAGATATCACAAAGTATGCGCTTTTGTTATTTCCATTGCTTTCAATGCATTTTGGCCTAAAACTTGCATTTGCTGTTTTCTCTTAAACGCAACATGGGAGAAAAACCATTTCACATCACATTTGTGGGTTTTGGTCTTCAACACATCCAGTGAAATTTTGAGCTGTCTGTGTTTGCTACAAGAGGAGATAACACAAAGTATGCGCTTTTGTGTTTCCATTGCTTTCAATGCATTTTGGCCTAAAATGTGCATTTGCTGTTTTCTCTCAAACGCAACATGGGAGAAAAACCATTTCACATCACATTTGTGGGTCTTGGTCTTCAACACATCCAGTGAAATTTTGAGCTGTCTGTGTTTGCTACAAGAGGAGATATCACAAAGTATTCGCTTTTGTTATTTCCATTGCTTTCAATGCATTTTGGCCTAAAACTTGCATTTGCTGTTTTCTCTTAAACGCAACATGGGAGAAAAACCATTTCACATCACATTTGTGGGTTTTGGTCTTCAACACATCCAGTGAAATTTTGAGCTGTCTGTGTTTGCTACAAGAGGAGATAACACAAAGAATGCGCTTTTGTTGTTTCCATTGCTTTCAATGCATTTTGGCCTAAAACGTGCATTTGCTGTTTTCTCTTAAACGCAACATGGGAGAAAAACCATTTCACATCACATTTGTGGGTCTTGGTCTTCAACACATCCAGTGAAATTTTGAGCTGTCTGTGTTTGCTACAAGAGGAGATATCACAAAGTATGCGCTTTTGTTGTTTTCATTGCTTTCAATGCATTTTGGCCTAAAACGTGCATTTGCTGTTTTCTCTTAAACGCAACATGGGAGAAAAACCATTTCACATCACATTTGTGGGTCTTGGTCTTCAACACATCCAGTGAAATTTTGAGCTGTCTGTGTTTGCTACAAGAGGAGATATCACAAAGTATGCGCTTTTGTTGTTTTCATTGCTTTCAATGCATTTTGGCCTAAAACGTGCATTTGCTGTTTTCTCTTAAACGCAACATGGGAGAAAAACCATTTCACATCACATTTGTGGGTCTTGGTCTTCAACACATCCAGTGAAATTTTGAGCTGTCTGTGTTTGCTACATGAGGAGATATCACAAAGTATGTGCTTTTGTGTTTCCATTGCTTTCAATGCATTTTGGCCTAAAACGTGCATTTGCTGTTTTCTCTCAAACGCAACATGGGAGAAAAACCATTTCACATCACATTTGTGGGTCTTGGTCTTCAACACATCCAGTGAAATTTTGAGCTGTCTGTGTTTGCTACAAGAGGAGATATCACAAAGTATGCGCTTTTGTTATTTCCATTGCTTTCAATGCATTTTGGCCTAAAACTTGCATTTGCTGTTTTCTCTTAAACGCAACATGGGAGAAAAACCATTTCACATCACATTTGTGGGTTTTGGTCTTCAACACATCCAGTGAAATTTTGAGCTGTCTGTGTTTGCTACAAGAGGAGATAACACAAAGAATGCGCTTTTGTTGTTTCCATTGCTTTCAATGCATTTTGGCCTAAAACGTGCATTTGCTGTTTTCTCTTAAACGCAACATGGGAGAAAAACCATTTCACATCACATTTGTGGGTCTTGGTCTTCAACACATCCAGTGAAATTTTGAGCTGTCTGTGTTTGCTACAAGAGGAGATATCACAAAGTATGCGCTTTTGTTGTTTTCATTGCTTTCAATGCATTTTGGCCTAAAACGTGCATTTGCTGTTTTCTCTTAAACGCAACATGGGAGAAAAACCATTTCACATCACATTTGTGGGTCTTGGTCTTCAACACATCCAGTGAAATTTTGAGCTGTCTGTGTTTGCTACAAGAGGAGATATCACAAAGTATGCGCTTTTGTTATTTCCATTGCTTTCAATGCATTTTGGCCTAAAACGTGCATTTGCTGTTTTCTCTTAAACGCAACATGGGAGAAAAACCATTTCACATCACATTTGTGGGTCTTGGTCTTCAACACATCCAGTGAAATTTTGAGCTGTCTGTGTTTGCTACAAGAGGAGATATCACAAAGTATGCGCTTTTGTTGTTTTCATTGCTTTCAATGCATTTTGGCCTAAAACGTGCATTTGCTGTTTTCTCTTAAACGCAGCATGGGAGAAAAACCATTTCACATCACATTTGTGGGTCTTGGTCTTCAACACATCCAGTGAAATTTTGAGCTGTCTGTGTTTGCTACAAGAGGAGATATCACAAAGTATGCGCTTTTGTTATTTCCATTGCTTTCAATGCATTTTGGCCTAAAACGTGCATTTGCTGTTTTCTCTTAAACGCAACATGGGAGAAAAACCATTTCACATCACATTTGTGGGTCTTGGTCTTCAACACATCCAGTGAAATTTTGAGCTGTCTGTGTTTGCTACAAGAGGAGATAACACAAAGTATGCGCTTTTGTTGTTTCCATTGCTTTCAATGCATTTTGGCCTAAAACGTGCATTTGCTGTTTTCTCTTAAACGCAACATGGGAGAAAAACCATTTCACATCACATTTGTGGGTCTTGGTCTTCAACACATCCAGTGAAATTTTGAGCTGTCTGTGTTTGCTACAAGAGGAGATATCACAAAGTATGCGCTTTTGTTATTTCCATTGCTTTCAATGCATTTTGGCCTAAAACGTGCATTTGCTGTTTTCTCTTAAACGCAACATGGGAGAAAAACCATTTCACATCACATTTGTGGGTCTTGGTCTTCAACACATCCAGTGAAATTTTGAGCTGTCTGTGTTTGCTACAAGAGGAGATATCACAAAGTATGCGCTTTTGTTGTTTTCATTGCTTTCAATGCATTTTGGCCTAAAACGTGCATTTGCTGTTTTCTCTTAAACGCAGCATGGGAGAAAAACCATTTCACATCACATTTGTGGGTCTTGGTCTTCAACACATCCAGTGAAATTTTGAGCTGTCTGTGTTTGCTACAAGAGGAGATATCACAAAGTATGCGCTTTTGTTGTTTCCATTGCTTTCAATGCATTTTGGCCTAAAACGTGCATTTGCTGTTTTCTCTTAAACGCAACATGGGAGAAAAACCATTTCACATCACATTTGTGGGTCTTGGTCTTCAACACATCCAGTGAAATTTTGAGCTGTCTGTGTTTGCTACAAGAGGAGATATCACAAAGTATGCGCTTTTGTTATTTCCATTGCTTTCAATGCATTTTGGCCTAAAACTTGCATTTGCTGTTTTCTCTTAAACGCAACATGGGAGAAAAACCATTTCACATCACATTTGTGGGTCTTGGTCTTCAACACATCCAGTGAAATTTTGAGCTGTCTGTGTTTGCTACAAGAGGAGATATCACAAAGTATGCGCTTTTGTTGTTTTCATTGCTTTCAATGCATTTTGGCCTAAAACGAGCATTTGCTGTTTTCTCTTAAACGCAACATGGGAGAAAAACCATTTCACATCACATTTGTGGGTTTTGGTCTTCAACACATCCAGTGAAATTTTGAGCTGTCTGTGTTTGCTACAAGAGGAGATAACACAAAGTTTGTGCTTTTGTTGTTTCCATTGCTTTCAATGCATTTTGGCCTAAAACGTGCATTTGCTGTTTTCTCTTAAACGCAACATGGGAGAAAAACCATTTCACATCACATTTGTGGGTCTTGGTCTTCAACACATCCAGTGAAATTTTGAGCTGTCTGTGTTTGCTACAAGAGGAGATAACACAAAGTATGCGCTTTTGTGTTTCCATTGCTTTCAATGCATTTTGGCCTAAAACGTGCATTTGCTGTTTTCTCTCAAACGCAACATGGGAGAAAAACCATTTCACATCACATTTGTGGGTCTTGGTCTTCAACACATCCAGTGAAATTTTGAGCTGTCTGTGTTTGCTACAAGAGGAGATATCACAAAGTATGCGCTTTTGTTATTTCCATTGCTTTCAATGCATTTTGGCCTAAAACTTGCATTTGCTGTTTTCTCTTAAACGCAACATGGGAGAAAAACCATTTCACATCACATTTGTGGGTTTTGGTCTTCAACACATCCAGTGAAATTTTGAGCTGTCTGTGTTTGCTACAAGAGGAGATAACACAAAGTATGCGCTTTTGTGTTTCCATTGCTTTCAATGCATTTTGGCCTAAAATGTGCATTTGCTGTTTTCTCTCAAACGCAACATGGGAGAAAAACCATTTCACATCACATTTGTGGGTCTTGGTCTTCAACACATCCAGTGAAATTTTGAGCTGTCTGTGTTTGCTACAAGAGGAGATATCACAAAGTATTCGTTTTTGTTATTTCCATTGCTTTCAATGCATTTTGGCCTAAAACTTGCATTTGCTGTTTTCTCTTAAACGCAACATGGGAGAAAAACCATTTCACATCACATTTGTGGGTTTTGGTCTTCAACACATCCAGTGAAATTTTGAGCTGTCTGTGTTTGCTACAAGAGGAGATAACACAAAGAATGCGCTTTTGTTGTTTCCATTGCTTTCAATGCATTTTGGCCTAAAACGTGCATTTGCTGTTTTCTCTTAAACGCAACATGGGAGAAAAACCATTTCACATCACATTTGTGGGTCTTGGTCTTCAACACATCCAGTGAAATTTTGAGCTGTCTGTGTTTGCTACAAGAGGAGATATCACAAAGTATGCGCTTTTGTTGTTTTCATTGCTTTCAATGCATTTTGGCCTAAAACGTGCATTTGCTGTTTTCTCTTAAACGCAACATGGGAGAAAAACCATTTCACATCACATTTGTGGGTCTTGGTCTTCAACACATCCAGTGAAATTTTGAGCTGTCTGTGTTTGCTACAAGAGGAGATATCACAAAGTATGCGCTTTTGTTATTTCCATTGCTTTCAATGCATTTTGGCCTAAAACGTGCATTTGCTGTTTTCTCTTAAACGCAACATGGGAGAAAAACCATTTCACATCACATTTGTGGGTCTTGGTCTTCAATACATCCAGTGAAATTTTGAGCTGTCTGTGTTTGCTACAAGAGGAGATATCACAAAGTATGCGCTTTTGTTGTTTCCATTGCTTTCAATGCATTTTGGCCTAAAACGTGCATTTGCTGTTTTCTCTGAAACGCAACATGGGAGAAAAACCATTTCACATCACATTTGTGGGTCTTGGTCTTCAACACATCCAGTGAAATTTTGAGCTGTCTGTGTTTGCTACAAGAGGAGATATCACAAAGTATGCGCTTTTGTTGTTTTCATTGCTTTCAATGCATTTTGGCCTAAAACGAGCATTTGCTGTTTTCTCTTAAACGCAACATGGGAGAAAAACCATTTCACATCACATTTGTGGGTTTTGGTCTTCAACACATCCAGTGAAATTTTGAGCTGTCTGTGTTTGCTACAAGAGGAGATAACACAAAGTTTGTGCTTTTGTTGTTTCCATTGCTTTCAATGCATTTTGGCCTAAAACTTGCATTTGCTGTTTTCTCTTAAACGCAACATGGGAGAAAAACCATTTCACATCACATTTGTGGGTCTTGGTCTTCAACACATCCAGTGAAATTTTGAGCTGTCTGTGTTTGCTACAAGAGGAGATATCACAAAGTATGCGCTTTTGTTGTTTTCATTGCTTTCAATGCATTTTGGCCTAAAACGAGCATTTGCTGTTTTATCTTAAACGCAACATGGGAGAAAAACCATTTCACATCACATTTGTGGGTTTTGGTCTTCAACACATCCAGTGAAATTTTGAGCTGTCTGTGTTTGCTACAAGAGGAGATAACACAAAGTTTGTGCTTTTGTTGTTTCCATTGCTTTCAATGCATTTTGGCCTAAAACGTGCATTTTCTGTTTTCTCTTAAACGCAACATGGGAGAAAAACCATTTCACATCACATTTGTGGGTCTTGGTCTTCAACACATCCAGTGAAATTTTGAGCTGTCTGTGTTTGCTACAAGAGGAGATATCACAAAGTATGCGCTTTTGTTGTTTCCATTGCTTTCAATGCATTTTGGCCTAAAACGTGCATTTGCTGTTTTCTCTTAAATGCAACATGGGAGAAAAACCATTTCACATCACATTTGTGGGTCTTGGTCTTCAACACATCCAGTGAAATTTTGAGCTGTCTGTGTTTGCTACAAGAGGAGATATCACAAAGTTTGAACTTTTGTTATTTCCATTGCTTTCAATGCATTTTGGCCTAAAACTTGCATTTGCTGTTTTCTCTTAAACGCAACATGGGAGAAAAACCATTTCACATCACATTTGTGGGTTTTGGTCTTCAACACATCCAGTGAAATTTTGAGCTGTCTGTGTTTGCTACAAGAGGAGATAACACAAAGTATGCGCTTTTGTTGTTTCCATTGCTTTCAATGCATTTTGGCCTAAAACGTGCATTTGCTGTTTTCTCTTAAAGGCAACATGGGAGAAAAACCATTTCACATCACATTTGTGGGTCTTGGTCTTCAACACATCCAGTGAAATTTTGAGCTGTCTGTGTTTGCTACAAGAGGAGATATCACAAAGTATGCGCTTTTGTTATTTCCATTGCTTTCAATGCATTTTGGCCTAAAACTTGCATTTGCTGTTTTCTCTTAAACGCAACATGGGAGAAAAAACATTTCACATCACATTTGTGGGTTTTGGTCTTCAACACATCCAGTGAAATTTTGAGCTGTCTGTGTTTGCTACAAGAGGAGATATCACAAAGTATGCACTTTTGTTGTTTTCATTGCTTTCAATGCATTTTGGCCTAAAACGAGCATTTGCTGTTTTCTCTTAAACGCAACATGGGAGAAAAACCATTTCACATCACATTTGTGGGTCTTGGTCTTCAACACATCCAGTGAAATTTTGAGCTGTCTGTGTTTGCTACATGAGGAGATATCACAAAGTATGCGCTTTTGTGTTTCCATTGCTTTCAATGCATTTTGGCCTAAAACGTGCATTTGCTGTTTTCTCTCAAACGCAACATGGGAGAAAAACCATTTCACATCACATTTGTGGGTCTTGGTCTTCAACACATCCAGTGAAATTTTGAGCTGTCTGTGTTTGCTACAAGAGGAGATATCACAAAGTATGCGCTTTTGTTATTTCCATTGCTTTCAATGCATTTTGGCCTAAAACGTGCATTTGCTGTTTTCTCTTAAACGCAACATGGGAGAAAAACCATTTCACATCACATTTGTGGGTCTTGGTCTTCAACACATCCAGTGAAATTTTGAGCTGTCTGTGTTTGCTACAAGAGGAGATATCACAAAGTATGCGCTTTTGTTGTTTTCATTGCTTTCAATGCATTTTGGCCTAAAACGTGCATTTGCTGTTTTCTCTTAAACGCAACATGGGAGAAAAACCATTTCACATCACATTTGTGGGTCTTGGTCTTCAACACATCCAGTGAAATTTTGAGCTGTCTGTGTTTGCTACAAGAGGAGATATCACAAAGTATGCGCTTTTGTTATTTCCATTGCTTTCAATGCATTTTGGCCTAAAACGTGCATTTGCTGTTTTCTCTTAAACGCAACATGGGAGAGAAACCATTTCACATCACATTTGTGGGTCTTGGTCTTCAACACATCCAGTGAAATTTTGAGCTGTCTGTGTTTGCTACAAGAGCAGATATCACAAAGTATGCGCTTTTGTTATTTCCATTGCTTTCAATGCATTTTGGCCTAAAACGTGCATTTGCTGTTTTCTTTTAAACGCAACATGGGAGAAAAACCATTTCACATCACATTTGTGGGTCTTGGTCTTCAACACATCCAGTGAAATTTTGAGCTGTCTGTGTTTGCTACAAGAGGAGATATCACAAAGTATGCACTTTTGTTGTTTTCATTGCTTTCAATGCATTTTGGCCTAAAACGTGCATTTGCTGTTTTCTCTTAAACGCAACATGGGAGAAAAACCATTTCACATCACATTTGTGGGTTTTGGTCTTCAACACATCCAGTGATATTGTGAGCTGTCTGTGTTTGCTACAAGAGGAGATAACACAAAGTATGCGCTTTTGTTGTTTCCATTGCTTTCAATGCATTTTGGCCTAAAACGTGCATTTGCTGTTTTCTCTTAAACGCAACATGGGAGAAAAACCATTTCACATCACATTTGTGGGTATTGGTCTTCAACACATCCAGTGAAATTTTGAGCTGTCTGTGTTTGCTACAAGAGGAGATATCACAAAGTATGCGCTTTTGTTATTTCCATTGCTTTCAATGCATTTTGGCCTAAAACTTGCATTTGCTGTTTTCTCTTAAACGCAACATGGGAGAAAAACCATTTCACATCACATTTGTGGGTCTTGGTCTTCAACACATCCAGTGAAATTTTGAGCTGTCTGTGTTTGCTACAAGAGGAGATATCACAAAGTATGCGCTTTTGTTGTTTTCATTGCTTTCAATGCATTTTGGCCTAAAACGAGCATTTGCTGTTTTCTCTTAAACGCAACATGGGAGAAAAACCATTTCACATCACATTTGTGGGTTTTGGTCTTCAACACATCCAGTGAAATTTTGAGCTGTCTGTGTTTGCTACAAGAGGAGATAACACAAAGTTTGTGCTTTTGTTGTTTCCTTTGCTTTCAATGCATTTTGGCCTAAAACGTGCATTTGCTGTTTTCTCTTAAATGCAACATGGGAGAAAAACCATTTCACATCACATTTGTGGGTTTTGGTCTTCAACACATCCAGTGAAATTTTGAGCTGTCTGTGTTTGCTACAAGAGGAGATAACACAAAGTTTGTGCTTTTGTTGTTTCCTTTGCTTTCAATGCATTTTGGCCTAAAACGTGCATTTTCTGTTTTCTCTTAAACGCAACATGGGAGAAAAACCATTTCACATCACATTTGTGGGTCTTGGTCTTCAACACATCCAGTGAAATTTTGAGCTGTCTGTGTTTGCTACAAGAGGAGATATCACAAAGTATGCGCTTTTGTTGTTTCCATTGCTTTCAATGCATTTTGGCCTAAAACGTGCATTTGCTGTTTTCTCTTAAATGCAACATGGGAGAAAAACCATTTCACATCACATTTGTGGGTCTTGGTCTTCAACACATCCAGTGAAATTTTGAGCTGTCTGTGTTTGCTACAAGAGGAGATATCACAAAGTTTGAACTTTTGTTATTTCCATTGCTTTCAATGCATTTTGGCCTAAAACTTGCATTTGCTGTTTTCTCTTAAACGCAACATGGGAGAAAAACCATTTCACATCACATTTGTGGGTTTTGGTCTTCAACACATCCAGTGAAATTTTGAGCTGTCTGTGTTTGCTACAAGAGGAGATAACACAAAGTATGCGCTTTTGTTGTTTCCATTGCTTTCAATGCATTTTGGCCTAAAACGTGCATTTGCTGTTTTCTCTTAAAGGCAACATGGGAGAAAAACCATTTCACATCACATTTGTGGGTCTTGGTCTTCAACACATCCAGTGAAATTTTGAGCTGTCTGTGTTTGCTACAAGAGGAGATATCACAAAGTATGCGCTTTTGTTATTTCCATTGCTTTCAATGCATTTTGGCCTAAAACTTGCATTTGCTGTTTTCTCTTAAACGCAACATGGGAGAAAAACCATTTCACATCACATTTGTGGGTTTTGGTCTTCAACACATCCAGTGAAATTTTGAGCTGTCTGTGTTTGCTACAAGAGGAGATATCACAAAGTATGCACTTTTGTTGTTTTCATTGCTTTCAATGCATTTTGGCCTAAAACGAGCATTTGCTGTTTTCTCTTAAACGCAACATGGGAGAAAAACCATTTCACATCACATTTGTGTGTCTTGGTCTTCAACACATCCAGTGAAATTTTGAGCTGTCTGTGTTTGCTACATGAGGAGATATCACAAAGTATGCACTTTTGTGTTTCCATTGCTTTCAATGCATTTTGGCCTAAAACGTGCATTTGCTGTTTTCTCTCAAACGCAACATGGGAGAAAAACCATTTCACATCACATTTGTGGGTCTTGGTCTTCAACACATCCAGTGAAATTTTGAGCTGTCTGTGTTTGCTACAAGAGGAGATATCACAAAGTATGCGCTTTTGTTATTTCCATTGCTTTCAATGCATTTTGGCCTAAAACGTGCATTTTCTGTTTTCTCTTAAACGCAACATGGGAGAAAAACCATTTCACATCACATTTGTGGGTTTTGGTCTTCAACACATCCAGTGAAATTTTGAGCTGTCTGTGTTTGCTACAAGAGGAGATATCACAAAGTATGCGCTTTTGTTGTTTCCATTGCTTTCAATGCATTTTGGCTTAAAACGTGCATTTGCTGTTTTCTCTTAAATGCAACATGGGAGAAAAACCATTTCACATCACATTTGTGGGTCTTGGTCTTCAACACATCCAGTGAAATTTTGAGCTGTCTGTGTTTGCTACAAGAGGAGATATCACAAAGTTTGAACTTTTGTTATTTCCATTGCTTTCAATGCATTTTGGCCTAAAACTTGCATTTGCTGTTTTCTCTTAAACGCAACATGGGAGAAAAACCATTTCACATCACATTTGTGGGTTTTGGTCTTCAACACATCCAGTGAAATTTTGAGCTGTCTGTGTTTGCTACAAGAGGAGATAACACAAAGTATGCGCTTTTGTTGTTTCCATTGCTTTCAATGCATTTTGGCCTAAAACGTGCATTTGCTGTTTTCTCTTAAAGGCAACATGGGAGAAAAACCATTTCACATCACATTTGTGGGTCTTGGTCTTCAACACATCCAGTGAAATTTTGAGCTGTCTGTGTTTGCTACAAGAGGAGATATCACAAAGTATGCGCTTTTGTTATTTCCATTGCTTTCAATGCATTTTGGCCTAAAACTTGCATTTGCTGTTTTCTCTTAAACGCAACATGGGAGAAAAAACATTTCACATCACATTTGTGGGTTTTGGTCTTCAACACATCCAGTGAAATTTTGAGCTGTCTGTGTTTGCTACAAGAGGAGATATCACAAAGTATGCACTTTTGTTGTTTTCATTGCTTTCAATGCATTTTGGCCTAAAACGAGCATTTGCTGTTTTCTCTTAAACGCAACATGGGAGAAAAACCATTTCACATCACATTTGTGGGTCTTGGTCTTCAACACATCCAGTGAAATTTTGAGCTGTCTGTGTTTGCTACATGAGGAGATATCACAAAGTATGCGCTTTTGTGTTTCCATTGCTTTCAATGCATTTTGGCCTAAAACGTGCATTTGCTGTTTTCTCTCAAACGCAACATGGGAGAAAAACCATTTCACATCACATTTGTGGGTCTTGGTCTTCAACACATCCAGTGAAATTTTGAGCTGTCTGTGTTTGCTACAAGAGGAGATATCACAAAGTATGCACTTTTGTGTTTCCATTGCTTTCAATGCATTTTGGCCTAAAACGAGCATTTGCTGTTTTCTCTTAAACGCAATTTTGAGCTGTCTGTGTTTGCTACAAGAGGAGATATCACAAAGTATGCGCTTTTGTTATTTCCATTGCTTTCAATGCATTTTGGCTTAAAACGTGCATTTGCTGTTTTCTCTTAAATGCAACATGGGAGAAAAACCATTTCACATCACATTTGTGGGTCTTGGTCTTCAACACATCCAGTGAAATTTTGAGCTGTCTGTGTTTGCTACAAGAGGAGATATCACAAAGTATGCACTTTTGTTGTTTTCATTGCTTTCAATGCATTTTGGCCTAAAACGAGCATTTGCTGTTTTCTCTTAAACGCAACATGGGAGAAAAACCATTTCACATCACATTTGTGTGTCTTGGTCTTCAACACATCCAGTGAAATTTTGAGCTGTCTGTGTTTGCTACATGAGGAGATATCACAAAGTATGCACTTTTGTGTTTCCATTGCTTTCAATGCATTTTGGCCTAAAACGTGCATTTTCTGTTTTCTCTTAAACGCAACATGGGAGAAAAACCATTTCACATCACATTTGTGGGTTTTGGTCTTCAACACATCCAGTGAAATTTTGAGCTGTCTGTGTTTGCTACAAGAGGAGATATCACAAAGTATGCGCTTTTGTTGTTTCCATTGCTTTCAATGCATTTTGGCTTAAAACGTGCATTTGCTGTTTTCTCTTAAATGCAACATGGGAGAAAAACCATTTCACATCACATTTGTGGGTCTTGGTCTTCAACACATCCAGTGAAATTTTGAGCTGTCTGTGTTTGCTACAAGAGGAGATATCACAAAGTTTGAACTTTTGTTATTTCCATTGCTTTCAATGCATTTTGGCCTAAAACTTGCATTTGCTGTTTTCTCTTAAACGCAACATGGGAGAAAAACCATTTCACATCACATTTGTGGGTTTTGGTCTTCAACACATCCAGTGAAATTTTGAGCTGTCTGTGTTTGCTACAAGAGGAGATAACACAAAGTATGCGCTTTTGTTGTTTCCATTGCTTTCAATGCATTTTGGCCTAAAACGTGCATTTGCTGTTTTCTCTTAAAGGCAACATGGGAGAAAAACCATTTCACATCACATTTGTGGGTCTTGGTCTTCAACACATCCAGTGAAATTTTGAGCTGTCTGTGTTTGCTACAAGAGGAGATATCACAAAGTATGCGCTTTTGTTATTTCCATTGCTTTCAATGCATTTTGGCCTAAAACTTGCATTTGCTGTTTTCTCTTAAACGCAACATGGGAGAAAAAACATTTCACATCACATTTGTGGGTTTTGGTCTTCAACACATCCAGTGAAATTTTGAGCTGTCTGTGTTTGCTACAAGAGGAGATATCACAAAGTATGCACTTTTGTTGTTTTCATTGCTTTCAATGCATTTTGGCCTAAAACGAGCATTTGCTGTTTTCTCTTAAACGCAACATGGGAGAAAAACCATTTCACATCACATTTGTGGGTCTTGGTCTTCAACACATCCAGTGAAATTTTGAGCTGTCTGTGTTTGCTACATGAGGAGATATCACAAAGTATGCGCTTTTGTGTTTCCATTGCTTTCAATGCATTTTGGCCTAAAACGTGCATTTGCTGTTTTCTCTCAAACGCAACATGGGAGAAAAACCATTTCACATCACATTTGTGGGTCTTGGTCTTCAACACATCCAGTGAAATTTTGAGCTGTCTGTGTTTGCTACAAGAGGAGATATCACAAAGTATGCGCTTTTGTTATTTCCATTGCTTTCAATGCATTTTGGCCTAAAATGTGCATTTGCTGTTTTCTCTTAAACGCAACATGGGAGAAAAACCATTTCACATCACATTTGTGGGTCTTGGTCTTCAACACATCCAGTGAAATTTTGAGCTGTCTGTGTTTGCTACAAGAGCAGATATCACAAAGTATGCGCTTTTGTTATTTCCATTGCTTTCAATGCATTTTGGCCTAAAACGTGCATTTGCTGTTTTCTTTTAAACGCAACATGGGAGAAAAACCATTTCACATCACATTTGTGGGTCTTGGTCTTCAACACATCCAGTGAAATTTTGAGCTGTCTGTGTTTGCTACAAGAGGAGATATCACAAAGTATGCACTTTTGTTGTTTTCATTGCTTTCAATGCATTTTGGCCTAAAACGTGCATTTGCTGTTTTCTCTTAAACGCAACATGGGAGAAAAACCATTTCACATCACATTTGTGGGTTTTGGTCTTCAACACATCCAGTGAAATTTTGAGCTGTCTGTGTTTGCTACAAGAGGAGATAACACAAAGTATGCGCTTTTGTTGTTTCCATTGCTTTCAATGCATTTTGGCCTAAAACGTGCATTTGCTGTTTTCTCTTAAACGCAACATGGGAGAAAAACCATTTCGCATCACATTTGTGGGTATTGGTCTTCAACACATCCAGTGAAATTTTGAGCTGTCTGTGTTTGCTACAAGAGGAGATATCACAAAGTATGCGCTTTTGTTATTTCCATTGCTTTCAATGCATTTTGGCCTAAAACTTGCATTTGCTGTTTTCTCTTAAACGCAACATGGGAGAAAAACCATTTCACATCACATTTGTGGGTCTTGGTCTTCAACACATCCAGTGAAATTTTGAGCTGTCTGTGTTTGCTACAAGAGGAGATATCACAAAGTATGCGCTTTTGTTGTTTTCATTGCTTTCAATGCATTTTGGCCTAAAACGAGCATTTGCTGTTTTCTCTTAAACGCAACATGGGAGAAAAACCATTTCACATCACATTTGTTTGTTTTGGTCTTCAACACATCCAGTGAAATTTTGAGCTGTCTGTGTTTGCTACAAGAGGAGATAACACAAAGTTTGTGCTTTTGTTGTTTCCATTGCTTTCAATGCATTTTGGCCTAAAACGTGCATTTGCTGTTTTCTCTTAAACGCGACATGGGAGAAAAACCATTTCACATCACATTTGTGGGTCTTGGTCTTCAACACATCCAGTGAAATTTTGAGCTGTCTGTGTTTGCTACAAGAGGAGATATCACAAAGTATGCGCTTTTGTTATTTCCATTGCTTTCAATGCATTTTGGCCTAAAATGTGCATTTGCTGTTTTCTCTTAAACGCAACATGGGAGAAAAACCATTTCACATCACATTTGTGGGTCTTGGTCTTCAACACATCCAGTGAAATTTTGAGCTGTCTGTGTTTGCTACAAGAGCAGATATCACAAAGTATGCGCTTTTGTTATTTCCATTGCTTTCAATGCATTTTGGCCTAAAACGTGCATTTGCTGTTTTCTTTTAAACGCAACATGGGAGAAAAACCATTTCACATCACATTTGTGGGTCTTGGTCTTCAACACATCCAGTGAAATTTTGAGCTGTCTGTGTTTGCTACAAGAGGAGATATCACAAAGTATGCACTTTTGTTGTTTTCATTGCTTTCAATGCATTTTGGCCTAAAACGTGCATTTGCTGTTTTCTCTTAAACGCAACATGGGAGAAAAACCATTTCACATCACATTTGTGGGTTTTGGTCTTCAACACATCCAGTGAAATTTTGAGCTGTCTGTGTTTGCTACAAGAGGAGATAACACAAAGTATGCGCTTTTGTTGTTTCCATTGCTTTCAATGCATTTTGGCCTAAAACGTGCATTTGCTGTTTTCTCTTAAACGCAACATGGGAGAAAAACCATTTCACATCACATTTGTGGGTTTTGGTCTTCAACACATCCAGTGAAATTTTGAGCTGTCTGTGTTTGCTACAAGAGGAGATAACACAAAGTATGCGCTTTTGTTGTTTCCATTGCTTTCAATGCATTTTGGCCTAAAACGTGCATTTGCTGTTTTCTCTTAAACGCAACATGGGAGAAAAACCATTTCACATCACATTTGTGGGTATTGGTCTTCAACACATCCAGTGAAATTTTGAGCTGTCTGTGTTTGCTACAAGAGGAGATATCACAAAGTATGCGCTTTTGTTATTTCCATTGCTTTCAATGCATTTTGGCCTAAAACTTGCATTTGCTGTTTTCTCTTAAACGCAACATGGGAGAAAAACCATTTCACATCACATTTGTGGGTCTTGGTCTTCAACACATCCAGTGAAATTTTGAGCTGTCTGTGTTTGCTACAAGAGGAGATATCACAAAGTATGCGCTTTTGTTGTTTTCATTGCTTTCAATGCATTTTGGCCTAAAACGAGCATTTGCTGTTTTCTCTTAAACGCAACATGGGAGAAAAACCATTTCACATCACATTTGTGGGTTTTGGTCTTCAACACATCCAGTGAAATTTTGAGCTGTCTGTGTTTGCTACAAGAGGAGATAACACAAAGTTTGTGCTTTTGTTGTTTCCATTGCTTTCAATGCATTTTGGCCTAAAACGTGCATTTGCTGTTTTCTCTTAAACGCGACATGGGAGAAAAACCATTTCACATCACATTTGTGGGTCTTGGTCTTCAACACATCCAGTGAAATTTTGAGCTGTCTGTGTTTGCTACAAGAGGAGATATCACAAAGTATGCGCTTTTGTTGTTTCCATTGCTTTCAATGCATTTTGGCCTAAAACGTGCATTTGCTGTTTTCTCTTAAACGCAACATGGGAGAAAAACCATTTCACATCACATTTGTGGGTTTTGGTCTTCAACACATCCAGTGAAATTTTGAGCTGTCTGTGTTTGCTACAAGAGGAGATAACACAAAGTTTGTGCTTTTGTTGTTTCCATTGCTTTCAATGCATTTTGGCCTAAAACGTGCATTTTCTGTTTTCTCTTAAACGCAACATGGGAGAAAAACCATTTCACATCACATTTGTGGGTCTTGGTCTTCAACACATCCAGTGAAATTTTGAGCTGTCTGTGTTTGCTACAAGAGGAGATATCACAAAGTATGCGCTTTTGTTGTTTCCATTGCTTTCAATGCATTTTGGCCTAAAACGTGCATTTGCTGTTTTCTCTTAAATGCAACATTGGAGAAAAACCATTTCACATCACATTTGTGGGTCTTGGTCTTCAACACATCCAGTGAAATTTTGAGCTGTCTGTGTTTGCTACAAGAGGAGATATCACAAAGTTTGAACTTTTGTTATTTCCATTGCTTTCAATGCATTTTGGCCTAAAACTTGCATTTGCTGTTTTCTCTTAAACGCAACATGGGAGAAAAACCATTTCACATCACATTTGTGGGTTTTGGTCTTCAACACATCCAGTGAAATTTTGAGCTGTCTGTGTTTGCTACAAGAGGAGATAACACAAAGTATGCGCTTTTGTTGTTTCCATTGCTTTCAATGCATTTTGGCCTAAAACGTGCATTTGCTGTTTTCTCTTAAAGGCAACATGGGAGAAAAACCATTTCACATCACATTTGTGGGTCTTGGTCTTCAACACATCCAGTGAAATTTTGAGCTGTCTGTGTTTGCTACAAGAGGAGATATCACAAAGTATGCGCTTTTGTTATTTCCATTGCTTTCAATGCATTTTGGCCTAAAACTTGCATTTGCTGTTTTCTCTTAAACGCAACATGGGAGAAAAACCATTTCACATTACATTTGTGGGTTTTGGTCTTCAACACATCCAGTGAAATTTTGAGCTGTCTGTGTTTGCTACAAGAGGAGATATCACAAAGTATGCACTTTTGTTGTTTTCATTGCTTTCAATGCATTTTGGCCTAAAACGAGCATTTGCTGTTTTCTCTTAAACGCAACATGGGAGAAAAACCATTTCACATCACATTTGTGGGTCTTGGTCTTCAACACATCCAGTGAAATTTTGAGCTGTCTGTGTTTGCTACATGAGGAGATATCACAAAGTATGCACTTTTGTGTTTCCATTGCTTTCAATGCATTTTGGCCTAAAACGTGCATTTGCTGTTTTCTCTCAAACGCAACATGGGAGAAAAACCATTTCATATCACATTTGTGGGTCTTGGTCTTCAACACATCCAGTGAAATTTTGAGCTGTCTGTGTTTGCTACAAGAGGAGATATCACAAAGTATGCGCTTTTGTTATTTCCATTGCTTTCAATGCATTTTGGCCTAAAACGTGCATTTTCTGTTTTCTCTTAAACGCAACATGGGAGAAAAACCATTTCACATCACATTTGTGGGTTTTGGTCTTCAACACATCCAGTGAAATTTTGAGCTGTCTGTGTTTGCTACAAGAGGAGATATCACAAAGTATGCGCTTTTGTTGTTTCCATTGCTTTCAATGCATTTTGGCCTAAAACGTGCATTTGCTGTTTTCTCTTAAACGCAACATGGGAGAAAAACCATTTCACATCACATTTGTGGGTCTTGGTCTTCAACACATCCAGTGAAATTTTGAGCTGTCTGTGTTTGCTACATGAGGAGATATCACAAAGTATGCGCTTTTGTGTTTCCATTGCTTTCAATGCATTTTGGCCTAAAACGTGCATTTGCTGTTTTCTCTCAAACGCAACATGGGAGAAAAACCATTTCACATCACATTTGTGGGTCTTGGTCTTCAACACATCCAGTGAAATTTTGAGCTGTCTGTGTTTGCTACAAGAGCAGATATCACAAAGTATGCGCTTTTGTTATTTCCATTGCTTTCAATGCATTTTGGCCTAAAACGTGCATTTGCTGTTTTCTTTTAAACGCAACATGGGAGAAAAACCATTTCACATCACATTTGTGGGTCTTGGTCTTCAACACATCCAGTGAAATTTTGAGCTGTCTGTGTTTGCTACAAGAGGAGATATCACAAAGTATGCACTTTTGTTGTTTTCATTGCTTTCAATGCATTTTGGCCTAAAACGTGCATTTGCTGTTTTCTCTTAAACGCAACATGGGAGAAAAACCATTTCACATCACATTTGTGGGTTTTGGTCTTCAACACATCCAGTGAAATTTTGAGCTGTCTGTGTTTGCTACAAGAGGAGATAACACAAAGTATGCGCTTTTGTTGTTTCCATTGCTTTCAATGCATTTTGGCCTAAAACGTGCATTTGCTGTTTTCTCTTAAACGCAACATGGGAGAAAAACCATTTCACATCACATTTGTGGGTTTTGGTCTTCAACACATCCAGTGAAATTTTGAGCTGTCTGTGTTTGCTACAAGAGGAGATAACACAAAGTATGCGCTTTTGTTGTTTCCATTGCTTTCAATGCATTTTGGCCTAAAACGTGCATTTGCTGTTTTCTCTTAAACGCAACATGGGAGAAAAACCATTTCACATCACATTTGTGGGTATTGGTCTTCAACACATCCAGTGAAATTTTGAGCTGTCTGTGTTTGCTACAAGAGGAGATATCACAAAGTATGCGCTTTTGTTATTTCCATTGCTTTCAATGCATTTTGGCCTAAAACTTGCATTTGCTGTTTTCTCTTAAACGCAACATGGGAGAAAAACCATTTCACATCACATTTGTGGGTCTTGGTCTTCAACACATCCAGTGAAATTTTGAGCTGTCTGTGTTTGCTACAAGAGGAGATATCACAAAGTATGCGCTTTTGTTGTTTTCATTGCTTTCAATGCATTTTGGCCTAAAACGAGCATTTGCTGTTTTCTCTTAAACGCAACATGGGAGAAAAACCATTTCACATCACATTTGTGGGTTTTGGTCTTCAACACATCCAGTGAAATTTTGAGCTGTCTGTGTTTGCTACAAGAGGAGATAACACAAAGTTTGTGCTTTTGTTGTTTCCATTGCTTTCAATGCATTTTGGCCTAAAACGTGCATTTGCTGTTTTCTCTTAAACGCGACATGGGAGAAAAACCATTTCACATCACATTTGTGGGTCTTGGTCTTCAACACATCCAGTGAAATTTTGAGCTGTCTGTGTTTGCTACAAGAGGAGATATCACAAAGTATGCGCTTTTGTTGTTTCCATTGCTTTCAATGCATTTTGGCCTAAAACGTGCATTTGCTGTTTTCTCTTAAACGCAACATGGGAGAAAAACCATTTCACATCACATTTGTGGGGTTTTGGTCTTCAACACATCCAGTGAAATTTTGAGCTGTCTGTGTTTGCTACAAGAGGAGATAACACAAAGTTTGTGCTTTTGTTGTTTCCATTGCTTTCAATGCATTTTGGCCTAAAACGTGCATTTTCTGTTTTCTCTTAAACGCAACATGGGAGAAAAACATTTCACATCACATTTGTGGGTCTTGGTCTTCAACACATCCAGTGAAATTTTGAGCTGTCTGTGTTTGCTACAAGAGGAGATATCACAAAGTATGCGCTTTTGTTGTTTCCATTGCTTTCAATGCATTTTGGCCTAAAACGTGCATTTGCTGTTTTCTCTTAAATGCAACATTGGAGAAAAACCATTTCACATCACATTTGTGGGTCTTGGTCTTCAACACATCCAGTGAAATTTTGAGCTGTCTGTGTTTGCTACAAGAGGAGATATCACAAAGTTTGAACTTTTGTTATTTCCATTGCTTTCAATGCATTTTGGCCTAAAACTTGCATTTGCTGTTTTCTCTTAAACGCAACATGGGAGAAAAACCATTTCACATCACATTTGTGGGTTTTGGTCTTCAACACATCCAGTGAAATTTTGAGCTGTCTGTGTTTGCTACAAGAGGAGATAACACAAAGTATGCGCTTTTGTTGTTTCCATTGCTTTCAATGCATTTTGGCCTAAAACGTGCATTTGCTGTTTTCTCTTAAAGGCAACATGGGAGAAAAACCATTTCACATCACATTTGTGGGTCTTGGTCTTCAACACATCCAGTGAAATTTTGAGCTGTCTGTGTTTGCTACAAGAGGAGATATCACAAAGTATGCGCTTTTGTTATTTCCATTGCTTTCAATGCATTTTGGCCTAAAACTTGCATTTGCTGTTTTCTCTTAAACGCAACATGGGAGAAAAACCATTTCACATTACATTTGTGGGTTTTGGTCTTCAACACATCCAGTGAAATTTTGAGCTGTCTGTGTTTGCTACAAGAGGAGATATCACAAAGTATGCACTTTTGTTGTTTTCATTGCTTTCAATGCATTTTGGCCTAAAACGAGCATTTGCTGTTTTCTCTTAAACGCAACATGGGAGAAAAACCATTTCACATCACATTTGTGGGTCTTGGTCTTCAACACATCCAGTGAAATTTTGAGCTGTCTGTGTTTGCTACATGAGGAGATATCACAAAGTATGCACTTTTGTGTTTCCATTGCTTTCAATGCATTTTGGCCTAAAACGTGCATTTGCTGTTTTCTCTCAAACGCAACATGGGAGAAAAACCATTTCATATCACATTTGTGGGTCTTGGTCTTCAACACATCCAGTGAAATTTTGAGCTGTCTGTGTTTGCTACAAGAGGAGATATCACAAAGTATGCGCTTTTGTTATTTCCATTGCTTTCAATGCATTTTGGCCTAAAACGTGCATTTTCTGTTTTCTCTTAAACGCAACATGGGAGAAAAACCATTTCACATCACATTTGTGGGTTTTGGTCTTCAACACATCCAGTGAAATTTTGAGCTGTCTGTGTTTGCTACAAGAGGAGATATCACAAAGTATGCGCTTTTGTTGTTTCCATTGCTTTCAATGCATTTTGGCCTAAAACGTGCATTTGCTGTTTTCTCTTAAACGCAACATGGGAGAAAAACCATTTCACATCACATTTGTGGGTCTTGGTCTTCAACACATCCAGTGAAATTTTGAGCTGTCTGTGTTTGCTACATGAGGAGATATCACAAAGTATGCGCTTTTGTGTTTCCATTGCTTTCAATGCATTTTGGCCTAAAACGTGCATTTGCTGTTTTCTCTCAAACGCAACATGGGAGAAAAACCATTTCACATCACATTTGTGGGTCTTGGTCTTCAACACATCCAGTGAAATTTTGAGCTGTCTGTGTTTGCTACAAGAGGAGATATCACAAAGTATGCGCTTTTGTTATTTCCATTGCTTTCAATGCATTTTGGCCTAAAACGTGCATTTGCTGTTTTCTCTTAAACGCAACATGGGAGAAAAACCATTTCACATCACATTTGTGGGTCTTGGTCTTCAACACATCCAGTGAAATTTTGAGCTGTCTGTGTTTGCTACAAGAGGAGATATCACAAAGTATGCGCTTTTGTTGTTTTCATTGCTTTCAATGCATTTTGGCCTAAAACGTGCATTTGCTGTTTTCTCTTAAACGCAACATGGGAGAAAAACCATTTCACATCACATTTGTGGGTCTTGGTCTTCAACACATCCAGTGAAATTTTGAGCTGTCTGTGTTTGCTACAAGAGGAGATATCACAAAGTATGCGCTTTTGTTATTTCCATTGCTTTCAATGCATTTTGGCCTAAAACGTGCATTTGCTGTTTTATCTTAAACGCAACATGGGAGAAAAACCATTTCACATCACATTTGTGGGTCTTGGTCTTCAACACATCCAGTGAAATTTTGAGCTGTCTGTGTTTGCTACAAGAGCAGATATCACAAAGTATGCGCTTTTGTTATTTCCATTGCTTTCAATGCATTTTGGCCTAAAACGTGCATTTGCTGTTTTCTTTTAAACGCAACATGGGAGAAAAACCATTTCACATCACATTTGTGGGTCTTGGTCTTCAACACATCCAGTGAAATTTTGAGCTGTCTGTGTTTGCTACAAGAGGAGATATCACAAAGTATGCACTTTTGTTGTTTTCATTGCTTTCAATGCATTTTGGCCTAAAACGTGCATTTGCTGTTTTCTCTTAAAAGCAACATGGGAGAAAAACCATTTCACATCACATTTGTGGGTTTTGGTCTTCAACACATCCAGTGAAATTTTGAGCTGTCTGTGTTTGCTACAAGAGGAGATAACACAAAGTATGCGCTTTTGTTGTTTCCATTGCTTTCAATGCATTTTGGCCTAAAACGTGCATTTGCTGTTTTCTCTTAAACGCAACATGGGAGAAAAACCATTTCACATCACATTTGTGGGTATTGGTCTTCAACACATCCAGTGAAATTTTGAGCTGTCTGTGTTTGCTACAAGAGGAGATATCACAAAGTATGCGCTTTTGTTATTTCCATTGCTTTCAATGCATTTTGGCCTAAAACTTGCATTTGCTGTTTTCTCTTAAACGCAACATGGGAGAAAAACCATTTCACATCACATTTGTGGGTCTTGGTCTTCAACACATCCAGTGAAATTTTGAGCTGTCTGTGTTTGCTACAAGAGGAGATATCACAAAGTATGCGCTTTTGTTGTTTTCATTGCTTTCAATGCATTTTGGCCTAAAACGAGCATTTGCTGTTTTCTCTTAAACGCAACATGGGAGAAAAACCATTTCACATCACATTTGTGGGTTTTGGTCTTCAACACATCCAGTGAAATTTTGAGCTGTCTGTGTTTGCTACAAGAGGAGATAACACAAAGTTTGTGCTTTTGTTGTTTCCATTGCTTTCAATGCATTTTGGCCTAAAACGTGCATTTGCTGTTTTCTCTTAAACGCGACATGGGAGAAAAACCATTTCACATCACATTTGTGGGTCTTGGTCTTCAACACATCCAGTGAAATTTTGAGCTGTCTGTGTTTGCTACAAGAGGAGATATCACAAAGTATGCGCTTTTGTTGTTTCCATTGCTTTCAATGCATTTTGGCCTAAAACGTGCATTTGCTGTTTTCTCTTAAACGCAACATGGGAGAAAAACCATTTCACATCACATTTGTGGGTTTTGGTCTTCAACACATCCAGTGAAATTTTGAGCTGTCTGTGTTTGCTACAAGAGGAGATAACACAAAGTTTGTGCTTTTGTTGTTTCCATTGCTTTCAATGCATTTTGGCCTAAAACGTGCATTTTCTGTTTTCTCTTAAACGCAACATGGGAGAAAAACCATTTCACATCACATTTGTGGGTCTTGGTCTTCAACACATCCAGTGAAATTTTGAGCTGTCTGTGTTTGCTACAAGAGGAGATATCACAAAGTATGCGCTTTTGTTGTTTCCATTGCTTTCAATGCATTTTGGCCTAAAACGTGCATTTGCTGTTTTCTCTTAAATGCAACATGGGAGAAAAACCATTTCACATCACATTTGTGGGTCTTGGTCTTCAACACATCCAGTGAAATTTTGAGCTGTCTGTGTTTGCTACAAGAGGAGATATCACAAAGTTTGAACTTTTGTTATTTCCATTGCTTTCAATGCATTTTGGCCTAAAACTTGCATTTGCTGTTTTCTCTTAAACGCAACATGGGAGAAAAACCATTTCACATCACATTTGTGGGTTTTGGTCTTCAACACATCCAGTGAAATTTTGAGCTGTCTGTGTTTGCTACAAGAGGAGATAACACAAAGTATGCGCTTTTGTTGTTTCCATTGCTTTCAATGCATTTTGGCCTAAAACGTGCATTTGCTGTTTTCTCTTAAAGGCAACATGGGAGAAAAACCATTTCACATCACATTTGTGGGTCTTGGTCTTCAACACATCCAGTGAAATTTTGAGCTGTCTGTGTTTGCTACAAGAGGAGATATCACAAAGTATGCGCTTTTGTTATTTCCATTGCTTTCAATGCATTTTGGCCTAAAACTTGCATTTGCTGTTTTCTCTTAAACGCAACATGGGAGAAAAACCATTTCACATTACATTTGTGGGTTTTGGTCTTCAACACATCCAGTGAAATTTTGAGCTGTCTGTGTTTGCTACAAGAGGAGATATCACAAAGTATGCACTTTTGTTGTTTTCATTGCTTTCAATGCATTTTGGCCTAAAACGAGCATTTGCTGTTTTCTCTTAAACGCAACATGGGAGAAAAACCATTTCACATCACATTTGTGGGTCTTGGTCTTCAACACATCCAGTGAAATTTTGAGCTGTCTGTGTTTGCTACATGAGGAGATATCACAAAGTATGCACTTTTGTGTTTCCATTGCTTTCAATGCATTTTGGCCTAAAACGTGCATTTGCTGTTTTCTCTCAAACGCAACATGGGAGAAAAACCATTTCATATCACATTTGTGGGTCTTGGTCTTCAACACATCCAGTGAAATTTTGAGCTGTCTGTGTTTGCTACAAGAGGAGATATCACAAAGTATGCGCTTTTGTTATTTCCATTGCTTTCAATGCATTTTGGCCTAAAACGTGCATTTTCTGTTTTCTCTTAAACGCAACATGGGAGAAAAACCATTTCACATCACATTTGTGGGTTTTGGTCTTCAACACATCCAGTGAAATTTTGAGCTGTCTGTGTTTGCTACAAGAGGAGATATCACAAAGCATGCGCTTTTGTTGTTTCCATTGCTTTCAATGCATTTTGGCCTAAAACGTGCATTTGCTGTTTTCTCTTAAATGCAACATGGGAGAAAAACCATTTCACATCACATTTATGGGTCTTGGTCTTCAACACATCCAGTGAAATTTTGAGCTGTCTGTGTTTGCTACAAGAGGAGATATCACAAAGTTTGAACTTTTGTTATTTCCATTGCTTTCAATGCATTTTGGCCTAAAACTTGCATTTGCTGTTTTCTCTTAAACGCAACATGGGAGAAAAACCATTTCACATCACATTTGTGGGTTTTGGTCTTCAACACATCCAGTGAAATTTTGAGCTGTCTGTGTTTGCTACAAGAGGAGATACACAAAGTATGCGCTTTTGTTGTTTCCATTGCTTTCAATGCATTTTGGCCTAAAACGTGCATTTGCTGTTTTCTCTTAAAGGCAACATGGGAGAAAAACCATTTCACATCACATTTGTGGGTCTTGGTCTTCAACACATCCAGTGAAATTTTGAGCTGTCTGTGTTTGCTACAAGAGGAGATAACACAAAGTATGCGCTTTTGTTGTTTCCATTGCTTTCAATGCATTTTGGCCTAAAACGTGCATTTGCTGTTTTCTCTTAAAGGCAACATGGGAGAAAAACCATTTCACATCACATTTGTGGGTCTTGGTCTTCAACACATCCAGTGAAATTTTGAGCTGTCTGTGTTTGCTACAAGAGGAGATATCACAAAGTATGCGCTTTTGTTATTTCCATTGCTTTCAATGCATTTTGGCCTAAAACTTGCATTTGCTGTTTTCTCTTAAACGCAACATGGGAGAAAAAACATTTCACATCACATTTGTGGGTTTTGGTCTTCAACACATCCAGTGAAATTTTGAGCTGTCTGTGTTTGCTACAAGAGGAGATATCACAAAGTATGCACTTTTGTTGTTTTCATTGCTTTCAATGCATTTTGGCCTAAAACGAGCATTTGCTGTTTTCTCTTAAACGCAACATGGGAGAAAAACCATTTCACATCACATTTGTGGGTCTTGGTCTTCAACACATCCAGTGAAATTTTGAGCTGTCTGTGTTTGCTACATGAGGAGATATCACAAAGTATGCGCTTTTGTGTTTCCATTGCTTTCAATGCATTTTGGCCTAAAACGTGCATTTGCTGTTTTCTCTCAAACGCAACATGGGAGAAAAACCATTTCACATCACATTTGTGGGTCTTGGTCTTCAACACATCCAGTGAAATTTTGAGCTGTCTGTGTTTGCTACAAGAGGAGATATCACAAAGTATGCGCTTTTGTTATTTCCATTGCTTTCAATGCATTTTGGCCTAAAATGTGCATTTGCTGTTTTCTCTTAAACGCAACATGGGAGAAAAACCATTTCACATCACATTTGTGGGTCTTGGTCTTCAACACATCCAGTGAAATTTTGAGCTGTCTGTGTTTGCTACAAGAGCAGATATCACAAAGTATGCGCTTTTGTTATTTCCATTGCTTTCAATGCATTTTGGCCTAAAACGTGCATTTGCTGTTTTCTTTTAAACGCAACATGGGAGAAAAACCATTTCACATCACATTTGTGGGTCTTGGTCTTCAACACATCCAGTGAAATTTTGAGCTGTCTGTGTTTGCTACAAGAGGAGATATCACAAAGTATGCACTTTTGTTGTTTTCATTGCTTTCAATGCATTTTGGCCTAAAACGTGCATTTGCTGTTTTCTCTTAAACGCAACATGGGAGAAAAACCATTTCACATCACATTTGTGGGTTTTGGTCTTCAACACATCCAGTGAAATTTTGAGCTGTCTGTGTTTGCTACAAGAGGAGATAACACAAAGTATGCGCTTTTGTTGTTTCCATTGCTTTCAATGCATTTTGGCCTAAAACGTGCATTTGCTGTTTTCTCTTAAACGCAACATGGGAGAAAAACCATTTCGCATCACATTTGTGGGTATTGGTCTTCAACACATCCAGTGAAATTTTGAGCTGTCTGTGTTTGCTACAAGAGGAGATATCACAAAGTATGCGCTTTTGTTATTTCCATTGCTTTCAATGCATTTTGGCCTAAAACTTGCATTTGCTGTTTTCTCTTAAACGCAACATGGGAGAAAAACCATTTCACATCACATTTGTGGGTCTTGGTCTTCAACACATCCAGTGAAATTTTGAGCTGTCTGTGTTTGCTACAAGAGGAGATATCACAAAGTATGCGCTTTTGTTGTTTTCATTGCTTTCAATGCATTTTGGCCTAAAACGAGCATTTGCTGTTTTCTCTTAAACGCAACATGGGAGAAAAACCATTTCACATCACATTTGTGGGTTTTGGTCTTCAACACATCCAGTGAAATTTTGAGCTGTCTGTGTTTGCTACAAGAGGAGATAACACAAAGTTTGTGCTTTTGTTGTTTCCATTGCTTTCAATGCATTTTGGCCTAAAACGTGCATTTGCTGTTTTCTCTTAAACGCGACATGGGAGAAAAACCATTTCACATCACATTTGTGGGTCTTGGTCTTCAACACATCCAGTGAAATTTTGAGCTGTCTGTGTTTGCTACAAGAGGAGATATCACAAAGTATGCGCTTTTGTTATTTCCATTGCTTTCAATGCATTTTGGCCTAAAATGTGCATTTGCTGTTTTCTCTCAAACGCAACATGGGAGAAAAACCATTTCACATCACATTTGTGGGTCTTGGTCTTCAACACATCCAGTGAAATTTTGAGCTGTCTGTGTTTGCTACAAGAGCAGATATCACAAAGTATGCGCTTTTGTTATTTCCATTGCTTTCAATGCATTTTGGCCTAAAACGTGCATTTGCTGTTTTCTTTTAAACGCAACATGGGAGAAAAACCATTTCACATCACATTTGTGGGTCTTGGTCTTCAACACATCCAGTGAAATTTTGAGCTGTCTGTGTTTGCTACAAGAGGAGATATCACAAAGTATGCACTTTTGTTGTTTTCATTGCTTTCAATGCATTTTGGCCTAAAACGTGCATTTGCTGTTTTCTCTTAAACGCAACATGGGAGAAAAACCATTTCACATCACATTTGTGGGTTTTGGTCTTCAACACATCCAGTGAAATTTTGAGCTGTCTGTGTTTGCTACAAGAGGAGATAACACAAAGTATGCGCTTTTGTTGTTTCCATTGCTTTCAATGCATTTTGGCCTAAAACGTGCATTTGCTGTTTTCTCTTAAACGCAACATGGGAGAAAAACCATTTCACATCACATTTGTGGGTTTTGGTCTTCAACACATCCAGTGAAATTTTGAGCTGTCTGTGTTTGCTACAAGAGGAGATAACACAAAGTATGCGCTTTTGTTGTTTCCATTGCTTTCAATGCATTTTGGCCTAAAACGTGCATTTGCTGTTTTCTCTTAAACGCAACATGGGAGAAAAACCATTTCACATCACATTTGTGGGTATTGGTCTTCAACACATCCAGTGAAATTTTGAGCTGTCTGTGTTTGCTACAAGAGGAGATATCACAAAGTATGCGCTTTTGTTATTTCCATTGCTTTCAATGCATTTTGGCCTAAAACTTGCATTTGCTGTTTTCTCTTAAACGCAACATGGGAGAAAAACCATTTCACATCACATTTGTGGGTCTTGGTCTTCAACACATCCAGTGAAATTTTGAGCTGTCTGTGTTTGCTACAAGAGGAGATATCACAAAGTATGCGCTTTTGTTGTTTTCATTGCTTTCAATGCATTTTGGCCTAAAACGAGCATTTGCTGTTTTCTCTTAAACGCAACATGGGAGAAAAACCATTTCACATCACATTTGTGGGTTTTGGTCTTCAACACATCCAGTGAAATTTTGAGCTGTCTGTGTTTGCTACAAGAGGAGATAACACAAAGTTTGTGCTTTTGTTGTTTCCATTGCTTTCAATGCATTTTGGCCTAAAACGTGCATTTGCTGTTTTCTCTTAAACGCGACATGGGAGAAAAACCATTTCACATCACATTTGTGGGTCTTGGTCTTCAACACATCCAGTGAAATTTTGAGCTGTCTGTGTTTGCTACAAGAGGAGATATCACAAAGTATGCGCTTTTGTTGTTTCCATTGCTTTCAATGCATTTTGGCCTAAAACGTGCATTTGCTGTTTTCTCTTAAACGCAACATGGGAGAAAAACCATTTCACATCACATTTGTGGGTTTTGGTCTTCAACACATCCAGTGAAATTTTGAGCTGTCTGTGTTTGCTACAAGAGGAGATAACACAAAGTTTGTGCTTTTGTTGTTTCCATTGCTTTCAATGCATTTTGGCCTAAAACGTGCATTTTCTGTTTTCTCTTAAACGCAACATGGGAGAAAAACCATTTCACATCACATTTGTGGGTCTTGGTCTTCAACACATCCAGTGAAATTTTGAGCTGTCTGTGTTTGCTACAAGAGGAGATATCACAAAGTATGCGCTTTTGTTGTTTCCATTGCTTTCAATGCATTTTGGCCTAAAACGTGCATTTGCTGTTTTCTCTTAAATGCAACATTGGAGAAAAACCATTTCACATCACATTTGTGGGTCTTGGTCTTCAACACATCCAGTGAAATTTTGAGCTGTCTGTGTTTGCTACAAGAGGAGATATCACAAAGTTTGAACTTTTGTTATTTCCATTGCTTTCAATGCATTTTGGCCTAAAACTTGCATTTGCTGTTTTCTCTTAAACGCAACATGGGAGAAAAACCATTTCACATCACATTTGTGGGTTTTGGTCTTCAACACATCCAGTGAAATTTTGAGCTGTCTGTGTTTGCTACAAGAGGAGATAACACAAAGTATGCGCTTTTGTTGTTTCCATTGCTTTCAATGCATTTTGGCCTAAAACGTGCATTTGCTGTTTTCTCTTAAAGGCAACATGGGAGAAAAACCATTTCACATCACATTTGTGGGTCTTGGTCTTCAACACATCCAGTGAAATTTTGAGCTGTCTGTGTTTGCTACAAGAGGAGATATCACAAAGTATGCGCTTTTGTTATTTCCATTGCTTTCAATGCATTTTGGCCTAAAACTTGCATTTGCTGTTTTCTCTTAAACGCAACATGGGAGAAAAACCATTTCACATTACATTTGTGGGTTTTGGTCTTCAACACATCCAGTGAAATTTTGAGCTGTCTGTGTTTGCTACAAGAGGAGATATCACAAAGTATGCACTTTTGTTGTTTTCATTGCTTTCAATGCATTTTGGCCTAAAACGAGCATTTGCTGTTTTCTCTTAAACGCAACATGGGAGAAAAACCATTTCACATCACATTTGTGGGTCTTGGTCTTCAACACATCCAGTGAAATTTTGAGCTGTCTGTGTTTGCTACATGAGGAGATATCACAAAGTATGCACTTTTGTGTTTCCATTGCTTTCAATGCATTTTGGCCTAAAACGTGCATTTGCTGTTTTCTCTCAAACGCAACATGGGAGAAAAACCATTTCATATCACATTTGTGGGTCTTGGTCTTCAACACATCCAGTGAAATTTTGAGCTGTCTGTGTTTGCTACAAGAGGAGATATCACAAAGTATGCGCTTTTGTTATTTCCATTGCTTTCAATGCATTTTGGCCTAAAACGTGCATTTTCTGTTTTCTCTTAAACGCAACATGGGAGAAAAACCATTTCACATCACATTTGTGGGTTTTGGTCTTCAACACATCCAGTGAAATTTTGAGCTGTCTGTGTTTGCTACAAGAGGAGATATCACAAAGTATGCGCTTTTGTTGTTTCCATTGCTTTCAATGCATTTTGGCCTAAAACGTGCATTTGCTGTTTTCTCTTAAACGCAACATGGGAGAAAAACCATTTCACATCACATTTGTGGGTCTTGGTCTTCAACACATCCAGTGAAATTTTGAGCTGTCTGTGTTTGCTACATGAGGAGATATCACAAAGTATGCGCTTTTGTGTTTCCATTGCTTTCAATGCATTTTGGCCTAAAACGTGCATTTGCTGTTTTCTCTCAAACGCAACATGGGAGAAAAACCATTTCACATCACATTTGTGGGTCTTGGTCTTCAACACATCCAGTGAAATTTTGAGCTGTCTGTGTTTGCTACAAGAGCAGATATCACAAAGTATGCGCTTTTGTTATTTCCATTGCTTTCAATGCATTTTGGCCTAAAACGTGCATTTGCTGTTTTCTTTTAAACGCAACATGGGAGAAAAACCATTTCACATCACATTTGTGGGTCTTGGTCTTCAACACATCCAGTGAAATTTTGAGCTGTCTGTGTTTGCTACAAGAGGAGATATCACAAAGTATGCACTTTTGTTGTTTTCATTGCTTTCAATGCATTTTGGCCTAAAACGTGCATTTGCTGTTTTCTCTTAAACGCAACATGGGAGAAAAACCATTTCACATCAAATTTGTGGGTCTTGGTTTTCAACACAATCTGTGAAATTTTGAGCTGTTTGTTTGCTACAAGAGGAGATATCACAAAGTATGCACTTTTGTTGTTTTCATTGGTTTCAATGTATTTTTCCCTAAAACGAGCATTTGCTGTTTTCTCTTAAACGCAACATGGGAGAAAAATCATTTCACATAGAATTTCTGGGCCTTGGTCTTCAACACAATCTGTGAAATTTTGAGCTCTCTGTGTTTGCTACAAGAGGAGATATCACAAAGCATGCGCTTTTGCTGTTTCCATTGGTTTCAATGCATTTTGGCCTAAAATGAGAATTTGCTGTTTTCTCTAAAACGCAACATGGGAGAAAAAACTATTTCACATCACATATGTGGGTCTTGGTCTTCAACACAATCTGTGAAATTTAAGCAGTCTGTGTTTGCTACAAGAAGAGATATCACAAAGTATGCGCTTTTGTTGTTTCCATTGGTTTCAATGCATTTTGGCCTAAAACAAGCATTTGCTGTTTTTTCTTAAACGCAACATGGTAGAAAAACCATTTCACATCACATTTGTGGTTGTTGGTCTTCAACACAATCTGTGAAATTTTGAGCTGTCTGTATTTGCTACAAGAGGAGATATCACAAAGTATGCGCTTTTGTTTGTTTCCAATGGTTTGAATGCATTTTGGCCTAAAATGAGCATTTGCTGTTTTCTCTTAAACGCAAATTGGGAGAAAAACCATTTCACATCACATTTGTGGGACTTGGTCTTCAACACAATCTGTGAAATTTTGAGCTGTCTGTGTTTGCGACAAGAGGAGATATCACAAAGTATGCGCTTTTGTTGTTTTCATTGGTTTCAATGCATTTTTCCCTAAAACGAGCATTTGCTGTTTTTTCTTAAATGCAACATCGGAGAAAAACCATTTCACATCACGTTTGTGGGTCTTGGTCTTCAACACAATCTGTGAAATTTTGAGCTGTCTGTGTTTGCTACAAGAGGAGATATCACAAAGTATGCGCTTTTTTGTTTCAATGCATTTTGGCCTAAAATGAGCATTTGCTGTTTTCTCTTAAACGCAACATGGTAGGAAAACCATTTCACATCACATTTGTGGGTCTTGGTCTTCAGCACAATCTGTGAAATTTTGAGCTGTCTGTGTTTGCTACAAGAGGAGATATCACAAAGTATACGCTTTTTTGTTTCCATTGGTTTCAATGCATTTTGGCCTAAAGTGAGCATTTGCTGTTTTCTCTTAAACGCAACATGGGAGAAAAACCATTTCAGATCACATATGTAGGTCTTGGTCTTCCACACAATCTGTGAAATTTTGAGCTGTCTGTGTTTGCTACTAGAGGAGATATCACAAAATATGCACTTTTGTTGTTTCCATTGGTTTCAATGCATTTTGGCATAAAATGAGCATTTGCTGTTTTCTCTTAAATGCAACATGGGAGAAAAACCATTTCACATCACATTTGTGGGACTAGGTCTTCAACACAATCTGTGAAATTTTGAGCTGTCTGTGTTTGCTACAAGAGTTGATATCACAAAGTATGCGCTTTTGTTGTTTCCACTGGTTTCAATGCATTTTGGCCAAAAACGAGCATTTGCTGTTTTCTCTTAAATGCAACATTGGAGAAAAACCATTTCACATCACATTTGTGGGTCTTGGTCTTCTCTTCAACACAATCTGTGAAATATTGAGCTGTCTGTGTTTGCTACAAGAGGAGATATCAAAAATAATGCGCTTTTGTTGTTTCCATTGGTTTCAATGCATTTTTCCCTAAAATGAGCATTTGCTGTTTTCTCTTAAACGCAACATGGGAGAAAAACCATTTCACATCACATTTGTGGGTCTTCGTCTTCAACACAATCTGTGAAATTTTGAGCTGTCTGTGTTTGCTACAAGAGGAGATATCACAAAGTATACGCTTTTATTGTTTCCATTGGTTTCAATGCATTTTAGCCTAAAGTGAGCATTTGCTGTTTTCTCTTAAACGCAACATGGGAGAAAAAACCATTTCACATCACATATGTGGGTATTAGTCTTCAACACAATCTGTGAAATTTTGAGCTGTCTGTGTTTGCTACAAGAGGAGATATCACAAAGTATGCGCTTTTGTTTGTTTCCATTGGTTTCAATGCATTTTGGCCTAAAACGAGCATTTGCTGTTTTCTCTTAAATGCAACATGGTAGAAAAACCATTTCACATCACATTTGTGGGTCTTGGTCTTCAACACAATCTGTGAAATTTTTAGCTGTCTGTGTTTGCTACAAGAGGAGATATCAGAAAATATGCGCTTTTGTTGTTTCCATTGGTTTCAATGCATTTTAGCCTAAAACAAGCATTTGCTGTTTTCTCTTAAACGCAACATGGGAGAAAAACCATTTCACATCACATTTGTGGGTCTTGGTCTTCAACACAATCTGTGAAATTTTGAGCTGTCTGTGTTTGCTACAAGAGGAGATATCACAAAGTATGCGCTTTTGTTGTTTCCATTGGTTTCAATGCATTTTGGCCTAAAGTGAGCATTTGCTGTTTTCTCTTAAACGCAACAGGGGAGAAAAACCATTTCAGATCACATATGTAGGTCTTGGTCTTCCACACAATCTGTGAAATTTTGAGCTGTCTGTGTTTGCTACTAGAGGAGATATCACAAAATATGCACTTTTGTTGTTTCCATTGGTTTCAATGCATTTTGGCCTAAAATGAGCATTTGCTGTTTTCTCTTAAATGCAACATGGGAGAAAAACCATTTCACATCACATTTGTGGGTCTTCGTCTTCAACACAATCTGTGAAATTTTGAGCTGTCTGTGTTTGCTACAAGAGGAGATATCACAAAGTATACGCTTTTGTTGTTTCCATTGGTTTCAATGCATTTTAGCCTAAAGTGAGCATTTGCTGTTTTCTCTTAAACGCAACATGGGAGAAAAACCATTTCACATCACATATGTGGGTATTAGTCTTCAACACAATCTGTGAAATTTTGAGCTGTCTGTGTTTGCTACAAGTGGAGATATCACAAAGTATGCGCTTTTCATTATTTCCATTGGTTTCAATGCATTTTGGCCTAAAACAAGCATTTGCTGTTTTCTCTTAAACTCAATATGGGAGAAAAACCATTTCACATCTTATTTGTGGGTCTTAGTCTTCAACACAATCTGTGAAATTTTGAGCTGTCTGTGTTTGCTACAAGAGGAGATATCAAAAGTATGCGCTTTTGTTGTTTTCATTGGTTTCAATGCAATTTTCCCTAAAACGAGCATTTGCTGTTTTTTCTTAAATGCAACATCGGAGAAAAACCGTTTCACATCACATTTGTGGGTCTTGGTCTTCAACACAATCTGTGAAATTTTGAGCAGTCTGTGTTTGCTACAAGAGGAGATATCACAAAGTATGCGCTTTTTTGTTTCAATGCATTTTGGCCTAAAATGAGCATTTGCTGTTTTCTCTTAAATGCAACATGGGAGAAAAACCATTTCACATCACATTTGTGGGACTAGGTCTTCAACATAATCTGTGAAATTTTGAGCTGTCTGTGTTTGCTACAAGAGTTGATATCACAAAGTATGCGCTTTTGTTTTTTTACATTGGTTTCAATGCATTTTGGCCAAAAACGAGCATTTGCTGTTTTCTCTTAAATGCAACATTGGAGAAAAACCATTTCACATCACATTTGTGGGTCTTGGTCTTCTCTTCAACACAATCTGTGAAATTTTGAGCTGCTTGTGTTTGCTACAAGAGGAGATATCACAAAGTATGCGCTTTTGTTTGTTTCCATTGGTTTCAATGCATTTTGGCCTAAAACGAGCATTTGCTGTTTTCTCTTAAATGCAACATGGTAGAAAAACCATTTCACATCACATTTGTGGGTCTTGGTCTTCAACACAATCTGTGAAATTTTGAGCTGTATGTGTTTGCTACAAGAGGAGATATCAGAAAATATGCGCTTTTGTTGTTTCCATTGGTTTCAATGCATTTTGGCCTAAAACGAGCATTTGCTGTTTTCTCTTAAACGCAACATGGGAGAAAAACCATTTCACATCACACTTGCGGGACTTGGTCTTCAACACAATCTTTGAAATTTTGAGCTGCCTTTGTTTGCTACAAGAGGAGATATCACAAAGTATGCACTTTTGTTTGTTTCCATTGGTTTCAATGCATTTTGGCATGAATCGAGTATTTGCTGTTTTCTCTTAAACGCAACATGGGAGAAAAACCATTTCACATCAAATTTGTGGGTCTTGGTTTTCAACACAATCTGTGAAATTTTGAGCTGTCTGTGTTTGCTACAAGAGGAGATATCAAAAATAATGCGCTTTTATTGTTTCCATTGGTTTCAATGCATTTTAGCCTAAAGTGAGCATTTGCTGTTTTCTCTTAAACGCAACATGGGAGAAAAACCATTTCACATCACATATGTGGGTATTAGTCTTCAACACAATCTGTGAAATTTTGAGCTGTCTGTGTTTGCTACAAGAGGAGATATCACAAAGTATGCGCTTTTGTTTGTTTCCATTGGTTTCAATGCATTTTGGCCTAAAACGAGCATTTGCTGTTTTCTCTTAAATGCAACATGGTAGAAAAACCATTTCACATCACATTTGTGGGTCTTGGTCTTCAACACAATCTGTGAAATTTTGAGCTGTCTGTGTTTGCTACAAGAGGAGATATCAGAAAATATGCGCTTTTGTTGTTTCCATTGGTTTCAATGCATTTTGGCCTAAAATAAGCATTTGCTGTTTTCTCTTAAACGCAACATGGGAGAAAAACCATTTCACATCACACTTGCGGGACTTGGTCTTCAACACAATCTGTGAAATTTTGAGCTGCCTTTGTTTGCTACAAGAGGAGATATCACAAAGTATGCACTTTTGTTTGTTTCCATTGGTTTCAATGCATTTTGGCCTAAAGTGAGCATTTGCTGTTTTCTCTTAAATGCAACAGGGGAGAAAAAACATTTCAGATCACATATGTAGGTCTTGGTCTTCCACACAATCTGTGAAATTTTGAGCTGTCTATGTTTGCTACAAGAGGAGATATCACAAAATATGCACTTTTGTTGTTTCCATTGGTTTCAATGCATTTTGGCCTAAAATGAGCATTTGCTGTTTTCTCTTAAATGCAACATGGGAGAAAAACCATTTCACATCACATTTGTGGGACTTGGTCTTCAACACAGTCTGTGAAATATTGAGCTGTCTGTGTTTGCTACAAGAGTTGATATCACAAAGTATGCGCTTTTGTTGTTTCCATTGGTTTCAATGCATTTTTGCCAAAAACGAGCATTTGCTGTTTTCTCTTAAACGCAACATTGGAGAAAAACCATTTCACATCACATTTGTGGGTCTTGGTCTTCTCTTCAACACAATCTGTGAAATATTGAGCTGTCTGTGTTTGCTACAAGAGGAAATATCAAAAATTATGCGCTTTTGTTGTTTCCATTGGTTTCAATGCATTTTTCCCTAAAATGAGCATTTGCTGTTTTCTCTTAAACGCAACATGGGAGAAAAACCATTTCACATCACATTTGTGGGTCTTCGTCTTCAACACAATCTGTGAAATTTTGAGCTTTCTGTGTTTGCTACAAGAGGAGATATCACAAAGTATACGCTTTTGTTGTTTCCATTGGTTTCAATGCATTTTAGCCTAAAGTGAGCATTTGCTGTTTTCTCTTAAACGCAACATGGGAGAAAAACCATTTCACATCACATATGTGGGTATTAGTCTTCAACACAATCTGTGAAATTTTAAGCTGTCTGTGTTTGCTACAAGTGGAGATATCACAAAGTATGCGCTTTTCATTATTTCCATTGGTTTCAATGCATTTTGGCCTAAAACAAGCATTTGCTGTTTTCTCTTAAACTCAATATGGGAGAAAAACCATTTCACATCTTATTTGTGGGTCTTAGTCTTCAACACAATCTGTAAAATTTTGAGCTGTCTGTGTTTGCTACAAGAGGAGATATCAAAAGTATGCGCTTTTGTTGTTTTCATTGGTTTCAATGCAATTTTCCCTAAAACGAGCATTTGCTGTTTTTTCTTAAATGCAACATCGGAGAAAAACCGTTTCACATCACATTTGTGGGTCTTCATCTTCAACACAATCTGTGACATTTTGAGCTCTCTCTGTTTGCTACAAGAGGAGATATCACAAAGTATGTGCTTTTGTTGTTTCCATTGGTTTCAATGCATTCTGGCCAAAAGTGAGCATTTGCTGTTTTCTCTTAAATGCAACATGGGAGAAAAACCATTTCACATCACATATGTGGGTCTTAGTCTTCAACACAATCTGTGAAATTTTGAGCTGTCTGTGTTTGCTACAAGAGGAGATATCACAAAGTATGCACTTTTGTTTGTTTCCATTGGTTTCAATGCATTTTGGCCTAAAACGAGCATTTGCTGTTTTCTCTTAAACGCAACATGGTAGAAAAACCATTTCACATCACATTTGTGGGTCTTGGTTTTCAACACAATCTGTGAAATTTTGAGCTGTCTGTGTTTGCTACAAGAGGAGATATCACAAAATATGCGCTTTTGTTGTTTCGATTGGTTTCAATGCATTTTGGCCTAAAATGAGCATTTGGTGTTTTCTCTTAAACGCAACATGGGAGAAAAACCATTTCACATCACATTTGTGGGACTTGGTCTTCAACACAATCTCTGAAATTTTTAGCTGTTTGTTTGCTACAAGAGGAGATATCACAAAGTATGCACTTTTGTTGTTTTCATTGGTTTCAATGCATTTTGGCCTAAAACAAATATCTGCTGTTTTCTCTTAAACGCAACATGGGAGAAAAACCATTTCACATCAAATTTGTGTGTCTTGGTTTTCAACACAATCTGTGAAATTTTGAGCTGTTTGTTTGCTACAAGAGGAGATATCAAAAAGTATGCACTTTTGTTGTTTTCATTGGTTTCAATGAATTTTTCCCTAAAACGAGCATTTGCTGTTTTCTCTTAAACGCAACATGGGAGAAAAATCATTTCACATAGAATTTCTGGGCCTTGGTCTTCAACACAATCTGTGAAATTTTGAGCTGTCTGTGTTTGCTACAAGAGGAGATATCACAAAGCTTGTGCTTTTCTGTTTCCATTGGTTTCAATGCATTTTGGCCTAAAATGATCATTTGCTGATTTCTCTAAAACGCAACATGGGAGAAAAAACTATTTCACATCACATATGTGGGTCTTGGTCTTCAACACAATCTGTGAAATTTAAGCAGTCTGTGTTTGCTACAAGAAGAGATATCACAAAGTGTGCGCTTTTGTTGTTTCCATTGGTTTCAATGCATTTTGGCCTAAAACAAGCATTTGCTGTTTTTTCTTAAACGCAACATGGTAGAAAAACCATTTCACATCACATTTGTGGGTCTTGGTCTTCAACACAATCTGTGAAATTTTGAGCTGTCTGTGTTTGCTACAAGAGGAGATATCACAAAGTATGCTCTTTTGTTGTTTCCATTGGTTTCAATGCATTTTGGCCTAAAATGAGCATTTGCTGTTTTCTCTTAAACGCAACATGGGAGAAAAACCATTTCACATCACATTTGTGGGACTTGGTCTTCAACACAATCTGTGAAATTTTGAGCTGTCTGTGTTTGCTACTAGAGGAGATATCACAAAGTATGCACTTTTGTTTGTTTCCATTGGTTTCAATGCATTTTGGCCTAAAACTAGTATTTGCTGTTTTCTCTTAAATGCAACATGGGAGAAAAACCATTTCACATCACATTTGTGGGTCTTGGTCTTCTCTTCAACAAAATCTGTGAAATATTGAGCTGTCTGTGTTTGCAACAAGAGGAGATATCACAAAGTAGGCACTTTGTTGTTTCCATTGGTTTCAATGCATTTTGGACTAAAACGAGCATTTGCTATTTTCTCTTCAATGCAACATGGGAGAAAAACCATTTCACATAACATTTGTGGGTCTTCGTCTTCAACACAATCTGTGAAATTTTGAGCTGTCTGTGTTTGCTACAAGAGGAGATATCACAAAGTATGCGCTTTTGTTGTTTCCATTGGTTTCAATGCATTTTGGCCTTAAATTAGCATTTGCTGTTTTCTCTTAAATGCAACATGGGAGAAAAACCATTTCACATCTTATTTGTGGGTCTTGGTCTTCAATACAACCTGTGAAATTTTGAGCTGTCTGTGTTTGCTACAAGTGGAGATATCACAAAGTATGCACTTTTGTTTGTTTCCATTGGTTTCAATGCATTTTGGCCTAAAACAAGCATTTGCTGTTTTCTCTTAAACGCAACATGGGATAAAAACCATTTCACATCTTATTTGTGGGTCTTGGTCTTCAACACAACCTGTGAAATTTTGAGCTGTCTGTGTTTGCTACAAGAGGAGATATCACAAAGTATGCACTTTTGTTTGTTTCCATTGGTTTCAATGCATTTTGGCCTAAAACAAGCATTTGCTGTTTTCTCTTAAACGCAACATCGGAGAAAAACCATTTCACATCACATTTGTGGGACTTGGTCTTCAACACAATCTGTGAAATTTTGAGCTGTCTGTGTTTGCTACAAGAGGAGATATCACAAAGTATGCGCTTTTGTTGTTTCCTTTGGTTTCAATTGATTTTGGCCTAAAACAAGCATTTGCTGTTTTCTCTTAAATGCAACATGGTAGAAAAACCATTTCACATCACATGTGTGGGTCTTGGTCTTCAACACAATCTGTGAAATTTTGAGCTGTCTGTGTTTGCTACAAGAGGAGATATCACAAAGTATGCTCTTTGTTTGTTTCCATTGGTTTCAATGCATTTTGGCCTAAAATGAGCATTTGCTGTTTTCTCTTCAACGCAACATGGAAAAAACCATTTCACATCACATTTGTGGGACTTGGTCTTCAACACAATCTGTGAAATTTTGAGCTGTTTGTGTTTGCTACAAGAGGAGATATCACAAAGTATGCGCTTTAGTTGTTTTCATTGGTTTCAATGCATTTTTCCCTAAAACGAGCATTTGCTGTTTTCTCTTAAATGCAACATCGGAGAAAAACCATTTCACATCACATTTGTGGGTCTTGGTCTTCTCTTCAACACAATCTGTGAAATATTGAGCTGTCTGTGTTTGCAATAAGAGGAGATATCACAAAGTAGGCACTTTTGTTGTTTCCATTGGTTTCAATGCATTTTGGACTAAAACGAGCATTTGCTGTTTTCTCTTCAATGCAACATGGGAGAAAAACCATTTCACATAACATTTGTGGGTCTTCGTCTTCAACACAATCTGTGAAATTTTGAGCTGTCTGTGTTTGCTACAAGAGGAGATATCACAAAGTATGCGCTTTTGTTGTTTCCATTGGTTTCAATGCATTTTGGCCAAAAACGAGCATTTGCTGTTTTCTCTTAAACGCAACATTGGAGAAAAACCATTTCACATCACATTTGTGGGTCTTGGTCTTCTCTTCAACACAATCTGTGAAATATTGAGCTGTCTGTGTTTGCTACAAGAGGAGATATCAAAAATTATGCGCTTTTGTTGTTTCCATTGGTTTCAATGCATTTTTCCCTAAAATGAGCATTTGCTGTTTTCTCTTAAACGCAACATGGGAGAAAAACCATTTCACATCACATTTGTGGGTCTTATTCTTCAACACAATCTGTGAAATTTTGAGCTGTCTGTGTTTGCTACAAGAGGAGATATCACAAAGTATACGCTTTTGTTGTTTCCATTGGTTTCAATGCATTTTAGCCTAAAGTGAGCATTTGCTGTTTTCTCTTAAACGCAACATGGGAGAAAGACCATTTCACATCACATATGTGGGTATTAGTCTTCAACACAATCTGTGAAATTTTGAGCTGTCTGTGTTTACTACAAGTGCAGATATCACAAAGTATGCGCTTTTCATTATTTCCATTGGTTTCAATACATTTTGGCCTAAAACAAGCATTTGCTGTTTTCTCTTAAACTCAACATGGGAGAAAAACCATTTCACATCTTATTTGTGGGTCTTAGTCTTCAACACAATCTGTGAAATTTTGAGCTGTCTGTGTTTGCTACAAGAGGAGATATGACAAAGTATGCGCTTTTGTTTGTTTCCATTGGTTTCAATGCATTTTGGCCTAAAATGAGCATTTGCTGTTTTCTCTTAAACGCAACATTGTAGAAAAACCATTTCACATCACATTTGTGGGTCTTGGTCTTCAACACAATCTGTGAAATTTTGAGCTGTCTGTGTTTGCTACAAGAGGAGATATCACAAAATATGCGCTTTTGTTGTTTCGATTGGTTTCAATGCATTTTGGCCTAAAATGAGCATTTGGTGTTTTCCCTTAAATGCAACATGGGAGAAAAACCATTTCACATCACATTTGTGGGACTTGGTCTTCAACACAGTCTCTGAAATTTTTAGCTGTTTGTTTGCTACAAGAGGAGATATCACAAAGTATGCACTTTTGTTGTTTTCATTGGTTTCAATGCATTTTGGCCTAAAACAAATATCTGCTGTTTTCTCTTAAACGCAACATGGGAGAAAAACCATTTCACATCACATTTGTGGTTGTTGGTCTTCAACACAATCTGTGAAATTTTGAGCTGTCTGTATTTGCTACAAGTGGAGATATCACAAATTATGCGCTTTTCATTATTTCCATTGGTTTCAATGCATTTTGGCCTAAAACAAGCATTTGCTGTTTTCTCTTAAATGCAACATGGGAGAAAAACCATTTCACATCTTATTTGTGGGTCTTGGTCTTCAACACAACCTGTGAAATTTTGAGCTGTCTGTGTTTGCTACAAGAGGAGATATCACAAAGTATGCACTTTTGTTTGTTTCCATTGGTTTCAATGCATTTTGGACTAAAACAAGCATTTGCTGTTTTCTCTTAAACGCAACATGGGAGAAAAACCATTTCACATCTTATTTGTGGGTCTTGGTCTTCATCACAACCTGTGAAATTTTGAGCTGTCTGTGTTTGCTACAAGAGGAGATATCACAAAGTATGCACTTTTGTTTGTTTCCATTGGTTTCAATGCATTTTGGCCTAAAACAAGCATTTGCTGTTTTCTCTTAAACGCAACATCGGAGAAAAACCATTTTACATCACATTTGTGGGTCTTGGTCTTCTCTTCAACACAATCTGTGAAATATTGAGCTGTCTGTGTTTGCTACAAGAGGAGATATAAAAAATTATGCGCTTTTGTTGTTTCCATTGGTTTCAATGCATTTTTCCCTAAAACGAGCATTTGCTGTTTTCTCTTAAATGCAATATGGTAGAAAAACAATTTCACATAAAATTTGTGGGTCCTGGTTTTCAACACAATCTGTGAAATTTTGAGCTGTCTGTGTTTGCTACAAGAGGAGATATCACAAAGTATGCTCTTTTGTTGTTCCATTGGTTTCAATGCATTTTGGCCTAAAATGAGCATTTGCTGTTTTCTCTTAAACGCAACATGGAAAAAACCATTTCACATCACATTTGTGGGACTTTGTCTTCAACACAATCTGTGAAATTTTGAGCTGTTTGTGTTTGCTACAAGAGGAGATATCACAAAGTATGCGCTTTTGTTGTTTTCATTGGTTTCAATGCATTTTTCCCTAAAACGAGCATTTGCTGTTTTCTCTTAAATGCAACATCGGAGAAAAACCATTTCACATCACATTTGTGGGTCTTGGTCTTCTCTTCAACACAATCTGTGAAATATTGAGCTGTCTGTGTTTGCAACAAGAGGAGATATCACAAAGTAGGCACTTTTGTTGTTTCCATTGGTTTCAATGCATTTTGGCCTAAAACAAGCATTTGCTGTTTTCTCTTAAACGAAACATGGGAGAAAACCATTTCACATCTTATTTGTGGGTCTTGGTCTTCAACACAACCTGTGAAATTTTGAGCTGTCTCTGTTTGCTACAAGAGGAGATATCACAAAGTATGCACTTTTGTTTGTTTCCATTGGTTTCAATGCATTTTTCCCTAAAACGAGCATTTGCTGTTTTCTCTTAAATGCAACATGGTAGAAAAACAATTTCACATCACATTAGTGTGTCTTGGTCTTCAACACAATCTATGAAATTTTGAGCTGTCTGTGTTTGCTAAAAGAGGAGATATCACAAAGTATGCGCTTTTGTTTGTTTCCATTGGTTTCAATGCATTTTGGCCTAAAACGAGCATTTGCTGTTTTCTCTTAAATGCAACATGGTAGAAAAACAATTTCACATCACATTTGTGGGTCTTGGTCTTCAACACAATCTGTGAAATTTTGAGCTGTCTGTGTTTGCTACAAGAGGAGATATCACAAAATATGCGCTTTTTTTGTTTCCATTGGTTTCAATGCATTTTGGCCTAAAACAAGCATTTGCTGTTTTTTCTTAAATGCAACATGGGAGAAAAACCATTTCACATCACACTTGTGGGACTTGGTCTTCAACACAATCTGTGAAATTTTGAGCTGTCTGTGTTTGCTACAAGAGGAGATATCACAAAGTATGCGCTTTTGTTGTTTCCATTGGTTTCAATGCATTTTGGCCTAAAGTGAGCATTTGCTGTTTTCTCTTAAACGCAACATGGGAGAAAAACCATTTCAGATCACATATGTAGGTCTTGGTCTTCCACACAATCTGTGAAATTTTGAGCTGTCTGTGTTTGCTACTAGAGGAGATATCACAAAATATGCACTTTTGTTGTTTCCTTTGGTTTCAATGCATTTTGGCCTAAAATGAGCATTTGCTGTTTTCTCTTAAATGCAACATGGGAGAAAAACCATTTCACCTCACATTTGTGGGACTTTGTCTTCAACACAGTCTGTGAAATTTTGAGCTGTCTGTGTTTGCTACAAGAGTTGATATCACAAAGTATGCGCTTTTGTTGTTTCCATTGGTTTCAATGCATTTTGGCCAAAAACGAGCATTTGCTGTTTTCTCTTAAACGCAACATTGGAGAAAAACCATTTCACATCACATTTGTGGGTCTTGGTCTTCTCTTCAACACAATCTGTGAAATATTGAGCTGTCTGTGTTTGCTACAAGAGGAGATATCAAAAATTATGCGCTTTTGTTGTTTCCATTGGTTTCAATGCATTTTTCCCTAAAATGAGCATTTGCTGTTTTCTCTTAAACGCAACATGGGAGAAAAACCATTTCACATCACATTTGTGGGTCTTATTCTTCAACACAATCTGTGAAATTTTGAGCTGTCTGTGTTTGCTACAAGAGGAGATATCACAAAGTATACGCTTTTGTTGTTTCCATTGGTTTCAATGCATTTTAGCCTAAAGTGAGCATTTGCTGTTTTCTCTTAAACGCAACATGGGAGAAAGACCATTTCACATCACATATGTGGGTATTAGTCTTCAACACAATCTGTGAAATTTTGAGCTGTCTGTGTTTGCTACAAGTGGAGATATCACAAAGTATGCGCTTTTCATTATTTCCATTGGTTTCAATGCATTTTGGCCTAAAACAAGCATTTGCTGTTTTCTCTTAAATGCAACATGGGAGAAAAACCATTTCACATCTTATTTGTGGGTCTTGGTCTTCAACACAACCTGTGAAATTTTGAGCGTTCTGTGTTTGCTACAAGAGGAGATATCACAAAGTATGCACTTTTGTTTGTTTCCATTGGTTTCAATGCATTTTGGACTAAAACAAGCATTTGCTGTTTTCTCTTAAACGCAACATGGGAGAAAAACCATTTCACATCTTATTTGTGGGTCTTGGTCTTCAACACAACCTGTGAAATTTTGAGCTGTCTGTGTTTGCTACAAGAGGAGATATCACAAAGTATGCACTTTTGTTTGTTTCCATTGGTTTCAATGCATTTTGGCCTAAAACAAGCATTTTCTGTTTTCTCTTAAACGCATCATCGGAGAAAAACCATTTTACATCACATTTGTGGGTCTTGGTCTTCTCTTCAACACAATCTGTGAAATATTGAGCTGTCTGTGTTTGCTACAAGAGGAGATATAAAAAATTATGCGCTTTTGTTGTTTCCATTGGTTTCAATGCATTTTTCCCTAAAACGAGCATTTGCTGTTTTCTCTTAAATGCAACATGGTAGAAAAACAATTTCACATCACATTTGTGGGTCTTGGTCTTCAACACAATCTGTGAAATTTTGAGCTGTCTGTGTTTGCTAAAAGAGGAGATATCACAAAGTATGCACTTTTGTTTGTTCCAATGGTTTCAATGCATTTTGGCCTAAAATGAGCATTTGCTGTTTTCTCTTAAACGCAAATTGGGAGAAAAACCATTTCACATCACATTTGTGGGCCTTGGTCTTCAACACAATCTGTGAAATTTTGAGCTGTCTGTGTTTGCTACAAGAGGAGATATCACAAAGTATGCGCTTTTGTTGTTTCCTTTGGTTTCAATTGATTTTGGCCTAAAATGAGCATTTGCTGTTTTCTCTTAAATGCAACATGGTAGAAAAACCATTTCACATCACATGTGTGGGTCTTGGTCTTCAACACAATCTGTGAAATTTTGAGCTGTCTGTGTTTGCTACAAGAGGAGATATCACAAAGTATGCTCTTTTGTTGTTTCCATTGGTTTCAATGCATTTTGGCCTAAAACGAGCATTTGCTGTTTTCTCTTAAATGCAACATGGGAGAAAAACCATTTCACATCACATTTGTGGGACTTGGACTTCAACACAATCTGTGAAATTTTGAGCTGTCTGTGTTTGCTACAAGAGGAGATATCACAAAGTATGCTCTTTTGTTGTTTCCATTGGTTTCAATGCATTTTGGCCTAAAATGAGCATTTGCTGTTTTCTCTTAAACGCAACATGGAAAAAACCATTTCACATCACATTTGTGGGAATTTGTCTTCAACACAGTCTGTGAAATTTTGAGCTGTTTGTGTTTGCTACAAGAGGAGATATCACAAAGTATGCGCTTTTGTTGTTTTCATTGGTTTCAATGCATTTTTCCCTAAAACAAGCATTTGCTGTTTTCTCTTAAATGCAACATCGGAGAAAAACCATTTCACATCACATTTGTGGGTCTTGGTCTTCTCTTCAACACAATCTGTGAAATATTGAGCTGTCTGTGTTTGCAACAAGAGGAGATATCACAAAGTAGGCACTTTTGTTGTTTCCATTGGTTTCAATGCATTTTGGCCTAAAACAAGCATTTGCTGTTTTCTCTTAAACGAAACATGGGAGAAAACCATTTCACATCTTATTTGTGGGTCTTGGTCTTCAACACAACCTGTGAAATTTTGAGCTGTCTCTGTTTGCTACAAGAGGAGATATCACAAAGTATGCACTTTTGTTTGTTTCCATTGGTTTCAATGCATTTTTCCCTAAAACGAGCATTTGCTGTTTTCTCTTAAATGCAACATGGTAGAAAAACAATTTCACATCACATTAGTGTGTCTTGGTCTTCAACACAATCTATGATATTTTGAGCTGTCTGTGTTTGCTAAAAGAGGAGATATCACAAAGTATGCGCTTTTGTTTGTTTCCATTGGTTTCAATGCATTTTGGCCTAAAACGAGCATTTGCTGTTTTCTCTTAAATGCAACATGGTAGAAAAACAATTTCACATCACATTTGTGGGTCTTGGTCTTCAACACAATCTGTGAAATTTTGAGCTGTCTGTGTTTGCTACAAGAGGAGATATCACAAAATATGCGCTTTTTTTGTTTCCATTGGTTTCAATGCATTTTGGCCTAAAACAAGCATTTGCTGTTTTCTCTTAAATGCAACATGGGAGAAAAACCATTTCACATCACACTTGTGGGACTTGGTCTTCAACACAATCTGTGAAATTTTGAGCTGTCTGTGTTTGCTACAAGAGGAGATATCACAAAGTATGCGCTTTTGTTGTTTCCATTGGTTTCAATGCATTTTGGCCTAAAGTGAGCATTTGCTGTTTTCTCTTAAACGCAACATGGGAGAAAAACCATTTCAGATCACATATGTAGGTCTTGGTCTTCCACACAATCTGTGAAATTTTGAGCTGTCTGTGTTTGCTACTAGAGGAGATATCACAAAATATGCACTTTTGTTGTTTCCTTTGGTTTCAATGCATTTTGGCCTAAAATGAGCATTTGCTGTTTTCTCTTAAATGCAACATGGGAGAAAAACCATTTCACCTCACATTTGTGGGACTTTGTCTTCAACACAGTCTGTGAAATTTTGAGCTGTCTGTGTTTGCTACAAGAGTTGATATCACAAAGTATGCGCTTTTGTTGTTTCCATTGGTTTCAATGCATTTTGGCCAAAAACGAGCATTTGCTGTTTTCTCTTAAACGCAACATTGGAGAAAAACCATTTCACATCACATTTGTGGGTCTTGGTCTTCTCTTCAACACAATCTGTGAAATATTGAGCTGTCTGTGTTTGCTACAAGAGGAGATATCAAAAATTATGCGCTTTTGTTGTTTCCATTGGTTTCAATGCATTTTTCCCTAAAATGAGCATTTGCTGTTTTCTCTTAAACGCAACATGGGAGAAAAACCATTTCACATCTTATTTGTGGGTCTTATTCTTCAACACAATCTGTGAAATTTTGAGCTGTCTGTGTTTGCTACAAGAGGAGATATCACAAAGTATGCACTTTTGTTTGTTTCCATTGGTTTCAATGCATTTTGGACTAAAACAAGCATTTGCTGTTTTCTCTTAAACGCAACATGGGAGAAAAACCATTTCACATCTTATTTGTGGGTCTTGGTCTTCAACACAACCTGTGAAATTTTGAGCTGTCTGTGTTTGCTACAAGAGGAGATATCACAAAGTATGCACTTTTGTTTGTTTCCATTGGTTTCAATGCATTTTGGCCTAAAACAAGCATTTGCTGTTTTCTCTTAAACGCAACATCGGAGAAAAACCATTTTACATCACATTTGTGGGTCTTGGTCTTCTCTTCAACACAATCTGTGAAATATTGAGCTGTCTGTGTTTGCTACAAGAGGAGATATAAAAAATTATGCGCTTTTGTTGTTTCCATTGGTTTCAATGCATTTTTCCCTAAAACGAGCATTTGCTGTTTTCTCTTAAATGCAACATGGTAGAAAAACAATTTCACATCACATTTGTGGGTCTTGGTCTTCAACACAATCTGTGAAATTTTGAGCTGTCTGTGTTTGCTAAAAGAGGAGATATCACAAAGTATGCACTTTTGTTTGTTCCAATGGTTTCAATGCATTTTGGCCTAAAATGAGCATTTGCTGTTTTCTCTTAAACGCAAATTGGGAGAAAAACCATTTCACATCACATTTGTGGGCCTTGGTCTTCAACACAATCTGTGAAATTTTGAGCTGTCTGTGTTTGCTACAAGAGGAGATATCACAAAGTATGCGCTTTTGTTGTTTCCTTTGGTTTCAATTGATTTTGGCCTAAAATGAGCATTTGCTGTTTTCTCTTAAATGCAACATGGTAGAAAAACCATTTCACATCACATGTGTGGGTCTTGGTCTTCAACACAATCTGTGAAATTTTGAGCTGTCTGTGTTTGCTACAAGAGGAGATATCACAAAGTATGCTCTTTTGTTGTTTCCATTGGTTTCAATGCATTTTGGCCTAAAACGAGCATTTGCTGTTTTCTCTTAAATGCAACATGGGAGAAAAACCATTTCACATCACATTTGTGGGACTTGGACTTCAACACAATCTGTGAAATTTTGAGCTGTCTGTGTTTGCTACAAGAGGAGATATCACAAAGTATGCTCTTTTGTTGTTTCCATTGGTTTCAATGCATTTTGGCCTAAAATGAGCATTTGCTGTTTTCTCTTAAACGCAACATGGAAAAAACCATTTCACATCACATTTGTGGGACTTTGTCTTCAACACAATCTGTGAAATGTTGAGCTGTTTGTGTTTGCTACAAGAGGAGATATCACAAAGTATGCGCTTTTGTTGTTTTCATTGGTTTCAATGCATTTTTCCCTAAAACGAGCATTTGCTGTTTTCTCTTAAATGCAACATCGGAGAAAAACCATTTCACATCACATTTGTGGGTCTTGGTCTTCTCTTCAACACAATCTGTGAAATATTGAGCTGTCTGTGTTTGCAACAAGAGGAGATATCACAAAGTAGGCACTTTTGTTGTTTCCATTGGTTTCAATGCATTTTGGCCTAAAACAAGCATTTGCTGTTTTCTCTTAAACGAAACATGGGAGAAAACCATTTCACATCTTATTTGTGGGTCTTGGTCTTCAACACAACCTGTGAAATTTTGAGCTGTCTCTGTTTGCTACAAGAGGAGATATCACCAAGTATGCACTTTTGTTTGTTTCCATTGGTTTCAATGCATTTTTCGCTAAAACGAGCATTTGCTGTTTTCTCTTAAATGCAACATGGTAGAAAAACAATTTCACATCACATTTGTGGGTCTTGGTCTTCAACACAATCTGTGAAATTTTGAGCTGTCTGTGTTTGCTACAAGAGGAGATATCACAAAATATGCGCTTTTTTTGTTTCCATTGGTTTCAATATATTTTGGCCTAAAACAAGCATTTGCTGTTTTCTCTTAAATGCAACATGGGAGAAAAACCATTTCACATCACACTTGTGGGACTTGGTCTTCAACACAATCTGTGAAATTTTGAGCTGTCTGTGTTTGCTACAAGAGGAGATATCACAAAGTATGTGCTTTTGTTGTTGCCATTGGTTTCAATGCATTTTGGCCAAAAACGAGCATTTGCTGTTTTCTCTTAAACGCAACATTGGAGAAAAACCATTTCACATCACATTTGTGGGTCTTAGTCTTCAACACAATCTGTGAAATTTTGAGCTGTCTGTGTTTGCTACAAGAGGAGATATGACAAAGTATGCGCTTTTGTTTGTTTCCATTGGTTTCAATGCATTTTGGCCTAAAATTAGCATTTGCTGTTTTCTCTTAAACGCAACATGGTAGAAAAACCATTTCACATCACATTTGTGTGTCTTGGTCTTCAACACAATCTGTGAAATTTTGAGCTGTCTGTGTTTGCTACAAGAGGAGATATCACAAAATATGCGCTTTTGTTTGTGTCGATTGGTTTCAATGCATTTTGGCCTAAAATGAGCATTTGGTGTTTTCCCTTAAATGCAACATGGGAGAAAAACCATTTCACATCACATTTGTGGGACTTGGTCTTCAACACAGTCTCTGAAATTTTTAGCTGTTTGTTTGCTACAAGAGGAGATATCACAAAGTATGCACTTTTGTTGTTTCCATTGGTTTCAATGTATTTTGGCCTAAAACAAATATCTGCTGTTTTCTCTTAAACGCAACATGGGAGAAAAACCATTTCACATCAAATTTGTGGGTCTTTTTCTTCAACACAATCTGTGAAATTTTGAGCTGTCTGTATTTGCTACAAGAGGAGATATCACAAAGTATGCGCTTTTGTTTGTTTCCAATGGTTTGAATGCATTTTGGTCTAAAATGAGCATTTGCTGTTTTCTCTTAAACGCAAATTGGGAGAAAAACCATTTCACATCACATTTGTGGGACATGGTCTTCAACACAATCTGTGAAATTTTGAGCTGTCTGTGTTTGCTACAAGAGGAGATATCACAAAGTATGCGCTTTTGTTGTTTCCTTTGGTTTCAATTGATTTTGGCCTAAAATGAGCATTTGCTGTTTTCTCTTAAACGCAACATGGGGGAAAAACCATTTCACATCACATGTGTGGGTCTTGGTCTTCAACACAATCTGTGAAATTTTGAGCTGTCTGTGTTTGCTACAAGAGGAGTTATCACAAAGTATGCTCTTTTGTTGTTTCCATTGGTTTCAATGCATTTTGGACTAAAACGAGCATTTGCTGTTTTCTCTTAAACGCAACATGGGAGAAAAACCATTTCACATCACATTTGTGGGACTTGGTTTTCAACACAACCTTTGAAATTTTGAGCTGTCTGTGTTTGCTACAAGAGGAGATATCACAAAGTATGCACTTTTGTTTGTTTCCATTGGTTTCAATGCATTTTGGCCTAAAACAAGGATTTGCTGTTTTCTCATAATCGCAACATGGGAGAAAAACCATTTCACATCACATTTGTGGGTCCTGGTTTTCAACACAACCTGTGAAATTTTGAGCTGTCTGTGTTTGCTACAAGAGGAGATATCACAAAGTATGCGCTTTTGTTGTTTTCATTGGTTTCAATGCATTTTTCCCTAAAACGAGCATTTGCTGTTTTCTCTTAAACGCAACATCGGAGAAAAACCATTTCACATCACATTTGTGGGTCTTGGTCTTCTCTTCAACACAATCTGTGAAATATTGAGCTGTCTGTGTTTGCTACAAGAGGAGATATCAAAAATTATGCGCTTTTGTTGTTTCCATTGGTTTCAATGCATTTTTCCCTAAAACGAGCATTTGCTGTTTTCTCTTAAATGCAACATGGTAGAAAAACAATTTCACATCACATTTGTGGGTCTTGGTCTTCAACACAATCTGTGAAATTTTGAGCTGTCTGTGTTTGCTACAAGAGGAGATATCACAAAGTATGCGCTTTTGTTGTTTTCATTGGTTTCAATGCATTTTTCCCTAAAACGAGCATTTGCTGTTTTTTCTTAAATGCAACATCAGAGAAAAACCATTTCACATCACATTTGTGGGTCTTGGTCTTCAACACAATCTGTGAAATTTTGAGCTGTCTGTGTTTGCTACAAGAGGAGATATCACAAAGTATGCACTTTTTTGTTTCAATGCATTTTGGCCTAAAATGAGCGTTTGCTGTTTTCTCTTAAATGCAACATGGGAGAAAAACCATTTCACATCACATTAGTGGGTCTTCATCTTCAACACAATCTGTGAAATTTTGAGCTCTCTCTGTTTGCTACAAGAGGAGATATCACAAAGTATGCGCTTTTGTTGTTTCCATTGGTTTCAATGCATTTTGGCCAAAAGTGAACATTTGCTGTTTTCTCTTAAATGCAACATGGGAGAAAAACCATTTCACATCACATTTGTGGGTCTTGGTCTTCTCTTCAACACAATCTGTGAAATATTGAGCTGTCTGTGTTTACAACAAGAGGAGATATCACAAAGTAAGCGCTTTTGTTGTTTCCATTGGTTTCAATGCATTTTGGCCTTAAATGAGCATTTGCTGTTTTCTCTTAAACGCAACATGGGAGAAAAACCATTTTTACATCACATTTGTGGGTCTTGGTCTTAAAACACAATCTGTGAAATTTTGAACTGTCTGTGTTTGCTACAAGTGGAGATATCACAAAGTATGCACTTTTCATTATTTCCATTGGTTTCAATGCATTTTGGCCTAAAACAAGCATTTGCTGTTTTCTCTTAAATGCAACATGGGAGAAAAACCATTTCACATCTTATTTGTGGGTCTTGGTCTTCAACACAACCTGTGAAATTTTGAGCTGTCTGTGTTTGCTACAAGAGGAGATATCACAAAGTATGCACTTTTGTTTGTTTCCATTGGTTTCAATGCATTTTGGCCTAAAACAAGCATTTGCTGTTTTCTCTTAAACGCAACATGGGAGAAAAACCATTTCACATCTTCTTTGTGGGTCTTGGTCTTCAACACAACCTGTGAAATTTTGAGCTGTCTGTGTTTGCTACAAGAGGAGATATCACAAAGTATGCACTTTTGTTTGTTTCCATTGGTTTCAATGCATTTTGGCCTAAAACAAGCATTTGCTGTTTTCTCTTAAAAGCAACATCGGAGAAAAAACCATTTTACATCACATTTGTGGGTCTTGGTCTTCTCTTCAACACAATCTGTGAAATATTGAGCTGTCTGTGTTTGCTACAAGAGGAGATATCAAAAATTATGCGCTTTTGTTGTTTCCATTGGTTTCAATGCATTTTTCCCTAAAACGAGCATTTGCTGTTTTCTCTTATATGCAACATAGTAGAAAAACAATTTCACATCACATTTGTGGGTCTTGGTCTTCAACACAATCTGTGAAATTTTGAGCTGTCTGTGTTTGCTACAAGAGGAGATATCACAAAGTATGCGCTTTTGTTGTTTTCATTGGTTTCAATGCATTTTTCCCTAAAATGAGCATTTGCTGTTTTTTCTTAAATGCAACATCAGAGAAAAACCATTTCACATCAAATTTGTGGGTCTTGGTCTTCAACACAATCTGTGAAATTTTGAGCTGTCTGTGTTTGCTGCAAGAGGAGATATCACAAAGTATGCGCTTTTTTGTTTCAATGCATTTTGGCCTAAAGCGAGCATTTGCTGTTTTCTCTTAAAAGCAACATGGGAGAAAAACCATTTCACATCACATTTGTGGGTCTTCATCTTCAACACAATCTGTGAAATTTTGAGCTCTCTCTGTTTGCTACAAGAGGAGATATCACAAAGTATGTGCTTTTGTTGTTTCCATTGGTTTTAATGCATTTTGGCCAAAAGTGAACATTTGCTGTTTTCTCTTAAACGCAACATGGGAGAAAAAACTATTTCACATCACATATGTGGGTCTTGGTCTTCAACACAATCTGTGAAATTTAAGCAGTCTGTGTTTGCTACAAGAAGAGATATCACAAAGTATGCGCTTTTGTTGTTTCCATTGGTTTCAATGCTTTTTGGCCTAAAACAAGCATTTGCTGTTTTTTTTGTCTTAAACGCAACATGGTAGAAAAACCATTTCACATCACATTTGTGGGTGTTGGTCTTCAACACAATCTGTGAAATTTTGAGCTGTCTGTATTTGCTACAAGAGGAGATATCACAAAGTATGCGCTTTTGTTTGTTTCCAATGGTTTCAATGCATTTTGGTCTAAAATGAGCATTTGCTGTTTTCTCTTAAACGCAAATTGGGAGAAAAACCATTTCACATCACTTTTGTGGGACTTGGTCTTCAACACAATCTGTGAAATTTTGAGCTGTCTGTGTTTGCTACAAGAGGAGATATCACAAAGTATGCTCTTTTGTTGTTTCCATTGGTTTCAATGCATTTTGGCCTAAAACGAGCATTTGCTGTTTTCTCTTAAACGCAACATGGGAGAAAAACCATTTCACATTACATTTGTGGGACTTGGTCTTCACCACAATCTGTGAAATTTTGAGCTGTCTGTGTTTGCTACAAGAGGAGATATCACAAAGTATGCACTTTTGTTTGTTTCCATTGGTTTCAATGCATTTTGGCCTAAACTAGTATTTGCTGTTTTCTCTTAAATGCAACATGGGAGAAAAACCATTTCACATCACATTTGTGGGTCTTGGTCTTCTCTTCAACACAATCTGTGAAATATTGAGCTGTCTGTGTTTGCAACAAGAGGAGATATCACAAAGTAGGCACTTTTGTTGTTTCCATTGGTTTCAATGCATTTTGGACTAAAACGAGCATTTGCTGTTTTCTCTTCAATTCAACATGGGAGAAAAAACCATTTCACATAACATTTGTGGGTCTTCGTCTTCAACACAATCTGTGAAATTTTGAGCTGTCTGTGTTTGCTACAAGAGGAGATATCACAAAGTAAGCGCTTTTGTTGTTTCCATTGGTTTCAATGCATTTTGGCCTTAAATGAGCATTTGCTGTTTTCTCTTAAACGCAACATGGGAGAAAAACCATTTTACATCACATTTGTGGGTCTTGGTCTTAAAACACAATCTGTGAAATTTTGAACTGTCTGTGTTTGCTACAAGTGGAGATATCACAAAGTATGCGCTTTTCATTATTTCCATTGGTTTCAATGCATTTTGGCCTAAAACAAGCATTTGCTGTTTTTTTCTTAAATGCAACATGGGAGAAAATCCATTTCACATCTTATTTGTGGGTCTTGGTCTTCAACACAACCTGTGAAATTTTGAGCTGTCTGTGTTTGCTACAAGAGGAGATATCACAAAGTATGCACTTTTGTTTGTTTCCATTGGTTTCAATGCATTTTGGCCTAAAACAAGCATTTGCTGTTTTCTCTTAAACGCAACATGGGAGAAAAACCATTGCACATCTTATTTGTGGGTCTTGGTCTTCAACACAACCTGTGAAATTTTGAGCTGTCTGTGTTTGCTACAAGAGGAGATATCACAAAGTATGCACTTTTGTTTGTTTCCATTGGTTTTCAATGCATTTTGGCCTAAAACAAGCATTTGCTGTTTTCTCTTAAACGCAACATCGGAGAAAAAACCATTTTACATCACATTTGTGGGTCTTGGTCTTCTCTTCAACACAATCTGTGAAATATTGAGCTGTCTGTGTTTGCTACAAGAGGAGATATCAAAAATTATGCGCTTTTGTTGTTTCCATTGGTTTCAATGCATTTTTCCCTAAAACGAGCATTTGCTGTTTTCTCTTAAATGCAGCATGGTAGAAAAACAATTTCACATCACATTTGTGGGTCTTGGTATTCAACACAATCTGTGAAATTTTGAGCTGTCTGTGTTTGCTAAAAGAGGAGATATCACAAATTATGCGCTTTTGTTTGTTCCTATGGTTTCAATGCATTTTGGCCTAAAATGAGCATTTGCTGTTTTCTCTTAAACGCAAATTGGGAGAAAAACCATTTCACATCACATTTGTGGGACTTGGTCTTCAACACAATCTGTGAAATTTTGAGCTGTCTGTGTTTGCTAAATGAGGAGATATCACAAAGTATGCGCTTTTGTTGTTTCCTTTGGTTTCAATTGATTTTGGCCTAAAATGAGCATTTGCTGTTTTCTCTTAAATGCAACATGGTAGAAAAACCATTTCACATCACATGTGTGGGTCTTGGTCTTCAACACAATCTGTGAAATTTTGAGCTGTCTGTGTTTGCTACAAGAGGAGATATCACAAAGTATGCTCTTTTGTTGTTTCCATTGGTTTCAATGCATTTTGGCCTAAAACGAGCATTTGCTGTTTTCTCTTAAACGCAACATGGGAGAAAAACCATTTCACATCACATTTGTGGGACTTGGTCTTCAACACAATCTGTGAAATTTTGAGCTGTCTGTGTTTGCTACAAGAGGAGATATCACAAAGTATGCTCTTTTGTTGTTTCCATTGGTTTCAATGCATTTTGGCCTAAAATGAGCATTTGCTGTTTTCTCTTAAACGCAACATGGGAGAAAACCATTTCACATCACATTTGTGGGACTTTGTCTTCAACACAATCTGTGAAATTTTGAGCTGTTTGTGTTTGCTACAAGAGGAGATATCACAAAGTATGCGCTTTTGTTGTTTTCATTGGTTTCAATGCATTTCTCCCTAAAACGAGCATTTGCTGTTTTCTCTTAAATGCAACATCGGAGAAAAAACCATTTCACATCACATTTGTGGGTCTTGGTCTTCTCTTCAACACAATCTGTGAAATATTGAGCTGTCTGTGTTTGCAACAAGAGGAGATATCACAAAGTAGGCACTTTTGTTGTTTCCATTGGTTTCAATGCATTTTGGACTAAAACGAGCATTTGCTGTTTTCTCTTCAATGCAACATGGGAGCAAAACCATTTCACATAACATTTGTGGGTCTTCGTCTTCAACACAATCTGTGAAATTTTGAGCTGTCTGTGTTTGCTACAAGAGGAGATATCACAAAGTATGCGCTTTTGTTGTTTCCATTGGTTTCAATGCATTTTGGCCTTAAATGAGCATTTGCTGTTTTCTCTTAAACGCAACATGGGAGAAAAACCATTTTACATCACATTTGTGGGTCTTGGTCTTAAAACACAATCTGTGAAATGTTGAACTGTCTGTGTTTGCTACAAGTGGAGATATCACAAAGTATGCGCTTTTCATTATTTCCAATGGTTTCAATGCATTTTGGCCTAAAACAAGCATTTGCTGTTTTCTCTTAAACGCAACATGGGAGAAAACCATTTCACATCTTATTTGTGGGTCTTGGTCTTCAACACAACCTGTGAAATTTTGAGCTGTCTGTGTTTGCTACAAGAGGAGATATCACAAAGTATGAACTTTTGTTTGTTTCCATTGGTTTCAATGCATTTTGGCCTAAAACAAGCATTTGCTGTTTTCTCTTAAACGCAACATGGGAGAAAAACCGTTTCACATCTTATTTGTGGGTCTTGGTCTTCAACACAACCTGTGAAATTTTGAGCTGTCTGTGTTTGCTACAAGAGGAGATATCACAAAGTATGCACTTTTGTTTGTTTCCATTGGTTTCAATGCATTTTGGCCTAAAACAAGCATTTGCTGTTTTCTCTTAAATGCAACATCGGAGAAAAACCATTTCACATCACATTTGTGGGTCTTGGTCTTCTCTTCAACACAATCTGTGAAATATTGAGCTGTCTGTGTTTGCTACAAGTGGAGATATCAAAAATTATGCGCTTTTGTTGTTTCCATTGGTTTCAATGCATTTTTCCCTAAAACGAGCATTTGCTGTTTTCTCTTAAATGCAACATGGTAGAAAAAAATTTCACATCACATTAGTGTGTCTTGGTCTTCAACACAATCTATGAAATTTTGAGCTGTCTGTGTTTGCTAAAAGAGGAGATATCACAAAGTATGCGCTTTTGTTTGTTTCCATTGGTTTCAATGCATTTTGGCCTAATACGAGCATTTGCTGTTTTCTCTTAAATGCAACATGGTAGAAAAACAATTTCACATCACATGTGTGGGTCTTGGTCTTCAACACAATCTGTGAAATTTTGAGCTGTCTGTGTTTGCTACAAGAGGAGATATCACAAAATATGCGCTTTTGTTGTTTCCATTGGTTTCAATGCATTTTGGCCTAAAACAAGCATTTGCTGTTTTCTCTTAAATGCAACATGGGAGAAAAACCATTTCACATCACACTTGTGGGACTTGGTCTTCAACACAATCTGTGAAATTTTGAGCTGCCTTTGTTTGCTACAAGAGGAGATATCACAAAGTATGCACTTTAGTTTGTTTCCATTGGTTTCAATGCATTTTGGCCTAAAACGAGTATTTGCTGTTTTCTCTTAAACGCAACATGGGAGAAAAACCATTTCACATCAAATTTGTGGGTCTTGGTTTTCAACACAATCTGTGAAATTTTGAGCTGTCTGTGTTTGCTACAAGAGGAGATATCACAAAGTAGGCGCTTTTGTTGTTTTCATTGGTTTCAATGCATTTTTCCCTAAAACGAGCATTTGCTGTTTTTTCTTAAATGCAACATGGGAGAAAAACCAATTTACATCGCATTTGTGGGTCTTGGTCTTCAACACAATCTGTGAAATTTTGAGCTGTCTCTGTTTGCTACAAGAGGAGATATCACAAAGTATGCGCTTTTGTTGTTTCCATTGGTTTCAATGCATTTTGGCCTAAAATGAGCATTTGCTGTTTTCTCTTAAATGCAACATGGGAGAAAAACCATTTCACATCACATTTGTGGGACTTGGTCTTCAACACAATCTGTGAAATTTTGAGCTGTCTGTGTTTGCTACAAGAGTTGATATCACAAAGTATGCGCTTTTGTTGTTTCCATTGGTTTCAATGCATTTTGGCCTAAAACTAGTATTTGCTGTTTTCTCTTAAACGCAACATTGGAGAAAAACCATTTCACATCACATTTCTGGGTCTTGGTCTTCTCTTCAACACAATCTGTGAAATATTGAGCTGTCTGTGTTTGCTACAAGAGGAGATATCACAAAGTATGCGCTTTTGTTTGTTTCCAATGGTTTCAATGCATTTTGGCCTAAAACGAGCATTTGCTGTTTTCTCTTAAATGCAACATGGTAGAAAAACCATTTCACATCACATTTGTGGGTCTTGGTCTTCAACACAATCTGTGAAATTTTGAGCTGTCTGTGTTTGCTACAAGAGGAGATATCACAAAATATGCGCTTTTGTTGTTTCCATTGGTTTCAATGCATTTTGGCCTAAAACAAGCATTTGCTGTTTTCTCTTAAACAGCAACATGGGAGAAAAACCATTTCACATCACACTTGTGGGACTTGGTCTTCAACACAATCTGTGAAATTTTGAGCTGTCTGTGTTTGCTACAAGAGGAGATATCACAAAGTATGCGCTTTTGTTGTTTCCATTGCTTTCAATGCATTTTGGCCTAAAGTGAGCATTTGCTGTTTTCTCTTAAACGCAACATGGGAGAAAAACCATTTCAGATCACATATGTAGGTCTTGGTCTTCCACACAATCTGTGAAATTTTGAGCTGTCTGTGTTTGCTACTAGAGGAGATATCACAAAATATGCACTTTTGTTGTTTCCATTGGTTTCAATGCATTTTGGCATAAAATGAGCATTTGCTGTTTTCTCTTAAATGCAACATGGGAGAAAAACCATTTCACATCACATTTGTGGGACTTTGTCTTCAACACAGTCTGTGAAATTTTGAGCTGTCTGTGTTTGCTACAAGAGTTGATATCACAAAGTATGCGCTTTTGTTGTTTCCATTGGTTTGAATGCATTTTGGCCAAAAACGAGCATTTGCTGTTTTCTCTTAAACGCAACATTGGAGAAAAACCATTTCACATCACATTTGTGGGTCTTGGTCTTCTCTTCCACACAATCTGTGAAATATTGAGCTGTCTGTGTTTGCTACAAGAGGAGATATCAAAAATTATGCGCTTTTGTTGTTTCCATTGGTTTCAATGCATTTTTCCCTAAAATGAGCATTTGCTGTTTTCTCTGAAACGCAACATGGGAGAAAAACCATTTCACATCACATTTGTGGGTCTTATTCTTCAACACAATCTGTGAAATTTTGAGCTGTCTGTGTTTGCTACAAGAGGAGATATCACAAAGTATACGCTTTTGTTGTTTCCATTGGTTTCAAAGCATTTTTCCCTAAAACGAGCATTTGCTGTTTTCTCTTAAATGCAACATGGTAGAAAAAAATTTCACATCACATTAGTGTGTCTTGGTCTTCAACACAATCTATGAAATTTTGAGCTGTCTGTGTTTGCTAAAAGAGGAGATATCATAAAGTATGCGCTTTTGTTTGTTTCCATTGGTTTCAATGCATTTTGGCCTAAAACGAGCATTTGCTGTTTTCTCTTAAATGCAACATGGTAGAAAAACAATTTCACATCACATTTGTGGGTCTTGGTCTTCAACACAATCTGTGAAATTTTGAGCTGTCTGTGTTTGCTACAAGAGGAGATATCACAAAATATGCGCTTTTGTTGTTTCCATTGGTTTCAATGCATTTTGGCCTAAAACAAGCATTTGCTGTTTTCTCTTAAATGCAACATGGGAGAAAAACCATTTCACATCACACTTGTGGGACTTGGTCTTCAACACAATCTGTGAAATTTTGAGCTGTCTGTGTTTGCTACAAGAGGAGATATCACAAAGTATGCGCTTTTGTTGTTTCCATTGCTTTCAATGCATTTTGGCCTAAAGTGAGCATTTGTTGTTTTCTCTTAAACGCAACATGGGAGAAAAACCAATTCAGATCACATATGTAGGTCTTGGTCTTCCACACAATCTGTGAAATTTTGAGCTGTCTGTGTTTGCTACTAGAGGAGATATCACAAAATATGCACTTTTGTTGTTTCCATTGGTTTCAATGCATTTTGGCATAAAATGAGCATTTGCTGTTTTCTCTTAAACTCAACATGGGAGAAAAACCATTTCACATCTTTTTTGTGGGTCTTAGTCTTCAACACAATCTGTGAAATTTTGAGCTGTCTGTGTTTGCTACAAGAGGAGATATCACAAAGTATGCGCTTTTTTGTTTCAATGCATTTTGGCCTAAAATGAGCATTTGCTGTTTTCTCTTAAATGCAACATGGGAGAAAAACCATTTCACATCACATTTGTGGGTCTTCGTCTTCAACACAATCTGTGAAATTTTGAGCTGTCTGTGTTTGCTACAAGAGGACATATCACAAAGTGTGCGCTTTTGTTGTTTTCATTGGTTTCAATGCATTTTCGCCAAAAGTGAGCATTTGCTGTTTTCTCTTAAACGCAACATCGGAGAAAAACCATTTCACATCACATTTGTGGGTCTTGGTCTTCAACACAATCTGTGAAATATTGAGCTGTCTGTGTTTGCTACAAGAGGCGATATCACAAAGTATGTGCTTTTGTTGTTTCCATTGGTTTCAATGCATTTTGGCCAAAAGTGAGCATTTGCTGTTTTCTCTTAAACGCAACATGGGAGAAAAACCATTTCACATCACATATGTGGGTCTTAGTCTTCAACACAATCTGTGAAATTTTGAGCTGTTTGTTTGCTACAAGAGGAGATATCACAAAGTATGCACTTTTGTTGTTTTCATTGGTTTCAATGCATTTTTCCCTAAAACGAGCATTTGCTGTTTTCTCTTAAATGCAACATGGGAGAAAAATCATTTCACATAGAATTTCTGGGCCTTGGTCTTCAACACAATCTGTGAAATTTTGAGCTCTCTGTGTTTGCTACAAGAGGAGATATCAAAAAGCATGCACTTTTGCTGTTTCCATTGGTTTCAATGCATTTTGGCCTAAAATGAGAATTTGCTGTTTTCTCTAAAACGCAACATGGGAGAAAAAACTATCTCACATCACATATGTGGGTCTTGGTCTTCAACACAATCTGTGAAATTTAAGCAGTCTGTGTTTGCTACAAGAAGAGATATCACAAAGTATGCGCTTTTGTTGTTTCCATTGGTTTCAATGCATTTTGGCCTAAAACAAGCATTTGCTGTTTTTTCTTAAAAGCAACATGGTAGAAAAACCATTTCACATCACATTTGTGGTTGTTGGTCTTCAACACAATCTGTGAAATTTTGAGCTGTCTGTATTTGCTACAAGAAGAGATATCACAAAGTATGCACTTTTGTTTGTTTCCATTGGTTTCAATGCATTTTGGCCTAAAACTAGTATTTGCTGTTTTCTCTTAAATGCAACATGGGAGAAAAACCATTTCACATCAAATTTGTGGGTCCTGGTTTTCAACACAATCTGTGAAATTTTGAGCTGTCTGTGTTTGCTACAAGAGGAGATATCACAAAGTATGCTCTTTTGTTGTTTCCATTGGTTTCAATGCATTTTGGCCTAAAATGAGCATTTGCTGTTTTCTCTTAAACGCAACATGGGAGAAAACCATTTCACATCACATTTGTGGGACTTTGTCTTCAACACAATCTGTGAAATTTTGAGCTGTTTGTGTTTGCTACAAGAGGAGATATCACAAAGTATGCGCTTTTGTTGTTTTCATTGGTTTCAATGCATTTTTCCCTAAAACGAGCATTTGATGTTTTCTCTTAAATGCAACATCGGAGAAAAACCATTTCACATCACATTTGTGGGTCTTGGTCTTCTCTTCAACACAATCTGTGAAATATTGAGCTGTCTGTGTTTGCAACAAGAGGAGATATCACAAAGTAGGCACTTTTGTTGTTTCCATTGGTTTCAATGCATTTTGGACTAAAACGAGCATTTGCTGTTTTCTCTTCAATGCAACATGGGAGCAAAACCATTTCACATAACATTTGTGGGTCTTCGTCTTCAACACAATCTGTGAAATTTTGAGCTGTCTGTGTTTGCTACAAGAGGAGATATCACAAAGTATGCGCTTTTGTTGTTTCCATTGGTTTCAATGCATTTTGGCCTTAAATGAGCATTTGCTGTTTTCTCTTAAACGCAACATGGGAGAAAAACCATTTTACATCACATTTGTGGGTCTTGGTCTTAAAACACAATCTGTGAAATGTTGAACTGTCTGTGTTTGCTACAAGTGGAGATATCACAAAGTATGCGCTTTTCATTATTTCCAATGGTTTCAATGCATTTTGGCCTAAAACAAGCATTTGCTGTTTTCTCTTAAACGCAACATGGGAGAAAACCATTTCACATCTTATTTGTGGGTCTTGGTCTTCAACACAACCTGTGAAATTTTGAGCTGTCTGTGTTTGCTACAAGAGGAGATATCACAAAGTATGCACTTTTGTTTGTTTCCATTGGTTTCAATGCATTTTGGCCTAAAACAAGCATTTGCTGTTTTCTCTTAAACGCAACATGGGAGAAAAACCGTTTCACATCTTATTTGTGGGTCTTGGTCTTCAACACAACCTGTGAAATTTTGAGCTGTCTGTGTTTGCTACAAGAGGAGATATCACAAAGTATGCACTTTTGTTTGTTTCCATTGGTTTCAATGCATTTTGGCCTAAAACAAGCATTTGCTGTTTTCTCTTAAACGCAACATCGGAGAAAAACCATTTCACATCACATTTGTGGGTCTTGGTCTTCTCTTCAACACAATCTGTGAAATATTGAGCTGTCTGTGTTTGCTACAAGTGGAGATATCAAAAATTATGCGCTTTTGTTGTTTCCATTGGTTTCAATGCATTTTTCCCTAAAACGAGCATTTGCTGTTTTCTCTTAAATGCAACATGGTAGAAAAAAATTTCACATCACATTAGTGTGTCTTGGTCTTCAACACAATCTATGAAATTTTGAGCTGTCTGTGTTTGCTAAAAGAGGAGATATCACAAAATATGCGCTTTTGTTTGTTTCCATTGGTTTCAATGCATTTTGGCCTAAAACGAGCATTTGCTGTTTTCTCTTAAATGCAACATGGTAGAAAAACAATTTCACATCACATGTGTGGGTCTTGGTCTTCAACACAATCTGTGAAATTTTGAGCTGCCTTTGTTTGCTACAAGAGGAGATATCACAAAGTATGCGCTTTTGTTGTTTTCATTGGTTTCAATGCATTTTTCCCTAAAACGAGCATTTGCTGTTTTTTCTTAAATGCAACATCGGAGAAAAACCATTTCACATCACATTTGTGGGTCTTGGTCTTCAACACAATCTGTGAAATTTTGAGCTATCTGTGTTTGCTACAAGAGGAGATATCAGAAACCATACGCTTTTTTGTTTCCATTGGTTTCAATACATTTTGGCCTAAAACAAGCATTTGCTGTTTTCTCTTAAATGCAACATGGGAGAAAAACCAATTTACATCGCATTTGTGGGTCTTGGTCTTCAACACAATCTGTGAAATTTTGAGCTGTCTCTGTTTGCTACAAGAGGAGATATCACAAAGTATGCGCTTTTGTTGTTTCCATTGGTTTCAATGCATTTTGGCCTAAAATGAGCATTTGCTGTTTTCTCTTAAATGCAACATGGGAGAAAAACCATTTCACATCACATTTGTGGGACTTGGTCTTCAACACAATCTGTGAAATATTGAGCTGTCTGTGTTTGCTACAAGAGTTGATATCACAAAGTATGCGCTTTTGTTGTTTCCATTGGTTTCAATGCATTTTGGCCTAAAACTAGTATTTGCTGTTTTCTCTTAAACGCAACATTGGAGAAAAACCATTTCACATCACATTTGTGGGTCTTCATCTTCAACACAATCTGTGAAATTTTGAGCTGTCTGTGTTTGCTACAAGAGGAGATATCACAAAGTATACGCTTTTGTTGTTTCCATTGGTTTCAATGCATTTTAGCCTAAAGTGAGCATTTGCTGTTTTCTCTTAAACGCAACATGGGAGAAAAACCATTTCACATCACATATGTGGGTATTAGTCTTCAACACAATCTGTGAAATTTTGAGCTGTCTGTCTTTGCTACAAGAGGAGATATCACAAAGTATGCGCTTTTGTTTGTTTCCAATGGTTTCAATGCATTTTGGCCTAAAACGAGCATTTGCTGTTTTCTCTTAAATGCAACATGGTAGAAAAACCATTTCACATCACATTTGTGGGTCTTGGTCTTCAACACAATCTGTGAAATTTTGAGCTGTCTGTGTTTGCTACAAGAGGAGATATGACAAAGTATGCGCTTTTGTTTGTTTCCATTGGTTTCAATGCATTTTGGCCTAAAACGAGCATTTGCTGTTTTCTCTTAAACGCAACATGGTAGAAAAACCATTAAACATCACATTTGTGGGTCTTGGTATTCAACACAATCTGTGAAATTTTGAGCTGTCTGTGTTTGCTACAAGAGGAGATATCACAAAATATGCGCTTTTGTTGTTTCGATTGGTTTCAATGCATTTTGGCCTAAAATGAGCATTTGGTGTTTTCCCTTAAATGCAACATGGGAGAAAATACCATTTCACATCACATTTGTGGGACTTGGTCTTCAACACAGTCTCTGAAATTTTTAGCTGTTTGTTTGCTACAAGAGGAGATATCACAAAGTATGCACTTTTGTTGTTTTCATTGGTTTCAATGCATTTTTCCCTAAAACGAGCATTTGCTGTTTTCTCTTAAATGCAACATGGGAGAAAAATCATTTCACATAGAATTTCTGGGCCTTGGTCTTCAACACAATCTGTGAAATTTTGAGCTCTCTGTGTTTGCTACAAGAGGAGATATCAAAAAGCATGCACTTTTGCTGTTTCCATTGGTTTCAATGCATTTTTCCCTAAAACGAGCATTTGCTGTTTTTTCTTAAATGCAACATCGGAGAAAAACCATTTCACATCACATTTGTGGGTCTTGGTCTTCAACACAATCTGTGAAATTTTGAGCTATCTGTGTTTGCTACAAGAGGAGATATCACAAACCATACGCTTTTTTGTTTCCATTGGTTTCAATACATTTTGGCCTAAAACAAGCATTTGCTGTTTTCTCTTAAATGCAACATGGGAGAAAAACCAATTTACATCGCATTTGTGGGTCTTGGTCTTCAACACAATCTGTGAAATTTTGAGCTGTCTCTGTTTGCTACAAGAGGAGATATCACAAAGTATGCGCTTTTGTTGTTTCCATTGGTTTCAATGCATTTTGGCCTAAAATGAGCATTTGCTGTTTTCTCTTAAATGCAACATGGGAGAAAAACCATTTCACATCACATTTGTGGGACTTGGTCTTCAACACAATCTGTGAAATTTTGAGCTGTCTGTGTTTGCTACAAGAGTTGATATCACAAAGTATGCGCTTTTGTTGTTTCCATTGGTTTCAATGCATTTTGGCCTAAAACTAGTATTTGCTGTTTTCTCTTAAACGCAACATTGGAGAAAAACCATTTCACATCACATTTCTGGGTCTTGGTCTTCTCTTCAACACAATCTGTGAAATATTGAGCTGTCTGTGTTTGCTACAAGAGGAGATATCACAAAGTATGCGCTTTTGTTTGTTTCCAATGGTTTCAATGCATTTTGGCCTAAAACGAGCATTTGCTGTTTTCTCTTAAATGCAACATGGTAGAAAAACCATTTCACATCACATTTGTGGGTCTTGGTCTTCAACACAATCTGTGAAATTTTGAGCTGTCTGTGTTTGCTACAAGAGGAGATATCACAAAATATGCGCTTTTGTTGTTTCCATTGGTTTCAATGCATTTTGGCCTAAAACAAGCATTTGCTGTTTTCTCTTAAACACAACATGGGAGAAAAACCATTTCACATCACACTTGTGGGACTTGGTCTTCAAAACAATCTGTGAAATTTTGAGCTGCCTGTGTTTGCTACAAGAGGAGATATCACAAAGTATGCGCTTTTGTTGTTTCCATTGGTTTCAATGGATTTTGGCCTAAAGTGAGCATTTGCTGTTTTCTCTTAAACGCAACATGGGAGAAAAACCATTTCAGATCACATATGTAGGTCTTGGTCTTCCACACAATCTGTGAAATTTTGAGCTGTCTGTGTTTGCTACTAGAGGAGATATCACAAAATATGCACTTTTGTTGTTTCCATTGGTTTCAATGCATTTTGGCCTAAAATGAGCATTTGCAGTTTTCTCTTAAATACAACATTGTAGAAAAACAATTTCACTTCACATTTGTGGGTCTTGGTCTTCAACACAATCTGTGAAATTTTGAGCTGTCTGTGTTTGCTACAAGAGTTGATATCACAAAGTATGCGCTTTTGTTGATTCCATTGGTTTCAATGCATTTTGGCCTAAAACTAGTATTTGCTGTTTTCTCTTAAACGCAACATTGGAGAAAAACCATTTCACATCACATTTCTGGGTCTTGGTCTTCTATTCAACACAATCTGTGAAATATTGAGCTGTCTGTGTTTGCTACAAGAGGAGATATCACAAAGTATGCGCTTTTGTTGTTTCCATTGGTTTCAATGCATTTTTCCCTAAAATGAGCATTTGCTGTTTTCTCTTAAACGCAACATGGGAGAAAAACCATTTCACATCACATTTGTGGGTCTTCATCTTCAACACAATCTGTGAAATTTTGAGCTGTCTGTGTTTGCTACAAGAGGAGATATCACAAAGTATACGCTTTTGTTGTTTCCATTGGTTTCAATGCATTTTAGCCTAAAGTGAGCATTTGCTGTTTTCTCTTAAACGCAACATGGGAGAAAAACCATTTCACATCACATATGTGGGTATTAGTCTTCAACACAATCTGTGAAATTTTGAGCTGTCTGTGTTTGCTACAAGAGGAGATATCACAAAGTATGCGCTTTTGTTTGTTTCCAATGGTTTCAATGCATTTTGGCCTAAAACGAGCATTTGCTGTTTTCTCTTAAATGCAACATGGTAGAAAAACCATTTCACATCACATTTGTGGGTCTTGGTCTTCAACACAATCTGTGAAATTTTGAGCTGTCTGTGTTTGCTACAAGAGGAGATATCACAAAATATGCACTTTTGTTGTTTCCATTGGTTTCAATGCATTTTGGCCTAAAACAAGCATTTGCTGTTTTCTCTTAAACACAACATGGGAGAAAAACCATTTCACATCACACTTGTGGGACTTGGTCTTCAAAACAATCTGTGAAATTTTGAGCTGTCTGTGTTTGCTACTAGAGGAGATATCACAAAATATGCACTTTTGTTGTTTCCATTGGTTTCAATGCATTTTGGCCTAAAGTGAGCATTTGCTGTTTTCTCTTAAACGCAACATGGGAGAAAAACCATTTCAGATCACATATGTAAGTCTTGGTCTTCCACACAATCTGTGAAATTTTGAGCTGTCTGTGTTTGCTACTAGAGGAGATATCACAAAATATGCACTTTTGTTGTTTCCATTGGTTTCAATGCATTTTGGCCTAAAATGAGCATTTGCTGTTTTCTCTTAAATGCAACATGGGAGAAAAACCATTTCACATCACATTTGTGGGACTTGGTCTTCAACACAATCTGTGAAAAATTGAGCTGTCTGTGTTTGCTACAAGAGTTGATATCACAAAGTATGCGCTTTTGTTGTTTCCATTGGTTTCAATGCATTTTGGCCTAAAACTAGTATTTGCTGTTTTCTCTTAAACGCAACATTGGAGAAAAACCATTTCACATCACATTTGTGGGTCTTCATCTTCAACACAATCTGTGAAATTTTGAGCTGTCTGTGTTTGCTACAAGAGGAGATATCACAAAGTATACGCTTTTGTTGTTTCCATTGGTTTCAATGCATTTTAGCCTAAAGTGAGCATTTGCTGTTTTCTCTTAAACGCAACATGGGAGAAAAACCATTTCACATCACATATGTGGGTATTAGTCTTCAACACAATCTGTGAAATTTTGAGCTGTCTGTGTTTGCTACAAGAGGAGATATCACAAAGTATGCGCTTTTGTTTGTTTCCAATGGTTTCAATGCATTTTGGCCTAAAACGAGCATTTGCTGTTTTCTCTTAAATGCAACATGGTAGAAAAACCATTTCACATCACATTTGTGGGTCTTGGTCTTCAACACAATCTGTGAAATTTTGAGCTGTCTGTGTTTGCTACAAGAGGAGATATGACAAAGTATGCGCTTTTGTTTGTTTCCATTGGTTTCAATGCATTTTGGCCTAAAACGAGCATTTGCTGTTTTCTCTTAAACGCAACATGGTAGAAAAACCATTAAACATCACATTTGTGGGTCTTGATCTTCAACACAATCTGTGAAATTTTGAGCTGTCTGTGTTTGCTACAAGAGGAGATATCACAAAATATGCGCTTTTGTTGTTTCGATTGGTTTCAATGCATTTTGGCCTAAAATGAGCATTTGGTGTTTTCCCTTAAATGCAACATGGGAGAAAATACCATTTCACATCACATTTGTGGGACTTGGTCTTCAACACAGTCTCTGAAATTTTTAGCTGTTTGTTTGCTACAAGAGGAGATATCACAAAGTATGCACTTTTGTTGTTTTCATTGGTTTCAATGCATTTTTCCCTAAAACGAGCATTTGCTGTTTTCTCTTAAATGCAACATGGGAGAAAAATCATTTCACATAGAATTTCTGGGCCTTGGTCTTCAACACAATCTGTGAAATTTTGAGCTCTCTGTGTTTGCTACAAGAGGAGATATCAAAAAGCATGCACTTTTGCTGTTTCCATTGGTTTCAATGCATTTTTCCCTAAAACGAGCATTTGCTGTTTTTTCTTAAATGCAACATCGGAGAAAAACCATTTCACATCACATTTGTGGGTCTTGGTCTTCAACACAATCTGTGAAATTTTGAGCTATCTGTGTTTGCTACAAGAGGAGATATCACAAACCATACGCTTTTTTGTTTCCATTGGTTTCAATACATTTTGGCCTAAAACAAGCATTTGCTGTTTTCTCTTAAATGCAACATGGGAGAAAAACCAATTTACATCGCATTTGTGGGTCTTGGTCTTCAACACAATCTGTGAAATTTTGAGCTGTCTCTGTTTGCTACAAGAAGAGATATCACAAAGTATGCGCTTTTGTTGTTTCCATTGGTTTCAATGCATTTTGGCCTAAAATGAGCATTTGCTGTTTTCTCTTAAATGCAACATGGGAGAAAAACCATTTCACATCACATTTGTGGGACTTGGTCTTCAACACAATCTGTGAAATTTTGAGCTGTCTGTGTTTGCTACAAGAGTTGATATCACAAAGTATGCGCTTTTGTTGTTTCCATTGGTTTCAATGCATTTTGGCCTAAAACTAGTATTTGCTGTTTTCTCTTAAACGCAACATTGGAGAAAAACCATTTCACATCACATTTCTGGGTCTTGGTCTTCTCTTCAACACAATCTGTGAAATATTGAGCTGTCTGTGTTTGCTACAAGAGGAGATATCACAAAGTATGCGCTTTTGTTTGTTTCCAATGGTTTCAATGCATTTTGGCCTAAAACGAGCATTTGCTGTTTTCTCTTAAATGCAACATGGTAGAAAAACCATTTCACATCACATTTGTGGGTCTTGGTCTTCAACACAATCTGTGAAATTTTGAGCTGTCTGTGTTTGCTACAAGAGGAGATATCACAAAATATGCGCTTTTGTTGTTTCCATTGGTTTCAATGCATTTTGGCCTAAAACAAGCATTTGCTGTTTTCTCTTAAACACAACATGGGAGAAAAACCATTTCACATCACACTTGTGGGACTTGGTCTTCAAAACAATCTGTGAAATTTTGAGCTGCCTGTGTTTGCTACAAGAGGAGATATCACAAAGTATGCGCTTTTGTTGTTTCCATTGGTTTCAATGGATTTTGGCCTAAAGTGAGCATTTGCTGTTTTCTCTTAAACGCAACATGGGAGAAAAACCATTTCAGATCACATATGTAGGTCTTGGTCTTCCACACAATCTGTGAAATTTTGAGCTGTCTGTGTTTGCTACTAGAGGAGATATCACAAAATATGCACTTTTGTTGTTTCCATTGGTTTCAATGCATTTTGGCCTAAAATGAGCATTTGCAGTTTTCTCTTAAATACAACATTGTAGAAAAACAATTTCACTTCACATTTGTGGGTCTTGGTCTTCAACACAATCTGTGAAATTTTGAGCTGTCTGTGTTTGCTACAAGAGTTGATATCACAAAGTATGCGCTTTTGTTGTTTCCATTGGTTTCAATGCATTTTGGCCTAAAACTAGTATTTGCTGTTTTCTCTTAAACGCAACATTGGAGAAAAACCATTTCACATCACATTTCTGGGTCTTGGTCTTCTATTCAACACAATCTGTGAAATATTGAGCTGTCTGTGTTTGCTACAAGAGGAGATATCAAAAATTATGCGCTTTTGTTGTTTCCATTGGTTTCAATGCATTTTTCCCTAAAATGAGCATTTGCTGTTTTCTCTTAAACGCAACATGGGAGAAAAACCATTTCACATCACATTTGTGGGTCTTCATCTTCAACACAATCTGTGAAATTTTGAGCTGTCTGTGTTTGCTACAAGAGGAGATATCACAAAGTATACGCTTTTGCTGTTTCCATTGGTTTCAATGCATTTTAGCCTAAAGTGAGCATTTGCTGTTTTCTCTTAAACGCAACATGGGAGAAAAACCATTTCACATCACATATGTGGGTATTAGTCTTCAACACAATCTGTGAAATTTTGAGCTGTCTGTGTTTGCTACAAGAGGAGATATCACAAAGTATGCGCTTTTGTTTGTTTCCAATGGTTTCAATGCATTTTGGCCTAAAACGAGCATTTGCTGTTTTCTCTTAAATGCAACATGGTAGAAAAACCATTTCACATCACATTTGTGGGTCTTGGTCTTCAACACAATCTGTGAAATTTTGAGCTGTCTGTGTTTGCTACAAGAGGAGATATCACAAAATATGCGCTTTTGTTGTTTCCATTGGTTTCAATGCATTTTGGCCTAAAACAAGCATTTGCTGTTTTCTCTTAAACACAACATGGGAGAAAAACCATTTCACATCACACTTGTGGGACTTGGTCTTCAAAACAATCTGTGAAATTTTGAGCTGTCTGTGTTTGCTACTAGAGGAGATATCACAAAATATGCACTTTTGTTGTTTCCATTGGTTTCAATGCATTTTGGCCTAAAGTGAGCATTTGCTGTTTTCTCTTAAACGCAACATGGGAGAAAAACCATTTCAGATCACATATGTAAGTCTTGGTCTTCCACACAATCTGTGAAATTTTGAGCTGTCTGTGTTTGCTACTAGAGGAGATATCACAAAATATGCACTTTTGTTGTTTCCATTGGTTTCAATGCATTTTGGCCTAAAATGAGCATTTGCAGTTTTCTCTTAAATACAACATGGTAGAAAAACAATTTCACTTCACATTTGTGGGTCTTGGTCTTCAACACAATCTGTGAAATTTTGAGCTGTCTGTGTTTGCTACAAGAGGAGATATCACAAAATATGCGCTTTTGTTGTTTCCATTGGTTTCAATGCATTTTGGCCTAAAACAAGGATTTGCTGTTTTCTCTTAAACACAACATGGGAGAAAAACCATTTCACATCACACTTGTGGGACTTGGTCTTCAAAACAATCTGTGAAATTTTGAGCTGCCTGTGTTTGCTACAAGAGGAGATATCACAAAGTATGCGCTTTTGTTGTTTCCATTGGTTTCAATGCATTTTGGCCTAAAGTGAGCATTTGCTGTTTTCTCTTAAACGCAACATGGGAGAAAAACCATTTCAGATCACATATGTAGGTCTTGGTCTTCCACACAATCTGTGAAATTTTGAGCTGTCTGTGTTTGCTACTAGAGGAGATATCACAAAATATGCACTTTTGTTGTTTCCATTGGTTTCAATGCATTTTGGCCTAAAATGAGCATTTGCAGTTTTCTCTTAAATACAACATTGTAGAAAAACAATTTCACTTCACATTTGTGGGTCTTGGTCTTCAACACAATCTGTGAAATTTTGAGCTGTCTGTGTTTGCTACAAGAGGAGATATCACAAAATATGCGCTTTTGTTGTTTCCATTGGTTTCAATGCATTTTGCCTAAAACAAGCATTTGCTGTTTTCTCTTAAATGCAACATGGGAGAAAAACCATTTCACATCACACTTGTGGGACTTGGTCTTCAACACAATCTGTGAAATTTTGAGCTGTCTGTGTTTGCTACAAGAGGAGATATCACAAAGTATGCGCTTTTGTTGTTTCCATTGCTTTCAATGCATTTTGGCCTAAAGTGAGCATTTGCTGTTTTCTCTTAAACGCAACATGGGAGAAAAACCATTTCAGATCACATATGTAGGTCTTGGTCTTCCACACAATCTGTGAAATTTTGAGCTGTCTGTGTTTGCTACTAGAGGAGATATCACAAAATATGCACTTTTGTTGTTTCCATTGGTTTCAATGCATTTTGGCATAAAATGAGCATTTGCTGTTTTCTCTTAAATGCAACATGGGAGAAAAACCATTTCACATCACATTTGTGGGACTTTGTCTTCAACACAGTCTGTGAAATTTTGAGCTGTCTGTGTTTGCTTCAAGAGTTGATATCACAAAGTATGCGCTTTTGTTGTTTCCATTGGTTTGAATGCATTTTGGCCAAAAACGAGCATTTGCTGTTTTCTCTTATACGCAACATTGGAGAAAAACCATTTCACATCACATTTGTGGGTCTTGGTCTTCTCTTCCACACAATCTGTGAAATATTGAGCTGTCTGTGTTTGCTACAAGTGGAGATATCAAAAATTATGCGCTTTTGTTGTTTCCATTGGTTTCAATGCATTTTTCCCTAAAATGAGCATTTGCTGTTTTCTCTTAAACACAACATGAGAGAAAAACAATTTCACATCACATTTGTGGGTCTTGGTCTTCAACACAATCTGTGAAATTTTGAGCTGTCTGTGTTTGCTACAAGAGGAGATATCACAAAATATGCGCTTTTGTTGTTTCCATTGGTTTCAATGCATTTTGGCCTAAAACAAGCATTTGCTGTTTTCTCTTAAATGCAACATGGGAGAAAAACCATTTCACATCACACTTGTGGGACTTGGTCTTCAACACAATCTGTGAAATTTTGAGCTGTCTGTGTTTGCTACAAGAGGAGATATCACAAAGTATGCGCTTTTGTTGTTTCCATTGCTTTCAATGCATTTTGGCCTAAAGTGAGCATTTGCTGTTTTCTCTTAAACGCAACATGGGAGAAAAACCATTTCAGATCACATATGTAGGTCTTGGTCTTCCACACAATCTGTGAAATTTTGAGCTGTCTGTGTTTGCTACTAGAGGAGATATCACAAAATATGCACTTTTGTTGTTTCCATTGGTTTCAATGCATTTTGGCATAAAATGAGCATTTGCTGTTTTCTCTTAAATGCAACATGGGAGAAAAACCATTTCACATCACATTTGTGGGACTTTGTCTTCAACACAGTCTGTGAAATTTTGAGCTGTCTGTGTTTGCTACAAGAGTTGATATCACAAAGTATGCGCTTTTGTTGTTTCCATTGGTTTGAATGCATTTTGGCCAAAAACGAGCATTTGCTGTTTTCTCTTATACGCAACATTGGAGAAAAACCATTTCACATCACATTTGTGGGTCTTGGTCTTCTCTTCCACACAATCTGTGAAATATTGAGCTGTCTGTGTTTGCTACAAGAGGAGATATCAAAAATTATGCGCTTTTGTTGTTTCCATTGGTTTCAATGCATTTTTCCCTAAAATGAGCATTTGCTGTTTTCTCTGAAACGCAACATGGGAGAAAAACCATTTCACATCACATTTGTGGGTCTTATTCTTCAACACAATCTGTGAAATTTTGAGCTGTCTGTGTTTGCTACAAGAGGAGATATCACAAAGTATACGCTTTTGTTGTTTCCATTGGTTTCAATGCATTTTTCCCTAAAACGAGCATTTGCTGTTTTCTCTTAAATGCAACATGGTAGAAAAAAATTTCACATCACATTAGTGTGTCTTGGTCTTCAACACAATCTATGAAATTTTGAGCTGTCTGTGTTTGCTAAAAGAGGAGATATCATAAAGTATGCGCTTTTGTTTGTTTCCATTGGTTTCAATGCATATTAGCCTAAAATGAGCATTTGCTGTTTTCTCTTAAACGCAACATGGGAGAAAAACCATTTCACATCACATATGTGGGTATTAGTCTTCAACACAATCTGTGAAATTTTGAGCTGTCTGTGTTTGCTACAAGTGGAGATATCACAAAGTATGCGCTTTTCATTATTTCCATTGGTTTCAATGCATTTTGGCCTAAAACAAGCATTTGCTGTTTTCTCTTAAACTCAACATGGGAGAAAAACCATTTCACATCTTATTTGTGGGTCTTAGTCTTCAACACAATCTGTGAAATTTTGAGCTGTCTGTGTTTGCTACAAGAGTTGATATCACAAAGTATGCGCTTTTGTTGTTTCCATTGGTTTCAATGCATTTTGGCCTAAAACTAGTATTTGCTGTTTTCTCTTAAACGCAACATTGGAGAAAAACCATTTCACATCACATTTCTGGGTCTTGGTCTTCTATTCAACACAATCTGTGAAATATTGAGCTGTCTGTGTTTGCTACAAGAGGAGATATCAAAAATTATGCGCTTTTGTTGTTTCCATTGGTTTCAATGCATTTTTCCCTAAAATGAGCATTTGCTGTTTTCTCTTAAACGCAACATGGGAGAAAAACCATTTCACATCACATTTGTGGGTCTTCATCTTCAACACAATCTGTGAAATTTTGAGCTGTCTGTGTTTGCTACAAGAGGAGATATCACAAAGTATACGCTTTTGCTGTTTCCATTGGTTTCAATGCATTTTAGCCTAAAGTGAGCATTTGCTGTTTTCTCTTAAACGCAACATGGGAGAAAAACCATTTCACATCACATATGTGGGTATTAGTCTTCAACACAATCTGTGAAATTTTGAGCTGTCTGTGTTTGCTACAAGAGGAGATATCACAAAGTATGCGCTTTTGTTTGTTTCCAATGGTTTCAATGCATTTTGGCCTAAAACGAGCATTTGCTGTTTTCTCTTAAATGCAACATGGTAGAAAAACCATTTCACATCACATTTGTGGGTCTTGGTCTTCAACACAATCTGTGAAATTTTGAGCTGTCTGTGTTTGCTACAAGAGGAGATATCACAAAATATGCGCTTTTGTTGTTTCCATTGGTTTCAATGCATTTTGGCCTAAAACAAGCATTTGCTGTTTTCTCTTAAACACAACATGGGAGAAAAACCATTTCACATCACACTTGTGGGACTTGGTCTTCAAAACAATCTGTGAAATTTTGAGCTGTCTGTGTTTGCTACTAGAGGAGATATCACAAAATATGCACTTTTGTTGTTTCCATTGGTTTCAATGCATTTTGGCCTAAAGTGAGCATTTGCTGTTTTCTCTTAAACGCAACATGGGAGAAAAACCATTTCAGATCACATATGTAAGTCTTGGTCTTCCACACAATCTGTGAAATTTTGAGCTGTCTGTGTTTGCTACTAGAGGAGATATCACAAAATATGCACTTTTGTTGTTTCCATTGGTTTCAATGCATTTTGGCCTAAAATGAGCATTTGCAGTTTTCTCTTAAATACAACATGGTAGAAAAACAATTTCACTTCACATTTGTGGGTCTTGGTCTTCAACACAATCTGTGAAATTTTGAGCTGTCTGTGTTTGCTACAAGAGGAGATATCACAAAATATGCGCTTTTGTTGTTTCCATTGGTTTCAATGCATTTTGGCCTAAAACAAGGATTTGCTGTTTTCTCTTAAACACAACATGGGAGAAAAACCATTTCACATCACACTTGTGGGACTTGGTCTTCAAAACAATCTGTGAAATTTTGAGCTGCCTGTGTTTGCTACAAGAGGAGATATCACAAAGTATGCGCTTTTGTTGTTTCCATTGGTTTCAATGCATTTTGGCCTAAAGTGAGCATTTGCTGTTTTCTCTTAAACGCAACATGGGAGAAAAACCATTTCAGATCACATATGTAGGTCTTGGTCTTCCACACAATCTGTGAAATTTTGAGCTGTCTGTGTTTGCTACTAGAGGAGATATCACAAAATATGCACTTTTGTTGTTTCCATTGGTTTCAATGCATTTTGGCCTAAAATGAGCATTTGCAGTTTTCTCTTAAATACAACATTGTAGAAAAACAATTTCACTTCACATTTGTGGGTCTTGGTCTTCAACACAATCTGTGAAATTTTGAGCTGTCTGTGTTTGCTACAAGAGGAGATATCACAAAATATGCGCTTTTGTTGTTTCCATTGGTTTCAATGCATTTTGCCTAAAACAAGCATTTGCTGTTTTCTCTTAAATGCAACATGGGAGAAAAACCATTTCACATCACACTTGTGGGACTTGGTCTTCAACACAATCTGTGAAATTTTGAGCTGTCTGTGTTTGCTACAAGAGGAGATATCACAAAGTATGCGCTTTTGTTGTTTCCATTGCTTTCAATGCATTTTGGCCTAAAGTGAGCATTTGCTGTTTTCTCTTAAACGCAACATGGGAGAAAAACCATTTCAGATCACATATGTAGGTCTTGGTCTTCCACACAATCTGTGAAATTTTGAGCTGTCTGTGTTTGCTACTAGAGGAGATATCACAAAATATGCACTTTTGTTGTTTCCATTGGTTTCAATGCATTTTGGCATAAAATGAGCATTTGCTGTTTTCTCTTAAATGCAACATGGGAGAAAAACCATTTCACATCACATTTGTGGGACTTTGTCTTCAACACAGTCTGTGAAATTTTGAGCTGTCTGTGTTTGCTTCAAGAGTTGATATCACAAAGTATGCGCTTTTGTTGTTTCCATTGGTTTGAATGCATTTTGGCCAAAAACGAGCATTTGCTGTTTTCTCTTATACGCAACATTGGAGAAAAACCATTTCACATCACATTTGTGGGTCTTGGTCTTCTCTTCCACACAATCTGTGAAATATTGAGCTGTCTGTGTTTGCTACAAGAGGAGATATCAAAAATTATGCGCTTTTGTTGTTTCCATTGGTTTCAATGCATTTTTCCCTAAAATGAGCATTTGCTGTTTTCTCTTAAACACAACATGAGAGAAAAACAATTTCACATCACATTTGTGGGTCTTGGTCTTCAACACAATCTGTGAAATTTTGAGCTGTCTGTGTTTGCTACAAGAGGAGATATCACAAAATATGCGCTTTTGTTGTTTCCATTGGTTTCAATGCATTTTGGCCTAAAACAAGCATTTGCTGTTTTCTCTTAAATGCAACATGGGAGAAAAACCATTTCACATCACACTTGTGGGACTTGGTCTTCAACACAATCTGTGAAATTTTGAGCTGTCTGTGTTTGCTACAAGAGGAGATATCACAAAGTATGCGCTTTTGTTGTTTCCATTGCTTTCAATGCATTTTGGCCTAAAGTGAGCATTTGCTGTTTTCTCTTAAACGCAACATGGGAGAAAAACCATTTCAGATCACATATGTAGGTCTTGGTCTTCCACACAATCTGTGAAATTTTGAGCTGTCTGTGTTTGCTACTAGAGGAGATATCACAAAATATGCACTTTTGTTGTTTCCATAGGTTTCAATGCATTTTGGCATAAAATGAGCATTTGCTGTTTTCTCTTAAATGCAACATGGGAGAAAAACCATTTCACATCACATTTGTGGGACTTTGTCTTCAACACAGTCTGTGAAATTTTGAGCTGTCTGTGTTTGCTACAAGAGTTGATATCACAAAGTATGCGCTTTTGTTGTTTCCATTGGTTTGAATGCATTTTGTCCAAAAACGAGCATTTGCTGTTTTCTCTTATACGCAACATTGGAGAAAAACCATTTCACATCACATTTGTGGGTCTTGGTCTTCTCTTCCACACAATCTGTGAAATATTGAGCTGTCTGTGTTTGCTACAAGAGGAGATATCAAAAATTATGCGCTTTTGTTGTTTCCATTGGTTTCAATGCATTTTTCCCTAAAATGAGCATTTGCTGTTTTCTCTGAAACGCAACATGGGAGAAAAACCATTTCACATCACATTTGTGGGTCTTATTCTTCAACACAATCTGTGAAATTTTGAGCTGTCTGTGTTTGCTACAAGAGGAGATATCACAAAGTATACGCTTTTGTTGTTTCCATTGGTTTCAATGCATTTTTCCCTAAAACGAGCATTTGCTGTTTTCTCTTAAATGCAACATGGTAGAAAAAAATTTCACATCACATTAGTGTGTCTTGGTCTTCAACACAATCTATGAAATTTTGAGCTGTCTGTGTTTGCTAAAAGAGGAGATATCATAAAGTATGCGCTTTTGTTTGTTTCCATTGGTTTCAATGCATATTAGCCTAAAATGAGCATTTGCTGTTTCCTCTTAAACGCAACATGGGAGAAAAACCATTTCACATCACATATGTGGGTATTAGTCTTCAACACAATCTGTGAAATTTTGAGCTGTCTGTGTTTGCTACAAGTGGAGATATCACAAAGTATGCGCTTTTCATTATTTCCATTGGTTTCAATGCATTTTGGCCTAAAACAAGCATTTGCTGTTTTCTCTTAAACTCAACATGGGAGAAAAACCATTTCACATCTTATTTGTGGGTCTTAGTCTTCAACACAATCTGTGAAATTTTGAGCTGTCTGTGTTTGCTACAAGAGGAGATATCAAAAGTATGCGCTTTTGTTGTTTTCATTGGTTTCAATGCAATTTTCCCTAAAACGAGCATTTGCTGTTTTTTCTTAAATGCAACATCGGAGAAAAACTGTTTCACATCACATTTGTGGGTCTTGGTCTTCAACACAATCTGTGAAATTTTGAGCAGTCTGTGTTTGCTACAAGAGGAGATATCACAAAGTATGCGCTTTTTTGTTTCAATGCATTTTGGCCTACAATGAGCATTTGCTGTTTTCTCTTAAATGCAACATGGGAGAAAAACCATTTCACATCACATTTGTGGGTCTTCGTCTTCAACACAATCTGTGAAATTTTGAGCTGTCTGTGTTTGCTACAAGAGGACATATCACAAAGTGTGCGCTTTTGTTGTTTTCATTGGTTTCAATGCATTTTCGCCAAAAGTGAGCATTTGCTGTTTTCTCTTAAACGCAACATCGGAGAAAAACCATTTCACATCACATTTGTGGGTCTTGGTCTTCAACACAATCTGTGAAATATTGAGCTGTCTGTGTTTGCTACAAGAGGCGATATCACAAGGTATGTGCTTTTGTTGTTTCCATTGGTTTCAATGCATTTTGGCCAAAAGTGAGCATTTGCTGTTTTCTCTTAAACGCAACATGGGAGAAAAACCATTTCACATCACATATGTGGGTCTTAGTCTTCAACACAATCTGTGAAATTTTGAGCTGTCTGTGTTTGCTACAAGAGGAGATATGACAAAGTATGCGCTTTTGTTGTTTCCATTGGTTTCAATGCATTTTGGCCTAAAACGAGCATTTGCTGTTTTCTCTTAAACGCAACATGGTAGAAAAACCATTAAACATCACATTTGTGGGTCTTGGTCTTCAACACAATCTGTGAAATTTTGAGCTGTCTGTGTTTGCTACAAGAGGAGATATCACAAAATATGCGCTTTTGTTGTTTCGATTGGTTTCAATGCATTTTGGCCTAAAATGAGCATTTGGTGTTTTCCCTTAAATGCAACATGGGAGAAAAACCATTTCACATCACATTTGTGGGACTTGGTCTTCAACACAGTCTCTGAAATTTTTAGCTGTTTGTTTGCTACAAGAGGAGATATCACAAAGTATGCACTTTTGTTGTTTTCATTGGTTTCAATGCATTTTTCCCTAAAACGAGCATTTGCTGTTTTCTCTTAAATGCAACATGGGAGAAAAATCATTTCACATAGAATTTCTGGGCCTTGGTCTTCAACACAATCTGTGAAATTTTGAGCTCTCTGTGTTTGCTACAAGAGGAGATATCACAAAGCATGCACTTTTGCTGTTTCCATTGGTTTCAATGCATTTTGGCCTAAAATGAGAATTTGCTGTTTTCTCTAAAACGCAAAATGGGAGAAAAAACTATCTCACATCACATATGTGGGTCTTGGTCTTCAACACAATCTGTGAAATTTAAGCAGTCTGTGTTTGCTACAAGAAGAGATATCACAAAGTATGCGCTTTTGTTGTTTCCATTGGTTTCAATGCATTTTGGCCTAAAACAAGCATTTGCTGTTTTTTCTTAAAAGCAACATGGTAGAAAAACCATTTCACATCACATTTGTGGTTGTTGGTCTTCAACACAATCTGTGAAATTTTGAGCTGTCTGTATTTGCTACAAGAGGAGATATCACAAAGTATGCGCTTTTGTTTGTTTCCAATGGTTTGAATGCATTTTGGTCTAAAATGAGCATTTGCTCTTTTCTCTTAAACGCAAATTGGGAGAAAAACCATTTCACATCACATTTGTGGGACTTGGTCTTCAACACAATCTGTGAAATTTTGAGCTGTCTGTGTTTGCTACAAGAGGAGATATCACAAAGTATGCGCTTTTGTTGTTTCCTTTGGTTTCAATTGATTTTGGCCTAAAATGAGCATTTGCTGTTTTCTCTTAAACGCAACATGGGAGAAAAACCAGTTCACATCACATGTGTGGGTCTTGGTCTTCAACACAATCTGTGAAATTTTTAGCTGTCTCTGTTTGCTACAAGAGGAGATATCACAAAGTATGCACTTTTGTTTGTTTCCATTGGTTTCAATGCATTTTGGCCTAAAACTAGTATTTGCTGTTTTCTCTTAAATGCAACATGGGAGAAAAACCATTTCACATCAAATTTGTGGGTCCTGGTTTTCAACACAATCTGTGAAATTTTGAGCTGTCTGTGTTTGCTACAAGAGGAGATATCACAAAGTATGCTCTTTTGTTGTTTCCATTGGTTTCAATGCATTTTGGCCTAAAATGAGCATTTGCTGTTTTCTCTTAAACGCAACATGGGAGAAAACCATTTCACATCACATTTGTGGGACTTTGTCTTCAACACAATCTGTGAAATTTTGAGCTGTTTGTGTTTGCTACAAGAGGAGATATCACAAAGTGTGCGCTTTTGTTGTTTTCATTGGTTTCAATGCATTTTTCCCTAAAACGAGCATTTGCTGTTTTCTCTTAAATGCAACATCGGAGAAAAACCATTTCACATCACATTTGTGGGTCTTGGTCTTCTCTTCAACACAATCTGTGAAATATTGAGCTGTCTGTGTTTGCAACAAGAGGAGATATCACAAAGTAGGCACTTTTGTTGTTTCCATTGGTTTCAATGCATTTTGGACTAAAACGAGCATTTGCTGTTTTCTCTTCATTGCAACATGGGAGCAAAACCATTTCACATAACATTTGTGGGTCTTCGTCTTCAACACAATCTGTGAAATTTTGAGCTGTCTGTGTTTGCTACAAGAGGAGATATCACAAAGTATGCGCTTTTGTTGTTTCCATTGGTTTCAATGCATATTGGCCTTAAATGAGCATTTGCTGTTTTCTCTTAAACGCAACATGGGAGAAAAAACATTTTACATCACATTTGTGGGTCTTGGTCTTAAAACACAATCTGTGAAATGTTGAACTGTCTGTGTTTGCTACAAGTGGAGATATCACAAAGTATGCGCTTTTCATTATTTCCAATGGTTTCAATGCATTTTGGCCTAAAACAAGCATTTGCTGTTTTCTCTTAAACGCAACATGGGAGAAAACCATTTCACATCTTATTTGTGGGTCTTGGTCTTCAACACAACCTGTGAAATTTTGAGCTGTCTGTGTTTGCTACAAGAGGAGATATCACAAAGTATGCACTTTTGTTTGTTTCCATTGGTTTCAATGCATTTTGGCCTAAAACAAGCATTTGCTGTTTTCTCTTAAACGCAACATGGGAGAAAAACCGTTTCACATCTTATTTGTGGGTCTTGGTCTTCAACACAACCTGTGAAATTTTGAGCTGTCTGTGTTTGCTACAAGAGGAGATATCACAAAGTATGCACTTTTGTTTGTTTCCATTGGTTTCAATGCATTTTGGCCTAAAACAAGCATTTGCTGTTTTCTCTTAAACTCAACATGGGAGAAAAACCATTTCACATCTTATTTGTGGGTCTTAGTCTTCAACACAATCTGTGAAATTTTGAGCAGTCTGTGTTTGCTACAAGAGGAGATATCACAAAGTATGCGCTTTTTTGTTTCAATGCATTTTGGCCTAAAATGAGCATTTGCTGTTTTCTCTTAAATGCAACATGGGAGAAAAACCATTTCACATCACATTTGTGGGTCTTCGTCTTCAACACAATCTGTGAAATTTTGAGCTGTCTGTGTTTGCTACAAGAGGACATATCACAAAGTGTGCGCTTTTGTTGTTTTCATTGGTTTCAATGCATTTTCGCCAAAAGTGAGCATTTGCTGTTTTCTCTTAAACGCAACATCGGAGAAAAACCATTTCACATCACATTTGTGGGTCTTGGTCTTCAACACAATCTGTGAAATATTGAGCTGTCTGTGTTTGCTACAAGAGGCGATATCACAAAGTATGTGCTTTTGTTGTTTCTATTGGTTTCAATGCATTTTGGCCAAAAGTGAGCATTTGCTGTTTTCTCTTAAACGCAACATGGGAGAAAAACCATTTCACATCACATATGTGGGTCTTAGTCTTCAACACAATCTGTGAAATTTTGAGCTGTCTGTGTTTGCTACAAGAGGAGATATGACAAAGTATGCGCTTTTGTTTGTTTCCATTGGTTTCAATGCATTTTGGCCTAAAACGAGCATTTGCTGTTTTCTCTTAAACGCAACATGGTAGAAAAACCATTAAACATCACATTTGTGGGTCTTGGTCTTCAACACAATCTGTGAAATTTTGAGCTGTCTGTGTTTGCTACAAGAGGAGATATCACAAAATATGCGCTTTTGTTGTTTCGATTGGTTTCAATGCATTTTGGCCTAAAATGAGCATTTGGTGTTTTCCTTTAAATGCAACATGGGAGAAAAACCATTTCACATCACATTTGTGGGACTTGGTCTTCAACACAGTCTCTGAAATTTTTAGCTGTTTGTTTGCTACAAGAGGAGATATCACAAAGTATGCACTTTTGTTGTTTTCATTGGTTTCAATGCATTTTTCCCTAAAACGAGCATTTGCTGTTTTCTCTTAAATGCAACATGGGAGAAAAATCATTTCACATAGAATTTCTGGGCCTTGGTCTTCAACACAATCTGTGAAATTTTGAGCTCTCTGTGTTTGCTACAAGAGGAGATATCACAAAGCATGCACTTTTGCTGTTTCCATTGGTTTCAATGCATTTTGGCCTAAAATGAGAATTTGCTGTTTTCTCTAAAACGCAACATGGGAGAAAAAACTATCTCACATCACATATGTGGGTCTTGGTCTTCAACACAATCTGTGAAATTTAAGCAGTCTGTGTTTGCTACAAGAAGAGATATCACAAAGTATGCGCTTTTGTTGTTTCCATTGGTTTCAATGCATTTTGGCCTAAAACAAGCATTTGCTGTTTTTTCTTAAAAGCAACATGGTAGAAAAACCATTTCACATCACATTTGTGGTTGTTGGTCTTCAACACAATCTGTGAAATTTTGAGCTGTCTGTATTTGCTACAAGAGGAGATATCACAAAGTATGCGCTTTTGTTTGTTTCCAATGGTTTGAATGCATTTTGGTCTAAAATGAGCATTTGCTGTTTTCTCTTAAACGCAAATTGGGAGAAAAACCATTTCACATCACATTTGTGGGACTTGGTCTTCAACACAATCTGTGAAATTTTGAGCTGTCTGTGTTTGCTACAAGAGGAGATATCACAAAGTATGCGCTTTTGTTGTTTCCTTTGGTTTCAATTGATTTTGGCCTAAAATGAGCATTTGCTGTTTTCTCTTAAACGCAACATGGGAGAAAAACCAGTTCACATCACATGTGTGGGTCTTGGTCTTCAACACAATCTGTGAAATTTTTAGCTGTCTCTGTTTGCTACAAGAGGAGATATCACAAAGTATGCACTTTTGTTTGTTTCCATTGGTTTCAATGCATTTTGGCCTAAAACTAGTATTTGCTGTTTTCTCTTAAATGCAACATGGGAGAAAAACCATTTCACATCAAATTTGTGGGTCCTGGTTTTCAACACAATCTGTGAAATTTTGAGCTGTCTGTGTTTGCTACAAGAGGAGATATCACAAAGTATGCTCTTTTGTTGTTTCCATTGGTTTCAATGCATTTTGGCCTAAAATGAGCATTTGCTGTTTTCTCTTAAACGCAACATGGGAGAAAACCATTTCACATCACATTTGTGGGACTTTGTCTTCAACACAATCTGTGAAATTTTGAGCTGTTTGTGTTTGCTACAAGAGGAGATATCACAAAGTATGCGCTTTTGTTGTTTTCATTGGTTTCAATGCATTTTTCCCTAAAACGAGCATTTGCTGTTTTCTCTTAAATGCAACATCGGAGAAAAACCATTTCACATCACATTTGTGGGTCTTGGTCTTCTCTTCAACACAATCTGTGAAATATTGAGCTGTCTGTGTTTGCAACAAGAGGAGATATCACAAAGTAGGCACTTTTGTTGTTTCCATTGGTTTCAATGCATTTTGGACTAAAACGAGCATTTGCTGTTTTCTCTTCAATGCAACATGGGAGCAAAACCATTTCACATAACATTTGTGGGTCTTCGTCTTCAACACAATCTGTGAAATTTTGAGCTGTCTGTGTTTGCTACAAGAGGAGATATCACAAAGTATGCGCTTTTGTTGTTTCCATTGGTTTCAATGCATTTTGGCCTTAAATGAGCATTTGCTGTTTTCTCTTAAACGCAACATGGGAGAAAAACCATTTTACATCACATTTGTGGGTCTTGGTCTTAAAACACAATCTGTGAAATGTTGAACTGTCTGTGTTTGCTACAAGTGGAAATATCACAAAGTATGCGCTTTTCATTATTTCCAATGGTTTCAATGCATTTTGGCCTAAAACAAGCATTTGCTGTTTTCTCTTAAACGCAACATGGGAGAAAACCATTTCACATCTTATTTGTGGGTCTTGGTCTTCAACACAACCTGTGAAATTTTGAGCTGTCTGTGTTTGCTACAAGAGGAGATATCACAAAGTATGCACTTTTGTTTGTTTCCATTGGTTTCAATGCATTTTGGCCTAAAACAAGCATTTGCTGTTTTCTCTTAAACGCAACATGGGAGAAAAACCGTTTCACATCTTATTTGTGGGTCTTGGTCTTCAACACAACCTGTGAAATTTTGAGCTGTCTGTGTTTGCTACAAGAGGAGATATCACAAAGTATGCACTTTTGTTTGTTTCCATTGGTTTCAATGCATTTTGGCCTAAAACAAGCATTTGCTGTTTTCTCTTAAATGAAACATCGGAGAAAAACCATTTCACATCACATTTGTGGGTCTTGGTCTTCTCTTCAACACAATCTGTGAAATATTGAGCTGTCTGTGTTTGCTACAAGTGGAGATATCAAAAATTATGCGCTTTTGTTGTTTCCATTGGTTTCAATGCATTTTTCCCTAAAACGAGCATTTGCTGTTTTCTCTTAAATGCAACATGGTAGAAAAAAAATTCACATCACATTAGTGTGTCTTGGTCTTCAACACAATCTATGAAATTTTTAGCTGTCTGTGTTTGCTAAAAGAGGAGATATCACAAAGTATGCGCTTTTGTTTGATTCCATTGGTTTCAATGCATTTTGGCCTAAAACGAGCATTTGCTGTTTTCTCTTAAATGCAACATGGTAGAAAAACAATTTCACATCACATGTGTGGGTCTTGGTCTTCAACACAATCTGTGAAATTTTGAGCTGTCTGTGTTTGCTACAAGAGGAGATATCACAAAATATGCGCTTTTGTTGTTTCCATTGGTTTCAATGCATTTTGGCCTAAAACAAGCATTTGCTGTTTTCTCTTAAATGCAACATGGGAGAAAAACCATTTCACATCACACTTGTGGGACTTGGTCTTCAACACAATCTGTGAAATTTTGAGCTGCCTTTGTTTGCTACAAGAGGAGATATCACAAAGTATGCACTTTAGTTTGTTTCCATTGGTTTCAATGCATTTTGGCCTAAAACGAGTATTTGCTGTTTTCTCTTAAACGCAACATGGGAGAAAAACCATTTCACATCAAATTTGTGGGTCTTGGTTTTCAACACAATCTGTGAAATTTTGAGCTGTCTGTGTTTGCTACAAGAGGAGATATCACAAAGTATGCGCTTTTGTTGTTTTCATTGGTTTCAATGCATTTTTCCCTAAAACGAGCATTTGCTGTTTTTTCTTAAATGCAACATCGGAGAAAAACCATTTCACATCACATTTGTGGGTGTTGGTCTTCAACACAATCTGTGAAATTTTGAGCTATCTGTGTTTGCTACAAGAGGAGATATCACAAACCATACGCTTTTTTGTTTCCATTGGTTTCAATACATTTTGGCCTAAAACAAGCATTTGCTGTTTTCTCTTAAATGCAACATGGGAGAAAAACCAATTTACATCGCATTTGTTTTTCTTGGTCTTCAACACAATCTGTGAAATTTTGAGCTGTCTCTGTTTGCTACAAGAGGAGATATCACAAAGTATGCGCTTTTGTTGTTTCCATTGGTTTCAATGCATTTTGGCCTAAAATGAGCATTTGCTGTTTTCTTTTAAATGCAACATGGGAGAAAAACCATTTCACATCACATTTGTGGGACTTGGTCTTCAACACAATCTGTGAAATATTGAGCTGTCTGTGTTTGCTACAAGAGTTGATATCACAAAGTATGCGCTTTTTTTTGTTTCCATTGGTTTCAATGCATTTTGGCCTAAAACTAGTATTTGCTGTTTTCTCTTAAACGCAACATTGGAGAAAAACCATTTCACATCACATTTCTGGGTCTTGGTCTTCTCTTCAACACAATCTGTGAAATATTGAGCTGTCTGTGTTTGCTACAAGAGGAGATATCAAAAATTATGCGCTTTTGTTGTTTCCATTGGTTTCAATGCATTTTTCCCTAAAATGAGCATTTGCTGTTTTCTCTTAAACGCAACATGGGAGAAAAACCATTTCACATCACATTTGTGGGTCTTCATCTTCAACACAATCTGTGAAATTTTGAGCTGTCTGTGTTTGCTACAAGAGGAGATATCACAAAGTATACGCTTTTGTTGTTTCCATTGGTTTCAATGCATTTTAGCCTAAAGTGAGCATTTGCTGTTTTCTCTTAAACGCAACATGGGAGAAAAACCATTTCACATCACATATGTGGGTATTAGTCTTCAACACAATCTGTGAAATTTTGAGCTGTCTGTGTTTGCTACAAGAGGAGATATCACAAAGTATGCGCTTTTGTTTGTTTCCAATGGTTTCAATGCATTTTGGCCTAAAACGAGCATTTGCTGTTTTCTCTTAAATGCAACATGGTAGAAAAACCATTTCACATCACATTTGTGGGTCTTGGTCTTCAACACAATCTGTGAAATTTTGAGCTGTCTGTGTTTGCTACAAGAGGAGATATCACAAAATATGCGCTTTTGTTGTTTCCATTGGTTTCAATGCATTTTGGCCTAAAACAAGCATTTGCTGTTTTCTCTTAAACACAACATGGGAGAAAAACCATTTCACATCACACTTGTGGGACTTGGTCTTCAAAACAATCTGTGAAATTTTGAGCTGCCTGTGTTTGCTACAAGAGGAGATATCACAAAGTATGCGCTTTTGTTGTTTCCATTGGTTTCAATGCATTTTGGCCTAAAGTGAGCATTTGCTGTTTTCTCTTAAACGCAACATGGGAGAAAAACCATTTCAGATCACATATGTAGGTCTTGGTCTTCCACACAATCTGTGAAATTTTGAGCTATCTGTGTTTGCTACTAGAGGAGATATCACAAAATATGCACTTTTGTTGTTTCCATTGGTTTCAATGCATTTTGGCCTAAAATGAGCATTTGCAGTTTTCTCTTAAATACAACATGGTAGAAAAACAATTTCACTTCACATTTGTGGGTCTTGGTCTTCCACACAATCTGTGAAATTTTGAGCTGTCTGTGTTTGCTACAAGAGGAGATATCACAAAATATGCGCTTTTATTGTTTCCATTGGTTTCAATGCATTTTGGCCTAAAACAAGCATTTGCTGTTTTCTCTTAAATGCAACATGGGAGAAAAACCATTTCACATCACACTTGTGGGACTTGGTCTTCAACACAATCTGTGAAATTTTGAGCTGTCTGTGTTTGCTACAAGAGTTGATATCACAAAGTATGCGCTTTTGTTGTTTCCATTGGTTTGAATGCATTTTGGCCAAAAACGAGCATTTGCTGTTTTCTCTTAAACGCAACATTGGAGAAAAACCATTTCACATCACATTTGTGGGTCTTGGTCTTCTCTTCCACACAATCTGTGAAATATTGAGCTGTCTGTGTTTGCTACAAGAGGAGATATCAAAAATTATGCGCTTTTGTTGTTTCCATTGGTTTCAATGCATTTTTCCCTAAAATGAGCATTTGCTGTTTTCTCTGAAACGCAACATGGGAGAAAAACCATTTCACATCTTATTTGTGGGTCTTAGTCTTCAACACAATCTGTGAAATTTTGAGCTGTCTGTGTTTGCTACAAGAAGAGATATCAAAAGTATGCGCTTTTGTTGTTTTCATTGGTTTCAATGCAATTTTCCCTAAAACAAGCATTTGCTGTTTTTTCTTAAATGCAACATCGGAGAAAAACCGTTTCACATCACATTTGTGGGTCTTGGTCTTCAACACAATCTGTGAAATTTTGAGCAGTCTGTGTTTGCTACAAGAGGAGATATCACAAAGTATGCGCTTTTTTGTTTCAATGCATTTTGGCCTAAAATGAGCATTTGCTGTTTTCTCTTAAATGCAACATGGGAGAAAAACCATTTCACATCACATTTGTGGGTCTTCGTCTTCAACACAATCTGTGAAATTTTGAGCTGTCTGTGTTTGCTACAAGAGGACATATCACAAAGTGTGCGCTTTTGTTGTTTTCATTGGTTTCAATGCATTTTCGCCAAAAGTGAGCATTTGCTGTTTTCTCTTAAACGCAACATCGGAGAAAAACCATTTCACATCACATTTGTGGGTCTTGGTCTTCAACACAATCTGTGAAATATTGAGCTGTCTGTGTTTGCTACAAGAGGCGATATCACAAAGTATGTGCTTTTGTTGTTTCCATTGGTTTCAATGCATTTTGGCCAAAAGTGAGCATTTGCTGTTTTCTCTTAAACGCAACATGGGAGAAAAACCATTTCACATCACATATGTGGGTCTTAGTCTTCAACACAATCTGTGAAATTTTGAGCTGTCTGTGTTTGCTACAAGAGGAGATATGACAAAGTATGCGCTTTTGTTTGTTTCCATTGGTTTCAATGCATTTTGGCCTAAAACGAGCATTTGCTGTTTTCTCTTAAACGCAACATGGTAGAAAAACCATTAAACATCACATTTGTGGGTCTTGGTCTTCAACACAATCTGTGAAATTTTGAGCTGTCTGTGTTTGCTACAAGAGGAGATATCACAAAATATGCGCTTTTGTTGTTTCGATTGGTTTCAATGCATTTTGGCCTAAAATGAGCATTTGGTGTTTTCCCTTAAATGCAACATGGGAGAAAAACCATTTCACATCACATTTGTGGGACTTGGTCTTCAACACAGTCTCTGAAATTTTTAGCTGTTTGTTTGCTACAAGAGGAGATATCACAAAGTATGCACTTTTGTTGTTTTCATTGGTTTCAATGCATTTTGGCCTAAAACAAATATCTGCTGTTTTCTCTTAAACGCAACATGGGAGAAAAACCATTTCACATCAAATTTGTGTGTCTTGGTTTTCAACACAATCTGTGAAATTTTGAGCTGTTTGTTTGCTACAAGAGGAGATATCACAAAGTATGCACTTTTGTTGTTTTCATTGGTTTCAATGCATTTTTCCCTAAAACGAGCATTTGCTGTTTTCTCTTAAACGCAACATGGGAGAAAAATCATTTCACATAGAATTTCTGGGCCTTGGTCTTCAACACAATCTGTGAAATTTTGAGCTGTCTGTGTTTGCTACAAGAGGAGATATCACAAAGTATGCACTTTTGTTTGTTTCCATTGGTTTCAATGCATTTTGGCCTAAAACGAGCATTTGCTGTTTTCTCTTAAACGCAACATGGGAGAAAAACCATTTTACATCACATTTGTGGGTCTTGGTCTTAAAACACAATCTGTGAAATGTTGAACTGTCTGTGTTTGCTACAAGTGGAGATATCACAAAGTATGCGCTTTTCATTATTTCCATTGGTTTCAATGCATTTTGGCCTAAAACAAGCATTTGCTGTTTTCTCTTAAACGCAACATGGGAGAAAACCATTTCACATCTTATTTGTGGGTCTTGGTCTTCAACACAACCTGTGAAATTTTGAGCTGTCTGTGTTTGCTACAAGAGGAGATATCACAAAGTATGCACTTTTGTTTGTTTCCATTGGTTTCAATGCATTTTGGCCTAAAACAAGCATTTGCTGTTTTCTCTTAAACGCAACATGGGAGAAAAACCGTTTCACATCTTATTTGTGGGTCTTGGTCTTCAACACAACCTGTGAAATTTTGAGCTGTCTGTGTTTGCTACAAGAGGAGATATCACAAAGTATGCACTTTTGTTTGTTTCCATTGGTTTCAATGCATTTTGGCCTAAAACAAGCATTTGCTGTTTTCTCTTAAACGCAACATCGGAGAAAAACCATTTCACATCACATTTGTGGGTCTTGGTCTTCTCTTCAACACAATCTGTGAAATTTGAGCTGTCTGTGTTTGCTACAAGAGGAGATATCAAAAATTATGCGCTTTTGTTGTTTCCATTGGTTTCAATGCATTTTTCCCTAAAACGAGCATTTGCTGTTTTCTCTTAAATGCAACATGGTAGAAAAACAATTTCACATCACATTTGTGGGTCTTGGTCTTCAACACAATCTGTGAAATTTTGAGCTGTCTGTGTTTGCTACAAGAGGAGATATCACAAAGTATGCGCTTTTGTTTGTTTCCATTGGTTTCAATGCATTTTGGCCTAAAACGAGCATTTGCTGTTTTCTCTTAAATGCAACATGGTAGAAAAACCATTTCACATCACATTTGTGGGTCTTGGTCTTCAACACAATCTGTGAAATTTTGAGCTGTCTGTGTTTGCTACAAGAGGAGATATCACAAAGTATGCGCTTTTGTTGTTTTCATTGGTTTCAATGCATTTTTCCCTAAAACGAGCATTTGCTGTTTTTTCTTAAATGCAACATCAGAGAAAAACCATTTCACATCAAATTTGTGGGTCTTGGTCTTCAACACAATCTGTGAAATTTTGAGCTGTCTGTGCTTGCTACAAGAGGAGATATCACAAAGTATGCGCTTTTTTGTTTACATGCATTTTGGCCTAAAACGAGCATTTGCTGTTTTCTCTTAAATGCAACATGGGAGAAAAACCATTTCACATCACATTTGTGGGTCTTCATCTTCAACACAATCTGTGAAATTTTGAGCTCTCTCTGTTTGCTACAAGAGGAGATATCACAAAGTATGTGCTTTTGTTGTTTCCATTGGTTTCAATGCATTTTGGCCAAAAGTGAACATTTGCTGTTTTCTCTTAAACGCAACATGGGAGAAAAACCATTTCACATCACATATGTGGGTCTTAGTCTTCAACACAATCTGTGAAATTTTGAGCTGTCTGTGTTTGCTACAAGAGGAGATATCACAAAGTATGCACTTTTGTTTGTTTCCATTGGTTTCAATGCATTTTGGCCTAAAACGAGCATTTGCTGTTTTCTCTTAAACGCAACATGGTAGAAAAACCATTTCACATCACATTTGTGGGTCTTGGTCTTCAACACAATCTGTGAAATTTTGAGCTGTCTGTGTTTGCTACAAGAGGAGATATCACAAAATATGCGCTTTTGTTGTTTCGATTGGTTTCAAAGCATTTTGGCCTAAAATGAGCATTTGGTGTTTTCTCTTAAACGCAACATGGGAGAAAAACCATTTCACATCACATTTGTGGGACTTGGTCTTCAACACAATCTCTGAAATTTTTAGCTGTTTGTTTGCTACAAGAGGAGATATCACAAAGTATGCACTTTTGTTGTTTTCATTGGTTTCAATGCATTTTGGCCTAAAACAAATATCTGCTGTTTTCTCTTAAACGCAACATGGGAGAAAAACCATTTCACATCAAATTTGTGTGTCTTGGTTTTCAACACAATCTGTGAAATTTTGAGCTGTTTGTTTGCTACAAGAGGAGATATCACAAAGTATGCACTTTTGTTGTTTTCATTGGTTTCAATGCATTTTTCCCTAAAACGAGCATTTGCTGTTTTCTCTTAAACGCAACATGGGAGAAAAATCATTTCACATAGAATTTCTGGGCCTTGGTCTTCAACACAATCTGTGAAATTTTGAGCTGTCTGTGTTTGCTACAAGAGGAGATATCACAAAGCTTGTGCTTTTGCTGTTTCCATTGGTTTCAATGCATTTTGGCCTAAAATGATCATTTGCTGTTTTCTCTAAAACGCAACATGGGAGACAAAAATAATTTCACATCACATATGTGGGCCTTGGTCTTCAACACAATCTGTGAAATTTTGAGCTGTCTGTGTTTGCTACAAGAGGAGATATCACAAAGTATGCACTTTTGTTTGTTTCCATTGGTTTCAATGCATTTTGGCCTAAAACGAGCATTTGCTGTTTTCTCTTAAACGCAACATGGGAGAAAAACCATTTTACATCACATTTGTGGGTCTTGGTCTTAAAACACAATCTGTGAAATGTTGAACTGTCTGTGTTTGCTACAAGTGGAGATATCACAAAGTATGCGCTTTTCATTATTTCCATTGGTTTCAATGCATTTTGGCCTAAAACAAGCATTTGCTGTTTTCTCTTAAACGCAACATGGGAGAAAACCATTTCACATCTTATTTGTGGGTCTTGGTCTTCAACACAACCTGTGAAATTTTGAGCTGTCTGTGTTTGCTACAAGAGGAGATATCACAAAGTATGCACTTTTGTTTGTTTCCATTGGTTTCAATGCATTTTGGCCTAAAACAAGCATTTGCTGTTTTCTCTTAAACGCAACATGGGAGAAAAACCGTTTCACATCTTATTTGTGGGTCTTGGTCTTCAACACAACCTGTGAAATTTTGAGCTGTCTGTGTTTGCTACAAGAGGAGATATCACAAAGTATGCACTTTTGTTTGTTTCCATTGGTTTCAATGCATTTTGGCCTAAAACAAGCATTTGCTGTTTTCTCTTAAACGCAACATCGGAGAAAAACCATTTCACATCACATTTGTGGGTCTTGGTCTTCTCTTCAACACAATCTGTGAAATTTGAGCTGTCTGTGTTTGCTACAAGAGGAGATATCAAAAATTATGCGCTTTTGTTGTTTCCATTGGTTTCAATGCATTTTTCCCTAAAACGAGCATTTGCTGTTTTCTCTTAAATGCAACATGGTAGAAAAACAATTTCACATCACATTTGTGGGTCTTGGTCTTCAACACAATCTGTGAAATTTTGAGCTGTCTGTGTTTGCTACAAGAGGAGATATCACAAAGTATGCGCTTTTGTTTGTTTCCATTGGTTTCAATGCATTTTGGCCTAAAACGAGCATTTGCTGTTTTCTCTTAAATGCAACATGGTAGAAAAACCATTTCACATCACATTTGTGGGTCTTGGTCTTCAACACAATCTGTGAAATTTTGAGCTGTCTGTGTTTGCTACAAGAGGAGATATCACAAAGTATGCGCTTTTGTTGTTTTCATTGGTTTCAATGCATTTTTCCCTAAAACGAGCATTTGCTGTTTTTTCTTAAATGCAACATCAGAGAAAAACCATTTCACATCAAATTTGTGGGTCTTGGTCTTCAACACAATCTGTGAAATTTTGAGCTGTCTGTGCTTGCTACAAGAGGAGATATCACAAAGTATGCGCTTTTTTGTTTACATGCATTTTGGCCTAAAACGAGCATTTGCTGTTTTCTCTTAAATGCAACATGGGAGAAAAACCATTTCACATCACATTTGTGGGTCTTCATCTTCAACACAATCTGTGAAATTTTGAGCTCTCTCTGTTTGCTACAAGAGGAGATATCACAAAGTATGTGCTTTTGTTGTTTCCATTGGTTTCAATGCATTTTGGCCAAAAGTGAACATTTGCTGTTTTCTCTTAAACGCAACATGGGAGAAAAACCATTTCACATCACATATGTGGGTCTTAGTCTTCAACACAATCTGTGAAATTTTGAGCTGTCTGTGTTTGCTACAAGAGGAGATATCACAAAGTATGCACTTTTGTTTGTTTCCATTGGTTTCAATGCATTTTGGCCTAAAACGAGCATTTGCTGTTTTCTCTTAAACGCAACATGGTAGAAAAACCATTTCACATCACATTTGTGGGTCTTGGTCTTCAACACAATCTGTGAAATTTTGAGCTGTCTGTGTTTGCTACAAGAGGAGATATCACAAAATATGCGCTTTTGTTGTTTCGATTGGTTTCAAAGCATTTTGGCCTAAAATGAGCATTTGGTGTTTTCTCTTAAACGCAACATGGGAGAAAAACCATTTCACATCACATTTGTGGGACTTGGTCTTCAACACAATCTCTGAAATTTTTAGCTGTCTGTGTTTGCTACAAGAGGAGATATCACAAAGTATGCACTTTTGATGTTTTCATTGGTTTCAATGCATTTTGGCCTAAAACAAATATCTGCTGTTTTCTCTTAAACGCAACATGGGAGAAAAACCATTTCACATCAAATTTGTGTGTCTTGGTTTTCAACACAATCTGTGAAATTTTGAGCTGTTTGTTTGCTACAAGAGGAGATATCACAAAGTATGCACTTTTGTTGTTTTCATTGGTTTCAATGCATTTTTCCCTAAAACGAGCATTTGCTGTTTTCTCTTAAACGCAACATGGGAGAAAAATCATTTCACATAGAATTTCTGGGCCTTGGTCTTCAACACAATCTGTGAAATTTTGAGCTGTCTGTGTTTGCTACAAGAGGAGATATCACAAAGCTTGTGCTTTTGCTGTTTCCATTGGTTTCAATGCATTTTGGCCTAAAATGATCATTTGCTGTTTTCTCTAAAACGCAACATGGGAGACAAAAATAATTTCACATCACATATGTGGGTCTTAGTCTTCAACACAATCTGTGAAATTTAAGCAGTCTGTGTTTGCTACAAGAAGAGATATCACAAAGTATGCGCTTTTGTTGTTTCCATTGGTTTCAATGCATTTTGGCCTAAAACAAGCATTTGCTGTTTTTTCTTAAACGCAACATGGTAGAAAAACCATTTCACATCACATTTGTGGGTGTTGGTCTTCAACACAATCTGTGAAATTTTGAGCTGTCTGTATTTGCAACAAGAGGAGATATCACAAAGTATGCGCTTTTGTTTGTTTCCTTTGGTTTCAATTGATTTTGGCCTAAAACAAGCATTTGCTGTTTTCTCTTAAATGCAACATGGGAGAAAAACCATTTTACATCACACTTGTGGGACTTGGTCTTCAACACAATCTGTGAAATTTTGAGCTGCCTTTGTTTGCTACAAGAGGAGATATCACAAAGTATGCACTTTTGTTTGTTTCCATTGGTTTCAATGCATATTGGCCTAAAACGAGTATTTGCTGTTTTCTCTTAAATGCAACATGGGAGAAAAACCATTTCACATCAAATTTGTGGGTCTTGGTTTTCAACACAATCTGTGAAATTTTGAGCTGTCTGTGTTTGCTACAAGAGGAGATATCACAAAGTATACGCTTTTGTTGTTTTCATTGGTTTCAATGCATTTTTCCCTAAAACGAGCATTTGCTGTTTTTTCTTAAATGCAACATTGGAGAAAAACCATTTCACATCACATTTGTGGGTCTTGGTCTTCAACACAATCTGTGAAATTTTGAGTTGTCTGTGTTTGCTACAAGAGGAGATATCACAAAGTATACGCTTTTTTGTTTCCATTGGTTTCAATGCATTTTGGCCTAAAACGAGCATTTGCGGTTTTCTCTTAAATGCAACATGGGAGAAAAACCAATTCACATCACATATGTGGGTCTTGGTCTTCAACACAATCTGTGAAATTTTGAGCTGTCTGTGTTTGCTACAAGAGGAGATATCACAAAGTATGCGCTTTTGTTGTTTCCATTGGTTTCAATGCATTTTGGCCTAAAGTGAGCATTTGCTGTTTTCTCTTAAACGCAACATGGGAGAAAAACCATTTCACATCACATATGTAGGTCTTGGTCTTCAACACAATCTGTGAAATTTTGAGCTGTCTGTGTTTGCTACAAGAGGAGATATCACAAAGTATGTGCTTTTGTTGTTTCCATTGGTTTCAATGCATTTTGGCCTAAAATGAGCATTTGCTGTTTTCTCTTAAATGCAACATGGGAGAAAAACCATTTCACATCACATTTGTGGGACTTGGTCTTCAACACAATCTGTGAAATTTTGAGCTGTCTGTGTTTGCTACAAGAGGAGATATCACAAAGTATACGCTTTTTTGTTTCCATTGGTTTCAATCCATTTTGGCCTAAAACGAGCATTTGCTGTTTTCTCTTAAATGCAACATGGGAGAAAAACCAATTCACATCACATATGTGGGTCTTGGTCTTCAACACAATCTGTGAAATTTTGAGCTGTCTCTCTTTGCTACAAGAGGAGATATCACAAAGTATGCGCTTTTGTTTGTTTCCATTGGTTTCAATGCTTTTTGGCCTAAAACAAGCATTTGCTGTTTTCTCTTAAACGCAACATGGGAGAAAACCATTTCACATCTTATTTGTTGGTCTTGGTCTTCAACACAACCTGTGAAATTTTGAGCTGTCTGTGTTTGCTACAAGAGGAGATATCACAAAGTATGCACTTTTGTTTGTTTCCATTGGTTTCAATGCATTTTGGCCTAAAACAAGCATTTGCTGTTTTCTCTTAAACGCAACATGGGAGAAAAACCGTTTCACATCTTATTTGTGGGTCTTGGTCTTCAACACAACCTGTGAAATTTTGAGCTGTCTGTGTTTGCTACAAGAGGAGATATCACAAAGTATGCACTTTTGTTTGTTTCCAATGGTTTCAATGCATTTTGGCCTAAAACAAGCATTTGCTGTTTTCTCTTAAACGCAACATCGGAGAAAAACCATTTCACATCACATTTGTGGGTCTTGGTCTTCTCTTCAACACAATCTGTGAAATATTGAGCTGTCTGTGTTTGCTACAAGAGGAGATATCAAAAATTATGCGCTTTTGTTGTTTCCATTGGTTTCAATGCATTTTGGCCTAAAACAAGCATTTGCTGTTTTCTCTTAAATGCAACATGGGAGAAAAACCATTTTACATCACACTTGTGGGACTTGGTCTTCAACACAATCTGTAAAATTTTGAGCTGCCTTTGTTTGCTACAAGAGGAGATATCACAAAGTATGCACTTTTGTTTGTTTCCATTGGTTTCAATGCATTTTGGCCTAAAACGAGTATTTGCTGTTTTCTCTTAAATGCAACATGGGAGAAAAACCATTTCACATCAAATTTGTGGGTCTTGGTTTTCAACACAATCTGTGAAATTTTGAGCTGTCTGTGTTTGCTACAAGAGGAGATATCACAAAGTATGCGCTTTTGTTGTGTTCATTGGTTTCAATGCATTTTTCCCTAAAACGAGCATTTGCTGTTTTTTCTTAAATGCAACATCGGAGAAAAACCATTTCACATCACATTTGTGGGTCTTGGTCTTCAACACAATCTGTGAAATTTTGAGTTGTCTGTGTTTGCTACAAGAGGAGATATCACAAAGTATACGCTTTTTTGTTTCCATTGGTTTCAATGCATTTTGGCCGAAAAAGAGCATTTGCGGTTTTCTCTTAAATGCAACATGGGAGAAAAACCAATTCACATCTCATATGTGGGTCTTGGTCTTCAACACAATCTGTGAAATTTTGAGCTGTCTGTGTTTGCTACAAGAGGAGATATCACAAAGTATGCGCTTTTGTTGTTTCCATTGGTTTCAATGCATTTTGGCCTAAAGTGAGCATTTGCTGTTTTCTCTTAAACGCAACATGGGAGAAAAACCATTTCACATCACATATGTAGGTCTTGGTCTTCAACACAATCTGTGAAATTTTGAGCTGTCTCTCTTTGCTACAAGAGGAGATATCACAAAGTTTGCACTTTTGTTGTTTCCATTGGTTTCAATGCATTTTGGCCTAAAGTGAGCATTTGCTGTTTTCTCTTAAACGCAACATGGGAGAAAAACCATTTCACATCACATATGTAGGTCTTGGTCTTCAACACAATCTGTGAAATTTTGAGCTGTCTGTGTTTGCTACAAGAGGAGATATCACAAAGTATGTGCTTTTGTTGTTTCCATTGGTTTCAATGCATTTTGGCCTAAAATGAGCATTTGCTGTTTTCTCTTAAATGCAACATGGGAGAAAAACCATTTCACATCACATTTGTGGGACTTGGTCTTCAACACAATCTGTGAAATTTTGAGCTGTCTGTGTTTGCTACAAGAGGAGATATCACAAAGTATACGATTTTGTTGTTTCCATTGGTTTCAATGCATTTTAGCCTAAAGTGAGCATTTGCTGTTTTCTCTTAAACACAACATGGGAGAAAAACTATTTCACATCACATATGTGGGTATTAGTCTTCAACACAATCTGTGAAATTTTGATCTGTCTGTGTTTGCTACAAGAGGAGATATCACAAAGTATGCGCTTTTGTTTGTTTCCATTGGTTTCAATGCTTTTTGGCCTAAAACAAGCATTTGCTGTTTTCTCTTAAACGCAACATGGGAGAAAACCATTTCACATCTTATTTGTTGGTCTTGGTCTTCAACACAACCTGTGAAATTTTGAGCTGTCTGTGTTTGCTACAAGAGGAGATATCACAAAGTATGCACTTTTGTTTGTTTCCATTGGTTTCAATGCATTTTGGCATAAAACAAGCATTTGCTGTTTTCTCTTAAACGCAACATGGGAGAAAAACCGTTTCACATCTTATTTGTGGGTCTTGGTCTTCAACACAACCTGTGAAATTTTGAGCTGTCTGTGTTTACTACAAGAGGAGATATCACAAAGTATGCACTTTTGTTTGTTTCCAATGGTTTCAATGCATTTTGGCCTAAAACAAGCATTTGCTGTTTTCTCTTAAACGCAACATCGGAGAAAAACCATTTCACATCACATTTGTGGGTCTTGGTCTTCTCTTCAACACAATCTGTGAAATATTGAGCTGTCTGTGTTTGCTACAAGAGGAGATATCAAAAATTATGCGCTTTTGTTGTTTCCATTGGTTTCAATGCATTTTTCCCTAAAACGAGCATTTGCTGTTTTCTCTTAAATGCAACATGGTAGAAAAAAATTTCACATCACATTAGTGTGTCTTGGTCTTCAACACAATCTATGAAATTTTGAGCTGTCTGTGTTTGCTAAAAGAGTAGATATCATAAAGTATGCGCTTTTGTTTGTTTCCATTGGTTTCAATGCATTTTGGCCTAAAACGAGCATTTGCTGTTTTCTCTTAAATGCAACATGGTAGAAAAACAATTTCACATCACATTTGTGGGTCTTGGTCTTCAACACAATCTGTGAAATTTTGAGCTGCCTTTGTTTGCTACAAGAGGAGATATCACAAAGTATGCACTTTTGTTTGTTTCCATTGGTTTCAATGCATTTTGGCCTAAAACGAGTATTTGCTGTTTTCTCTTAAATGCAACATGGGAGAAAAACCATTTCACATCAAATTTGTGGGTCTTGGTTTTCAACACAATCTGTGAAATTTTGAGCTGTCTGTGTTTGCTACAAGAGGAGATATCACAAAGTATGCGCTTTTGTTGTTTTCATTGGTTTCAATGCATTTTTCCCTAAAACGAGCATTTGCTGTTTTTTCTTAAATGCAACATCGGAGAAAAACCATTTCACATCACATTTGTGGGTCTTGGTCTTCAACACAATCTGTGAAATTTTGAGTTGTCTGTGTTTGCTACAAGAGGAGATATCACAAAGTATACGCTTTTTTGTTTCCATTGGTTTCAATGCATTTTGGCCTAAAACGAGCATTTGCGGTTTTCTCTTAAATGCAACATGGGAGAAAAACCAATTCACATCACATATGTGGGTCTTGGTCTTCAACACAATCTGTGAAATTTTGAGCCGTCTGTGTTTGCTACAAGAGGAGATATCACAAAGTATGCGCTTTTGTTGTTTCCATTGGTTTCAATGCATTTTGGCCTAAAGTGAGCATTTGCTGTTTTCTCTTAAATGCAACATGGTAGAAAAACCATTTCACATCACATGTGTGGGTCTTGGTCTTCAACACAATCTGTGAAATTTTGAGCTGTCTGTGTTTGCTACAAGAGGAGATATCACAAAGTATGCACTTTTGTTTGTTTCCATTGGTTTCAATGCATTTTGGCCTAAAACTAGTATTTGCTGTTTTCTCTTAAATGCAACAATTGAGAAAAACCATTTCACATCAAATTTGTGGGTCCTGGTTTTCAACACAATCTGTGAAATTTTGAGCTGTCTGTGTTTGCTACAAGAGGAGATATCACAAAGTATGCTCTTTTGTTGTTTCCATTGGTTTCAATGCATTTTGGCCTAAAATGAGCATTTGCTGTTTTCTCTTAAACGCAACATGGGAGAAAACCATTTCACATCACATTTGTGGGACTTTGTCTTCAACACAATCTGTGAAATTTTGAGCTGTTTGTGTTTGCTACAAGAGGAGATATCACAAAGTATGCGCTTTTGTTGTTTTCATTGGTTTCAATGCATTTTTCCTAAAAACGAGCATTTGCTGTTTGCTCTTAAATGCAACATCGGAGAAAAACCATTTCACATCACATTTGTGGGTCTTGGTCTTCTCTTCAACACAATCTGTGAAATATTGAGCTGTCTGTGTTTGCAACAAGAGGAGATATCACAAAGTAGGCACTTTTGTTGTTTCCATTGGTTTCAATGCATTTTGGACTAAAACGAGCATTTGCTGTTTTCTCTTCAATGCAACATGGGAGCAAAACCATTTCACATAACATTTGTGGGTCTTCGTCTTCAACACAATCTGTGAAATTTTGAGCTGTCTGTGTTTGCTACAAGAGGAGATATCACAAAGTATGCGCTTTTGTTGTTTCCATTGGTTTCAATGCATTTTGGCCTTAAATGAGCATTTGCTGTTTTCTCTTAAACGCAACATGGGAGAAAAACCATTTTACATCACATTTGTGGGTCTTGGCCTTAAAACACAATCTGTGAAATTTTGAGCTGTCTGTGTTTGCTACAAGTGGAGATATCACAAAGTATGCGCTTTTCATTATTTCCATTGGTTTCAATGCATTTTGGCCTAAAACAAGCATTTGCTGTTTTCTCTTAAACGCAACATGGGAGAAAACCATTTCACATCTTATTTGTTGGTCTTGGTCTTCAACACAACCTGTGAAATTTTGAGCTGTCTGTGTTTGCTACAAGAGGAGATATCACAAAGTATGCACTTTTGTTTGTTTCCATTGGTTTCAATGCATTTTGGCCTAAAACAAGCATTTGCTGTTTTCTCTTAAACGCAACATGGGAGAAAAACCGTTTCACATCTTATTTGTGGGTCTTGGTCTTCAACACAACCTGTGAAATTTTGAGCTGTCTGTGTTTGCTACAAGAGGAGATATCACAAAGTATGCACTTTTGTTTGTTTCCAATGGTTTCAATGCATTTTGGCCTAAAACAAGCAATTGCTGTTTTCTCTTAAACGCAACATCGGAGAAAAACCATTTCACATCACATTTGTGGGTCTTGGTCTTCTCTTCAACACAATCTGTGAAATATTGAGCTGTCTGTGTTTGCTACAAGAGGAGATATCAAAAATTATGCGCTTTTGTTGTTTCCATTGGTTTCAATGCATTTTTCCCTAAAACGAGCATTTGCTGTTTTCTCTTAAATGCAACATGGTAGAAAAAAATTTCACATCACATTAGTGTGTCTTGGTCTTCAACACAATCTATGAAATTTTGAGCTGTCTGTGTTTGCTAAAAGAGGAGATATCATAAAGTATGCGCTTTTGTTTGTTTCCATTGGTTTCAATGCATTTTGGCCTAAAACGAGCATTTGCTGTTTTCTCTTAAATGCAACATGGTAGAAAAACAATTTCACATCACATTTGTGGGTCTTGGTCTTCAACACAATCTGTGAAATTTTGAGCTGTCTGTGTTTGCTACAAGAGGAGATATCACAAAATATGCGCTTTTGTTGTTTCCATTGGTTTCAATGCATTTTGGCCTAAAACAAGCATTTGCTGTTTTCTCTTAAATGCAACATGGGAGAAAAACCATTTTACATCACACTTGTGGGACTTGGTCTTCAACACAATCTGTGAAATTTTGAGCTGCCTTTGTTTGCTACAAGAGGAGATATCACAAAGTATGCACTTTTGTTTGTTTCCATTGGTTTCAATGCATTTTGGCCTAAAACGAGTATTTGCTGTTTTCTCTTAAATGCAACATGGGAGAAAAACCATTTCACATCAAATTTGTGGGTCTTGGTTTTCAACACAATCTGTGAAATTTTGAGCTGTCTGTGTTTGCTACAAGAGGAGATATCACAAAGTATACGCTTTTGTTGTTTTCATTGGTTTCAATGCATTTTTCCCTAAAACGAGCATTTGCTGTTTTTTCTTAAATGCAACATTGGAGAAAAACCATTTCACATCACATTTGTGGGTCTTGGTCTTCAACACAATCTGTGAAATTTTGAGTTGTCTGTGTTTGCTACAAGAGGAGATATCACAAAGTATACGCTTTTTTGTTTCCATTGGTTTCAATGCATTTTGGCCTAAAACGAGCATTTGCGGTTTTCTCTTAAATGCAACATGGGAGAAAAACCAATTCACATCACATATGTGGGTCTTGGTCTTCAACACAATCTGTGAAATTTTGAGCTGTCTGTGTTTGCTACAAGAGGAGATATCACAAAGTATGCGCTTTTGTTGTTTCCATTGGTTTCAATGCATTTTGGCCTAAAGTGAGCATTTGCTGTTTTCTCTTAAACACAACATGGGAGAAAAACCATTTCACATCACATATGTAGGTCTTGGTCTTCAACACAATCTGTGAAATTTTGAGCTGTCTGTGTTTGCTACAAGAGGAGATATCACAAAGTATGTGCTTTTGTTGTTTCCATTGGTTTCAATGCATTTTGGCCTAAAATGAGCATTTGCTGTTTTCTCTTAAATGCAACATGGGAGAAAAACCATTTCACATCACATTTGTGGGACTTGGTCTTCAACACAATCTGTGAAATTTTGAGCTGTCTGTGTTTGCTACAAGAGGAGATATCACAAAGTATACGCTTTTTTGTTTCCATTGGTTTCAATCCATTTTGGCCTAAAATGAGCATTTGCTGTTTTCTCTTAAATGCAACATGGGAGAAAAACCAATTCACATCACATATGTGGGTCTTGGTCTTCAACACAATCTGTGAAATTTTGAGCTGTCTCTCTTTGCTACAAGAGGAGATATCACAAAGTATGCACTTTTGTTGTTTCCATTGGTTTCAATGCATTTTGGCCTAAAGTGAGCATTTGCTGTTTTCTCTTAAACGCAACATGGGAGAAAAACCATTTCACATCACATATGTAGGTCTTGGTCTTCAACACAATCTGTGAAATTTTGAGCTGTCTGTGTTTGCTACAAGAGGAGATATCACAAAGTATGTGCTTTTGTTGTTTCCATTGGTTTCAATGCATTTTGGCCTAAAATGAGCATTTGCTGTTTTCTCTTAAATGCAACATGGGAGAAAAACCATTTCACATCACATTTGTGGGACTTGGTCTTCAACACAATCTGTGAAATTTTGAGCTGTCTGTGTTTGCTACAAGAGGAGATATCACAAAGTATACGCTTTTGTTGTTTCCATTGGTTTCAATGCATTTTAGCCTAAAGTGAGCATTTGCTGTTTTCTCTTAAACACAACATGGGAGAAAAACTATTTCACATCACATATGTGGGTATTAGTCTTCAACACAATCTGTGAAATTTTGAGCTGTCTGTGTTTGCTACAAGAGGAGATATCACAAAGTATGCGCTTTTGTTTGTTTCCATTGGTTTCAATGCTTTTTGGCCTAAAACAAGCATTTGCTGTTTTCTCTTAAACGCAACATGGGAGAAAACCATTTCACATCTTATTTGTTGGTCTTGGTCTTCAACACAACCTGTGAAATTTTGAGCTGTCTGTGTTTGCTACAAGAGGAGATATCACAAAGTATGCACTTTTGTTTGTTTCCATTGGTTTCAATGCATTTTGGCCTAAAACAAGCATTTGCTGTTTTCTCTTAAACGCAACATGGGAGAAAAACCATTTCACATCTTATTTGTGGGTCTTGGTCTTCAACACAACCTGTGAAATTTTGAGCTGTCTGTGTTTGCTACAAGAGGAGATATCACAAAGTATGCACTTTTGTTTGTTTCCAATGGTTTCAATGCATTTTGGCCTAAAACAAGCATTTGCTGTTTTCTCTTAAACGCAACATCGGAGAAAAACCATTTCACATCACATTTGTGGGTCTTGGTCTTCTCTTCAACACAATCTGTGAAATATTGAGCTGTCTGTGTTTGCTACAAGAGGAGATATCAAAAATTATGCGCTTTTGTTGTTTCCATTGGTTTCAATGCATTTTGGCCTAAAACAAGCATTTGCTGTTTTCTCTTAAATGCAACATGGGAGAAAAACCATTTTACATCACACTTGTGGGACTTGGTCTTCAACACAATCTGTAAAATTTTGAGCTGCCTTTGTTTGCTACAAGAGGAGATATCACAAAGTATGCACTTTTGTTTGTTTCCATTGGTTTCAATGCATTTTGGCCTAAAACGAGTATTTGCTGTTTTCTCTTAAATGCAACATCGGAGAAAAACCATTTCACATCACATTTGTGGGTCTTGGTCTTCAACACAATCTGTGAAATTTTGAGTTGTCTGTGTTTGCTACAAGAGGAGATATCACAAAGTATACGCTTTTTGTTTCCATTGGTTTCAATGCATTTTGGCCTAAAACGAGCATTTGCGGTTTTCTCTTAAATGCAACATGGGAGAAAAACCAATTCACATCTCATATGTGGGTCTTGGTCTTCAACACAATCTGTGAAATTTTGAGCTGTCTGTGTTTGCTACAAGAGGAGATATCACAAAGTATGCGCTTTTGTTGTTTCCATTGGTTTCAATGCATTTTGGCCTAAAGTGAGCATTTGCTGTTTTCTCTTAAACGCAACATGGGAGAAAAACCATTTCACATCACATATGTAGGTCTTGGTCTTCAACACAATCTGTGAAATTTTGAGCTGTCTCTCTTTGCTACAAGAGGAGATATCACAAAGTTTGCACTTTTGTTGTTTCCATTGGTTTCAATGCATTTTGGCCTAAAGTGAGCATTTGCTGTTTTCTCTTAAACGCAACATGGGAGAAAAACCATTTCACATCACATATGTAGGTCTTGGTCTTCAACACAATCTGTGAAATTTTGAGCTGTCTGTGTTTGCTACAAGAGGAGATATCACAAAGTATGTGCTTTTGTTGTTTCCATTGGTTTCAATGCATTTTGGCCTAAAATGAGCATTTGCTGTTTTCTCTTAAATGCAACATGGGAGAAAAACCATTTCACATCACATTTGTGGGACTTGGTCTTCAACACAATCTGTGAAATTTTGAGCTGTCTGTGTTTGCTACAAGAGGAGATATCACAAAGTATACGCTTTTGTTGTTTCCATTGGTTTCAATGCATTTTAGCCTAAAGTGAGCATTTGCTGTTTTCTCTTAAACACAACATGGGAGAAAAACTATTTCACATCACATATGTGGGTATTAGTCTTCAACACAATCTGTGAAATTTTGAGCTGTCTGTGTTTGCTACAAGAGGAGATATCACAAAGTATGCGCTTTTGTTTGTTTCCATTGGTTTCAATGCTTTTTGGCCTAAAACAAGCATTTGCTGTTTTCTCTTAAACGCAACATGGGAGAAAACCATTTCACATCTTATTTGTTGGTCTTGGTCTTCAACACAACCTGTGAAATTTTGAGCTGTCTGTGTTTGCTACAAGAGGAGATATCACAAAGTATGCACTTTTGTTTGTTTCCATTGGTTTCAATGCATTTTGGCCTAAAACAAGCATTTGCTGTTTTCTCTTAAACGCAACATGGGAGAAAAACCGTTTCACATCTTATTTGTGGGTCTTGGTCTTCAACACAACCTGTGAAATTTTGAGCTGTCTGTGTTTGCTACAAGAGGAGATATCACAAAGTATGCACTTTTGTTTGTTTCCAATGGTTTCAATGCATTTTGGCCTAAAACAAGCATTTGCTGTTTTCTCTTAAACGCAACATGGGAGAAAAACCATTTCACATCACATTTGTGGGTCTTGGTCTTCTCTTCAACACAATCTGTGAAATATTGAGCTGTCTGTGTTTGCTACAAGAGGAGATATCAAAAATTATGCGCTTTTGTTGTTTCCATTGGTTTCAATGCATTTTTCCCTAAAACGAGCATTTGCTGTTTTCTCTTAAATGCAACATGGTAGAAAAAAATTTCACATCACATTAGTGTGTCTTGGTCTTCAACACAATCTATGAAATTTTGAGCTGTCTGTGTTTGCTAAAAGAGGAGATATCATAAAGTATGCGCTTTTGTTTGTTTCCATTGGTTTCAATGCATTTTGGCCTAAAACGAGCATTTGCTGTTTTCTCTTAAATGCAACATGGGAGAAAAACCATTTTACATCACACTTGTGGGACTTGGTCTTCAACACAATCTGTGAAATTTTGAGCTGCCTTTGTTTGCTACAAGAGGAGATATCACAAAGTATGCACTTTTGTTTGTTTCCATTGGTTTCAATGCATTTTGGCCTAAAACGAGTATTTGCTGTTTTCTCTTAAATGCAACATGGGAGAAAAACCATTTCACATCAAATTTGTGGGTCTTGGTTTTCAACACAATCTGTGAAATTTTGAGCTGTCTGTGTTTGCTACAAGAGGAGATATCACAAAGTATGCGCTTTTGTTGTTTTCATTGGTTTCAATGCATTTTTCCCTAAAACGAGCATTTGCTGTTTTTTCTTAAATGCAACATCGGAGAAAAACCATTTCACATCACATTTGTGGGTCTTGGTCTTCAACACAATCTGTGAAATTTTGAGTTGTCTGTGTTTGCTACAAGAGGAGATATCACAAAGTATACGCTTTTTTGTTTCCATTGGTTTCAATGCATTTTGGCCTAAAACGAGCATTTGCGGTTTTCTCTTAAATGCAACATGGGAGAAAAACCAATTCACATCACATATGTGGGTCTTGGTCTTCAACACAATCTGTGAAATTTTGAGCTGTCTGTGTTTGCTACAAGAGGAGATATCACAAAGTATGCGCTTTTGTTGTTTCCATTGGTTTCAATGCATTTTGGCCTAAAGTGAGCATTTGCTGTTTTCTCTTAAACGCAACATGGGAGAAAAACCATTTCACATCACATATGTAGGTCTTGGTCTTCAACACAATCTGTGAAATTTTGAGCTGTCTGTGTTTGCTACAAGAGGAGATATCACAAAGTATGTGCTTTTGTTGTTTCCATTGGTTTCAATGCATTTTGGCCTAAAATGAGCATTTGCTGTTTTCTCTTAAATGCAACATGGGAGAAAAACCATTTCACATCACATTTGTGGGACTTGGTCTTCAACACAATCTGTGAAATTTTGAGCTGTCTGTGTTTGCTACAAGAGGAGATATCACAAAGTATACGCTTTTTTGTTTCCATTGGTTTCAATGCATTTTGGCCTAAAACGAGCATTTGCGGTTTTCTCTTAAATGCAACATGGGAGAAAAACCAATTCACATCACATATGTGGGTCTTGGTCTTCAACACAATCTGTGAAATTTTGAGCTGTCTGTGTTTGCTACAAGAGGAGATATCACAAAGTATGCGCTTTTGTTGTTTCCATTGGTTTCAATGCATTTTGGCCTAAAGTGAGCATTTGCTGTTTTCTCTTAAACGCAACATGGGAGAAAAACCATTTCACATCACATATGTAGGTCTTGGTCTTCAACACAATCTGTGAAATTTTGAGCTGTCTGTGTTTGCTACAAGAGGAGATATCACAAAGTATGTGCTTTTGTTGTTTCCATTGGTTTCAATGCATTTTGGACTAAAATGAGCATTTGCTGTTTTCTCTTAAATGCAACATGGGAGAAAAACCATTTCACATCACATTTGTGGGACTTGGTCTTCAACACAATCTGTGAAATTTTGAGCTGTCTGTGTTTGCTACAAGAGGAGATATCACAAAGTATACGCTTTTTTGTTTCCATTGGTTTCAATCCATTTTGGCCTAAAACGAGCATTTGCTGTTTTCTCTTAAATGCAACATGGGAGAACAACCAATTCACATCACATATGTGGGTCTTGGTCTTCAACACAATCTGTGAAATTTTGAGCTGTCTCTGTTTGCTACAAGAGGAGATATCACAAAGTATGCACTTTTGTTGTTTCCATTGGTTTCAATGCATTTTGGCCTAAAGTGAGCATTTGCTGTTTTCTCTTAAACGCAACATGGGAGAAAAACCATTTCACATCACATATGTAGGTCTTGGTCTTCAACACAATCTGTGAAATTTTGAGCTGTCTGTGTTTGCTACAAGAGGAGATATCACAAAGTATGTGCTTTTGTTGTTTCCATTGGTTTCAATGCATTTTGGCCTAAAATGAGCATTTGCTGTTTTCTCTTAAATGCAACATGGGAGAAAAACCATTTCACATCACATTTGTGGGACTTGGTCTTCAACACAATCTGTGAAATTTTGAGCTGTCTGTGTTTGCTACAAGAGGAGATATCACAAAGTATGCACTTTTGTTTGTTTCCATTGGATTCAATGCATTTTGGCCTAAAACGAGTATTTGCTGTTTTCTCTTAAACGCAACATGGAAAAAAAACCAATTTACATCGCATTTGTGGGTCTTCATCTTCAACACAATCTGTGAAATTTTGAACTGTCTCTGTTTGCTACAAGAGCAGATATCACAAAGTATGCGCTTTTGTTTTTTCCATTGGTTTCAATTCATTTTGGCCTAAAGTGAGCATTTGCTGTTTTCTCTTAAACGCAACATGGGAGAAAAACCATTTCACATCACATATGTAGGTCTTGGTCTTCAACACAATCTGTGAAATTTTGAGCTGTCTGTGTTTGCTACTAGAGGAGATATCACAAAATATGCACTTTTGTTGTTTCCATTGGTTTCAATGCATTTTGGCCTAAAGTGAGCATTTGCTGTTTTCTCTTAAACGCAACATGGGAGAAAAACCATTTCACATCACATATGTAGGTCTTGGTCTTCAACACAATCTGTGAAATTTTAAGCTGTCTCTCTTTGCTACAAGAGGAGATATCACAAAGTATGCACTTTTGTTGTTTCCATTGGTTTCAATGCATTTTGGCCTAAAGTGAGCATTTGCTGTTTTCTCTTAAACGCAACATGGGAGAAAAACCATTTCACATCACATATGTAGGTCTTGGTCTTCAACACAATCTGTGAAATTTTGAGCTGTCTGTGTTTGCTACAAGAGGAGATATCACAAAGTATGTGCTTTTGTTGTTTCCATTGGTTTCAATGCATTTTGGCCTAAAATGAGCATTTGCTGTTTTCTCTTAAATGCAACATGGGAGAAAAACCATTTCACATCACATTTGTGGGACTTGGTCTTCAACACAATCTGTGAAATTTTGAGCTGTCTGTGTTTGCTACAAGAGGAGATATCACAAAGTATACGCTTTTGTTGTTTCCATTGGTTTCAATGCATTTTAGCCTAAAGTGAGCATTTGCTGTTTTCTCTTAAACACAACATGGGAGAAAAACTATTTCACATCACATATGTGGGTATTAGTCTTCAACACAATCTGTGAAATTTTGAGCTGTCTGTGTTTGCTACAAGAGGAGATATCACAAAGTATGCGCTTTTGTTTGTTTCCATTGGTTTCAATGCTTTTTGGCCTAAAACAAGCATTTGCTATTTTCTCTTAAACGCAACATGGGAGAAAACCATTTCACATCTTATTTGTTGGTCTTGGTCTTCAACACAACCTGTGAAATTTTGAGCTGTCTGTGTTTGCTACAAGAGGAGATATCACAAAGTATGCACTTTTGTTTGTTTCCATTGGTTTCAATGCATTTTGGCCTAAAACAAGCATTTGCTGTTTTCTCTTAAACGCAACATGGGAGAAAAACCATTTCACATCTTATTTGTGGGTCTTGGTCTTCAACACAACCTGTGAAATTTTGAGCTGTCTGTGTTTGCTACAAGAGGAGATATCACAAAGTATGCACTTTTGTTTGTTTCCAATGGTTTCAATGCATTTTGGCCTAAAACAAGCATTTGCTGTTTTCTCTTAAACGCAACATCGGAGAAAAACCATTTCACATCACATTTGTGGGTCTTGGTCTTCTCTTCAACACAATCTGTGAAATATTGAGCTGTCTATGTTTGCTACAAGAGGAGATATCAAAAATTATGCGCTTTTGTTGTTTCCATTGGTTTCAATGCATTTTTCCCTAAAACGAGCATTTGCTGTCTTCTCTTAAATGCAACATGGTAGAAAAAAATTTCACATCACATTAGTGTGTCTTGGTCTTCAACACAATCTATGAAATTTTGAGCTGTCTGTGTTTGCTAAAAGAGGAGATATCATAAAGTATGCGCTTTTGTTTGTTTCCATTGGTTTCAATGCATTTTGGCCTAAAACGAGCATTTGCTGTTTTCTCTTAAATGCAACATGGTAGAAAAACAATTTCACATCACATTTGTGGGTCTTGGTCTTCAACACAATCTGTGAAATTTTGAGCTGTCTGTGTTTGCTACAAGAGGAGATATCACAAAATATGCGCTTTTGTTGTTTCCATTGGTTTCAATGCATTTTGGCCTAAAACAAGCATTTGCTGTTTTCTCTTAAATGCAACATGGGAGAAAAACCATTTTACATCACACTTGTGGGACTTGGTCTTCAACACAATCTGTGAAATTTTGAGCTGCCTTTGTTTGCTACAAGAGGAGATATCACAAAGTATGCACTTTTGTTTGTTTCCATTGGTTTCAATGCATTTTGGCCTAAAACGAGTATTTGCTGTTTTCTCTTAAATGCAACATGGGAGAAAAACCATTTCACATCAAATTTGTGGGTCTTGGTTTTCAACACAATCTGTGAAATTTTGAGCTGTCTGTGTTTGCTACAAGAGGAGATATCACAAAGTATGCGCTTTTGTTGTTTCCATTGGTTTCAATGCATTTTGGCCTAAAATGAGCATTTGCTGTTTTCTCTTAAACGCAACATGGGAGAAAAACCATTTCACATCACATATGTAGGTCTTGGTCTTCAACACAATCTGTGAAATTTTGAGCTGTCTGTGTTTGCTACAAGAGGAGATATCACAAAGTATGTGCTTTTGTTGTTTCCATTGGTTTCAATGCATTTTGGCCTAAAAGGAGCATTTGCTGTTTTCTCTTAAATGCAACATGGGAGAAAAACCATTTCACATCACATTTGTGGGACTTGGTCTTCAACACAATCTGTGAAATTTTGAGCTGTCTGTGTTTGCTACAAGAGGAGATATCACAAAGTATACGCTTTTTTGTTTCCATTGGTTTCAATCCATTTTGGCCTAAAACGAGCATTTGCTGTTTTCTCTTAAATGCAACATGGGAGAAAAACCAATTCACATCACATATGTGGGTCTTGGTCTTCAACACAATCTGTGAAATTTTGAGCTGTCTCTGTTTGCTACAAGAGGAGATATCACAAAGTATGCACTTTTGTTGTTTCCATTGGTTTCAATGCATTTTGGCCTAATGTGAGCATTTGCTGTTTTCTCTTAAACGCAACATGGGAGAAAAACCATTTCACATCACATATGTAGGTCTTGGTCTTCAACACAATCTGTGAAATTTTGAGCTGTCTGTGTTTGCTACAAGAGGAGATATCACAAAGTATGTGCTTTTGTTGTTTCCATTGGTTTCAATGCATTTTGGCCTAAAATGAGCATTTGCTGTTTTCTCTTAAATGCAACATGGGAGAAAAACCATTTCACATCACATTTGTGGGACTTGGTCTTCAACACAATCTGTGAAATTTTGAGCTGTCTGTGTTTGCTACAAGAGGAGATATCACAAAGTATACACTTTTGTTGTTTCCATTGGTTTCAATGCATTTTAGCCTAAAGTGAGCATTTGCTGTTTTCTCTTAAACACAACATGGGAGAAAAACTATTTCACATCACATATGTGGGTATTAGTCTTCAACACAATCTGTGAAATTTTGAGCTGTCTGTGTTTGCTACAAGAGGAGATATCACAAAGTATGCGCTTTTGTTTGTTTCCATTGGTTTCAATGCTTTTTGGCCTAAAACGAGTATTTGCTGTTTTCTCTTAAATGCAACATGGGAGAAAAACCAATATACATTGCATTTGTGGGTCTTGGTCCTCAACACAATCTGTGAAATTTTGAACTGTCTCTGTTTGCTACAAGAGGAGATATCACAAAGTATGCGCTTTTGTTGTTTCCATTGGTTTCAATGCATTTTGGCCTAAAACAAGTATTTGCTGTTTTCTCTTAAACGCAACATGGGAGAAAAACCATTTCACATCACACTTGTGGGACTTGGTCTTCAACACAATCTGTGAAATTTTGAGCTGCCTTTGTTTGCTACAAGAGGAGATATCACAAAGTATGCACTTTTGTTTGTTTCCATTGGATTCAATGCATTTTGGCCTAAAACGAGTATTTGCTGTTTTCTCTTAAACGCAACATGGAAAAAAAACCAATTTACATCGCATTTGTGGGTCTTCATCTTCAACACAATCTGTGAAATTTTGAACTGTCTCTGTTTGCTACAAGAGCAGATATCACAAAGTATGCGCTTTTGTTTTTTCCATTGGTTTCAATTCATTTTGGCCTAAAGTGAGCATTTGCTGTTTTCTCTTAAACGCAACATGGGAGAAAAACCATTTCACATCACATATGTAGGTCTTGGTCTTCAACACAATCTGTGAAATTTTGAGCTGTCTGTGTTTGCTACTAGAGGAGATATCACAAAATATGCACTTTTGTTGTTTCCATTGGTTTCAATGCATTTTGGCCTAAAGTGAGCATTTGCTGTTTTCTCTTAAACGCAACTTGGGAGAAAAACCATTTCACATCACATATGTAGGTCTTGGTCTTCAACACAATCTGTGAAATTTTGAGCTGTCTCTCTTTGCTACAAGAGGAGATATCACAAAGTATGCACTTTTGTTGTTTCCATTGGTTTCAATGCATTTTGGCCTAAAGTGAGCATTTGCTGTTTTCTCTTAAACGCAACATGGGAGAAAAACCATTTCACATCACATATGTAGGTCTTGGTCTTCAACACAATCTGTGAAATTTTGAGCTGTCTGTGTTTGCTACAAGAGGAGATATCACAAAGTATGTGCTTTTGTTGTTTCCATTGGTTTCAATGCATTTTGGCCTAAAATGAGCATTTGCTGTTTTCTCTTAAATGCAACATGGGAGAAAAACCATTTCACATCACATTTGTGGGACTTGGTCTTCAACACAATCTGTGAAATTTTGAGCTGTCTGTGTTTGCTACAAGAGGAGATATCACAAAGTATACGCTTTTGTTGTTTCCATTGGTTTCAATGCATTTTAGCCTAAAGTGAGCATTTGCTGTTTTCTCTTAAACACAACATGGGAGAAAAACTATTTCACATCACATATGTGGGTATTAGTCTTCAACACAATCTGTGAAATTTTGAGCTGTCTGTGTTTGCTACAAGAGGAGATATCACAAAGTATGCGCTTTTGTTTGTTTCCATTGGTTTCAATGCTTTTTGGCCTAAAACAAGCATTTGCTGTTTTCTCTTAAACGCAACATGGGAGAAAACCATTTCACATCTTATTTGTTGGTCTTGGTCTTCAACACAACCTGTGAAATTTTGAGCTGTCTGTGTTTGCTACAAGAGGAGATATCACAAAGTATGCACTTTTGTTTGTTTCCATTGGTTTCAATGCATTTTGGCCTAAAACAAGCATTTGCTGTTTTCTCTTAAACGCAACATGGGAGAAAAACCGTTTCACATCTTATTTGTGGGTCTTGGTCTTCAACACAACCTGTGAAATTTTGAGCTGTCTGTGTTTGCTACAAGAGGAGATATCACAAAGTATGCACTTTTGTTTGTTTCCAATGGTTTCAATGCATTTTGGCCTAAAACAAGCATTTGCTGTTTTCTCTTAAACGCAACATCGGAGAAAAACCATTTCACATCACATTTGTGGGTCTTGGTCTTCTCTTCAACACAATCTGTGAAATATTGAGCTTTCTGTGTTTGCTACAAGAGGAGATATCAAAAATTATGCGCTTTTGTTGTTTCCATTGGTTTCAATGCATTTTTCCCTAAAACGAGCATTTGCTGTTTTCTCTTAAATGCAACATGGTAGAAAAAAATTTCACATCACATTAGTGTGTCTTGGTCTTCAACACAATCTATGAAATTTTGAGCTTTCTGTGTTTGCTAAAAGAGGAGATATCATAAAGTATGCGCTTTTGTTTGTTTCCATTGGTTTCAATGCATTTTGGCCTAAAACGAGCATTTGCTGTTTTCTCTTAAATGCAACATGGTAGAAAAACAATTTCACATCACATTTGTGGGTCTTGGTCTTCAACACAATCTGTGAAATTTTGAGCTGTCTGTGTTTGCTACAAGAGGAGATATCACAAAATATGCGCTTTTGTTGTTTCCATTGGTTTCAATGCATTTTGGCCTAAAACAAGCATTTGCTGTTTTCTCTTAAATGCAACATGGGAGAAAAACCATTTTACATCACACTTGTGGGACTTGGTCTTCAACACAATCTGTGAAATTTTGAGCTGCCTTTGTTTGCTACAAGAGGAGATATCACAAAGTATGCACTTTTGTTTGTTTCCATTGGTTTCAATGCATTTTGGCCTAAAACGAGTATTTGCTGTTTTCTCTTAAATGCAACATGGGAGAAAAACCATTTCACATCAAATTTGTGGGTCTTGGTTTTCAACACAATCTGTGAAATTTTGAGCTGTCTGTGTTTGTTACAAGAGGAGATATCACAAAGTATGCGCTTTTGTTGTTTTCATTGGTTTCAATGCATTTTTCCCTAAAACGAGCATTTGCTGTTTTTTCTTAAATGCAACATCGGAGAAAAACCATTTCACATCACATTTGTGGGTCTTGGTCTTCAACACAATCTGTGAAATTTTGAGTTGTCTGTGTTTGCTACAAGAGGAGATATCACAAAGTATACGCTTTTTTGTTTCCATTGGTTTCAATGCATTTTGGCCTAAAACGAGCATTTGCGGTTTTCTCTTAAATGCAACATGGGAGAAAAAAAAATTCACATCACATATGTGGGTCTTGGTCTTCAACACAATCTGTGAAATTTTGAGCTGTCTGTGTTTGCTACAAGAGGAGATATCACAAAGTATGCGCTTTTGTTGTTTCCATTGGTTTCAATGCATTTTGGCCTAAAGTGAGCATTTGCTGTTTTCTCTTAAACGCAACATGGGAGAAAAACCATTTCACATCACATATGTCGGTCTTGGTCTTCAACACAATCTGTGAAATTTTGAGCTGTCTGTGTTTGCTACAAGAGGAGATATCACAAAGTATGTGCTTTTGTTGTTTCCATTGGTTTCAATGCATTTTGGCCTAAAATGAGCATTTGCTGTTTTCTCTTAAATGCAACATGGGAGAAAAACCATTTCACATCACATTTGTGGGACTTGGTCTTCAACACAATCTGTGAAATTTTGAGCTGTCTGTGTTTGCTACAAGAGGAGATATCACAAAGTATACGCTTTTTTGTTTCCATTGGTTTCAATCCATTTTGGCCTAAAACGAGCATTTGCTGTTTTCTCTTAAATGCAACATGGGAGAAAAACCAATTCACATCACATATGTGGGTCTTGGTCTTCAACACAATCTGTGAAATTTTGAGCTGTCTCTGTTTGCTACAAGAGGAGATATCACAAAGTATGCACTTTTGTTGTTTCCATTGGTTTCAATGCATTTTGGCCTAAAGTGAGCATTTGCTGTTTTCTCTTAAACGCAACATGGGAGAAAAACCATTTCACATCACATATGTAGGTCTTGGTCTTCAACACAATCTGTGAAATTTTGAGCTGTCTGTGTTTGCTACAAGAGGAGATATCACAAAGTATGTGCTTTTGTTGTTTCCATTGGTTTCAATGCATTTTGGCCTAAAATGAGCATTTGCTGTTTTCTCTTAAATGCAACATGGGAGAAAAACCATTTCACATCACATATGTGGGTATTAGTCTTCAACACAATCTGTGAAATTTTGAGCTGTCTGTGTTTGCTACAAGAGGAGATATCACAAAGTATGCGCTTTTGTTTGTTTCCATTGGTTTCAATGCTTTTTGGCCTAAAACGAGTATTTGCTGTTTTCTCTTAAATGCAACATGGGAGAAAAACCAATATACATTGCATTTGTGGGTCTTGGTCCTCAACACAATCTGTGAAATTTTGAACTGTCTCTGTTTGCTACAAGAGGAGATATCACAAAGTATGCGCTTTTGTTGTTTCCATTGGTTTCAATGCATTTTGGCCTAAAACAAGTATTTGCTGTTTTCTCTTAAACGCAACATGGGAGAAAAACCATTTCACATCGCATTTGTGGGTCTTCATCTTCAACACAATCTGTGAAATTTTGAACTGTCTCTGTTTGCTACAAGAGCAGATATCACAAAGTATGCGCTTTTGTTTTTTCCATTGGTTTAAATTCATTTTGGCCTAAAGTGAGCATTTGCTGTTTTCTCTTAAACGCAACATGGGAGAAAAACCATTTCACATCACATATGTAGGTCTTGGTCTTCAACACAATCTGTGAAATTTTGAGCTGTCTGTGTTTGCTACTAGAGGAGATATCACAAAATATGCACTTTTGTTGTTTCCATTGGTTTCAATGCATTTTGGCCTAAAATGAGCAATTGCTGTTTTCTCTTAAATGCAACATGGGAGAAAAACCATTTCACATCACATTTGTGGGACTTGGTCTTCAACACAATCTGTGAAATTTTGAGCTGTCTGTGTTTGCTACAAGAGTTGATATCACAAAGTATGCGCTTTTGTTGTTTCCATTGGTTTCAATGCATTTTGGCCTAAAACGAGCATTTGCTGTTTTCTCTTAAACGCAACATGGGAGAAAAACCATTTCACATCACATTTGTGGGACTTGGTCTTCAACACAATCTGTGAAATTTTGAGCTGTCTGTGTTTGCTACAAGTGGAGATATCACAAAGTATGCACTTTTCATTATATCCATTGGTTTCAATGCATTTTGGCCTAAAACAAGCATTTGCTGTTTTCTCTTAAACACAACATGGGAGAAAAACCATTTCACATCTTATTTGTTGGTTTTAGTCTTCAACACAATCTGTGAAATTTTGAGCTGTCTGTGTTTGCTACAAGAGGAGATATCACAAAGTTTGCGCTTTTGTTGTTTTCATTGGTTTCAATGCATTTTTCCCTAAAACGAGCATTTGCTGTTTTTTCTTAAATGCAACATCGGAGAAAAACCATTTCACATCACATTTGTGGGTCTTGGTCTTCAACACAATCTGTGAAATTTTGAGCTGTCTGTGTTTGCTACAAGAGGAGATATCACAAAGTATACGCTTTTTTGTTTCCATTGGTTTCAATGCATTTTGGCCTAAAACGAGCATTTGCTGTTTTCTCTTAAATGCAACATGGGAGAAAAACCAATTCACATCACATATGTGGGTCTTGGTCTTCAACACAATCTGTGAAATTTTGAGCTGTCTGTGTTTGCTACAAGAGGAGATATCACAAAGTATGCTCTTTTGTTGTTTCCATTGGTTTCAATGCATTTTGGCCTAAAGTGAGCATTTGCTGTTTTCTCTTAAATGCAACATGGGAGAAAAACCATTTCACATCACATATGTAGGTCTTGGTCTTCAACACAATCTGTGAAATTTTGAGCTGTCTGTGTTTGCTACAAGAGGAGATATCACAAAGTATGTGCTTTTGTTGTTTCCATTGGTTTCAATGCATTTTGGCCTAAAATGAGCATTTGCTGTTTTCTCTTAAATGCAACATGGGAGAAAAACCAATTCACATCACATTTGTGGGACTTGGTCTTCAACACAATCTGTGAAATTTTGAGCTGTCTGTGTTTGCTACAAGAGGAGATATCACAAAGTATACGCTTTTTTGTTTCCATTGGTTTCAATGCATTTTGGCCTAAAACGAGCATTTGCTGTTTTCTCTTAAATGCAACATGGGAGAAAAACCAATTCACATCACATATGTGGGTCTTGGTCTTCAACACAATCTGTGAAATTTTGAGCTGTCTCTGTTTGCTACAAGAGGAGATATCACAAAGTATGCGCTTTTGTTGTTTCCATTGGTTTCAATGCATTTTGGCCTAAAGTGAGCATTTGCTGTTTTCTCTTAAACGCAACATGGGAGAAAAACCATTTCACATCACATATGTAGGTCTTGGTCTTCAACACAATCTGTGAAATTTTGAGCTGTCTGTGTTTGCTACAAGAGGAGATATCACAAAGTATGTGCTTTTGTTGTTTCCATTGGTTTCAATGCATTTTGGCCTAAAATGAGCATTTGCTGTTTTCTCTTAAATGCAACATGGGAGAAAAACCATTTCACATCACATTTGTGGGACTTGGTCTTCAACACAATCTGTGAAATTTTGAGCTGTCTGTGTTTGCTACAAGAGGAGATATCACAAAGTATACGCTTTTGTTGTTTCCATTGGTTTCAATGCATTTTAGCCTAAAGTGAGCATTTGCTGTTTTCTCTTAAACGCAACATGGGAGAAAAACTATTTCACATCACATATGTGGGTAATAGTCTTCAACACAATCTGTGAAATTTTGAGCTGTCTGTGTTTGCTACAAGAGGAGATATCACAAAGTATGCGCTTTTGTTTGTTTCCATTGGTTTCAATGCTTTTTGGCCTTAAACGAGCATTTGCTGTTTTCTCTTAAATGCAACATGGTAGAAAACCCATTTCACTTCACATTTGTGGGTCTTGGTCTTCAACACAATCTGTGAAATTTTGAGCTGCCTTTGTTTGCTACAAGAGGAGATATCACAAAGTATGCACTTTTGTTGTTTCCATTGGTTTCAATGCATTTTGGCCTAAAATGAGCAATTGCTGTTTTCTCTTAAATGCAACATGGGAGAAAACCCATTTCACTTCACATTTGTGGGTCTTGGTCTTCAACACAATCTGTGAAATTTTGAGCTGTCTGTGTTTGCTACTAGAGGAGATATCACAAAATATGCACTTTTGTTGTTTCCATTGGTTTCAATGCATTTTGGCCTAAAATGAGCAATTGCTGTTTTCTCTTAAATGCAACATGGGAGAAAAACCATTTCACATCACATTTGTGGGACTTGGTCTTCAACACAATCTGTGAAATTTTGAGCTGTCTGTGTTTGCTACAAGAGTTGATATCACAAAGTATGCGCTTTTGTTGTTTCCATTGGTTTCAATGCATTTTGGCCTAAAACGAGCATTTGCTGTTTTCTCTTAAACGCAACATGGGAGAAAAACCATTTCACATCACATTTGTGGGACTTGGTCTTCAACACAATCTGTGAAATTTTGAGCTGTCTGTGTTTGCTACAAGTGGAGATATCACAAAGTATGCACTTTTCATTATATCCATTGGTTTCAATGCATTTTGGCCTAAAACAAGCATTTGCTGTTTTCTCTTAAACACAACATGGGAGAAAAACCATTTCACATCTTATTTGTTGGTTTTAGTCTTCAACACAATCTGTGAAATTTTGAGCTGTCTGTGTTTGCTACAAGAGGAGATATCACAAAGTTTGCGCTTTTGTTGTTTTCATTGGTTTCAATGCATTTTTCCCTAAAACGAGCATTTGCTGTTTTTTCTTAAATGCAACATCGGAGAAAAACCATTTCACATCACATTTGTGGGTCTTGGTCTTCAACACAATCTGTGAAATTTTGAGCTGTCTGTGTTTGCTACAAGAGGAGATATCACAAAGTATACGCTTTTTTGTTTCCATTGGTTTCAATGCATTTTGGCCTAAAACGAGCATTTGCTGTTTTCTCTTAAATGCAACATGGGAGAAAAACCAATTCACATCACATATGTGGGTCTTGGTCTTCAACACAATCTGTGAAATTTTGAGCTGTCTGTGTTTGCTACAAGAGGAGATATCACAAAGTATGCTCTTTTGTTGTTTCCATTGGTTTCAATGCATTTTGGCCTAAAGTGAGCATTTGCTGTTTTCTCTTAAATGCAACATGGGAGAAAAACCATTTCACATCACATATGTAGGTCTTGGTCTTCAACACAATCTGTGAAATTTTGAGCTGTCTGTGTTTGCTACAAGAGGAGATATCACAAAGTATGTGCTTTTGTTGTTTCCATTGGTTTCAATGCATTTTGGCCTAAAATGAGCATTTGCTGTTTTCTCTTAAATGCAACATGGGAGAAAAACCAATTCACATCACATTTGTGGGACTTGGTCTTCAACACAATCTGTGAAATTTTGAGCTGTCTGTGTTTGCTACAAGAGGAGATATCACAAAGTATACGCTTTTTTGTTTCCATTGGTTTCAATGCATTTTGGCCTAAAACGAGCATTTGCTGTTTTCTCTTAAATGCAACATGGGAGAAAAACCAATTCACATCACATATGTGGGTCTTGGTCTTCAACACAATCTGTGAAATTTTGAGCTGTCTCTGTTTGCTACAAGAGGAGATATCACAAAGTATGCGCTTTTGTTGTTTCCATTGGTTTCAATGCATTTTGGCCTAAAGTGAGCATTTGCTGTTTTCTCTTAAACGCAACATGGGAGAAAAACCATTTCACATCACATATGTAGGTCTTGGTCTTCAACACAATCTGTGAAATTTTGAGCTGTCTGTGTTTGCTACAAGAGGAGATATCACAAAGTATGTGCTTTTGTTGTTTCCATTGGTTTCAATGCATTTTGGCCTAAAATGAGCATTTGCTGTTTTCTCTTAAATGCAACATGGGAGAAAAACCATTTCACATCACATTTGTGGGACTTGGTCTTCAACACAATCTGTGAAATTTTGAGCTGTCTGTGTTTGCTACAAGAGGAGATATCACAAAGTATACGCTTTTGTTGTTTCCATTGGTTTCAATGCATTTTAGCCTAAAGTGAGCATTTGCTGTTTTCTCTTAAACGCAACATGGGAGAAAAACTATTTCACATCACATATGTGGGTAATAGTCTTCAACACAATCTGTGAAATTTTGAGCTGTCTGTGTTTGCTACAAGAGGAGATATCACAAAGTATGCGCTTTTGTTTGTTTCCATTGGTTTCAATGCTTTTTGGCCTTAAACGAGCATTTGCTGTTTTCTCTTAAATGCAACATGGTAGAAAACCCATTTCACTTCACATTTGTGGGTCTTGGTCTTCAACACAATCTGTGAAATTTTGAGCTGCCTTTGTTTGCTACAAGAGGAGATATCACAAAGTATGCGCTTTTCATTATTTCCATTGGTTTCAATGCATTTTGGCCTAAAACAAGCATTTGCTGTTTTCTCTTAAACACAACATGGGAGAAAAACCATTTCACATCTTATTTGTGGGTTTTAGTCTTCAACACAATCTGTGAAATTTTGAGCTGTCTGTGTTTGCTACAAGAGGAGATATCACAAAGTATGCGCTTTTGTTGTTTTCATTGGTTTCAATGCATTTTTCCCTAAAACGAGCATTTGCTGTTTTTTCTTAAATGTAACATCGGAGAAAAACCATTTCACATCACATTTGTGGGTCTTGGTCTTCAACACAATCTGTGAAATTTTGAGCTGTCTGTGTTTGCTACAAGAGGAGATATCACAAAGTATACGCTTTTTTGTTTCCATTGGTTTCAATGCATTTTGGCCTAAAACGAGCATTTGCTGTTTTCTCTTAAATGCAACATGGTAGAAAAACCATTTCACATCACATGTGTGGGTCTTGGTCTTCAACACAATCTGTGAAATTTTGAGCTGTCTGTGTTTGCTACAAGAGGAGATATCACAAAGTATGCTCTTTTGTTGTTTCCATTGGTTTCAATGCATTTTGGCCTAAAACGAGAATTTGCTGTTTTCTCTTAAACGCAACATGGGAGAAAAACCATTTCACATCACATTTGTGGGACTTGGTCTTCAACACAATCTGTAAAATTTTGAGCTGTCTGTGTTTGCTACAAGAGGAGATATCACAAAGTATGCACTTTTGTTTGTTTCCATTGGTTTCAATGCATTTTGGCCTAAAACTAGTATTTGCTGTTTTCTCTTAAATGCAACAATTGAGAAAAACCATTTCACATCAAATTTGTGGGTCCTGGTCTTCAACACAATCTGTGAAATTTTGAGCTGTCTGTGTTTGCTACAAGAGGAGATATCACAAAGTATGCGCTTTTGTTGTTTTCATTGGTTTCAATGCATTTTTCCCTAAAACGAGCATTTGCTGTTTTCTCTTAAATGCAACATCGGAGAAAAACCATTTCACATCACATTTGTGGGTCTTGGTCTTCTCTTCAAAACAATCTGTGAAATATTGAGCTGTCTGTGTTTGCAACAAGAGGAGATATCACAAAGTAGGCACTTTTGTTGTTTCCATTGGTTTCAATGCATTTTGGACTAAAACGAGCATTTGCTGTTTTCTCTTCAATGCAACATGGGAGCAAAACCATTTCACATAACATTTGTGGGTCTTCGTCTTCAAGACAATCTGTGAAATTTTGAGCTGTCTGTGTTTGCTACAAGAGGAGATATCACAAAGTATGCGCTTTTGTTGTTTCCATTGGTTTCAATGCATTTTGGCCTATAATGAGCATTTGCTGTTTTCTCTTAAACGCAACATGGGAGAAAAACCATTTTACATCACATTTGTGGGTCTTGGTCTTAAAACACAATCTGTGAAATTTTGAGCTGTCTGTGTTTGCTACAAGTGGAGATATCACAAAGTATGCGCTTTTCATTATTTCCATTGGTTTCAATGCATTTTGGCCTAAAACAAGCATTTGCTGTTTTCTCTTAAACGCAACATGGGAGAAAACCATTTCACATCTTATTTGTTGGTCTTGGTCTTCAACACAACCTGTGAAATTTTGAGCTGTCTGTGTTTGCTACAAGAGGAGATATCACAAAGTATGCACTTTTGTTTGTTTCCATTGGTTTCAATGCATTTTGGCCTAAAACAAACATTTGCTGTTTTCTCTTAAACGCAACATGGGAGAAAAACCGTTTCACATCTTATTTGTGGGTCTTGGTCTTCAACACAACCTGTGAAATTTTGAGCTGTCTGTGTTTGCTACAAGAGGAGATATCACAAAGTATGCACTTTTGTTTGTTTCCATTGGTTTCAATGCATTTTGGCCTAAAACAAGCATTTGCTGTTTTCTCTTAAACGCAACATCGGAGAAAAACCATTTCACATCACATTTGTCGATCTTGGTCTTCTCTTCAACACAATCTGTGAAATATTGAGCTGTCTGTGTTTGCTACAAGAGGAGATATCAAAAATTATGCGCTTTTGTTGTTTCCATTGGTTTCAATGCATTTTTCCCTAAAACGAGCATTTGCTGTTTTCTCTTAAATGCAACATGGTAGAAAAAAATTTCACATCACATTAGTGTGTCTTGGTCTTCAACACAATCTATGAAATTTTGAGCTGTCTGTGTTTGCTAAAAGAGGAGATATCACAAAGTATGCGCTTTTGTTTGTTTCCATTGGTTTCAATGCATTTTGGCCTAAAACGAGCATTTGCTGTTTTCTCTTAAATTCAACATGGTAGAAAAACAATTTCACATCACATTTGTGGGTCTTGGTCTTCAACACAATCTGTGAAATTTTGAGCTGTCTGTGTTTGCTACAAGAGGAGATATCACAAAATATGCGCTTTTGTTGTTTCCATTGGTTTCAATGCATTTTGGCCTAAAACAAGCATTTGCTGTTTTCTCTTAAATGCAACATGGGAGAAAAACCATTTTACATCACACTTGTGGGACTTGGTCTTCAACACAATCTGTGAAATTTTGAGCTGTCTGTGTTTGCTACAAGAGGAGATATCACAAAGTATGCGCTTTTGTTGTTTTCATTGGTTTCAATGCATTTTTCCCTAAAACGAGCATTTGCTGTTTTTTCTTAAATGCAACATCGGAGAAAAACCATTTCACATCACATTTGTGGGTCTTGGTCTTCAACACAATCTGTGAAATTTTGAGTTGTCTGTGTTTGCTACAAGAGGAGATATCACAAAGTATACGCTTTTTTGTTTCCATTGGTTTCAATGCATTATGGCCTAAAACGAGCATTTGCGGTTTTCTCTTAAATGCAACATGGGAGAAAAACCAATTCACATCACATATGTGGGTCTTGGTCTTCAACACAATCTGTGAAATTTTGAGCTGTCTGTGTTTGCTACAAGAGGAGATATCACAAAGTATGTGCTTTTGTTGTTTCCATTGGTTTCAATGCATTTTGGCCTAAAATGAGCATTTGCTGTTTTCTCTTAAATGCAACATGGGAGAAAAACCATTTCACATCACATTTGTGGGACTTGGTCTTCAACACAATCTGTGAAATTTTGAGCTGTCTGTGTTTGCTACAAGAGGAGATATCACAAAGTATACGCTTTTTTGTTTCCATTGGTTTCAATCCATTTTGGCCTAAAACGAGCATTTGCTGTTTTCTCTTAAATGCAACATGGGAGAAAAACCAATTCACATCACATATGTGGGTCTTGGTCTTCAACACAATCTGTGAAATTTTGAGCTGTCTCTGTTTGCTACAAGAGGAGATATCACAAAGTATGCACTTTTGTTGTTTCCATTGGTTTCAATGCATTTTGGCCTAAAGTGAGCATTTGCTGTTTTCTCTTAAACGCAACATGGGAGAAAAACCATTTCACATCACATATGTAGGTCTTGGTCTTCAACACAATCTGTGAAATTTTGAGCTGTCTGTGTTTGCTACAAGAGGAGATATCACAAAGTATGTGCTTTTGTTGTTTCCATTGGTTTCAATGCATTTTGGCCTAAAATGAGCATTTGCTGTTTTCTCTTAAATGCAACATGGGAGAAAAACCATTTCACATCACATTTGTGGGACTTGGTCTTCAACACAATCTGTGAAATTTTGAGTTGTCTGTGTTTGCTACAAGAGGAGATATCACAAAGTATACGCTTTTGTTGTTTCCATTGGTTTCAATGCATTTTAGCCTAAAGTGAGCATTTGCTGTTTTCTCTTAAACACAACATGGGAGAAAAACTATTTCACATCACATATGTGGGTATTAGTCTTCAACACAATCTGTGAAATTTTGAGCTGTCTGTGTTTGCTACAAGAGGAGATATCACAAAGTATGCGCTTTTGTTTGTTTCCATTGGTTTCAATGCTTTTTGGCCTAAAACGAGTATTTGCTGTTTTCTCTTAAACGCAACATGGGAGAAAAACCAATATACATTGCATTTGTGGGTCTTGGTCCTCAACACAATCTGTGAAATTTTGAACTGTCTCTGTTTGCTACAAGAGGAGATATCACAAAGTATGCGCTTTTGTTGTTTCCATTGGTTTCAATGCATTTTGGCCTAAAACAAGTATTTGCTGTTTTCTCTTAAACGCAACATGGGAGAAAAACCATTTCACATCACACTTGTGGGACTTGGTCTTCAACACAATCTGTGAAATTTTGAGCTGCCTTTGTTTGCTACAAGAGGAGATATCACAAAGTATGCACTTTTGTTTGTTTCCATTGGATTCAATGCATTTTGGCCTAAAACGAGTATTTGCTGTTTTCTCTTAAACGCAACATGGAAAAAAAACCAATTTACATCGCATTTGTGGGTCTTCATCTTCAACACAATCTGTGAAATTTTGAACTGTCTCTGTTTGCTACAAGAGCAGATATCACAAAGTATGCGCTTTTGTTGTTTCCATTGGTTTCAATTCATTTTGGCCTAAAGTGAGCATTTGCTGTTTTCTCTTAAACGCAACATGGGAGAAAAACCATTTCACATCACATATGTAGGTCTTGGTCTTCAACACAATCTGTGAAATTTAGAGCTGTCTGTGTTTGCTACTAGAGGAGATATCACAAAATATGCACTTTTGTTGTTTCCATTGGTTTCAATGCATTTTGGCGCAAAATGAGCAATTGCTGTTTTCTCTTAAATGCAACATGGGAGAAAAACCATTTCACATCACATTTGTGGGACTTGGTCTTCAACACAATCTGTGAAATTTTGAGCTGTCTGTGTTTGCTACAAGAGGAGATATCACAAAGTTTGCGCTTTTGTTGTTTTCATTGGTTTCAATGCATTTTTCCCTAAAACGAGCATTTGCTGTTTTTTCTTAATTGCAACATGGGAGAAAAACCATTTCACATCACATATGTAGGTCTTGGTCTTCAACACAATCTGTGAAATTTTGAGCTGTCTGTGTTTGCTACAAGTGGAGATATCACAAAGTATGCACTTTTCATTATATCCATTGGTTTCAATGCATTTTGACCTAAAACAAGCATTTGCTGTTTTCTCTTAAACACAACATGGGAGAAAAACCATTTCACATCTTATTTGTGGGTTTTAGTCTTCAACACAATCTGTGAAATTTTGAGCTGTCTGTGTTTGCTACAAGAGGAGATATCACAAAGTTTGCGCTTTTGCTGTTTCCATTGGTTTCAATGCATTTTGGCCTAAAACGAGCATTTGCTGTTTTCTCTTAAATGCAACATGGGAGAAAAACCAATTCACATCACATATGTGGGTCTTGGTCTTCAACACAATCTGTGAAATTTTGAGCTGTCTGTGTTTGCTACAAGAGGAGATATCACAAAGTATGCTCTTTTGTTGTTTCCATTGGTTTCAATGCATTTTGGCCTAAAGTGAGCATTTGCTGTTTTCTCTTAAACGCAACATGGGAGAAAAACCATTTCACATCACATATGTAGGTCTTGGTCTTCAACACAATCTGTGAAATTTTGAGCTGTCTGTGTTTGCTACAAGAGGAGATATCACAAAGTATGTGCTTTTGTTGTTTCCATTGGTTTCAATGCATTTTGGCCTAAAATGAGCATTTGCTGTTTTCTCTTAAATGCAACATGGGAGAAAAACCAATTCACATCACATTTGTGGGACTTGGTCTTCAACACAATCTGTGAAATTTTGAGCTGTCTGTGTTTGCTACAAGAGGAGATATCACAAAGTATACGCTTTTTTGTTTCCATTGGTTTCAATGCATTTTGGCCTAAAACGAGCATTTGCTGTTTTCTCTTAAATGCAACATGGGAGAAAAACCAATTCACATCACATATGTGGGTCTTGGTCTTCAACACAATCTGTGAAATTTTGAGCTGTCTCTGTTTGCTACAAGAGGAGATATCACAAAGTATGCGCTTTTGTTGTTTCCATTGGTTTCAATGCATTTTGGCCTAAAGTGAGCATTTGCTCTTTTCTCTTAAACGCAACATGGGAGAAAAACCATTTCACATCACATATGTAGGTCTTGGTCTTCAACACAATCTGTGAAATTTTGAGCTGTCTGTGTTTGCTACAAGAGGAGATATCACAAAGTATGTGCTTTTGTTGTTTCCATTGGTTTCAATGCATTTTGGCCTAAAATGAGCATTTGCTGTTTTCTCTTAAATGCAACATGGGAGAAAAACCATTTCACATCACATTTGTGGGACTTGGTCTTCAACACAATATGTGAAATTTTGAGCTGTCTGTGTTTGCTACAAGAGGAGATATCACAAAGTATACGCTTTTGTTGTTTCCATTGGTTTCAATGCATTTTAGCCTAAAGTGAGCATTTGCTGTTTTCTCTTAAACGCAACATGGGAGAAAAACTATTTCACATCACATATGTGGGTATTAGTCTTCAACACAATCTGTGAAATTTTGAGCTGTCTGTGTTTGCTACAAGAGGAGATATCACAAAGTATGCGCTTTTGTTTGTTTCCATTGGTTTCAATGCTTTTTGGCCTTAAACGAGCATTTGCTGTTTTCTCTTAAATGCAACATGGTAGAAAACCCATTTCACATCACATTTGTGGGTCTTGGTCTTCAACACAATCTGTGAAATTTTGAGCTGCCTTTGTTTGCTACAAGAGGAGATATCACAAAGTATGCACTTTTGTTTGTTTCCATTGGATTCAATGCATTTTGGCCTAAAACGAGTATTTGCTGTTTTCTCTTAAACGCAACATGGAAAAAAAACCAATTTACATCGCATTTGTGGGTCTTGGTCTTCAACACAATCTGTGAACTTTTGAACTGTCTCTGTTTGCTACAAATTCAGATATCACAAAGTATGCGCTTTTGTTGTTTCCATTGGTTTCAATGCATTTTTGCCTAAAACGAGCATTTGCTGTTTTCTCTTAAACGCAACATGGGAGAAAAACCATTTCACATCACATTTGTGGGTCTTGGTCTTCAACACAATCTGTGAAATTTTGAGCTGTCTGTGTTTGCTAGAAGTGGAGATATCACAAAGTATGCGCTTTTCATTATTTCCATTGGTTTCAATGCATTTTGGCCTAAAACAAGCATTTGCTGTTTTCTCTTAAACACAACATGGGAGAAAAACCATTTCACATCTTATTTGTGGGTTTTAGTCTTCAACACAATCTGTGAAATTTTGAGCTGTCTGTGTTTGCTACAAGAGGAGATATCACAAAGTATGCGTTTTTGTTGTTTTCATTGGTTTCAATGCATTTTTCCCTAAAACGAGCATTTGCTGTTTTTTCTTAAATGTAACATCGGAGAAAAACCATTTCACATCACATTTGTGGGACTTGGTCTTCAACACAATCTGTGAAATTTTGAGCTGTCTGTGTTTGCTACAAGAGGAGATATCACAAAGTATGTGCTTTTGTTGTTTCCATTGGTTTCAATGCATTTTGGCCTAAAATGAGCATTTGCTGTTTTCTCTTAAATGCAACATGGGAGAAAAACCAATTCACATCACATTTGTGGGACTTGGTCTTCAACACAATCTGTGAAATTTTGAGCTGTCTGTGTTTGCTACAAGAGGAGATATCACAAAGTATACGCTTTTTTGTTTCCATTGGTTTCAATGCATTTTGGCCTAAAACGAGCATTTGCTGTTTTCTCTTAAATGCAACATGGGAGAAAAACCAATTCACATCACATATGTGGGTCTTGGTCTTCAACACAATCTGTGAAATTTTGAGCTGTCTCTGTTTGCTACAAGAGGAGATATCACAAAGTATGCGCTTTTGTTGTTTCCATTGGTTTCAATGCATTTTGGCCTAAAGTGAGCATTTGCTGTTTTCTCTTAAACGCAACATGGGAGAAAAACCATTTCACATCACATATGTAGGTCTTGGTCTTCAACACAATCTGTGAAATTTTGAGCTGTCTGTGTTTGCTACAAGAGGAGATATCACAAAGTATGTGCTTTTGTTGTTTCCATTGGTTTCAATGCATTTTGGCCTAAAATGAGCATTTGCTGTTTTCTCTTAAATGCAACATGGGAGAAAAACCATTTCACATCACATTTGTGGGACTTGGTCTTCAACACAATCTGTGAAATTTTGAGCTGTCTGTGTTTGCTACAAGAGGAGATATCACAAAGTATACGCTTTTGTTGTTTCCATTGGTTTCAATGCATTTTAGCCTAAAGTGAGCATTTGCTGTTTTCTCTTAAACGCAACATGGGAGAAAAACTATTTCACATCACATATGTGGGTATTAGTCTTCAACACAATCTGTGAAATTTTGAGCTGTCTGTGTTTGCTACAAGAGGAGATATCACAAAGTATGCGCTTTTGTTTGTTTCCATTGGTTTCAATGCTTTTTGGCCTTAAACAAGCATTTGCTGTTTTCTCTTAAATGCAACATGATAGAAAACCCATTTCACATCACATTTGTGGGTCTTGGTCTTCAACACAATCTGTGAAATTTTGAGCTGCCTTTGTTTGCTACAAGAGGAGATATCACAAAGTATGCACTTTTGTTTGTTTCCATTGGATTCAATGCATTTTGGCCTAAAACGAGTATTTGCTGTTTTCTCTTAAACGCAACATGGAAAAAAAACCAATTTACATCGCATTTGTGGGTCTTGGTCTTCAACACAATCTGTGAAATTTTGAACTGTCTCTGTTTGCTACAAATTCAGATATCACAAAGTATGCGCTTTTGTTGTTTCCATTGGTTTCAATGCATTTTTGCCTAAAACGAGCATTTGCTGTTTTCTCTTAAACGCAACATGGGAGAAAAACCATTTCACATCACATTTGTGGGTCTTGGTCTTCAACACAATCTGTGAAATTTTGAGCTGTCTGTGTTTGCTAGAAGTGGAGATATCACAAAGTATGCGCTTTTCATTATTTCCATTGGTTTCAATGCATTTTGGCCTAAAACAAGCATTTGCTGTTTTCTCTTAAACGCAACATGGGAGAAAAACCATTTCACATCTTATTTGTGGGTTTTAGTCTTCAACACAATCTGTGAAATTTTGAGCTGTCTGTGTTTGCTACAAGAGGAGATATCACAAAGTATGCGTTTTTGTTGTTTTCATTGGTTTCAATGCATTTTTCCCTAAAACGAGCATTTGCTGTTTTTTCTTAAATGTAACATCGGAGAAAAACCATTTCACATCACATTTGTGGGACTTGGTCTTCAACACAATCTGTGAAATTTTGAGCTGTCTGTGTTTGCTACAAGAGGAGATATCACAAAGTATACGCTTTTTTGTTTCCATTGGTTTCAATGCATTTTGGCCTAAAACGAGCATTTGCTGTTTTCTCTTAAATGCAACATGGGAGAAAAACCAATTCACATCACATATGTGGGTCTTGGTCTTCAACACAATCTGTGAAATTTTGAGCTGTCTCTGTTTGCTACAAGAGGAGATATCACAAAGTATGCGCTTTTGTTGTTTCCATTGGTTTCAATGCATTTTTGGTTAAAGTGAGCATTTGCTGTTTTCTCTTAAACGCAACATGGGAGAAAAACCATTTCACATCACATAAGTAGGTCTTGGTCTTCAACACAATCTGTGAAATTTTGAGCTGTCTGTGTTTGCTACAAGAGGAGATATCACAAAGTATGTGCTTTTGTTGTTTCCATTGGTTTCAATGCATTTTGGCCTAAAATGAGCATTTGCTGTTTTCTCTTAAATGCAACATGGGAGAAAAACCATTTCACATCACATTTGTGGGACTTGGTCTTCAACACAATCTGTGAAATTTTGAGCTGTCTGTGTTTGCTACAAGAGGAGATATCACAAAGTATACGCTTTTTTGTTTCCATTGGTTTCAATGCATTTTGGCCTAAAACGAGCATTTGCTGTTTTCTCTTAAATGCAACATGGGAGAAAAACCATTTCACATCACATATGTGGGTCTTGGTCTTCAACACAATCTGTGAAATTTTGAGCTGTCTGTGTTTGCTACAAGAGGAGATATCACAAAGTATACGCTTTTGTTGTTTCCATTGGTTTCAATGCATTTTAGCCTAAAGTGAGCATTTGCTGTTTTCTCTTAAACGCAACATGGGAGAAAAACTATTTCACATCACATATGTGGGTATTAGTCTTCAACACAATCTGTGAAATTTTGAGCTGTCTGTGTTTGCTACAAGTGGAGATATCACAAAGTATGCGCTTTTGTTTGTTTCCATTGGTTTCAATGCTTTTTGGCCTAAAATGAGCATTTGCTGTTTTCTCTTAAATGCAACATGGTAGAAAACCCATTTCACATCACATTTGTGGGTCTTGGTCTTCAACACAATCTGTGAAATTTTGAGCTGCCTTTGTTTGCTACAAGAGGAGATATCACAAAGTATGCACTTTTGTTTGTTTCCATTGGATTCAATGCATTTTGGCCTAAAACGAGTATTTGCTGTTTTCTCTTAAACGCAACATGGAAAAAAAACCAATTTACATCGCATTTGTGGGTCTTGGTCTTCAACACAATCTGTGAAATTTTGAACTGTCTCTGTTTGCTACAAATGCAGATATCACAAAGTATGCGCTTTTGTTTTTTCCATTGGTTTCAATGCATTTTGGCCTAAAGTGAGCATTTGCTGTTTTCTCTTAAACGCAACATGGGAGAAAAACCATTTCACATCACATATGTAGGTCTTGGTCTTCAACACAATCTGTGAAATTTTGAGCTGTCTGTGTTTGCTACAAGAGGAGATATCACAAAATATGCACGTTTGTTGTTTCCATTGGTTTCAATGCATTTTGGCCTAAAGTGAGCATTTGCTGTTTTCTCTTAAACGCAACATGGGAGAAAAATCATTTCACATCACATATGTAGGTCTTGGTCTTCAACACAATCTGTGAAATTTTGAGCTGTCTGTGTTTGCTACAAGAGGAGATATCACAAAGTATGCGCTTTTGTTGTTTCCATTGGTTTCAATGCATTTTGGCCTAAAACGAGCATTTGCTGTTTTCTCTTAAACGCAACATGGGAGAAAAACCATTTCACATCACATTTGTGGGTCTTGGTCTTCAACACAATCTGTGAAATTTTGAGCTGTCTGTGTTTGCTACAAGTGGAGATATCACAAAGTATGCGCTTTTCATTATTTCCATTGGTTTCAATGCATTTTGGCCTAAAACAAGCATTTGCTGTTTTCTCTTAAACACAACATGGGAGAAAAACAATTTCACATCTTATTTGTGGGTTTTAGTCTTCAACACAATCTGTGAAATTTTGAGCTGTCTGTGTTTGCTACAAGAGGAGATATCACAAAGTATGCGCTTTTGTTGTTTTCATTGGTTTCAATGCATTTTTCCCTAAAACGAGCATTTGCTGTTTTTTCTTAAATGCAACATCGGAGAAAAACCATTTCACATCACATATGTGGGTCTTGGTCTTCAACACAATCTGTGAAATTTTGAGCTGTCTGTGTTTGCTACAAGTGTAGATATCACAAAGTATACGCTTTTTTGTTTCCATTGGTTTCAATGCATTTTGGCCTAAAACGAGCATTTGCTGTTTTCTCTTAAATGCAACATGGGAGAAAAACCAATTCACATCACATATGTGGGTCTTGGTCTTCAACACAATCTGTGAAATTTTGAGCTGTCTCTGTTTGCTACAAGAGGAGATATCACAAAGTATGCGCTTTTGTTGTTTCCATTGGTTTCAATGCATTTTAGCCTAAAGTGAGCATTTGCTGTTTTCTCTTAAACGCAACATGGGAGAAAAACCAATTTACATCGCATTTGTGGGTCTTGGTCTTCAACACAATCTGTGAAATTTTGAACTGTCTCTGTTTGCTACAAGAGGAGATATCACAAAGTATGCGCTTTTGTTTTTTCCATTGGTTTCAATGCATTTTGGCCTAAAGTGAGCATTTGCTGTTTTCTCTTAAACGCAACATGGGAGAAAAATCATTTCACATCACATATGTAGGTCTTGGTCTTCAACACAATCTGTGAAATTTTGAGCTGTCTGTGTTTGCTACAAGAGGAGATATCACAAAATATGCACTTTTGTTGTTTCCATTGGTTTCAATGCATTTTGGCCTAAAATGAGCATTTGCTGTTTTCTCTTAAATGCAACATGGGAGAAAAACCATTTCACATCACATTTGTGGGACTTGGTCTTCAACTCAATCTGTGAAATTTTGAGCTGTCTGTGTTTGCTACAAGAGTTGATATCACAAAGTATGCGCTTTTGTTGTTTCCATTGGTTTCAATGCATTTTGGCCTAAAACGAGCATTTGCTGTTTTCTCTTAAACGCAACATGGGAGAAAAACCATTTCACATCACATTTGTGGGTCATGGTCTTCAACACAATCTGTGAAATTTTTAGCTGTCTGTGAGGAGACAGGAGTGTTCATCTCAAAAAAAAAAAAAACACAGCCCACCAAAAGCTAACTATCTAGCACTAGGGATGTGCGCCGGAACATATTTGCCGGATTTGGATTTGGCTCTAATTCCTCGTCCATCTTTGGATTTGGATTTTTTTACAAAAATTTACAAAAAAAGCTAAAATCACATAAATTGATCTTTTTTTTTTCCTAGAGTATTATTAACCTTAATAACATTAATTTCCAGTCAATTTAGAACACCTCACAGCTTATAATATTGTTTTCAACATTATTGGCCAAAGGTTGCAGTAAGCTGACTTGTTACTAAGCGACAAAGCAGCTGCACAATGACACAGACACCACAGTATAAAGCACATAGCAGTGGCAGAAATGAAAAGTAGTGCACCCACCCAGTGGGGTATGGGCAGCAGAATCACAGTACTTGTTTACAAAGTGGGCTACTGCCCTAGGAGTCACAGTGCACAATCTTATTCACATTACACCGCGTATAGGCCCTCATTCAGAGCCGCTCGTTAACAGCAGTACGCTCGTTGCGTTCCTATGTTGAGAAACCGCGCATGCGTCGGTGTAACACTGCGCATGTGCGTACGGTATATTGCGAGCTTTTTTTGTCTCATTCATCAAATTGCGTACAGGAAGTGACATGTCAAGTGTGATTGACAGAACAGGGCATTTTTGGGCGTTGACGGGGGTGGAGATGGAAAAACGCAGGCATGGCGAGGCGCTTTTTGGGCGTACATACATTATCTGATGCAAACGTCAAATGTGTTCGTACCAAGTCATACGTCACTGGATGATCCCCTTTCCGATCAAACTGCTCGCACAGCTTGGGGTCTGGATTACTCGACCACATTGGCGATGGCCTTCTCCTCCGTCCCGGCCCTCCACGATGTTTCATCGATTAATCACGACTTGTCAGAAAAACAATCACTTTTGAATTGAAAACCAGCTTGTAATGTGTTTTGCAAACAGTTTTTTTGGTTAGCACAAAACCGTACGCAGGTGGAAATCATAGCTGCTAATTTCAGGATTACACAATCAATTAGCGTACATTTGTAGGTATGTTTTTTTTTGTTTGTATTTGGTTTTTGTGCTATTGTAACAATAATGTCATCATGTTTGTGTGTATTTTTGCATTTTTCTTTTGTCTTGAGAATTTGCATCCTTATGTCATTTTTAAAGTGTTCCTTAAAGAGCCCTTTTTTTTTTTTTTTTTGGGAGGTCGTTTTTGCCTTGTGGGCCAGGATTAACTGTAAACCATTTATAAAATAATGTCAGAATACAATGTCGAACATTTTTTCAAAATTTATTGGAAAATAAAAACATTTTCTGGCCCATTTTTGGCCCAAACTTTTTTGGCAGTGTTATTCCAATAAAAATTCTAATTTGGGCAAACATAAAAGGTATGGAAACTTAAAACAAAAAATTAAAAACAATTCACAAGAAAGGAGAGGGAAGTTTTGGCCAGAAAGGAATATGGGGCAAGCACAGAAGGAGTGTGGGAAAAGTAGCCAGTGCTGTCAATGTTTTTTCCCCCATTTGGCTGGGGGAGGGTGGGCACCAGACTGGGTCCGGGATGTCATCGGGCTGGCCTGTCCAGAGGCAGATGTTGTGGCCTCTGGACTAGGCACAGGGCTTGGCACATTTGGAGGATTGGCTGATGTTGTGCCAGAGGTGGAGGATCCTGATGTTCCAGCAGGAAGGGAGGTTGGCTCCACCATGTGCTGGCGAACGAGCTGCTCCAGGGCATTGGCAATGCGGATGTTGGCCCAGGTATTTTCTGCCAGGGCCTGACCAATGGTCACGTTGGCCGCAGCATTTTGCTCCAGGGCCTCAGCCACCCATAGCAGACTGGCGTCCATCCTCTGCAGAATCTACGTATGGAAATCCGATTTAAAATTGAGTTCTGTGAGGAGTGTCACTGCCTGCGAGGGGGATTGCCCTGGACTGGCTTCTGCAGGGTCCTCAGCCGGATGTAATGGTTCCTCCCCTGCAGAGCCAGCAGAAATTCTCCGGCCAAGGCTACCCTCTGGAGCAGACTCATCCGCCTGTGTCTCTGTTTGAAAAATGAGAAAAGAGTCACATTAGAATCTACATATTGGTACAATAACATTTCAGAGTTGGTGACATCACAATATTTACCTGGGACAACATGAGGAGCCTCAAAGTCTGGCATGTCCGTATCCATGTTGGACACGCCTCCACAGCCTGCACACACCCCTGTGTCAGCTCTTCCAAATCATTCAACTCCAATGACACAGGGGTGGGACCCCCACCTGTCCCCCTTGCATGCCTAGCCCTGTCCACCATTTTTTGTTTCAGGTGATATTTGAAGTCTTGCCATCTGTGGGTAAAAAAGTAACCATTATTCCGGTTTTAATTTTTTTTTTGGTTTTAGGGGGGTCAAGTTTTACTTACCGCCGTTTGACATCCCGGGCTAGACGGACATAATCACCCACCCTATTGACAGCACTGGCTACCTCCTCCCACATTCTCCACTTCTGGCTTGCACCCATATTCCTGTCTGCCTGTGGCAGGATGTCCACACACTTCTGAACCAAAACCTCCATCTCCTTTCTTGTGAATTGTGGCTGCCTTTTCTTTTTCCCTGCTTTGGCCGGAATACTGGGCCCAGCAGCCTCTTCCATGCCATCCTCCTCACCTATTTGTTTAAACGTTTAGAAATTTAAGCTTGCAAACTTTCACTATATTATGTTTCAAAATAATCCTTGTTTGGAAATGCATGAAAAACTTACCGGCAGACTCTTGGCCATTGTTTCCCTGGTCTGTAGCCATTTCTTACCTCCAAACAAGAAATACACCAGAACGTTTTTTTTGGGTCGTGACGTATTTATACATGCGTCCTTATTTTTCGTCCGCATCATTGATTGTGCGTTCCTATGATCCCTACTTAATTTGTGTGGGAAAATAAACACTATTTATGGCTTGGGGCATCTCGAGTCGAGGTGGCGGGTGTTGGTTGTTGGAGGTTACGTTGGTCGGAGTGGATTGTTAGCGGGATTTGTATTTGGCGTTGTTTGGAGTTGTTTTTGGTTTGTCTTTTTGGAGTTTTTATTTCCGTTCGCTTTTTTTGGTGTGTTTGTTTTATTTGTCGTTTCATTTTTTGGTAAGTTTTTGGCCGTCTTACTTTTGTTCACTTTGTGTCTCCTTCTTTTTGTAAAATTTTGGTCGTTAAATTTTTACAAATTCTCCTTTGTTAGGTTTCTTTTGGCTCTGCCCCAATGACCTTTTTATCCGGTGACTTATATATCCTCTATTGGTAAGTTTTTTTTTTCACTTGTTTATTAAATGTTCATGTTTTTTTAACGCAACTGTGTTTGACCTTACACTTTTAACCTTTGGTTTTGTGATTCCTAAATGTATGAACTAATTAGCGCATTTTTATCTGCTTATTTTTTGTCTTGTATTTGCAAACTAATTAGCGCATTTTTATCTGCTTATTTTTTTACTTGTATTTGCGAACTAATTAGCGCATTTTTATCTGCTTATTTTTTTACTTGTATTTGCGAACTAATTAGCGCATTTTTATCTGCTTATTTTTTGTCTTGTATTTGCGAACTAATTAGCGCATTTTTATCTGCTTATTTTTTTACTTGTATTTGCGAACTAATTAGCTCATTATTATCTGCTTATTTTTTTACTTGAAATTGGTTGTGATTTCCCGTTAGCAATTTTTTTTAAATTTGGGGCCCAAATTGTTGTAGTCTGCGCACTGTCATTTTGCTCTTTGCCCAAATGTGTGTTTATCCCCTTTCATGTTTTGTCTTGCACCCAATTTAGATTCCTAAATGGCCACCCTAAATTGTTACATTGTTTGTTTGTTTTTATTTTTAGGTTGGGAAAATAATGACAATACCCCGGCATGTAAGCATCATTGGATTGTATCGTCAAGCTAAGTAATTTTTCAATTTTTGTGGGGCAAAAAAACCTTACATTCAATTCTTGCCATTTCAGGTTGATCTTGGTCGGATTGTTCTGGCCATGCTCCCGGAAGCCGACCAACCTCAATCTCGTCCCAGGCGTAGGCATCTTAGGCATGCAAGGCCCCAGATATATCGAACACGTGTCACCCTTTTTGGAATGCCCGATGATGAGGTGTTAAGACGCTACCGTCTTCCGCCCCAAATCATCATAGACACTCTCTCATTAATAGAGAGTGATCTTGAGTGGCAAATTGACAGTCCTACAGCAATACCACCACTTACGCAATTTATGGCGGTGTTACATTTCTGTGCCTCAGGATCATTTCAAACAACGGTGGGAATAGTGGCGGGAATCTCACAATCTTCCTTTTCCCGGATCCTGAGGGCAGTGATGGAGGCCCTTTTCAAACACCTCCATCATTTTATTCAAATGCCTTTGGATATGGGTGCCCTTAGTGTGGCCAAGGCAAATTTTTACCAAATAGCTGGCTTCCCACACATCATAGGGGTTGTGGATGGTACTCACATACCACTTCAGCCTCCAGCACGGCTAGAGGCCATATTTCGCAACTGCAAACACTATCACTCACTGAATGTAATGGTGGTATGTGATGCCTCCCTCCAGATCCTGTCCCTGAATGCAAAATTACCCGGAAGTGCACACGACTCATTCGTCATCCGGCAATCAGGGATATGGCACAAATTAAACAACCTACAAGCTGGTGATGCATGGATTCTGGGTAAGTGGAGACCTTTAGTACATAACAATGTTAAGCTTGATACACAGTGATCTTGATGTTGTCCTTTCTTTTTCACAGGAGACAGTGGCTACCCTTGCACGCCCTGGCTGCTCACTCCTTATTTGGCTCCCACACCAGGGCCACAAAGTAATTTTAATTCCACACTTACAGCCACCAGGCAAGTGGTGGAGCGCTGTATCGGCCTTTTAAAAGGCCGATTCAGATGCCTCCACCGCTCTGGTGGCGAGCTCATGTATTTGCCAGATATGGTTTCGAAAATTGAGGTCCTGTGTAGGATATTTCACAACATCGCCATAAGGAGTGGTGTCCCAATGCAGCCAGAGGATGCCTTGCCTGAGGATGGCCCCCCCAAGGTTGGTTGGAGGTCAGTATGTGGGGGGGCCATACGCGATGATGTGGTGGCCAGATATTATAGGTAATTTTTTGTACAAAAGAAGTTCTTTGACACAATGTGGTAAGGATTTTTGGAGACCATCTAATTATTTTGTTTATTTTTTCCCATCTTCTGTTTGATTTCATAATCTTTGGGACTCAAACGATGACTACTTCCTGCTACCCAAAACAAACCTTCATGGGGACACATTGGATATATATTCTGGAACCAATATTGCAACGCAACAGTTGTGGAATCATGTTGGCATGCTCATTCGTCAACCAGTTCTTGATTTTTCTTTACTTTTTTCATATGGTGTCTGACGGGTTGTATTTTTTGTTATCACTGTGTGTATTGTTTGTGAGCCAACACTTTGGTTTTTTAGTTATGTTTTGAATACATTTTTGGAGAGTGTCATTTTGCAAATTTTCTTGAACATTGCAAGCAAGTGTAACCAGGTTCACCCACGTTAAAATTGCTTAAGGGTTAATCCTGTAATGTCGCAATTTGATCTAAATTTAAATATGCATTCTGGGTCAAAACCAACACCAAAAGGTATTATGTACAATCAGTAGGCTTTGCAATCTCGGGCTAAGCTGATTGCCCCCCAAATTGGAACATGTAAAATGTACTAATATAAAAATTGTAACACACAAAAAAAGCCCAAGCAGATTGTTACTGTTAGCTGTTTCATGTGCCTGTTTCCTAAAAATCTACAACACACAATCTTAGTGACATTAATTGCAAATACTTGCTGGAAGAGTCTACTTATGTCAGTGTAAACAATCTAAGATTTGGAGACAAGGAATCAGACTGAACTCTAAGTTTAAAATTTTTATTATGAAAAATATTTTTAAATGAAAATAAAAAATTACGGACTCAGGATCCCAGCCATATGGTCAAGGACCACCAGCAGGCCGATCACGTGGCCCCGCATCACTTGGACGCACCCGGCTAGGTCCGCTAAACACCTCTGGTCCTCTGTGGGTTAGAAAAGTGTGGGGCTTAATACATAATTAATGAAACCCCCTGAAAAAACAAGCCAAACAAAGCTATCCAAAAATGACAATATTGTGACCAAAAGCACATTTAACCCAAAAAACCAAAGGACACAAAAATGGACACCCAAAAAATTGCCAAAAAAAAAACAGTTTTGCCATGTGGGATATGTGTATGGGGAAATCAGCAGTAAAAGGTAAAGACAAACAGAGATATATCCAAGCTTGTGACAAACCAAAAAAAGTAAAAGGCACAGATACAGGATTAGATCCAAACATTTTAAAACACAAAAAAGGATAAAAGGGAAACATACCGTTCAAAATGACGCCTGGCCCAGAACCAACTCCCTCGTCCTCCTCGGAGGTGACAACATTCCCCAATGAGGTGGGAGGGGTGATTACGGATTCAGGGGAGGGGGTAGTCACGAGAGGGGTGGTTGGAGGGGAGGGGGAATTGGGATGGAGGGGAAGTAGCACAGACGGATGTGCCACAGGGTCTGTGCAGGCTGGCGAGGAGGGGGAATTTAGGGTATTTTGGGGTGAGGATCTTTGGCTGGGGGTTGGGGAGAAGGGGCCGAGAGCGCCGTCTTTGACGGCGATGACGCCGTAGTCTTCGCTCTGCCCCTAAATGATGGAAAACAAATTGTGGTTATTTTAGAACATCACCTTGTTAAACGCTAATTTTTAAACCCCAAAAAATTTAAACATGCCCATGCAGATATGAGTACAAAGAATAAATAGGCCATACATGAAAACATGCACATGCAGATATGAGTACAAATAATAAATAGGCCATACATGAAAACATGCACATGCAGATATGAGTACAAAGAATAAATAGGCCATACATGAAAACATGCACATGCAGATATGAGTATAAAGAATAAATAGGCCAAACATGAAAACATGCACATGCAGATATGAGTACAAAGAATAAATAGGCCAAACATGAAAACATGCACATGCAGATATGAGTACAAAGAATAAATAGGCCATATATGAAAACATGCACATGCAGATATGAGTACAAATAATAAATAGGCCATACATGAAAACATGCACATGCAGTTAGGGCCACAAAGATAAACATGAAAACCACAGTCAAAAAATCTTACTTTCCGCTATCTGCATGCAAAAGCATGCCAGCAAGCGGGGCATCCGCCGTTGCAGGTCGGACCACCTGCGCTCCAGCTGGCCGATCTGGCGGCGTGAGCCGAAGGAACGCAGGCGGCCACGTACCTCCGCATATACGGAACGCTTTTCCCTATTGGTGATGGGGGGAGGCTGGCTGGTGATCTGCCTGTCCATCACCTCGGTTAAGACCATCAGCTCGCGCCTGGTGAATGCCGAGACTCTCATGATGGCAATGGTGTATTTTAAATAAAACAATTTTAATAAAGACCCGAAAAAAAATTTGATTGGCTAATGTATTTGGGTAATTAACAGGACAAATTCTATTGGTTAGTGTATGAGTCATGTGTTCGACAGGGCCACAAATCTATAGAGAGTTATGATAGGCTTGATGCAGTGACATGCGTAAGCTAATTTAAATAAAGAAATGAACCCAGTAAAATATGTGTGGGTAAAAACAAAGAAAACAAATGGATAATTGCCTCAAACATGTATTTTGACAAATAAAAGCGAATGTTTAAGCCGTACGTATTCTGCGGGTAAACACAAACACGGACAAGAGTAAAGTTTATTGCATTTCAAAAAAAAACTAAAATTGACGAGCAATTAAGATAATTGATATATTGATTGGCATGATACGATTGAGGGAGGTAGGCAGAATAAACGAGAAGGTAATTGGAATCTGGCAGGCCCTCTTCCGGGTTGGACTTGTGCGTGCGTTCCCTGCAAGCCACATTGGGGATGTACGCTCGCTATTTGGCATGCTCGTTAGTTAGAGGAGGGGTCGGTAGAGTTTGGGGAGGAAGTTTAGCTGCGTTCAAAATTACGAGTGAGCGCTTGAATTAACATATTTCTGTATGTACGCCAAACGCACGAACGGCCACTTGCGTCCGGGTCTGAATGAGGGCATAGTGCCCCTGATTCACATTACACCATAAAGTAGTGTCTCTTATTTATGTTATGACACACAGTAGTGCCCCTTTTACAGAATGCCCACAGTAGTGACCCCTTTTTACACAATGCCCACAGTAGTGCCCCTTTTACACAATGCCCACAGTAGTGACCCTTTTACACAATGCCCATAGTAGTGACCCTTTTACACAAAGCCCACAGTAGTAATGCCCCTTATACAATGCCCACAATAGTAGTGCCACTTATACAATGCCCACAGCAATAGTGTCCCTTACACAATGACGTCAGTAGTGGTGTCCCTTACACATTGCCTCCAGTTTTGGTGCCCCCTATGCAGTACCCTTAGCAGTAAGGCCCCCTATGCAGTGCCCCCAGTAGTAGTATGCCCCCCAGTAGTATGCCCCCCATTAGCAGGCCCCCAGTAGTATGCCCTCCCCAGTAGTATGCCCCCCCAGTAGTATGCCCACCCCAGTAGTATGCCCCCATAAGCAGGCCCCCAGTAGTATGCACCCCCAGTAGTATGCCCCCCATTAGCTGGCCCCCAGTAGTATGCCCCAAAAGCAGGCCCCCAGTAGTATGCCCCCCCAGTGGTATGCCTCCCAGTAGCAGGTCCCCCCAGTAGTATGCCCCCCCATTAGCAGGCCCCCAGTAGTATACCCGCATTAGCAGGCCCCCAGTAGTATGCCCCCCAGTAGTATTCCCCCATTAGCAGGTCCCCAGTAGCAGGCCCCCTGTAGTATGCCCCCCTCAGTAGTAGGACCCCCAGTAGCAGGCCCCCTGTAGTATGCTCCCCCAGTAGCAGGCCCCGTGTAGTATGCCCCCCCAGTAGTAGGCCCCCCAGTATCATGCCCCCCATGTAGTATGCCCCCCAGTAGTAGGCCCCCTGTAGTATGCTCCCCCAGTAGTAGGTCCTCCCAGTAGCAGGACCCCAGTAGCAGGACCCCTGTAGTATGCCCCCCCTGTAGTAGGCCTCCCAGTAGCAGGCCCCCTGTAGTATGCCTCCCCAGTAGCAGGCCCCCTGTAGTATGCCCCCCCAGTAGTAGGCCCCCTGTAGTATGACATCCCAGTAGTAGGTCTCCTAGGAGCAGGCCCCCTGTAGTATGCCCCCCCTGTAGTATGCCCCCCCAGTAGCAGGCCCCCTGTAGTATGTCCCCCAGTAGTAGGCCCCCCAGTAGCAGTCCCCCTGTAGTATGCCCCCCCAGTAGTAGGCACCCCAGTAGCAGGCCCCCTGTAGTATGCCCCCCTGTAGTGTGTCCCCCCAGTAGTAGGCCCCACAGTAGCAGGCCCCCTGTAGTATGCCCCCCCCAGTGGTAGGGCCCTCCATTAGCGGCTCCCATACACACATAAAAAAAACTTACCTGTATCCCCGCTCCAGCCGCCGTCCGCTCTGCTGCCCTGTGACGAGGAGGGAGCCGGAAGATGGAGCTTATGAGTCAGCTCCAGCCGGCTCCCTCCATGCAGCAGCCAATGAGTCTGTGTGACTCTCATTGACTGCTGTAACAAACACACAGCTGCCGCTGGTGGCTGTGTGTTTGTTCTGTGTAGGGCAGACCGCTATCACAGCAGTCTGCCTTACACTCGAGGAGCCCTGATGTCGGATTCTATAGTGAGAATCCGACATCAGGTGGCCGCCGTTCAGCCCCGAACGGGGATCCGAGTTAGGCGGGGGACCCCCAAACAGGGTTCGGGTGGACTCGGATCCCCTATGTACGGAGTGGTTCGGATTCCACAGAATCCAGACCGCTCATCTCTATCTAGCACTATTAGGGGAAGAATCTTCCAAAAGACAGTCTGGTCTCATACCATTCTGTATTTCAAAGAGTTTCTAAAGGAGAATATATTGTTCACTCTAGGACCAGCGCTGGGCAGTGTGCCAAACCTAGAGAAAGGGCACATCTGCGCGCTTCAGAAATGGGAGCTTGGCCGAGGAAGAGGGGTGTGTCTTTAAGACGAGTCCCCTTTTCATCACTTTTGGGGGTGTGCCCGGCATGTCAGGCTGCCCCAAACACTGCTGTGTTTGTGAGTAGTTGCCGGCGCATGTGCCTGGTATCCATTTACTGGCGGTGACTGCCAAGCTACAGGTTTCCCTTTCTGCGGGACACTGCGACCTGGGAGTGGGGATGGCACACGCAGGCTATTTTAGTGGGGCCCCATGCAGGAGGGCAGGGTGCTTTTTGCCCTTTACAAATAGGGTAGAGCGTAACGCCCGCTACAACAGCCTAGTGGGAACTCTAGCATAGCAATGTAACTTTCCCAGGACTCAAAAAATTTGGAGACCAGTTTTTTTATCTAAAGTCGTCTTTAGCCAATCCATTTGGAAAATGTGGTGTAATTTTCCATTTAAAAGGTGGTAAAGAAGATGGGAGAGGAAGTATGCATGCTTTCAAAATAGATTTACGAGCTTCCATGCTAATTACAAGCATACATACTTCCTCTCCCATCTTCTTTTCCCCTTTTTAAATGGCAAATTACACCACATTTTCCAAATTGATTGGCTAAAGACGACTTTAGATAAAGAAAAAGTCTCTAAAACAGGGAATTATGGCAATCAGAGTGGCTGTAAGTCATATACGCCACAATCTATACACCGACCAAAGCAAAGGGTCGACCCTAACCTCCTGATTGATTTCAGCTTCAAACTGATGGAGGACAGTAAATCAAAATTGCCCTCTGAAAAGTTGTTGCTCCTGTGTAGTATTCACATGTATGTCACTGTTGGAGAGCCAGTCATGCAAATATCTCAATAAGGCCGCAAACACAACATTACTTTTGTAAGCCTCTGCACTCTCATATTAGTGAAATGAGCTTTTGATGCTGTGTGCTCTATACAAATGTGTCCAAATACACCTATAGGCAAACCAAGCTAAATAGCCCTGTATTGGCATGCCATTGACTTTGTGACTAAACCGTGCACCTTGCCACAGATTCCTCCACAAAATATTGCATGTGTGTAAAACTGAGGAGAAAGGAAGTCTGAATCGCTACCTGTTGCGGAGCACTGAAGTCACACCATATGGTGCAAAAAGGATAGCTGTACCCAGTCACATGGTCAACATTTACCGGTTCACAATGACATCTGAAATGTCACCATATGAAATGTCAACATTTTCAGAATGCTGGTGGATACAGTTAGGCGCCGCTGGGAGGATTAAGGTTAGGCACTTGAGTAGGGGTGGGCAATAAACAGCCCTCCAGCTGTTGCTGAACTACAAATCTGTGCAGTTCTGCAACATCTGGAGGGCCACCTATTGCCCACCACTACATTAGAGGGTGGGTTAGGGGTAAGATAGGTATACTTAACACCAATTACAAGGCAACAATGGTAAGTAGGACCATTACAAGGGGACAGGTACCTACAGTAATTGCACAACTTTAAAAGAGAATATTAGAGGAGAGTCAATTGATCTCCCTCTAAAGTGACAGGAAATCGGAGTGAGATATTTAATTGATTTTGTGCACCCATGCCTTATTGCCATCTCACCCAAAAAAACAGTTAGCCGCATAAAGTGGCTAAACCCATGTAAATTCCTGGTTAGGGTGCACAAATGGTGGTTGGGCACCCAAACCAGACTTTTTGCACATTTCTGTTGCTTCCTCAGGAGACGACATGCAGAAATGCCAGTATCGGTGGCTCTCATATCCGAAAGGAGCAACATTTGAATTGCTCCATTGGGCGCCTATAACCAATGAGAATTTAATTCCCTCCCTTTCAATGAAAAAAAAAACTCAATGAAAAAGCATCAAGTTACCTCTAACACTAGAAGAGAATGAGATGTATAAAATCCATACAATACACAAATTAGTGACAACTTACATGCTATATAAACAGATCAAATTACTTGAGTGTACCCTTAAATGCTTTGCTGGACAAGAACAAAGTAAGATCCAGAAAGCCTTGAATTATGTCCGCAAAAAAGGTGCAAGGAGCGACAGAATGGCTCAAGAAGATATATATACAAGGCCAAAGTCACATATAAACAAATATTATCAGATACAGAACATGAAAGATGGTGATCTAAACTGTCCACACAATGTGACACATATAGGAGCGATCTACTGAAATTTAAGAAATCTAAATGCATTACAGTACAACAGAATTACGATGAAAATAAAGTGTATAGGTGGCTTACGGGCACCGAACCAACCAAACCAGGATTTCACCCATGGTACCAACAAACATGGCAAAAAAAAACATCTAGAACCTCCAAAAAACCAACAGATCAGTCGACATTTAGTGACAATGATTTCGCAGTAGTTGATTCTGATGAGACGTCTCTTTCAGCCAGGCCCCCTTTAGGCATGACTACCAGACGTGGCATAGATACAAAAGACAAAGAGCTGGCAGGGGGGCCAAAATGAAAGGCAATACAAGAGCACCTGCCAAAAAGAAGAATTAATCTTCAATTTATCTAATAAAACATTAACTACAGGGGAAATACAAGTTCTTAACAAGGGCTTATCATTTGTTCCTACCACATTACACAATCCTTTTGAATGGCAAGTTGACTTTCATCGCATGAACAGAAAATTACGCCTGAAGGAATACTTTCAACATCAATGTAGCGAATGTAAAACGAGCCCCGTCTAAATTTTTACAAAGCAGATCACAATCTACGTTTGTTCCCCCCTCACAAAATGAGGCTATTAAAACCTATACAAGACTTCTGGATGAATCCATAAATAAATATACACGCGCAGCTCCTATCCCCTCCATCAAATTTGTCAAAACAAGAACATAAAGCATTAAAATCATTAAGTGAAGATAACTCTGTGGTCATAAGACCTGCAGATTAGGGAGGAGCAATAGTTCTCCAGAACTTAAGTGGGTATAGAACTGAAATATTAAGGTAACTATCTGATCAAAATGTCTATACCAAATTACCGTCAGATCCTACCAATAGGTTCCAACAGTTACTTATGGACATTCTGCAACAAGCATCAGACTTGGGAACCATTGATCGTAAAATCTTTGAGGCTCTTACACAGAAAACACCAAATAGTACCTGTCTTATACACAGTGCCCAAGATTCATAAGAACTCTACCCATCCCCCCGAATGGCCCATACTTTCAGCCAGAGGCAGTTTGTACCAGCTCATATCACAACTTTTGGATGCTTTAATCCAACCACACATAGAGCCGTATTCAATTTGAGTGGACCTGCGATACTTTTCCGCGTCCCGGACTTTTCGCCTACTTCGCCTGTTTTGCAGGTGGAAAAATACGCGTGCCTGAGTATCCACATATTCAATTTGAAAGTACGCGAAAACGGGACCCGTGAAACTGAATCAAATGGAAAGTCCTGTCAGATTTGGGAAAATCAGCCTAACACCCCCCCCACCCAAAAGATGCTCTGACATGGGGGTTAGCTATGGTTACCCCCGATTTGGCTTGCTGAAGGTATTTGGTGATTTTAAACAGGCTCAATAGCTGTTAAATAGCATTTTTGCAGAAGTGGTGAAGAATAGTATTCTGGAAAAATTTTTGCTGAAAATAACTTATCCCAGCAAATTTGGGGTACTTGAAAATGGGGGTCAGCATATTTTAAAGTTGCTAAAGTTAACTTGAAAAAATCATGAAAATTCCACCTTCCGCAAGCACCTGCAATGAAAAAAAACACATGGAGCATACTTGGAGACCCCCCTAGCATGTAGTTCGCAAGTTTTTAACTTTGTCCCCCAACTTTTTTTTTTTGCCCCCAAAATGAAAGTGGTTTGTTTGGGGTGTTCTTAAGTATTTTGAAAACTTTTTTGATGCAATTTACCTTTTGTGGGACTGTCTAAAGGGTGCACGGGGGTTCCCGCAACGTTGCACCCCAAAACCCCAATTCTGCACTTTTTTTCCGCCTGCTATTCATAGATGAATCTTTTCCGCCTATTACATGGCATTGAGGCGGAAAGTCTTCCAAATTGAATACAGCGATACTTTTCTGCCTGGCGAAATGACATCATCGGCGAAACTTTTTCGCCGATTCCAGCTTTGAATACGGGCCATAGTGAGAAAAGCTACTTATCTCAAAGATACTACAGATTTCCTTAATCTGATACAGAGAATCACACAAATACAAGGTAATACCATCATGTGTACCATGGACGTTTCAAGCCTATATACATCCATTCCTCATGAATTAGGATTGGATGCTATGGATGAATTCTTGTGTAACCTTTTGGATGACTTTGGTTTCAACAAGTACCTATATCTACAATTACTCAAATTGGTTTTGACACGCAATTATTTTCTGTTTGATGGGACATTTTATTTACAGTTACACGGATGCACAATGGGCTCAGCGGTGGCTCCATCTTACGCAACAATTAACAAATAAACAAGAGCAACAATTATTTTTTTCACAAGATCAACATCAGCACATTATTTTCTTTTGCCGACTTATAGATGATCTTTTTTTATTATGGAATGGGGGTCCTCCAAGCTTTTGAAGAAATGATGAATGAAATCAATATATTACCTTCTCCCATAAAATTCACTTATCTATGGAGCGATTCAAGTATCAACTTTTTGGACGTTAAGGTGTTATTATCAAATAAACAAATTTCTACCATGATTTATTATAAAGAGACAAATAGGAATACTTTGCTTTAGTAGTCATCATTCACCCTCTTTGAAAAAAGGTCTTCCGCTGTCTCAAATGCTAAAGGTGCCCACACACATAGCGATTTTTCATCCAATTTGGCCGATTTTGACGAATCGTGATGTAGAATCGTGTAAAATAAGTACAAATCGTGAGTTTATACTCACGAGTACGATGCCGATGCGCATCCCCGCTCGTCGTACCTCGCATCCTCTGATCTGCCGTGCTGTAGGGCAGATTAGCCAACCTGGATCACGATGGGAGCCGATCGTGAGGGTTTTTTCTCTCACGACGAATCATCACACAACGCAGAATTTGATTGACAGCTCCCTGTGCACGCCCCATCGCCATCTTGTGCAGCTTTGTGTATGGAGGAAGATAGATGCACATTCAGGAGCCTGTATACTGAAGTGTTGTTTTGTTTGAAGTTTGGTGAGTATTTGTACAGTTTAAATGCAACCACACTGACCACCAATATGTGCCCCCCACTGCCCTCCAATGTGTGCCCCCAGGTAATAAATGCATGACCCAGACACTGTCTGCCGTAATGAGGTGGGTGGTGGCTGGGTCATGCATTAAGCTCCCACTGCCCACCAATGTGTGCCCCCAGGTAATAAATGCATGACCCAGCCACCGCTTGCTGTAATGAGGCGGGCGGTGCCTGGGTCATGCATTAAGCTCCCACTGCCCACCAATGTGTGCCCCCCACCTAACCAACTGGCCACCAATGTCACGGGCCCATCTAATAATTAATTAGAAAACAATTCAACTTTTCGAAAAATCAATAAACTAATATATTTAAACAAGATAAACAAATATATTACAGGAAGATTCTTCATATTGAATTTAAATAAAATATATGTCAAAACATGTTTACAAATATTTACAATACAGATAAAATAAAAATACATTTAAAGTAATAAAACTTAAAAAAAAAAAAAAACATGTGTTTACTGTAACCAAATAAACACCATACATGATACATTACATTTAAAAACACACATCATTCCTGTAAAAAAGGGGTCTTCAACTTTTGGTCCTCCAGCTGTTGTGGAACTATACATCCCAGCATGCCCTGCCAAGGTTTGGAAATATCAGCATGCTAAAACTGTGGCAGGGCATCTTGGGATCTGTAGTTCTACAACAGCTGGAGGGCCAAAGGTGGAAGACCCATGCTGTAAAACAAAGAAAAACATTAAAATACCATAAAACAAACACATGACATTCCAGTAAAAGAAAACACGAATACAATACCATACCTACCAAACCTTTAAAAACCTGTAAAAAAGAAAATATTAAAACATACAAAAATGTAACCATAACAACATAAGATAAGTCCATGGATAGTGAACATGAGTTCATTACAGGATTCATCGAAATCCTGCACTCGAAAAAGTGTCTGTGGAGGATCAGTTCTCGCAAGTACTACAAAAAAGTTGCACCAGTTGGCTGCATTAGAGCTGCTCTTGGAGTATACGAAAAAATACATTGCTGAGCAGTCCTGAAAACTGTCCGGCAGAAGATTCAAAACCTCAGGACAGTGTACATAAAAGAAAAAAAAAGGTGGATGACTCCAAAAGATCAGGAGCGGGCACAGATGATATATATGATATATATGAACCCACGCTCTGGTACTACCATATGATGTCATTCATCAGTGATCAAGAGCCTCAAAGGGAATCTATCATCTTGATGGCTGAGCGCGAGGGAGAAGAAGTTGCAGAAATGCCTGGACCGTCTGCAGAAGTCTTGGTAAGTAGTGACAAAGTTTAAACCAAAATCCTTAATGTTTTTGTAGGGAAATCACAAATGTCCAATTTAGTCTGTAGTTCACAGACAGTCCTCCTGCCATGGCACAGCACCTGGTCTGTTAAAATAGGCCATGTACTCCTCCCTCACTTCTTTGGGATGTGCGGTGGATGTTGTTGTAATTGGTGGTGCAGACACAGATGTAAAATGTACAGTGTCCTCCAGGGGTCCTACATCTTCTGGTCTAGCTGGGACTGGTCCTCGTTGGGTAGTCTTTCTTCGTAGAAACTTATGTAGCATACAGCACGCCATCACGACCCAGTCTATCTTCTCCACATGTAGGTTATGGTGGTGTGGAAAATGCGGAAGTGGTTGCTCATTATTCCAAATGCATTTTCCACAATGCGACGTGCCCGGGATAGACGGTATTTGAAGATCCTCTTCTCTCTGATCAGGCCCCTCTGTGCAAATGGCTTCATCACATGTTCATCTAATGCAAAAGCCTTATCTGCGACTAAAACGTAATTTAGGCCGTTCTTTGTCTGGTCCAGTGAGGGCAAGTTAAGGGTTTTGTTGGTGAGTCTCTGGTAGAAAGTCGTCTGTTTGAAGGACCCACCATCCGAAGCGCAGCCATTCTTGATGACATGACATGAGAACAATGCTGAAGAATCCTTTGTAGTTGTAGTAATATGATCCGATGTTGGCAGCTGGGTTGATGCGGATGTGTTTCCCATCGATGGCTCCTCCACAGTTAGGGAAATTCCAACATTGTTCAAAATCTTCAGCGATGCTGTTCCACTCCTCCACAGTGTTAGGAAACTGTAGAAATAGTAAAAAAGGGGTTAAAACATGACTAAATAATTTTTATATCTTTTTTTCCTATATAGACTCCCACCCAAGACCCTGATTTGGGATCCACACCGGACCTCTGGTAACACCCATTGCACCTGGACCCTTATCCTCTTCCCAACAACCCCCCCAAAAAAAAACAGGGGAGAAAGGAGAACCATACTGAAAGGGAGGACATATTTTTACAGAATGCAGAATGGCTGCTTCAAAAACCTCCTGATTCTATAGATGACTTTATGGCACATGTAAACAGCACTTTGAGGAAATTTGATGAGGATACCCAAAAAACTGTTCTAAGGTTAAATTATGACCTATTGAGTAGATGCATGAGCAAAAATATCCACAATTCAATGTATATAGCTGACCCTTGAACTTCACAGCCTGGGGAGGGGAGAGTGGAGAGGAGATGATCGGGCTGAGTGCTGACAGACTGCCTAGGCAGACCCCAGCACCACAACTTACCCCACATTGCCACGCCAGCCACCGCTGTAATCCACGGTCCCGCTCATTTTCAATTCCCTTGATAACGCAGATCATTGGCTGGGTGGGGCTTTAATAGGCTGGCCTCTCTTCTCGCGAGAGAGGCTCAGCCGCAGGGAAATACTGGCAAACAGCCGGGGTCGGGCTGTCTGTGTCACTGTTAAGGAGCCGGCGGGTCGGGTGACGTAAATCGGGGGGGCGGGCCTCATTTGAAAAGCGGCCCCACAAGCATTCGGCCCACTGGGATTTTCCACGCAGTCATTAACGGCCAATCCGCCCCTGGGTGGGTCAGACACCAGTTTGAACAGGCCAATACACACATGGCACAAGTACACATTGTGGCCCCGGCTTCCAGCAATGTGTACTTGTGCAATGTGTGTAGTGACCTTGTCCAAACAGCGTCATCACCACCCTATCCCATGCAGCCAGCACCGATTGGGAGTCATAAAATTTGGTGATATTAAAAGCAAGAACAAAATAAGCAAAATTACCTATCACCAAATTTTATGACTCCTAATAGGTGCCGGCTGCATGGGATAGGGTGGTGATGATGCTGTTTGGACAAGGTCACTACGCACATGGCACAAGTACACATTGCTGGAAGCCGGGGTCACAATGTATACTTGTGCCATGTGTGTATTGGCCTGTTCAAACTGGCGTTTGACCCAGCCTATCACATACAGCCAGCTACCTATTGAGATTCATAAAATTTGGCGATAATGAGGGGCATTCAATTAGGTGCGAAGTGCAAGTACACTTCGACAAATTGTTTCTTTTGCCATGTTCGCCTCATAAAAATGCAAATTTTTATTTTTTTAATTCGCCAAATTCAATTCCCAATAAATTTGCCTATGTCGAATGCGAAATCAACAACCTTTGGCGACGGCGGGAATTGTATCAGTTCTCTCCACAGGGAGAATTTGGCACTCTCTTCTCGCCAGTATTTAAACAAATTCGAGGTGCGCCATTCTCTTCTGCAGTAGGAGATGGTTGTGTCAACTCAGCAGCAATCCAGCTATCCAGCTTCAGATGAAGATGAGGATTACCATCCTCCTCCTCCTGACAAAGAGAAGAGGAAGAAACAGCGGTTTCTAGGTACAGGTGAGTGGATTGTTATTGATTTTATTTTCTGGTGTAATGTTATATTATGTACTTATGTGGCTAGCAGGATTGTGTTCATCCTGCTTTAATTTGTTTGTTTTTTTTGCAATGGGAAAGCAAGAGTGGTTTTTTTTTGTTGCTTTGTTTGTTTTGGGTTTTATGGTTTGTCTGTTTTGCTGGGAGCCACATGTTTGTTATTTTTAGTTAGCTAGATAGAGATATTTATATTCTTATAACTAGGGCTGATCCTAGTCCTTTATTATGCAGCACAGGTTATATGGTCAGATGGCTTTTCCTATTATTGTATTGTAATGTTGTTCTGGTTATAAGGTCAAATGGGTGATCCTAGTCCTGTATGGTGCGCTGGTAATTATAGTGGCCAGAGGCCAAGTGTGGTGAATGTGCATTACAAGTAGTCACTGGTGGTTCATGCCGCACTGCCATTTTAACCACCCTTCAAGCAGGTTGTCTGAGTGGGGTGCCACACTGGATGGGAATATGCTTTCTGCCCTTTCAAAATAGGGCAGGGTGTGGCAGCACACAGAAACAGCCAAGTGGGAAACGCTACAAACTGTATATGTTCAGGCTGTTGATGCTAGCGCTATATTATTATGCTATGCTAGTTATATGGTCAGCAATACAGTTGGCTTCCCTGCGCCCAGTACCGTCCTGTGCTGCCAAGCCATGTCCAGGGCCGGATTAACAATGGGGTGGGTGTAGCTACAGCTAAATGCCTCCCATTGAAAATAGGCCAACAGGATACACAGACTGCAGTGCAGACAGGAATTTTTTTTTTTCCCTGTAACCACCACAGTCCATCTCACTGCCCAGCTCACTCACCTCCCAGCCGCCAGAAGTTGAGCCTATTTTAATCCCCCCTCCCCCCCTTCGGTGGGTCTTCACTGTGGAAATGGCACTGTAACCTCTCCCTAGCTCCTAACCCTCCTTCAGAGCCGGCCCTAGGCATAGGCATAATAAGCTAATGCCTAGGGGCATTCAAGGCTCTGTCGCTGCCTCCCACATGCCACTGCCACGATCGGAGCTCCACTCCGACCTGGCAGCGCACCTCTCAGCCGGTCAGAATGAGCTTCTGCACTGGTATGGGATGGGGAGGATGCAAGGCTGAGACACGCACTGGGGCTGGGGGGGAAGGCTGACACATGCACTGGGGCTGGGAGTGGGGAGGGCTGAGACATGGACTGGGGCTGGGGGGGTATGGCTGAGATGCACACTGGGGCTCGGGGGGAAGGCTGAGACACGGACTGGGGCTGTGGGGGGGAGGCTGAGACATGCACTGGGGCTGGGGGAGAAGGCTGAGACATGCACTGGGGCTGGGGGGAGAAGGCTGAGACACACTCTGGGGCTTGGGGGGAGAAAGAGGCTGACACGCTGGGAGTGGGGGGAAATAGGTTGACACACTGGGGCTGGGAAACATGCTGGAGGGGAGAATGATGCTGACACACCCTGGGGCTGGGGGGAGAATGAGGCTGACACAGTGTGGGAATGGTGCCAAGAGACACACGGTCTAAGGGAATGGGGCTGAGACACACACTAGGTCTGGGGGAATGGGGCTGGTGGAACTGCAAGGTGGGGTGCCAGCCTTTTATTATATATAGATATATATATATATCTATATATTAGGGATGAGCGGGTTCGGATTTCTGAAATCCGAACCCCCCCAATCCGAGTCGTATACGAGTCAGGCTCGACTTTTCCCACCTGACTCAGAACTGAAATCGAGGCAAAACGTCATCATCCCGCCTTCCGGATCTCACGGGTTTTGGATTCTATAAAAGGTCCCCACGTCAGCCCCATTTCTCACTCTGGCTGTGGACAGTGAAGAGGGAGGGTGGGAGCTAGGGCTGGCTTGCTGTGTTGTGCTGCTGTTGTCCATAGGGGCTGTGACCACTCAGTCCATAGGGGCTGACTGGGCTGTGTTGTACGCTGTTGTCCATAGGGGCTAGCTGGGCTGTGTTGTGCTGCTGTCATAGGGGCTGGCTGGGCTGTGTTGTCCAGTCAGTTGTCCATAGGGGCTGTGTCCACTCCAAAGTCTATAGGGGCTGGCTGGACTGTGTTGTGCAGTGTCCCATAAAGGCTGTAGTCCTAGAGAGGTGCTGTAGTGTTGTCCAGGGGGTGATCTGTGCATCAGGGGAGCTCCCCCAAAGTGCACTCCAAAAAAAATAATATTTTTTTTTTGTGTTTGTGAATTGTGTGCGCAGTAGCTGCACATGCATCAACAAAGTAGCACCAAGTGTGCGCCTGTGTCATAAGTAAAGGGCCAGCTGGCTCGTGTGTTAAAGGGTGGTGTAACCCCCAAAGTGCACTCCAAACAAAATAAAAAAATATTTTCTGTGTTTGTGAATTGTGTGCACTGTGGCTGCATGTGCATCAACAAAGGAGCAGCGCCACGTGTGTGCCTGTGTCCCATAAGTAAAGGGCTGGCTGGCTTGTCCATTAAAGGGTGCTGTAACCCCCAAAGTGCACTCCAAACAAAATAAAAAATAATTTTTTGTGTTAGTGAATTGTGTGCGCAGTAGCTGCACGTGCATCAACAAAGTAGCACCAAGCGTGCGCCTGTGTCATAAGTAAAGGGTTGGCTGGCTCATCTGTTAAAGGGTGATGTAACCTACAAAAGTGCACTCCAAGCAAAATAAAAAAATATTTTTTGTGTTTGTGAATTGTGTGCGCAGTAGCCGCACATGCATCAACAAAGTAGCGCCAAGCGTGCGCCTGTGTCATAAGTAAAGGGCCAGCTGGCTCATCTGGTAAATGGTGGTGTAATCCTCAAAGTGCGCTCCACAAAAAATAAAAAATTCTTCTTTTTATTCTGTCTTTGTGAATTGTGTGGGTTGTAGCTGCACGTGCATCAACAAAGGAGCAGCGCCAAGCATGCGCCTGTGTCCCATAAGTAAAGAGCCGGCTGGCTCATTTCTTAAAGGGTGGTGTAACCCACAAAGTGCACTAGTCTCCAACAAAAATAAAAAATTATTTTCTGTGTTTGAGTGCGCCTTAGCCACACGTATATATCAATATAACATAAATGGAGGACCAAACTTTCTCCGATAAAAATAAAATAGGGAAAGATCAAGAACCACTTCCTCCTAGTGCTGAAGCTGCTGCCACTAGTCATGACATAGACGATAACATGCCATCAACGTCGTCTGCCAAGGCCAATGCCCAATGTCATAGTAGAGGGCACATATAATCCCAAATGACAAAAGTTCAGGAAAATGACCTTAAAAAAAACATTTAAATCACCTGAGGAGAAATGTAAACTTGCCAATATGCCATTTACGACACGGAGTGGCAAGGAATGGCTAAAGTCTTTCCCTATGTTCATGACTAGTGGCTCAGCTTCACATGACGATGGAAGACCTCCTCCCGCTAAAAAAATCAAACGAGTTAAGCTGGCAAAAGCACAGTGAAGAACTGTGCATTCTAAGAAGATATCACAAATCCCCAAGGAGAGTCCAAGTGTGGTGGCGGTTGCGATGCCTGACCATCCCAGCACTGGATGGGAAGTGGTGGCTCTATCCACCATTTGCATGCCCCCTGCAAGTGCTGAAAGGAGCACCCACAGTCCACTTGCTGATATGCAAATTGAAGATGTCACTGTTGAAGTACAACAGGATGAGGATACTGATGTAGCTGGCGCTGAGGAGGAAGTTGGCGAGGAGGATTCTGATGGTGATGTGGTTTGTTTCAAATCAGACTCCAGGGGAGACAATTGTTGTCCGTGGGATGAAAAAGCCCATCACGGTCATGCCTGGGCAGAAGACCAAACATTCCACCTCTTTGGTCTGGCAATATTTCTATCCAAATCGGGACAACAACTGTCTAGCCATATGTACCATATGTAAAGGTGAAATAAGAAGGGTAAGGACGTTAACCACCTAGGAACATCCTTCCTTATACATCATGCTGCCCTCCCCTCACAGCAGCCCAGCACACAGCTTGTGCTGAGCCACAGTTGGAGACTGCTCGTGGCTGCTGAGCAGCAGCAGCAGTCTCCTATGCTTGTGCGGGGGAGTGATCACACTGATCGCGCCCCCCCTGGCTTTGTGCTGGGCTGAGGGGGCTCAAAGCGCCCCCTCTCCCCAGCGAGCAGCGCTGCAAAGAGTCACTGCAAATCTTTTTTTTTCTCGGCAAGGGGGAGTGGCCATGCTTCCCATGATTAGGCCACGCCCCCTATTGTCGGAGTTCGCCACGGCTCTTGGCAGGCCTGGCTGTTGCTGCTGGGAGTCGTTCATCATCCCAGGGAGGAAGTAGGAACACCACTACTTTTACTAAACAATTGACCCTCCAACAGTCCTTAGCAAGGAGGATGAATTACGACAGCTGTCATCCTGAAGCAAAACGTATAACTGATGCCTTGACTGCTATGTTGGTGTTAGACGTGCGTCCGGTATCCGCCATTAGTGCAGTGGGATTTAGACAATTGATGGAGGTAGTGTGTCCCCGGTTCCAAATCCCGTCTAGATTCCACTTCACTAGGCAGGCAATACCGAGACTGTACAGAAACGTCAGAAAAAGTGTCCTCAGTGTCCTGAAAAATGCGGTTGTACCAAATGTCCACTTAACCACGAACATGTGGAACAGGGCAGACTAAGGACTATATGACTGTGACAGCCCATTGGGTAGATGTATCACCTTATGCAACAACAACAGCAGCGTCACCAATAGCAGCATCTCAGAAACGCCAGCTCGTTCCAAGGCAGGCTACGCTGTGTATCACTGGTTTCAGTAAGAGGCACACCTCTTTTAAGAAATCTAAATGCATTACAGTACAACAGAATTACGATGAAAATAAAGTGTATAGGTGGCTTACGGGCACCGAACCAACCAAACCAGGATTTCACCCATGGTACCAACAAACATGGCAAAAAAAAACATCTAGAACCTCCAAAAAACCAACAGATCAGTCGACATTTAGTGACAATGATTTCGCAGTAGTTGATTCTGATGAGACGTCTCTTTCAGCCAGGCCCCCTTTAGGCATGACTACCAGACGTGGCATAGATACAAAAGACAAAGAGCTGGCAGGGGGGCCAAAATGAAAGGCAATACAAGAGCACCTGCCAAAAAGAAGAATTAATCTTCAATTTATCTAATAAAACATTAACTACAGGGGAAATACAAGTTCTTAACAAGGGCTTATCATTTGTTCCTACCACATTACACAATCCTTTTGAATGGCAAGTTGACTTTCATCGCATGAACAGAAAATTACGCCTGAAGGAATACTTTCAACATCAATGTAGCGAATGTAAAACGAGCCCCGTCTAAATTTTTACAAAGCAGATCACAATCTACGTTTGTTCCCCCCTCACAAAATGAGGCTATTAAAACCTATACAAGACTTCTGGATGAATCCATAAATAAATATACACGCGCAGCTCCTATCCCCTCCATCAAATTTGTCAAAACAAGAACATAAAGCATTAAAATCATTAAGTGAAGATAACTCTGTGGTCATAAGACCTGCAGATTAGGGAGGAGCAATAGTTCTCCAGAACTTAAGTGGGTATAGAACTGAAATATTAAGGTAACTATCTGATCAAAATGTCTATACCAAATTACCGTCAGATCCTACCAATAGGTTCCAACAGTTACTTATGGACATTCTGCAACAAGCATCAGACTTGGGAACCATTGATCGTAAAATCTTTGAGGCTCTTACACAGAAAACACCAAATAGTACCTGTCTTATACACAGTGCCCAAGATTCATAAGAACTCTACCCATCCCCCCGAATGGCCCATACTTTCAGCCAGAGGCAGTTTGTACCAGCTCATATCACAACTTTTGGATGCTTTAATCCAACCACACATAGAGCCGTATTCAATTTGAGTGGACCTGCGATACTTTTCCGCGTCCCGGACTTTTCGCCTACTTCGCCTGTTTTGCAGGTGGAAAAATACGCGTGCCTGAGTATCCACATATTCAATTTGAAAGTACGCGAAAACGGGACCCGTGAAACTGAATCAAATGGAAAGTCCTGTCAGATTTGGGAAAATCAGCCTAACACCCCCCCCACCCAAAAGATGCTCTGACATGGGGGTTAGCTATGGTTACCCCCGATTTGGCTTGCTGAAGGTATTTGGTGATTTTAAACGGGCTCAATAGCTGTTAAATAGCATTTTTGCAGAAGTGGTGAAGAATAGTATTCTGGAAAAATTTTTGCTGAAAATAACTTATCCCAGCAAATTTGGGGTACTTGAAAATGGGGGTCAGCATATTTTAAAGTTGCTAAAGTTAACTTGAAAAAATCATGAAAATTCCACCTTCCGCAAGCACCTGCAATGAAAAAAAACACATGGAGCATACTTGGAGACCCCCCTAGCATGTAGTTCGCAAGTTTTTAACTTTGTCCCCCAACTTTTTTTTTTTGCCCCCAAAATGAAAGTGGTTTGTTTGGGGTGTTCTTAAGTATTTTGAAAACTTTTTTGATGCAATTTACCTTTTGTGGGACTGTCTAAAGGGTGCACGGGGGTTCCCGCAACGTTGCACCCCAAAACCCCAATTCTGCACTTTTTTTCCGCCTGCTATTCATAGATGAATCTTTTCCGCCTATTACATGGCATTGAGGCGGAAAGTCTTCCAAATTGAATACAGCGATACTTTTCTGCCTGGCGAAATGACATCATCGGCGAAACTTTTTCGCCGATTCCAGCTTTGAATACGGGCCATAGTGAGAAAAGCTACTTATCTCAAAGATACTACAGATTTCCTTAATCTGATACAGAGAATCACACAAATACAAGGTAATACCATCATGTGTACCATGGACGTTTCAAGCCTATATACATCCATTCCTCATGAATTAGGATTGGATGCTATGGATGAATTCTTGTGTAACCTTTTGGATGACTTTGGTTTCAACAAGTACCTATATCTACAATTACTCAAATTGGTTTTGACACGCAATTATTTTCTGTTTGATGGGACATTTTATTTACAGTTACACGGATGCACAATGGGCTCAGCGGTGGCTCCATCTTACGCAACAATTAACAAATAAACAAGAGCAACAATTATTTTTTTCACAAGATCAACATCAGCACATTATTTTCTTTTGCCGACTTATAGATGATCTTTTTTTATTATGGAATGGGGGTCCTCCAAGCTTTTGAAGAAATGATGAATGAAATCAATATATTACCTTCTCCCATAAAATTCACTTATCTATGGAGCGATTCAAGTATCAACTTCTTGGACGTTAAGGTGTTATTATCAAATAAACAAATTTCTACCATGATTTATTATAAAGAGACAAATAGGAATACTTTGCTTTAGTAGTCATCATTCACCCTCTTTGAAAAAAGGTCTTCCGCTGTCTCAAATGCTAAAGGTGCCCACACACATAGCGATTTTTCATCCAATTTGGCCGATTTTGACGAATCGTGATGTAGAATCGTGTAAAATAAGTACAAATCGTGAGTTTATACTCACGAGTACGATGCCGATGCGCATCCCCGCTCGTCGTACCTCGCATCCTCTGATCTGCCGTGCTGTAGGGCAGATTAGCCAACCTGGATCACGATGGGAGCCGATCGTGAGGGTTTTTTCTCTCACGACGAATCATCACACAACGCAGAATTTGATTGACAGCTCCCTGTGCACGCCCCATCGCCATCTTGTGCAGCTTTGTGTATGGAGGAAGATAGATGCACATTCAGGAGCCTGTATACTGAAGTGTTGTTTTGTTTGAAGTTTGGTGAGTATTTGTACAGTTTAAATGCAACCACACTGACCACCAATATGTGCCCCCCACTGCCCTCCAATGTGTGCCCCCAGGTAATAAATGCATGACCCAGACACTGTCTGCCGTAATGAGGTGGGTGGTGGCTGGGTCATGCATTAAGCTCCCACTGCCCACCAATGTGTGCCCCCAGGTAATAAATGCATGACCCAGCCACCGCTTGCTGTAATGAGGCGGGCGGTGCCTGGGTCATGCATTAAGCTCCCACTGCCCACCAATGTGTGCCCCCCACCTAACCAACTGGCCACCAATGTCACGGGCCCATCTAATAATTAATTAGAAAACAATTCAACTTTTCGAAAAATCAATAAACTAATATATTTAAACAAGATAAACAAATATATTACAGGAAGATTCTTCATATTGAATTTAAATAAAATATATGTCAAAACATGTTTACAAATATTTACAATACAGATAAAATAAAAATACATTTAAAGTAATAAAACTTAAAAAAAAAAAAAAACATGTGTTTACTGTAACCAAATAAACACCATACATGATACATTACATTTAAAAACACACATCATTCCTGTAAAAAAGGGGTCTTCAACTTTTGGTCCTCCAGCTGTTGTGGAACTATACATCCCAGCATGCCCTGCCAAGGTTTGGAAATATCAGCATGCTAAAACTGTGGCAGGGCATCTTGGGATCTGTAGTTCTACAACAGCTGGAGGGCCAAAGGTGGAAGACCCATGCTGTAAAACAAAGAAAAACATTAAAATACCATAAAACAAACACATGACATTCCAGTAAAAGAAAACACGAATACAATACCATACCTACCAAACCTTTAAAAACCTGTAAAAAAGAAAATATTAAAACATACAAAAATGTAACCATAACAACATAAGATAAGTCCATGGATAGTGAACATGAGTTCATTACAGGATTCATCGAAATCCTGCACTCGAAAAAGTGTCTGTGGAGGATCAGTTCTCGCAAGTACTACAAAAAAGTTGCACCAGTTGGCTGCATTAGAGCTGCTCTTGGAGTATACGAAAAAATACATTGCTGAGCAGTCCTGAAAACTGTCCGGCAGAAGATTCAAAACCTCAGGACAGTGTACATAAAAGAAAAAAAAAGGTGGATGACTCCAAAAGATCAGGAGCGGGCACAGATGATATATATGATATATATGAACCCACGCTCTGGTACTACCATATGATGTCATTCATCAGTGATCAAGAGCCTCAAAGGGAATCTATCATCTTGATGGCTGAGCGCGAGGGAGAAGAAGTTGCAGAAATGCCTGGACCGTCTGCAGAAGTCTTGGTAAGTAGTGACAAAGTTTAAACCAAAATCCTTAATGTTTTTGTAGGGAAATCACAAATGTCCAATTTAGTCTGTAGTTCACAGACAGTCCTCCTGCCATGGCACAGCACCTGGTCTGTTAAAATAGGCCATGTACTCCTCCCTCACTTCTTTGGCATGTGCGGTGGATGTTGTTGTAATTGGTGGTGCAGACACAGATGTAAAATGTACAGTGTCCTCCAGGGGTCCTACATCTTCTGGTCTAGCTGGGACTGGTCCTCGTTGGGTAGTCTTTCTTCGTAGAAACTTATGTAGCATACAGCACGCCATCACGACCCAGTCTATCTTCTCCACATGTAGGTTATGGTGGTGTGGAAAATGCGGAAGTGGTTGCTCATTATTCCAAATGCATTTTCCACAATGCGACGTGCCCGGGATAGACGGTATTTGAAGATCCTCTTCTCTCTGATCAGGCCCCTCTGTGCAAATGGCTTCATCACATGTTCATCTAATGCAAAAGCCTTATCTGCGACTAAAACGTAATTTAGGCCGTTCTTTGTCTGGTCCAGTGAGGGCAAGTTAAGGGTTTTGTTGGTGAGTCTCTGGTAGAAAGTCGTCTGTTTGAAGGACCCACCATCCGAAGTGCAGCCATTCTTGATGACATGACATGAGAACAATGCTGAAGAATCCTTTGTAGTTGTAGTAATATGATCCGATGTTGGCAGCTGGGTTGATGCGGATGTGTTTCCCATCGATGGCTCCTCCACAGTTAGGGAAATTCCAACATTGTTCAAAATCTTCAGCGATGCTGTTCCACTCCTCCACAGTGTTAGGAAACTGTAGAAATAGTAAAAAAGGGGTTAAAACATGACTAAATAATTTTTATATCTTTTTTTCCTATATAGACTCCCACCCAAGACCCTGATTTGGGATCCACACCGGACCTCTGGTAACACCCATTGCACCTGGACCCTTATCCTCTTCCCAACAACCCCCCCAAAAAAAAACAGGGGAGAAAGGAGAACCATACTGAAAGGGAGGACATATTTTTACAGAATGCAGAATGGCTGCTTCAAAAACCTCCTGATTCTATAGATGACTTTATGGCACATGTAAACAGCACTTTGAGGAAATTTGATGAGGATACCCAAAAAACTGTTCTAAGGTTAAATTATGACCTATTGAGTAGATGCATGAGCAAAAATATCCACAATTCAATGTATATAGCTGACCCTTGAACTTCACAGCCTGGGGAGGGGAGAGTGGAGAGGAGATGATCGGGCTGAGTGCTGACAGACTGCCTAGGCAGACCCCAGCACCACAACTTACCCCACATTGCCACGCCAGCCACCGCTGTAATCCACGGTCCCGCTCATTTTCAATTCCCTTGATAACGCAGATCATTGGCTGGGTGGGGCTTTAATAGGCTGGCCTCTCTTCTCGCGAGAGAGGCTCAGCCGCAGGGAAATACTGGCAAACAGCCGGGGTCGGGCTGTCTGTGTCACTGTTAAGGAGCCGGCGGGTCGGGTGACGTAAATCGGGGGGGCGGGCCTCATTTGAAAAGCGGCCCCACAAGCATTCGGCCCACTGGGATTTTCCACGCAGTCATTAACGGCCAATCCGCCCCTGGGTGGGTCAGACACCAGTTTGAACAGGCCAATACACACATGGCACAAGTACACATTGTGGCCCCGGCTTCCAGCAATGTGTACTTGTGCAATGTGTGTAGTGACCTTGTCCAAACAGCGTCATCACCACCCTATCCCATGCAGCCAGCACCGATTGGGAGTCATAAAATTTGGTGATATTAAAAGCAAGAACAAAATAAGCAAAATTACCTATCACCAAATTTTATGACTCCTAATAGGTGCCGGCTGCATGGGATAGGGTGGTGATGATGCTGTTTGGACAAGGTCACTACGCACATGGCACAAGTACACATTGCTGGAAGCCGGGGTCACAATGTATACTTGTGCCATGTGTGTATTGGCCTGTTCAAACTGGCGTTTGACCCAGCCTATCACATACAGCCAGCTACCTATTGAGATTCATAAAATTTGGCGATAATGAGGGGCATTCAATTAGGTGCGAAGTGCAAGTACACTTCGACAAATTGTTTCTTTTGCCATGTTCGCCTCATAAAAATGCAAATTTTTATTTTTTTAATTCGCCAAATTCAATTCCCAATAAATTTGCCTATGTCGAATGCGAAATCAACAACCTTTGGCGACGGCGGGAATTGTATCAGTTCTCTCCACAGGGAGAATTTGGCACTCTCTTCTCGCCAGTATTTAAACAAATTCGAGGTGCGCCATTCTCTTCTGCAGTAGGAGATGGTTGTGTCAACTCAGCAGCAATCCAGCTATCCAGCTTCAGATGAAGATGAGGATTACCATCCTCCTCCTCCTGACAAAGAGAAGAGGAAGAAACAGCGGTTTCTAGGTACAGGTGAGTGGATTGTTATTGATTTTATTTTCTGGTGTAATGTTATATTATGTACTTATGTGGCTAGCAGGATTGTGTTCATCCTGCTTTAATTTGTTTGTTTTTTTTGCAATGGGAAAGCAAGAGTGGTTTTTTTTTGTTGCTTTGTTTGTTTTGGGTTTTATGGTTTGTCTGTTTTGCTGGGAGCCACATGTTTGTTATTTTTAGTTAGCTAGATAGAGATATTTATATTCTTATAACTAGGGCTGATCCTAGTCCTTTATTATGCAGCACAGGTTATATGGTCAGATGGCTTTTCCTATTATTGTATTGTAATGTTGTTCTGGTTATAAGGTCAAATGGGTGATCCTAGTCCTGTATGGTGCGCTGGTAATTATAGTGGCCAGAGGCCAAGTGTGGTGAATGTGCATTACAAGTAGTCACTGGTGGTTCATGCCGCACTGCCATTTTAACCACCCTTCAAGCAGGTTGTCTGAGTGGGGTGCCACACTGGATGGGAATATGCTTTCTGCCCTTTCAAAATAGGGCAGGGTGTGGCAGCACACAGAAACAGCCAAGTGGGAAACGCTACAAACTGTATATGTTCAGGCTGTTGATGCTAGCGCTATATTATTATGCTATGCTAGTTATATGGTCAGCAATACAGTTGGCTTCCCTGCGCCCAGTACCGTCCTGTGCTGCCAAGCCATGTCCAGGGCCGGATTAACAATGGGGTGGGTGTAGCTACAGCTAAATGCCTCCCATTGAAAATAGGCCAACAGGATACACAGACTGCAGTGCAGACAGGAATTTTTTTTTTTCCCTGTAACCACCACAGTCCATCTCACTGCCCAGCTCACTCACCTCCCAGCCGCCAGAAGTTGAGCCTATTTTAATCCCCCCTCCCCCCCTTCGGTGGGTCTTCACTGTGGAAATGGCACTGTAACCTCTCCCTAGCTCCTAACCCTCCTTCAGAGCCGGCCCTAGGCATAGGCATAATAAGCTAATGCCTAGGGGCATTCAAGGCTCTGTCGCTGCCTCCCACATGCCACTGCCACGATCGGAGCTCCACTCCGACCTGGCAGCGCACCTCTCAGCCGGTCAGAATGAGCTTCTGCACTGGTATGGGATGGGGAGGATGCAAGGCTGAGACACGCACTGGGGCTGGGGGGGAAGGCTGACACATGCACTGGGGCTGGGAGTGGGGAGGGCTGAGACATGGACTGGGGCTGGGGGGGTATGGCTGAGATGCACACTGGGGCTCGGGGGGAAGGCTGAGACACACTCTGGGGCTTGGGGGGAGAAAGAGGCTGACACGCTGGGAGTGGGGGGAAATAGGTTGACACACTGGGGCTGGGAAACATGCTGGAGGGGAGAATGATGCTGACACACCCTGGGGCTGGGGGGAGAATGAGGCTGACACAGTGTGGGAATGGTGCCAAGAGACACACGGTCTAAGGGAATGGGGCTGAGACACACACTAGGTCTGGGGGAATGGGGCTGGTGGAACTGCAAGGTGGGGTGCCAGCCTTTTATTATATATAGATATATATATATATCTATATATTAGGGATGAGCGGGTTCGGATTTCTGAAATCCGAACCCCCCCAATCCGAGTCGTATACGAGTCAGGCTCGACTTTTCCCACCTGACTCAGAACTGAAATCGAGGCAAAACGTCATCATCCCGCCTTCCGGATCTCACGGGTTTTGGATTCTATAAAAGGTCCCCACGTCAGCCCCATTTCTCACTCTGGCTGTGGACAGTGAAGAGGGAGGGTGGGAGCTAGGGCTGGCTTGCTGTGTTGTGCTGCTGTTGTCCATAGGGGCTGTGACCACTCAGTCCATAGGGGCTGACTGGGCTGTGTTGTACGCTGTTGTCCATAGGGGCTAGCTGGGCTGTGTTGTGCTGCTGTCATAGGGGCTGGCTGGGCTGTGTTGTCCAGTCAGTTGTCCATAGGGGCTGTGTCCACTCCAAAGTCTATAGGGGCTGGCTGGACTGTGTTGTGCAGTGTCCCATAAAGGCTGTAGTCCTAGAGAGGTGCTGTAGTGTTGTCCAGGGGGTGATCTGTGCATCAGGGGAGCTCCCCCAAAGTGCACTCCAAAAAAAATAATATTTTTTTTTTGTGTTTGTGAATTGTGTGCGCAGTAGCTGCACATGCATCAACAAAGTAGCACCAAGTGTGCGCCTGTGTCATAAGTAAAGGGCCAGCTGGCTCGTGTGTTAAAGGGTGGTGTAACCCCCAAAGTGCACTCCAAACAAAATAAAAAAATATTTTCTGTGTTTGTGAATTGTGTGCACTGTGGCTGCATGTGCATCAACAAAGGAGCAGCGCCACGTGTGTGCCTGTGTCCCATAAGTAAAGGGCTGGCTGGCTTGTCCATTAAAGGGTGCTGTAACCCCCAAAGTGCACTCCAAACAAAATAAAAAATAATTTTTTGTGTTAGTGAATTGTGTGCGCAGTAGCTGCACGTGCATCAACAAAGTAGCACCAAGCGTGCGCCTGTGTCATAAGTAAAGGGTTGGCTGGCTCATCTGTTAAAGGGTGATGTAACCTACAAAAGTGCACTCCAAGCAAAATAAAAAAATATTTTTTGTGTTTGTGAATTGTGTGCGCAGTAGCCGCACATGCATCAACAAAGTAGCGCCAAGCGTGCACCTGTGTCATAAGTAAAGGGCCAGCTGGCTCATCTGGTAAATGGTGGTGTAATCCTCAAAGTGCGCTCCACAAAAAATAAAAAATTCTTCTTTTTATTCTGTCTTTGTGAATTGTGTGGGTTGTAGCTGCACGTGCATCAACAAAGGAGCAGCGCCAAGCGTGCGCCTGTGTCCCATAAGTAAAGAGCCGGCTGGCTCATTTCTTAAAGGGTGGTGTAACCCACAAAGTGCACTAGTCTCCAACAAAAATAAAAAATTATTTTCTGTGTTTGAGTGCGCCTTAGCCACACGTATATATCAATATAACATAAATGGAGGACCAAACTTTCTCCGATAAAAATAAAATAGGGAAAGATCAAGAACCACTTCCTCCTAGTGCTGAAGCTGCTGCCACTAGTCATGACATAGACGATAACATGCCATCAACGTCGTCTGCCAAGGCCAATGCCCAATGTCATAGTAGAGGGCACATATAATCCCAAATGACAAAAGTTCAGGAAAATGACCTTAAAAAAAACATTTAAATCACCTGAGGAGAAATGTAAACTTGCCAATATGCCATTTACGACACGGAGTGGCAAGGAATGGCTAAAGTCTTTCCCTATGTTCATGACTAGTGGCTCAGCTTCACATGACGATGGAAGACCTCCTCCCGCTAAAAAAATCAAACGAGTTAAGCTGGCAAAAGCACAGTGAAGAACTGTGCGTTCTAAGAAGATATCACAAATCCCCAAGGAGAGTCCAAGTGTGGTGGCGGTTGCGATGCCTGACCATCCCAGCACTGGATGGGAAGTGGTGGCTCTATCCACCATTTGCATGCCCCCTGCAAGTGCTGAAAGGAGCACCCACAGTCCACTTGCTGATATGCAAATTGAAGATGTCACTGTTGAAGTACAACAGGATGAGGATACTGATGTAGCTGGCGCTGAGGAGGAAGTTGGCGAGGAGGATTCTGATGGTGATGTGGTTTGTTTCAAATCAGACTCCAGGGGAGACAATTGTTGTCCGTGGGATGAAAAAGCCCATCACGGTCATGCCTGGGCAGAAGACCAAACATTCCACCTCTTTGGTCTGGCAATATTTCTATCCAAATCGGGACAACAACTGTCTAGCCATATGTACCATATGTAAAGGTGAAATAAGAAGGGTAAGGACGTTAACCACCTAGGAACATCCTTCCTTATACATCATGCTGCCCTCCCCTCACAGCAGCCCAGCACACAGCTTGTGCTGAGCCACAGTTGGAGACTGCTCGTGGCTGCTGAGCAGCAGCAGCAGTCTCCTATGCTTGTGCGGGGGAGTGATCACACTGATCGCGCCCCCCCTGGCTTTGTGCTGGGCTGAGGGGGCTCAAAGCGCCCCCTCTCCCCAGCGAGCAGCGCTGCAAAGAGTCACTGCAAATCTTTTTTTTTCTCGGCAAGGGGGAGTGGCCATGCTTCCCATGATTAGGCCACGCCCCCTATTGTCGGAGTTCGCCACGGCTCTTGGCAGGCCTGGCTGTTGCTGCTGGGAGTCGTTCATCATCCCAGGGAGGAAGTAGGAACACCACTACTTTTACTAAACAATTGACCCTCCAACAGTCCTTAGCAAGGAGGATGAATTACGACAGCTGTCATCCTGAAGCAAAACGTATAACTGATGCCTTGACTGCTATGTTGGTGTTAGACGTGCGTCCGGTATCCGCCATTAGTGCAGTGGGATTTAGACAATTGATGGAGGTAGTGTGTCCCCGGTTCCAAATCCCGTCTAGATTCCACTTCACTAGGCAGGCAATACCGAGACTGTACAGAAACGTCAGAAAAAGTGTCCTCAGTGTCCTGAAAAATGCGGTTGTACCAAATGTCCACTTAACCACGAACATGTGGAACAGGGCAGACTAAGGACTATATGACTGTGACAGCCCATTGGGTAGATGTATCACCTTATGCAACAACAACAGCAGCGTCACCAATAGCAGCATCTCAGAAACGCCAGCTCGTTCCAAGGCAGGCTACGCTGTGTATCACTGGTTTCAGTAAGAAGCACACCGCCAACAACCTCTTAGAGAAACTGAGGGAAATCATCGCCCAGTGGCTTACCCCACTTAGACTCTCCTGGGGATTTGTGATATCTAACAATGCCACCAATATTGTACGGGCATTACATCTGGGCAAATTCCAGCATGTCCCATGTTTTGCTCACACAATAAACTTGGTGGTGGAGAATTTTCTGAAAAGCGACAGGGGCATGCAGGAGACGCTTTGGGTGGCCCGAAAAATTTCTGGCCACTTTCACCATTCAGCGACTGCGTGCCGAAGACTGGAGCACCAGCAAACACTCTTGAACCAGCCCCGCCATCACCTGAAGCAAGAGGTTGTGACGCGGTGGAACTCAACCCTCTATATACTTCAGAGGATGGAGGAGCAGCAAACGGCCATTCAAGCCTATACATCCACCAATGACATAGGCAAAGGAGGGGGTAGGCAAGTGACTCAAGTGCAGTGGAGAATGATTTCCGTGTTGTGCAAGGTTCTCCAGCCCTTCAAACTTTGCACACGTGAAGTCAGTTCAGACACTGCCAGCTTGAGTCAGGTCATTCCCCTCATCAAGCTTTTGCAGAAGCAGCTGGAGAAAGTGAAGGAGGAGCTAAGATGGAGCGATTCCGCTCGGCATGTGGGACTTGTAGATGAAGCCCTTCATTCGCTTTGCCAGGATTCCAGGTTGGTCAATCTGTTGAAATCAGACTACTACATTTTGGCCACCGTGCTCGATCCTAGGTTTAAAGCCTAGGTGGTGTCTCTCTTTCCAGCTGACACAAGCCTGCAGAGGTGCAAAGACCTGCTGGTGAAAACACTGTCAGCTGACGCGGAACGTGACATGTCAACAGCTCCTTCTTCATTTTCTCCCGCAACTGGGGCTGCCAGGAAAAAACATAGGTATCCTAAGCAACCCGCTGGCGGTGATGCAGGGCAGGCAGGACCAAGTTTGGACATCTGGTCCAGACTGAAGGACCTGGCAACAATTTCTGACATGTCTACTGTCACTGCATATGATACTGTCTCCATTGACAGAATGGTGGAGGATTACAACGGTGACAGCATCCAAGTAGGCATGTCAGACAGTCCGTACCTGTACTGGCAGGAAAAAGTGGCAATTTGGAGGCCCCTGTACAAACTGGCTCTATTTTACCTGAGTTGCCCCCCTTCCAGTGTGTACACCAAAAGAGTGTTTAGTGCAGCCGGGAACCTTGTCAGCGAAAGGCGTAGGAGGTTGCTTCCACAAAATGTGGAGAAGATGATGTTCATAAAAATGAATTATCAACTCTTCCAGGGAGACCAGCCTCCAGAAGGTACAGAGGGACCTGTGGTGGTGGATTCAAGTGGGGACGAGTTAATACTTTGTGAGGATGAGGATGTACACACTGAAGAGGGTGAGGAATCGGTGGATGAGGAGGATGAGGATGACATCTTGCCTCCGTAGAGCCAGTTTGTGCAGGGACACATTAATTGCCAGCTTGTTTTGTGGGGGCCCAAACGAACCAATCATTTCAGCCACAGTTGTGTGGCAGACCCTGGCGCTGAAATGATTGATTTGTTAAAGTGTGCATGTCCTGTTTATACAACATAAGGGTGGGTGGGAGGGCCCAAGGACAATTCCATCTTGCACTTCTATTTTTTCTTTGCATTATGTACAGTTTGGGGCCTAGTTTTTCTAACTGCCATCCTGTCTGCCACTGCAGTGTCACTCCTAGATGGGTCACGTGTTTGTGCCGCCCACTCATGTCGCTTAGCATAGTCATCCAGCTACCTCGGTGCAACCTTTTGGACATGAAAACACTATTGTGAGGTGTGAGGTGTTCAGAATAGACTGGAAATGAGTGGAAATTAAGGTTATTGAGGTTAATAATAGCATAGGAGCAGAGAAACCAACAAATTCTGTGATTTTAGCTGTTTTTATGCTTTTTAAAAAAAAAATACAGATCCAAAACACAAAACCCAGAACCCAAAACACGGAAGGGTGGTTTTGGCAAAACCAATCCAGATCCAAAACACGAAGAAAGATCCAGATCCAAAACCAAAACACAAAACACGAAAAGTGGCCGGTGCACACCCCTACTTTATATACACATGGCTATAAGTTAATACTATACTCAGTGGCGTCACTAAGAGTGGTGTAACCGAGTGTAGTAAGTAATGGTGTCACCCAAATGGACCTTATCCTGCATCAGAAAATACAGAATCCTTAGTAATAATATATAATGGACCCAAAAGAGGGAAAAAAACCACACACACATTAACCTCCACTGTGTGGGGCCCCACGTGATAAATAAAAAACACATACATAGGCTTTGCATGAAAAAACTACATACATAGGCCCCCATATGCATGAAAATAATAAAGCACATAGGCTCCACATTAAAAAAAATCAAAACACAACACATTCTGCCCCCACGTAAAAATAAAACAGATATCGCTTTGCAGAAAAAAAAACGCACATAGATCCCCACATGAGAAAACACCACACACATTAGCATCCACATAAAAGTAAAACATATAGGATTTGCATGAAAAAAAAAAAAACACACATAGAAAATAATTAAACACACACATAGACACACACACATAGACCGCCACATAAAAAAAAACACACACACATAGGCCCCTACATGAAAATAATTAAACACACACATAGGGCTCTATTTATTAACATTATTTTTACTAAAATAAAGTGAAAAAGGGTGTTTTCACACCCTTTTCACATTATTTTAGTTTCACCTGTATTTATTACAGGGCAATTGGAGTAGAATTAGTAAAATTCTACTCCAACCCCCAGTATCACTTATTTTTAGTAAAGCAGATCGCATTTCCCATAATTGTAATGGGAAATGTGATCTGTGTGCAAGTTACTAAAAATAAATTGTGAAAAAAATACCGGGGGAAGCCCTGTGATAATAACGCCACCTGGAGGTGGCGTTATCCAGGGTCTCCCCCGGTTACCGGGCTCCCACTCTGCTCTAACGGGGAGAGCAGAGGCGGGAGCCGGTACCAGTAATCAGCTGTGTGGTCTAAAGAGACCGCAAGCTGATTGCTGTAAAAAAAAGAAAAAAAAAATTAAACTTTTTTTTTTCACTTACCTGAATCCAGGGACCGGTGATCGGGCCTCCGGTGATGGCTCCTCTCCGGTCAGCTGGTCTCCCACAGTGCACTGGGGCCCGGTCATCAGGTGATCGGGCCCCAGTGCAGTATGGGAGATCACCTGATCGGAAAGCCCGGAGAAGACCACCGGAGGCCAGGAGGATGCAGGTAAGTGTAATGAAGGGAGGGGGGGTTGCGGGGGTCCGCGATCGCGGGGGCGGAGCTTAGTGCCGGGGGCGGGGCTTAGCGTCAGTGGGGGGGATAGTAGCGGTGGTCGGTCGGCGCATGCGCGTGCTCTTAGTCGCGGTATTTTTTCCGAAAATACCGCGACTAGAGTGCGGATGGGATCCGCAGGGACAGAGCTTTATCGCAAGCTCTGTCCCTGCAAGGGATTTATAGTAAATCCCTGTGATATTACCTGAATTCGCAATGCGAATTCACTCGGTAATATCACACTACAATCCGCATTCAATATGCGGATTGTAGTAAATAGAGCCCAATGACACATACACAGACCGCCACATAAAAATGTATGAAGTGTTAAACGGCCCCTATACAGCAGGACCACCCTGGGTGTTAAGCTACAAATACACACTAAGAAACATATTCAGGGAGAGGGAGACAGCGAGTGGGTGACAGGGAGAGGGTGACAGCACTAGGTGACAGGGAGTGGGTGACAGAGAGAGGGTGACAGGAAGAAGGTTACAGGGAGAGAATGACGACAGGGTGAGGGGGTGACAGCACTAGGTAACACACAGAGGGTGACAGGGAAAAAGTGATGACAGGGAGAGGGTGACGACAGGGAAAGGGTGACAGCACTGGGTGACGGAGAGAGGGTGACAAAGGGTGACAGGGAGAGGGTAACAGCAGTGGGTGATGCCAAGAGACAGTGAAAGCAGTGGGTGACAGGAAGAAAATGAACAATGGGTGAGAGAGATAGGGTGACGACAGGCAGAGGGAGACAACCAGTGGGTGACAGGGAGAGGGAGACAACCAGTGGGTGACAGGGAGAGGGAGACAGCCAGAGGGTGAGAGGGAGAGGGTGATGACAGAGTGAGGGCAACCGCACTAGGTGACAGGGAGACAGTGACGACAGGGAGAGGGTGACAGCACTAGGTGACAGAGGGTGATGACAGAGTGACCAATGGGTGAAAGGGACAGGGTGAGGACAGGCAGTGAGAGACAACCAGTGGGTGACAGGGAGAGGGAGACAGCCAGTGGTGACAGGTAGAGGGTGACGACAGAGTGAGGGCCACCGCACTAGGTGACAGGGGGAGGGAGATGACAGGGAGAGGGTGACAGCACTAGGTGACAGGGAGAGGGGGGCAGGGAGAGTGAGGGCAACCGCACTAGGTGACAGGGAGAGGGTGACAGCACTAGGTGACAGGGGAGGGTGACGACAGGGAGAGGGTGACAGCACTAGGTGACATGGGAGGGTGACGACAGGGAGAGGGTGACAGCACTAGGTGACATGGGGAGGGTGATGACAGAGAGGGTGACAGCACTAGGTGATGGGGAGAGGGTGATGACAGGGAGAGGGTGACAGCACTAGGTGACAGAGGGTGATGACAGAGAGGGTGACAGCACTAGGTGACAGGGGGAGGATGATGACAGGGTGACAGTACTAGGTGACAGTGAGAGGGTGACGACAGGGGGAGGGTGACAGCACTACATGACAGAGGGTGATGACAGGGAGAGGGTGGCAGCAGTGGTGTAACTAGGGTATTTGGAGCCCAGGGCAAATTTGAAAAGGGAGCCCCCCCATGTGCGCGCGGCGAAGGCGCACGTGGCAAAAAATGGGCGTGGTCACTTAAAAATGGGGCGTGTCAACATGACACACCCCTTTATTGTCAAACTGAACATTCCTATCCATATGCACCTTAACCCCAGTAGTACCCCCAGTATGCAGTTGTGGTCCCTCTCATGCAGGCCCATAGTAGTGCCCTTTATACAGTATCCCCAGTAGTGGTCCCTCTTATACAGCGCCCAATTAGTTCCCCTTACTCAGTACTCCCAGTAGTGGCCCCCCCAAATGCATTGCCCCACGTAGTGTTCCCCCTTATGCAGTGCCCCCAGTAGCAGTCCCCACAATGCAGTGCGCCCAGTAGCGGTATTCCCTTATGCAGTGCCCTTTTATATAGTGCCCCCAACTGTAGTCCCCCCCATGCAGTTTTCCCAGTAGTGGTCCCCTTATGCAGGCACCCTGTAGTGATCCCCCCTATCTAGTGCCCCCTGTAGTGGTCCCCGCAGTACCCCTAGCAGTAAGCCCCTTATATAGTGCCCCCAGCAGTAGTGTCCCCCCCTCCCATGCAGTGCCCCCAGTAGTGGTCCCCCTGATGCAGGCTCCCAGTAGTGACCCCCCCCTATCCAGTGGTCCCTGTAGTGGCCCATCCTATTATTGCCCCCATTAGTGGTCCCCCGAGTGCAGTGCCTCTAGTAATACTAGGCCCCTTTTAGAATGCCCCCAGTGGTAGTCCCCCCCCAAGTAGTAGTCCCCAGTAGAGTAGCCCCCCCCAGTAGAGGTCCTCCTAATGACACCCCCAGTAGATGTCCCCCCCAGTAGATGTCCCCCCCAGTAGTAGCCAACCCCTTCCCCATTGTGCAGATAGGTAAGGTTTAAAAATAAATAAATATATATAAAAATATACTTACCTGATTCCACGCTGCTCCTGTCCGCGATGCCGATGCCGCTCCCGCCCTCCAGTCCGCCTGGGCTGGCGCGCTCAGCATTATGGGACTGACGTCATGACGTCAGTCCCATTACCCACTGCAGGAGCTGGACGGAAGTCCGGCTCTTGCAGTGGGTGCTGCAGCAGTCAATGAGAGTCTATCTGACTCTCATTGGCTGCTGTTTAACACACGCATCGCCGCCAGCGCTGGCGGCGATGCGTTTGTTATGCACAGCCTGAGCCCGCCTCCTGGCGCTATTGGGCAAGTGCTCAGGGGGAGGGAACGGGCTCAGGCGTGCAGCACAGGACCGGCGCTGGAAGCCTAGCACCGGTCCTGTGCAAATGTGTAGCGCTGACCGCACTCATTGCAGTCGGCGCTACACTGGCTATCTAGGGCGGGCGGGCCGGTACCGTGGCCGGCGGCGCCCCCCCGCGCCGCTGGTCCAACAGCGCCCAGGGCACGAACCCCGCTCGCCCTGCCCTAGTTACGCCACTGGGTGGCAGTACTAGGTGACAGTGAGAGTGTGACACCAGGAGACGGTGACAGGGAAAGAAAGAATGACCAATGGGTGACAGTGACAGGGTGATGACAGGAAGAGGGTGACGGCCAGTGCATGATAAATACAAAAGAAATGAAATTGTCTTACCTGGGACTGCAGTGCGTGGATGGCCCCTCCTAACCTTGGAACACGCCACAGATGATCACGAGTTCGTGACGTCAGATCCCCGGCATCCAAGCAGCAGCACAGCCAGAGGAAGCTGGGGTTGGGGGGGAGGAGCGGGGAGGAGAGGGGAGAGCGTGGCCCCTCCTCCTCTTCAAGCCTGGCACAGACCCAGTCCTGTGCTGCACAGCTGAGCCCCTTCCCTCCCCCTGAGCGCTTGCCCAGTAGTGCCAGGAGGAGGGTGGCAGGTGGCGGGCTCAATCTGTGTTAACACACACATCGCCACCAGCGCTGGCGGCGATGTGTGTGTTAACCAGCCGCCAATGAGAGTCAGATGACTCTCATTGGCTGCTGCTGCCAATGCACACACATCACCGCCGAGCGGCAGCGATGTGTGTGTGAATCAGCAGCCAATGAAGTCAGACAGACTCTCATTGGCTGCTGCTGCACACACATCACCGCCAGCGCTGGTGGCGATGTGTGTGTTAAACAGCAGCCAATGAGAGTCAGATAGACTCTCATTGACTGCTGCAGCTTCAGCGCCCACTGCAAGAGCTGGCTTGGGTAATGGGAGAGACGTAATGACATCATGACATCTCTCCCATAACGCAGAGCGCGCCAGCCCGGGAGGATTGATGTGCGGACGGCGGCGGGAGCCGGAGAGTGGATTCAGGTAAGTATTTTACTTTTATTTACTGTTTAATGTCAGTGTGTATTTATCGGGGGGGGGGACTACTACTGGGGGCACTGCTTCGGGGGGGACACTATTACTAAGGAGGGGACTACTACTGGGGGCACTGCTTCGGGGGGGCACTACTGGGGGGAAACACTATTACTAAGGAGGGGACTACTACTGGGGCCACGTTTCTGGGGGGGATACTACTGGGAGCACTGCATTGGGGGGACCACTACTGGGGGCACTGTATCAAGGGGGACTCCTACTGGGGCCACTATATAAAGGGCACTCTATAGGGGGTACTACTACTGGGGGCACTGCATCAACAGGGACTCCTACTGGGGCCACTATATAAAGGGCACTGTAAAGGGGAGGGACTACTACTGGGGGCACTGCATTGGGGGGACCACTACTGGGGACTACTACTAGGGGAGGTACCACTACTGGTGGGGGACTACTACTGTGGGCACTGCATCAAGGGGGACTCCTACTGGGGCACTATATAAGGGGCTTACTACTGGGGGGACCACTACAGGGGGCACTGAAAAGGGAGAACCACTACAGAGGGCACTTCATAGGGGGAATCACTCCTGGGGGCACTGTATAAAGAGCACTGCATATGGGGGATCACTACTGGGGGGGCTGCATATGTGAGATCACTACTGGGGGCACTGTATAAGGGGAACTAATGGCAGGCTTCATAAGGGGGACTACTACAGGGAGAAATGTGTAAGGGGCACTACTGGGTGCCTGCATAAGAGGGACCACTACTGGTGGCATTGTATAGTGGGGATGCTATATAAGGGGTACTACTGGGGGCCTGCATAAGGGGGGTCACTACTAGGGGCACTGCATAGGGGGGACTGTATAAGGGGCACTGCATTAAGGTGCAAATGGAAAGAAATGTTCCCAGTGACAAGAAAGGGGTGTGTGTCATGTTGACACACCCCATTTTTCAGTGACCACGCCCCTTGTGACCATGCCCATTTTTCGCTGCACGCGCACATAGGGGTGGGGGTGGGGGCTCATTTACAAATTTGGCCTGGGCTCCAAATACTCTGGTTACGCCACTGCTGTGAATGCTGATGTTCAGACATATCAAGTCGGTCCTGCAGCACAGCCAATGCCAATATATCTTGCAGATATCTGACTGTGTGTATGAGAGACCTGTGGAACTCTTGTACTCTTGCCACAGGAACTGCCGACATTTACATCACAACTGGGCAGGCAAATTTATATGCTTGTTCAGTTGTGATGTCTGGCCAGACATATTGGGGGTGATTCAATTGTTGTGTGGACGGCGATAAGTAATGGGCACCCAGTGTTGCACATCAATTATTATGGGCACCCATTCATTTTCACAGTCTTCAAACCCTATTAGACCAAGTTTAGCCTTGAAAAATAGCTAAACCCATCTAAAGTCCTTTGTAGGGCGCCCAAACTTCTGTTTGGGCGCCACCCTAACCAAAAGTTTATTGCATATTTTGACTTGCACCTGTCACGACCCTGACTAGTTTTTCACCTTTTTGCCTTTAGACTTACCTCTGCCAACTATCTCATGGATCTGTATATGTAATTCGCCTGGGAGATCAATCCTGATCATGCTGGCTTCAACACTTGTGTGTGTGCATTTGGACTGTGGGCCTGATTCAGAGCCGGATGCTCTGACAAGAGCGCTCGCTCTGAATCAGGGCCCTCCTACCTAAAATTGGAGCGGCCTCCTGGCCGCTCACATAGCTGTGGGTGACCACCCACAGCTAATGCGAGCGGCCAAAAAGATGGTCGCGATGGTCAAGACCGTCACGACCATCGGGCTTGCGATGAGACCCTGCGGTAGGGTCTTGCTGCCACAAGCCCAGGAGTGCTTTTGGCTCTATCAGAGCCAAAAGCACTCCCACTGACATCACTAGTGATGTCAGCGGGCCGGCTCCAGACAGTAAGCGTTCCCATGGGAACGCCTCCATCTGGGCAGCAACGCCCCCGGCATGCCCACCAAAGGGGGCATGCTGTCAATCACCATCGACAGCATGCCCCCTTTGGTGAGAGACCCATAGCGATGGCTTGGCCGTCGCTATGCGTGTCTCGCGCATGATGGAGCTCCCTCCGTCGTGCACATGCGCCCTAAGGCACCATTGACCCGCTTGCGAGTGCTCAGCACTCGTGAGCGGGTCTGAATCAGGCACTGTGCTCTCCTTTCCACATTGATTAGACACCTGGGTCATTTCCTGTCTATGAACACTGCTAGTCTTGATTGGAATTGCAGCTGTAGTTCTGACTCTCAGGGGTAAATTTACTAAGATGGGAGTTCTATTAAGAAGTGATGTTGTCCATAGCAACCAATCAGATTCCAGGTATTATCATCTAGAAGGTGCTAGATAAATGAGAAGTAGAATCTGATTGGTTGCTATGGGCAACATCACTTTTTAAATAGAACTCTCATTTTAGTAAATTTACCCCTCAGTATGCAGATATTTTTGCTCCCTCTGCATGTTGTGCCATCCACCACTCAGAATGCTGCTGCCAGACCACCTGACTGTATCCACCAATTTCTGCTAGACCCAGGGTATAAGGTCCTCTGATCAGGGGCTGGCTGGCAACTTTCAGCCTGGGGGGCAACATAAGCAAGTGGCCCTGGTGATGTTAACCCTGACTAGAGGTTACACGTAAAAAACGCAATAGCCCTCACAGGAACAAAAATAAAACACATATGCATTGCCCATGCCGCCCTACAAAAGTTTGACCTGACCTGTCAGACTCACACAGCGGAACTACCGGTTGCTGCCACTTCAACTTGCAGGCGCTGAAGAGCGGAATAGAGAGAGGAGCTCCCAGTCTCCCCCATGCCCTCAGCCACGGGCAGCACAGGCACACTGCAGCATCAGTGACTAACTCACTGCAGATCACAATGCACAGTACTAAGCCCTGGAGAGAGTTAAATTGAATGAAGATAAAGTACCAACCAATCAGCTCCTGTCATTTTTCAAACACAACCTGTAAAATGACAGGAGCTGATTGGTTGGTACTTTATCTCCATCCACTGTATCTCTCTCTAAGGCTTAGTACACAGACCCCTTAGTAAACACACATTACAGCAAAAAAAATATCCAAACAAGAATTAACAATTAAAAACATACTGCACATATACAGTATATATACACACACTAGATTTAATGTCCTGCATTGCCTGGCTGTCTTCTTAATTTTTTTTTAACTCTCTTTCTTCAACCCACATTTCTCTTCCCACTTTTCCCTTCTCATTCCATCTTTCACTTCCCGCTCTATCTCTTCTCCATATCTCTCTTCTGCCTCCACTATTTGTTTTTCTCCAATCCCACTACTTCACTACTTTGTCTCTCTCTTCAATCCCATCTTGGTCTTTTTCCCCTCTTGCTCTCCTGCCCCTCTATGTCTGTCTTTGTATCCGTTCTGCCCCTCTATGTCTGTCTTTGTCTCCGTTCTGCCCCTCTATGTCCATCTTTGTTTCCGTTCTGCCCCTCTATGTCCATCTTTGTTTCTGTTCTGCCCCTCTATGTCTGTCTTTGTTTCCGTTCTGCCCCTCTATATCCGTCTTTCTTTCTGTTCTGCCCCTCTATGTCCGTCTTTGTTTCCGTTCTGCCCCTCTATATTTGTTTTTGTTTCCGTTCTGCCCCTCTATGTCTGTTTTTGTTTCCGTTCTGCCCCTCTATGTCCGTCTTTGTATCCCTTCTGCCCCTCTATGTCCGTCTTTGTTTCCGTTCTGCCCCTCTATGTCCGTCTTTGTTTCCGTTCTGCCCTTCTATGTCCGTCTTTGTTTCCGTTCTGCCCCTCTATGTCCGTCTTTGTTTCCGTTCTGCCCCTCTATGTCCGTCTTTGTATCCGTTCTGCCCCTCTATGTCCGTCTTTGTATCCGTTCTGCCCCTCTATGTCCGTCTTTGTATCCGTTCTGCCCCTCTATGTCCGTCTTTGTTTCCGTTCTGCCCCTCAATGTCCGTCTTTGTTTCCGTTCTGCCCCTCTATATCTGTCTTTGTATCCGTTCTGCCCCTCTATGTCCATCTTTGTATCCGTTCTGCCCCTCTATGTCCTTCTTTGTTTCCATTCTGCCCCTCTATGTCCGTCTTTGTTTCCGTTCTGCCCCTCTATGTCCGTCTTTGTATCCGTTCTGCCCCTCTATGTCCGTCTTTGTTTCCGTTCTGTCCGTCTATGTCCGTCTTTGTTTCCGTTCTGCCCCTCTATGTCTGTCTTTGTTTCTGTTCTGCCCCTCTATGTCTGTCATTGTCTGGCAGGAATACAGTAAATGATGAGTGTAGACACTGAGGGTCAGTGAGAGTTATATGAAGGGTGAATGTGACTGAGTGACAGGCCAATGAGAATCAGAGTAAGTGACAGCAGTATTAGTGGCAGGAATATTGAATGTGTGTTAAAGGGGGGCTGAGGGCAGGGACACTAAAGGGGAGTTATAGGGAGGGAGAGGACAGGGAGACTGAGGGCAACTTACAGAGGGGGTGAGGACGAGAGACTAAGGGGGATTTACATTGAGTTTGAGGGCACCAGTGGAAGCTATAGATTTCAATGATACGCATTACAGACTTTGTGGAATGTGTGTGTGTATATATATATAATACATATAATGTGTGCACTTCGTTTTTTCAGGGCCTCTCTAGTTGTGATGGCACTACAAGTCCCAGCACATCCAGTTGACAAGGTGTGCTGGGACTTGTAGTCTCATCTCAGCTGGACAGGCAGTCAATGGCCTAGTAGTAGGGCCCCCAAACTTGTTACCTCCATGTACAGTCCAGGTGATTCAGGCTACCAGGGGATGCCTCCGGGCATCTGTACAAGCACAGTCTCTGCAGTGATCACTAGCTCCCCTTTCTAACTGCTGACTCTGCAGTCTGCACTGCACTGTGGAGACAGACCGCACGGGAGAGCTGGGAAGAGGAGGTACCTGGCCACCTCCCCTCACCCAGTTACGCCCCGCCCCTGGTTAATGTATTAGCGATCTGCCCGTGAGTCCGAATCCTGGCTTGCGCTGCCTGCGGCTGGGAGACGTGCACAAGATGCTCCCCAGGCAGCTGCTTATTACAAGGGCGTCAAAGAAAATCAGTGTGGCAGACGGCCGCACTGATTAGTCTCGCTACACAAACTGAGTGGCCGGGGAGCATCCTATGCATGTCTCCCGGCCACCAGAAGTGTATGGAGAATGACGGCCCCATAACACTGAAATTATACCAGCCCGGGGGGCAGATGGCACCCTGCCCCCCGGCCCAGCCCGCTCCATCAAGCACCCTAAAAAAATAGCCGCCCACACAACTGAATCATCCCCATTGAGTAGCTGATTAGTAAGTGTGTATAGCTTACCAAATCAGCTGTTGTCAGGTAAGTGTGTAAATTTGATTTAAGTACAAAACATTTTCTGAAAGCTAAGTGAAATAATAGAACAGACTGGGGATCGTATTTATGCCAAAGTTCAAAAGAGGCCAGAGGCCAAAAAAAGGACTGAATACCACGAGCCACTAGTTTGACAGGTGATATAATACAATTGAAAGCCACACTTTGGGGTAAATCCTATTCCAATGCGAAGGGTGCGAGTTGCCGACATAACGGCATTAAAAAGCAGGCAACTTACCTGCTCCCCGCACAGAGCATGAATTCAATTAATTTTACTCTGAACCGTATGGTGCTGCAAGAACTTTTAACCAAATCTGGGCTGCCGTCAAGCGCGGTCATTGTCTCACACCGGCGAGAACATCGCATGAGACAATGGCCGCGTTTGACGGCAGCCCAAAAATTTATTACTTTGTTTCTTTAAATTCATGCTGTTTACATGTAGCAGATAAAGGGGTGTGAGCCCTTTATCTGCTACATGTAAACAGCATGAATTTAAAGAGAAACAAAGTAATAAATTAAAAAAAAAGGTTGAGCAGTGTTGACTGTGTAGAATTTCCTGCGCCTGATTCAGAGGTGCACGCTAACACAGCCACAACAGAGTCTTTTCCTGTAGCACAACTGCGTTTTTATGCTAATGCTACAGCAAATGGGATTCGTACAGGTGCCTACCGGCTGCGGCGCTAATCCGCCACTTTGAGTATTAAGATGCACCATCAAACATTGCATCAGCCCAGGGCCGGATATCCCGCTAGGCATCCTAGTTGCTCGCCTAGGGCCCGGCGGGACTCAAGGGGCCCGTGGGCGGTCCCACCTCCTCTCCCACGCGGCTGTCTCTTGGTCTAGGAGAGAGATTGTACGCGGCCCGGCCGCTGCCTGTGTGTGCATTAGGGAAAAAGCCCAGAGACAGAGTTGACTCACCGGGTCTGCGGCCCGCCCTGTCCCTCGCAGCTGTTGAAGATGCCGTAGAAGTCCTGGATGGGCGACGGTCAAGTAAAAGAGCTTAAAGGCCGTCGCCCTCCAGGTGAAGGTGCGGCATAATAAAATACTTTTAAAAATGGTGTTTGTTTTATTTTAATATATCTTCTGCAGGGGTACTATAGGTGCCAGCAGGCCCTTAATACCCCACCTGCTGGTACTTATGGTTCTCCAAGTACCAGCATGCGGGGGATACCTGCTGGGACCTGCAGTGCTATGCACCACACTATACATAATCAACCTGGCACCCACCACCCAGGGGTGCCGGGGATAGCCCCGGGCTATCAGCCTGGGCCTGGGGTGCCCTGAGGAGGGGGACCCCTTCATTGGGGGGGGTCCCCAACTTCCCAGGGATCCCCGGCCTGGGTTGACTAGTGGTCAGGGGTGATGCTGCGGCTGGGGGGCTCGGTGAAAGGGCTCCCCTGGCTGTGGCATCACCCCCCTGATAGACGGAGTCCGATGCTGGTTTGGGGAAATACAAGGGGAGCCCTATGCATTTTTCCTCCCAGTATTTCCAGAACCAGGACCGGCTCAGAGCCCTGTGCTGGTTGCGCTAAATACGCAATGTCATTTGTCCCCCATATTTTGGCAACCAGGACAGGTTCTCAAAAGCCTGGTGCTGGTTGTGCTTAATACAGGGGACCCCCTACATCGTTTGTCCCCTGCATTTAGCACAACCAATACTGGGTCTCCAAAGCCCAGGGATGGTTGTTTTCTGGGGCGTGGGGCCACACCATTGTTTTTTTTTTTTAAACACAGACAGCCAGTCATGGTTGTGCTTAAATGCAGGGAACAAATGACATAGGGTTCCCCCATATTTAGGCACAACCAGCACCGGGCTAGTCAGAACCCGCCCTGTTGCCAAAATACGGGGAACAATTGACGTAGGGGTCACCTGTAGGTTATGCAACCAGCACTGGGCTCTGATCCGGTGCTTGTTCTGGAAATACAGGGGGGGAAAATTGGTAGGGTCCCCCTGTATTCTCCAGGACCAGCACCGGACTATTTCAAATGGGGGGCTGATGCCACAGCCAGGGGAGCCCTTTCACCTGGCCCCCCAGCCACAGCATCAACCCTGACCGCTAGTCAGTCTAGGCTGGGGATCCCTGAGGAGCTGGGGACCCCCCCAATAAAGGGGTCCCCCTACTCAGGCCCAGGCTGATAGCTTGTCTCTATCCCCAGCACTCTTGGACGGTGGGTGCTGGGTTGATTGTGTTGTGTGGTGCATTTTAAAGAATATATTCTTTTGCAGGTAAACTATAGGTCCCAGCACATCCCCCTGCATGCTAGTACTTGGAAAACCACAAGTACCAGCATGCTGGGCATTAGGGCCCACTGCCACCTGTAAAAAAAAATATTAAAATAACACAACACACTTTAATATTGTAATATTTTATTTTGCAGGTCTTCACCTGGGGGACAGCGGCCTTTAAGCTCTTTTGCATGGCCGCCGCCACCCCAGGACTTAGGTATCTTCACCTGGTGGGCGCCAACCCGCCAGGGCTTCGGCATATTCGCCTGTCGGGCACCAACCCGCCAGGGCTTCAGTGACTTCACCTAGTGGGCAGCAGCCTGTGATAGCTCATTTTTGTGGCTGCCACCCACTAGGACTTCCGGCATATTTGGCTTCGGTGTCTTCGCCTAGTGGGCGGCAGCCTGTGATAGCTCTCTTTCGTGGCTGCCTCCCACTAGGATTTCTGGTGTCTTCTCCTGGTGGGCACCAACCTGCCAGGGCTTTGGCGTCTTCACCTGGCGGGCACCAACCAGCCAGGGCTTCCATGTCTTCACCTAGTGGGCGACAGCCTGTGTCAGCTCTTTTGCACCGCCAGCTCTTTTGCACCGCCCACTAGGACTTCCGGTGTCTTTGCCCGGCGGGAGGCAACCCGCCAGGGCTTGAGCTCTTTACCTGGCGGGCGCCAACCTGTCAGGGCTTCGGCCTCTGCACCTAGTGGGCGGCAGCCTGTGTCATCTCTTTTGCATGGCCACCACCCACTAGGACTTACGGTGTCTCCACCTGGTGGGTGCCAACCCACCAGGGCTTTGGCGTCTTCACCTGGCGGGCGCCAAACCGCCAGGGCTTCAGCGTCTTCACCTGGCGGGTGCCCACCCACAAGGGCTTATGGCGTCTTCACCTGGGGTGGTGGCTGCCACCTCCCCAGGGCTTCTATGGTCATCTGCAGGTGCCGCAGCCTCCAATGATATCACGAGTCATGATTGGCTCGCGGCGGCCATCTTTGAAAATCAAAGAAGGCTGCAGCGAGCCAATCACAGCTCGCAACATCATAGTTGGTGGCAGCTGCGGGACCGGGGCGCCTGATCTCAGAAGATCTTGTCCCCACCAGCCATTCTGCCGAGTACGTCAGCGGCACCCATTTTAAAATTCAAAGATGGCTGCCGCGAGCCGTGATTGGCTAGTGGCGGCCATCATTGAATTTCAAAAGTAGCGCTGAGGCGCCATTTTTGAAATGGGCGCCGCTACCGTATTCGGCATAATGGCTGTAGGGGGTCTGAATCCTCTCCGGTCCAGGGCCGCCGCCAAAGCCCTCACCGCCGCTGGACCCTCCGCTGCCGCCACCGGACCCTCTGCCGCCAACACCCGCACCCCCGCCGACACCCACGTCCCCGCCAACAACCGCGACCCACTGCCCGCCACCGAGGTCCCCACGGCCGCATTCGTGTCCCCGCCGCTGCTTTGCCCGCTACCGCCCGCAAATGATGCCCATCTTGCTGCACCCAAGTGAAGCCACTATAACTACACCTGCTGGAAACTCCTACTGCGGCTGTGCAACAAGTTGAAAAGTCCTATCTTTATAATGGCGCATTCTTGAGGTAATAGTTTAAAAACTTTCTAATTTACCTGAACCCCAAAAGCACGTACCCTGGCACCATAGCTACCTAATAAAACAAACCCCAAGTCTAAATTCCACCCCTAACTTGAGTTTTGCCTTCCCAAAAATCCCCCATAGACTACTGCACAAAAGGGTTCCTAATTGACAATTTCAGAAAAAAGTGACAATTGGAGCATTTAGATTACTCCCAAATACTCATTTTTTTATGTTTTTGCCCTGAAATTTGGCATGCAGCACCCAGTGACAGTTCTACCCGACCATGCCAAATTTCAGGTCCATACCTTCTATAGCTTTTGAGGTGTAGCCCCTTGCACACCCTGCCCCCCCTTCAGAATTCTCTATGGAGAAAGCCGTTTTTTTAGATGCAGCCTTAATATAAGGGCACGAATGTGCCCTTATAATATACATACATCATCCTGTAACAAATAAATATATATATATATATTAGTGATCTAGGAAGACTGTAGTAACTGTGCATATAGTACAGTAGGTGTCAGTGGAGCAAGATAAGGAAAACCTGGCCCTCCCCGTGTGGAAAAGAATAGGCGGCATTCTTTTGTCTCCAAAAAAACATTTTGGAGGTCCTAAGACCTTTTCGTCAGGATTCAAGAGTGCCACCTATTCCTTTCCACAAATCGGACAGATTTCCTTTGGATAAATAAAACTGTATGTGTGTGAGTGTGATATATATATATATATATATATATATATATATATACATATACACACAGTATATATTATGATGCATGTACATAATATGGTGTGTGTCTTGCTCCAGTACCACCTACTGTAATATTTGGAGAAATAACCAAGCGCCAAGAGGGGGTGTGAGCCAACTAGCTATAAGACAGAATGTATATAAACAGGTGTGTGCATAAACTGATAAAACTGATAAAAATTGGACACAGCTGCCTGCCACCTGGGAGTATGCCACCACTCCCAATGAGCACGGGGTGCCCAGAAAATGTAAAGAACGGATAGGTGGAATATCACATATATGTGGTGTAAATGCATAAAATGTTTATTGTAAATATAGCAGCACTAAGGATCAGCAAACGTATCGACATATAAAAATACAAAAATACAATAAACTAATATAAACACACTCTGCACCAGATAGTACGTGTTGCCAATCGATATACGGTATTATAGCAACTATGCATTACATAAAAAATGATGCAACAATAGCTAGGAGGAATGAATAGTTGAAATTTATGTTCCCATAGGGCTGGTAATTGTGAAAAGCCCAAAATAGTTGCCTGATTTGGATAGACCAGAAAATATATATAGATATAATATGAATCCGTATATGGTAGATGATGAAAAATAAATGATAATAAAAATAAGAAAGTCAATCAGTGAGGCAAATAAATCCGGATAGCATATGGATAATCCTGTTATATAACTCACATGTCTGAAGTCACTCCAAGGCAGTGATGGTATAATGTTCCAGTAATGGATGCAGTGCCAGCCTGTTTGTGTGAGGCCGGTAAGCAGCTGGAGAGTGCAGAGGAGTGTGCAGAGTGAGTGCAGGCTGGTGTGGACAGGAGACTGCACCTATGGACACAGATCCTGGGCTTGCCACTCCTGAAAATGGGAGCAACACGGCCCCGTTTCCAGGAACACTGGTCATCTCCATCCTGAAAATGTCTCTGCCTGTCAATCGGGCAGAGGCACAGAAGGGGCTGCGTGCAGTCACACAGTGCCAGTTCTCCACATGCACAGAAAGGGTCCTGCGTACACACAGAGGACCTCATTCAGAGTCGATCGCTTGCTGCAAGCGATCGCTCTGAATGAGGGCGGCCACTTACTTTTTTAAGTGCCGCCTTCTGGTCGATCGCTAAGCTGTGGGTTACCACCCACAGCTCTAGCGACCAACCAGGGTGATGGTCACGACCATCGGGGCTTATGACCAGACCCTAAGGTTGGGTCTGGGTTCTCATTAGCCCCAGGGAACTTCCTGCTCTGTTTATTTGCCCCCAAATGGCAAGCGTTCCGACTGGATCGCCTCTGTTTGGCCGGGCACGCCCCCGGCCCGCCCAGCAAATGGGGCAAGCTGTCACTCAACATCGACAGCTCGCCCCGACTGCTACGAGACCCCTAGCAATGGAGCGCCCATCGCTAGCCGGGTCTCACACATGCGCACGACGGAGCCGGCTCCGTCGTGCGCATGCTCTGTGGGGACCATCGACCCAGTTGCGAGCGCATCGGCGCTTGCGACCAGGTCTGAATGAGACCCAGATTCCTGATAATCAGTCCCATAGTCATATTGCTCAGCTCGTCATTACCTTTTGGTCTGATCATCTGTAAAATCTTGAAGTGTATGGCAGGTATGTAAATGTTACATTTAGATTGCGAAAATACATTGCTTCTAAGGCAAGTTAAAAGCATATTGGGATATAATGTACTACAATAGTTAAGATCATAAAACAAGTTGTACTACATATAAGCTTTGACAATCATTTAAGTTGTACAGCACTTTTTTTCTTTTTATAGCATATACCACATACATTGGTAAATGCATATTAACTAGAATTAACAATAGGGGACAGGAGGATTACAGTGTTAAATGATAGTAATTATTATTCATGCAATGTTAGGGGTAGATTCAACTAGAAGCTATTTTCTCGTAACTGCAAATAAGTATGTAACCTCCCTCTACCTCGATATTAGGCACCAAGGTAATTAGTAACCCATAGTCCCTTTATCGAGGTAGAGGGAGGTTACATTTGAAATATTTGGCATTAAAGTGGGCAGTGGCTGATCGATTTCATGACTATCTCTATGGGGCCAACTTTGAGGTGTTTACGGACAACAACCCTCTGACCTATGTACAAACTACGGCAAAATTAGATGCAACTGGGCACAGGTGGTTAGCCGCTTTGAGTGTGTATGATTTCACCATTAAGTATTGCTCAGTATCAATAAAATTGATGCCGACGCATTATCTAGAATACCCAGAAAAGAAAGTGAACCTGAAAGCTCAGAGTGGATTGAAGTCCCTGCAACCACCATCAAAGGGTTATGTTTTACCATACAGGGAGTTCGAGCACAGGGTATGGAATGCATCAGTGCACTAGGAGCTTCTGACAAGGCTCTGCACCTGGCCTATTTTTGGCTAAGTCAATTAGAACTAGATGGGTTACCCAAATTAAGCAAACAGCAAATTGGATTGGATCAAAGTAGTGACTCTGATATTTCCCCTGTGTTGTCCTATCTTGAACATGGTCCTGATGGTTGTGATGTGACTTCATTGTCTCATCCCTCTAAATTATTGTTGCGGCAGATGAAGCAGTTGGTATTGAGGGGTGGGATACTGTATCGTAAGATTGTTAAATCAACTGGAAAGATTAAATTCCAGCTTATAACCCCACAGTCCTATAGACCCACAGTTTTTACTGCGCTGCATGACTAGCATGGTCACCTTGGGGTAGACAAGACCATGGGGTTAATAACTGAGATTCTATTGGCCTCTGATGGAGAAGGACATTGATCATAATTGTAAAACATGTGGCAATTGCATTTTAAGAAAAACTCTACCCACTAGGTCAGCTCCCCTGGTAAATTTAACCAGCAATGGTCCAATGGATTTAGTCTGCATTGACTATCTGTCATTGGAAACCTCACCAGGGAAGGAATGTAATATTTTGTTAGAGACAGATCATTTCACTCGTTACGCCCAGGCCTATGTTACCCTTGACCAAAAGGCCGTGACTGTGGCTAGGACATTATGGGAACGATTCTTTGTCCATTATGGGTTACCCGCCAGATTGCATTCCGACCAGGGGCGGGACTTTGAGGGAAAAATTATTAGAGAGCTCTGTCTGTGTTGCGGGATTAAGAAATCCTGGATCACCCCTTACCATCCCCAAGGGAATCCACAGCCAGAGCAGTTTAACCGTACCCTGCTCAACATGATGGGCACCTTGGACCCCAAGTGTAGAACGTATTGGAGTAGGAGGATTTGCCATTTAGTGCATGCATATAATTGCACACGGAATGAGGCCACTGGGTACTCCCCATATGAATTGATGTTCGGGCATGAAGCCCGACTGCCCATCGATGTTTCCCTTGGATTGAATGCAAGAGATTCTACTGGACAAACACACACGCAGTATATATGTAGACTTAGGAAAGAATTGAAACATGCTCACAGTATAGCTCAACAAGCATCTAGGAGAGCAGGTGCTAGGAATAAGTGTCAATATGACTTTAAAGTGCGGGAAAATGTGCTTGACATTGGGGACAGAGTATTGGTACAGCAATTAGGAATTCCAAAACGACAAAAATTAGCCTATCGTTGGAAACCTGATCCATATGTGATCATTGAGAAACTACCTAATATTCTGGTGTACAAATTGAGATTGGAACAGGGGAGGGAACTATAGCTACTTAACACCGACAACACCTCTTGCCTATAGGGCAAGATATCCGGTTACCAGATACCAATGAGTCTGCTGATCCCTCCCTCCAGTGCCTGCCCTCCTGTGACCCGGGCAGCCAGTGAGCGGCTATATGCTGCCGGGCGCGGGGGGGCAGAGCCGGAGATGGAGCCCAGCCGGAGCCGGGGAAGAAGGTGGGACAGTGGCACTCACCCTGTCTACCTGATGATGCCAGAGAGGCAGCGTTGTGGGAGGTGGACCAGGCAGCGTGAGTGGAAGTGGCTAGGAGCCGCGCAGGAAGTCCCGGCGTCAGCCGCCACATCAGCGGGGAGGCAGCTCCGGAAGTTCTGGCTACTGTCCAGTGACAGGAGGGCTGCCTGCTTGGTGGCAGGCTATGACAGAGCCGAGGGCAGGGCCGCAACTAGGGGGGGGCTGGAGGTGCACGTGCACCGGGTGAGCCGCTGTACCTGGTGCCAGTGACCTCCAGCCCGGCGCTGCAGAGAGGCTCCAAGCCGGACGTCCGCTGGTAATATTTATTACCAGCGGGCACCCGGCTCCTTCTCTGCAGCGACGCGGTGTAGCCGGAGCCGGAGTTCTCTCCCGAACTCCAGCTTCCGGCTCTCCCCACGGGCACTATGGGGGAGACGTCATGACATCTCCCCCATAGTTCCAAGGAGCAGCCGGCGGACCGGACGCGATGCTGGATGCAGGAGCGGGGTTCAAGGTAAGTATTTTTTTTTTTAATAAGCTGCACTACAGGGGCATTATTATGGGGGCAGGGGCATTACCACAGGGGCATTACTATGGGGGCAGGGGCATTACCACAGGGGCATTACTATGGGGGCATAGGCAATAAGGGGCATTATTAATGGGGCATGAGCACTACAGGGGCATTACTATTGGGGCATGGGCACTACAGGGGCATTACCACAGGGGCATTACTGTGGGGGCATGAGCACTACAGGGGCATTACTGTAAGGGCACTACAGGGATATTACTATGGGGCATGGGCAATACAGGGGCATTACTATGAGAGCATGGGCACTACAGGGGCATTACTATGAAAGCATGGGCACTACAGGGGCATTAATATGGAAGCATGGGCACTACAGGGGCATTACTGTATGGTGGGCACTACAGGGGCATTACTATGGGGGTATTAACATATGGGCATTACTATGGGGGCATTACAATACGGGCACTACTGCAGGGGGAATTACATGGGGGCGCCAAATTACTGTCTTGCCCCTGGTGACAAAAATCCTAGTTTCGGCCCTGCCGAGGGAGAGGGAGACACTGCAGCTGATGGCGTGAGGCTATCAGCAGTCATCCCTGCACAAGCAGCTGGAGAGCCTGTGTACACACAGCCCCTGTCAGTGAAGCAGACTAGTGTCCTGCCAGGGCAGGCACTGAACGTTGACATGTGATCATAAAGCCGTCTATCTCCCTGGAAAGCACCAGTCATCAGCTGTGAGTAAACATAACTTGTGCACTTACAGGATGCAGGACAGCTGATAGGCAGGCCAGTGTTAGCTTGATATAAGTGGAGGAAGGAGCCGGGGAGCGTATTTACAACTGCAAGACATCACTTTAGGAGGAATCAGAAGTAATTGAAAGAGAGAGTAGCTGTACCTTGTATTAATTATCCAGGGATGCATACTGTCTCCTTCTACATAAACTTGTGTCTGGAATAAAAAGTAACTAAAACAGCATATACCAAGTCCTACTCTGGCTTCTGCTGTGTGAATTGGCTGTAAAATATTAACCCATGCAGTATTTAAAGTGACAGCTTAAATGCAAGTTTTGTTATAAATGATATTGCCTTGGCAAACTCTGGGCTAAAAGTTATCTCTGATATCCTTTATCTATTTATTGGTAATAACCTGTATTGAAGGAAACATCAGACCAGGAGATAATTCTAAAAAGTGGTATACGACTCTAATTATAATACAAACTGGAGGTATCCACTGGACAGCAACTAATAAACTTTATATCAGCCTGAAGGCATAAGAACTTAGACATTTCATCTTAGGACATACTACTTTCAGTAGGTGGTATATAGTAGCATATATAAGAAGAGGTTATACCAGTTAATTGCATTATTTCATGTACACGTATGCAATGCATTGTATTGTGTGATCTGTAACTGTTATGTATGTAATTTAACTGCAACTTTGCAGGATAAAATAAGAAAATATATGTGTACTGTATGTGACTTTACTTATCAGGAGGAGTGTCATTAGAAATCCAGAGCTGACCGGACCTGTGGAGAGGAGGAAAGTTGGTATACCATTATAAGGTGTATAGTAGATATGTATGCATTGGGAGTTGAGTTGTAAAATAATTGAATCATACATACCACCTATTTTAGAAACCGCACTAAGTTTAGGCTTACCCAAGCAAGTCTATCTACACAATAGCATAATTCATCATAATATAAGCTTGGGTGGAGGCACTGACAATGGAAAGGTACCGTACACCACCAATAGAGGGTAAGGGTGGGTATATTAGGAGTAACAAAGGAGTTAGTAACCTGGTGACCCTTAAATGGTAAAAAGGGGGTTACAAGTACAATACTGGACTTACAGATTTTTGTTTGCAGCCCCATTGGGCTGCGTTCAAAGAAATACACAAGTAAGGGGCAAGATCTAGGACCTTTGGTTGCTTTTTTAATTTAATTACAATGCCAACTCACTTTAATTGAATTGATCCCTTAGAATACTCATAGCTCACAAAATCAGGACAGGTAGCGACAACCTGTGCATCCCCAGCTGAGTGCTATAGAACTAGAATACAATGACACCCTGGCAGCTGGAGTCTGTGCGGGCATTTTGCAATGGGACCTGTAGTTGCAGGAGACAGCCAACAGACAGAGCAGGTACTAAGCCTGGTGTAAGGATAACCTATGTCGCTTCTCTATATACCCACACAGAGGCACAACCCATTCAGCACTCACATATGACCGGACTTAGGTGGTCACACGAGGGATCCCCCTCCTCCAGGATCTCCGGAGTGTAGCAGTGCAGTCTGTGGTATCCACAGCCGCCGCCGTTTCTATTTAAATATCCTCCAATCAGGAGTCGCCAAACCGAACTGCACGATGGGAAGAGGGGGGGCGCAGATGGAGCGTCACCCAACGATAGGTTTCTGTCTCCATCTGCATTTTGAACGCTAGGGTATGGCTTTGGTTTAACATTATGTGCTCTAAACAGGAGCCATCTTGTCAAAGCTTTTCTATTGCCTTTTCATGAGGCCACTAGGCCAGCTATAAAGGCCTTCCACTAGGTGGCAAAGTATTGTATGTTTTGTAAAGCATTTCTGAAGTTTTAGAAACAGCAATGGCATATTGCGCTACTCCCATTGGCGCGTGTTAAACTCATAACCATGACAGCCGGAATAGCGATGGTGCAGGGAGCAAGTCGAGGTCTCAGCCTCCAGGTCTGCAAATTCCTGGTTACATCCAGACATGGGACCAAAGTAATAGGGACCTGCATGGAGCCGGACTCGGCCGCTGAGCTGCGGGAGAGGAACCCAGAGACAGTCACCGTCCTGCAGCTGGATGTCACCAGCCAGCGGGATATAAAGGAGGCTGCACACAAGGTGGGACACGAGTTTGGCCGCCTGGATCTCCTCATTTATTCCTTAGGGATGCTGCACCCCAGTGGGAATGGGGAGACCTGTCTCTGGGAGGTCTCCTCTGAGGTGAGTCACTGGTGGTGGCACTGACACTGGGTGATGCAGGAGTAATGCTGCGTACACATGGGACAACTTGCTCAATCATCGATATCATTGAACGATTTTTCCTATTTTAAATTTGAACAATTTAGTTGAACGATTTCATCATTGAACATGAACGATTTCTGACAGAATATAAATCATGAAGAATTCATAGATATCGAGCAAGTTGGCCAGTCTGGACGGTCAACCTCAGATATCGGTATCGTCCATATGGCCACGCGCATCGTTGGTCGTTCAGTGCAAAAAAAGTCAATGATATGAATGATCTAATGATAAACTATATCGTTATCGTTCATATCATTGACAAAAGTCGTCCCATGTATATGCACCTTAAGGATAACTATCGATGTATGTGCCTGTCCCTGGTCTGGTGCCACAGGCGGCTGCATTAATAGATTATAATAATAGGCTACATACACCCTGACTGTCACTGGCATTATCATTCTGCATTTTTAATGCAAGGTAAGTGCATGTAAACTGCTGGGAAATGTAAAAGAATCGAAGGAGGAAATGTATTAAAACCTTCTAAAGAGTAGAGAAGTTGCCCATAGCAACCAATCAGTTTCTACCTATAATTTTGTACTTGATAAATGCTGTTTGGTTGCTACGGGCAACTTGTATACCTCTCCACTCTTTAGAAGGTTTGATACATTTCCCCCCATAAATAAGGATGTACACAGTCATATTTTTTATGTGAATTGTAGTGGATTTATTATAGGGGCACTTTTTGTTCTGTTTCAAATTTCAATGCACCTTAAAAACTTATGTTGCTCTCAAAAGGGGAGATGTATCAAGACTTGGATAGATATAAAATAAAGCAGTTACCCAATGTAGCTAATCAGCTTCTGTCATTTATCTAGTAAAGTCTATGAAATGACAGAAGCTGACTAGTTTCTAGGCTACACTTTTCTTTTTTATCTCTCTAAAAGATTTGATACATCTTCCCCCTATGGGGTCTGTTCATCATCACTAACAGGTCCATTACACATGCGGAAATGCTCGTTTGTGCAAGGTTTAAGTAACGGTCCGATTCATTGTGCAAGGTTTAAGTAACGGTCCGATTCATTGTGCAAGGTTTAAGTAACGGTCCCATTCATTGTGCAAGGTTTAAGTAACGGTCCCATTCATTGTGCAAGGTTTAAGTAATGGTCCCATTCATTGTTAGGGGCCTGAGAGGACCGCCTAGTATCAAGCAAACTTCAAAAACTTCAAGTTTTCAGTGTTTGCTTGCGGGAACCAACGGCATCTTCACGGTGCCACCCGGCTTTGGGGAATTTCTGTGAAAAACACTAATTTATTTTCACAATGGGAACATTTGAAATATATCTATGTGAAATGTCGACATTCCTAGAATCCCGACTGTTAAGGTTAGGCATCGCCGGGAGAGTTAGGGTTTGGTTGTATGGGGAGGTTAGGGCTAGACACTAGAGAGAGGGTTACTGGTAGGGATAATTTGAGAATACTTACCAGAACACCACTCCTCAGACACCTGCACCGGAACTGCATGTCACATGGCCGTCTTTACCTGGAAGAAGCCGCTGGAGCCGTTGGGACCAGGTAATTGACTGCTGGGCCACCAAGGATGTTAGGTTAGCATTCAGTTATGTTGACATTTCATCTGTGTAGACATGAATGTTGATGTGGTCACTATTGACATGCTAAGCATGTCAACATTTCAACCATGTTGACATTCTCATGTTGATTTGATGCATGTCAACATTATAAATGTTGACTTAACATACCACACTCTCCTAATTCAGTTAGCCGCGGTACACTCATGGTTTACAGCAGGTTGACTTAATGCGCTTACTGCACGGTCATTTTGCTTACCGCACATATGCACGCTCAAAATAGTTGTGCTATTCAATTATAAAATGCTTATCCTGGCAGTCACATGATAAATCTGGCTGGTAATACCTCCGTTAAGTGTGGGGAATCACTCTGTACCACCAAAAAATGGCAACTAACATTGGATAACTGTATAAAAGACTATTAGTAGCCATAAATAAAGTATTGGGGTCTCTTGAAAGTTTTCAAATAACTGATTTTTGCATTTTTTTACTAACTGGAAAAAAATTATAGAAAGCAAGGGTTTTCCCAGCAATGTAAAGGCTGTATATAATTAAGGGGTGCATAAAAAAGCCTGTAATGTGATTTAAGCCATTTAAATTTAAATTGTCATAAATTATCTGTAACTCCCATCTACAAGCTTAAAAATATCTTTCCCATCAATGTAGCACCTCTATATACCTGTTCCACATAATTTAACCCATTATTCTGCTTTTTGCAAAATATCACCCCAAAAATGTTACGTCATTATTGGCCAAATTATGCTAATTAAAACCAAGTGCCTAATTATCATTTGGGGGGGGGCATCCCAAGGATCTAAATCCTGCCATTTTCACCTTTAAAATAAGGATTTTCACCACCTTATCACCTGCTCAGGGAGTGCGAAGAAAAATTCACAATTCCTATGGAGAGTTATCACTTGCATCTGTTTGAAATAGAATAGCAAAAACTTTCGCCCGTTCACATTAACCCACAGAAATGCGCCTACTTGAATTCAAGGCCATAATTGCTACATAAGTTCGACACTTATTTGCACGCCACACAAAACTTTGCTCACACATATTGTCCTCCTTTAAGAGTGAGCCCATGATATGAAAGTATATTTTTTATTATGAAATATAGTATCCAAAATTGCAAACAAAATCTTAGGTCGGTATGTTATAATAATGTACAATACTGTGGGGTCTATTCAGCAATGAACCATGGATAATTCACATAAGTCCACTGGACATATAAGGGAAGAAGGAGGACTTATGTGAATTATCCAAACTATACAACGAAGGGAAGTACTTGATTTTTATGATACATGATATTCACCTTCTCTATAGTTGACATCAGCACATTCTAGTCACAAATATTTCTATGGTTCATGTTTTTGTTGTTGGAGTTATAATAGGGTATAACTTTATTTGTTGATAGGAGTGCAGCTTATGATATTTATATTGGCGCCTGGAAATACACTCGTTTTTATTTACCTCTATTCAGCAATGATTTTCTTACATAAAAAATCCAGAAACTATGATTTCCGTATTTTTTATGTAAATCTCCTATTCAGCAATGAGATAATATAGAAGATAATGCAATTATCTTCTCCATTGATTCCCATCTCGCAGAGTACCGCACTGTAGGGATCAGCCATTGATCTCTACAGTGCTTTAACACTTTTTGCTATTCAGCAAAGCAAAAAGTGTTAAATCACTCGATAAATATTTCCTTATTATAACGCCATTTCAAAATGGTATTATATGAGGAAAATACTTAACTATCCCGAAAACTGCAAGGACAGATGGAAATTTTCCCATAAGTTCCTGCAGCATTTTGTAAGCCTGCCCAGTCTCCATCCCTGCTTCCCGGTGATCTGCGACAGGTATGTCACTCTAGAGGCTTTTAAACCCCCCGAAATTGATTGATATGTGTATATAGGGTTTATATAGAGATGTGCGGGTTCGGTTTTACTCGGATTTACTCGGTTCTTTACACCAAAATTATCGCAAGTTCGGATTTATTTTATTGGCTATCCAAAACACGCAATAACGCTATAGCCAATAAAATGCAGTTTTTGAGATCCGAACATATCTGAGTAAAACTGAACCCGCACATCTCTAGGTTTATACTAGCCTGTATACATGTATATTAATATGCGATTATATTTAACATTTATATATAAAAAGCACATAAATATACGGGATGCAATCGGGAAGCCGGCTGACGTAAGCCCGACAGCCAGCTTCCCGACTGCTTTATCCCGGTGAGGGTTAAATGACAGGCGTCTAAATCTAGACACCTGTCATATTTCCGATGCTGGGAGACCGGCACCTGGCATCCCGATCAAAGGGATGCCGGGTGCCGCAAGTGGACAGGCAGGGGGGGGAGGGTTAGGTTTAGGGCTCCCGGTGGGGGCTTAGGGTTAGGCACCCCAGGGGGAGGGTTAGGGTTAGGCTAGGGGGAGGGAGGGTTAGGGTTGGGCACAGAGCCGGATTAAGGGGGGGGCATAGGGGGCGAGTACTCCCGGGCCCCCCCTCTCAGGGGGCCCCCCAGCCAGAGCAGCTTTGACTAGGCCCAGTGAAAGGTGTATACAAGTACCCCGAGATTCCAAGGGACCCCAGTCACTCTTACCCAGGCCAGTCTGTGCGGGGCCCGCGCCGCTGCAGTAATAGGATGAACCCAGCAGGTAAGCCTCTTCACTGTCACTGGCATCTCCTGGCTTGCTCAATAAAGTTTTTTTTTTTCCGCCGCAGTGTGTGTGACGTCATGACGTCCGTTTACTGCTTGGGTGAAGACCAGCTGAGTGAGGAGCCTGCCGCCGCTGTGAGGAGGAGCAAGCAGAAGATGCAACTTAGGTAAGTGTGGGGTTATGGAGGGACACAGGGATGCAGTGGCTGTTCCTGCAGAGAGACAAGGGAGGAGGTGGCTGCTGCAAAGACACAGGGGAGTGCTTGTTTGTCGCTTATGCTCCTCCAGAAGGGGGAGATGGGGAAGATGGCTGCTGCAAAGACCCAGGGAGGTGTTTGTGGCTGATGCTCCTCCAAAGACAGGAGGTAGTGGCTGCTGTTGGGAAATTGGGGGGTAGCTGTGACTTTTGCTGCCAAGACACAGGGGGGCTAAGGCTGATGTAGAGACACAGGGGGGCTAAGGCTGATGCAGAGACACAGGGGGGGGCTATGTCTGTTGAACAGACAAGGGGAGGCTGTGGCTGCTGGATAGACACATGGGGGAGGGTGTCTGAGGCTATGCAGAAACACGGGGATCTGAGGTTATGTAGAAACATGGGGGATCTGAGGCTGTAGAAGAGACATGGTGGGATGAGACAGTTGAAAAGACAGTAGGGAAGGGGCTGTCACACAATAATATTCATTAAACACTTAAAAAAAAACATATTACCCCTGCTGTATGATGATGACATTGGTTATATTCCTACTTAAACAGGCATTTTCCGGGCCATGCGATTGCCTACATGAATATTGAATACTGTCTGAAGCTATCATCTGTCCAGGGAGGATCCATTTTTTTAGAGGTTCCCCGTTGCTGATGTAACAAAAGACTCAAGCCGACCGGCCTGTACCAAATGGGGAGGGATGGGGTTTGGGCAAGAAAAATTAGTGTAATGGGCCCCAAGGTTTCAGTTGCCGGGCCTCGCTCCAACATAACTCTGGCTCTGCTGTCCGTGAACGATTCTGCTTTTCTCCAGCCTCCTCGCACTGCCCAAGAGGAGGTTCGGGAGTCTGCCCCCCACTGCCGGACTGCATTTAGGAGTCGTACCTGTGTTTCTGTTGCTACCTCATGGAGGTGCGGGAGGAAGAGGCACACACATGACTGTCAAAGCCAGGGGGGTATCGCTTACAAGAGGGAGAGGGCCCCACTATCTTAAGTTCCCCGGGCCCCCCAAAGGCTTAATCCAGCCCTGGTTGGGCACCCTGGGGGGAGGTTAGGGTTAGGCACCCCTCGGGGGACTTAGGTTAGGCAGCAGGGAAGGGGGGCTTAGGGTAAGGCACTTAGAGGGGGGATTAAATTAAGGCACAGGGGGGGAGGTTAGGGTTAGGCACCTCTAAGGAGGGTTAGGTAAGGTTAGTAGATACTTACCTAAGGACGATTGGGATTTCCAGCGTTGTCGGGCTGCTGTTGCCGGGATCTCTGCTTTTGTCTGCCTGACGCTGCCGGGATTCAAACTTCCGGCCATGCACCGCCGGCATTTCATACCGCTTCCTAAATATACATGTATACAGGCTAGTATAAAACCTATATACACATATCAATCAATTTCGGGAGGCTAAAGCTGTACTTACCCCTCCATGGTCATGAGCATGCGCAGGGAACAAACAGAAGGGATTGTTTTCGGAATCCCAAAAACAATCCCTTCTGTGACATCGCAGGGACAGCCTGTTACCGCAACCGCTGTCCCTGCTGAAAATATTGCTGCATAGCTTACATATTTTATCATAATTGCTAAAATATTGTGACAATGTTGCCCGATAATATTCGGGACAAAATCATCACTGTCGCTGAATAGACCCCTTGGAGCATCAGTCAATCTGAAATGAAAACCAGGAGACCCATGTGACCATAAGGGACTAAAGATACAAAATCCATCCCACACTTTGCCTTTGGTGCCGAACAAAATAAAATGTGGGTGCCCCTGGAGTGTGTATTATCAGAATAAAAGCTTTGGGAATTAAACTTTCAGCATGGAAAAAATGAAAGTGTCCTGGAAAATCACCTGAGAAAATTAACTGAAGTTTATGTTGTTTTTCTACTCTGTAGGGCCTTTCCCTGGCACTTGCTACAAACACCATTGGTCCGTTGTTAATGGCAAAATATTTTTCTCCGCTTCTTATGATGGGAAGAGGGATGTTCGGAGTGCAGTCATCTGACCAATCCAAGCAACACAATGCCATTTTAGTTACAGTAACATAAGTGCTAAAGTAGGCTCTATAACTGACAATGGTAAGCATAAGTAATACACCCATGTTGCCGTAAATGTCATTATGTTTGTTTATATGGGATAATGCTCAATCTACTGTAACATATATAAATAGTAGAAACCATCAATGATATATGTGTTACAATAAAAGCCAGATTATGTAGACTGAGTACTATATACATTTCACAGAAGTCTAAGGTGACTTCTAAAGCTGGGTACACACTGGCCTATATATCGGCCGTTCAATTGAATGGCCAATATGTCGCGTGCGTGTCAGCGGGTGTGTCCCACCGATATGTCTGTGACCTACGTCGTTCATAGACATAGCACATCGGCTGTGCTGCACAACCGATGGCCTATATATCCTATAGATTGTAAGCTTGCGAGCAGGGCCCTCTTACCTTTATGTCTTTCTCTTACAACCCAGTTTTATTCTATTAACTTTGTTTTAAATTGTAAACCACAATGGAATATGCTGCGCTATATAAGAAACTGTTAATAAATAAATATCTGTTGACTGTCCGTACACTTGTTGCAGATGTCGCCGGTGACTAATACTGCAACAGGGCAGGCACATGTAAATGCCTGCCCAGTTGTGATGTCCGGCACGACACATCGGGCCAATGATTGGTAAGTGTGTATGCTCTTACCAATAGTCAGATAGCACGGCGGATCGGCCAGGCGGCTGATCCATCGTCCTAGTGTGTACCCAGCTAAAAAAATGTAGTTATTTACACTAGTGGTGCATTATTCCTTATACATATCCCCTAGATTCTTCAGAGCCGGCCCTAGAAAATTTGGTGCCCTAGGCAATATTTTGACTGCTGCCCCCTACACATATATATATATATATATATATATATATATATATATATATACTGTATATATATATATATATATATATATGTACATAGTAATGCCCCTGTAGTAGTGCCCCCATAGTAATGCCCCTGTAGTGCCCATATACAGTAGTAATATCCCCTTAGTAATATACCTGTAGTGCCCACATAGTAATGCCCCTGTAGTAGTGCCCCTATACAGTAGTAATACCCCATTAGTAATGCCCCTGTAGTAGTGTCCATATACAGTAGTAATACTCCCATAATAATGTACCTGTAGTAGTGCCCATATACCCCCATAGTAATGCCCCTGTAGTAGTGCCCATATACCCCCATAGTAATGCCCCTGTAGTAGTGCCCATATACCCCCATAGTAATGCCCCTGTAATAGTGCCCATATACCCCCATAGTAATGCCCCTGTAGTGTCGCTTATAAAAAAAAAACAACACTTACCTTAATCCCTGCTCCTGCATCTGCCGCCGTCCTGTCTGCCCAGCTGCTCCTCGGAACTATGGGAGAGACATCATGACGTCTCTCCCATAGTTCGAATGGGGAGAGCCGGAAGCTGATTTCAGGAGAGAACTCCAGCCTTCGGCTAATGCGGCGCTGCAGGGAAGGAGCCGGGCACCCGCTGCTAATAACATCCAGCTTGGAGCCTCCCTGCGGCGCCGGGCAGGAAGACATTGGCGCTGGGTGCAGCGGCGCACCCAGTGCACGTGCGCCTCCAGCCCTGCCAGAATGAGCTTCTGTACTGAAGCGCATTCAGACCTGGGTCCTGGCCAAACACTGAGCTGCCGATCGGAGCTGAGCTCTGATAGCGGCAGTGGCAGGTGGGGGGATCTGCGCCTTGGGGAAACAGAGCCGTCGGATGCACCTGGGCATCTCAGTCACCCCTATGCATTTGCTTATAATGGCTCTGATTGTAAGCTCCTAGGAGCAGGGTCCTCCTCCCCACTGTCTCACAGCCTTGTCCTCTAGCACTTATATGAGAGCCTTCACCTTCCCAGCTGTATTGTGTATGGAGAATTGTGTTGCTAATTGTTACTAGTGCTCTGTTTATAAGTTGGTCACTCTATTGTAATATAATGTTCTGTGTCACCTTACTGTATGTACGGCGCTGCGGACCTCTTGTGGCGCCCTATAAATAAAATGTAATAATAATAATAACAATAATAACATACACTGTTTCCTTTTGAACGCTGTGTTGATGACATCAGAACTTAGGTATATACATACATCAATTACAGGAGTGTATACATATTAGGGGTGAGCGGGTTCAGATTTCTGAAATCCGAACCCCCCCGAGCCCCCCCGATCCAAGGCAGATCCGAGTCAGGCTCGACTTTTCCCGCCTGACTCGGATCTGAAATCGAGGCAAAACGTCATCATCCCGCCTTCCGAGTCTCGCAGGTTTTGGAACCTATATAAGGTACCCGCGTCGGCGCCATTTTCTCACTCGGCTGTGGACAGTGAAGAGGGAGGGTGGGAGTTAGGGCTGGCTGGGCTGTGTAGTGTAGTGTAGTGTAGTGCAGAGTAGTGTTGTGCTGTGCTGCGCTGTGCTGCTGTTGTCCACTACTTCAAAGTCCATAGGGGCTGGCTGTGTTGTGCTGTGCTGCTGTTGTTAATAGGGGCTGTGTCCACTACTTCAAAGTCCATAGGGGCTGGCTGGACTGTGTTGTGCAGTCAGTTCTCCATAGGGGCTGTGTCCACTCCAAAGTCCTGTGCAGTGTCCCAGTCCTAAAGGGGTGCTGTAGTGTTGTCCAGGGGGTGCTCTGTCCATCAGGGGTGCTCCCCCCAAGTGCTAAAAAAATAATATTTTTTGTGTGTTTGTGAATTGTGTGCGCAGAAGCCGCACGTGCATCAACAAAGTAGTGCCAAGCGTGCGCCTGTGTCATAAGTAAAGGGCCGGCTGGCTTGACCGTTAAAGGGTGCTGTAACCCCCAAAGTACACTACAGTCCAAACCAAAAAAAAAAATATTTTCTGTGTTTGTGAATTGTGTGCGCAGTAGCTGCACGTGCATCAACAAAGTAGTGCCAAGCGTACGCCTGTGTCATAAGTAAAGGGCCGGCTGGCTTGACCATTAAAGGGTGCTGTAACCTCCAAAGTACACTCCAGTCCAAACCAAAAAAATAAATATTTTCTGTGTTTGTGAATTGTGTGCGCAGTAGCCGAACGTGCATCAACAAAGTAGTGCCAAGCGTGCGCCTGTGTCATAAGTAAAGGGCCGGCTGGCTTGACCGTTAAAGGGTGCTGTAACCCCTAAAGTACACTCCAGTCCAAACCAAAAAAAAAATATTTTCTGTGTTTGTGAATTGTGTGCGCAGTAGCCGCACGTGCATCAACAAAGTAGTGCCAAGCGTGCGCCTGTGTCATAAGTAAAGGGCCGGCTGGCTTGACCGTTAAAGGGTGCTGTAACCCCCAAAGTACACTCCAGTCCAAACCAAAAAAATATATATTTTCTGTGTTTGTGAATTGTGTGCGCAGTAGCCGCACGTGCATCAACAAAGTAGTGCCAAGCGTGCGCCTGTGTCATAAGTAAAGGGCCGGCTGGCTTGACCATTAAAGGGTGCTGTAACCCCCAAAGTACACTCCAGTCCAAACCAAAAAAAAACTTATTTTCTGTGTTTGTGAATTGTGTGCGCAGTAGCCGCACGTGCATCAACAAAGGAGCAGCACCAAGCGTGCGCCTGTGTCCCATAAGTAAAGAGCCGGCTGGCTCATTTCTTAAAGGCTGGTGTAACCCACAAAGTGTACTACTCTGCAGCAAAAATAAAAAAATATTTTCTGTGTTTAGCCGCACGTATATATCAAATCGATATAACATAAATAGAGGACCAAACTTTCTCCGATAAAAATAAAATAGAGAAATTTCAAGAACCACTTCCTCCTAGTGCTGAAGCTGCTGCCACTAGTCATGACATAGACGATAACATGCCATCAACGTTGTCTGCCAAGGCTGATGCCCAATGTCATAGTAGAGGGCACATACAATCCCAAATGACAAAGTTCAGGAAAATTACTATGAAAAAAACATTTAAATCATCTGAAGAGAAACGTAAACTTGCCAATATGCCATTTACGACACGGAGTGGCAAGGAACGGCTAAGGTCGATCCCTAGTATGTTCATGACTAGTGGTTCAGCTTCACATGACGATGGAAGCCCTCCTCCCACTAAAAACATCAAAAGAGTTAAGCTGGCAAAAGCACAGCGAAGAACTGTGCTTTCTAAGAAGATATCACAAATCCCCAAGGAGAGTCCAAGTGTGGTGGTGGTTTGCGATGCCTGACCTTCCCAGCACTGGACGGGAAGAGGTGGCTCTTTCCACCATTTGCACACCCCCTGCAAGTGCTGAAAGGAGCACCCACAGTCCACTTGCTGATATGCAAATTGAAGATGTCACTGTTGAAGTACAACAGGATGAGGATACTGGTGTAGCTGGCGCTGAGGAGGAAGTTGGCGTGGAGGATTCTGATGGTGATGTGGTTTGTTTAAATCAGGCTCCGGGGGAGACAGTTGTTGTCCGTGGGATGAAAAAGCCCATCACGGTCATGCCTGGGCAGAAGACCAAACATTCCACCTCTTTGGTCTGGCAATATTTCTATCCAAATCCGGACAACAACTGTCTTGCCATATGTACCTTATGTAAAGGTGGAATAAGTAGGGGTAGGGACGTTAACCACCTAGGAACATCCTCCCTTATACGGCACCTGCAGCGCGTTCATAATAAGTTACTGTCAAGCTCAGAAACTTTGGCTAAGACCGTAAGCAGTCCAGGGACACCTAAATCCCGTTGTCCTGTTGTATCCAAGCGCCTGCAAACCACACCGTCAACTCCCTCCTCGTCAATTTCCTCATTAGTCAGGATCGGAAGTAGTCCTGCAGGCCATGTCACTGGCATGACTGACTCTTCTATCCAGGATTCCTCCGGAGGATCCTGCATTGCTACGCCTCCTGCTGCTGTTGCTGCTGCTGGGAGTCGTTCATCATCCCAGAGAGGAAGTAGGAACACCACTACTTTTACTAAACAATTGACTCTCCCAACAGTCCTTAGCGAGGAGGATGAAGTACAACAGCAGTCATCCTGAAGCAAAACGTATAACTGAGGCCTTGACTGCTATGTTGGTGTTAGACGTGCGTCCGGTATCCGCCATTAGTGCAGTGGGATTTAGACAATTGCTGGAGGTAGTGTGTCCCCGGTTCCAAATCCCGTCTAGATTCCACTTCACTAGGCAGGCGATACCGAGACTGTACAGAAACGTCAGAAAAAGTGTCCTCAGTGTCCTGAAAAATGCCGTTGTACCCAATGTCCACTTAATCTTTCTCTTATATATCTCCCAGCTTCCCAAATTTCTTCTCTCTCTCCCAGCTTCCCCTCTTTCTACTATGTCTCTCCCGTCTCCCCCTATTCCTCCTCTCTCTCCCATCTCCTCCTATTCCTTCTCTCTCTTTCCCAGGTTCCGCTCTTTCTCCTTTGTCTCTATCGTCTCCCCCTATTCCTTTTCTCTCTCCCAGGTTCCCCTTTACCTCTTATGTCTCTCCCGGCTTCCCCTATTCCTTCTCTCTCTCTCCCAGCTACCCCTATTTCTCCTATGCCTCTCCCGACTTCCCCTATTACTCTTTTCTTTCTCAACTTTCCTATTCCTTCTTTCTCTTTCCTAGGTTCCCTTTTTTCTCCTATGTCTCTTCCGTCTCCCCCTATTCCTCCTCTCTCTCTCCCAACTTCCCCTCTTTCTACTATGATTCTCCCGTCTCCCCTATTCCTCCTTTCCCAGCTTCCCCTCTTTCTCCTATGTCTCTCCCATCTCCCCCTATTCCTCCACACTCTCCCAGCTTCCCCTCTTTCTCCTGTCTTGCCCATCTCCCCCTATTCCTCCTCTCTTTCCCAGCTTCCCGTCTTTCTCCTATGCATCGCCCAGCTTCCCAAATTTCTTCTCTCCCAGCTTCCACTCTCTCCTATGTCTCTCCCATCTCCCCCTATTCCTCCTCTCTCTTCTGTCTCCCCCTATTCCTTCTCTCTCTTTCCTAGGTTCCCATCTTTCTCCTTTGTCTCTCCCATCTCCCCCTATTCCTCCTCTCTCACAGCTTCCCCTCTTTCTCCTATGTCTCTCCAGTCTCCCCCTATTCCATCTCTCTCCCAGCTCCCCCTATTTCTCCTATGTCTCTCCCATTACTCTTATTCCTCCAATCTCTCTCCCATCTCCCCCAATTCCTTCTCTCTCTTTCCCAGGTTCCCCTCTTTCTCCTATGACTCTCCCATCTCCCCCCTATTCCTACTCTCTATCCCAGCTTCCCCTCTTTCTCCTATGTCTCTTCCGTCTCCCCCTATTCTTCCTCTCACTCCCGTCTCCTCCTATTCCTTCTCTCTATTTCCCAGGTTCCGCTCTTTCTCCTATGTCTCTCCCATCTCCCCCTTCCTCTTCTCTCTCCCAGGTTCCCCTTTATGTTTTATGTCTCTCCTGGCTTCCCCTATTCCTTCTCTCTCTCTCCCAGCTTCCCCTATTTCTCCTATGTCTCTCCTGTCTCCCCCTATTCCTCTTCTCTCTCCCATCTCCCCCTATTCATTCTCTTTTTTCCAGGTACCCCTCTTTCTCCTATGCCTCTCCCATCTCCCCCTATTCCTCCTCTCTCTTTCCCAGCTCCCCCTATTTCTCCTATGTCTCTCATCTTTCCCTATTCCTTCTCTCTTTCCTAGGTTCCTCTTTCTCTTATGTCTCTCCCATATCCCCCTATTCATCCTCTCTCTCCCCCAACTTCCCCTCTTTCTACTATGTCTCTCCCGTCTCCCCTTATTCTTCCTCTCTCTCTCTCTCCCAACTTCCCCTCTTTCTCCTATGTCTCTCCCATCTCTCCCTCTTCCTCCTCTCTCTTAGCTTCCCCTTTCTCCTATGTTTCTCCCATCTCCCCCTATTCCTCCTCTCTCTTGCAGCTTCCCCTCTTCCTCCTATGTCTCTCCTGGCTTCCCCTCTTCCAGCTTCCCCTATTCCTCCTCTCTCTCTCGTCTTGCCCAATTCCTTCCTACTCTCTCCCAGCTCCCTTCTCCTATGTCTTTTCCGGTCTCCCCAATTCCTTCTCTCTCACTCGGCTTCCCTTATTCCTTCTTTCTCTCCCAGCTCACCCTATTTCTCCTATGTCTCTCTAGCTTTCCCAATTCCTCCTCTCTTTCTCCCGTTTCAACCTGTTCCTTCACTCTTTCTCCTGGCTCTCCCTATTTCTTCTCTCTCTCTTTCCACTCTCCTATGTCTCTCCTGGCTCCCCATTGTCGAAGCTGGATAATTGGCTGAGACAAGATCAGTTTAAAATTGGATCGCAGCGATGCCATCTTACAACTGGCTGCAAGACGCCATCTTGGACTTGAGAATGCAAGATGCCATTTTGCGAATGGCCGCCTAAGCGCCATTTTAGATAAACTCACACTTTAGTACATGTGGCGATATTACTATTAGCATCATGCGATTGCATCGTTCACCATTTCTCATACACAAATTAATAAGCACAATTGCGCTGTTAACTAGTCGCATATTAGCGAATGCATAAGATCCTGTATGAAAACGCTGAATATTAGCTTCATGCACACACATCTGCCCCAAGTTAACTAGCATCTTTACATCAAACCCCACATACTCACACATTACATATTCACATACAAGGTTCCATAAGCTTTACGGTATAAGATTCAAGTATGCACATTTACTATAATTGCTATGAAATAAAGATTATTTCGTAACTAAGGTTTTATACGTGATAAGTAAGCCAGCCATGTTTGGTATTTTCGTAGTATGTGGATTGGGTCTTATAGGGCGCACAAATGGTGTTCCTTACAAACTTGGTGGTACAGTACTTGAAAATAAATAAAGTTGCATGAATGGTTGGATTGTACGTGTTTATTATGTTATAAATATGATAAAATGGGATAAAAAGGTACACATATATAAATAGATAATCGTAATGACATGTAAAAATATATATTAGAAATGTGGATAGCAGCAGTTTAACAATTGGATGTTCCGTTTGCTTTCAATGGTAACTCATAATGATGTATACCAATTGCCAATAAAAATATTGGCAATTGGTATACATCATTATGAGTTACCATTGAAAGCAAGCGGAACATCCAATTGTTAAACTGTTGCTATCCACATTTCTAATATATATTTTTACATGTCTTTACGATTATTTATATATGTGTACCTTTTTATCCTATTTTATCATATTTATAACATAATAAACACGTACAATCCAACCATTCATACAACTTTATTTATTTTCAAGTACTGTATCACCTAGTTTGTAAGGAACACCATTTGTGCGCCCTATAAGACCCAATCCACATAATACGTTTATACCATAGTGATCTAGAAAGGGATCACGGAGGTCTGTGGCAGCCTTCTCCCACCCCCTTTTTACTTTTCCTCCCCCTCTCTGTTTCCCATTGCAACTAAGGAGATAGCGCAGATACACCCCCATTCTTTAATGTTTGGTATTGTACTGATGCGTACTCTCTCAACAGTATTCCGGTAATATCGATGGAGAGATCACAACATGCATTCTCAACTTATGGGCCGCAGTGATTTCAAGCAACAAAATGTACATTATATGAACAACTGTTAGGATTTGCATGAGCCGGGAAACCAGAGACCTCCAGTTGTTAGAGGCTGGACTATGTCTATTTGAACCAACCTGCTAAATTCCTTGTAACATGTGCCCTCTCCTTTAGGACCAATGGTATTAGCAACAAACTTCTCTATTGTGTTGTTTATTCTTGGGGGGTATAAATATGTGTGCTCTGACCCTGGGTTCCTAGTCTTCATGCTGAATGCTGATTGACGGGGGGTTTCTTGCTGATGCCTAACATCTGGACCAGAGAGCGCTGTGTATGTATAATTGTACTTGGGTCTGTATAATCTCTTTGCGCTAAGATTATATGAGGATCATAGCGTGTAACTGCTGTACTTTTACTTGAAAAATACTTTGTGCTTTGGAACCACAGGTTCTAGGTCTGGAGTCTTTATTTACTGTATGACTGCATACGCAAATTAGCGTCGTCCTTAGAGATTTATAGGCAGGATATTAGAAGGTATAGATAGGGGTATATAGAGGTTCAAAGGCAGTATCGTTAGTTGGGTGCTCGTAGTGAAGTCACTTACCCACTCACACGGCACTTACGGTTATCGATTTCTCACCAAAGGGTGGAGTTACCTGCAACCGCTTGGTGCTGAGAGATCGCTACCCATTTTCGTGTGAGCCAGGGACGCTGACTAGAATCCAGGGACAAGAGAGGAAAAAGTTTGTTTTCCTTTGTTGATAGAACCTAACATTTAAAGGGGTGCAGCAGTATTGAACACGCGGCTGAGTCGCAGTTTTGCGCACAGTAAAGACGCACTTTTGTGTACGCAGCTAAAGGATGTCATACCGTTGTGTGGTAGTCGCATTATTGTGTATGCGACTGGTCGCACAATAGCATATACGTACTTCCGTTTGTGCTGCCACGTGTTTAAACAAAGCCGCTGAGGTTTACATTCTTTTCAATTGTTGTCCATATCCGGGTTAACGTGTATTTTTCTGCGCAGGAAAACAGTGTGTAACAGTGAGTATTTGTTGGTAGGGGTAACTTGTTCCCTAAAGTTAGAGGTACCTTATGACCTTTAAGGGCTAAGTGCTAGCCGCTCGGTAAGCAGCTTACCGTTCTATACACAGTAGCAGGTGTACATGTTGTCTTTGTTGTAGAGAGGTGCGTGGAAGTAGCCGACTTAAACTTCCATATTTGTGGAAGTTGCCTTCTTAAATCTTATCCGGGTGGGTGGAGTAGCCTTCTTCAAATCTTCACAGGTGTGTGGGCGCTGCCGTTAAATCGTCCACAGGTAAGTGAAAGTATCTTGACTGTCATTCACCAGTTTAAATCTTTATTGAAAAACATAGGAGTTGTCTCAGAATGGGGGCCATGCAAACAATAGAGATGTTAGACAATGATGTGCTGCTAATGGAAGCGCCGTTTGGATCGTCCCATCGTATTATGCATAGTAAGTATGGTACTTATGCAATAAGGTATTGTGATGTATGGTTTAAAATGATGATGAAGAGTGTTAGACCGTTTCACAGAATTGGTAGTTTTGATAAAGATGTATTAGATAATGTCCGGGATCACATCAGTCTGATGTGCTCCAGAGAGAAAAAGGTAAAATATTATGAATGTTTAAAGTTGTGGCAGCATGAAGTAGATGCGTGGCTTAAAAATGCTCAAGCTACGCAAACTAGCGTTGCAAGCGCATTGCCAGAGAATACATCCGCGATGCTGAATTGCAATGCAGGCGAGCAGCAAAATGGCGCACACGTGCAGCAAGGTAGCGTTGTGGAAGGTATTGCCAGCAGTTCACGCGCACCACCCCCACCTTATGTGGATGGAGGTGCAAGTACAGTTATCAAAAATACCCATAAAAATGTAACAAGCAATTTGTACCCTCTCTTAAGCAACTATAAAGAAAATGTTCATGATGTGGATGATGAGCCTATTGTAATGTCTGCCACTTCCCATGCTGTACAAATGATAGATGTTACGCCACGACAATCACGAGTGGTGCCACCATCTCCATCGGTAACAGCAAGGGAAGTGCTAACACCCTCTGCACCCATAGAGGAACTTGTTAATACCATATGTAGCAGCAACAGATTAAGCCCCTAGCCAAGTAACAAGGTCAAAGGTAGCAGCGCTACCGGTCTGCATCCCATTCGGACAATAACTGTTCCGAATGGGAATGCAGATGTGAACGGTGTAGTGCCCATGAGGGAAGTGGTAATCCATTGTCCTTGGACAAGAGCAGAACTAAATTCCATCATAAATGATTTCCCTGATCCCAAAAAGGAACTAGCCAAATGTCAGAGATTTTTGATGAGTTTGGGTAGTTCTCATGAGCCAACTAATAAAGATTGGTGGGTGGAGTTAAGGGCCTGTCTACCACGCAATACCAACGTGATAAAATTTATCACGGATTGTATATTGGATGGTGACGTTCTCTTAACGGACCAAGTAAACCAAGGTAACATTTCCCGCATTGTAACTCAATTGGGTATATATTTTCTGGTAGTAGTTAACTGGAACAAAATTTTCACCATAAAGCAAAAGGAGAGTGAATTTGCAGAAGAGTATTGCGACCGGGCTCTGCAGGCTATCACCCAGTACACTGGGATAGAAGATATTAAAGATAGTACTCACCACAGGGGAATGATAGTCACAGTACTCATGGACGGTCTTAAGGAAAACTTAAAGACTCGGGTTCAGACCTCACAACCTGGCTGGAGGGGAGTCACAATAGATACACTCATAGAATCTGCCATAGAACATGATAAGAACATCTCAAAGAAGAGAGAGACCCAGAGTGAAAAACTAATGGCTGTCAGTATTCAAGCTCTGGAAGGAATGATGGTAACATCACAGCTAACAGACACACTTGCATCTACACACACACCTACACCTGAACAGTTATATGCCCTCACTAATCCCACACAACAGCAAACAGCTCTATTCTACTAACCCTACACAACCACAGGTCCCGCACTACTCACAAACTTCATATCCCCCACAATACCCTTATCCTCCATATCCCTACCCATATCCACCACCTCTTCCCCCTGCTCAAACCTCACAACAACCCGTGTCTTCATCCGATCCACGAATATGTTTTAATTGTAACCAGCCAGGACATTTAAGTAGAACCTGCAGAGTAAAAAGGGTAGGACCCCCAAACCAGAGAGTACCTGGATATCCCCATAAGGGATACGCAGAGACCAGCAAATATCCAGCAAGCACCAGCCCCAATTGTGGCCGTTAATGCTTTTTTGGAGAATGGTAGCCAATGCTAGGGGTCAGGTCATACCTGTAGTCTACAGATAGTCAGGTTAACGGGAAGTACTAGGGAAGAACCGGTCATGATGGTTGATGTAGCTGGTACTGAATATCCTTTTTTTGTAGACACAGGGGCGACCAGGTCAGTGATAAAATCTCACGTTAATTTACAGGTGACCAATGAGACAGTAATAAAATCTCACGTTAATTTACAGGTGACCAATGAGACAGTAAAAACAATGGGTGTAACAGGTAAAGTGCAACATTATCCTTTAACAAAGACCACAGAAGTTACTATTGGGCCGTTGCATACCAGGCATTCTTTCCTTCTGATATAAATAGAAATTTCACGCTCCAATGAAAGGATATATAAAATAACCTTTGAAAATTACAATATTACCCTCCTTCTTTGTTCCAAAACAATTTCTTATTTCTTATTTGATCCTTGAATTTTCTGACAAGAGAGGGATTTTCTTTCCCGAATATGCAAAATAAAATTTACACAAACAAAAAGTCTTATAGTGTAGTAGGTTTAAAATAATAAGTTCTTTTAAAAGGATAGATAAGAGGAGTCCCGGTATCAAAGCAGGTGCTTTATGTGTCCAATTCTGAACAGGAAAATCACCCACATGTGATTAATATCAGACGGATGTGATGCTCACTTTTATGCTTACATATAACATACAGCTCCGTTTATATAAAGGTTTCTTTATCCCCGTGTCGTCTTTACAGATATCATTTAAAACACCTCGTGTAAATGACAATGACTCACTTTAAATGCTTACATTAATCCAGCACAGTAAATTCCCATAACGGTTTCTTTAATATCAATCCAAAAGCAACCTCCAAGAATAGTACTCGAAATCCAAAAAGTATTATTGGTTATTTATTGAGACTATTATCTCCAAGAAGTGATATCAAATACAAGAAAAATAACAATAAAATTCAGCTGCCATTAATAAGAGTAAACCATATCAGTCACAAATATATGAAAAAACTAGTCTGGGATACACCGAAGATGAACAAGGGGGCCCCACCGTTCTCACCCCGTGTCCCCAGATAGAGGTACTCAGGTTATTTTCTTCCCAACGAGCAAAAAGCACCTCACCACCAACGCGTTTTGACTGTTCTTTAGTCTTTATCAAGGTGGAAGTGCAGTGGTCGGATGCTCCTTTTATTCTAAAATAAGTCCCACCCCTCCAATTGGGGTTAGAACCCCGCCATATTCATAGCTGTTCTTTATAAACCCCATACATAAAGTTAATTATAATAAACATCTGAACAACATTAAAAAATCAATTTTATAAAAGAGTATTCTTTAAAACACTTTTCTTACTACATAATCAATTTTGGTTGCCATAGCGTAGGATGTATTTTACCTCTAGTGTCCTAATAATCTGCCGGATATTACCTCGTAATGACGCGGGTCCCCCGTTGCCAAGGCAACACGCGGCAAACAACGGGTGACAAGTTTTAACTCTGTAATTATTAATACACTTACCGCATGTCTACTTTAGCATAACGTGGGTCCCCGATTATCCGGGTAGCTCACGTAAATAACTAATTAAAGAAAATGGGATCACTTTTAAAAATGGGTAGGAACTTCCGGTATGCGTTCCAATATGCATTCCACCGTCTCGTCAGGTGGAGCGTAAATGAGGTTGTCTAGGCAGCTCTCATAGTCAACTGTATAACTTTTAAAATGGGTGGATATTACATCCCATATTGCAAATTAATTTAATATTATAAGCAGCAGTTCTCATACTCAAAAACATTTAAAATTACTGCTTATAAATAAATATAATAAAAATCAATATATCATGACCAAATTTACAAAAACCACTTGATTTCAAAATCAGCGTTTAGGCCAGAAGGTACCAAAGTTTTAATATCATGAATGAATTTAATTTCATTTTGAGCTAAAGATGTACTACTATTTTTCTTCCTCCAATTGCCTTCTATTTTTTTAATCCCAATTACTAATGAAATGGAATCAATAGAACATTTATGGACTTCTCTGAATGATTGGATAAATTGTGCTTCTCAAAGCCCTTTTTGATATTTCTACAGTGTTCTCCCCATCTCTCACGTAATAAACGTGATGTTCTTCCTACATACTGGAGATTGCAACTGCATTGTATCAAGTAAATACAGTTTTTGCTGTTGCAGGTCATGAAATCTGTTATCTTAAAGACCTGTCCATTCGATGTAGATTTAAAATCCATTACTTTGCGGGGTGTTTTATCATGTGCTTTACACATAATGCAAGCCCCGCATCTATGGAAGCCAGTTGTTTTGATACGTCCATTCCGTTTTTCTGGAATGGCGCTTTTTACCAGTCGCTTTTTCAAATTTCGGGCTTTTCTATAGATAAAGGATGGGTATTCTGGGATCACCTGCTTAAGAATCGGATCTCTTGTTAAAATGTGCCAATGTTTCCTTATAATTTTTTCTATATTTTTATATTGTCGATTAAATTGGGTAATGAATGGCAACATCATCTTATTTGACATATCATCTTTTTCTTTATATTCTAAAAGACTTGATCTATTTTGACTCTTTATACCTTCTACTGTCTCCTCTATTTTATTTGCAGCATAACCTTTATCCACAAACCTCTTTTTCATTTCATCGACCTGAATGTTAAATATTTCAGGTTCAGAACAATTTCTTCTTACTCTCTGTATTTGGCTTTTGGGTACCCCCTTGAGCCATGTTGGATGATGATTACTAGAGATCAGAATATAAGTATTATTATCTGTGGATTTGATGTAGTTCTTAGTCTGTATAATTCCATTCTTTATATATATACACAGATCTAAAAAATTGACCTTTCACTACTTTTCTCAATTGTAAGGGATATATTATATGTATTGATATTAAGTTCATCGCAGAAAATATTCAAATCGCTTTCATTGCCATGCCATATAAAGATATCATCTATATAGCGTTTCCATAATTTTACATTTGTCTCATATAAAATATTAGTCCAGATATAATTATCTTCCCAGAAGGACATGAACATATTAGCGTACGCTGGGGCAAACCGTGTGCCCATAGCAGTCCCCTGGATCTGCAGGTAGAAGCGACCTTTGAACCAGAAAAAATTATTTTCCAAAATGAAATTAATTGCTTCTCCCAAAAACATAATTTTTCCTTCCGTCATATCACTCTTCTGTAAATGGTATTTTACTGCTTCCAAGCCTTGTTGGTGATTTATAATCGAGTAGAGGGAGCACACATCTGCAGTCACCAATATGTCTCCCTCTTCCCAAATTACATCCTTAAGGCAGTTCAAAATATTAATTGTATCCTTAAGGTATGATTTTATTTTAACCACTTCTGGTTGGAGATGATGATCCACATATTTTGATAAATTTGCTGAGACAGAATCCGTACCCGCCACAATTGGCCTGCCTGGAGGATTAATTAAATCCTTGTGGATTTTGGGCAGTATATAAAATACAGGTATTGTAGGATTATTATTAATAATAAATCCTTTACCTTTTCTGAAATAATACCCAAATCCACATATTTATTAACAATCCGATCCAAAGTATTTTCTATTTTTTTACTAGGATCACCTCTCAAAAGTTTATATGTTGCCCTATCGTTCAACTGTCTCAAGGCTTCTTTTTCATAATCATTCTTATCAAAAACTACAATACTCCCACCCTTATCCGCTTGTTTAATCACAAAACTTTCATCTTTCTCTAGGGATTTTATTGCTTCCCGTTCCAGTTTACTCAGATTTGGATATCTTTTCCATCCAGATTTCATCTTCTCCAACCAATTTATTAAAAGTTTCTATGAAACAACCTCTCATATGGGTCGGGTTGAATGAAGATTTGGGTTTGAAAACATCACGTATTTCTGAACTGGCCTCTTTTTGGGTGAGAAAGTATCATTTTAAAGTCACATTTCTTATAAATTTCTGCAACTCCACATAGGTATTAAATTTGTTTATTTTATTGTCAGGGGCATATTTTAGACCTTTTTGTAAAACAGATAATTCGTCCTTACTCAGGATTTTATTACTTAGATTAAACACTCTATTGTCTGGTTGATCTCTATCTAATTCAGAGGTGGTTTGTGAGGGGGAAGATGTAGTTGGATTACCATCTTCATTTATATTCCTTTTTCTCTTACTTTTCCCTTTCTTTGCTCTCCTCTTTCTTTTGTAATAAATTACCTTCTTTGATAGGTCCTCTTCCTCTCTCTCCCTAAAAAATCCCTCTCTGTCAGAGCTTCAAATCTATTTTTATTCCTAAAGGGAGTATGTGAGTCTTGATCACCTTCATTCCATTCGTCTGTTACAAGGAAGGTTCCCAGATTAGATCTTCTATTTATAGATGGAAAATTATCGTTCATTTTCCTACTCGTTTGCTCCTTTGGTTTCTCTCTATATCTTTTGTCATACTTATCATTTCTCCCATATTTATGATATCTTTCATCTTTCCTCCTATTATACTTTGGTGTCTCCCATGTACCTCTAGTATCTTCCTTATATGTATTCTTCCTATATGGGAAAATTCTAGGTTCCTTCCAAAATTTATTTTTTCTTTTTGATTCCAAATGCCTTGGTTCCTCACTAAATATACTAGAAGTGCAACTACAACTTCGTTCTCTATGATTTCCCCTATTTACCTCCTCTCTACTCATTTTCTCTACAAATTGTTTATCCCTAAAGTATTTCCTCTGTTTACGTAATATTATCTCTTTTTCTTTAGTTTTAATTTTTTCCTCCAATGAGGTTTCCAAGTTTCCAAGTTTTTATAACCAGAAAAAAGGTCTAAAATATGCCCCTGACAATAAAATAAACAAATTTAATACCTATGTGGATTTGCAGAAATTTATAAGAAATGTGACTTTAAAACGATACTTTCTCACCCAAAAAGAGGCCAGTTCAGAAATACGTGATGTTTTCAAACCCAAATCTTCATTCAACCCGACCCATATGAGAGGTTGTTTCATAGAAACTTTTAATAAATTGGTTGGAGAAGATTTGGAGAAGATGAAATCTGGATGGAAAAGATATCCAAATCTGAGTGAACTGGAACGGGAAGCAATAAAAACCCTAGAGAAAGATGAAAGTATTGTGATTAAACAAGTGGATAAGGGTGGGAGTATTGTAGTTTTAGATAAGAATGATTATGAAAAAGAAGCCTTGAGACAGTTGAACGATAGGGCAACATATAAACTTTTGAGAGGTGATCCTAGTAAAAAAAAGAAAATACTTTGGATCGGATTGTTAATAAATATGTGGATTTGGGTATTATTTCAGAAAAGGAAAAAGGATTTATTATTAATAATAATCCTACAATACCTGTATTTTATATACTGCCCAAAATCCACAAGGATTTAATTAATCCTCCAGGCAGGCCAATTGTGGCGGGTACAGATTCTGTCTCAGCAAATTTATCAAAATATGTGGATCATCATCTCCAACCAGAAGTGGTTAAAATAAAATCGTACCTTAAGGATACAATTAATATTTTGAACTGCCTTAAGGATGTAATTTGGGAAGAGGGAGACATATTGGTGACTGCAGATGTGTACTCCCTCTACTCGATTATAAATCACCAACAAGGCTTGGAAGCAGTAAAATACCATTTACAGAGAGTGATATGACGGAAGGAAAAAGTATGTTTTTGGGAGAAGCAATTAATTTCATTTTGGAAAATAATTTTTTCTGGTTCAAAGGTCGCTTCTACCAGCAGATCCAGGGGACTGCTATGGGCACACGGTTTGCCCCAGCGTACGCTAATATGTTCATGTCCTTCTGGAAAGATAATTATATCTGGACCAATATTTTATATCAGACAAATGTAAAATTATGGAAACGCTATATAGATGATATCATCTTTATATGGCATGGCAATGAAAGCGATTTGAATATTTTCTGCGATGAACTTAATAGTAATACATATAATATATCCCTTACATTTGAGAAAAGTAGTGAAAAGGTCAATTTTTTAGATCTGTGTATATATATATAAAGAATGGAATTATACAGACTAAGAACTACATCAAATCCACAAATAATAATACTTATATTCCGATCTCTAGTAATCATCATCCTACATGGCTCAAGGGGGTACCCAAAAGCCAAATACAGAGAGTAAGAAGAAATTGTTCTGAACCTGAAATATTTAACATTCAGGTCGATGAAATGAAAAAGAGGTTTGTGGATAAAGGTTATGCTGCAAATAAAATAGAGGAGACAGTAGAAGGTATAAAGAGTCAAAATAGATCAAGTCTTTTAGAATATAAAGAAAAAGATGATATGTCAAATAAGATGATGTTGCCGTTCATTACCCAATTTAATGGACAATATAAAAATATAGAAAAAATTATAAGGAAACATTGGCACATTTTAACAAGAGATCCGATTCTTAAGCAGGTGATCCCAGAATACCCATCCTTTATCTATAGAAAAGCCCGAAATTTGAAAAACCGACTGGTAAAAAGCGCCATTCCAGAAAAACGGAATTGACGTATCAAAACAACTGGCTTCCATAGATGCGGGGATTGCATTATGTGTAAAGCCCATGATAAAATACCCCGCAAAGTAATGGATTTTAAATCTACATCGAATGGACAGGTCTTTAAGATAACAGATTTCATGACCTGCAACAGCAAAAACTGTATTTACTTGATACAATGCAGTTGCAATCTCCAGTATGTAGGAAGAACATCACGTTTATTACGTGAGAGATGGGGAGAACACTGTAGAAATATCAAAAAGGGCTTTGAGAAGCACAATTTATCCAATCATTTCAGAGAAGTCCATAAATGTTCTATTGATTCCATTTCATTAGTAATTGGGATTAAAAAAATAGAAGGCAATTGGAGGAAGAAAAATAGTAGTACATCTTTAGCTCAAAATGAAATGAAATTCATTCATGATATTAAAACTTTGGTACCTTCTGGCCTAAACGCTGATTTTGAAATCAAGTGGTTTTTGTAAATTTGGTCATGATATATTGATTTTTATTATATTTATTTATAAGCAGTAATTTTAAATGTTTTTGAGTATGAGAACTGCTGCTTATAATATTAAATTAATTTGCAATATGGGATGTAATATCCACCCATTTTAAAAGTTATACAGTTGACTATGAGAGCTGCCTAGACAACCTCATTTACGCTCCACCTGACGAGACGGTGGAATGCATATTGGAACGCATACCGGAAGTTCCTAACCATTTTTAAAAGTGATCCCATTTTCTTTAATTAGTTATTTACGTGAGCTACCCGGATAATCGGGGACCCACGTTATGCTAAAGTAGACATGCGGTAAGTGTATTAATAATTACAGAGTTAAAACTTGTCACCCGTTGTTTGCCGCGTGTTGCCTTGGCAACGGGGGACCCGCGTCATTACGAGGTAATATCCGGCAGATTATTAGGACACTAGAGGTAAAATACATCCTACCCTAGTGACGAAAACGGAGTGAAGTAGGATTGGCTGAGAACACGAGTCGCTATGGCAACCAAAATTGATTATGAAGTAAGAAAAGTGTTTTTAAAGAATACTCTTTTATAAAATTGATTTTTTAATGTTGTTCAGATGTTTATTATAATTAACTTTATGTATGGGGTTTATAAAGAACAGCTATGAATATGGCGGGGTTCTAACCCCAATTGGAGGGGTGGGACTTATTTTAGAATAAAAGGAGCATCCGACCACTGCACTTCCACCTTGATAAAGACTAAAGAACAGTCGAAACGCGTTGGTGGTGAGGTGCTTTTTGCTCGTTGGGAAGAAAATAACCTGAGTACCTCTATCTGGGGACACGGGATGAGAACGGTGGGGCCCCCTTGTTCATCTTCGGTGTATCCCAGACTCGTTTTTTCATATATTTGGTACTGATATGGTTTACTCTTATTAATGGCAGCTGAATGTTATTGTTATTTTTCTTGTATTTGATATCACTTCTTGGAGATAATAGTCTCAATTAATAACCAATAATACTTTTTTGGATTTCGAGTACTATTCTTGGAGGTTGCTTTTGGATTGATATTAAAGAAACCGTTATGGGAATTTACAGTGCTGGATTAATGTAAGCATTTAAAGTGAGTCGTGCAGCTATTGTCATTTACACGAGGTGTTTTAAATGATATCTGTAAAGACGACACGGGGATAAAGAAACCTTTATATAAACGGAGTTGTATGTTATATGTAAGCATCAAAGTGAGCATCACATCCATCTGATATTAATCACATGTGGGTGATTTTCCTGTTCAGAATTGGACACATAAAGCACCTGCTTTGATACCGGGACTCCTCTTATCTATCCTTTTAAAAGAACTTATTATTTTAAACCTACTACACTATAAGACTTTTTGTTTGTGTAAATTTTATTTTGCATATTCGGGAAAGAAAATCCCCCTCTTGTCAGAAAATTCAAGGATCAAATAAGAAATAATAAATTGTTTTGGAACAAAGAAGGAGGGTAATATTGTAATTTTCAAAGGTTTTTTTATATATCCTTTCATTGGAGCGCGAAATTTCTATTTCTATTTGTTTGTAATCTATGTATCCAGTTTGATAATGCTGGAAGAAAATTTTCTGGCTGCTCCTATCTTTGCTCTAAGGTTTGACAAAATTTGTGTATTTATTCTTTCCTTCTGGCTGCTGCAGCTCCTACTAACCTGCTGGGTAGAGACTTGTTATGTAATATGGGATGTATTATATATTGCACCCCTCATGGTGTATTTTTAGATATCCCTGTGAGAGTTGCGCACGAGGTGTGGGATATGTTGGACACTCCCCAAAGGATAATGTATCATTCTACCAGTCTAAATGAAAATCCATCCCAGGTAGATCAAGTGTTGACCCAAATTCCAGATTCCCTTTGGACTAAGGATGGACAGGACACTGGATTAATGGCAAACGTAAACCCAGTAATGGTAAATTTAAAAAGTGGTAGGCAAGCTCCAAAAATTCCCCAGTACCCACTAAAACAGGAGGTAGAATTAGGGGTTTTTCCAATAATTGAGCGATTATTGCAACAGGTAATTTTAGTTTGTACAGCTAGTATAGCCAACAGTCCCATCTTTCCGGTGAAGAAGAGTGGTGGGAGGGGTTATAGGCTGGTACAGGACCTTAGAGGTGTTAATAAGGTAGTAGAGAGCCAATTCCCCATGGTGCCAAATCCAGCTGTCATTCTTATGCAGATCCCTCCAAACGCAACCCATTTCACTGTCATTGACCTCTGTTCTGCTTTCTTCTCTGTGCATCTCCACCCTGACTGTCAGTATCTATTCGCATTTACATACAGAGGTGTGCAATATACATGGACACGGTTGCCCCAAGGTTTCATAGACAGCCCCAGTATCTTTTCTCAGGCATTGCACAACTGTTTACAATCTTTTCAACCTGCAAATGGATCTGTTCTAATTCAATATGTGGACAATTTATTGCTGTGTTCTGACTTGTTTATGTCAGGTTTGAATGATACTAAACTTTTGTTGCTTCATCTCTCGCATACAGGACACAAGGTGGCTAAGGACAAACTACAGCCGTGTCAATCCAGAGTAAAATATTTGGGACACTGCCTAACCCAGGGTTTACGACATCTTACAATGGATAGAATCCAGGCCATACAGAACATGACACTGCCGCAGAATCAACAGCAAATTCGTACCTTCTTGGGAATGTGTGGATATTGTAGAATGTGGATCCCAGGTTTTTCTATTTTGGCCTTGCCTTTACAGGACTTAATCTCTTCCTCAAAGCCCGATTGTGTCATACACACAGAGGAGTAAGAGCAGGCTTTCCTTAATCTTAAGGATAGTCTCACCAAGGCACCTGCATTGGGAATACCTGATTATGAAAAACCTTTTGATTTGTATTGTACGGAAGCCGATGGTTGTGCTGCAGGTGTCCTTACACAAAAACATGGTGATGCCAGTAGTCCCGTAGCATACTACAGTGCCCAATTGGACACTGTGGCGAGATCACTCCCCACCTGTTTGAGAAGTGTAACAGCTACCGCTCTATTGGTGAGTAAAAGTGAGGACGTAGTATTGGGTCATGATATGATTGTCTATACTCCCACACTGTATCTGCTCTGCTGAACTCTGCTCAAACCAGACACGTCTCTTCGGCTAGGTTTACCAAATGGTAACTAGCTCTAATCGCACCTGCGAACATCACTGTTAAACGTTGCAGCACACTGAATCCAGCAACGTATTTACCATATGTACAACATGATGTACAAAGGGTGGAAGGAGACGAGTTGCTGGCGGAGGGTGAGTTCAGCAGACATAATGATACACACGATTGTATGGAATATCTGAATCAGACCTTTACTGCTAGACCTGACATACACAACACACCTTTAGAGAATGTAGATGTGACTTTTTACACAGATGGGAGTTGTCATAGACAAACAGACACAGGTGAATTATGTACAGGTTATGCTGTTGTAAATGACACAGACATCATAGAAGCCAAACCTCTTGGTCCTCCTCACTCAGCCCAGGTGGCAGAGTTAGTAGCACTAACTAGAGCGTGTGAACTGGCAGCAGGCAAATCTGCTAACATTTACACAGACTCGAGGTACGCGTTCGGGGTGGTGCACGATTTCGGGGCTCTATGGCGTCTGAGAAATTTTATGACAGCAGCAGGCACACCAGTTGCACATTCCCGACACATAAAACATCTTTTAGAAACAATCCAACTGCCCAAAGTGGTGGCAGTAATCAAGTGTAAAGCCCATACATGTGAGGATAACCCGGTGTCACTGGGCAACAACAGAGCCGATGAAGCTGCAAAATGGGCAGCAGGGTTAAAAATGTTTTCTCCCACTGAAAAAATTATGTCTTTCCAAACAATTGATATGCTGAAATCAATTGAGATGCAAAATTTGTGTTCAATTCAGGAAAAGTCCATTTGGAAGTCCAAGGGATGTGGGCAAGAGTCCTCTGGGCTCTGGATGGATAGACAAGGTAAGCCAGTAGCCCCCAAGGCATATTACACCAGCCTGGCAGAGGCAGCAAATGGTCTGACTCATCTGGGAAAACAAGGTATGTGCAAGTTGGTGAGAGCATACTGGTGCGCACAAGGTTTTTCTTCACAAGCAGAAAAGATAGCAATGTCCTGCCTGACCTGCTTGAGGAAGAACATTGAGAAAGCGATCCCTACTGAACCATCCCACATTCCACCTACTGATGGACCTTTCCAGGTAATACAAATTGATTTCATCCAATTACCACCCTGCAGGAATCTTAAGTATGTATTCGTGTGCACTGATGTATTTTCTAATTGGGTTGAGGCCTACCCAGCTGCCACTAATACTGCTGCATTTACTGCCATGAAAATAGTTCAGGAATTTGTATGCAGATACGGTATCCCTAAAATCATCGAGAGAGACAGGGGTTCTCATTTCACAGGTGATGTTTTTCAAAATATGTGTAAGCTGATGGGTATTAATAGTCGACTTCACACCCCCTACCGACCACAAGCCAGTGCCAAGGTAGAGAGGATGAACGGGACTATTAAAAATAAGTTAAGTAAAATCATGGCAGAGACTGGACTAGGTTGGCCAGAAGCATTACCGTTGGTCCTGCATAGTATAAGGACCATTCCCAGACCCCCTCTAAATCTGTCTCCCTTTGAAATACTGTTTGGTAGACAACCTCATTTGATTGTAAGTCCACAGGAAGAATTGAAAGGTAACAACGAGGTAACTGTAAAGTATCTTATATCAATGAGTAAGCAGTTAAAACAACAGCAGCAGAAACTGAAATTGTTGTCCAATGATATGCCTGAAACTAACTGTCATGGTGTTGAACCAGGAGAATATGTTAGGATCAGAAATTTCTTGCATTCAGGTTGTTTGACTGATCGGTGGGAAGGTCCGTACCAGGTGCTGCTGACAAGTACTACATCTTTGAAGGTGGCTGAGAGAGATACCTGGGTCCATTCCACTCACTGCAAAAAGGTCAATCAACCGGTGGAGAAACAAGTCGGAGACAAGACTGATAGCATGGACCTGTCGCTCGCGAACTTGTTCCGGGAGGACTGAAAAGGTTGTAGTGAGATACCTGAACTAAAAGAAATCTACAGGTCTTGTTGTGGCAATGGACGGGCCTGCTGTGTTAATTTTCATGTTCTCTTTTAGAGTGTTCATCATCCTGGTCGGTTCGGGAATGTCCGGTTTCTGTGAAGGGGGACCAATTGTGGAGAGGGGAGTTGATGGCAGTGCTGATGGAGTGGAGTCAGAAGGAGTGCAATGCCAATCAGGGGAGTGTCTGACCAATCTTAGTATTGTTATTGTTAAGAGAGCTGTTATTCCGGATACTCGGGGCGGTGTGGAGGTTTATTGTCTGGATTTCTGTATTTGTGAGCTTTGTGAGTCCCTAGTTGATGAGAATTGTATCCAGCGGTGCCTGCCTAAATATAACCCGTATTGGGGTGGGTATCCTTTAGAGGATTATCATAGCATGGTAGGCAAAGTGTTAAATCAAACTGATTGCTGGGTGTGTTCACATGTGCCACAGGGACAGCATAATGTAGGGTTGGTGCCATTTATGCTGAATATCACGGAAATTTTAGAATTACAGAAAGGGAAAACCTTGGATGGAAAATTCCTCTCATCCAAACCACCTCATTTCAAACTCTATCAATTCCAAGTAGATAGATCACTTTTGTGTTTAAACATAACCAACCCCAATAAACCCGGGAGTTGGGAAGTGACAGGGAATAATCAGATGATGACCTTCCCAGAAAGAGCTGATAATGAGTCCATAAACCATGATCTGTTATGCTCAATTAAATCTAGTGGGAGACATTTTAGGTACCGGTATGCATTGAGTTTCACCAAAGAAATTATTGGTAAGGTGCCAGATGGTTATTGTGCCAGAAACTTGCATGTACCAGGTGGAAGACCCAGAAATAGGATTCTTTGCAAGGGAAATGTGCTTAATGATAATGATGCATACCATTCATTATGTTCTCCCTGATAATGTATATTTTATATGTGGAAGAAAAGCGTATAAGTGGCTCTCCCCGAGTTCCGAAGGTGTGTGTAACCTGGGAAGAGTAGTCCCAGAAGTTATGACCCTCACACATGTTGAAATGCTTGGTATACATAAAAACACACCGTCTCCATATCTTCACACACAATATGAACACAGAGGCAAACAAAATATAATACCCCGTGACGTGCACAAAGCCACTCAGTTAATTAGTGAGACAACTGGCTTTCAAGTTTTAGTCACATTGGATCCCATCAGGATCGCTCGGGGTACATTAAACTTTAGATATATTCAGGAACTTGCTAAATTGATAGATAATATCACCGAGATGTATGATGACACATTCAGGTATACAGGGAGAGAATTGCAAGCGTACAAGAAAGAACTGGTACAACACAGGCTAGTGTTAAATTATTTAACTGCTGTTACTGGAGGGTATTGCGTAACGTTGGCCACCCAATTTGGAGTAAAATGCTGCACCTATGTCACCAATGATACCAGCGACCCCAAGGAGGTGATAGACCGAAAGATGGATGAAATTCTGCAGCTAAAATGGGAATTTCGTAAGAACCATAATGCTTCAGTGGCTGAAGTAGGGAAGAAGATAGAAGGATGGGTTTCATGGCTGAACCCAGTGAAATGGTTCTCAGGTCTAGGGGAATGGGTCCAGGAAGTGATCGCCAGCATCGGCAAATTCTTAATCCCTTATACTGATTGTCATCTTAATAATTGGCATATGTGTCCGGTGTGTTCCTATTGTGTTGAAGTGTGGAAAATGTAAAAATAGAGTAAAATGAAAGAACGAAATTATGATGATGGTCAGTATGAATAGCAAGGAAAATACAGAACTGCATTACAACCCTGAACTAGGAAATACCATCATTTAATGCATTATATTTAGACATGCATAGAATGTATTATTGAAATGTTATTTTAAAACAGATAATGTAAAGTCTCAAATTTCCCCTTCAAGACTGCCTTTATAGGACTGGTGTATCCCCACACCTTTCACATGATCTTCCAAAATCCACGGTGTGCGTATAATAGTAGTTTTATGTCCCCACTCAGAGACACATTATTGATGGATTAAGAACCACCTTGTGCCATCCCATAATAACACTAAATAGTATATAAATGTAAGCCTAAATTATATTTTAAAATCAGATTGTGATAGCATGTTGTTCGCTATCAAAGGGTGGACTGTCGAAGCTGGATAATTGGCTGAGACAGAATCTGTTTAAAATTAGACAATGAGACAAGATCAGTTTAAAATTGGATCGCAGCGATGCCATCTTGCGACTGGCCGCAAGACGCCATCTTGGAAATGAGATCGCAAGACGCCATTTTGCGAATGGCCACCTAAGCGCCATTTTAGGTAAACTCACACTTTAGTACATGTGGCGATATTACTATTAGCATCATGTGATTGCATCTTTCTCCATTTCTCATACACACATTAATAAGCACAATTGCGCTTTTAACTAGTCGCATATTAGCAAATGCATAAGATCCTGTATGAAAACGCTGAATATTAGCTTCATGCACACGCATCTGCCCCAAGTTAACTACCGTCTTTACATCAAACCCCACATACTCACACATTACATATTCACATACAAGGTTCCATAAGCTTTAAGGTATAAGATTCAAGTATGCACATTTACTATAATTGCTATGAAATAAAGAAAATTTTGTAACTAAGGTTTTATACGTGATAAGTAAGCCATGTTTGGTATTGTACTGATGCGTACTCTCTCAACAGTATTCCGGTAATATCGATGGAGAGATCGCAACATGCATTCTCAACTTATGGACCGCAGAGTTTTCAAGCAACAAAATGTACATTATATGAACAACTGTGTCTATTTGAACCAAACTGTTATATTCCTTGTAACATATGCCCTCTCCTTTAGGACCAATGGTATTAGCAACAAACTCCTCTATTGTGTTGTTTATTCCATGTTTAAATATGTGTGCTCTGACCCTGGGTTCCTAGTCTTCGTGCTGAATGCTGATTGACGAGGGGTTTCTTGCTGATGCCTAACATCTGGACAAGAGAGCGCTGCATATGTATAATTGTACTTGGGTCTGTATAATCTCTTTGCGCTAAGATTATATGAGGATCATAGAGTGTAACTGCTGTACTTTTACTTGAATAATACTTTGTGCTTTGGAACCACAGGTTCTAGGTTTGGAGTCTTTATTTACTGTATGACTGCGTATGCAAATTAGCGTCATCCTTAGAGGTTTATAGGCAGGATATTAGAAGGTATAGGCAGGGGTGTATATAGAGGTTCAAAGGCAGTATCGTTACCATATTCTCTCTCTACCCCAGTTCCTCCTATTCCTCCTCTCTCTCTCCTGGCTCTCCCCAATTCTCCTATGTTGGGTCCCCTCTTTCCTTCTCTCTCCCCAGCTGCCCAAATTCCTCCTCTCTTTTTCTCCTGGCTCCCCCTTTCCTCCTCTCTTTTTCCTGTCTCCCTCTATTTCTTTTAGTATGTTGCTATTTCAAACCTGCAGATCCATGTAGTATTAATATTAATTGTATACAATATATTGTTTATAATATTTCTATTTTATAATATTTGTTATGTGCAAATATTCATGTTTGTGAATAAGGGACACTATTGTGTGACATAATGTGAAAAAGGGACACTGACGTAATCTGAAAAGGGGACACTACTGTGTGTCATAACATGAAAAAGGGACACTACTGTCTGATGAAAGGTGAAAAAGGGCACTACTGTGTGATGTGAATAAGGGACACTACTGTGCAGTGTAGTATGATGAAGGGACACTACCATGTGGTGTAATGTGACTATGGGGCACTACAGTGTGACGTAATGTGAAAAAGGGACACTACTGTGTGACAATGTGAAAAAGAAACACTACTGTGTGACATAATGTGAAAAATTGGGTTGCTACGCCCCTTCCCAGCAAGATATCTGATTTTATCTGTGGATGGCGGTACACATGCTTTATTGTCAAAATGTGTAGTTACGGCTCTGCTTTGGTGTGCACAGATGTGTCCTCGACATTCAGCACCCCTGCCCTAAAAAAGTCCTACAGTGAACACTATCTAATCTTCTACAACTGCTAAACAAGGGCTTGGGAAAATGCCTTCCCATTTCTTTGTGTATGACCTACACCAGTGAAGTGCCAGCTTTACCTATAAATATCTGTCCAATCTGTCTGGTGGGAGAGAAAATCTGGTCCATTTTCTAGTTCTGGGAGCAAATATCTATTTTTATTTGCTCCCATACATTCCCAGATTTTCTGTCCCACCGCACAAATTGGACAGATATATCTATAGGTGTCTACACAGCTTAACAGAACCAACACGATACCAAATATTTGACTCCCCTGCAGGATGTGCTCTGTTGAATGTATTTTAATAGATAATGATGTGTACTTGTCTGTTGTTCTAATATTAATTATATATGTAAGAGCATAGACTAAGAAGTGTGAGGGGTCAGGAATAGTAAGGGGAGGAGTCTATGCCAGGAGCCAGATGCTGACACAAGGTGGGCCTGTGTGCTCTTTAAATGCCAGTGCCTATTTTTAGTCCCAGTCCGGCCCTGGCGTACAGTGCCACTTGTAGATGCCACATTATTTATATAAAATGGTATTGAGTAAAATACCTCCATAGATTATGTTTACCTCCTTTTAAAATCAAATTGGAATCTTTTGTTATACAGTAGTCCATATGGAAATGAAAAATTAGTAATGTGTACAGACATCCATGACATGATCTAATGTAACTGCAATGGAAAAGAATGAGTACTGTCAAGCATGGGAAATAGGGAGGAGAGAGAAGGGGGCTGCATAGGAGCTAGTATTAGATCATTAAGGGGATATAGGCTGTGAATACACAAAATCATCTATATGGAATAAAATGTCCAGTTGAATCAAATTATAGCTACAATGCGCTTTAAGCATTGTGATCTGCCCCAGAGCAATATTATATAGACACAGGGGAAGCACAGAGAACAGTACTGTTTTGTGGAGTCACACTCTATATTAGTTACAGGATAGAAACCCATTAAAACATAATGCTTAATATTTTCTGTAATAAAAAGATCTCACTCTGTAACTATTTAGCAGAACACCAGCATTTAATCAAAATGGAGGATATTCTCCATCAAATTATAAAAATATTAAAATGACTGAGGGTGTATTTCAGGCATTGCTGATCAATCAATCAATAATGATCAAATAATGAACACAAATATGAGATATGTACTATTCAGCATATAAGGAATATTTTTTTCTCAAGGACGGTCCAATAGGTCATCAACAAAAAAAGTGTATGTGTATTAACAGTGAAAACAGTGACACGTGTGGCAAAATGTGAAAACATGTGACATATAAACAAACTCAATCATGCATAAATAAAACAGCAACGCAGGCCTCATATGTCTTGTAATTATCTGCTCTATAGCCATATCGAAATCTCACATTAGCCACATACTGGGAGACACAAGGATAATTTCCAAAAAGGTATAGGAATAACACTATATGAGTAATATCCATAGATGGAACATTTGATTGGAAGAAGATCAGAACCTGTGCAATTATGTGTGCTATGATCTGCATTCCCCTGTTTGCCAAACAGCATTGGACAAGGGATGAGAGTCACAGCCTCACAAGCACAGTGTAAATCAGAGAAGGTACAGCATCTGCTGTCTGGGCAAACCCCTGGATCCCACCATGATGCACAAGGCAGCACAGGGTGGCACCAGCGATTAAACCCCAATGAGAGTTCTTTTTAATAAGAGTAGATAAGGTACCTGTACGAAAACCAGTTTGGTGTTAGGCTGTGCAGTGTGGGATCTTTTGTGTCCACAAAGGAACGCCTAGGAGGGGGTTCGATTAGTGTTTCAGTGAGGGCTTGTTCACGGAAGACCCCTGCAAAACACGCTTCAAACCCTCTCCTAGGTGTTCCTTTGGCCACCCCTGTGTCAGCTTTCCAGGGGCCGCAGGTCTAAGATACAGATGCATTTTAGTATACATGCAAAGTACAGAAATGTATATATATACGATCATGCAGATCTAAATGAAGCCCAAACTGGGCAACTTATTTCCAAGTTATTATTTATTTTCACCCTTTTTCCTACTAATGTCCAGTAAAATACAGTTACAAAAATGTATATGTTTCAACATATAATATTCAGGTGCACAATATTAATTGTTCTTTATAACCAGATGAATATCTTTAGAAAAAAGCTGCTTCTAAAAGTGATATACCTGTAGTAAACACCTTAAGCCAACAATAAATAAAAAATCTGGATCTGATGTCGAAAAATGGTATGTACAGTCAGGTCCATAAATATTGGGACATTGACAGAATTTTCAGATTTTGGCCTCTATTCACCACCACAATGACTTTGAAATGAAACAACCAAGATGTGATTTAACTGCAGACTTTCAGATTTAATTTGAGGGTAATTACATCCAAATCAGGTGAACGGTGTAGGAATTACAACGGTTTTTATTTGTGCCTCCCACTTTTTAAGGGGCCAAAAGTAATGGGACAAACTAAACAATCCTAAATATAACTTTCACTTTTTAATACTTTGTTGCAAATCCTTTGCAGGCAATTACAGCCTGAAGTCTGGAACGCATAGACATCACCAGACGCTGGGTTTCATCCCTGGTGATGCTCTGCCAGGCCTCTACTGCAAAAGTCTTCAGTTCCTGCTTGTTCTTGGGGCATTTTCCCTTCAGTTTTGTCTTCATCAAGTGAAATGCATGCTCAATTGGATTCAGGTCAGGGGGTTGACTTGGCCATTGCATAACATTCCACTTTTTAGCCTTAAAAAACTCTTTGGTTGCTTTTGCAGTATACTTCGGGTCATTATCCATCTGCACTGTGAAGCACCGTCCAATGAGTTCTGAAGCATTTGACTGAATATGAGCATATAATATTGCCCGAAACACTTTTGTCAGCAGTCACATCATCGATAAATACAAGGGAACCAGTTGCATTGGCAGCCATACATGCCCACGCCATGACGCTACCATCACCATGCTTCACTGATGAGGTGGTATGTTTTGGATCATGAGCAGTTCCTTTCCTTCTCTTATCTTGCCATCACTCTGGTACAAGTTGATCTTTGTCTCATCTGTCCATAGGATGTTGTTCCAGAACTGTAATGGCTTTTTTAGATGTTGTTTGGCAAACTCTAATCTGGTCTTCCTGTTTTTGTGGCTCACCAATGGTTTGCATCTTGTGGTGAACCCTCTATATTCACTCTTGTGAAGTCTTCTCTTGATTGTTGACTTTGACACATATACATATACCTCCTGGAGAGTGTTCTTGATTTGGCCAACTGTTATGAACGGGTTTTTCTTCACCAGGGAAATAATTATTTTGTCATCCACCACAGTTGTTTTCCGTGGTCTTCCGGGTTTTTTGGTGTTGCTGAGCTCTCCGGTGCGTTCTTTCTTTTTAAGAATGTTCCAAACAGTTGATTTGGCCACACCTAATGTTTTTGCTATCTCTCTGATGGGTTTGTTTTGATTTTTCAGCCTAATGATGGCTTGCTTCACTGATAGTGACAGCTCTTATTATCTCATATTGAGAGACGACAGCAACTGATTCCAAATGCAAATGTCACACCTACAATCAACTCCAGACCTTTTACCTGCTTAATTGATAATTAAATAATGAGGGAATAGCCCACACCTGTCCATGAAATAGCTTTTGAGTTGATAGTCCCATTACTTTTGGCCCCTTAAAAAGTGGGAGGCACATATAGAAACCGTTGTAATTCCTACACCGTTCACCCGATTTGGATGTAATTACCCTCAAATTAAATCTGAAAGTCTGCAGTTAAAGCACATCTTCTTTGTTTCATTTCAAAACCATGTGGTGGTGAATAGAGGCCAAAATCTGAAAATTCTGTCAATGTCCCAATATTTATGGACCTGACTGTATATCTGTTGACCCAACAGTATATTCTAGAACTCTGACTAAACCAGACAAGGAGTGCTATGTAAACAATTTATTACATGTAATTGTGCAACAATAAAAGTAGACATATAAATCTAAAATTAGATAAAAAACCACACAAAGAAAGAAAAGAAAAGAAAAACAAACATATATTGCAGACTGGTTCAATACAGTGTAAATGTCTCTTTAGAAGACACGGGAGATCACCCCTGCAGAAGGCGTCTCCTGTGTCATAGATTGGATTATGGTACTGAGTGAAGATATGTAGTTCCACAAAGAAATCACTAGCATCCAGGTAAATAGTTGATATAGGTCATCACTAGTGCTATGGCTTGTTCACATACATTTGTACAGTATGTATTGATGCAGAGTTATTGAAATAAGTAGTTCGGCAGCCAATAATATCTTCAAATGTATTAAGACTCAAAGGCACACACTAGCACAGTCTCACTGAAATAATCTGTCAAAGCCAGATAATTGGCTGAGACAGAATCTGTTTATAATTAAATCTGCACGATGCCATTTTGCGAATGGCAACAAGACGCCATTTTGTGACCGGCCGCGCAGTACCATTTTAGCGAATCTCACACATAAGTACATATGGCGATGCTATTATTTAGCGTCGTGCGATTCCCACGCAATAGAAAGATGTTAAAAGTCCTCATCATATAATACATATAAAATTATCAACCCTGCAAAACACGTACCACGGTGTACTCCACAAAACACGTAGTCGCACAATGCTAACTAGCCTCTTTTCTCAATACCCCAATACTTACACACTGCACACTTACATAAAAAGGTTCCCTAGCATTAAGGTTAATATTTAAGGTTTTATTCATTATTAGTAATGTTGTGAAATACATGTTATATGATATCTAAGGTATAGTGCATGGTAAGCAGACCGAGTTTGGTGTCATTCTAAACCACTGTGTCTTTGCAGATTTCTGGTTTCAATGAGGAAGAAATCACAACATGTGTCTGCAAGTTATGGATCATAGAGAGTTAGGCATTAAAATGTATCCTGTAATGCAGCCAGTCTAATTTGTTATGCAGTGGGAAAATGGATACAAAAAGCTGTTGGAGGCTGGAATGTGACCATACAAATTGACCTATGGACTGTACTGTAACAGAAGAACCAGGAAGAAGAACCAATGGAATCATGCCAAACTGTTCTATTGTATTGCCTATCCCTGTAAGAGTATATATGCAGGCTCTCTGAAACTAGATGCTAGTCATCTTGCTTTGCTGTTGACAGACGTTTCATCTTTGATGCCGGGATCTGGATCCAGAGCACGTGCGTATGTAACGACTGTACCTTGTGCTAATTGTATTTAGATCACAGCGTGTAACTATCTGTTTTTATGGTGAATAATAACTTTTTGTGATTTAGAACCACAATCAAAGTCTGAAAGCAATTATTTCTTGTGTGACTCATAACGCTAAATAGCAACAATTTTAGAGTGTATAGATAGATAGGAATCAATAGTTGGGGGCTTGCAGTGTAAGATCACGCTACTACTTACACGACAGACACACGGTCAGCGATCTCTCACCGAAAGGGTGGAAAGGCGCCATAAGCAGGAAGGAACACTTTGTCTTCAAAAACCTGCTACCACTTGGTTGCTGAGAAACCGCTATCCGTATATTGTGTGAGTTCAAGGAGTGCTGATTAGAATCCAGGGACAAGGGAGGAAAAAGTTTGTTTTCCTTCGTTGATAGAATTTTCATGTTGAAAGGGGAAGTCGCACAATAGCGTAAGGGTAATAATACATTTTGTGTAGCAGTCACATTATTGTGTATGCGACTAGTCGCACAATAGCATATACATATATTACCTGTATTGCTGCCACGTGTTTTAAACAAAGCCGTTGAGAGTGCATTGTGATATTGATAGATAGCATTGTTGTAAATATCTTAGTCAGTGTTGCCATAATCTGGGAAAAAGTTTTTTTTTCTGCGCAGGAAAAGAGTGTGTAACAGTGAACGTGTGTTGTAGGGGTAACATGTTCCCTAGTCAAGGGTTTCGTAGGACCCTTAAGTGCTAGGTGCCTGGTGTCAGCCTAGTAGCTCGGTAGTAGATACCGCAGTCTATACACATAAGCAGGTGTAGTTGTTGTCTTTGTTGTAGGTATCGGCTCTCAGTGTGATTGCAGCATTCAGTGATCAGTTAGGTTTATTGAGCATTGTAATTGAACCGCACAGTTGTGGCAAATTGTGATTGTGAACTGAGCAGAGGGTGAATGAAATCACTGAAAAGGGTAGGTGTTATTGGAATGCCTAAATGCCAGCAGTGAAAGGCAGTCAAAAAGTGATTAGGTGCGTGGAAGCAGCCTGGTTATTCTTCCATAGGTGTGTGGGCGCATCCTGTTAATATCGTCCACAGGTAAGTGAAAGGCCTTGACGTTCTTTCACCGGTCTAATTCTCTATTGAAAAGTTTGGCATTATTTTCCCAAAGATGGGAGCCAAACAAACGGTAGAGATGATGTGCTGCTGTTGGAAGCGCTGCTTGGGTCGGGACTGTCACGGCTTGGCGTGGGCTTGGATCCGGAGTGGAGTCGGATGCGGAATGGAGGCTAGCTTGCTGGAACTGAAAGGCAGCCGGTCTTAATCGAATATGACTCATGAGGTGACTGGGTACACGGAGGGCAGTTCAGCTGAAGGGACGCGGACTGTACTCAGCGACCGGGGTCGGGCGGTCTGCAGCTGGTAGCGGGTATATGTGGCAAGCTGGTACGCAGGGCTGGAGTGGTACAGAGCTATGAGGTGGTTACACTGAGACACTCTGGAACTGCAGCACGTACGGAGCAAGGATGCACAGGAACTAACTCACAGCATACGCTGTGAAAGACGTTGCACTGGCAACTAGAGGACCTCTTGACAGCCCTTTAGTACCCTCAGGTAGTGCAGGATTGGTTACTAGCATTCCCTGGACAGCTGTGACCTGATTGGCTCCAACCAGACACCTGACCAGAATCCAAGATGGCCGCACCCATCAGTCTCCAGCACAGAAGTGCTGTCAGTCACACCTGCTCACACTTCTCTCCAGATGGGCCCCCTCAGTCTGTGGAGACCCCCTGTGCCCAGCACCGCTCTCCAGGACCCAGCTCCACCACCAGAGGGACCGCGCTGGCAAGGTAAGAGCCGCGACCCTGGCAGCCTGACAGTCCGGGATTATGACAGACACGGCATATTATGCATACTAGGTACGGTGCTTATGCAACTAGGTACTGTGATGTATGGTGTAAAATGATGAGGAAAAGTGTGAAACCGTTTCCCAGAATTGGCAGCTATGATAAGGAGGTATTGAACAATGTCCGAGATAGCATCTGTATGGTGCACTCTCGAATGAAAGATAAAGTATAACGATTGTTTAAAATTGTGGCAGCATGAGGGGGATATGTGGCTCAGGGGTGTGCATGCGACACAAACCAGCATCGCGTGCACGATGCAAGGGAGTGCGCACGCAGCGATAAACTGCGGTGTGGGCACGCTGTGAAATAGCATGTATGCACAGCAAGGTAGCATTGGAAGGTAATGTCAGTAGTTACGCGCACCACCACTGCCCTATGCGGATGGGGGTGTAGGTACAGTCGATGTAAAAACTCATAAAAATGTAACATGTACTTGTACCCTCTCTTGAGTAATCACAAGGAAAATGTTTCTGATGTGGATGATGAACCTGTTGTTATGTCTGCCATTTCCCATGCCGTACACATGTTGGATGCTCCATCACAACAAGCACGAGTGCTGGCCCCATCTTCATCAGTGGTAGTACAGGAAGTGTTAACATCCACTGCACCCATAGAGGAATTTGTTAACCCTATACATAGCAGTAATAGGCAAAATCCCCAGCAAGGTAACAAGGTCAAAGGTAACAGTGTGGCTGGTATCCATCCCAATGGGAATCCTGATGCGAACGGTGTAGTGCCCACAAGGGAGGTAGCAATGCATTGTCCTTGGACAACAGCTGAGCTAAATTCCATAATGAATGATTTCCATGACCCTAAAAAGGAATTGGCAAAATGCCAAAGATTTTTGAAAAATTTGGGTAATGCTCACGAGCCAACCATTAAGGATTGGCGAGTGGTGTTATGGGCGTGTCTTCCACACAATACCGACATGAAAAAGTTTATCACGGGTTGCGTATTGGAGGGAGATGGTCCTTTAACAGACGAGGGTAATCAAAGTAACATTACCTGCATAATAACTCCTTTGGGTGTATATTTTCCAATAGTAGTTAACTGGAGTAAAATTTTCACCATAAAACAAAAAGAGAGTGAATCTGCAGAGGATTACTGTACCCGAACTCTGCAGGCTATCACCTAGTACACTGGGATAGAAGATATTAAAGATACATGATAAAAACATCCTCAAGAAGAGAGACCCAGAGCGAGAAGCTAATGGCTGTTAGTATTCAAGCTCTAGAAGGAATGGATGTAACATCACAGCCACCAGACACACATACACCTGCATAGCTACATGCCCTCACCAATCCTGCACTGCCACAAACACAGCCCTACCCCACTTATCACACACAGCCACAAAACCCATACTACCCACAACCACATTTCCCACAAACTCCTTATCCACATCCATTATCTTTCTCTACCGCTCAACCCACACAGCAATCTTTTTAACCCACTCACGAAGGTGCTTTAACTGCAACCAAGTGGGACATGTAAGTAGGAACTGAAGGTGATGAAGGTAGGACCCCCTAACCAGGGAGTACCTGAATATCCACATTAGGGATATACACAGAGTGCAGGACATTTCCCAAAGTCACAAGCTCCAATTGTGGCCTTAAATGCTGTATTGGAGAATTAGAGTCAACGCTAGGGGTCAGGTCATACCTGTAGTCTACAGATAGTCAGGTTAACTAGAAGTACTAGGGAAATACCGGTGATGATGGTTTATGTAGCTGGTACTAAACATCCTTTTCTTGTAGACACAGGGGCGACCAGATCAGTGATAAAATCTCCAGCTACTTTACAGGTGACCAATGATACAGTACCAGCAATGTTTGTAACAGGTAAAGTGCAACATTATCCTTTAACCAAATCCACAGAGGTTACTGTCGGGCCATTGCATACCAGGCATTCTTTTCTCCTGCCAGCAGCGGCTCCTACTAACCTACTGGGAAGGGATTTGTTATGTAAGATGGGATGTGTCATATATTGTACCCCTGATAGTATATTCTTAGATATCCCAGAGAGAGTGGCACACGAGGTGAGGGATATATTGGACACTCCCCAAAGGTTAATGTATCACTCTACCGGTTCAGGTAAAACTCCATCTCAGGTAGATCAAATGTTATCCCAAATTCCAGATTCACTTTGGACCAAGGATGGACAGGACACTGGATTAATGGCAAATGTAGCTCCCATAATGGTAAATCTAAAAAGCGGTAGGCAAGCTCCAAAAATTCCCCAGTACCCATTAAAACAGGAGGTAGAGATAGGGGTTTATCCCATAATTGAGCGATTATTACAGCAAGGAATTTTAGTCCGTACAGCAAGTGTAGCTAACAGTTCCATCTTCCCTGTGAAGAAAAGTGGTGGGATGGGTTACAGTCTAGTACAAGACCTTAGAGGGGTTAATAAGGTAGTAGAGAGCCAATTTCCCATAGTGCCAAATCCAGCTGTCATTCTTATGCAGATCCCACCAAATGCAACTCATTTCACTGTCATTGACCTCTGTTCTGCTTTCTTCTCTGTACCTCTTCATCCTGACTGTCAGTACCTATTCGCTTTTACATACGTGGGGGTACAATACACATGGACACGATTTCCCCAAGGTTTCATAGGCAGCCCCAGTATCTTCTCCCAGGCCTTACACAACTGTTTACAATATTTTCAACCTGCCAATGGATCTGTTCTAATACAATATGTGGACGATTTATTGTTATGTTTTGATTCGTTTATGTCATGTTTAAATGATACTAAACTTTTGTTGCTTCATCTCTCGCAAATAGGACACAAGGTTGCTAAGGACAAACTACAGCCAGGGTTAAATACTTGGGACATTGCCTAACTCAGGGGTTACGACATCTGACAAATGGCAGAATCCAAGCCATACAGACCATGACACTGCCGCAGAACCAACAGCAAATCCGTAACCTTCTTGGGAATGTGTGGATACTGCAGAATGTGGATCCCAGGTTTTTCTATTTTGGCATTGCCATTACAGGACTTATTCAATCATTCAGACCCGGTCGCAAGCACAGAGCGCTCGCAACCGGGTCGATGTTTTGGCCCTGCGCATGCGCAGTGGCCGCACTGCGCGTGCGCAAGCCCCTGAGCGAGAGAGAAATTCTCTCACTGAAATTAATTGAGATGCAAAATTTGTGTTCCATCCAGGAAAAGGCAGTCTGGAAGTCCAATGGATGTGGGCAAGAGTCTTCTGGACTCTGGAGAGATGGACAAGGTAAGCCAGTGGCTCCCAAGGCGTACTACCCAAGCCTGGCTGAGGCAGCACATGGTCTGACTCACTTGGGAAAGCAAGGTGTGTGCAAATTGGTGAGAGCATACTGGTGTGCACTGGATTTTTCTTCTCAAGCGGAAAAGAGAGCAATGTCCTGTCTGACCTGCTTGAGGAAAAACATTGGGAAAATGATCCCTACTGAACCATCCCACATTCCTCTGACTGACGGACCTTTTCAGGTAATACAAATTGATTTCATCCAATTACCACCCTGCAGGAATCTCAAGTATGTATTAGTGTGCACTGATGCATTTTCTAATTGGGTTGAGGCATTCCCAGCTGCCACTAATACTGGTGTTTACTGATAAGTTAATTTTTCAGGAGTTTGTATGCAGATACGGTATCCCTAGAATTATTGAAAGTGATAGGAGTACTCATTTCACAGGTGATGTCTTCCAAAACATGTGTAAGTTGATGGGTATTAATAGTAGACTTCACCCCCCCTACCGAACGCAAGCCAGTGCCAAGGTGGAGAGGATGAACAGTACTATTAAAAACAAATTAAGTAAAATCATGGCGGAAACTGGACTGGGTTGGCCAGAAGCACTACCACTTGTCCTTCATAGTATCAGGACAACTCCTAGACGTCCTCTCAATCTGTCCCCCTTTGAAATACTGTTTGGTAGACAACCTCATTTGATTATAAGGAAATGTGTGTGATGATAATGATGTTTACTATTCCTTATGTTCTCCCCGATGATGTATATTTTATATGTGGAAGGAAAGCGTATAAGTGGCTCTGTCCGAGTTACGAAGGTTTGTGTTAACCCAGAGGTTATGACCCTTACACATGGTGAAATGCTTGGTATTCATAAAGACACACCATCACCATATCTTCACACACAGTATGAACACAGAGACAAAAGAAATATGATACCTGGTGATGTACATAAAGCCACACAATTAATTAGTGAAACAACTGGCTTTCAAGTTTTAGTCGCATTGGATCCCACCAGGATCACTCGGGGTACACAAAATTTTGATATATCTAAGAACTTGCTAAATTAATAGATAATATCACCGAGATGTATGATGACACATTTAGATATACAGGTAGGGAGTTGCAAGCTTACAAGAAAGAACTCGTGCAACATAGGCTAGTGTTAAATTATTTAACAGCTGTCACTGGAGGGTATTGCGTAACTTTGGCCACTAAATTTGATGTAAAGTGTTGCACATATATTACAAATAACACTAGTGACCCCAAGGAGGTGATAGACCGGAAGATGGACGAAATTCTGCAGCTGAAATGGGAATTCTGGGAGAACCATAATGCTTCAGTAGCTGAAGTAGAGGAGAAGGTAGAGGAATGGGTTTCATGGTTGAACCCAGTGAAATGGTTCTCCGGTCTAGGAGAGTGGGTCTAGGAAATGGTTGCTAAACTCCTGATCCTCATATTAGTTGTCATCATAGTAATTGGCTTATGTGTCAGGTGTGTTCCTACTGTGTTGAAATATGGAAAATGTAAAGATAAGGCAAATCAGAAGAATGACATTTTCATGGTGGTTAGAAGTAACAATATGAATACTGAGGTAAATGTACGACTGCATTACAACCCTGAACTAGAAGGTACCATCAGATGATGTATAAGATTTAGACATGCATGAAATGTATTATGAAATGTTATTTTAAAACATCTTAAATAATGTAAGTCCCTATTCCCCTTCAAGACTTCCTTTATAGGATTGGTGCATCCCCACATCTTTCTCATGAGCTCCCAAGATCCGTAGTGTGCATGTAAGGGTAGTTTTATGTCCCTCCCGGAGACACATTATTGATGGTTTAAGAACCACCTTGTGCCATCCCATAACATAACATTAAATAATATGTTATAGTGTAAGCCTAAATTAATTTTAAGATCAGAGTGTGATAGCATGTTGTTTGCTATCAAAGGGTGGACTGTCGAAGCTGGATAATTGGCTGAGACAGAATCTGTTTAAAATTAAATCTGCACAACGCCATTTTGCGAATGGCAACAAGACGCCATTTTGCGACTAGCCGCCCAGTGCCATTATTGCGAATCTCACACATAGGTACATACGGCAATGCTATTATTTAGCGATTCCCACGCAATAGAAAGATGTTAAAAGTCCTCATCATATAAATACAGACAGTTACTAAAACATATAATATGATCAACCCTGCAAAACATGTACCATGGTGTACTCCACAAAACACGTATTCGCACAACACTAACTAGCATCTTTTCTCAATACCCCAATATTTACACACTGCACACTTACATAAAAAGGTTCCCTAGCATAAAGGTTAATATTTAAGGTTTAATTCATTATTAGTAATGTTGTGAAATACATGTTATTTGATATCTAAGGTATAGTGCATGGTAAGCAGACCGTGTTTGGTGTCATTCTAAACCACTTTGTCTTTGCAGATTTCTGGTTCCATCGAGGAAGAAATCACAACATGTGTCTGCAAGTTATGGATCATAGAGAGTTAGGCATTAAAATGTATCCTGTAATGCAGCCAGTCTAATTTGTTATGCAGCGGGAAAATGGACACAAAGCTGTTGGAGGCTGGAATGTGACCATACGAATTGACCTATGAACTGTACTGTAACAGAAGAACCAGGAAGAAGAACCAATGGAATCATGCAAACTGTTCTATTGTATTGCCTATCCCTGTAAGAGTATATATGCAGGCTCTCTGAAACTAGATGCTAGTCATCTTGCTTTGCTGTTGACAGACATTTCATCTTTGATGCCGGGATCTGGATCCAGAGCGCATGCATATGTAACAACTGTACCTTGTGTCTTTATAATTTGTTTGCGCTAATTGTATTTAGATCACAGCATGTAACTATCTGTTTTTATGGTGAATAATAACTATTTGTGCTTTAGAACCACAATCAGGTCTGAAATCAATTATTTCTTGTGTGACTCATAATGCTAAAAAGCAACAATTTTAGAGTGTATAGATAGGTAGGAATCAATAAATCCCTCAGTAACAATGTGTCAACTGACACCAGGTAAATAATAGCAGGTATTTGGTGTGTTCTGTTTAAGATTCTCTTGGATACAGATTCAGTGATGTGGACTTCAGCCCCAATAGTCTACAACACTGTACATGCAAACAATGTGATAGAGACTGATTCTCATTAATCAGTCTCCATGGTGATACCTTACCGCTGGCCGGCTTTTATGAGAGTTGTGCTGATCCATCAATTGGAGTCAAATGTAAGTGGTATCACTCCCGAGACTGTTTCTAACTCTGTCGGCTGCTTGTGATGGTCTCATGCATGGCCCCCCGGTGCTTGGCTGAACTGCTCGTCAATTCCAGGACCGCTCATCGGTTTGGCATAACAAAGAACCAGCTGGTAATATGTAAAGTGCATTTATCCACTGTAAGTCCTTGTGGTTTCATCAGAGGGTGAATCTCCTGGTAATCCTGTTGGGGTTTTTAAACCTGAATCCACCAATCATCTGATGGTGATCAAGTTCATCAAGATCACCTGTATGTGTGTGTGTATGGGACACTAATATATGTTTAACCGGGTTTTTTTGTATATAAAATCATATAATATCAAAATACCTATATAGACTTAGAAAGAAATTCTAGATATTGAGGACACTCTTCTGGAAAATATATTTACAGATACATTTTGTTTTGGTATTCTAATAATAAGATAATTGCCATTCAGAAGATATTATTATTGAGATTAAAGATGATGTTGTTCAAAAGTTTAAATATATCATAATATTAGGACAAATATATATGTCTAGAGATGGCTAAGAGAACCAGTTCTGCATCTGGGAGACCCGGGTTCAAATCCCACATCAGATGTCTGTTATTTTGTTTGTTTTATTTTTTATATTATTATTGATATTCTATTTTATTTTCTGAACATCACCTTTAATTTCTTTTTATTTATATTTTTATATTGTTATTGAAAAACCGTTTTATAAAAAAGAGAGGAATAGAGAGGCAACAATATTTAGAAACAAAGACAACATTGATATTTGATCAATGATAACAAGCATATATTAAAACTAAAAGTGTGATAAGCAATTCAAGGCTCATTGGTAATAATAGCAATAATTGTGGTAACACTACTTGTCATCCAATTTATATAGATCTATATGGTCATACATGATTATATAAAAAAACACCATTACTGTTTATTTTATATACTATACTTTGATTGATGATTACATGTTAATCAAATAAGCGTGTAATAAATATACAGATCATATAAAATACACATACTACTATTCTAGGAATAAGTAGCAGCATTCCCAGATACTAATGATGCATACCAGACAATTTTTCAAGTCACTTATTAAGAATTATGAATACAGATTGATTTAAAGATGCCTATGTATGCATTTTGTATATTGGTCAGAACACGTACTAATCTACAAGGAGATACTCGCTCCATTAAATATAAAATAGAGAGTAGCAGACATCATTCTATTAACTGACCAGAGATATATGTAGCTAACTGGTATATTTACACACAACGGGTAGAATAATTAAAAGGGACACTAAGCCTGGTGTCAAAAGCCATTCAGTTCTATACTTTCATTGAACCCTTGTGGAAACCCAGTGGTGTCCCCAGAGCAAAAATCCAATAGGCTTCTCATTTACATAGCATTCCATATCTATCTCCTCCTCTGTTGGTAGAGGGTATATGTTCAATACCAGTAATTGTTAAAACCTTATCATCTCCATTATGTATATTCCACACATGTCTAGAGAGACTTTGTGTCATTTCACCTTTTAGCACGTTTCTTCTATGTTCTAAAAAATGGGCGTTTAAAATTTGTGTAGTGCGACCCACGTATTGCATCCTACACATACATGTTATTACGTATATAACATAGTTTGATAGGCAGTTTATAAGATGTTCAATATTGTACTTCTGATTCATAGAATAAGAAAAAAGGACTGTTTTTTGTGACTAATGTAGTTACAGGTAATACATTGTTTTTACCGCATTTGTAACTACCTTTTATTTTTGTTGGTAGCCAAGTTGTGATAGATTAACCAGCTGTAGTGTTACCAGTTTTATTTGAGTTATCTTTTTTAGTATTCTGAAAGAAGCTTGGAGCTGGTTTATCCTTCAGATTACTCATTTTCCTGAAAACAACTTTGGCTTGAGATTCTAGATAAGGTGTTAAAACTTTATCTAAATTAAGTAGATTATTTGCTTATAATCTTGTGGATCTTGTCACTGCAAATATTATATTCTGTCACAAAGGGCAAGATAGGACTATCTATATCCCTTTCTGTTTCAGTCTTAATTTTGGTCAGGAGAAGACTATATGATCCACTTCCTCTCTGCATCTTTTTAATAAAGCCTCAGGATAACCTAGTTCTAGAAAGGCTATTTTAAGTTCTTCTGCCTGTTTATAGTAAGTAATATTGTCTGAACAGTTTCTTTTGATTCTTATATACTGACCCTTATGAATGTTCTCTTTCCACCTAGTGTGGTGGCAACTTGAGTAATTCAGGAAGCTGTGTGTATCTACCTCTTTCTGATACGTATTGGTTCTAATGTAACCCGCAGATATTTGAATTACGAACAGTGCTTGTAAATTTTAAACCAAATGAATTTGTGTTAAGGTGAGTAATAAAATCATTAATAGAATTCCCATCACCTTTCCATATAAAAAATAAATCATCTATATATCTGCCATACAGCACCAAGTTTGCTCCAAAAGGACCATTCCAACTATTAGATCCTCAAAACGTCCCATATATAAATTCGTAAAGCTTGGGGCAAACTTGGTGCCCATAGCAGTCCCGTGCAATTGTAAATAAAACTTTGAATCAAACAAAAAATAATTATGTGACGAAAATAAAGCCCATGGATTCCAGTATGAAGTCACGTCTCATCTCTCCTATATCAGGGTCTTGTGATAAATAGAATCTAGAGGCTTCAATGCCTTGTTGTTGTGGAATATTGGTATACAGTGATTCGACATCACAGGTAACTAGATAATAGTCATCACACCATTTAATATTTTTAATCATATTCAAAAATTGTTTGGTGTCCCTAATATATGAACATAAAGAGGTTACATATGGCTGGAGAAATGAATCAACAAACTCGGACAAATTCATATTCATAGACCCTATGCTCGATATAATGGGTCGGCCAGGTGGTGCAATAAGTGATTTATGTATCTTGGGAAGATGAAAATACATAGAGATGACTGGATACATATAGAACAGTTATTGGAATTCTTTCTTGGATATTGCCTCTCTACGGAGTGCTAAGTCCAATAGTTCTTTAAGTTCCAATAAATATCTCTGGGTGGGATTTGTTGGTAAACAAGTGTAAAATTTAGCATTAGATAACTGTCTATATGCTTCAAGAAGTCAATCATCCCTATTTTGTATGACTGTCCCTCTACCTTTATCTGCACTTTTGATTATAATGGAATCATCCTTTTTTAGACTATATAGAGCCTGTTTTTCTTGTTTACCGAGATTTTGTTTGTACTTTTTATTCTTTCCATTTTTGCCACACAGCTTCCTAAAATCCTCCTATGTTGCATTATAAAATGCCTCAATAAATGGGCTTCTGTGTTGTAATGGGTACAAATTAGATTTTTTTGAAAATACTTTTCCTCTTTTAGAGATATCAAAGACCTTTTGAAGTCCTCCTGGCTTAGAGTTATTTTCACTCAATAGATTGTTCAGCATGTCTATGCCTTCCTGATCCATATCATCTAGCACTATTGGGTTACCTTCAATTTTGTTCTTTTTCAAAGTTTGGCAGCAAAATACCGCTTTCTGCATAGATCCCTCATATTGAGGTCTACAAATAGCCTTAAGAGGTCAGGGTTAGAAGATGGTGCATATTTGAGTCCTTTGCTTAGAACTGACGTTTTGTGTTCCGGAAGGACTCTAGAATATGGATCAAAAATACCTTTATTCCTTAATTGTGTTTTACATTTTTGGCAGGATTTCTTAAGTCCACCTCTTCTTCTCCTGAATCTTCTCTGTCTCTTTTTCCTATGCCTGGATCTAATGTACTGTAACAATTTGTAAATATTGAGTTATTCTTCCTCTAAAAAAGGACGACGGTCATGTTTGGCTGGGCTCCTGGAGCTATGATTATTTTTAGATATTTATTTTGGTTTAGCTCCTTTGTCTATGTGATCCTTCTCTATACGGAAATATGGTTCAGTGTTCAGATGACCATCTAAAGTATTCCTGTGTTGAGGGGACCAATTCATGTTACCTCTATTAAATTTGAGTGTATAGTTCTGAGATGTGCTATTTATTCTCTTCCTCGTATAAGATGGAATACGTGGTCACTGAATTATTGGTGAATCAAATTTGGGGGCATCTCTAAACCTAGTTCTAGAGTCTCTCCAATGAAATTGTTTCTGCATGCCTCTATTAAAGGTTCTGACTGTATCATGATCGTAATCATACTGGTCTCTTTTGAATTTATTTTTATTATTGACAAGTAATGCTTCATAATCCTCTACTCTCTTATTAACCAATGAATCTCTCTCTCTTTAAATTCATCAGTATTTTCACATTTTTTTATTTGTTCTTGTATTTTTTCAATCGCAATTGCAATTTTCTCAATTTTAGTTTCTCTGAATGCAATTAATAACTTAATTCATGATTTTGTGCACCCATCCAGGGTCTCATTCCATTTCCTAGTTAATTCTTCATCTTCCTTGAAAGAACATGATTTTAGAATATGGAGACCACGGGGTATCATATCACTATCCAGATACTTCTGTAGATCTGATCCCACCAGTGTCTGGTCTCTGCCTTAATCAGTGTTTCAAGTTTGAAAAATAATCTCAACATATCTGGCTCTGGTGGGGCATTTGACTCTGCTAGGACTCGTTTTTCTTTATTAATTAAAAGATCCCTTCTGGTCATTCTATCCCCTATACTTCTGAATGAAGCCATGGCTGTGCTGCCCAAAAAACACAGATACTATAACAGTTACAAAAAAATTATATGTTTCCACATATAATATTCAGGCACAAATATTAATTGTTCTTTATAAGCAGATGAACATCTTTAGAAAAAAGCTGCTCCTAAAAGTGATATACCTGTAGTAAACACCTTAAGCCAACAATAAATAAAATATAGGATCTGATGTCGATAAATGGTATGTATATCTTTTGACCCAACAGTATATTCCAGAACTCTGACTAAACCAGACAAGGAGCGCTATGTAAACAATTTATTACATATAGGGAAGGTTAATTGGCCTTGCGCTCACTATTATATTAGGGTGTCTGTTGCAGCTGATGGACCTCAAATAGGGAGTAACCAATCCCTATAAACATGAAATGAATAAAGGTATAAGGTGGTCTGCGCTAATGGTAGATGTATCTATTGTTATAATAATGAATGTCAACGTATGGTATTAAAAGAAAATATATTTATATATAAACAAGTGAAATGCAGTCACAATGCTCCTGTGGTTTAGTGACCACTGTGGTGGGGTGGCATCCCGTATACCCCAGGTTCTAAGTGCTGTGGGTAGGGTGGATATGCAGGAAGGCCCAGAGGCCGATACACGTCGGAACCCTGCATATCCACCCTACCCACAGTGCTTAGAACCATAGCGCGATACACACAGTCGAACGATCAGCCAGACCAGCCTGAGTCCCGGGGATCACGTGACCTCGCGGGATCGCGGGTATACCGGAAGTATCGCGGCAAGTCGGCGGCCAGCTGCATCCCACAGCGTGCATCGCCAAACACACATGGCAACCCAGAGGCGCAGCAGACAGAAGACGGCGTGGAGAAGAAGACCGGAGTGGACCACTCTCCTGGAGGAGAGTGAAGAAAGACATCGAGGGTAAGTTGTGCACCTGGGGGATACGGGACGCCGCCCCACCAGACATAGCGCTGAATACCCTAACTCTTTATTAAGACTTGTTTTTTGCTACAAACAAGACTTTAACCAACCCCCCTCATTTTTTACCCATTCCACCAGCCAACATTACAACTTTGTTCAGCCAAGACTTAACCTACACCCCCACCAGCCACAACTCCCACCTGATACTCTTGCTTACAAACGTTCATAGACATTTTTAAATCTTAATACTCCACAGTGGTCACTAAACCACAGGAGCATCACTTGTTTATATATAAATAAATATATTTTCTTTTAATACCATACATTGACATTCATTATTATAACAATAGATACATCTACCGTTAGCTCGGACCACCTTATACCTTTTTCAATTTATTACATGTAATTGTGCAACAATAAAAGTAGACATATAAATCTAAAATTAGACAAAAAACCACACACAGAAAGAAAATAAAATAAAAACAAACATATTGCAGACTGGTTCAATACAGTGTAAATGTCTCTAGCTCCAAGCTTCTTTTACTAACAAAAATAACTCAAATAAAACTGATAACACTACAGCTGGTCAATCCATCACAACTTGGCTACCAACAAGAATAAAAGGTAGTTACAAATGCGGTAAAATCAAATGTATTACCTGTAACTATATTATTCACAAAAAACAGTCCGTTTTTTTATTCTATGAATCAGAAGTACAATATTGAACATTTTATCAATTGCCTATCAAACTATTTTATATACATAATAACATGTATGTGTGGGATGCAATATGTGGGTTGCACTACACGAAGTTTAAACACCCGTTTTTTAGAAAATAGAAGAAACGTGTTAAAAGGTGTGATGACACACAGTCTCTCTAGACATGTGTGGAATATACATAATGGAGATGATAAGGTTTTAACAATTACTGGTATTGAACATATACCCTCTACCAACAGAGGACATATGGAATGCTATGTAAACGAGAAGCCTATTGGATTTTTGCTCTGGGGACACTGTTTCCACAAGGGCTCAATGAAAGTATAGAACTGAATGGCTTTTGACACCAGGCTTAGTGTCCCTTTTAATTATTCTACCCATTGTGTGTAAATATACCAGTTAGTTACATACAGTATATCTCTGGTCAGTTAATAGAATGATGTCTACTACTCTCTATTTTATATTTAATGGAGCAAGTATCTCCTTGTAGATTAGTACGTGTTCTGGCCCATATACAAAATGTGTACATATGCATCTTTAAATCAATCTGTATTTTTAATTCATTATAAGTGACTTGAAAAATTGTCTGGTATGTACCATTAGTATCTGGGATTGCTGCTACTTATTCCTAGAATAGTGGTATATGTATTTTATATGATCTGTATATTTATTACACTCTTATATGATTAACATGTAATCATCAATCAAAGTATAGTATATAAAATAAACAGTAACAGTGTTTAGAAGATCTAGAATAATTATGGAGACTCAGTGGTGGACGACTGATGGGGGGGATGCAATTGGGAAACCGGCTGCCTTAATACCGACAGCCGGCTCCCCGACTGCTTTATCCCAGCGTTGGTTAAATGACAGGCATCTATATCTAGACGCCTGTCATTTTCCCAACACCGGGAGACAGGCGCCTGGCATCCCTTCGATCGGGATCGGACAGGGTTAGGTTTAGGGCACCTGGGGGGACTTAGGGTTAGGCACCCCCCCAGGAGGGTTAGGGTTAGGCTAGGGGGAGGGTGGGTTAGGGTTAGGTACCCCCCCGGGGGACTTAGGTTTAGGCAGCAGGGAAGGGGGGGGTTAGGGTTAGGCACTTGGGGGGGATTAGGGTTAGGCACTTTGGGGGGGAGGTTAGGGTTAGGCACCCCTAAGGAGGGTTAGGGGGTAACGTTAGGTTAGTTTATACTTACCTTAGGGACGATCAGGATTTCCAGCTTCTGCTGCCGGGAACTCTGCATCTGTCGGCCTGCTGATGCCGGGGATCGAACCTGATGCAATATCAGAACCTGGGTTGTCCAGGTCCCAGGCAGACGCACTATCTCCAAGCCACCTGTCAGGAATATTTGCATGATAAGGAAAAGTACCACAATTGTACCTTTATATACAACAATAATAAATAAAAATAAAGATAATATGGAGTGGTTTTTTTTATATAATCATGTATGACCATATAGGTCTGTATAAATTGGTTGACAAGTAGTGTTACCACAATTATTGCTATTATTACCAATAAGACTTGAATTAGTTATCACGCTTTTAATATATACTTATATCATTGATCAAATATCAATGTTGTCTTTGTTTCTAAATATTGTTGCCTCTCTATTCCTCTCTTTGCTATAAAAAGTTTTTTCGATAACAATATAAAAATATAAATAAAAAGAAATTAAAGGTGATGTTGAGAAAATAAAATAGAGTATTAACAATAAAATAAAAAATAAAACAAACAAAAGACATCTAATGTGGGATTTGAACCAAGGACTCCCAGATGCAGAACTCTTGCCTTGCCTCTGCGCCATCTCTAGACATATATATTTTTATCCTAATATTATGATATATTTAAACTTTTGAACAGCATCATCTTTAATCTCAATAATAATAATAATATCTTCTGAATACCAATTATCTTATTAGAATACCAAAACAAAATGTATCTGTAAATATATTTTCCAGAAGAGTGTCCTCAATATCTAGAATTTCTTTCTAAGTCTATATAGGTATTTTTATGTTATATGTTTTTATATACAAAAAAAACAGATAAACATATATTAGTGTCCCATACACACACACATACAGGTGATCTTGATGAAATTGATCACCATCAGATGATTGGTGGATTCAGGTTTAAAAACCCCGACAGAATTACCAGGAGATTCACCCTCTGATGAAACTGCAAGAACTTGCAGTGGAGAAATGCGTAAGGGCTCCTTTACATATTACCAGCTGGTTCTTTGTTATGCCAAACCGATGAGCGGTCCTGGAACTGACCACCGGTTCAGCCAAGCACCGGGGTCCATGCATGAGACCATCACAAGCAGCCGACAGAGTTATAAACAGTCTTAGGATTGATGCAATTTACATCTGACTCCAATTGACGGATCAGCACACCCCTCATAAAAGCTGGCTGGCGGTAAGGTATCACCACGGAGATTGATTAATGAGAATCAGTCTCTATCATATTGTTTGTATGGACAGTGTTGTACACTATTGGGGCTGAAGTCCACCCCACTGAATCTGTATCCAAGAGAATCTTAAACAGAACACACCAATTACCTGCTATTACTTACCTGGTTTCAGTTGACACATCGTTACTGAGGGATTATTTCAGTGCGACTGTGCTAGTGTGTGACTTTGAGTCTTAATACATTTGAAGATATTATTGGCTGCCAAAGTACTTATTTCAATAACTCTGCATCAATACATACAAATGTATGTGAACAAGCCATAGCACCAGTGGTGATCTATATCAACTATTTACCTGGATGCTAGTGATTTCTTTGTGGAACTATCTTCACTCAGTACCATAATCCAATCTATGACACAGGAGACGCCTTCTGCAGGGGTGATCTCCCGTGTCTTCTAAAGAGACATTTACACTGTAATGAACCAGTCTACAATATACGTTTGTTTTATTTTATTTTCTTTCTGTTTGTGTTTTTTTTTTATCTAATTTTAGATTTATATGTCTACTTTTATTGTTGCACAATTACATGTAATAAATTGTTTACATAGCACTCCTTGTCTGGTTTAGTCAGAGTTCTGGAATATACTGTTGGGTCAACAGATATACATACCATTTATCGACATCAGATCCAGATTTTTTTATTTACAGTAAAATACAGTATATTGGCTTATTACTGTATGGCCAACCTTATTCTTCTGCATGTTTCATAAAACATAAAGAAACTGCACTTTAATGTTTCAACAGGGGACATTTATGAAAATTATGCACATGTCTACAAATTAAATCATAAATGAATCTCTATTTCTTCAGGCCTAGGTGTGTGGTACAGCTACAGAATGTCTAAAGCAGCTCTAAATATGGCCACCAAAACCCCTTCTGTGGAGCTGGGAAGAGGAAAGGGCAAGGTGCGTTTCTCTGCACCCAGGCACTGTGGATACAGACTTGTCAAGACCTTACCAAAAAATATGTTCCCACAGAAAAGATGTTTTCTCCTGAACACGCTGTGACGTACTTTATGCACAATATTGACAGACTTGGCATGGACCAAACAGGAAAGTTTTTTTCATGGAATGGATCCGAACTTCAATATTGAATTAGTTTTAATATAGAACACATCTGAATGAAACTATATTAAATGATTACATCAACTGTCTAAACTTGATTGTTCAAATTATTCAAATACTAGCAGCTGACCCAACGTTGGCTGGGTTATGTCTCTCGCTCGGGTATATTTACTAAAGTAAGAGTTTTTAGAAGTGGAGAAGTTGCCCATAGCAACAATGTTAACTAGCACCTTCTAGAAGATAATAGCAAGAATCTGATTGGTTGCTATGGGCAACATCTCCACTTCTAAAAACTCTCACTTCAGTAAGTTTGCCCCTCTGTATCTTTATCTGTCTCTCTCGCTCTATCTCTCTTTCCTTCTGTCTCTCTAGCATTTCCCCCTTTTTTCCACATCCATCTCTCTCTTTTAGGACCCCGTTTATCATTGATCGCTTTTGCAACGTGATCAGGGCATGACAGTAACGCCCCTGATCGCATTGCAAAAAGCGATCTCTTCGTCCGGATGTACCATGTGCGATGTCTCTGGAGAGCTGCTGGCCACTACAGGGGGTGGTGCACATGCACAGTCACCATAGCCAGGGAGGGTTCCAGCGGATACCTCCACCAGCTAATAGTGCGCGGTGTAGCCCAAAGGCTACAGTAGCTAATGTCATCTTCAGATGGCGTTAGCTGCGGGGGCCAATATCTGAATGCATCGCATTCCCGGATATTGGTAAATTTGATAGCATTGCTTCCCCCATAGAAACCTGTGGGGGAGGCGGCTGCCATCTGTAATGGAGGGATCACAGCAGGTATCGGAGATACCTGCTGTGGTCCCTCCTTATACATCCAGGGGACACTTAGTATTTCAGGTAAACCCCCGAAAACGGGTGTTTTCGTGGATTTTACCTCAAATACATTTTGATAAATGGGCCCATTAGCCACTCTGCCCTCGCTAATCCGACTAGTTTTTACCTCCCTTATTCACCTCTTTAGCACATCTTAGTATACCTTCTGTTCTCACCTTAACTTTCCTCCTCCATTGATCACTGTCTTTTTTGGTCACTCTCTGTCGTGGATTCCATTCCGGTCTTCTATTAATTCAATTTTGACCACTATGTGTACATTGGTACACTGTGTTATTATCAAAATCCTAGTCGACTTTCAGTCGTTTTTCTTTTTTAAATTTAATTAAATCACGTTTGTATACCTGGATTTGATTAGACGGTTTCTCATACCAACTGGTAGTGGTATCTGTATCTAAAATCGATTTATGTGTAGTTTCAAGCGCAGTCATCTTATCTTTTATGCTATTCATCTCCTTAGTGGATTGTTCGATTATAAGTAGCATAAAGTCCATTGAGCATTTATTAGCAATAACAACCCACTTTTTACAAAATAATGGGTCATGCCTGCCAATGGTAGGACCATTTTTGATCCGCAGTCCCCTTGGGATTTTTTTAGCACGATGATAATCGCTTAAGGAGATACAATGGAAATAGTAATCAGTTTCTCTTCTTTTAAGTTTAAGTAATTCTCTGTATGTGTCCTCATTAGAAGTATTCTCAAGTTGTTCTGTTAATACTTCTGAGTACAGTATTTGTTCTGCCTCAGACTCTGAGTAACTGTAAAGGTCTCCAAGAGGATATGCTATAAAATTAGCTCCACTTGTCAGGTCAATGTCCTCAATCTCCATCGGACCAACGTGTCCTATTTTGACTCCTTTTTAAACAGCAAAAAAAGTGATGTGTGTCTGGATATACAGTAGATGGAACGCAAACACCGTGACTTCTGGTTGCGTGGAGCGCATACCGAAAGTATGGGCTACAGCTGCTTGTTTTGCCTGCTTTTAGGGAGTTCACTGCCCTGTCGGGTGCTAGTGAGTGGACCCTGATACCTTGTGTGTGCTGTAGCCACTGAAGGGTAAGATACGGAGCACTATCAAGAAAAGCCCAGGTGAGTGAATCCTGCTTATTGCACCTAATTTTATATATATTTGAAAGCCTGCACACACAGGCTTGGCCTGCCACCTTAGCCTGCACCTTAAGCATGCCATCTGAAGCATGGAGTTACAACCAGAGTTGATTTTTAATACCAACTTTCATCTCTTTTCCAGGTAAACTAATGCCATCTTCCATATCTGATGCCTTTTATTGCAAGAATAGTCTGTATTGAAAGTTTGCTTTCCAACTGTGAGGCTGCATCTTCCCCCATCATTAATTAGCTTGTTGAACAAACTGCTCAAACATTCCCTCCCACTATACCAGCTGACCTAGCTTCTCCTGCAAAAAGGAACTCATTTGAAAGCCTGCACACACAGGCTTGGCCTGCCACCTTAGCCTGCACCTCAAGCATGCCATCTGAAGCATGGAGTTTGAACCGGAGTTCGAACTGGATTTGGACTTTTGACTGCTTTCTAACCTAAATTTAAACCATCTCACAAACACAGCAGCACAGGCATGCTGCCACTCGACTTGCATTTACACTCCCCTGAGACTGGGTTCAGCTGCTGTCTCATGCTGCAGCCAAATCGAACTCCACAAACTGCTGGATGTGACAAGACCACACACTCGTGTGAAGGAGACGCTATGGCTTTTTGCAGAACACTTTCATTTTTTAATTTCTGATTAAGTTTAACATGGTTTTAACTTAAAATACGGTCACCGTTTATTCTCTTTTATTTTTTTCTCCACTTGGACGTTTTACTTCCGCTACTTGCACACCCTGCCAGATGCAACCTACACAGTGCGCCCCAGATGGCTGCTCGGATGGTTCTTTCTTGGGCAGGATGAACAAACACGTGGATCTATTCATTCAGTGCATTTCATATTTCAAATATTTCAGTCACCTGGAAATCTCATGCCCGAACTGCAGCACTGTTTGCTGTATTTACTATTACTTGTGCTGTAAAATGTACTTTCACTGTATGATATACTGGTGTGCTATACCTCCACTGTATGATATACTGGTGTGCTATACCTCCACTGTATGATATACTGGTGTGCTATACCTCCACTGTATGATATACTGGTGTGCTATACCTCCACTGTATGATATACTGGTGTGCTATACCTCCACTAAAGTTCATCCTCCATGGGCAGGATGTACTTTATGTGGATCTATTCACACAGGGTATATCATTCTGCCACACACGTGTCAGATTTCCCATATATGCCTTAGCTTCTTGTATGGCTTATCTCCCACAGTGCCAGCTTCATAGTGTGCCCACCATGCCTGCCTCACCTGGTACACTCGTGGATGAGATAAAAAATACATGGACCTGACTATTATGGTGGTACCTTACTCCTAGCATCAGAACGCTGCAACCACACCCATTTTGTGTTTTCTAGGCGTAATTTATTCCACCCAGGGTAATCCTACGTAGTGCGCCCAAGACGGCTGCCTCTTTTGGTACCTTTTGTAGGTGGAATATTTAACCCATAGAAGTTATTTCCAAAACTGTCTGCACCAACCCTGCAATATGCTTATTGTGCTCTCTAGGTTTCGGTTGATTTTAATTATCTGTGTGGTTTTCTACTTTTTTTTTTTGCAACACCAAATCCTTGTACAATGTACCATGTTTTCTGATGTTTGTAAAGCGACTTTGAGTCCTATGGGAGAAAAGCACTATATAAATAAAATTATTATTATTATTATTATATGAGTCTCTAATGACCAGCACTCAGCTCATGCAGATCACTGCTTGCCCCGTGCACCAACCTGTGGGATACTAATATCTCTAGAAAGAATGTCTAGCACTCTAGGACTATATCACATAAAATAAATGTTCAGACTGACATCATGGTGGGTAGTTCAACATTTTGGGGTGCAAACCCCTTTATCCAAGACACCATATATACCAAATGACATACCTTATATACAGAAGTGCTCCCCCACACCACTCCACAGCGTCCACCAGAGGTCCTGATGACATCACAGGAATGTGCCGCAGAGCTGGCATCCCGGAGATTCCAGGGGGCGTGGCTAACACTGCAAGTGTTACTAAAGTATACACTATAAAACAAATTGGAAATATGGAAATATTACATAGACAATACATTATATCTTAAACACTTATATCACATGCAAATAACAGACCCAAAGAAAGCCTATTAAATCTCTTTTTAGGAAAAATCAAGCAAACTAATGTAAAGCGCGATTAGTGCAGAACTACAGTAAACATTATAATAGTGACTAGTACCAGTCATACTAATATAAAAATATTTTAGGCATTGTCCTTGCATGGGGCAGCAATGATGCTACCTCAGTGCCCTCCTCCCTGTGTGACGGCACATGTCGTACACCCCTAGTAACAGCCCTGTCTAACACAATAATGGATGAGATTATTTCATTGAATAGAACCAAATAGCAATTACTTTAGCATAGGTTCATTTGTGCTGGTGAATAAAGTTTTGTCAAAAAATGCAGAGGGCATTCTATGAACCAAAAAACATGTTTGTCTGTGTATTTTATTCAATAGGGGGAAACTCTTGGTGTTTTGCAAACTACTAAAACCATTTGAAATTGTAACCTATGAAGTCAGTTCAGACACTGCCAGCCTAAGACAAGTCATACCCTTATTAAAACTACTGCAAAATTAGTTAGGGGAGAGGAAGCTAAGTGATTCCACTAAGTAAATTGGATTTGTAGATTAAGTTTTTTATTCACTTTGCCAGGACCAAAGGATTTGCAACATTTTGTAATTGGATCACTACATTTTAGAACCATGCTTGATCCTTGGTTTAAGTCCTGTATAATGTAATTCTTTCTTACTGACACAAATCTTAAGATTTGCAAAGAGCTCCTTGTCAGCAAGTTGTCAACTCAAGTGGAACATGACAACGTCTCCTCCTTCAGTTTCTCTAGCAACTGCCAAGAAAAACTAAGTTTTCCCAGGAGACCAACTATTGATGCAGATAAGACAACACAACATTTTGACATCTGGTCAAGTCTAAAAGAATTGCCCAAAATTAGTGACACATCTACTGTTATGCAATCTGATATGGTCATCTGCCATAGAATGGCGGAGGAATAATTTAATGATAGTGTAATAATAGACATGTCAGACAGTTTCTTTGACTACTTGGAGGAAAAAAGGCAGTTAATAGGCCCTTGTGCAAACTGGCTTTGCTTAGCTTAAGCTGCCCACCCTGCAGTGTGTACTCGGATAGAGTTTTTAACATAGCGGGGAATCTTGTCTTTTTATTATTGGAGCATAGTGTCACATCTCACCCAGAGCACAGCTGAACACCAGGTTGCTGGGTCCAGGAAGGCCAGTAACATTGGTTCAAGGGGTGGTGGTCTCTTGGCAGCCAGGATCTGAATGTTATAAACAACTGGCCCTTGAACTGTACCTTGTTTTACCACAGCCTCATTATTTACTGACCTCTGCCTTTGTGTTTACCCAATTGTTGGATTTCTCTTACACTGTACCTTGACTCACCTAATCCTCATTGTTTATCAAATTTTGCCTGTTTTATGACATGCTCTTGGATTTCCCTTGAACGTGGGCCCTTCTCTTCTCCTGGTGTACAGACTCCTGCTTGTGTCCTGACCTGTTTGGGAATCATTCCCATCCACACACTCAGACAAGCTACTCAGCGGTGTACAAACACTGCCACCTTCTACCAACCTTCCATGTCCTGTCCATTATCTCAAGGAGCAAAGGTACTTTAAACTTTTGCCACTTGTCATATATGCTCTAACATTTGTCAGATTGAGATGCCATTGCCATTCTGGGCCTCTTATCTGCCTCCACATGTATTTACTCACTCTTAGCATGGAGGAGGAAACTGACCAGGCCATTGCCTCCTTTTCTTACAGCATTTTAAAAAATACTGTTCAAAATGTCTACCACTATAATCTGAGGCCCAGATTAACCAGGTAAGCACCTGCTTTTCCTGCAATACTATCACATTATCTCCCCCATAATACAAATATAAATTCCTGGCCATCCTTTTGAATAGGTAAAACTTAACTTTTAATTATATATAAAATAAAGGTGAATAGGACTTTTAAAATTTATATAACAAAAGTTCTGTAGGCGACAGGGTAAGTAAATCAATATAAGCAATATTCAAGGGTACATATAATTTCTCAAAAATATTGGTTTTGAATACAGCCCATAAATCGATGTATAGAAGTGAGCCAAGCTAAAATAAATCTGCAGTATCTATAATTATGGGCCTGATTCAGAGTTGTACGCTAATGCCGCTAGAGCCAGAGACGCTGAGAGGGTACCAATTACCAGGGTCCAGCCATGCCAGGGGGCCCGGGCCGCAGCATACCACCAGTAGCCATTTAAAAAAAAAAATGTTACTTCTGCTTTATGAAAATTCCGCGGGCAGCATGCGGAAGTTCGGGAAATGCGCTATGCCACTGTGGAGCTAATGATCTTGCTGATGACATCATCAATTTGCTGATGCTGATCATATTTTGGTCAGAATGAGCAAATCAGGGAAAAAACATGTTGTATTTTACTGATGCCCCAACCCTGTCTTTTTTATATTGTGAATAACCATACAAAAACATAAAATATCAGGCCAATGCAGGATACTTGGGGAGGGGGGTATTTCTGTATTCATAATACTGTAGTGCTTGCAAGTTTGTGAACCTTCAGAATTTTCTATATTTTCTGCTGAAATTTGTACTAAAAGTAGATAGAGAACCAAATCAAACAAATGAGACAAAAAAATTTAGATGTGCTCATTTTTTCATTGAGGAAAATATCAACAAAATATGTGAACCTTTGCTTTCAGTATCTGGTATGACCCACTTGTTTAGCAATAACTGCTTCTAAACGTTTCTGATAATTGTTGATTAGTCCTGAACAACGGCTTGGAAGAATTTTACCTCATTCCTCTGTTCAACTTTGTTATGTTGGTGGGTTTCCTCCCATGACCTGCTCACTGTAGGTCCTTCCACAACATTTCCATTGGATTAAGGTCAGGACTTTAATTTGGCCATTCCAAAACTTTACATTTATTTTTCTTTAACCATTCTTTGGTCGAATGACTTGTGTGCTTTGGGTCGTTGTCTTGCTGCATGACCCACATTCTCTTGAGATGCAGCTCATGGACAGATGTCTTGACATTTTCCTTTAGAAATATTCTGGTATAATTTAGAATTCATTGTCCCATCAATGATGGCAAGTCATCCAGGGGGCTTCTCATTTAAATCAAAAGGCTCTATTTTGGACTCATCTGTCCACAAAACATTGTTCCAGTAGCTTTCTGGCTTGTCCAGGTGATCATTAGCAAACTGCAGATGGGCAGCAATGTTCATTTTGGAGAGCAGTGGCTGCCTCCTTGCAATCTTGCCATGCACACCATTGTTGTTCAGTGTCCTCCTGATGGTTGACTCATGAACATTAACATTAGCTAATAAGAGAAAGGCCTTCAGTTACTTAGAGGTTTCCTTGTGTTCCTTTTTGACTTTGAAAACTATTAGACACCAGGGAAAGATTGGGGTCTGTACATCAGCCCTGGCAATCCGCCCTGTACCCGCTCACGATGGGGGCATGGTTTAGCTTCATGGGGAGGCATGCCACGAGTCACAGGGCCTGGCCTTGTGGCATGCCCCCCTCACTTCCCAGCCCACTGCTGCCACCCATTCCCTCCCCTTGACCACATATCAGGTATCCAGCAGTGTTAGGTGGAGGGCGGGGGTACTTCTGCCCTTATCGAACCAGCCCTGATGCCATCAGCCCTTCTGGCAAATGCCAGAAGAGCCTGATGGCTAGCCAAGCCCTGTTAGATGCCTTGCTCTTGGAGTGATCTTTGTTAGTCGACCACTCCTGGGGAGGGTAATAACGGTCTGGAATTTCCTCCATTTGTTCATAATCTGTCTGACTGTTGATAGTTGGAGTACATTCTCTTAGAGATGTTTAGTAACCTTTTCCAGCCTGATCCATCAACAACTTTTCTTCTAAGGTCCTCAGAAATCTCCTTTGTTTGTGGCATGATACACATAAGAATTTGATTGATCCCTGTTCTTTTTAAAACTCCCCTATTGTCATCCCATTAATTGAAAATACCTGACTATAATTTCACCTTCAAAATATTTGCTAATCCTAAAGGTTCCCATACTTTTACCACTCAGATATGTGATATTGGTTCATTTTCCTCCCCAAAAAATTGAGCATATCTAATTTTTTGTCTAATTAGTTTGAGTTGGTTCTCTTTATCTACTTTTAGGACTTATATGAAAATCATTGTTAGTTTTAGGCCAAATTTTTGCAGAAATATAGAAAATTCTGAAGGGTTCACAAAGTTTCCACCACCACTGTATGTGTGTGTATATATATATATATATATATATATATATATATATATATATATATATATATATATATGAAATAAAAATGTATATATTTTTTAATTAAAATGCATTTATCAAATATAACTTATAGTGTAGGTCATTTATTTTTAACAAATTAATTGATTTTTTTTTTTTACTTACCACCTCCTTGTTTTGCTCAGTCTAGCTGGATAAAACTTCATCCACATCCTCAATCTTCTGTAGAGGTCATCCAAATTCCCAACTTTCTGTAGGGGTCCTATACACACACCCTTGTACCAAAAGTGTGTGTCCCCATACACCTAAGTGTACATTTACTAAATGTTGATTTAGATTGAAATTGATCTAAAACACTCTGAAATCGATCTAAATCAATCTGAAATCAGATAGTTTTAAAACTATCTGAAAGCGAACTAAAACAATCATCTATAGGCTTTCTGACTGTACAAACCACATCCATCATCTGCAGGGTTTCAACTTTAATTGAAGTAGAAATCCTACGGATGATAAATATCTGGATTTTACAGTTGAAAAGCCCTTTGATGTTTACCAATTTAGATTGATTCTAAATTGACCTTTAAATTTACATTCTAGCCTTAATACGCCATGCTGGGCAAGTGACCCTCCAGGTATAGTTTTTCTGTTTCAGACAAAAATGTGGTTTAATCACAAATTGATGTGACAAACCACTTCACAAGACTGCACTGATTAATTTGATATAAGACACTGTATTTTTGTGTGTGAACCAATGTGCGTAATTAAAGTTGGTGCAATGCAGTGAGATAATATGCATTGCAGGGAGGTGCCTTCCCCACTCAACTGGACATGTAGCTTCCTTATCTGTGAGTCCCAGCATGTGAGTTATCATATCTCCTGCCCTTGCCCCATTACCTCTGCATTTTAAAATACTGTCATAGCTGGAACTCAAACCTGTCACCTCACACTTTGCAGTCAGGCAGCTTACCGATGGAGCCATTTGCTCTTACAAATTAGGTCTATGAATTCTAACTATATGAAGCTACTTCACATTCTTATTCATTTAAAATGCAGCCATGCCTGGGATTCAAACCTATCATCCCACACTATGTAGTCAGATATTTTACCAATGGAGCCATTTGCACCCGTATTAGAAATGTGTGAATGCTACTGTAACTACATGAGAGGTCCAGCACCACACTCACCCATTGCTTAATCCCTCTGTAGACACTCCATTTTTAACATTATGCAATAAATAAATACATTTCACAAAAATATGCAACACAACTTTATTACATTATTTACACTTACTGTTAAATAAGAACTATTACATATACATAGTAAGAGAGATACAGGACAAAGGTAACAGTTTGATAATATATAGAATGTTTATTGTTTTTCTCATTCTAACAATCAGAGGAGGGTCAGACCGATTTGCTTTATCCCATGCAGAAGGTGATTATGCTGCAAATATAACTACAGCTGTGATGTTGGTTAATTTCCACAATTCCTGATTTCTCACACTGCTAAATTCTCAGTGTTTCTGTATTATCATATTCTTCATCTATATTCATTTCTTTTACTGTAGTGTGAGATAAATAGATATTAGAAGACAAAATTACAAATATAGAGTCTATAACACAATCTTTAACAACGTTTGTGGTTAGAATGTTGATATCAGAATGTCAACATAGTTTAAATGGACGTGATGTCTACACAATGTCGACATTGCCAGAATATCATCATTGTGAATGTAAATAGTCGACATGTCGACATTATGTGAAATTCAGCCATAACCCTATTCTAACCGCAGCCTGACCCTAATCCTAACATGAGCTCCTATATTCACAATGTTTATATTATATTGATGTTGACATTTTGAATGTCAACATAACGTTCATGCTGACACTCTGAATGTGTACATTCAGACCATGTCAACATTCTGGTGTTGGCATTCTGACTACATACCTTACTAAATGTATACTATATCTATAATATATATATATATATACATATTCCGTAGATCGGCACTCCATTTATGATGTCTAATAACCGGGGTGCACTAATCCAATCAGCCCAAGCGTAAGCAGAGACCGCATAGACAATTTCAACCAACGCAGGTAGCACTCCACGGATTTCAAAAAACCCAGGTCCAATGTGGCCCCGGCATTCGCCAATGCCTATATGAATGACATAGAATGCAGATTATTTTTAACTAATTTGCCATTTTCAGAGAATTTAATTTTTTATGTTCGTTATATAGACGATATATTAGTCTTATGGGCTGGTGAGCGAGAGGCCTTCATCTCACACATGAGTCATATTAATACTATGGACGATACGATCAAATTTACCTTCACTTGTGACGAGAATAGCATAAATTTTTTGGATGTAAAAATTTCTCGTGATGGCACTGCTTTAAGCACATGTCTTTACACCAAACCCATGGATGTAACTACGCTACTGCATGCCCGAAGTAATCACCCGACTACTTTGAAGAAGGGATTACCTTTTTCCCAGTACTTGAGGATTTGGCGCATTACCAGCGATGTTAACAGGGCCAAATTAGATATTTAGATTATGTTGCAGAAATTTTTGTCCCGTGGCTATTCTAAAATTGAGTTGGAGGCTGCTAAATTAAAGGTATTATCTTTTCCACGAAGTGAATGTTTAAAGGCTAAACTAAAGCCTCGCATTCTCCTTTTCCATTTGTAACTACTTTTTCTCCAATTAGTAATGTCACTAACAAGGTATCAAAAAGATTCTGGCCTTTGATAAACTCGGACATCAATATTCCTTCTCTTAAAGATACGCGCCTTATCAACTGTTACAAGCGTGGTAGAAATCTTAAGGATTGGCTTGTAAGAAATGATGTCACTGATAAATGTATGGTTCCAACACAGCATTTTCTTTCTAAACCCCCTGGATGCTATAGATGTGTAGGGTGTGTGACTTGTCGACATCTTGATAGTGGTTCTTACATCACACATCCTCATTCTGGTTGCAAGATCCCTATAAAGCATATTATGACTTGTACCACAAGATATGTCATATATGTCATTAAATGTCCCTGCGGGTTAGCTTATGTAGACAAGACCGTATGCACATTTAGAGAGCGGGCTGCACAACATCGATCGGCTATTAGACTTCCCCTAGAAGGCAAAGGTTGTGATCATCCGGTAGCACGTCATTTTGTTGCTGCTAGGCACTCTCTTGCCACCCTCAGGTACAAACTGGTGGATCATGTGCCACCCTTAATAAAAGGTGGGGATCGCGGTAGAATACTTTTGCAACGAGAATCCTCGTGGATTTATCGTTTGCATACAGTCGTGCCATTTGGGCTTAATGAAAGTTTCAGTTTATCTTGCTTCTAAAGTAGATTACTGATCGCTTTTTTTGTTTCATAATAAATCATCTTTGGTTTATTTTTATGTAATGTGCTATGCTAGGTTACATCTTAGCCCGGTTAGATATATGTTCCCATGTGGTATCCGCGCTATTTGTTGTTATCTGGCTTATACTTTACTATACATAAGTATTTAATTGAGCACTATACATTTTTTATGTTAATGCATTTCCACATCTTTAGCTGTTTAAATGTGTTGCATTATGATCATAAGGTGCCTTCTTAGTGACTATTTAGTCATCTAATTATATATGCAATTGTGTGATTAACGTTATAATTGTACATATGCTTCATGTTGATGTACATTGCTATTTTATTTCTGCCCCCATGTCTTTGTGTTATTCTGTTGTCTTGGTTACTGTCTCTGGGCCTGATTCAGAGCCGGACGCTATTTGCGGACGCTCGTTCAGAAAAAGGGGCTGGCTATTTAAATGAAGCGCTCGCTCTTTGCGGTCTGTTGATGCCTCTATGTCTGAACGAGCGAACGAAACATGCGCTCACTATTTTGGAAAAAACGCCCCCTGGCCGCTCGCATCATACGTCATCTCCGCTATTTATTTGATTAATCGAGTACATCGAAAGGCGTATGAACTGCTCGCAGTGCTTGTGGTTGGATTTTCCTACCGCAATCATGCGAACAGTTCAGGCTAAAAGACAACCAAGTGACGTGGTCGATGACGCTGCTTTGTTAATTATGCACACCCTTAAAACGCCTATTTTGACCATTTGGCACGCCTGCGTTCGGTTCTCCACTCCCCGTTTTCAAGCACCTTCCCGTTACCACCCACAAACGCCTCATCCTGTCACTCAAATTAGCAGGCATTCGCTATTTTGCGAGCACACGATTTTTGACCGCACTGACTGGTTCGCGCATGGGTACTAAAACCCATACGCATGCGCAGATGTGCGAACATTGCTCGGAGTGAACGAGCGGCCACTTACGAGCGGCTCTGAATCAGGCCCTCTATCCGGTTTTTGTTCCTGCACATTATTGGTTCTTGTACATGAGCCCTGGTCGGGCAGTCGCAGGTGACGTGATGTTACAAGTGTTTTATCTAGTCAAATGCGAGTCTTGATGACGCGCTGTGGGTTCTCGGGCTATCCATGCTACAGTGAGGTTCTTTCTTCAGTGAGCAGTGTGTCGCGTAGTGTTGACGCGGTCACGTGTCCCGCGTATTGCCGTGCCCTGTGACTTCCGGCTCTTTTGGGTGGTGGGTTTGTTCTTTCCACATGGTGTTTCCCTATATAAGGTAAGCTTGTTTGTAATTGTGTTTATGCCTTGACGAAAGATGCAATAAAACATCTGAAACATTGCAAGTTATTTAACTTTTCTCAAGACTCGTTTTTTTAAATCCGTGGAGTGCTGCCTGCGTTGGTTGAAATTATATATATATATATATATATATATATAAAGTACAAGCTGGGAAGCACTCCCTTAATAGAAAGTGTAAACACCGGGTGCCAGCCTGAATAACCCGCGACCACGGGTACAGTATACAGTCCACAACCAGGCAGCACTCCACTCAATAAAGACTCCTCACACAGATGTCGATCAACGTTTCGATGGTGCTTTATTCCCTCGTCATCAGGATAATAAGAAAATGTACAAAAAACTCACCATTAAATACCCGCCACCTTCACCACCGGTCCGAGGGGAAACAGGAAGTCGCGCCACACTGACGTCATTCCTCATCACCCGTCGCCCCGGCAACCGACCTGTGTATACATAATACCAACAAATGTGTTTACATGTAAAACCCAGCTGGGCAGAGAAAAACAATCAAGCAAAATCTGTCCATCAGAATACACATCACGTGCTGAGCATAACAAATAACACGCAGTGCATCATAATCAATAATCAAAATACTATCACATCCTGAAAAATCATGAATCATCCTACATAACCACTATACGAAGCAATGGAGCCCCATATTTTCATTTAGGCCGCGGGGGGCCAACGTACCCAACTTATAAATCCACCTACTTTCACATTGTAATAGTCGACCTGCCCGATCACCCCTACGTATCCTTTCAGGAACATGATCGATCAAGATGAATCTCAGGGAAGCAAGACCATGTCCAGCAGCCAGAAAATGTCTGGCTACGGTTGATCACTGCTTTTATTGATGATCGCAGCCTTAATGGATGAGCAATGTAAGGCCATTCTCTCACGAATGGTCCGCTCCGTTTTTCCAACATAACTTAGCCCGCATGGGCAAGTTATGAGGTACACTACGAACTTAGTTAAACAAGAAAGACCGTGTTGAATATAAATCTTGGCTCCGCTATGTGGATGTCTAAAATGATTGCCAGTCTGCATGTACCTGCATGTCAGGCAATTTAAGCAACAATAACAGCCCATTTGCATTGATAAAAAATTAGACACATTGCTAGTGCTGCCCTTAGATTCAGAAACATCAGTCCGCATCACCAGATCTCTGATGTTACGGCCTCGTGAGTAACAGGACATCACCCTGGTTTCCTGCAGCCCCAATTTCTCATCAGTTTGAACTATAGGCCAAAGCTTTTTGGATACTCTGCTAATTCCAGTACTGAAGGGGTTAAAATGATTGACCCAAGGTATATACTTTTTTCAACATTAATGGGCTTAACGCCTAGTAATGAATCACGTGAAATGGCCATGGCACACTGCTTAGCCTTGATTAATGAATCATAGGTGCACCCCCGCTTCAAAAAATCCTGTATCATTTTATCGATATGCTGCTCAGCATCCTTCGTCTTACTACAGATGCGTTTTGCCCGCAAAAATTGGGAAAAAGGTAACCCATATTTGCATGATTTCGGATGGTCGCTGCTTGCATGCAAAAATGTGTTTCGATCGGTAGCCTTCTGAAATAGAGAAGTTTGCAATACTCCATTAACCAGTGATACCTGTACATCCAGATAGTTGACCATATGACTGTCAATATGGTACACAAACTTAATTGGACTAGAGGACGCATTGTGCCTACATATAAAATCCTCAAATTGTTGTTGGGACCCAGACCAGATCAAAAATAAATCGTCAATGTAGCGGCAATATGCTACAATACAAGCAGAATTTCCATCATTATTGAAAAAGATCTCCTTTTCTGCCACAAGCATAAAGGCATTGGCGTACGATGGGGCCACATTGGACCCCATCGCACAGCCAGATACCTGGAGATAAAAACGGCCATTGTAGAGGAAATAATTATGCATCAATGTCATCTCTAATAAATCCAAAAATAATGCAATGTCAGGACCACTGTATAAGACATTCCCAGTAATGAGAGATCGAACAGCTGCTAATCCCTCAGAATTGGGGATGATTGTATACAGATTGGATATGTCCAAACTGCATAAGAAACAGTTCTCAGGTATGGAACCGATTCCTCTCAATAAATTCAAAAAAGCCATAGTGTCAACAATATACCCCAGACTGGCAGTGATACATGGTTGCAATAATGCATCAAGGTAAGTAGAAATGGCCTGAAACAAAGACCCTCTAGCTGCTATGATGGGACTACCCGGGGGACACGTCATGCTCTTATGCACTTTGGGTAATATGTAAAGTACAGGCACCACTGGATGCTTTTGAATTAAAGCAGATCTCAAAGCCTCAGAAATCTTCCCCTCTGACACTGCATTAGATAATAATGTTTCTACCTCCTTTAAAAAAACAACAGTCGGATCACCAGGTAACAACCGGTATACGGACTCATCTGAAAGTTGTCTATCAATCTCGGCTCTATACATTGTTATATCTTGTATTACAATGGCCCCGCCTTTGTCGGCGGGACAGATGACAATATCGGAATACTTAGACAAATTGTGCAGGGCCTCACGTTCCCCTTTAGATAAGTTATGAAATACTTTTTTAGCCAAATGCTGTTTCCTAATCAAGGACCCCACCTCATCACCAAGCATGTGAGAAAAAGTCCGGATTGAGGCATTATTAGAACTGGGATCAAACGCACTTTTCTTAAGTAACTTTCATAACTGCAAGGGTATTTGAGCATCCCCAGTTTGATTGTCACTGTATCCAGTCCCACGAAAATGCTCATATCGCCGTAATTGGCGAGTAAGTTTATATTTCTCAACCTCCCATTGCAGCTCATCAAAGGAGGTGGTAGGCACAAAAGACAAACCCTTGCTTAATACCCGAGTCCATCGTTCACTCCATCGTGAACCTGCACGTTTTTTGAAGCGGGGGTACACCTATGATTCATTAATCAAGGCTAAGCAGTGTGCCATGGCCATTTCACGTGATTCATTATTAGGCGTTAAGCCCATTAATGTTAAAAAAAAGTATATACCTTGGGTCAATCATTTTAACCCCTTCAGTACTGGAATTAGCAGAGTATCCAAAAAGCTTTGGCCTATAGTTCAAACTGATGAGAAATTGGGGCTGCAGGAAATCAGGGTGATGTCCTGTTACTCACGAGGCCGTAACATCAGAGATCTGGTGATGCGGACTGATGTTTCTGAATCTAAGAGCAGCACTAGCAATGTGTCTAATTTTTTATCAATGCAAATGGGCTGTTATCGTTGCTTAAATTGCCTGACATGCAGGTACATGCAGACTGGCAATCATTTTAGACATCCGCATAGCGGAGCCAAGATTTATATTCGACACGGTCTTTCTTGTTTAACTAAGTTCGTAGTGTACCTCATAACTTGCCCATGCGGGCTAAGTTATGTTGGAAAAACGGAGCGGACCATTCGTGAGAGAATGGCCTTACATCGCTCATCCATTAAGGCTGCGATCATCAATAAAAGCAGTGATCAACCGTAGCCAGACATTTTCTGGCTGCTGGACATGGTCTTGCTACCCTGAGATTCATCTTGATTGATCATGTTCCTGAAAGGATACGTAGGGGTGATCGGGCAGGTCGACTATTACAATGTGAAAGTAGGTGGATTTATAAGTTGGGTACGTTGGCCCCCCGCGGCCTAAATGAAAATATGGGGCTCCATTGCTTCGTATAGTGGTTATGTAGGATGATTCATGATTTTTCAGGATGTGATAGTATTTTGATTATTGATTATTGATTATGATGCCCTGCGTGTTATTTGTTATGCTCAGCACGTGATGTGTATTCTGATTGTCATATGTTGCCATTGAGCTGTGGATACATCTTTTATTGTATTATTCGATGTGGACAGATTTTGCTTGATTGTTTTTCTCTGCCCAGCTGGGTTTTACATGTAAACACATTTGTTGGTATTTTGTATACACAGGTTGGTTGCCGGGGCGACAGGTGATGAGGAATGACGTCAGTGTGGAGCGACTTCCTGTTTCCCCTCGGACCGGCGCCGCATGTGGTGAAGGTGGCGGGTATTTAATGGTGAGTTTTTCGTACATTTTCTTATTATCCTGATGACGAGGGAATAAAGCACCCTCGAAACGTTGATCAACATCCGTGTGAGGAGTCTTTATTGAGTGGAGTGCCGCCTGCTTGTGGACTGTATATATATATATATATATATATCAGTGGGCAGTTACAAAATATAAGGGTTAAATAAGCTCTCTCTGTTGAGGTCTCCAAGCATTTTAAATGAAAATCAGTTCTGTACTGGTCCTCTCCTATGGGTCGGCCCCCAGCCAATGGTCTTTTATCACTGGGGGTATGGGGGAGGTATGGCCATGGGGGGATCTATTGCAACTAGGGAATCTATCACCATGTAATGAGGGGTATAACGTTACAATGGAATAAACACCTGTTAATATTTTTCTTACTACAATATTTTTAAAACACATATTTTTGACTTGGCAAGAAAAATATATTTCCCAGACTGATCACCATAATCTTCCATCTATACTCATTTTAATGTTTATTCCCATTATCACCGAGCTCCTCATATACTGATGGAAGGAGGACGTGCTTAATGATACATAAGTCCGGATAAAAGCATGTATGGTTATCATGTTCTGATACAAATGGGGGGATCAGGGATTTTGGCAGCTACAGCCAGAATGTGAGCATAGGACACCCCTCGGTACAACATAACTATATATTGTGTGTGTAATATACAGTACATGTCTAAGTGACCTGTTCATACTGTACATCAGTATAATACATATTAAACAAACAAAACCCAGTAAAGTCAGAATCAGAATGGATCTTTAAACTTCAGACATTGGCTCCTGATGGGCTTAATGAAGTCTTAGAATTTATTAACTAATTATCGGTTGTGACTGGTGGTCGCCGTCTGTCATTACATGTACTGTCTGGTCAGTGGATGGAACATGGCGGCCCCCACCCATCTCCCTTGCTTCCTCTTCCTAATTCATCTAGTACCCCTCTATCCATGTGGATACACTTTTATACTTTCATGGTGCTACATTTTTACCCACCCATCCAATTCAATTCATTGTGTTTAATTGTTCTCCCATCTCCTTTTTATTTTTAGTTAATATCCAGATCATCCCACTTATTTACACATCTTTGTATACTATTATAGCTCTTCATTTATACTATATTAAAAAAAAATTTTTCATTACCACTTATTCTCTATTTAGACTCCTGTTTCCTAGATCTGTCTCTTCTTTTTTAACCAATCCAGTTGTAGATATTTATAATACCAACTTAACCCCAATTTCTTCTACTACTGAATTATTCATCAGGTGTCTACATATATGTATGTTTATGTATGTGTATGTATATATATATATGCATAATTGTATACATATATATATATATATGTACTTTTTATATAAATGTATATTCACTTTATATATTTATCCTTTTTTTATGTGTATTTTTACACTTGTACATATTTATACACAATTTTTCAAAGGGCCACCATCCTGTCTCTACATTGAACCAGGTAGTTCCATTGTTTTCTGTCCATTCTTTTCTGTCTTAGAGATAGACTAATATTATCATTACTAGCATTACCTTTTTTAATATTGTACATGACCTTTGATATAAGATATTTTAAATTTTTCTTTCTAAATATTAAGATCCTTCAACTGAATAATTTTAAGGATTGTACTTTTGAAAGAGTTTTATTCAATTATTTCTAAATGAAAACCGATCGATAATTTCTGACTGCTCTAAAATGACATTTTTCAGACTGTATTTTTTTGTTGTTGTATTTATATGTATTGTCTTTTCCATCCACCTACTAATGATTAATCTACTGGTCTCTCAATGAACGTGAGACTATCAAGATCATTAAGCCATTACTCATGCTCTCCAATTAAGCACTGATTGGATATACCATGTTCCCTATGTAAGAGAGGGACCTCAGTGTGGGCACTTAGCTTGAAAAAGTCCCAGGACCGGGATGAAATGCCTTGCCACCCACAGTCCCACACCTGTTGCTATCTGCTGTACTGCACCGTTCACCGCAAGCCCCTCCAGGCTCTGCTGTTTCCTATTATCCATCCTGGTGCGGGGCATTTGACTCAGCTCTCTGCCTGTCTGGAATATTCCAGCTTTCTCCCCAGCTCTCATCGTCTGGCTGGCTTCCCATCCACCCAAGCCGGACAGTGAGCTTCCGCACCGAAGCGTCCTGAGAAGCCTGAGTCTTCTATGCTAGTTAGTACTCACACTTCCATCTCACTCAAAATCGGGGCGATCCACAGCTAAATCTACCTACGTCTGTTGAGATAACTACTATACCAGCCTCACGCTACTCATATATTTGGATCAACTAGACAGATACAAGTATATCAATACTGTTAACACACTGTTGCAAATTTTTAAGCACTTTGTTTCAATTCATGCTGAGTGCTTGCGAACTGTGACTTTCAATTTTACAGACACACAGACTGTTTGATTCTTCAGATACAGCACAATTTGATTTATTCAGCATTCCAGGGGCCTATTTCTACCTCCATTTGATTCTAACATTGTCTTGATAGATGCTCTTAATTTCTGATTTTTGGGCAATTTATTGTATATTTTATATGCCTTCTATGTTAATTTTTATTTCCTGACTATTACATTTTTATGCTTATATTACTACATGTTGTGATTTACCAGCGCGGTAGTTCTTTCCTACAATTTTTATGTGGGGTTGCAATTTTTCCGCTTATGTCAATTACCGCTGCAGGCACTTGCTTTAATTAACAGTGTGCTTTATAAGTGCTTAGATTTTCCTCTCTTCTTCACAATATTTTTAAAACACATATTTTTGACTCTACAAAAAAAAAATATATCCCAGACCAATCACCATAATCTTCCATCTACATTCATTTTAATGTTTATTCCCACTATCACCGAGCTCCTCATATACTGATGGAAGGAGGACGTGCTTAATGATACATAAGTCTAGATAATGGCATGTATGCTTATCATGTACTCATACAAATGGGGGTATCAGGGATGTTGGCAGCATCTACAGTCATCTACAGCCAGAATGTGAGCATAGGACACCCCTCGGTACAACAGAACTATATATTATGTGTGTAATATACATCTCTAAGTGACCTGTTCATACTATACATCAGTATAATACATATTAAACAAACAAAAAACTTGTACCATCCAGGAATGAATAGGATAGTATTACTCACTGAAGGTGTATAAGGCCTGAAATCCTTTCCGCTCATCGCTGTCATCACTATAAAATGTCAGCAATAGGGAATTCATAGTGGAAATTATTGGAGGGATAATGGAATTACCACAGAAACGACCATACCGCTGATAGTCATCTTCCACCGACAAATAATCAAATGAGCAGAATTGGAATTGTCAAGGTGAAAATCATTTACAGTCAGTGATATCTGTAAAATGAAATTCTGATTAAATAGACATAGCAGAACGCAGACAATACACTAACCATTTAGCATAATACTCTCAAGGATTAAATTACTTAACCGATTAATTCATAGATGTTAGTACATTGCATTATGTGTGTGTATATATATATATGTATATATATATATATATATATATCAAAGAAAAGCCAGCACTCCACATATAAACGCTAATACTCGCCCAGGTGCCCTCTGTAGTCTTTGGAATTCTTCTTTACAGTAGAAGACCTGAGAGTGCCGCTGTCCCCACATGCGCGCGCGTGTGTGTATGTATGTATATATATATATATATATAAATATATATATATATGAGAGAGACAGATATAGGTATGCTATATTTTGTGACTATCTTTGGTACATTGCTCAGCAGAGTGGTCAGTGGTGCAGCATTTGGCTGTATCACACAGCTTGTCCAGGAATTTCATATATAATTTCGTATATAATTACCACTACTTCATCAAAGCCTTCCAGCTATCATTCTAACTCCTTGCTACATGCTCCTTCATCTCCATTTACCCCATCTGTGTCAACCCAGTTTGTCTTCCCCCACCTTTTTACATATACAAAACACGAACAGTAAGGGCGCTGTGATTAACAGTAAAGAATATTCTACTGCTGCTCTCTGAGTGGTGACTAGCCACTCTAATGGGATAAACCCAAGCAAAAAATAGTGTAGAAGAAAGCGCAAATAGAATATTGATTTGATATATTTAATATAAAAAAATGTTAGACCTTAATGGTAAAAACAGGGGAAGAACCACCTGAATCATACATAAATCCACAAAATAAGTACAAGAGCTGTATATATATTCAACAGTATAAATTTAAATTAAATTCACATATAAAATAGAATTGAATTAAATAATATTAAATAAAATAAAATACATGTATAATTGCTGCATATATATTGATCAACTTGTTCTATATATATCCTTTGTGGGACAAAAGCCTCAATCCGATGTTATAGGTATACAATCATTCCTAAATGATAAAAGGATTCTTGTTAGATGAATAATATAATCACTTGTGCATATTGCACTAGTATTGGTTAATTGAACAATGGTATTGTGCACAATACTAGCTGACATGTTATGTAACTCCCAATTGTGCTCCGAAAACAAAAAGAGGGCAGTGTCCGGAATGCCTCTCTGATGTTGAAAAGTCACCGCACAGAGGGGTAATGATGATGAAGTACACCGGGAAATATAGCAGTCCTGAATAACCACTCAGCGTGAAGTCACCTAGCACGGGCCATCTGACTGGTGTGTATATGCTTTCAATCGCCGCAGCAGTAAATGATCGCTGTTAGTCAGCGTTCGGGGCTCCGTGTAAGGGAGAACCAGGAGGAGAGCTGAGCCGAATATCAGATGGATCTGCGGCTGTTGGTATTCCTGCCACACACAGTCGGAGCTCCGTTGAAGCCAAAATAAATAAGCCGGGTATTTGCTGGTGTGCGGCTGCTGGAAATAAAGCCTGTGCCGGTGCTTAATATTCCATCTGAAGTTCAGTCATAAATAAGGAAATAAGTCTAACACGTTTCTCAGCCTTCTTGTATCTGGCCGTTTCCTCAGAGACAATGATGCTTACTTCAACTCAAGTCCAAGATATACCTTCAGTCATTAGTAAAATATATGCAGGTGAGCTCCCTGCTGATATCTATCTGGTAATTTTAACCTCTGTCTTGGTTTCTGTTTTTTAGAATGTAAGCTCTCATGAGCAGGGCCATCTACCCTCTTGTGCTTCTCCTTACTATAGTGTCATCTACTTCTTACTCACCACTAGGGCACCTAACACTTGGTTACTTATGTTCTGTTGCTTATCTGGGTGATATGGTCACTAATGTAGCAATATATATTATCCATGTGCTGTATTGTATTGTTCTGTAAGTCACTTGTATACAATTTGTTTTTGTACTTTGTAAGGCGCTGCGGAACACTTGTGGCGCCATATAAATAAATGATAATAATATAATTATAAATGATGCTTTATTGTTGCCAACACAAAGTAATAGACAATAAGAACTAACCCAGCACCCAGTCAGAGCACTACCTCACTTCTTCAGCCCTCTCTGGCAGGGCAGCTAGTCTGTACACAACTTCACAAAAGTCCTGCCTGCGTCTTGCAGGTAATGCATGCCCAAGGACCTCCTGGTCTTCCACTTGGGCTGTATCCTGTGGGTTAGCACATAGATGTGTGTACATCATACTGTAGTTTAAACTTATGTGGGAGGATCCCACCATCCCAGCACATAATCAGTGGCTAACCAATGCTATATTCGCTGGAGTGCTTCATTCAAAAAAGAACACATGAGTCCCCTTAGTAAATATCTTTAAGTAAGACCTCCTCATTGTTCAGCAGCATTGTCTCTTTGAGTTGCTGCTGAACAGTGAGGAGGTCCTGATAAGGTCCTGTGTGTACCGAAACATCAACCTATTGCAATAAGCTGACCGACATGTGGTAAACAATAAAAATGCTTTATTTTTGCATTTGAATACTGATGGTTGTCCTTTTTCAATCTTGAAGTTATATGTGAATATATATATATATATATATATACACTTACATCTGTGATTTTGTTACGAACAAGAGTGCCGCACCTTTTGTCATATATTTCATTACTTTGTGGGGGCACCTTGTCAAGTATATTTTTTATGAATGGAGTGCCGGACCATCTACATGTGTGTGTGTGTGTGTGTGTATATGTGTATATATAATATATATATATATATATATATATATCTCAGTCCTGTAAACCTAGCACTCCTTGCTTGAAAAATAAGTAACTGCTCCAGTGCCCTCCTTAGGGATAAATCCCACAGATACAAGGAGAAGACGAAAGGCGGCACTCAAGAGGATTGTCTTAAGTCACCAATATTTATTTGTAATCCAACATATGTTTCAGGCAGGAGCCCGTCATCATATGTTGGATAACAAATAAATATTGGTGACTGAAGACAAGCCTTGTGAGTGCCACCTTCTGACTATTCTTTGTGTGTGTATGTGTATGTATATATTTATGTATGTATGTACATACGTACGTACACGTGTGTGTATATATATGTGTGTGTGTGTATGTATATATATATATATATATATATATATACACACACACAGACACACAGTGTGTGTGTATATAAATATCTCTATATATAATATATATATTATAAGTGCACAGTCGTGCCCTTATATTAAGGCTGCATCTAAAAAAACGGATTCCTCCATTGAGAATTCCGGAGGGGGGGGGCATGGTGTTTCAGGGGCTACATCTCAAAAGCTATAGGAGGTACGGATCTGAAATTTGGCATGGTCGGGTAGAACTGTCACTGGGTGCTGCATGCCATATTTCAGGGCAAAAACATAAAAAATTAGGATTTGAAAGTAATCTAAAGCTCCAACTGTCACATTTTTCTGACATTGTCAATTAGGAACCCTTTTCTGTTGGAGTCTATGGGGGATTTTTGGGAAGGCAAAACTCAAGTTAGGGGTGGAATTTAGACTTGGGGTTTGTTTTATTAGGTAGCTATGGTGCCAGGGTACGTGCTTTTGAGGTTCAGGTAAATTAGAAACTTACAGTTTTTAAACTATTACCTCAAGAATGCGCCATTATACAGATAGGACTTCTCAACTTGCTGCGCATGCTCCGTAAGTGGCAGGGCAGGTGCAGGCAGTATGCAGCAGCAGCGATTTCAGTTCCTGGAATCAGCTCTGACTTCAGTGGTGGGAGGACCCATGCACACAGTGCACAGAGGAGCCAGGTCCGAATCCTGAAGCAGGGCTGACTCGAAGGGGGGGGTGTTAGAGTGGGGCACAGCGCGGCTGCCGACAGGATCAGTCACCGGCTGGCACATGGATGTATTGACAGCAGCACGGCAGCTCAGTCTCCACTGTGCTCACAGCAGCCCGACAGTGAGTTAACCCAGTGCCAGATAAAGGTCCACCTGGGTCTGGAGCTGAAATGTATGAAGGGCCTATTGTGTGCCGCCGCAGGGGGTGTTTCACTAGCGCCATAGGGATGTGAGTAGTGATGTAAGAGGTGTGACTAGTGTTGTGGGGGTGTGGACTGCACAGGGAATATATTAATAGTGTGAATGTCTGAACCAAAGAAAACATCCATTGTTTATGTGACCATAACCTAACAAAAAAAATTGGCCCTTTGTAATGATGTAAATATGAATCCCCTTTACTAAAGAGCATAGGGGTCACATAGGGATGTCATGAAAGTAAAATATCTATCAATAAAAAGAGAGACCTTACTTGTTAATAGCTATACTGAGAAGAAATTACATCTAGACACCATAATGAGAACTTAAAAAAAAAGCCATACACTTACACTTACATACGTACTGCCACACACCTAGTATACACTTACATACATACTGCCACACACACATAGTATACACTTACATACATACTGCCACACACACATAGTATACACTTACATACATACTGCCACACACATAGTATACACTTACATACATACTGCCACACACACATAGTATACACTTACATACATACTGCCATACACACAAAGTATACAATTACATACATACTGCCACACACATAGTATACACTTACATACATACTGCCACACACACATAGTATACACTTACATACATACTGCCACACACATAGTATACACTTACATAAATACTGCCACACACACATAGTATACACTTACATACATACTGCCACACACATAGTATACACTTACATACATACTGCCACACACACATAGTACACACTTACATACATACTGCCACACACATAGTATACACTTACATACATCCTGCCACACACACATAGTATACACTTACATACATACTGCCACACACATAGTATACACTTACATACATACTGCCACACACACATAGTATACACTTACATACATACTGCCACACACATAGTATACACTTACATACATCCTGCCACACACACATAGTATACACTTACATACATACTGCCACACACACATAGTATACACTTACATACATACTGCCACACACACAGTATACACTTACATACTGCCACACACACACACACACACACAGTATACACTTACATACATACTGCCACACACATAGTATACACTTACATACATACTGCCACACACACATAGTATACACTTACATACATACTGCCACACACATAGTATACACTTACATACATCCTGCCACACACACATAGTATACACTTACATACATCCTGCCACACACATAGTATACACTTACATACATCCTGCCACACACACATAGTATACACTTACATACATACTGCCACACACACATAGTATACACTTACATACATACTGTCACACACGCATAGTATAGACTTACATACTGCCACACACACATAGTATACACTTACATTCATACTGCCACACATACACATAGTATACACTTACATACATACTGCCACACACACACACACAGTATACACTTACATACATTCTGCCACACACACATAGTATACACTTACATACATACTGCCACACACACATAGTATACACTTACATACATACTGCCACACACACACAGTATACACTTACATACTGCCACACACACACAGTATACACTTACATACATACTGCCACACACACATAGTATACAGTTACATACATACTGCCACACACGCACACAGTATACACTTACATACATACTGCCACACACACATAGTATACACTTACATACATACTGCCACACACACACACAGTATACACTTACATACTGCCACACACACACAGTATACACTTACATACATACTGCCACACACACATAGTATACACTTACATACATACTGCCACACACACATAGTATACACTTAACATACATACTGCCACACACACACACAGTATACCCTTACATACTGCCACACACACACACAGTATACACTTCCATACATACTGTCACACACACATAGTATACACTTACATACATACTGTCACACACACATAGTATACACTTACATACTGCCACACACACATAGTATACACTTACATTCATACTGCCACACACACATAGTATACACTTACATACTGCCACACACACACACAGTATACACTTACATACATACTGCCACACACACATAGTATACACTTACATACATACTGCCACACACACACAGTATACACTTACATACTGCCACACACACACAGTATACACTTACATACATACTGCCACACACACACAGTATACACTTACATACATACTGTCACACACACATAGTATACACTTACATACATACTGCCACACACACATAGTATACACTTACATACATACTGCCACACACACATAGTATACACTTACATACATACTGCCACACACACATAGTATACACTTACATACATACTGTCACACACACATAGTATACACTTACATACATACTGTCACACACGCATAGTATACACTTACATACTGCCACACACACATAGTATACACTTACATTCATACTGCCACACATACACATAGTATACACTTACATACATACTGCCACACACACATAGTATACACTTACATACATACTGCCACACACACACAGTATACACTTACATACTGCCACACACACACAGTATACACTTACATGCATACTGCCACACACACATAGTATACACTTACATACATACTGCCACACACACATAGTATACAGTTACATACATACTGCCACACACGCACACAGTATACACTTACATACATACTGCCACACACACATAGTATACACTTACATACATACTGCCACACACACACACAGTATACACTTACATACTGCCACACACACACAGTATACACTTACATACATACTGCCACACACACATAGTATACACTTACATACTGCCACACACACATAGTATACACTTAACATACATACTGCCACACACACACACAGTATACACTTACATACTGCCACACACACACAGTATACACTTACATACATACTGTCACACACACATAGTATACACTTACATACATACTGTCACACACACACAGTATACACTTACATACATACAGTCACAAACACACACAGTATACACTTACATACATACGGTCACACACAGTATACACGTACATGCATATGGTCACACACACACACACTATACACTTACATACATACTGTCACACACACACAGTATACACTTACATACAGACGGTCACAAACACACACAGTATACACTTACATGCATATGGTCACACACACACACACACACACACACACACACACACACACACTTCCCGGGCACTTACCTCTCTGTGCTCCAATCCACCTCGGTGTGAGCTGCAGGGTGTCGTTGAGGGAGGCCCGCGGACCCAGGTACAGGCACCCCCAGCTCTCCTCAGCACCGGAGATGCCTCCTCTGTTGGGTTCGGGCCCAGCCCAGTAGAGGCCAAAGGCATACATACTGCCACACACATAGTATACACTTACATACGTACTGCCACACACATAGTATACACTTACATACGTACTGCCACACACCTAGTATACACTTACATACATACTGCCACACACACATAGTATACACTTACATACATACTGCCACACACACATAGTATACACTTACATACATACTGCCACACACATAGTATACACTTACATACATACTGCCACACACACATAGTATACACTTACATACATACTGCCATACACACAAAGTATACAATTACATACATACTGCCACACACATAGTATACACTTACATACATACTGCCACACACACATAGTATACACTTACATACATACTGCCACACACATAGTATACACTTACAACAAATGGCTAATAGTAGAATTTACAGTGGTTAATGAGATTGATAAAAACAAATAGGCTTTTACTCATGTAAATAATCTAAATACAGCTGTATGGTAACATAAATAGTATCCTTTGTTAATCCGGCCCTGAGTTAACCCTTTCAACACCCCGTGGCCCCCTCTTTCCGTAGGTGATTAGAGCTGCAGTGCAAAGGACTGCACTTCTAGAGATGTGGGAGCCAAAAGAGGTGGAGGCGGGGCAGGGGGCAGGGCTACACGGGACTGTCACTGCCAGCAGCCAGCCCAGCACTGCAGCATGGAAGAGAGGAGAGCATGGAGGAGCTGGTGTGCTGACTAACCAACACTAATGTACCCTGCAAGGTGAGTGAGAGAGAGAGGAGGGGGGAGGGGGCACTATATTGTGTGTATGATTGTGTTTGTATAACTGTGACTGCATGTATGTATGTGTGACTGTATGTATAGTATGTGTGTGTGGCTGTGACTGCATGTATGTATGTGTGACTGTATGTACAGTATGTGTGTGTGGCTGTGACTGTATGTATGTATGTGTGTATAAGTGTGTGACTGTATGTGTGTGTGTGACAGTATGTATCTAAGTGCATATGTGTGTGACCATATGTATGTAAGTGTATGCTGTGTGTGTGACAGTATGCATGTATGTGTGTGTGTGTGTGTGTGTGTGTGTGTGTGTGTGTGTGTGTGTGTGTGTGTGTGTGTGTGACCATATGCATGTAAGTGTATACTGTGTGTGTTTGTGACCGTCTGTATGTAAGTGTATACTGTGTGTGTGTGACAGTATGTATGTAAGTGTATAGTGTGTGTGTGTGTGACCATATGCATGTACGTGTATACTGTGTGTGACCGTATGTATGTAAGTGTATACTGTGTGTGTTTGTGACTGTATGTATGTAAGTGTATACTGTGTGTGTGTGACAGTATGTATGTAAGTGTATACTATGTGTGTGTGACAGTATGTATGTAAGTGTATACTGTGTGTGTGTGGCAGTATGTAAGTGTATACTGTGTGTGTGTGTGGCAGTATGTATGTTAAGTGTATACTATGTGTGTGTGGCAGTATGTATGTAAGTGTATACTGTGTGTGTGTGGCAGTATGTAAGTGTATACTGTGTGTGTGTGTGTGGCAGTATGTATGTAAGTGTATACTATGTGTGTGTGGCAGTATGTATGTAAGTGTATACTGTGTGCGTGTGTGGCAGTATGTATGTAACTGTATACTATGTGTGTGTGGCAGTATGTATGTAAGTGTATACTATGTGTGTGTGGCAGTATGCATGTAAGTGTATACTGTGTGTGTGTGGCAGTATGTAAGTGTATACTGTGTGTGTGTGGCAGTATGTATGTAAGTGTATACTATGTGTGTGTGGCAGTATGTATGTAAGTGTATACTATGTGTATGTGTGGCAGTATGAATGTAAGTGTATACTATGTGTGTGTGGCAGTATGTAAGTGTATACTATGCGTGTGTGACAGTATGTATGTAAGTGTATACTATGTGTGTGTGACAGTATGTATGTAAGTGTATACTATGTGTGTGTGGCAGTATGTATGTAAGTGTATACTATGTGTGTGTGGCAGTATGTATGTAAGTGTATACTATGTGTGTGTGGCAGTATGTATGTAAGTGTATACTATGTGTGTGTGACAGTATGTATGTAAGTGTATACTGTGTGTGTGTGGCAGTATGTATGTAAGTGTATACTGTGTGTGTGTGGCAGTATGTAAGTGTATACTGTGTGTGTGTGGCAGTATGTATGTAAGTGTATACTATGTGTGTGTGGCAGTATGTATGTAAGTGTATACTGTGTGTGTGTGTGGCAGTATGTAAGTGTATACTATGTGTGTGTGGCAGTATGAATGTAAGTGTATACTATGTGTGTGTGGCAGTATGTAAGTGTATACTATGTGTGTGTGACAGTATGTATGTAAGTGTATACTATGTGTGTGTGACAGTATGTATGTAAGTGTATACTGTGTGTGTGTGTGGCAGTATGTAAGTGTATACTGTGTGTGTGTGTGGCAGTATGTATGTTAAGTGTATACTATGTGTGTGTGGCAGTATGTATGTAAGTGTATACTATGTGTGTGTGGCAGTATGTATGTAAGTGTATACTGTGTGTGTGTGGCAGTATGTAAGTGTATACTGTGTGTGTGTGTGGCAGTATGTATGTAAGTGTATACTATGTGTGTGTGGCAGTATGTATGTAAGTGTATACTGTGTGCGTGTGTGGCAGTATGTATGTAACTGTATACTATGTGTGTGTGGCAGTATGTATGTAAGTGTATACTGTGTGTGTGTGGCAGTATGTAAGTGTATACTGTGTGTGTGTGGCAGTATGTATGTAAGTGTATACTATGTGTGTGTGGCAGTATGTATGTAAGTGTATACTATGTGTGTGTGGCAGAATGTATGTAAGTGTATACTGTGTGTGTGTGTGTGGCAGTATGTATGTAAGTGTATACTATGTGTATGTGTGGCAGTATGAATGTAAGTGTATACTATGTGTGTGTGGCAGTATGTAAGTCTATACTATGCGTGTGTGACAGTATGTATGTAAGTGTATACTATGTGTGTGTGACAGTATGTATGTAAGTGTATACTGTGTGTGGCAGTATGTAAGTGTATACTGTGTGTGTGTGGCAGTATGTATGTAAGTGTATACTATGTGTGTGTGGCAGTATGTATGTAAGTGTATACTATGTGTGTGTGGCAGTATGTATGTAAGTGTATACTATGTGTGTGTGGCAGTATGTATGTAAGTGTATACTATGTGTGTGTGGCAGGATGTATGTAAGTGTATACTATGTGTGTGGCAGTATGTATGTAAGTGTATACTATGTGTGTGTGGCAGTATGTATGTAAGTGTATACTATGTGTGTGGCAGTATGTATGTAAGTGTATACTATGTGTGTGTGGCAGGATGTATGTAAGTGTATACTATGTGTGTGGCAGTATGTATGTAAGTGTGTACTATGTGTGTGTGGCAGTATGTATGTAAGTGTATACTATGTGTGTGGCAGTATGTATGTAAGTGTATACTATGTGTGTGTGGCAGTATTTATGTAAGTGTATACTATGTGTGTGGCAGTATGTATGTAAGTGTATACTATGTGTGTGTGGCAGTATGTATGTAAGTGTATACTATGTGTGTGGCAGTATGTATGTAATTGTATACTTTGTGTGTATGGCAGTATGTATGTAAGTGTATACTATGTGTGTGTGGCAGTATGTATGTAAGTGTATACTATGTGTGTGGCAGTATGTATGTAAGTGTATACTATGTGTGTGTGGCAGTATGTATGTAAGTGTATACTATGTGTGTGTGGCAGTATGTATGTAAGTGTATACTATGTGTGTGGCAGGATGTATGTAAGTGTATACTATGTGTGTGGCAGGATGTATGTAAGTGTATACTATGTGTGTGGCAGTATGTATGTAAGTGTATACTATGTGTGTGTGGCAGGATGTATGTAAGTGTATACTATGTGTGTGTGGCAGTATGTATGTAAGTGTATACTATGTGTATGTGGCAGTATGTATGTAAGCGTATACTATGTGTGTGTGTGGCAGTATGTATGTAAGTGTATACTATGTGTGTGGCAGTATGTAGGCAGTATGTATGTAAGTGTATACTATGTGTGTGGCAGTATGTATGTAAGTGTATACTATGTGTGTGTGGCAGTATGTATGTAAGTGTATACTAGGTGTGTGGCAGTACGTATGTAAGTGTATACTATGTGTGTGGCAGTACGTATGTAAGTGTATACTATGTGTGTGGCAGAATGTATGCCTTTGGCCTCTACTGGGCTGGGCCCGAACCCAACAGAGGAGGCATCTCCGGTGCTGAGGAGAGCTGGGGGTGCCTGTACCTGGGTCCGCGGGCCTCCCTCAACGACACCCTGCAGCTCACACCGAGGTGGATTGGAGCACAGAGAGGTAAGTGCCCGGGAAGCCCTGTACCCCCTACCCCTTTGTGTGTGACACCCTGTACCCCCCTACCCCTGTGTGTTTGTGCAGGGCCGGTTCTAGACATTTTGGAGCTCAGGGCGAAAGTTCACAGTTGCGCCTCCCCCCCCCCCCAAAAAAAAATAAATACATTTTTGTAGATGACGTTCCTCTGCGCGCGTTGAAAGCACACGTGCTTCCGGAAAGGGGGCGTGTCCTTGCGGAACACCCCTAATTCATCATACTGTGGGGTGTGCCCAGCACTTATGAAGCTTCCCCCAAGCTCTCCCCTTGTGGCAAATAATTGCCATGTGCAGTAATGCACCTTACACAGCAATGCCCTTTATAAACACATTATGCCACATGCAGTAATGCCCTGTATAATACATTATGTCACATGCAGTAATGTCCTGTATAACACATTATGCCACATGCAGTAATGCCCTGTATAACACATTATTTCACGCGCAGTAATGCCCTGTATAACACATTATGCCACACGCAGTAATTCCCTTTATAATACAGTATCCCCAATACAAATTACACCACACATTAGTCCCTTATTCATGTTGTGACACACAGTGGTGCCCCTTTTACACAATGCCCAAATTAGTGCCCCTTATACACAAAGCCCACAGTACTGAGTAGTAGTGCCCCTAATACAATGCCCACAGTAGTAGTGTCCCCTATAGTAGTGCCCACATTACTAGTACCCCAGTAATAATGCCCCCTATAGTAGTGCCCACAGTAGGAATGCCCCCTATAGTAGTGCCCAAAGTTGTAATGCCCCCATTAGTGCCCCCTATAGTAGTGCCCTCAGTAGTAATGCCCCCTTATAGACCTGTCCCCAGGAGTAATGCCACCAGTAGTAATGCCCCCTTTTAGACATGCCCCCAGTAGAAATGAACCCTTATAGACATGCTCCCAGTAGTAATGCCCCCCTATAGACATGCCCCCAGTAGTAATGCCCCTTATAGATATGCCCTCAGTAGTAATGCCCCCTTATAGACATGCTCCCAGTAGTAATGCCCCCTATAGACATGCCCCCTGTAGTAATGCCCCTTATAGACATGCCCCCAGTAGTAAACCCTCCTATAGATATGCCCCAAGTAGTAGTACCCCTTATAGACATGCCCCAGTAGTAATACCCCTTATAGACATGCCCCCAGTAGTAATGCCCCTTATAGACATGCCCCCAGTAGTAATGCCCCCTATAGATATGCCCCCTGTAGTAATACCCCTTATAGACATGCCCCCAGTAGTAATGCCCCCTGTAGTAATGCCCCTTATAGACATAACCCCAGTAGTAATGCCCCCTATAGACATGTCCCCAGTAGTAATGCCCCTTATAGACATGACCCCAGTAGTAATGCCCCCTGTAGTAATGCCCCTTATAGACATAACCCCAGTAGTAAAGCCCCCCTATAGACATGTCCCCAGTAGTAATGCCCCCAGTAGTAATGCCCCCTTATAGACATTCCCCCAGTAGTAATGCCCCCTTATAGACATGCCCCCAGTAGTAATGCCCCCATGCCTCCCTTCTGAAAAATAAAACTACAAACACAATACTTACCTTAGGCCCCGCTCCTGAGTCCGCTGCATTCCGGTCCGACCACGGATCTATGGGAGAGACGTCATGACGTCCCTCCCATAGTGCTCTATGCGGGAGCCGGAGGTCTGGAGTGAGCTGTGGCTGCCTCTGCAAATATCAGTGGGCGCCCGGCAACGCGGGGGGGTTCGACGCTGGTTTTTTTTTTTAATTATGGGATTATTATTTTTTTTACCTTCTGGGGACTCAGTAGCGCCCTCTAGGGGCCGGCACCCTGGGCGACTGCCCTATTAGCCCACCCCTAGAACTGCCACTGTGTGTGTGACACCCTGTACCCCCCTACTCCAGTGTGTGACACCCTGTACCTCCTACCCCTGTGTGTGTGTGTGACACCCTGTACCCTTCTACTCCAGTGTGACACCCTGTACCCCCCTACCCCTGTGTGTGACACCCTGTGTGTGACACTCTGTACCCCCCTACCCCTGTGTGTGACACCCTGTACCCCCCTACCCCGGTGTGACACCCTGTACCTCCTACCCCTGTGTGTGTGTGACACCTTGTACCCCCCTACCCTGGTGTGTGGCACCCTGTACCTCCTACCCCTGTGTGTGTGGCACCCTGTACCCCCTACCCCTGTGTGTGACACCCTGTACCCCCCCTACCCCTGTGTGTGTGTGTGGCACCCTGTACCCCCTAACCCTGTGTGTGCGACACCCTGTACTCCCCTACCCCTTTGTGTGTGTGACACCCTGTACCTCCTACCCCTGTGTGTGTGTGACACCCTGTACCCCCTACCCTTGTGTTTGTGTGACACCCTGTACCCCCTACCCCTGTGTGTGTGTGACACCCTGTACCCCCTAACCCTGTGTGTGTGTGTGTGTGTGATACCCTGTACCCCCTACCCCTGTGTGTGTGTGACACCCTTTACCCCCTACCCCTGTGTGTGTGTGACACCCAGTACCCCCTACCCCTGTGTTTGTGTGACACCCTGTACCCCCTACCCCTGTGTGTGTGTGACACCCTGTACCCCCTACCCCTGTATTTGTGTGACACCCTGTAACCCCTACCCCTGTGTGTGTGTGTGTGTGTGTGTGTGGCACCCTGTACCCCCTATCCCTGAGTGTAAAAAAAAATCCAGCAGCGGAGCTGTCTTACGGGTAGTAGTAATGTCCGTGGGACCAGGTAATTCTTTTTTTTTTTTGCCAAGTCCCAGGATTTGCCTACTTTGGAACGAAGAGGACAGATCTACGCATAGGAGGAGGTGAGTATGGAATGTTTATTACAGGTACCTTTGGATCACCTACTGGAGAAGAGGACAGATTGGCTTCAGGGATACTAGGTAAGTATGTGAGATACTGTGAGTACATGTGTGAGTACATGTGTGTGTGCATGTATGTTTTAATAAAATTATACTTTTCTACGGTGTGTGTTTTTTTAATATTGCTTTTGTTGTGGAACTACAGCTACCAGCACGCCCGTAATGCCCCGCATGCTGGTTATTGTGGTTCTCCAAGTACCAGCATGCAGGGGAGGCTTGCTGGGAACTGTAGTTCCACAGCAAAAGCCAATATTTATATTTTCAAATGCACCACAATTGACATAATCAACCCTGCACCCACCGCCCAGGTGTGCTGGGGATAGCCCTGGGCTATCAGCCTGGGCCTGGGGTGCCCTGAGGAGGGGGAACCCTTTATTGGGGGGTCCCCAACTCCCCAGGGATCCCCAACCTGGGCTGACTAGCGGTCAGGGGTGATGCTGCGGCTGGGGGGTCTGGTGAAAGGGCATCACCCCCCCGTTAGAAGGAGTCCGGTTCTGGTTCTGGGAAATTCAGAGGGGCCCTATGCATTTTTCCCCCCTGTATTTCCAGAACCAGGACCGGCTCAGAGCCCTGTGCTGGTTGTGCTAAATACGGGGGACCCCTACATCATTTGTCCCTGTTATTTTGGCAACCAGGACAGGTTCTGAAAAGCCTGGTGCTGGTTGTGTTTAATACAGGGGACCCCTACGTCATTTGTCCCCTGTATTTAGCACAACCGGTACTCGGGCTGGTGGTTTTCTGGGGGGCGGGGCTACGCTTTTTTTTTTTTCTTTTACACATTCAATTTATAACATAGATGCGTAGATGGATCTCACTGCTGCATTATCCATCTGTGACTTATTGATTTGATTTTCCCAGGTGCATACACACCACCAGTGAGCCCTCTGTCGCCCACTGATGCCCCCTTTGCACTGCACCACTGTCTCTGCTCTGCACCACCGCTGCTGCCGCTACCCCACACGCCTACAGCCGTCTCGCCCTCTGCACCTCCCAAACTAACCTACTGTGTGCTGTCCCCTCTTCCACCTGCATTAGAGTAACATTTTGTTGCCCTTCTCCCCTGCAGGGTGACCCGGTTTGCTCATCCAAACCCTTATAGTTAATAAATTTTTAAAAAGCTATGAAATTCCATAGACAAAAAACCTTACGGTTTCATTAAGGGTGCTTAGACATGATCTGAAAATTCACAAAACCTATTGATTTTCTGCCACTCAAACTTCAAAAAGCAATGAAATTACGATCATTAAGGCTGACGTCTTAATGGACGTGTTCCTTGCACAATACAGATATGGTATGCCATCACACCCTGTGGTTAACGGCAGATTCAGAACTCTCACAGAATGAGATTGCTGTCACTCACAAAATGGTGGAGCTGCTAATTCACAGAATTGTGTGCTCATTGGAATACACACATGCAGTCTATGCAACTGAGGTTTCAGCAGTTATGTGGCTCCCACATCCCACTGAGTGCCCACAATCTTCCCATTTGATCACCAACACAATCTCACTTGCTTCCAACATCCTTGTCACTGCATACATTTCTCTCATTTAGAATACACGTTCAGTTCCCTTATTTTTAAAATATCATACTCGGTCTATGCAGCATCACTCGTGAGGTCCTGTGCCTCCAATAATTGGTCTCGTTTATAGTTTTTGCATAGTTTAATTGCATCACGTACTTCACTGAGATCATATCCACGATCAATTAAATCTTGTCCCATACGTTAAAAAGCCCCTTGTAATTTATCCTCATCTGAGGTGATGCGAGCCACCCTAATTAATTGTGAAAAAGGCAATACCTTTTTGAGGGGTTTTGGATGAAAACTTGATGCCAAGAGTAGCGTACTCTTGTCCATAGATTTTCTTAAACTTTCGGTGGTGAACCTGCCATTGGTGTTTGCCACAAGTACATCTAAAAATTCTAATTGGGAGACACTGTGATTAATTAGGATGGCTCGCATCACCTCAGATGAGGATAAATTACAAGGGGCTTTTGAACATATGGGACAAGATTTCATGCGACGTCCCGGAGCATCACTTCCGGTAGGGCCAGACTGGGACTAAAAATAGGCCCTGGCATTTTAAAGCACACAGGCCTGCTTCAGTGTCAGCATCTGGCTCCTGGCATAGACTCCTTCCTTTACTATTCCTGACTCCTCCCACATCTTAGTCTACGCTCTTATAATTAATATTAGCACATAAAAGTGTACATCATTCTCTGTATTAAAATACACACAAAAGAGCACATCCTGCAGGGGATTCAAACATGTGCCATATTTACACATTTGGTATTTGGTTGGCTGTTCGGTAAAGCTGGCACTATATAGGTCACGCACAAAGTAAAGGTAAGTCACTTTCGAAACTGACCAAGCCCTGGCTTAGCAGTTGTAGAGGATTAGATAGTGTTCACTGTAGGAATTTTTTAGGGCAGGGGTGCTGAGCACGGAGAAGGACACATCTGTGCACACCAAAGCAGAGCTGTTACTACACGTATTGATGCCCTTGAGACATAAAGAGCATTGGTGTCCCCCTCCACAACATAATCAGGGAGAGTGCGGTGAAAAAAATAGTTGTGGGTTCGCTGGGAAGGGGCGTGATCACACAATAGTACCCCCAATTCAAATTGCCACACAGTAGTGCTCCATTGTCACATTACACTGCAGAGTAGTGCCCTCATTCATATTGCATCACACAGTAATGCCCCTTACACCTTATGTCCCACACAGTAATGCCCCTTACACCTCATGTCCCCACAGTAATGCCTCTTACACCATATTATGCCCCACGCAGTAATGCCCCTTACACATTATGCCAAACTAATGTCAAGGCAATACCAAGTTTTAAACTTTGTAATGGTGGATGTATTCCTGCTCATTGTCAGGGGTTTTATGGGCAGCATGCCCCCTTCCTGTTTCATGCCCGCTGTCACCGCTGTTCGCACATGTTCTCTTTTACTTTATATTATGTATAGACAAGATGTAGCATGCCGCAGGTTTGAATCCCGGCGGTGAAAGCCCTCCACAGGACTTAAGATAGGCGTCGAAATTCAGATGCCGGAATACGGACAAGACGCTAGCCCAAACTAGATAGGCCAGATGCATCTTAGCTGTTAGGACTGGGGGGGGAGAGTGTTAGGTCGAAGTAGCATAGCAGGGGTAGTCTTAGGTTTTGGGGGGGAGGTTAGGCTACAAGAAGGGAGGGTTAGGGGGAGGAGGGGGGACAGTAAGTATACTTACCCGACCCCTGTAGGGATACTAACCATCGGGATGCTGCTGTCAGTATTTTGACAGGAGGCATCCCGACTCCTGCATACATACCAATGCCTGTATAGACTCCTGTGCTCATCCTTTACTTGCTAAATAAAGGGCTGGCTAAATGGACAAAAATATTAGGGGTTCTCTTTCCTAATGTGCAGTATAACTCAAAAAGTGCAATTGTATCATTGCACAGATTGGTATAACCAATAATGGGGGAGATGTATGAACTGCTGAAGTGGCATCAGCGCATGTTATGTGCGCTGATACCGCTTCTCCCCATGTATGATTGGGGGCTGGGCAGTAATAGACAGTGGCGCTATGCACCCCTGTCATTATCGGTGCTGCTATCTACAAGCAGGGCTACGTATGAATGGTCAGTTTGCCAGGGCTGCACACAGGATCTCACGATACTTGCGAGATCCCGCACATGCTCAGTGGAGCCGGCAGGGACTGAGACATAGTGCATCAGCACTAGGCTGATGCGCTATGGAGTCTAGCGGGGATCGCCAGAGGGGGGAGTTATCACTCCCCCGCTCTGGCCGATGAGATGTTAATACATCATTAGTGCTTCCTGCTTCGCCTTGGTAAAGCAGGAAGCATTATAGCGGCACGTTAAGTGCAGCCCCAATATCAGTTGAGCTATAATCATATAAAAAAGATCTAACAAATACTTTATGGCAACACATACCTAAAATTGCCATGCACAGCTGATAAATGCAGTCAAACTGGCTATTAACCATTGTATGAAAGTTAATGTTTCTAAAATGTTCCGTAAATCAAGAACTTATATATATATAAAAAAAATATGGTCCTCAGTTTTTAACAGAAAAAAAAATTGTCGAAAAATGAGAAAAAATATGTGTATATATAGTTTACATTAGATGTAATGTGTCCAAGTCACATAGTAAACAACTAAACAACTCTCAGAGAAGGCTGTTGCTGTGGATATATAAATAAGCATAAGGAACATTACCTGAGCTTATCTTAAGTCCCATCAGCAGCTGCTTTCAGCACCTTCACAATCATAGTCCTCTATCCTGCCCATGCCCAGCCACCAGCAGCTTGTATAATCCCAGCCACTGGTTAGAGGGTTGATGCTAGATCCTATGTGGTGAAAGGACTTCTGTGACATATCAACCACGTGACCACTGCAGGAGGGGTGGACCGCTCCTGTGTTACCATCCAAGTGGGCATAGAGGGGGAATAAATATTTGTAGCAAGTGGACACTTTTGGTACCCCGTTAGCATCCCCGGCCCTCCCCCTTTCATGCCAGGTCACGTGGGTGTGAAGTCACAAGTCCATTAGAGCTCTCAAGTCTAGACCTAACCCTGGTTAGAGGTAGGGGAGGCAGGTCTTCCCATGGCTTTTGCCAATCAGCTGGTCTTCTAGCGTCCGCCTGCATAACATGGAAAATTAAACACTCAGCTTACTATGTGCCACGATTGTCTCCTTTGTGGCGGCGGCCATTTTGGGAGAGACAATTTCAATAGTATCCATGTACTGTAGATGGACAGATCGGCCCATGCAGCCATTGGCCCTTCTGGCAATTGCCTGAAGTGCCCGATGGTCAGTCCGGCCCTAACTTCCGGTGTGACATCATTCGCCATGCGCCGTGTCGGCAACTGTCACACGTGGTCAGACATGCGGTGGAGTGATGGCATCCTCCGGGAACAGAACAGGTGAGCACATGTTTGGGCCAATTAGTAAGGGTATTTATGGGCTACATGGGAACTTTAGTACTGCTTCTCCCCTGATGACGGTATGCAATGAAACAGCTGTAGGGACTCAAATGCTGGGTGCTGTTACAGACCCCAGCGATACTCTTATTCGCTGAAACAAGTATAGTATGATATGCCGAAGATGTCTTATACTTTGCTGCTTGTTGTTGTGCTACCATGAGGTCACTTCTTACGGACATTAAATTTATATTGCATTTGGAGGAAGTGTGCTGGTCTCACCTGTACCTTGGTTTTTGGAGCCTTCTGTTATGGATGTATCTATATTTATGTTTTTGACCCTGCGCCATTGCCATTGGAATTAAATATTGTGTGATTTTTTCTATCAAATATATATATATGAAAACATTGAATCTGTTCAAAGAGCCTGTGTGCTAAACAAAGTGCTGTGCATACATAAATATTATTAATAAAATAAATATTAATAAATATTGATAAACTTCAGAAAAATCAATATTAAATATCTGTGGTCTTTTAACCAATAAAGTGCAAAGTGCAATTGTGAAGCAAGTTCCTTAGTAACACATATACAACAATAGTACCATCTAAGAAAGTGCGAGTGAGAATAAAATAGTACTCTGACTATAATATACGTAAAATGGACACACAAAATTTATTTTAAGACAAGAAACGTGATATAAATATAAAATGAAACAATAAAAAATAAATAATAAGTTTATGCAGAAATGGATGTGCTATACACAGCAATTAGATAGTTGTTATTGACCAGTATATGAGGGTATGCACAAATAGATAAATATTATAAAAAAGACATAACAATCAATTTAATCTTAAAAAGGAATTCTGCGGCTTATCTGATAAGTATGGTAGTAAAGTTCATGAGAGGTAAGTGGAGCATCCAACGCGTTTCATCTGCCAATCAGACTTCTTCAAGGAATGAAAAGCTCCTCTGGGGTGTCTGGTTTATAAACCCCCTTAATAGGGACAAACTAGCCTCAATTTGGAATCGATTAGGTCACTTCCGGTTTCTGTGTAATAATTGATTCAGTGACCAAAGTTCTAAGAGCCAAATAAATAAATCAATAGTAGTGTGGATGAAATAAAAAGCGATATCACGCTATTAGTTCAATAAAAAATGCATATATAAAGCCTTCTATTTCTACAAGTTGCGAAATGAGTCCTGCACGTTATGTTACTTCCGCCAGTCTTACGATCTCTCCGAGCAGCACTTCCGCCCTTCTCCTCGGGTCAATCTATGGAACGTCATCATTGGCTGGTTACGACATCCACCTTTGAGGTGCGTCACTTCCGTTCATGTATTCATCCCGGTAGCGGCCATCTTGGTCCTCGCTTAGGTGCATCGCGGCCATCTTTGTCCACCCCGTGGTGTCCTGTCTGCATTTCTCCATGATATTCATCATCTTTGTTCAACGTGTAGCTTCCGCCCTTACTGTGAATATTGTGGCTTTTAGTCATCACGCAGCTTCCGCCCTTAGTGGCAGAATAATCTTCAGCCATCTTTCTCCTCACATATGAACGGTGTTGCCATCTTGGTCCACCCATGGATTCAGGCCATATTATTCTAATAATAGAAATAGAATGATTATAGGCATCTTTTTAGTATAAAACGTGGAATATGGCATCATATAAAAGGCAGGGATAATATGATCCTTCCACACTTAGTGATATTTATCAATACTTTATTGAAGTCTTCTATTAAAGTGGTTTACAACTATAACCTATTTAATAAGGTATTCAGTGATCAGAAAATCAACCAGAGTTTTAATAATGTTATTAAAAATAGTATAACACCTATTGAGGAATATTCAAACACTAAATAGTTATCAATTGGAACAAAAAGGGGGTATCCAAAAAGCCAACATAGTCAGTATAAAGGGAGGGGAATGTCCTAGAGAGAGGCCTCTTAGAGGGAGACATTAGAAAGTATGTTCATAAAATCCATAAATATGAATTCTTCGTCATTCATAAGGATGTTTTCAATGTATAAATTAGCACTGAATCTTCTCCAAAGGTATATTCGCCCATCTTTTGCTTGTCCTTAGTACATGAGTCTTCAAATTCTTGGAATATGATGCAAGTGTCCTGTCTATACACTGATGGGGGATACACATATATGTCCAAAGTGTATCTACCGCACCTGGTCTTCCCCAGCGGTCCCCCTTCTGGGTACTGTCCAGGCCCCAAATGCTTAGCTTCCAAGATCAGACGAGATTGGGCGCTTAAACATGGGTATGGCCGTAGATAATTAGGACAAAAGACATCCACACATACAGTGCTAGCCTTGGTAATTAGATGAAGGAGCTATCTCATAGCCCTCGTTGAAGCCTCGGGGAGTCATGGTGTCCAATTCAAAGATCCAGTACATCTCACGTCTTGAAAGTTTATTTGCTAAGTCTCCCCCTCTCTCTCCTAATTCAACATGCTCAATTGCCTTAAAGGTAAGATCCTCTGGATCGGAGTTGTGATGTGAAGTGTCTAGCAACCATATGTCCTTCAACCTTATTTTTAATGTTGCGCACATGCTCTTGAATCCCCAATTTCAATGTTCTTTTAGTTTTTCCCACATACTTCATCCCACAACTGCATTCTAGTACATAGATTACACTTGTACACTTTAGTGTTGTCAGCATTCATAAAGGTCCTTCTTTGTCGATGCACAAATTTGCATACATTGCATTTTCCACATTTATAGGAACCTGGACAATTATGGAAAGAGGTGTCTTTCATAGGATTGCCTAACCTTAACATACTTGGGGCCAATGTATCCTTCAGGCTTTTGGCTTTTCTAAACACGACTGGAGGTTTAGGAGGAATGACATCTTTCAGAATTGGATCCATTAACAAGAGTCTCCAATGTTTACTGAGTATGGTCTTTATCTTTCTTTCCTGTGCATTGTATGTGGTAATAAATGGAATGATATTGTTCTCTTGTTTCTTATGATCTTTATACTTAAGTAGGTCACATCTGTTAAGTTGATTGGTCTTATTTTCTGCTTCCAATATGATATTGGCAGGGTATTCCTTTTCCAGGAACCTATCGGTGTACAGGCGTATCTGTTCCTCACATGTATCTTGCTTACTACAATTTCTTTTTATTCTGTGGAATTGAGAACGAGGTATATTCTTTTTCCATTTTTGTAGGTGTCCACTCTTGTAGTGCAGATAGCTATTGGTATCAACATCTTTTATGTAATTCTTAGTAACTATCTGATTGCCTTCACCAATTAAAACCAAATCTAAAAATTCAATGGAAGCCGCGTTGATGTTGGATGTGAATTTAAGATTCATATTGTTATCAGTGATAAAATCCAGAAATGACTTAAAAAGATCCTCCGTGCCTTCCCATATTATAAGGATATCATCTATATAGCGTTTATATAATACAACATTGTTCTTAAATGGGTTATTGTTGTATATATAATTATTCTCCCAGCACCCCATAAAAAGGTTGGCGAAGCTTGGGGCAAAAATTGTCCCCATTGCAGTCCCACAAATTTGTCTATAAAATGTATTTAAAAATTTAAAATAGTTGTGGTTCAGAATAAAAGCCATAATATCACATAAAAACTCTATGTGGGGTGCTGATAGATGAGTCCATGTCCAAAAATTCTCTGCAAGCATTAATTCCTTTATCATGTTCTATGCACGTATACAGTGATTGTACATCAATTGTTATCCATGAGTAGGATGCTCTCCACTCAATTCCTTCTATGATTTGTAGGACATTAGTAGTATCCTTGATGTATGATTGTAACTGTATGACATATTTCCTTAGGAATATGTCCACATACTCCGATAAATGCGATGTTAGGGAATCAATCCCTGCAATAATAGGTCTCCCCGGTGGACTAGTCATTGATTTATGGACTTGGGGAAGAAAGTAAAAAATGGGGGTAGTTGGATTGGTTACCAGGAGGTATTGAAATTCGTCTTTTGTAACAATACCATTGTGCAGTCCATAGACAAGTAATGTTCTCAGTTCGTCAATATACTCCTCTAGGGGATCTCCATTCAATACAGCATATGAGTTTGTATCTCCTAAGAGTCTATTGGATTCTTCAAGATAATAAGAACGATCCATTATTACCAATCCCCCCCCTTTATCAGCTTGTTTGATGATTATTTCTTGATTCTTCTGAAGATTCTTGAGTGCTTCTTTCTCTCTATTTTTCAAGTTTTGTTCAGTAGGGATTTCAATGTTTTCATCACAAAAGTCTTTCTTCACCAGTTCATAAAAAATGCTGAGGTAATTACCTTTAGATTCTATTGGATAATACTTAGATTTATTTTTCAAACGTGGAAGCTGCGTGATGACTAAAAGCCACAATATTCACAGTAAGGGCGGAAGCTAAAACGTTGAACAAAGATGATGAATATCATGGAGAAACGCAGATGACAGGACATCACGGGGTGGACAAAGATGGCCGTGATGCACCTAAGCGAGGACCAAGATGGCCGCTACCGGGATGAATACATGAACGGAAGTGACGCACCTCAAAGGTGGATGTCGTAACCAGCCAATGATGACGTTCCATAGATTGACCCGAGGAGAAGGGCGGAAGTGCCGCTCGGAGAGATCGTAAGACTGGCGGAAGTAACATAACGTGCAGGACTCATTTCGCAACTTGTAGAAATAGAAGACTTTATATATGCATTTTTTATTGAACTAATAGCGCGATATCGCTTTTTATTTCATCCACACTACTATTGATTTATTTATTTGGCTCTTAGAACTTTGGTCACTGAATCAATTATTACACAGAAACCGGAAGTGACCTAATTGATTCCAAATTGAGGCTAGTTTGTCCCTATTAAGGGGGTTTATAAACCAGACACCCCAGAGGAGCTTTTCATTCCTTGAAGAAGTCTGATTGGCAGATGAAATGCGTTGGATGCTCCACTTACCTCTCATGAACTTTACTACCATACTTATCAGATAAGCCGCAGAATTCCTTTTTAAAATTATGTTGATTGTTATGTCTTTTTTATAATATTTATCTATTTGTGCATACCCTCATATACTGGTCAATAACAACTATCTAATTGCTGTGTATAGCACATCCATTTCTGCATAAACTTATTATTTATTTTTTATTGTTTCATTTTATATTTATATCACGTTTCTTGTCTTAAAATAAATTTTGTGTGTCCATTTTACGTATATTATAGTCAGAGTACTATTTTATTCTCACTCGCACTTTGTTAGATGGTACTATTGTTGTATATGTGTTACTAAGGAACTTGCTTCACAATTGCACTTTGCACTTTATTGGTTAAAAGACCACAGATATTTAATATTGATTTTTCTGAAGTTTATCAATAATATTTATTAATATTTATTTTATTAATAATATTTATGTATGCACATCACTTTGTTTAGCACACAGGCGCTTTGAACAGATTCAATGTTTTCATAAATTTAATAACAGCAGATCACCACTGCTATACTTCTGTTTGAGCTGACACCCATACTATAGGGGAGTGCTATATACTATACTTTTTATATTTTAAAAGACATATATAACTTGAATACGACTGGTTCTAAGGAGTAGGACTTCTTCCTATTCTACTGAAATAGGGTGTTTATTATCCTTTGGCGCCGTGTTCTCTCATTTCTACATAAACCCTCTGGTTATTTTACACGGCAGCCTTCTGATATATATTTACCCTATTATTTAAATTATGTATCAAAATAATGAACGCAAAAATAGAAGGAGTGATCTATGCCAAAAAATCTTTAATGAAGATATAACACAAATTAATACTAATGTCCCCACCGAGAATTTAGACAATAAGTTTTGGGAACTTGAAAAACTTATTACCAAAGAAATAAAAGCATGGTGGGATATAAATAGGGTACCAAGGGGTCTAAGACTCCTGAAAAATCCTACATTTGGGGTGGATGATCCAGTGTTCATGGAAAAATGGGACAACACTCTACACAAATGTTCCATAGACCTCATGAAATTGATTATAAATGAGAAGAAATTAATTCTCTCTGAACTGGAGACAGAAATCAATAATAAAGAGATTAAAATGGAGGCTTTTAAAGATAAAGAGGACTACAGAACTAATGATGCGGTACTAGTACATAAACTAGAATGGATAGAAGAAGATGTCATGAAAGGTAAAGAAAAAAAGTTCATCAGGGACAAACAAGATTACGAACTAAATAAAGTAAAGAATTGGAGTAGATTTCCCAAAACTTCAGGACAAGTGAAAATACACCGTCCTGTTCAAGCAAGAACTCCATGGAGAATGGCGCCATACAAAAGAAGACAGAGTTTCAGAAGGGATGATGATCGTGCAGAATCCAACCAATTTAACACCTATCACTCGAAGAATCGTTTCTCTACACTTCAACGTTACGAGTCTAACAGCGACACTGATTTTTTATCCCCAGGCCCAGAGTACAACAGGACGAACCCGAGGAAAACCTTCAAAGAAACCACAAGATTAGCGTCACCTATGAAAAGAAGAACAAGAGAAGAAGAGGAACTAGAGGGGGCAACAGGAAGAAATTACAAAAGAAGGAATGTGCAATAGACCCTAAGGAGAAGGGGATTTTTAATCTATCTAAACACGTCTTAACACAATCCGAAGTATCTCTTCTGAGTAAAGGATTATCTTTTGCACCTTCCAGTAATATGAATAAATTCCAAACCTTCATTGACCTGAATAAATTTGTGAGGAATCTAACCCTAAAATGAAAAAAGATAATGCGGTTATCATGAACTACACTGGAAACGAGTCAAAATCGGGTTTGAAAAATAAATCTAAGTATTATCCAATAGAATCTAAAGGTAATTACCTCAGCATTTTTTATGAACTGGTGAAGAAAGACTTTTGTGATGAAAACATTGAAATCCCTACTGAACAAAACTTGAAAAATAGAGAGAAAGAAGCACTCAAGAATCTTCAGAAGAATCAAGAAATAATCATCAAACAAGCTGATAAAGGGGGGGGATTGGTAATAATGGATCGTTCTTATTATCTTGAAGAATCCAATAGACTCTTAGGAGATACAAACTCATACGCTGTATTGAATGGAGATCCCCTACAGGAGTATATTGACGAACTGAGAACGTTACTTGTCTATGGACTACACAATGGTATTGTTACAAAAGACGAATTTCAATACCTCCTGGTAACCAATCCAACTACCCCCATTTTTTACTTTCTTCCCAAAGTCCATAAATCAATGACTAGTCCACCGGGGAGACCTATTATTGCAGGGATTGATTCCCTAACATCGCATTTATCGGAGTATGTGGACATATTCCTAAGGAAATATGTCATACAGTTACAATCATACATCAAGGATACTACTAATGTCCTACAAATCATAGAAGGAATTGAGTGGAGAGCATCCTACTCATGGATAACAATTGATGTACAATCACTGTATACGTGCATAGAACATGATACAGGAATTAATGCTTGCAGAGAATTTTTGGACATGGATTCATCTATCAGCACCCCACATAAAGAGTTTTTATGTGATATTATGGCTTTTATTCTGAACCACAACTATTTTAAATTTTTAAATACATTTTATAGACAAATTTGTGGGATGGCAATGGGGACAATTTTTGCCCCAAGCTTCGCCAACCTTTTTATGGGGTGCTGGGAGAATAATTATATATACAACAATAACCCATTTAAGAACAATGTTGTATTATATAAACGCTATATAGATGATATCCTTATAATATGGGAAGGCACGGAGGATCTTTTTAAGTCATTTCTGGATTTTATCACTGATAACAATATGAATCTTAAATTCACATCCAACATCAACGCGGCTTCCATTGAATTTTTAGATTTGGTTTTAATTGGTGAAGGCAATCAGATAGTTACTAAGAATTACATAAAAGATGTTGATACCAATAGCTATCTGCACTACAAGAGTGGACACCTACAAAAATGGAAAAAGAATATACCTCGTTCTCAATTCCACAGAATAAAATTAAATTGTAGTAAGCAAGATACATGTGAGGAACAGATACGCCTGTACACCGATAGGTTCCTGGAAAAGGAATCCCCTGCCAATATCATATTGGAAGCAGAAAATAAGACCAATCAACTTAACAGATGTGACCTACTTAAGTATAAAGATCATAAGAAACAAGAGAACAATATCATTCCATTTAGTACCACATACAATGCACAGGAAAGAAAGATAAAGACCATACTCAGTAAACATTGGAGACTCTTGTTAATGGATCCAATTCTGAAAGATGTCATTCCTCCTAAACCTCCAGTCGTGTTTAGAAAAGCCAAAAGCCTGAAGGATACATTGGCCCCAAGTATGTTAAGGTTAGGCAATCCTATGAAATACACCCCTTTCCATAATTGTTCCAGGTTCCTATAAATGTGGAAAATACAATGTATGCAAATTTGTGCATTGACAAAGAAGGACCTTTATGAATGCTGACAACACTAAAGAGTACAAGATTAAACATCATATGAATTGTAACTCCACTTCTGTAATCTATGTACTTGAATGCAGTTGTGGGATGAAGTACGTGGGAAAAACTAAAAGAACATTGAAATTGCGGATTCAAGAGCATGTGCGCAACATTAAAAATAAGGTTAAAGGACATATGGTTGCTAGACACTTCACATCACAACTCCGATCCAGAGGATCTTACCTTTAAGGCAATTGAGCATGTTGAATTAGGAGAGAGAGGGGGAGACTTAGCAAATAAACTTTCAAGATGTGAGATGTACTGGATCTTTGAATTGGACACCATGACTCCCCGAGGCTTCAACGAGGGCTATGAGATAGCTTCTTTCATCTAATTACCAAGGCTAGCACTGTATGGGTGGATGTCTTTTGTCCTAATTATCTACGCCCATACCCATGTTTAAGCGCCCAATCTCGTCTGATCTTGGAAGCTAAGCATTTGGGGCCTGGACAGTACCCTGAAGGGGACCGCTGGGGAAGACCAGGTGCGGTAGATGCACTTTTGACATATATGTGTATCCCCCATCAGTGTATAGACAGGACACTTGCATCATATTCCAAGAATTTGAAGACTCATGTACTAAGGACAAGCAAAAGATGGGCGAATATACCTTTGGAGAAGATTCATTGCTAATTTATACATTGAAAACATCCTTATGAATGACGAAGAATTCATATTTATGGATTTTATGAACATACTTTCTAATGTCTCCCTCTAAGAGGCCTCTCTCTAGGACATTCCCCTCCCTTTATACTGACTATGTTGGCTTTTTGGATACCCCCTTTTTGTTCCAATTGATAACTATTTAGTGTTTGAATATTCCTCAATAGGTGTTATACTATTTTTAATAACATTATTAAAACTCTGGTTGATTTTCTGATCACTGAATACCTTATTAAATAGGTTATAGTTGTAAACCACTTTAATACTGATATTTATCAATACTTTATTGAAGTCTTCTAATTGTGGAAGGATCATATTATCGCTGCCTTTTATATGATGCCAGATCCCACGTTTTATACTAAAAAGATGCCTATAATCATTCTATTTCTATTATTAGAATAATATGGCCTGAATCCATGGGTGGACCAAGATGGCAACACCGTTCATATGTGAGGAGAAAGATGGCTGAAGATTATTCTGCCACTAAGGGCGGAAGCTGCGTGATGACTAAAAGCCACAATATTCACAGTAAGGGCGGAAGCTACACGTTGAACAAAGATGATGAATATCATGGAGAAACGCAGATGACAGGACATCACGGGGTAGACAAAGATGGCCGCGATGCACCTAAGCGAGGACCAAGATGGCCGGGATGAATACATGAACGGAAGTGACGCACCTCAAAGGCGGATGTCGTAACCAGCCAATGATGACGTTCCATAGATTGACCCGAGGAGAAGGGCGGAAGTGCCGCTCGGAGAGATCGTAAGACTGGCGGAAGTAACATAACGTGCAGGACTCATTTCACAACTTGTAGAAATAGAAGGCTTTATATATGCATTTTTTATTGAACTAATAGCACGATATCGCTTTTTATTTCATCCACACTACTATTGATTTATTTATTTGGCTCTTAGAACTTTGGTCACTGAATCAATTATTACACAGAAACTGGAAGTGACCTAATCGATTCCAAATTGAGGCTAGTTTGTCCCTATTAAGAGGGTTTATAAACCAGACACCCCACAGGAGCTTTTCATTCCTTGAAGAAGTCTGATTGGCAGATGAAACGCGTTGGATGCTCCACTTACCTCTCATGAACTTTACTACCATACTTATCAGATAAGCCGCAGAATTCCTTTTTAAAATTATGTTGATTGTTATGTCTTTTTTATAATATTTATCTATTTGTGCATACCCTCATATACTGGTCAATAACAACTATCTAATTGCTGTGTATAGCACATCCATTTCTGCATAAACTTATTATTTATTTTTTATTGTTTCATTTATATTTATATCACGTTTCTTGTCTTAAAATAAATTTTGTGTGTCCATTTTACGTATATTATAGTCAGAGTACTATTTTATTCTCACTTGCACTTTCTTAGATGGTACTATTGTTTTATATGTGTTACTAAGGAACTTGCTTCACAATTGCACTTTGCACTTTATTGGTTAAAAGACCACAGATATTTAATATTGATTTTTCTGAAGTTTATCAATATTTATTAATATTTATTTTATTAATAATATTTATGTATGCACAGCACTTTGTTTAGCACACAGGCGCTTTGAACAGATTCAATGTTTTCATAAATTTAATAACAGCAGATCACCACTGCTATACTTCTTCTGTTTGAGCTGACACCCATACTATAGGGGAGTGCTATATACTATACTTTTTATATTTTAAAAGACATATATAACTTGAATACGACTGGTTCTAAGGAGTAGGACTTCTTCCTATTCTACTGAAATAGGGTGTTTATTATCCTTTGGCGCCGTGTTCTCTCATTTCTAAATATATATATGTATATTCCAGAGACAAATCGCACACACTCCAAGTGGATTAAATATGTGAGTGCCAGGTCCAATTAATCATATAACAACATCTGGCCGAATACAGCAACACATTGCCTACAACGGGGACACAGATCTTGACAGGAACCTCTCACTGGAAGTAAATAGGACATCCATGGCGACCGTGTTCATAGCAACAGTGACAAAACAAACAACATGCAAACAAATTATTAATATACACAACAGTAAATCTAATCCAACTACGGTTAGTAAGTATGGTCAGCGCAACATGGCACAGCACATGGAGACTAAATATAATAATACCGTAAATATCATGCAATAGTACTAACATATCGACAATACATGATTAGGGATTAATCTGAATTAAATCATCAGCCCTATATGAAACTCTGGAATCAGCGATATTATAAAGGACTATTTGGATTTAAACATGCATTCAACAAAGGGAAAAAAGAAAAAAACTTAATAAACCATAAGTCATAAAAAACAACAAACCTGATATAAAAAAGAAAAAAACAAAAAGAAAATAGTTAAACACTATATATAAACAATGGTAACGGTATTTCACAATATATAAAGTTCTGAGCCCACTCTGTCAGATAAATGGAGTAACCAATAGTTCCTCATTAAGACCATAGGGGAAATGGAATTCAACTTACATATCCATTCACATTCACGTCGAAGTAATGTGCGATGTCTATCACCTCCCCTCCTGGGTGGTGGAATATAATCCAATGGCATGAATTTAAAGTCCTGGTTTAGCTACAAGTGGTGTGCTGGATTCAACCAGAGTCATAGCTTTTTAATGGAGCTCCTGTGCATGCCAATTATTTCTTTCAGCATTCGTGTGGTTTTACCCACATATAATTTATTGCAAGAGCAAATGATCACGTAGACTATAAACTTGAATTCACAAGTCATACAGTGTCTTAAATGGAAGAACTTATTAGTGACAGGATGACAGAAACTTCTACCAATCTGTAAAAATCGTCAATTTACACCCCCAGCGCATTTGAATGCGCCCTTTTGTGGTGTGAGAGAATTAGAAGTGGTGCTAACCCCTGGGCTGATGTCAGAGAATGTTATATGCTCCTTTAGATTTCAGCTTCTATTGTAACAAAACAAGGGTAAGTTCACACAGCTTTTACCAATGGTAATACCGGGTTCCATCTGCAAAATGTGCCAATGCTCAATATGGCTTTCTTAATGTGTCCAGAAGGCATTGAATACATGGTGGAAAACATCATCCTAGTCTGGGTTTCATCTCTTTGTCTGTGGACTAAAAGTTCTTCTCAGTCAAGGGCCAAGCATTTATCAATAGCTTCTTTGGCCTTTTGTCATACCCCCTTTGTGTAAAGCTCTGTCCCATTTTGTCCAATGCAGCTGGAAGTTTATCGAAATCTGAGGTAATCCTAGTAACTCTCAATAGTTGAGAGTAAGGAAGTCCTCTTTTAAGTGAGTATGGATGAAAGCTATTGGCACACAAAAGTGTGTTTTTATCAGTTGGTTTTCTGAATACTTCCGTCATGAGTTTACCATCTACAATGGAAACTAAAACATCAAGGAATTCCAAGCTCTGCGGACTGCTTTTGTGTGTGAACTTTATAGATGTTTGTTTCTGATTAAGTGAATGCACAAAAGATTCCAACTTATCAACGTTACCCATCCAGATCATAAAAAGGTCAGCTATATAATGAAAATAACACAAAATAAATTTTGAATACAACGGATCTGAAGTGATGAGAGGTCTCGTAATCATACATGTATAAATTTGCATAAGATGGGGCCATATATGACCCTTTTGCGGTCCCCCTTAGTTGAAGAAAGAAAGTGTTGTTGAACAGAAAATAATTTTTATGAAGAATTACTTCCATCAACAATAATAATCAATTGGTGGACCCTTATAGTGTACTTAACAAGACCACTTTTCTCACTGCCTCCACCCCTTTTGTGTTATCGATGTTTGTATGAAGACTACAAACATCTAAGGATACCAGTAGGCAATTATTTGGTAATTTATCAAATTGTCTCAATTTGATCAAAAAATCACTTAAATAATAATTGGTGTTTTGAATCACAGACTGTAAAAAATAATCACAATACTGAGAAAGAGTTTGGCTAAGAGAGCCCTGAGAGGAAATTATCAGTCTACCCGGAAGGGATATAAGTGATTTATGAATCTTAAGTAATATGTATAGGAGGGAATTCTATGATTATCCTGAATAAAAAATCTCATAGTTGGTTCATCAATCCAATGGTTATTAAAACCAAGTTGAATGATGGAGTGAATTTCTCGCTTATAAACACCTGTAGGGTCAAATGATTTTTTATAATAGGAAGTATCTGATAGTTGTTTTTGCACTTCTTCAATATAGTCACTCCTGTTTAATATAACAACCCCCCGCCTTTATCAGCAGGGCGGATTATAATTTCATTATTGTCCTTTAACGTTTTAATGGCCTCTATCTCTTTTATTGAGATTTTGATGATATTTAGTATGTTTCCTAATTTTAGGTAAAGTGTCCCTTTTCACTAGCCTTATAAAGGTCTCAATTGAGGCATTACTAGAGGGCGGATCAAACAAACTTTTAGAATTTAACGGTTTAGTACTAATTTTTGTTTCACTATTACTAGTTTGTTAAGAGAAATGATCTTTAAGTCTTAATTGTCTATGAAATTTATATAGTTCAGTTTCCCACTGAAAATCAGATTGTCGATAAGTTTGAACAAAAGATAAACCTTTGGAGAGAACAGACTGTTCTGCTTCAGAAAGGTAATATTTGGAAATTAAACATAACTATTTCCTCCCTCCCCTCTTTGATTTGTCCTGTGCTCTTTTTATGCTTGTGGCCCCCTCATCTACAGGGTCTCCTACTATCTTGTTTCTGCTGTGGGTGTATGTAGAAGTAAAAAATAAAAATGGTGTGTTGCGCTTGTATTTCCGCAGCTCAATAAATAGTGGTCAGATTAAAAATATGGGTATATGAGCGCTGGTATGGATTAGAATTGGTGGACCGCACAAATAAAAATATATGAATGTAATGAATAATCAGTAATCAATAATAAAACAAAACAAACAAACAAAAAAAAATATATAAAAAAAAATAATAATTAATAAAAAACAAAGATGAAAATAGAAAGAAAAACAGCAAAGGAGAGAAAAGGCATAAACAGTATTATGGGATTAATGTTTATAGTCTTTATAGACTAGTTGGGGGTGTGCCAGTTCTGCATGTACCCCACGAGGGGTCCGCTGTGCTATTGCCACCTAACTCACCCTAACTAGCTCGGCGTTGACTGCTGACTTCAGCTGCAGATTCCCATCTGAGCCGTGATCACATGTCCCGCCGGGCTGGCGCCGCTTGATGACAGAGGGCGTCGGGGGATGTTCAGTGGGCTTGTAGCGGCAGTGGCAGTTGTTCTTTTCCTTTGCACTCCTTCCAATCTCCAACGCGTTTCGGACCTTCCACGGGTCCTTTGTCAAGGATGAAGGGGGTGGGCCTTAGTATGGCTTTATTTATAGTGTGACTAATTAGTAAAAAGAGTTAAAACCCGGATATCTGGTCCCGGAATTTGCAGGAGGGTTGGAGGCAAGCACATGTTCTTTTTTCTGTGCCTGACTCCATTTTGGTTTATGCCAGAATGGTGTAGATTGAGAAAAGTTAAAGAAAGATAAGCAATGATATGAAACTAACAAAATAAGAATAATTATAGATAAATAAAGATAATAACATTTAAAATAATAAATAAAAATAAAATTAAAATAAAGTGAAATAAAATTAAAAACAATAATAATAATAATTGCTAGTGAATAATGAATCTAAAAATTATTATTTTGATTTTAAAATACTTATAAAAATGCTTTTAATTCTATATCAATGTTCAGTCCATACGGTTCCAATGTGTGGAGATTATAGATCCATTCTGTTTCTTTTTTCTTTAATGTTTTGATCAGATCCTCACCTCGCCAGTTTTGTGTTACTCTTTCGATACCCATAAACTTCAATCCTCTTGGGTCCTTATTGTGGTTATTTAAAAAATGGGCTGATACACTGTGAGTAGTGAGGCCTTTCTTGATGTTGTATATATGTTCTGATATTCGTACTTTTTTTTTTATTTTTGTTTGGCCGATATATTGAATGCCACATGGGCACTCTAATAGGTATATCGCTCCTTCGGTCTCACATGAGATGGAATCCTTAACTGGATACTTTCGTCCTGTTTGGTTTGAATTGAATTCCGTTTTCTTGTTGGTGTCCTTAATCTGGTTCTTACAGCCAGTGCAACTTTTGCAAAAATGGAAGCCCTTTGAAGCTTTATTTATTTTCTCTTTGTTGTTCTGGGTCCCGTAGAAGCTTTTCGTTAGTTGTTGTTTGAGGTTTGATGCCTTCCTGTATATAATACGTGGTTGTGCTGGCAGTATCTTCTTCACTTCCTCATCTAGCCTCAATATATTCCAGTGTTTCATAAGGATGTTTTCGATCTGTTTGTAATTGCTATTGAACTGTGTTATGAATGAGACTGGTCTTTCTTCTTCTTGTTTTGTGTTCTTGTATTGAATGAGTGTGCCTCTGTCTAAATTGCCAATTTTTTCAATTTCTTCTGATAGTCTTTTTTCTTTATAACCCTTCTTGATTAAATTTGACTTCATTTCTGTTGCCTGTACCCTAAAGGTGTCATCTTTGGTACAGTTCCTTCTTAGGCGGCGAAATTGGCCCCCTGGTATGTTGTTTTTCCATTTTGAATGATGGTTACTTTGAATAGGCAGAATGCTATTGCCACTGACATCTTTAACATGATTTCTGGTCATTATTTCACTGTCTTCTACAAATATTTCCAAATCTAGAAAAATAATCATTTGTTTGCTATAATTAGATGAGAATTCTAAATTTAGGTTGTTCTGATTCAGAGAAATAAGAAATTGCTTCAGGTCATCTTCTGTTCCATCCCAGATAAATAGCAAATCGTCAATATACCTGCGCCACAATTTGATGTTTCCAATATACGGGTTATTCTGCCAGATATGAGTATCCTCCCACCATGCTACAAACAAGTTTGCATAGCAAGGGGCAAAGGATGTGCCCATTGCCGTTCCTCTTGTTTGTAGAAAAAAGTCGCCATTGTGCCAAAAATAATTTTTCCTAAGGATGAAATCTATTGAATCCATTATGAAGTTTATCTGTTCATTTGGAATTGTTGATTGAGATGATAGGTAATGTCTAGTTGCGTCACATCCTTTTTCGTGATTGATGACTGTATATAATGACTTTATATCACTTGAACATAAGAGGTAAGTCTCTTTCCAGACAAAGGTATCTAAAATTTGTAATACCTGCATCGTGTCTTTAAGGTAACTTTGTTGTTTAGATACAAGGGGTTGTAAGAAGAAGTCTACATATTTGGAGAGGTTTGCTGTGAGGGAACCAATCCCCGAGACTATCGGTCTTCCAGGTGGATTGGTCAGTCGTTTATGTATTTTGGGGAGGTGGTAAAATGTGGGAATGCGTGGATGTTCTGTATGAATAAATTCATATTCTTTTTTAGAAATTATACCCAGTTCTATTCCTTCATTTATAGTTGTTCTTGCAAAATCTTTTTAAAATCTTGTGTAGGATCTTTATTCAATTTTTGATAAGTAGTGGCGTCGGAAAGGAGATTTTCTGCTGCCTTACTGTATTCCTCTACATCCATTATTACAACTCCTCCCCCTTTATCCGCCGGTTTTATTATGATGGTTTTATCTTCTCTTAGTTCTTTTATACTTGCTTTTTCTTCTCTTGTGAAGTTATATAAATTATTGGGAGTTGTCTGATTTCTTCTTCTATTAGTCGTTGAAATGTTGTGATATGTGGTCCTTTGACATGTGTTGGGTAAAAGGTTGATGCCGCTCTAAAGTTGGTGTGTATATATTCTTTCGATGGTGGCATGCATACTCTTGTTACTGGATCTTTTGCAAAATATTTCTTCAAGCATACCTTTCTAATGAATTTTTGTGTGTCTATGTATAAGTTGAATTTGTTGACACCTGAATGGGGGGCAAATTTTAGTCCTTTCTTTAGGAGGTTTCTTTGAGCTGTTGTCAGTTCTTTCTTACTGAGATTGAAAATAAGTCCTTTATCTTCTTCCTCATCTGTAGTTGGTATTACCTGTTTCTTCTTTCTTTTTCCTCCTCTCGTTCCCCTTTTCCGGATGATGGACTGTTCTTTCTTTTTTTGTTCATTGACCGTATTGGATCTGGGGGTCTCCCTGGTCCCCAAAGGTTCTCTAAAAAATCGTCTCCTAAGTTGTCGTCACTGTCTGATTCTTCTTCATAATTTCTCTTCTGTAACTTCTTTTTAGGCACATTTTGTTGCTCTTCAATATCTTCAAGAAGTGTTCTGAAACTTTTTTGCTCTAATTCATTGGCTGAATCTTTTCCTTGTTGGTATGATTGTCTGATCAATTTGTATGGATTATGTTGTTGACGTGGTTGTTGCGTCTGATATGAAAAGTTTCTTTGATCATAGGGTTTGTACTCTCTTTGTCTAGTTGTCTGTGGGTATCCTTGCAGGAGAGGTTTTTTCTCTCTAGGTAGATTTTGAATTTTCCTATATTGCTGGTATCCCTGTCTTTGTTTTATGGTTTCTATATTTGATGTGTGGTTCCTTTTTTCATTGGTAGTTTTTGAATACAAATCTTTCTCTTCATAATCTCTTATGAATTTCTTTTTCTTTTGTGAAATAATATCGTCCTCTAGTTTCTCCATTTTGCTCTTTGTTAGGTCCATCAAGTTCTGATAATCTTGCATTGTCTGTAATGGCTCAAATTTCTTCTCAATTTGTTCAATATTCTCATTTATATTTTTCATTGAGCTTTCTCTATCCTTAATGATTAGTTTGATCAATTCCCTGGAACATGTATCCAATATATCGTTCCATTTTTTGAAAAAGTCTATTGTGATGGGTACGAATGTTGGATTTTTCTGCATTCTTAGGCCTTTTGGAATAAGCCCTTGTTCCAAATATTTGGATAATGTTGTAATTTCCCACCATTGTCTTATTTCTTGTACATAATATTTTTCCAGTCTAAGGAATTGGTTACAAAAACCTTCCTCTTTATTGGTTGGTTCTACAGGTGCTCTGGTGGTTGAGAAGATTTCTGCAATGTTATCTCTTCTATGATTGTGTCGTGTTACATAAGGCATAGCAGCAAACTCCACTTAGGTTATAGTAGTTAGAAGTAAAAAATAAAAATGGTGTGTTGCGCTTGTATTTCTGCAGCTCAATAAATAGTGGTCAGATTAAAAATATGGGTATATGAGCGCTGGTATGGATTAGAATTGGTGGACCGCACAAATAAAAATATATGAATGTAATGAATAATCAGTAATCAATAATAAAACAAAACAAACAAAAAAAATATGTATATAAAAAAAAAAAATAATTAATAAAAACCAAAGATGAAAATAGAAAGAAAAACAGCAAAGGAGAGAAAAGGCATAAACAGTATTATGGGATTAATGTTTATAGTCTTTATAGACTAGTTGGGGGTGTGCCAGTTCTGCATGTACCCCACGAGGGGTCCGCTGTGCTATTGCCACCTAACTCACCCTAACTAGCTCTGCGTTGACTGCTGACTTCAGCTGCAGATTCCCATCTGAGCCGCGATCACATGTCCCGCCGGGCTGGCGCCGCTTGATGACAGAGGGCGTCGGGGGATGTTCAGTGGGCTTGTAGCGGCAGCGGCAGTTGTTCTTTTCCTGGGCACTCCTTCCAATCTCCAACGCGTTTCGGACCTTCCACGGGTCCTTTGTCAAGGATGAAGGGGGTGGGCCTTAGTATGGCTTTATTTATAGTGTGACTAATTAGTAAAAAGATTGGAGGATTCCATCTCATGTGAGACCGAAGGAGCGATATACCTTTTAGAGTGCCCATGTGGCATTCAATATATCGGCCAAACAAAAATAAAAATAAAAGTACGAATATCAGAACATATATACAACATCAAGAAAGGCCTCACTACTCACAGTGTATCAGCCCATTTTTTAAATAACCACAATAAGGACCCAAGAGGATTGAAGTTTATGGGTATCGAAAGAGTAACACAAAACTGGCGAGGTGAGGATCTGATCAAAACATTAAAGAAAAAAGAAACAGAATGGATCTATAACCTCCACACATTGGAACCGTATGGACTGAACATTGATATAGAATTAAAAGCATTTTTATAAGTATTTTAAAATCAAAATAATAATTTTTAGATTCATTATTCACTAGCAATTATTATTATTATTTTTAATTTTATTTCACTTTATTTTAATTTTATTTTTATTTATTATTTATTATTTTAAATGTTATTATCTTTATTTATCTATATTTATTCTTATTTTGTTAGTTTCATATCATTGCTTATCTTTCTTTAACTTTTCTCAATCTACACCATTCTGGCATAAACCAAAATGGAGTCAGGCACAAAAAAAAGAACATGTGCTTGCCTCCAACCCTCCTGCAAATTCCGGGACCGGATATCCGGGTTTTAACTCTTTTTACTAATTAGTCACACTATAAATAAAGCCATACTAAGGCCCACCCCCTTCATCCGTGACAAAGGACCCGTGGAAGGTCCGAAACGCGTTGGAGATTGGAAGGAGTGCCCAGGAAAAGAACAACTGCCGCTGCCGCTACAAGCCCACTGAACATCCCCCGACGCCCTCTGTCATCAAGCGGCGCCAGCCCAGCGGGACATGTGATCGCGGCTCAGATGGGAATCTGCAGCTGAAGTCAGCAGTCAACGCCGAGCTAGTTAGGGTGAGTTAGGTGGCAATAGCACAGCGGACCCCTCGTGGGGTACATGCAGAACTGGCACACCCCCAACTAGTCTATAAAGACTATAAACATTAATCCCATAATACTGTTTATGCCTTTTCTCTCCTTTGCTGTTTTTCTTTCTATTTTCATCTTTGTTTTTTATTAATTATTTATTTATTTATTTTTTTTTATTTTTTTTTTTTTTTGTTTGTTTTGTTTTATTATTGATTACTGATTATTCATTACATTCATATATTTTTATTTGTGCGGTCCACCAATTCTAATCCATACCAGCACTGTGGGTGTATGTGTTTCCCTTTAAAAAAAGGCCCCCTGGATGAGGATGATTGGTCAGAGTCACTCATAGAAGTGTGTGAATCCACATCAGTAAAGGTAATATTCTCCCTTTTTCTACAATGTACATTTCTCCTGCCACTTTGATTAAGAAGCCAAGGGTAAACACGAAGTTCTTTGTAATCATCTTTTACTTCCCTAAATGTGTTCTTTTTGAAACTTAACAAGTCCATTTTGAAATTTAAAATGCTGTTGTATAATTTAGCCAACCAGTCCATACTGGTATCCTTTTTTAATGTGTCAATCCCACTTGTTTCACTTATGCTGATTTTTTTTTCAGATTTTCAATATCGGTGTTTACTTGTTGTATTACTAAATAATTAAATCAAAGCTACACTGATTAAGAATAAGGCACCATTGCCTACAAAATTCTTTATTGTTATGGCCAATAGTTGGTTGATTCTTTATATGAAAACCTCTAGGAATTAATTTATCAATATATTAGGAGAGCGTCAACCCATGTAATTCCAACTCCACTAGCCTCTTTTTCAATTTAAGTAAGTCTGAAAATACATCAACAGGGCTATCTGTGTCAAAAGCTAATTGGTCTGTATCAGAAAAAAGAATTTTGGATATATCTTTATCCAGGAAGCGTTTAGTATCAGTCTATGTTGTTAAGTCACAGTACAATTGGACAAACAAATAAACAAATGTAAGAAAATAATAATAAAAATAATACTAACACAACATTTAAAGCGGTGGTGCAATCTGTAAACCAATACAATTGGCTGTACTATATTCCATAGACAAATCGCACACACTCCAAGTAGATTAAATATGTGGGTGCCAGGTCCAATTAATCATATAACATGTTCCAAGGATTATCCAAACAGGACCTCCTAAGACGACCAGCACACCACCATGCAGAATTTTATGCACAAAAATAGTTTTAATGTAGTATCAAAAAAGCACCATCATATAAAAAAGCCATCATGGGTATAGTATATAGTTACTCATCACAGAGCTTGTGAACAAATATGGCACCATCTTATGCAAATTTATACATGTACGATTACGAGACCTCTCACATTACTGCTGATCCGTTGTATTCAAAATTTATTTTGTGTTATTTTCGTTATATACAGTAGATGACCTTTTTATGATCTGGATGGGTAACGTTGATAAGTTGGAACCTTTTGTGCATGCACTTAATCAGAAAGAAACGTCTATAAAGTTCACACACAAAAGCAATCCGCAGAGCTTGGAATTATTTGATGTTTTAGTTTCCATTGTAGATGGTAAACTCATGACGGAAGTATTCAGAAAACCAACTGATAAAAACACACTTTTGTGTGCCAATAACTTTCATCCATACTCATTTAAAAGAGGACTTCCTTACTCTCAACTATTGATAGTTACTAGGATTACCTCCGATTTTGATAAACTTCCAACTGCATTGGACAAAATGGGACAGAGCTTTACACAAAGGGACCCGGTCATTGGTAAAAGCTGTGTGAACTTGTTTTGTTACATAAGATGCCGAAATCTAAAGGAGCGTATAACGTTCCCTGACATCAGCCAAGGGGTTAGCACCACTTCTAATTGGCTCACACCACAAAAGAGCGCATTAAAATGCGCTGGGTGTATAAATTGCCGATTTTTACAGACTGGTAGAAGTTTCTATCATCCTGTCACTAATAAGCTCTTCCATTTAAGACACCGTATGACTTGTCTACCCCGATGACGTCCAAAGTATTGGCGGATATGATGTTTTACATTCCCATGTAAAAGATGGCATAAGAGCTAATGCCTGCGCACAGAGGAAAACACAGACGATGAATGCGCAAATACCTATGGTAACAATAGTACGGAGGTCAAGTACGGGACCTTATATAGACAGGTGAATACCTTTCAAAATCATGTCCAATCAACTGAATTTACCACAGGTGGACTCCAAATAAGCTGTAGGAACATCTCAAGGATGATCAGTGGAAACAGGATGCACCTGAGCTCAATTTTGAGCTTCATGGCAAAGGCCGTGAATATTTATGTACATGTAATTTCTTAGTGTTTTTTTTTTATTAAATTTGCAAAAATCTCAAACTTTTTACACGTTGTCGTATTGGGGTATTGTGTGTAGAATTTTGAGGACAAAAATAAATGTATTCCATTTTGGAATAAGGCTGCAACATAACAAAGAGTTGAGTCTCGCAGATCCAGTCGGAAGTGACGCGGCTGGGGAGATGACCGGGCAGGAAGTAGCGAAGGCGTCTGGGCGGAAGCATCATCGGGACCCGGAACAACAGCTTACCGGGTTACCTCACCCAATATACAGTATGCTTAAAATTGAGATTTTTGAGATTTTAGTTGTAGCGACCACCTGCTACTTTGTCTACATAGTTATGACACCAGTTAAACATGCACTTTTAACACTGGGTGTTTGAGATGGAGGCGGACACCGGAAGTGATGCCCAAATTAGGCTTCAGACAGTCCCTCCTCATGGGGTATATAAGCAGGGATACACCAATGAACAGTATCCCCTTGATGAAGTCTTGTTGAGATGAAATGCATTGGGAGCCTCTTTTGTTTGCTTCATGAACTTTTATCTTTTGAAATTCAGATAAGCATATCCCATTTTCAACCACTTAACGGACTAATTTTTTTTTCCAAAAAACGCTCCGAAATTGTCGGGTTTCTTTATGATTGAATTAGGTCAAGAACATCTTTTTAAAACTTTTACAATGCTTTTTTTTTTTTTTCAAACACCATATAACATAAAAATAAACAGCTGTAACATTCGATAGAAACAATTGATTGAGACCGCAGCTGCCGATATTTCCTTAACATTGGTTGGGGGGCTGTACACAAAATCGATATACATATACAGTATGTGTGTATATATATATATATACACACATATATATATACATACATATATATTAGGGATGAGCGGGTTTGGATTTCTGAAATTCGAACCCCAACGAGCCCCCCCGATCCGAGTCGGGAACCGAGTCTGACTCGGGTTTTCCCACCTGACTCGGATCTGAAATCGAGGCAAAACATTATCATCCCGCCTTCTGGATCTCGCGGGTTTTGGATTCTATTAAAGGTCCCCGCATCGGCATCATTTCTCACTCCAGCTGTGGACAGTGAAGAGGGAGGGTGGGAGCTAGGGCTGGCTGGGCTGTGTTGTGCTGCTTTTGTAAATAGGGACTGTGTCCACTCAGTCCATAGGCGCTGACTGGGCTGTGTTGTGCTGCTGTTGTCCATAGGGGCTGGCTGGGCTGTGTTGTGCTGATGTCATAGGGGCTGGCTGGGCTGTGTTGTGCAGTCAGTTGTCCATAGGGGCTGTGTTTGTGAATTGTGTGCGCAGTAGCCGCTTGTGCCTCAACAAAGTAGCAGCAAGTGTGCATCTGTGTCATAAGTAAAGGGCTGGCTGGCTGGCTCGTCTATTAAAGGGTGGTATAATCCCCAAAGTGCACTCCAAACAAAATAAAAAAATATTTTCTGTGTTTGTGAATTGTGTGCGCTGTAGCCACACGTGCATCAACAAAGTACTGTAGCACCAAGTGTGTGCCTGTGTCATAAGTAATGGGATGGCTGGCTTGTCTGTAAGCCCCAAAAGTGCACTCCAAACAAAATAAAAAATTATTTTTTCTGTTTGTGAATTGTGTGCGCTGTAGCCACACGTGCATCAACAAAGTAGTGCCAAGCGAGCACATGTGTCATAAATCAAGGGCTGGCTGGCTTGACTGTTAAAGGGTGCTGTAACCCCCAAAGTGGACTCCAAACAAAATAAAAAATTATTTTCTGTGTTTGTGAATTGTGTGCACTGTGGTTGCACGTGCATCAACAAAGGAGCAGCGCCAAGTGTATGCCTATGTCCCATAAGTAAAGGGCCGGATGGCTCATCTCTTAAAGTGTGGTGTAACCCCCAAAGTGCACTCCAACTAAAATAAAATATAATTTTCTGTGTCATAAGTCTGTTAAAGGGTGGTGTAACCCCCAAAGTGCGCTCCACAAAAAATAAACAATTCTTCCTTTTTTTCTGTGTGTGCGAAATGTATGCGCAGTAGATGCACGTGCATCAACAAAGGAGCAGCACCAAGCGTGCATCTGTGTCATAAGTCTGTTAAAGCGTGTGTGTAACCCCCAACATGCACTCCTAAAAAAATTAAAAATTATTTTCTGTGTTTGTGTGCGCCTTAGCCGCACGTATATATCAATATAACATAAATGGAGGACAAGACTTTGTCCAATAAAAATAAAATAGGGAAAGATCAAGAACCACTTCCACCTAGTACTGAAGCTGCTGCCACTAGTCATGACATAGATGATAAAATGCCATCAACGTCGTCTGCCAAGGTCGTCTGCCAAGGAAGTAGGAACACCACTACTTTTACTAAACAATTGACCCTCCAACAGCCCTTAGCGAGGAGGATGAAGTATGACAGCAGTCATCCTGAAGCAAAATGGATAACTGAGGCCTTGACTGCTATGTAGGTGTTAGATCTGCATCCGGTATCCACCATTAGTGCAGTGGGGTTTAGACAATTGATGGAGGTAGTGTGTCCCTGGTTCCAAATCTCGTCTAGATTCCACTTCACTAGACAGGCGATACCGAGACTGTACAGAAACGTCAGAAAAAGTGTCGTCAGTGTCCTAAAAAATGAGGTTGTACCCAATGTCCACTTAACCACAGACATGTGGACAAGTGGAACAGGGCAGACTAAGGACTATATGACTGACAGCCCATGGGGTAGAAGTATCACCTTATGCAGCAACAACAGCAGCGTCACCAGTAGCAGCATCTCAGAAACACCAGCTCGTTCCAAGGCAGGCTATACTGTGTATCACCGGTTTCAGAAAGAGGCACACCGCCGACAACCTCTTAGAGAAACTGAGGGACATCATCGCCCAGTGGCTTACCCCACTTAGACTCTCCTGGGGATTTGTGGTATATGACAATGCCACCAGTATTGTGCGGACATTACATCTGGGCAAATTCCAGCATGTCCCATGTTTTGCTCACAATAAATTTGGTGGTGCAGAATTTTCTGAAAAGCGACAGGGGCGTGCAGGAGACGTTTTGGGTGGCCTGAAAAATTTCTGCCGACTTTTGCCATTTAGCGACTGTGTGCTGAAGACTGGAGCACCAGCAAATACTCTTGAACCTGCCCCGCCATCTCCTGAAGCAAGAGGTTGTGACGCGGTGGAACTCAACCCTCTATATGCTTCAGAGGATGGAGGAGCAGCAAAAGGCCATTCAAGCCTATACATCCACCTATGACATAGGCAAAGGAGGGGGTATGCACCTGACTCAAGCGCATTGGAGAATGATCTCCGTGTTTTGCAAGGTTCTCCAGCCCTTCGAACTTGCCACATGTGAAGTCAGTTCAGGCACTGCCAGCTTAAGTCAGGTCATTCCCCTCATCAGCCTTTTGCAGAAGCAGCTGGAAAAAGTGAAGGAGGAGCTAAGACGGAGCACATGTGGGACATGTGGATGAAGCCCTTCATTTGCTTTGCCAGGATTCCAGGGTGGTCAATCTGTTGAAATCAGACCTCTACATTGTGGTGTCTCTTTCTGGCCAACACAAGCCTGCAGAGGTGCAAAGACCTACTGGGGAAAACACTGTCAGCTGAAGCGGAACGTGACACGTCAACAGCTCCTTCATTTTCTCCAGCAACTGAGGTTGCCAGGAAACAACTTAGATATCCTAAGCAACCCGCTGGTGGTGATGCAGGGCAGGCAGGACCAAGTTTGGACATATGGTCCGGACTGAAGGACCTGGCAACAATTTCTGACATGTCTACTGTCACTGCATATGATACTGTCACCATTGACAGAATGGTGGAGGATTACATTGGTGACAGCATCCAAGTAGGCATGTCAGACAGTCCGTACTGGCAGGAAAAAGAGGCAATTTGGAGGCCCCTGTACAAACTGGCTCTATTTTACCTGAGTTGCTCCCCCTCCAGTGTGTACTCCGAAAGAGTGTTTAGTGCAGCCGGGAACCTTGTCAGCAAAAGGCATAGGAGGTTGCTTCCACAAAATGTGGAGAAGATGATGTTCAGAAAAATGAATTATCAACTCTTCCAGGGAGACCAGCCTCCAGAACGTACAGAGGGACCTGTGGTGGTGGATTCCAGCGGGGACGAAGTAATACTCTGTGAGGATGAGGATGTAGACAACACTGAAGAGGGTGAGGAATCGATGGATGAGGAGGATGAGGGTGACATCTTGCCTCCATAGAGCCAGTTTGTGCAGGGACAGATTAATTGCCAGCTTGTTTTGTGGGGACCTAAACGATAATTTTAGCCACAGTCGTGTGGCAGACACTGGCGCTGAAATGATTGGTTTGTTAAAGTGTGCATGTCCTGTTTATACAACATAAGGGTTGGTGGGAGGGCCCAAGGACAATTCCATCTTGCACCTCTTTTTTTTCTTTGAAAAACTAGGCCCCAAACAGTACATAATGCAAACTGCCATCCTGTCTGCCACTGCAGTGTCACTCCTAGATGGGCCACGTGTTTGTGCCGCCCACTCGTGTCGCTTAGCATAGTCATCCAGCTACCTCGGTGCAACCTTTTGGATATAAAAACACTATTGTGAGGTTTTCAGAATAGACTGGAAATGAGTGGAAATTAAGGTTATTGAGGTTAATAATAGCATAGGAGCAGAAAAACCCACAAATTCTGTGATTTTAGCTGTTTTTATGCTTTTTTTTAAAAAAAATACAGATCGAAAACCCAGAACCCAAAATACGGAAGGGTGGTTTTGGCAAAACCAATCCAGATCCAAAACACAAAGAAAGATCCAGATCCAAAACAAAACATGAAAAGTGGCCGATGCACACCCCTAATATATATATATATATATATATATATATACACACACATATATATATATACATATATACACACAAATATATATACACTACTACAGCCTGATTACTGTTCCGAGGGGGACACAGTCAAATGCTTACTGACAGCTGCACAGAGAGGAGAAGAGGGAGGTCGCTGGGCACATCGGCAGCAGCCACCGGGCCGGGCCAGGAGAAGATGGACACCCTGCAGCTGCTGACGGGCCATGAGGATGGTAAGTACAGTGCAGCAGCCGCCACAGCACCAGGAGGAGGGGGTGGAGGGTGGGGCTGGTTCAGGAATAGCAGCGCTGGAGGAGAGTGGGCCATTTCGGGGCCTTGTAGCACCGGAAGAAGGGAACGGAGGGTGCACCAGCACGGGGTGTCACTAGCCCTGGGAGAAGAGGGTGGGCTGGCCCGGAGACACTGCAGTGCAGTGAGAAGGGGACCCAGCTGCGCTGGGAGTATATATAGTGGTGCCAGCTGGCAGGTTGCCCAATCACTGCTAGCCACAGTGATTGGGATACACTGGAGCCTGTAGCCACACGGGGAAGGGGGTGCCACTGGACACCCGATCACTGTGGCCAGCAGTGATCGGGACACACTGGAGGGGCAACCATGGGTGCAGAGGGACCAGCAAGTCCCTCTGATGTAGGCGGCTGCAGGATGATTAGTTTCCCACAGCCACCCAGTGGGAATTTCTGACTGGTCGCATCAGATACCACCATGTCAGGTAAAGCCCAGTTTGGTATGGTCGTATCTGAGACAACCGTGCCAAGCAAATGGTTAAATAAGCTATTTATTTTACCTTATCTTTACCATCATTGTATATATGTGATCTAATAGTCTATGAAATTGGTCTTAAATGTTTTTTATTCACTTTGTGTTCACTTATAATAAATTGATATTTTTTACATATTTATTTCAATTTTTTATTGTCACACCTGCACTTTATTTCTGAATATTTACAATATTTATAACATCTATTCTAAACATGCTGGTCGCTATATATCAATTACACTAACTTCATTTTAAAAATTTTAGTACACCAATACTATTTTTCATTGATGTGAACTGACACCCCTACCCTGGGTGTCACAACCCGCCATAGAGACCCCAGAATCAGACCACGGCACTTACCTCTCAGGACGCTGCGGCGTGGCTCTCTGCTTCCTCACTGGTCCGTTCCTGCGGGCGGGCTCTCCCTCTGCTCTCCCTGTGGCTTCTGCATCATGTTCTCACCCTCCGGTCTGACATCTCTCACGTGAATCTGCCGCGGGTCTCTGGTCCATGGCCGCGGCCATCTTGGATGCCCATGTGACGCGATCTCCTCCAATGAACATGCTTCTCCTTCTCTTCCAGCCAGTTAGCATCTAGCACTCCCTATAAAAGGATCTCCACTTCTCACAGCAAGTTGCCAGTGCACCAAGTCCCCTTAGCTTGTCTGAGAGAACTTCCACACTGCACTCTGAAGTAGTTGCTGACTTCTCTGCTAACAATCATCTACGGTGCCCTAGCCACAACAAGTAGCTTCCATGCTACCGCCTATCATCTACGGCTCCCTAGCCGCAATAAGTAGCTTCCATGCTACCACCTATCATCTATGGCTCCCTAGCCGTGACAAGTAGCTTCCACGCTACCACCTATCATCCACGGCTAACCAGCCGCACCAAGTAGCTTGTCCTACCACCATCCACCTCATGGCTAATTAGCCACATCAAGTAGCTTGTGCCGCCACCATTCACCTTACGGCTAACCAGCCGCACCAAGTAGCTTGTGCTACCACCATTCACCTCACGGCTAATCAGCCACACCAACTAGCCTGTGCACCACCAATCACTTCTCGGCTAATCAGCCACACCCAGTGACCTGGACTACCACTGCTGACCTCACGGCTTCCTGGCCACACCTAGCAGCACCCGAATTACTGACCCTGCCTCAGCTACACCAGTACCCACACTACAACCTCGGCACCATCCTGTGCTGGCATTGACTCTCCCTACTTCCTTCATTCACCCATAAGTTACTTTGACCTTGTATCCTCTTTCATGTGTAGGAACTTCATTAGACCTAGTCTCCTCCAGAGGGCATCAGAGTTGAATAAAGCTAGTCCTAACCCCAGCCCGGGAACACAATCTAAAGAACCCACATCCGTGACAGTTTGCACTGGCCAGATAGACTCAGCAAGTGGTCAGGGATCTAGTGCGGATTCTTCTCAAAATGTCCTTTCTCATCTGGAAAGACAGGAGACTTCTCAAGTCCAACTCATCCAATTTATTTAGGATATGTCTTCACGTTTGGACAGTATTCAAGCTCTGTTATCTAATCCTGCACCAGTCAGTGTTCAAGCCCCAAATCCTTCCTCCATGGTGCCTTCACCTTCAGTACCACCTACTCCTCGTCTTCAACTCGCATTACCCAGCAAGTTTGATGGCAACCCCAAGCTATGCAGGAGTTTTCTGAACCACTGCAAGATTAATTTTGAACTTCAACCAGCTAACTTCCCAACTTCTAGAACTCGAGTAGCTTATATAATCTCATTACTCTCCGGACCAGCCCTCGACTGGGTCTCTCCACTTTGGGAAAAATCTGATCCGCTACTCTCTAACTACTCCAAATTTATTGCCATGTTTTGTAGAATCGTCAATGAACCTGGAAGAGTCTCTTCTGCCTCAACAGATATTCTTTGTCTTCGGCAAGGCAGTAAAATGGTTGGACAGTATGTTATCCAATTCCGAACCTTGTCTTCTGAACTTAACTGGAATGAGGATGCTCTTTTTGCAGCCTTTTGGAGTGGGCGATCTGAAAGGCTTAAAGATGACTCAGCCTCTCAGGACCTACCTCCCAAATTGAATGAATTAATATCCCTTTGTAATAAAGTGGACCTACGGCATAGAGAACGTGCTGTGGAGAGAGGCATATTCCACCGGGGTAAACCTCGACCTGCTCCCTGATTCCATTCACCTCCGGTGGGAGAGGAACCCATGCAGGTCAATCATTCCCGCTTGTCCCCGGAGGAGCGACAGAAAAGGCAGAGACAGAATCTTTGCATGTATTGTGGTTCATCTCAACATTTAATTAAGTCTTGTCCCATCCATCCGGGAAATGCCTCCTCCTAACTTATCATAGAGAGGTTAAGTTAGGAGTAGCCTAGGAAGTCAGATTCCATCATTCGGGCTCAGTTGTCACTTCCTCAGGGTCCTACAGCCATTCTAGCTCTTCTAGACTCAGGAGCTGCAGAAAATTTTGACTACAGACTTTGTCCATAAATATCAGATTCCTGTTGAAGCACTATCCCGAGTTGTTACTTTAACTGCCATCGATGGTAGTCGAATTAATAGTGCAACCATCACTCATTACACCAAGCCACTAAAACTTACCATCGGAGTTCTCCACTCTGAGGAACTTTCCTTCCTAGTGATTCCCAAAGCCTCTCATTTTCTAGTTCTTGGTCTACCCTGGCTACAGAGACATTCTCCACAAATTGACTGGTCAACCATGCAAATCACCTCTTGGAGTACAAGCTGTTTCAAGAACTGTCTTCACCGGGTTGTTCCAGTTCGATCCTCTGATCTGCAGCTTCCTACAGACCTGCTTGTATCCTATTCAGATTTTTTGGATGTGTTCAGAAAGCAAAAAGCAGATTTACTACCTCCTCATTGCAATAGGGACTGTACCATAGATCTAATTCCTGGGAAAAGCCCTCCTTGAGGACGCACCTATCCACTTTCACTCCCAGAGACTCAAGCTATGTCTGAATACATCGAGTAAAACTTAAAGAAGGGTTTCATTCGGCTCTCTTCTTCTCCAGCAGGGGCTGGATTTTTCTTCTTCAAAAAGAAAGACGGAGGGTTACGTCCATATATTGACTATCGAGGACTCAATGACGTAACCATTATAAATTGATATCCTCTTCCCCTTATCACTGAGTTATTTGACAGATTCAAAGGGGCCACAATCTTCACATTTGGGAGGAGCCTACAACTTAATTCGAATCCGTCCTGGAGATGAGTGGAAAACAGCCTTCAACACCAGAGATGGGCTTTACGAGTATCTCATCATGCCCTTCAGCCTCTGTAATGCCCCAGCTGTTTTTCAATACTTCACCAACGAAATCTTCCGGGATCTTTTGTACAAAAGTGTGGTCATCTATTTAGACAATATTTTGATCTTCTCTCTGGACTTGGCAAGCCATCAGAATCAGGTGAAGGAGGTCCTCCAGAGGTTGTGCAACAATCAGCTCTTCTGCAAACTGGAGAAATGTGTATTCAAAGTAACCAGTGTGTCGTTTCTGGGGTACATCATCTCCGGTTCTAATCTTCAAATTGACCCAGCAAAACTCAGCAGTCCTCAATTGGACTATCCCTACATCCCTTAAGTCCATTCAATACTTTTTAGGTTTTGCTAACTAGTACAAGTTTGTTAAAGGTTTTTCCACCCTGGTGGCTCCTATCACAGCCCTCACCTGCAAAGGAGCAGATCCAACCATTTGGTCTGCGGAAGCCACTTCACCCTTTCAACTCCTGAAACAGGCATTCATCTCTGCCCCTGTTTTGAAGCAACCAGATTTAACACGATCCTTTATTCTGGAGTTTGATGCCTCCTCTGAGGGAGTTGGAGCTGTCCTCTCTCAATGCTTTGAAGATGAGAAACTTCATCCCTGTGGATTCTATTCCCAGAAATTTTTGCCAGCTGAGAGGAATTATCTATGGGGATCAGGAGTTACTCGCCATAAAGTTGGCTCTCGAGGAATGGCGATATCTTCTAGAGGGGGCTCAGTATCCCATTACCATCTACACAGACCACAAAAATGTACTTTATTTAAAATCTGCTAATTGCTTAAACCCATGGCTGGGTGACACTGGGGTTTTGTGGTCTATTTTAGATAGGTTAAACCTGAGATAAGGTTGGTTTTAATAGGTATTATATAAGCTGGTGCGGTCCCATACATTTTGAACATTTTATATATATATATATATATATATATATATATATACATACATATACATATATATATATATATATATATATATATATATACAGTGCATCCGGTAAATATTCACAACACTTCACTTTTTGTACATTTTGTCATGTTACAGCCTTATTGCAAAATTTTATAAATTCATTTTTGTCCTCAAAATTTTACACTCGATACCCCATAATGACAAAGTGCAAAGTTTTTTTGAGATTTTTGCAAATTTAATTTAAATAAAAGCTAATAATACACATGTACATAAGTATTAATAACCGTTTCTAAATATTTTGATGCATCTTTGGCAGCAATTACAGCCTCAAGTCTATTTGAATATGATGCCACAAACTTAGCACAAACTTGGGCAGTTTCGTCCATTCCTCTTTGCAGCACCTCTCAAGCTCCATCAGGTTGGATGGGAAGCATCAGTGCACAGCCATTTTCAGATCTCTCCAGAGATGTTCAATTGGATTCAAGTCTGGGCTCTGGCTGGGCCACTCAAGGTCATTCACAGAGTTGTCCTGAAGCCACTCCTTTGATATTTTTGGCTGTGTGCTTAGGGCCATTGTCCTGCTGAAAGATGAACCATCTCCCCAGTCTGAGGTATAGAGTGCTCTGGAGCAGGTTTTCATCAAGAATATCTCTGTACATTGCTGTGTTCATCTTTCCCTCTTTCCTGACTAGTCCCCCAGTTCATGCCACGGAAAAAAATACCCACAGCATGATGCCGTCACCACCATGTTTCACTGTAGGGATGGTATTGGCCTGGTGATGAGTGGTGCCTGGTATTCATGCCAAAGAGTTGAATCTTTGCCTATCATGGTCTGAGAGTCCTTCAGGTGCATTTTGGCAAACTCCAGGTGGGCTGCCATGTGCTTTTTACTAAGGAGTGGCTTCGGTCTGGCCACTCTACCTTACAGGACTGATTGGTGGATTGCTGCAGAGATAGTTGTCCTTCTGGAAGGTTCTCCTCTCTCAACAGAGGAATGCTGTAGCTCTGACAGTGACCATTGGGTTCTTGGTCACCTCCCTAACTAGGGCCCTTCTACCCCTATCGCTCAGTTTAGATAGCCGGCCAACTCTAGGAAGAGTCCTGGTGGTTCCGAACTTCTTCCATTTGCAGATGATGGAGGCTACTGTGCTCATTGGGGCCTTCAAATCAGCAGAATTTTTCTGTACACTTCCCCAGATTTGTGCCTCAAGACAATCTTGTCTTGGAAGTCTACAGACAATTCCTTGGACTTCATGCTTGGTTTGTGCTCTGACAAGCACTGTCAAGTGTGGGACCTTATATAGACAGATGTATGCCTTTCAAAATCATGTCCAAAAAACTAAATTTACCACAGGTAGACTCCAATTAAGCTGTAGGAACATCTCAAGGATGATCAGTGGAAACAGGATGCACCTGAGCTCAATTTGAGCTTCATGGCAATGGCCATGAATACTTATGTAAATGTGATTTCTTAGTGTTTTTTTTTAATTAAATTTGCAAAAATCTCAAACTTTTTACACGTTGTCATTATGGGGAATTGTGTGTAGAATTAATTTATTCCATTTTGGAATAATGCTGTAACATAACAAAATGTGGAAAAAGTGAAGCGTGAATACTTTCCAGATGCAATGTGTGTATATACTGTGTATGTGTGTATGTGTATATATATATATATATATATACAGTATGTGTGTGTATATATATATATATATATATCTCAATAGTATTGAACCACACACAAAACATCCATAAAGTAGCATGTGGGTGCTAGGCAGTAGAAAGTGCAATATATATTAGCCACTACCTGTAAAGGATGTGGAATCCAGCCAGCACACCATTTGACAAAAAACAATAATTTTAATGTCCCATAACATGGTGAAAAGTCATCGCACAACACTGGTAAAATAGAGTAGTAATTAGCATCAGGTTACAATATGCATAGGGGGAGCCAAGCTCTAACCCCCGTCAGTCAGAAGCCCCAATAGCTGCTCCGGATCCTCCTTCCTCAGGGGACTGCTGTAAACTGCCCTTACCGAACGCCAGCTAATATACCCAAAATCATTAACAAAATAGACCGCACATGAAATACTGAACTCCCCAAATAACTGCGCCACCTGGCACAACCGGAAACCGCTCCCAATGGACGCATAGCCCAGACACAACAGCCGCTGAATGCCATGCTGGACGCCAGCGGGCGGAACTAATGTGGCCGCGACCAGGCTCCGGGGAAGACAACATGGTTCCTAGTCACCGGAAGTGACGCGGCGCCACTATTCCCAAATGAATAACCAAATGCAAATAAAACATACAATAATTACAATCAAAACATAACAAACATAGGTTGGAGCTGGGTCTTCTATCAGACGCTTGATTCTGTATGCATAATTAGAGGCTGCCAAGGCTAACTCTATTAATTCCTCGTCCCAGGATCAATAGCAACCATAATTAATGAATAAACAAAACTGTTGCTAAGCAACTCCTGAACAACACATAATACCACCATTGATGCAAATGCATGCATCACTGCGACCCAGCTTCAACCACTAGAAATACAATAAATACAAAATTAAAACAGACATATATACCATGGAGGACAATAGAGAACATGTGAGAACTAGATGGCTGATGTTAAATCATAACAATAAGGTACTTGTAATCATCAGTATACCCAGCCATACTCGCAAAGAAATGAAAGTCCATAGCTGGACCGCAGCAGTAACTTGTACTCAAACTTCACAGAAACAGAGTAAGTATAAACTCCTCATTCAGCCCACAGGGCACCATGGTTCTGAGCTGATGAATCCATCTACACTCCTTTTGGAGAAGCAAATTGTGTCTGTCCCCTCCCCTATCTTATTGGAGGTACCTGGTCAATGGGCATGAAGACAAAATCATTGATGTTGTGTCCTAGCAATTTAAAGTGTCTGGCAACTGGTGGTGTGCTTGGTTCAATACCAGAACTAGCTTTTTTGATTGAAGGCCGATGCATAGCAATGCGTTCTTTAAGCATCCTAACGGTCTTGCCGACATACAACTTTTTACAAGGGCACATGATAACGTATATGACATACCACATGTCACAGCTCATCCTATGCTTTAGGTGAACCAACGTGCCATCAATTGGATGCATGAATGTTTTACCTGTCTGCATGAATTTGCAGTTGATGCAACCAGCACATTTGTATGCACCACTTTGTAGATGTAACCAGTTATAAGTTTGATTCCCCCGAGGACTAATGTCCGAGCGACTGATCCGCTCTTTAAGCTTAGGGCTCCTTCTATAACAAAAGAGTGGTGGTTTTGCACAAAATTCTTTAAGAGTTGGGTCGGTTTGAACTATATGCCAGTGTTTAAGGATGGCTTTTCTTAAAATCCCTGATGTAATGGAGTAAGTACTGGCAAATGTCAGCCTGGTGTCTGCATCAATTTTTGGAGCTGGCTTTAGTAAGTCTTCTCTGCTCAGTCCCAGACACCTCTTAATTGCATCCTTTACTTCTCTTGGTTCATAGCCTCTCTCCATGAATTTTTGTCCCATATGTTCGAGCGCCAATGGAAGCTTTCTCCTAATAGAAGTGATCCTGACCACTCTAACAAGCTGGGAATATGGCAAACCCCTTTTGAGGGGTTGTGGGTGAAAACTTGTTGCAAGTAACAAAGTGTTCTTATCAGTTGGTTTCCTGAAGATTTCGGTACTAAAACCTCCCTGTCCTAACTTGACACACACATCGAGAAACTCAATTTGCTCAGTACTGTGGGTGCACGTAAATCTGATCGATCCAGACAATGCATTTAAATTCTCTATAAATGCTTCAAGGGATGTCACCCCCCAGTCCAAAGTAAAAACAGGTTGTCTATATATCTTGCGTAGAAGTGTATAAAGCGTGAATATTGAGATGTGACTTTTTTCGTAAATATGCATGTAGAGGTTCGCATTAGAAGGGGCCATGTTTGACCCCATTGCTGTCCCCTTTAACTGCAAATAAAAAGCATTATTGAACATAAAATAGTTTTTATATAGAATGGACTCCATCAACGATAATAAAAATTCAACTGGTGGAACTGTATACTTTGGACTGGTGGCGATGGCATCACGTACAGCCAGTAATCCTCCCTCATGTTCAATGTTTGCATATAAGCTGGTCACGTCAAGCGTGACCAGTAGACAATCAGCCGTAGGTAGACCAACAGTTGACAATTTCACAAGAAAATCGGTAGTGTCCCTGATATAATGCGGCATATCTTGTACCACTGGTTGTAAATGGTAGTCTACAAACTGGGACACACTTTGACTAAGAGACCCCCTGGATGATATAATCGGCTTACCAGGCGGTGCAATCAACAACTTATGAATTTTAGGTAGGATATACAACAAGGGAACCCTCGGGTGATCCTGTGTCAGAAACCTAACAGTGTGTTCATCAATCCATGAGTTAGATAATCCTAACTGGATCAGCGCATCAATCTCCCTTTTAAATCGGTCAGTGGGGTCATAGGTTAGCTTATGATAACAGGTACAATCAGATAATTGTCTGTTTACCTCACCAATATAGTCATCACGATCCATGATGACAATTGCCCCTCCTTTATTGGCGGGACGTATGACAATTTCAGAATTGTCACGTAAACTAGAAATGGCAGCATTTTCTGATTTAGTCAGGTTTGAAAGGGTGATTTTAGTCCTCCATATAACGGGTAATGCGTCTAGTTTAACTAGACGAATAAAAGTTTCAATAGATGCATTTTGGGTCGGGGGATCACACGTGCTCTTGACCTTAAAGGGACTTGGATTAGGGTCCAACTTGTCTTTCTTGGCAAAAAAGTCTTTGAGCCTCAATTGCCTGAGCAGGCTATAAAGTTCTATTTCACAATTAAAGCTGTTCTGTTTAAAGGTCTGCACAAATGACAAACCTCTCGACAGAACCGACATTTCGGCTACAGTCGGCGTATATTTGGACAAATTAACAATGGCTACCTCCTTGTCCCTCTGCCCTTCTTCCCGGCAGCCTTTCCTGTGTTTGACACCCCCTCTCCTGCAAGGTTTCTTGGCCCCTTGCTGCGTGTATGAATCTTTTCCCCTAAAAAAGAGGTTCTGCCACTAGTCGACTGATCCGAATCGCTCTGTGAGGTATGAGATTCAATATCGGCAAACTGAATCTCACCCCTTCTCCTAGCCCCAAAACCTGGCCTCCATGGACATCTGGTAGTCTGATTATTCATCCAAGGGTAAACTCTCAGTTCTTTGTAATCCTCCTTAACCTTACGATATTTGCTTTTCTTAAAGGAGAGCAAATTAGTTTTAAATTCATGCACAGTCTCATTTAGTTTGGTCAACCAATCAATGCTGTTGTCACTTTTTAAAATATCCAAACCACCAACCTCACAACAGGCAATTTCTTTCTTAACAATATCAATATCCACATTAACTTGCTGTACCACCAGTACCATCAGGTCTAGGCTACATTGATTTAGAATTAAGCACCAGTGCCTGCAAAATTCTTTATTGTTCCTACCCAAAGTGGGTTGGTTATGGATCCTGAACCCCCTTGGGATCAAGTCATCTTTGTGGTACTGGGATAAAGTTAACCCATGTAGCTCAAGTTCAATTAGCCTCTTCCTTAATTTTAATAAATCCGCATTCATTTCACTTGGACTGTCAGTATCAAACGCAAGTTCCATGGTATCAGCAAATAAGATCTTAGAGACCTCCTTTTCCAAAAAACGTATATTGCCTGTAATGTCTCCACATTCCTTATCCATGGTAAAATGGAATAGTAGCAGCAAGTCCACCAACAAATAAAGAAAAAATAATTTTCAAAAAAAGTTGACATACAATAATAATTGATTAAATCCGTGGTGCAATTCCAAGTCCCATTTTTCATAGGATATGTATCAATAGTATTGAACCGCACATAAAACATCCATAAAGTAGCATGTGGGTGCTAGGCAGTGGAAAGTGCAATATATATTAACCACTACCTGTAAAGGATGTGGAATCCAGCCAGCACACCATTTGACAAAAAACAATAATATTAATGTCCCATAACAGGGTGAAAAGCCATCGCACAACACTGGTAAAATAGAGTAGTACTATAGTATAGTGTAGCGCATCAATCTCCCTTTTAAATCGGTCAGTGGGGTCATAGGTTAGCTTATGATAACAGGTAAAATTGGATAAATGTCTGTTTCCATAACCAATAGAGGCATCACGATCCATGATGACCATCGCCCCTCCCTTATCGGCGGAATGTATGACAATTTAAGAATTGTCACGTAAACTAGAAATGGCAGCATTCTCTGATTTAGTCAGGTTTATAAGGGAGATTGATGCGCTGATCCAGTTAGGATTATCTAACTCATGGATTGATGAACACACTGTTAGGTTTCTGATGCAGGATCACCCAAGGGTTCCCTTGTTGTATATCCTACCTAAAATTCATAAGTCGTTGATTGCACCACCTGGTAGGCCGATTATATCATTCAGGGGGTCTCTTAGTCAAAGTGTGTCCCAGTTTGTGGACTACCATTTACAACCAGTGGTACAAGATGTGCCGCATTATATCAGGGACACTACCGATTTTCTTGTCAAATTGTCATCTGTTGGTCTACCTACGGCTGATTGTCTACTGGTCACGCTTGACGTAACCAGCTTATATACAAACATTGAACATGAGGGAGGATTACTGGCTGTACGTGATGCCATCGCCACCAGTCCAAAGTATACAGGTCCACCGGTTGAATTTTTATTATCGTTGATGGAGTCCATTCTATATAAAAACTATTTTATGTTCAATAATGCTTTTTATTTGCAGGTAAAGGGGACAGTAATGGGGTTATACATAGCCCCTTCTAATGCGAACCTCTACATGCATATTTACGAAAAAAGTCACATCTTGGCGGACTCTCAATATTCACGCTTTATACACTTCTACGCAAGATATATAGACAACCTGTTTTTACTTTGGACTGGGGGGTGACATCCCTAGAAGCATTTATAGAGAATTTAAATGCGTTGTCTGGATCGATCAGATTTACATGCACCCACAGTACTGAGCAAATTGAGTTTCTCGATGTGTGTGTCAAGTTAGGACAGGGAGGTTTTAGTACCGAAATCTTCAGGAAACCAACTGATAAGAACACTTTGTTACTTGCAACAAGTTTTCACCCACAACCCCTCAAAAGGGGTTTGCCATATTCCCAGCTTGTTAGAGTGGTCAGGATCACTTCTGATAGGAGTAAGCTTCCGTTGGCGCTTGAACATATGGGACAAAAATTCCTGGAGAGAGGCTATGAACCAAGAGAAGTAAAGGATGCAATTAAGAGGTGTCTGGGACTGAGCAGAGAAGACTTACTAAAGCCAGCTCCAAAAATTGATGCAGACACCAGGCTGACATTTGCCAGTACTTACTCCATTACATCAGGGGTTTTAAGAAAAGCCATCCTTAAACACTGGCATATAGTTCAAACCGACCCAACTCTTAAAGAATTTTGTGCAAAACCACCACTCTTTTGTTATTGAACCTTAAAGAGCGGATCAGTCGCTTGGACATTAGTCCTCAGGGGAATCAAACTTATAACTGGTTACATCTACAAAGTGGTGCATACAAATGTGCTGGTTGCGTCAACTGCAAATTCATGCAGACAGGTAAAACATTCACGCACTTAATTGATGGCACGTTGGTTCACCTAAAGCATAGGATGAGCTGTGACACACAGTAGGTCATATATGTTATCATGTGCCCTTGTAAAAGTTGTATGTCAACAAGACCATTAGGATGCTTAAAGAACGCATTGCTATGCATCGGTCCTCAATCAAAAAAGCTAGTTCTGGTATTGAACCAAGCACACCACCAGTTGCCAGACACTTTAAATTGCTAGGACACAACATCAATGATTTTGTCTTCATGCCCATTGACCAGGTACCTCCAATAAGATAGGGGAGGGGACAGACACAATTTGCTTCTCCAAAAGGAGTGTAGATGGATTCATCAGCTCAGAACCATGGTGCCCTGTGGGCTGAATGAGGAGTTTATACTTACTCCGTTTCTGTGAAGTTTGAGTACAAGTTACTGCTGCGGTCCAGCTATGGACTTTCATTTCTTTGCGAGTATGGCTGGGTATACTGATGATTACAAGTACCTTATTGTTATGATTTAACATCAGCCATCTAGTTCTCACATGTTCTCTATTGTCCTCCATGGTATATATGTCTGTTTTAATTTTGTATTTATTGTATTTCTAGTGGTTGAAGCTGGGTCGCAGTGATGCATGCATTTGCATCAATGGTGGTATTATGTGTTGTTCAGGAGTTGCTTAGCAACAGTTTTGTTTATTCATTAATTATGGTTGCTATTGATCCTGGGACGAGGAATTAATAGAGTTAGCCTTGGCAGCCTCTAATTATGCATACAGAATCAAGCGTCTGATAGAAGACCCAGCTCCAACCTATGTTTGTTATGTTTTGATTGTAATTATTGTATGTTTTATTTGCATTTGGTTATTAATTTGGGAATAGTGGCGCCGCGTCACTTCCGGTGACTAGGAACCATGTTGTCTTCCCCGGAGCCTGGTCGCGGCCACATTAGTTCCGCCCGCCGGTGTCCAGCATGGCGTTGAGTGGCTGTTGTGTCCGGGGTATGCATCCTTTAGGAGCGGTTTCCGGTTGTGCCAGGTGGCGCAGTTATTTGGGGAGTTCAGTATTTCATGTGCGGTCTATTTTGGTAATGATTTTGGGTATATTAGCTGGCGTTCGGTAAGGGCAGTTTACAGCAGTCCCCTGAGGAAGGAGGATCCGGAGCAGCTATTGGGGCTTCTGACTGACGGGGTTTAGAGCTTGGCTCCCCCTATGCATATTGTAACCTGACGCTAAGTACTACTCTATTTTACCAGTGTTGTGCAATGAATTTTCACCCTGTTATGGAACATTAAAATTATTGTTTTTTGTCAAATGGTGTGCTGGCTGGATTCCACATCCTCTACAGGTAGTGGTTAATTAATATATATATATATATATATATATATATATATATAGTGCATATATATATTCATTGGTCATTTTGTTTGTCTATCCGGTTGTGCATTTGGACAATCTTGCATCGGTTGGGATGAAACCAATGTGAGATGGCCCGGTTGGATCCTGACAGATTTTAGGAGGGTTAGGGTTCCAGTCGGAGTTCCCGTTGGTGTTCACTGGGCAGAACTTTGACCCAGGGAGCCTGTTCTGAGCCTTTCACTGGATGGATTTTGATAAAAAATTCACAAAATGGTGACATTGGATATCAGAAGACTTACTAGGGAGTTGGGGTCTTGGTTGGACCTCCTGTTGGTGTATGCTGGGCAGAATTTTGACCTGGGGAACCTGTTCTGGGACTTCCACTGGATGTCACAGAGGGGTGGCAATTGGTCTGGGATGTCTACTGGATTTGTTGGGATCCCATTCGGACCTCGCTGTGGACTGCGCTAGGCAGAAAGGTGACTCAAGGAGCCTGTTCTGGGCCTTCCACTGGATGGATTTGGACAACATCACATAATAAAATTTGATAACTTGAAGATTTAAACCCAGACATTTGCTGGGTACTTCAGCTAGTATATATTTGTGTGTGTGTGTGTGTGTGTGTGTGTATGTATGTGTATGTGTGTGTAAGTATGTGTATATGTGTGTATGTATGTATATATATATATATATATAAGGGATGAGCATGTTCGGATTTCTGAAATCTGAACCCCCCCGAGCCCCCCGTTCCGAGTCGTATCCGAGTCAGGCTCGACTTTTCCCACCTGACTCGGAACTGAAATCGAGGTAAAAAGGTCATCATCCCGCCTTCCGGATCTCGCGGGTTTTAGATTCTATAAAAGGTCCCCGCGTTGGCGCCATTTCTCACTCCGGCTGTGGACAGTGAAGAGGGAGGGTGGGAGCTAGGGCTGGCTGGGCTGTGTTGTGCTGCTGTTGTCCATAGGGGCTGTGACCACTCAGTCCATAGGGGCTGACTGGGCTGTGTTGTGCTGCTGTTGTCCATAGGGGCTAGCTGGGCTGTGTTGCTGCTGTCATAGGGTCTGGCTGGGCTGTGTTGTGCAGTCAGTTGTCCATAGGGGCTGTGTCCACTCCAAAGTCTATAGGGGCTGGCTGTATTGTGAATTGTGTGTGCAGTAGCTGCATGTGCAACATCAAAGTAGCGGCAAGCGTGCGCCTGTGTCCCAAAAGTAAAGGGCCGGCTGGCTTGTCTGTTAAAGGGTGCTGTAACCCCCCCCAGTGCACTCCAAAAAAATAAATATATATATTTTTTTGTGTTTGTGAATTGTGTGCACAGTAGCCGCACGTGCATCAACAAAGTAGCCCCAAGCGTGCGCCTGTGTCATAAGTAAAGGGCCGGCTGGCTCGTCTGTTAAAGGGTGGTGTAATCCCCAAAGCACACTCCAAAAAATATTTTTTTTTTCTGTGTTTGTGAATTGTGTGCACTGTACGTGCATCCTCAAAGCAGCAGCACCAAGCTTGCGTCTGTCTGTTAAAGGGTGGTGTAACCCCCAAAGTGCACTCCAACAAAAATAAAACATTTTCTTCTGTGTTTGTGAATTGTCTGCACTGTATGTGCATACTCAAAGCAGCAGTGCCAAGCATGCATCTGTCTTTTAAAAGGTGGTGTAACCCTCAAAGTGCGCTCCACAAAAAATAAAAAATTCTTTTTTTTCTGTCTTTGTGAATTGTGTGCACTGTAGTTGCATTTGCATCAAAAAAGGAGCAGCGCCAAGCGTGCGCCTGTGTCCCATAAGTAAAGAGCCAGCTGGCTCATTTTTTAAAGGGTGGTGTAACCCAACAAAAATTAAAAATTATTTTCTGTGTTTGTGTGCGCCTTGGCCGCACGTATATATCAATATAACATAAATGGAGGACCAAACTTTCTCCGATAAAAATAAAATAGGGAAAGATCAAGAACCACTTCCTCCTAGTGCTGAAGCTGCTGCCACTAGTCATGACAAGTTCAGAAACTTTGGCTAAGACCGTAAGCAGTACAGGGACACCTAAATCCCTTTGTCCTGTTGTATCCAAGCACCTGCAAAACTCACCATCAACTCCCTCCTTGTCAATTTCCTCCTTAGTCAGGATCGGAAGCAGTCCTGCAGGCCATGTCACTGGCATGACTGACTCTCCTATCCAGGATTCCTCCGGAGGATCCTGCATTGCTACGCCTACTGCTGCCACTGCTGCTGTTGGTCCTGGGAGTCGTTCATCATCCCAGAGAGGAAGTAGGAACACCACTACTTTTACTAAACAATTGACCCTCCAACAGTCCTTAGCGAGGAGGATGAAGTACAACAGCAGAAAACGTATAACTGAGGCCTTGACTGCTCTGTTGGTGTTAGACGTGCGTCCGGTATCCGCCATTAGTGCAGTAGAATTTAGACAATTGATGGAGGTAGTGTGTCCCCGGTTCCAAATCCCGTCTAGATTCCACTTCACTAGGCAGGCGATACCGAGACTGTACAGAAACATCAGAAAAAGTGTCCACAGTGTCCTAAAAAATGCGGTTGTACCCAATGTCCACATAACCACGGACATGTGGACAAGTGGAACAGGGCAGACTAAGGACTATATGACTGTGACAGCCCACTGGGTAGATGTATCACCTTACGCAGCAACAACAGCAGCGTCACCAGTAGCAGCATCTAAGAAATGCCAGCTCGTTCCAAGGCAGGCTTCGCTGTGTATCACTGGTTTCAGTAAGAGGCACACCGCCGACAACCTCTTAGAGAAACTGAGGGAAATCATTGCCCAGTGGCTTACCCCACTTAGACTCTCCTGGGGATTTGTGATATCTGACAACACCACCAAATTTGTGCGGGCATTACATCTGGGCAAATTCCAGCATGTCCCATGTTTTGCTCACACAATAAACTTGGTGGTGCAGAATTTTCTGAAAAGCGACAGGGGCGTGCAGGAGATGCTTTGGGTGCCCCAAAAAATTTCTGGCCACTTTCGCCATTCAGCGACTGCATGCCGAAGACTGGAGCGCCAGCAAACACTCTTGAACCTGCCCCGCCATCACCTGAAGCAAGAGGTTGTGACGTGGTGGAACTCAAGCCTCTATATGCTTCAGAGGATGGAGGAGCAGCAAAAGGCCATTCAAGCCTATACATCCACCTATGACATAGGCAAAGGAGGGGGTATGCTCCTGACTCAAGCGCAGTGGAGAATGAACATCCATGTTGTGCAAGGTTCTCCAGCCTTTCGAACTTGCCACACGTGAAGTCAGTTCAGACACTGCCAGCTTGAGTCAGGTCATTCCCCTCATCAGCCTTTTGCAGAAGCAAAGGAGGAGCTAAGACGGAGCGATTCCGCTCGGCATGTGGGACTTGTGGATGAAGCCCTTCATTCGCTTTGCCAGGATTCCAGGGTGGTCAATCTGTTGAAATCATTCCACTACATTTTGGCCACCGTGCTCGATCCTAGGTTTAAAGCCTATGTGGTGTCTCTCTTTCTGGCTGACACAAGCCTGCAGAGGTGCAAAGACCTGCTGGTGAAAACACTGTCAGCTGAAGCGGAACGTGACACGTCAACAGCTCCTTCTTCATTTTCTCCCGCAACTGGGGCTGCCAGGAAAAAACTTAGGTATCCTAAGCAACCCACTGGCGGTGATGCAGGGCAGGCAGGACCAAGTTTGGACATCTGGTCCGGACTGAAGGACCTGGCAACAATTTCTGACATGTCTACTGTCACTGCATATGATACTGTCACCACTGACAGAATGGTGGAGGATTACATTGGTGACAGCATCCAAGTAGGGATGTCAGACAGTCCATACCTGTACTGGCAGGAAAAAGAGGCAATTTGGAGGCCCCTGTACAAACTGGCTCTATTTTACATGAGTTGCCCACCCTCCAGTGTGTACTCCAAAAGAGTGTTTAGTGCAGCCGGGAACCTTGTCAGCGAAAGGCGTAGGAGGTTGCTTACACAAAATGTGGAGATGATGTTCATAAAAATGAATTATCAACTCTTCCAGGGAGACCAGCCTCCAGAACGTACAGAGGGACCTGTGGTGGTGGATTCCAGCGGGGACGAATTAATACTCTGTGAGGATGAGGATGTACACAACACTGAAGAGGGTGAGGACGACATCTTGCCTCCGTAGAGCCAGTTTGTGCAGGGACAGATTAATTGCCAGCTTGTTTTGTGGGGGCCCAAACGAACCAATCATTTCAGCCACAGTCGTGTGGCAGTCCCTGGCGCTGAAATGATTGGTTTGTTAAAGTGTGCATGTCCTGTTTATACAACATAAGGGTGGGAGGGAGGGCCCAAGGACAATTCCATCTTGCACCTCTTTTTTTTCTTTGCATTATGTACTGTTTGGGGCCTAGTTTTTCAAACTCCCATCCTGTCTGCCACTGCAGTGTCACTCCTAGATGGGCCACGTGTTTGTGCCGCCCACTCGTATCGCTTAGCATAGTCATCCAGCTTCCTCGGTGCAACCTTTTTGGACATAAAAACACTATTGTGAGGTGTTCAGAATAGACTGGAAATGAGTGGAAATTAAGGTTATTGAGGTTAATAATAGCATAGGAGCAGAAAAACTCACAAATTCTGTGATTTTAGCTGTTTTTATGCTTTTTTTCAAAAAAATACAGATCCAAAACAAGAAACCCAGGCCTTCATTCAGAGGCGGCCGTACGGTCTACGACCGCACGGCTGCCTCGATGTTTATCAAGTGCGCATGCGCACGAGGGAGCCGGCTCTTTCGTGCGCATGCGTGAGACCCACTACGACCGACAGCGCCGGTCGTAGCGGGTCTCTTTCCAAAGGGGGCGAGCTGTCGATGGGAACGCCTACCGTTTGGGGGAGGCCCCATTGACATCACTAGGCTTACAACAAATGAGACCCTACCCTAGGGTCTCATCGTAAGCCCTGATGGTCGCGGGGCTTACGACAAGTGAGACCCTACCCTAGGGTCATAGACCATCGCGACCATCGGGGCTTACGACGAGACCCTAGGGTAGGGTCTCACTTGTCGTAGCCATCACCCTAGAGGTCGTTAGAGTTGTGGGTGTAAACCCACAGCCTAACGACCGAAACAGAGGCGGCCGGTCAGGATGCAAGCGGCCGCCCAGTTTCTGAGCGACCGCTTGCATCCTCCGACCGCCTCTGAATGAGGCCCCCAGAACCCAAAACACGGAAGGGTGGTTTTGGCAAAACCAATCCAGATCCAAAACACGAAGAAAGATCCAGATCCAAAACCAAAACACAAAACACGAAAAGTGGCTGGTGCACACCCCTAATATATATATATATATATATATATATATATATGTGTGTATATATATATATATTATGCAATGTGTTCATCTATGGCTGGCTTAGCCCTTTCTTGGGACAGGGATTTATAATATGTGAATGCTAGGTTTCTATGGGTTTTCTACTCCTACATTACTATACAGGTTTATACAATACTCACCACCAAGACAGTGACATATATGTAGTAGATGGTAGTGCAACTTGAAGTCATGCAAATATTGTCGACACTGAACAAAATACTGTAAATATATTTTCCTCAATGCAAGTAACCTCCTAAACAAAAAACCATGAGACTATTTTAGGTTACAAAACTCAGCTTACCCGATATCCCTTAGGAGCTGTGATGCTGAAGATACATTCCATATTTGGGGGGTATGCCGCCGGGTATCCGGGAGATGTAAAGTTCTGCTGAAAGGCAGTGAAATTTCCTCCACATTGTAATGTGTTGGGATCGACTGAAAGCAGAGTTCAAACAGCATTGTCAATATAAAATCCAGTATAAGTCCAAACTATATATTACTCTAATACGTGATGAATATAAAGCTTCCATAACAATACAATTGCATTTCTATATACAATGTGTAGTTCATTATTAGAGAAAAGCTGTTCATTAATAGTTTTGCTATTTTGTCTGTTATGGTTACTGAGGTCCCATCAGTCCCTACCGGGATGGGTATGGTATGCTGGCACTTAGGATCCCAGTGGTCAGAATCTCAATGCCGGCATTCCAACAGGGTTAGAATATCGACACTTGTTGTTCAGTATTCTAACCCTCCCCCTCTCTCAACCCTAACCCTCTTTCCCTGGTACCTGATCGTAACCTCTGCCTTTAGTGGATAACCCCCCCTCCCCGCATCATAACCCTCCCTCTAGTGCCTAACCCTAACCTTTAATGCTAACCCTCCCCCCAAACACATTACTTACTTCGGGATGCTGGTACCGGGATTCTGACAAGTGTTGGGATTCCGTCACCGGCATTCTGAGTGCCGGAATCCCCATGGTCAGGATATTGACTGCATCCCAGTTATTGCATTTAGCCCTATATGTTATGTGTATAATACATCTAGGTGGAACTAAGTTCATTAATATATTATCAATACACCTTATTAAATCAAATTAATAAAATCAGAAAAGCTATATTAAGATTTGTAGTATCATTCAGTAATGAATGGCTGGGATTGTATTACTCACTGAAGATGTAGGAAGCCTGGAAACCTTTCATCTGATATCTCTGATCACTATGGAATGTGACCACTAGAGAATTTCCAGTGGAAATTATGGGACTAATATAATAATCACCACAGAATGGACCACGCAAGTCAGAGTTATCTTGGACTGTCATGTAGTCGTACTGGCAGTTACTTGAATAATCAAGGAGAAAATCATTTATAGTCAATGAAATCTGTAAAATAAGAGGAATCAAATTAAGAGGATATGAAAGCTATCTAGGTTCGACAAGATATAAGAATCCTGTTTTTTGTTGATTGGCTGAGTGAAGCCTAAAACACTACCATCCCTGGGCTTAGTCAGCCAACACATAGCATGGGGTCCTCCTCCAAAGTGCCAGTCAGCTCTAGGCGCCCATAAAGGGGCTGTACTCACTAGGGCAGATGTTCCCAAGCATGGTCCTCAAGGGCCCCCAACACTTCATGTTTTAGAAATATCCATGGTTGAGCACAGGTGGTTAATTCAAATTGACTGAGGTACTAATTAAGTCGTCTGTGCTCAACCATGGATATCTCTGAAATATGGACTGTTGTGGTGCCTTGAGGACCACATTTGCTAACCTCTGCTCTAGGGGGTATCAGGCAGCTGTCTAGAGTGCCGACCACTGGAGGGCACTGCTGGAAGTGTATTGCAGAATGCACATAAGTGTAGTCTGCACTACAGAGTAACAAACACACAGCTGACAGCTGTGTGTGTCAGTAGCCGATGAGAGTCAGACAGACTCTCATTGGCTGCTGCGCCCACTGCCGGAGCTGGGCTGGTCTCACTCATAAGCTCCATCTTCCGGCTCCAGCAGTGGGTGATGGGAGAGACATCAAGATGTCTCTCCCATAATGCAGAGCAGGCCCGCTAAGGTAAGTGGTTTTCTTTTCATGTGTGTCTGTCTGGACCTGCTGGGGTGGGGGGCTACTACTGAGGGCACTATATAAAGGACACTGCCACTACTGGGAGCACTGCATGGCGTGCATTACTACTGGGTACACTAAATAAAGGGCACTATATAGGGGGGACTACTACTGGGGGCACTGCATTAGTGGGGGAACTGCATGGGGGGACTGCATGGGGGGACTACTTCTGGGGGCACTGCATGAGAGGACTGCATAGGGGGGATTACTAATGGAGCATTATATAGGGGGACTACTACTGGGGGCACTACAGGGGGCACTGCATAGGGGGGACCACTACTGGGGGCACTGTATAAGGGACTCTACTGGGGGCACTGTATAAGGTGCACTACTGGGGACACTGCATAGAGGGAACCACTACTGGGGCCACTGTATAAGGACTTGTGTAGCTATCCAAGGGTGGGGGGGCGCAAGGCTGTAAAAATGTCTAGGGTGCCAAGAAACTTGCACCGGCCCTGATATCAGGTATGCATAAGATAAAAGAATGTCCTCCAACCCCCTTTATAGCTCTACAAAACCCCTTTGCTAACCAAACAGAGTGGCACAGAGCACAGCTGTTAATTTCATTGTGGTTGACACCTGTCATTTGTGTCACAGGGATTAATGTATCAAGCAGTGAAAAGTGTGGAGAAGTGGACCAGAGAAGGAAGTTTCCTATAGCAACCAATCAGCTTCTAAGTAGCATATATCAAGTACAGTCTATAAAATAATAGTAGCTGATATGTTACTTTGGGCAACTTCTCCACTGGTCCTTTTCTCCACTCTTTTCTCTGCCTGATACCTAAACACCACAGTCCCTTAGGGTCAAGTTGAGCAGAATTATTGTGAGATTCATTAGGCTCTAAGCACACGTAACTTAATTAGTATCTTAGTCCGTTTGATTAAGCCATCTGTGCACAAGCATGGATAACCTTAAAACCTGGACTGTTAGGGTGCCTTGAGGACCATGTTTGGGAAACCCTGTATTAGTGGATTTATGGGAGTGAAAAAGTGGTAAGTGTGATGTCTAGAGGAACTTTATTTTACAATAAGTTACTATAATATTATGTGTGTGTGTCTAGTCTTTATTTATCTTTACAGGTACACTGTAAAGGTGCCCATCCACTAGTAGATCAGGGAAAGATGGTATGATTACAACATTGTAATCAAGCCATCGTTCCCTTAGGGGGTGCAGTGCATACACTGAATGATCGTTCAGTGTAGGCACATCAATACTCCCCGAACATGGCCAATCTGTCGTTATCGGCAAATTGGCCTGCATGTTCGGTCGATGATTGAATGTCGGAAAAGACCAGTGGGAGCACGCATAGCTGGTCATTTCCGACAGTTGATGCATGATTTGTGGCCGATTACTGAGCGATTGCACGATTACAATGTTGTAATCATGCAATCGTACAGTGTAATCGGCTAGTGGATGGGCACCTAGTCCAAGCATTCCTTGGCAGCTAATAACATTGGATGTGATAGGTCTTGTTGGGATCTATAGTGCACCATTAATTAGAAATTTTTTTGTTATTAAAGCATGATTATTAACCCAACACCTACTGGTCTTGTTTCTCCATGGCTGAGACTTTTTTCGGTGGGGGGACAGATCACCCTAGGGAGTATAGCCTGTGGTAACTGTCCTTAGGTATGGTTGGCACTATGAATGGATGGCCACTCACTGTGTGACCACATGCTATAAATGGCACCAGCCCAGTCTGGTAAAACCTGATACTGGATAGTTCAGAGGGCAGCACAATTTTAGTCCAAACAATTTATCCACTACCAGCCAAGGTTTCTACAATATTCCAGGGCCCCACTAATTCTAGAATATTCTGGCAAGTATTTTCTATTCTCCACTTTAAAATGGTGGAAAATGGAGGAAATGAAAATGGGAACCAATCAGTCACAATGTTTTGATGGTTGCTACTGAGTGGCCCAACTGCTCACACCACCCTTCTGCAGCATTACATAGCAATAGATTCCTGCTGGGGCTGTGAGACAAACCAAAGAAGACTGAGACACTATGGAGGCATCGAATGCCACCAGGTCTCCTACCGAAGGATTCAACACCAAGATAGTGACATTTTTGTAGTATATAGTCATGAACAATAGTTTTAAGTCATGCAAATATTTTTGAAACATACTATGTAATTGTGGCACACTTCTCAGTACAATTGGCTACATATAGAAACCACTATATCAAATAACTTTTAGAGAACAATTCATACCCGGTATCCCTCAGGAGCTGTGATGTAGAATGTACAGTAGAGGTTTGGAGGGTAGGCAGCAGGGTATCCAGGAGATGTAAAGTTCTTTTGAAATTCAAAGAAATTTCCTCCGCATTGTACTGTGGTGATTAGGAGGTGGGTGTGGGGTTTTGGAAGAAAACAGAGATTAAACATCATTGTTAATATAAAATCCACTGTAGGTATAAACTGTATAAAGCTCTAAAGCAGGGGTTCTCATCCTCAACCCTGACATTTCCAATAGGTCATGCTTGAGGATTTATGTCTGTGGAAGCTGACCTAGCAAAATAGATGAACTCACCTATGCATGATTAAAGACATCCAGAAAACATGACCTGTTACTGGTACAGTACTTTAGGACTGGGGTCGAGACCACTGCTCTAAAGTATGATGAATATAGTAAATCATATAGCCTCCATAAGAAGTCTAATGCATTTTGGTATATAATTTATTTATAGCTAATGATTATAGAGAGAGCTGTACATTACAAGTCTTTCTATTTTGTCTATAACTATATACTGAATATAGCACAGTCCACTTGGGCACATCCCCTCCCCTTACAGTAGTCTATCACCAGGACCTACTGTAGGTCTCTTGTTAAGAACAAGTCCTATTAAAAGTGATTTTTTTTTTTTTTAAATTAAGTTATAGCTGCAGTTTATAAAAATCTCTCAGAGGCAGCAGAATTAGATACAATCCCAAAGTGGTAAGTGCCAGTCTGAGGGGTTATGCACACTCATGGCCTTACTAGCTAATTCACGCATCTGCAGTGGAATTGAAAGAAGAAATTTTGGGCTACAAAAAAAATATCTTTAAAAATAGATTTATTTTATAAAAAAATGTCAAACATTTTGAAAATAATAATATAGTGTGTATGAATATATATATATATATATATATATATACACATATATATATATTTCTATATATTGTATGAATTTTTATTGTTTCTCATAAATTTCCTTCATTCATTCTTATTGTGAGATGGTGATGATAGAAGATGATTTGGGGAGGTACATGCACCACTGCAATACTTGCTAAGGAGATGCTTATACCTGCCAATCTTAATGGAAGGCTACTGCTGGTGATAGCAGTATTATTACAGGCAGTGGGCCAGAGGTGAAGTCCTAGGACTATTATTGCCCTGCATCAGAGCTGGATTAAGGCTTTGGGGGGCCCGGGGCACTTAAGACAGGGGGGCCCTAAAGTCTAAAATGAAATTCCTAAGGGATGGAAAACGGCACTCGGTGTTTATTTACAGAATTTGAAATATACAGCGAGCCGGGGTCGTATAGCAAGTTGTATATTTCAAATTCTGTAAATAAACACTTCGGAGTGCCGTTTTCCATCCCTTACACTGCATCTACTGTACCTGGCACCCTTGACAAAACTTTGGACACTGAAGTGCCCATTACCTCTATACATATGTATATATATATATATATATATATATATATATATACACACTGTATATTGATTTTATATATATATATATATATATATATATATATATATATATAATACCCCAGGTTCCGTCCATAGTATTAAGCAATACACAGCAGGGAATGGTTGGTGGCACTTACAACATATATAAAAATAAGGTCCACCGACCTATATAGTTAAACATTTCAGTCTTTATAGACTTTTTTTCTGGAACTGAAATGTTAAACTAAATGGTTGTTTTTTTATATATGCCGTGAGTACCGCCAAACATTCCTTGCTGTGTGTGTGTGTGTATACATACATATATACATATACATACTATACATATGTGTATATATAGTATATATTAGGGATGTGCAGGCTCGGATAGGTTCGAGTTTGCACGTGGAGTTCGGATTTTTCCCTCCAAAAAAAACGGAACTCAGAACGAGGCAAAACGTCATCTTACATGGACGAACATCATCATTCCTGGACAAAAGACCAGGAATGATGATGTTCGTCCATGTAAGATGACGTTTTGCCTCGTTCTGAGTTCCGTTTTTTTGGAGGGAAAAATCCGAACTCCACGTGCAAACTCGAACCTATCCGAGCCTGCACATCCCTAGTATATATATATATATATATATATATATATATATACACATACACACACACACAACCACACATTCAAGGTAATGCTACCTGGAGCCTTAATTTATTCAATTTTAATTGATAACTAAAAAAAGTCACTACTCTCTGTCTTACTGTATCTGCTCTCTTGAGATGATGATCCCTTTTGCTGGCAGACAGTGACACAGAAGAACTACACAGCGCGTTCTTCTTTCTCCTCCTCGGGTGATCCTCCATGTGCAGCTGTGCCCGTGATGCCCTCTCCTTCCCTGCAGCCTGCACGCCGGCCGGCCAGTCCCTGAAAGCCTGCTGCCTGCACAGCCCTTTTCATTGAACGCGGCTGCCGGCATTCCAGCAGCAGTGCTCTGCGTCGCCGCGCCGTCTGTATGACGGCTATCAGTACAGCTGCCGCTGCTGGTGTACACTCTGCTACAGGCAGCGCTTCAGATCGGAACGGTAAAAAAGATCCGATCTGTGGCAGGGGGCCCTCTTAGAGAGGGGGGGCCCGGGGGTACTTGCCCCCAGAGCCCCCCCCCCTTAATCCGGCCCTGCCCTTCATCACTTCTTAAAGTAACAGTGGGAGATTTATCAAATCTTGGAGAGAAATACAGTTGAGAGAGATATATGGAATGATGCAGAGAATTTCACAATGCCGACATTCACATAGATAGAGTGATTGTCATTGCTCATGCATGTAAGCGATTGGTTGCGAGTATTCATTTGCGAACTGAGTGTCAGGTAGTCAGCATTTGGGGAAGATAATAGGGGTTGTTTGGCAGCAGCATGAGAGCTCTCCACCTGTCAGGGGGGCCGTAGTGTTTAAGGCATGTCAGACCTGACTTACAAGCTACACGGCTGCCCGATTTGTATCGATGTTACTGTTCACGCTGTTGTGCGTCATTGGATGGATATGAGAAGGCAGCAGTGGGCATCCCTATGCTTGGGTAAACATAGCTGTGGGTCACCCACAGCTATGCGAGCGGCCAGGAGGCCGCTCCAAAAAGGAGAAGGGACGGCCCTGATTCAGAGCGAGCGCTCTGTCAGAGCGTCCGGCTCTGAATCAGGGCTTCTGGACCTCATTCAGAGTCGGTCGTTGTGGCCGCACGGTCGTACGCCACCGATGTTCGCTAAACTGCGCATGTGTAAAGTTCGCAATGCGTGTGCGCAAACTAGCTCTTACGTTCAGAAATTTCTCTCTCCTTGAACACAGCCAGGTCATTAGTTTGAGTGACAGAATGAACCGTTTGTGGGTGGTAACAGGGGAAGGTGCTTGAAAACGGGGGAGTGGAGATCTGAACACAGGCGTGCCTAATTATGTGAACGGCGTTTAATGGGAGCGCATAATTAACAAAGTAGTGTCATGGCACATGTGACATGGGAGGTTTTTACACTGACTTGATCGTAGCGGTTAAGAGAGGGTATGGTCAACCTTAAGCTCTACGACCAGCTCCGATGGTTCCCGATGCTCACGATGAATCCTTATATCCCAGGAGATGACGTGTGTTGTGATCGAGAAGGGGGCGTTATTTAGTCTTACGGCCGCTTCTTACCCTCGGATCGTTCAGCTAACAATCTCATCTTAGGACCGCAACTTGTGATCGCTTAATTTGGATATCCGGCCCCTTTCCCCTACGACCGTGCGGCCGTAACGACCGACTCTGAATGAGGTTCTCTGTCCCGTTATTTAAGTCAGATACCAATATTCCCTCCTTAAATGACAAAAACCTTCTAAATTGTTTCAAGAGGGAAAAGAACTGAAAAGATTAGTTGGAAAGAAATGACGTAACCAATAGGACCACTGGTAATTTGGGTCAATAACTTGTGAGGGCTCCTGGCTGCTATAGATGCACTGGCTGTGCAACCTGTCGCCACATTGGTGCATATATCACACACCCTCTCTCAGGGAAGAAAATTCCGATCAAACATGTTCTGTCATGTATGAGCACATTTGTCATCTACGTTATTAAGTGCCCTTGTGGCCTTGCTTATGTAGGTAAAACTGTTTGTTCTTTCAGGGAGAGGGCTGCCCAACATAAGTCTGCCATTAGACTGGCCCTAGGTGGTGCAGAGAGTAAGCAGCCAGCGGCCAGACACTTCGTGTCAGCTAGACATACTTTGGCCACCCTCAGTACAAATTAGTGGACCATGTCCCTCCTTCAGCAAAATTTATTGAAACTAGAGGCACGTTGGATTCATGACTTCAACTCTGTATCCCCTATGGGTTTAAATGAGAATATTTAATCTATTATGCTTTCAATAACCTATATTTAGGTGATGGTGAGATAGGCTTGGGTGGAATGCCCTATAAAGGGTGCTGAGTTTAATCATGTCTCCTGTAATCATGAATATTACCCATTACTGCAGTCAGGGCCACCATCAGGGGGGGACCGCCGAGCCTCGAGTCCCAGGCCCGGAAGAATGTGGAGAGAGAGGGGAGCCCGGGTAGCATCGTCACTGCAGCAGCAGCAAGTGATGGCAGGGAGGAAGATACAAGCAGGGCTGCCACAAGCCAGCCTAAGATCGCAGAACGACAGCCAATCAGGAGTGGCAGCTCCTGATTGGCTGCCGGTCTGCGGGCTGTGATTGGCTTGCAGCCCGGCGAAATAACCCACTGCAGCACCGCTGCCACCCAGGGCCCCATCTCTCTCCATACTTCAAAAGCAGCAGCATGGATTCTACCTGGTTGGCTGCTCCAGCGCAGCCAGCTGAACGCACCACTAACCAGGTACTCCCTGACCTTGACATGCTATCCTCCCTAGATCAGCCAGCCTTCCCTGTCCACCCACTTGTTCCAGCCATCTTTCAATGCCCTAGGCCTCCCCCCCTTGTCCAGTCAGCCTTCTCTGCACTGCCCGCCCCCCTTTTACAGTCTGCTCTACCCTGTGCCTCCCCCCTAGTTCAGCCAGCCATTCCTGTCCTCCCTAGTCTGCCAGTATTCCCTGCCCTGTCCCCCCCTAGTCCAGCCAGCCTTCCCTGTGCCCCATCCCCAGTCCTGCCACCCTACCCTGTCCCCCCCTTCCCTCTCTCTTGTCCAGCCATCCTTTCCCTGCCCTGTGCCGTATACTTCTACACTTACCCTTCCTTCTGGCTTTTTTTATGTATTTTTATGTGGGGCTGATATATATATATATTACAATCAATGTTGATTTATATATATATAATATATATATATATATATAAATGTCTGTTGCTCCGTGGAACAAAAGATAGGCGGCACTCCTCCGGCTTGGTGAAATAAATCGATGGTTTAATACAACATAAGGGTTCATGTTGTATTAAACCATCGATTTATTTCACCATGTCCGGAGGAGTGCCGCCTATCTTTTGTTCCACGGAGCAACAGACATTTTATACATAACTTATTGGATTGCACCCCGGCCATTAACTCGCATATTGAGTGCCCTACCACATGCTGCTATATATATATATATATATATATATATATATATATATATATATATATTGGTTTTATGTGTGTGTGAATTTTACAGCAGTGTTTAAACCGGATTATGCACCAATTCCCCCCCCTCCCCTGTCAACTCTGCTCCATCCATCCTGGGGGGGGGGCCTGCCTATTTTTCCAGTACCGGGCCCCACAATTTCTGATGGCAGCCCTGACTGCAGTTGTAATTATTTACCATATGAAGATATGAAACTGATAGCATATTGTTTATTTAATTTGTAGTTTTGCCATTAAATGTAATTTAATTAACAAATAATTTGGTAGGCTACTGTGATGAGGCTATATTAGTTGAATGGGGCTGTGTCTACATTTGAAAGGCTGTCTTGCCACCGGTATATACAGCTTTTCCCTCAGCTTATCTTGCCTATGGAGCCTGCACCTTTGTGAATTGTCTATAAAGTTATATGAATCAGCACCATGGTGATGGGAATGCACTATATTTATTGGTCCTCCAGATGGGTCACCTGACGTCCGGGCAATGCGTGACATCACCACGCAGGATTCCGGAAATCGGGTGGCCATGGGACGGAGTGTGCTCGTGGTGGAACCATATATAAGATGTGTGTTTTGTGTGTGTTAATGTTATCCTTGAAGAAAGATGTAATTATCTGAAACGTCAGAGGTATAAAGATTTTCTGTTTGTTACATGTATTGAAAAGTCCCTTGGAGTGATGCCACTTTGCTAATTATTTGTGAGCCTCTGATTGGACGTGCACCTGGGTATATATCTATTTTGCAGGAGTGCCGGTCTTAAATTATGAATATATATATATATATATATATATATATATATATATATACAGTCAGGTCCATAAATATTGGGACATTGACAGAATTTTCAGATTTTGGCCTCTATTCACCGCCACAATGGTTTTGAAATGAAACAAACAAGATGTGCTTTAACTGCAGACTTTCAGATTTAATTTGAGGGTAATTACATCCAAATCAGGTGAACGGTGTAGGAATAACAAAGGTTTCAATATGTGCCTCCCACTTTTTAAGGGGACTATCAACTAAAAAGCTATTTCATGGACAGGTGTGGGCTATTCCCTCGTTATTTCATTATCAATTAAGCAGGTAAAAGGTCTGGAGTTGATTCTAGGTGTGACATTTGCATTTGGAATCAGTTGCTGTCAACTCTCAATAAGAGATCCAAAGAGCTGTCACTATCAGTGCAGCAAGCCATCATTAGGCTGAAAAATCAAAACAAACCCATCAGAGAGATAGCAAAAACATTAGGTGTGGCCAAATCAACTGTTTGGAGCATTCTTAAAAAGAAAGAATGCACCGGAGAGCTCAGCAATACCAAAAGACCCGGAAGACCACGGAAAACAACTGTGGTGGATGACAAAAGAATTATTTCCCTGGTGAAGAAAAACCCCTTCACAACAGTTGGCCAAATCAAGAACACTCTCCAGGAGGTATTGTATTTACTGCAAAATGTATTTATTTATATATAATCAGTTAATTTGGAGTTGTGCACCTGTATTTTTTCTTTGTGTATATATCAATGGTCTCCACAGGTAGCACCTCCAATTATATATATATGTCCAGAATGTGCAGTCTGAGATCTATTTTCTTTGTAAAGATCAACTTGTACCAGAGTAATGGGAAGACAAGAGTATGGAGAAGGAAAGGAACTGCTCATGATCCAAAACATACCACCTCATAATAGAAGCATGGTGGTGGTAGTGTCATGGCGTGGGCATGTATGGCTGCCAATGGAACTTGTTCCCTTGTATTTATTGATGATGTGACTGCTGACAAAAGCAGCAGAATGAATTCTGAAGTGTTTCGGGCAATATTATATGCTCATATTCAGTCAAATGCTTCAGAACTCATTGGACGGCGCTTCACAGTGCAGATGGACAATGACCCGAAACATACTGCAAAAACAACCAAAGAGTTTTTTAAGACTAAAAAGTGGAATGTTATGCAATGGCCAAGTCAATCCCCTGACCTGAATCCGATTGAGCATGCATTTCACTTGATGAAGACAAAACTGAAGGGAAAATGCCCCCAAAACAAGCAGGAACTGAAGACATTTGCAGTAGAGGCCTGGCAGAGCATCCCCAGGGATGAAACCCAGCGTCTGGTGATGTCTATGCGTTCCAGACTTCAGGCTGAAATTGCCTGCAAAGGATTTGCAACAAAGTATTAAAAAGTGAAAGTTTAGATTTAGGATTGTTTAGTTTGTCCCATTACTTTTGGCCCCTTAAAAAGTGGGAGGCACATATAGAAACCGTTGTAATTCCTACACCGTTCATCTGATTTGGATGTAATTACCCTCAAATTAAATCTGAAAGTCTGCAGTTAAATCACATCTTGTTTGTTTCATTTCAAAGCCATTGTGGTGGTGAATAGATGCCAAAATATGAAAATCCTGTCAATGTCCCAATATTTATGGACCTGACTGTATATACACAAATGTCCTAATTGACTCACTGACTGCCTGAATGCCCAGTTCAAACCACTGGGACTATAAACATGTAGTATGTGCCTTCCATACACACCATGCAGGGATTTTTTGTAATTTGACTACTAAGGTGGTGAAAAGGGCTGAAATGTTTCCCCTCTGTGCAATGTCCTGACTGACTCATGAACGCACTGCACAAACCCCTTGACCTAGAAACATGAAATTCTGGCAGTATATTCCTTCCATGAATTAAGCACCCACTAAGCAGGGAGTTTTTCAAACTCGCCGTAAGGAGGAGAGAAGTGGAAAATGTTTCCTCTCAACTAAGGTGATTGGGTGACAAAGTAACATGTCCCAAGTGTTGTGGGACTGTAAACTTATTGTCTGGGTCGAGTGGCGGCTTAAGGGGATGGGCTGCAACACAGTCTAATTCAAATAGAGGAGCCACACCATCTGCCAGTGATGTTTGGCAGCATTTGGCATGACAATTAGTATGGCTCTCCATTTGAATATTGAACTGCACTGTGCAACCCCACCTCTGGAGTCGCCATTGCTAAGGACTTAACACTTTGAAAAGGTTTTTCAATTTGCATACTTCACGTGCTTTGTGTTTTGATTTTTCATTTTCTTGAACATGGCAATTGAGTTTTTGAATGTTAAAGGGAAGATGGTGTATCGCACCACTGTCCCCATCGCAGGAGACCTGTTCCGGTCCCTCTCCTATCTTATGTATAACATTCAGCTAATGGCTAGGGAGGTTGTGAACTAATTGTGAGGCATGTGGTAGACAACTGGGAGAAGCTCTCCAACATGTCCCATGGCAGCAAGGGGGACAATTATACCAGTTCTGCTGAGTGTAGTTGTCCCTTGACACGTCCCAACTCCTTGACATGTCCCAAATCTTTACTAATGGTGGTTTATGCAAACTGATGGTGGCTGGGCAACTGTTTGAGTTTACCTTTGAGGCTTACCACAATGGTGAGCTCTATGAGAGCTTCCGTGCTGAACATCATCCCAAGAAAAGGCTACGATTTACGCAGAACCTCTCTAGGGGCCATTGTGATGTGTACCTTCCACATGAATCACAAAAAGTGACTCCACCTCACACATCTCACAGGGATCACCTCTTCCTGTCCCCAAGAAGACTTCTGCCAAATGTAGTGCCAGACACACCCATGCTAAAAGGAGGAAGCAACTTCCAGATGCGGCAAGGAAATATGTACAGATGAATCCTACTAGTACACTCTTCTACACAGGCATAATATAAACTTAGCATATAAGTTAAGTGGTATGAAGAAAATTAACATGGGTATATCAGCTAAAATATATATATTTACATAGAGATAGATGTGCCTGGACCCCCGTGTTTTGGTTTTGGATCAGCACCCGCAAGTGCTTTGGATTTGGATATAAAAATTATAAATATTGATTAAAAATTCTAAAAATCAATTAAAAATGTCTGAATCAAAAACCCGAGTTTGTTTTTTATATCTGAGTTCCGAACTGGCAACAGATCCAAACCAGTACTCTGTTCGAACCAGGTCACAAAAGTGAAACCGAACCTTGACCTGGTACTACTCGGAACCCCTACATTCGGGTGTGTTCGGATTTCAGAAATCCATATCCACATATCTCTATAAGTATTGAAAATGTACATGTATAATAGTCCCCAATACCCTACATCAGGTACCCCCTACTGGGAATCCAACAAATTACAGAATCGGCGGCACTCGGGTAATGAATAGACATCAAGAGCAGGTAAGTAAACAGGTCTTGAAGTCTATTCATTAACCGAATGCCACTGAATCTGACGTTTGTTGGATTCCCAGTTGGGGGTACCTAATATAACCTTAATAGTAAGTTATTCTACAGTTCCACTGTTGCCAGTTTTACTCAGCACTCCACTTTAATTTTCAGGATGGGTAGAATCACAGATGCACATCTGAGGTACAACTCACTCCAACTTCAACTATAAATGTGTAGATAGAGTCAGGGCAGAGCCATGGGCAACCTTCTGATGGAACTGAGCCACACAGACTGCTACCACCCTCAAAACATGTACAAATAATTCAGCCATGGAGCTCGAAGAAGGAAAAAAAACAGAATTATCCAATTAGAAGGTAAGCTCCCCAAAGCCTTTAGTCCCTATGGAAATTGCACCCTGGGCACATACTATAATTAATATTCTACATATGTAGAAGGAAACTATTGCTAGTCAGTGGTAAACCATAATATTTACTATAACTGGTTCTAAAATTGAATACAATACCTGAGCCATATGTTGCTTTGAAGCCAACTCCTGTGCCACTGCTGTCACTGACAAACTCAACTAGCATGATCCTTGTGGAAGCAACTATAAAAGGAATAGGTCCAGTCCCACAAGTTCTGTTCAGTAACACAGGACAGGTCTTACTGGGACCATCATAAATCTTGATGTAGTCAGATGAGCAAGTATGTGAGGACTGCACATCAAAATTATTAAACTTCAGGGTTGCCTAAATATAAAACAGTTATGTCAGGCAGTTACAAATAAAAACATACATATATATATATATATAGATATGGAGTCACAATACAGTTATTATGATGGCAATCAATATTACAGTACTAATGGGCAAATGCCATTGATGATTATTCTATGGAGGCAATATTAATTTATGAAAATAATAAGAGGGGGGAGCAAAATCATGTATAATTGTATGTAGAGAGCAATATTATATTATTGGACAATAATAATGAATTGCTACTGGAAGCAATAAATAAAAATTATGGGGGTCAACATTATTTTATGGCACTTTAAATGCTGCCCATAGTATGAAATAATAAGTTGTGCTCCAACAATATATACGGTGTGTTTTCTTTGCTCCAGGTAGCAATCATTAATTATTAATCATTAATAATATCCCCTATAATTAATACTTAAATTTGCTTTCTATATATAATATAATTATACATTAATCCCCACCCCTAAAATACTCCTAAATTATTGAGCCCCATTAATAAAAAAATAAGAATTACCTGACTAATAAAAACTGCAGACTGATGCATTTTTGTTGGATTCTTTTTTTTATTTTAAGAAAACAAAATCTCCCCTGGTTTTGGATCTGAATCTGGTTTTGGATTTTTTTTCTTGGTGTCCTCAGTGAAGGGTACCGGCCATGTTGGCAGTGCGGGGGTGCCAGCGGTGTCTTTAGTGCAGGTTTGCTGGCTGTGTCGGCAGTGCGGGGGTGCCAGTGGTGTCTTTAGTGCAGGTTTGCTGGCTATGTCGGCAGTGCGGGGGTGCCAGCGGTGTCTTTAGTGCAGGTTTGCTGGCTGTGTCGGCAGTGTGGGGGTGCCCTCAGTGCAGGTTTCCTGACTGTGTCGGCAGTGCAGGGGTGTTCTCAATGTAGGGTGCCGGCAGTGTCGGCAGAGCGGGGGTGCCAGCGATGTCCTCAGTGCAGGTTTGCTGACTGTGTTGGCAGTGCAGGGGTGCTGGTGGTGTCCTCACTTTGGGAGTGTCGGCAGTGTGGTGGTCGCTGACGGTGTCCTCAGTACATTGGGCAGCACTGCAGGAGTGTCGGCAGCGGTGGTGTCGGCAGCGGGGGATGCTGCCAGTGGGGCTGCTGGTGGTATTGGCAGCGGGGGGTGTCAACAGCAGGAGGTGCCGGCCGTGTCAGGTGGCGGGGGATGGCGGGCGCCATCTTCTTTTCCCTATTTTGTAGTGTTTTCAATGGGATTAACGCAGATCGGCTCTCTCAGCCAATCAGCATTAAGCCCGCTGAAAACAAAACCTCGCGACTCGACAGAGGGGTCACAAGGTGTTTGCTCGGGTCAGGGATCTGGGGCAGGCAGGGAGATCCGAGCTGCGCTCGGATCGCCCCTGATCCCCGAAATTCGGGTGGGGCCGGTTCTCAGGGTACCGGACCCGCTCATCTCTATTACATACAGTATAAAGACATAATGGCTAATGATTGTACCTTATGTAGCCCTATCCTGACACATTGATCAAAATCCAATAAATCAAATTAAAATTGTTCATTATACAATTCAGTTGTATTGCATGACTGAATGTGACTGAACTAATTTTATATATGTGCTGTGCTGGCACCAATAATCTTTGAAATCTGTTTCTGCATGTACCTGTCCAGATGTGGTTCTGATCAACCAAACACAGCTGGCATTGCTTGAATAGTTGGAGGGATAATTAGTTGAGTTCAAAGTTCCACTCTCTTCATTTAGCAAAGTAGCACAAACATCTATGAAGAATGATATAAAAGACAAGTTGTTATAGATGTGTTGAAATAAATTGTTGTTCTGTCTTTAGGATGCACTGTATTGTATATGCGACAGATATAATCTGCAGTATCTTCTCATAGTATGTACATAGCTGTCTATACTTACAGCACTGGTAAAGCCGGTTAATTTTAGCAACATCCAAGATACTCAGTCCATTCCTTTGGCCAATACGCACAGTTGGATCAGGCCTGGGTACAATGGTTGGTTTGTTTGAAGTATTAGAGTATGCATACCTACCACATAGACAAGAGACATTACGCTATCAATATATCATTAGAATAATTCAGAATGATACATCATACAAAGGACCATTGGAACATCAACATGTTGTAATGACTTTCTACCACCAGCATTTATTATATAACACTGTGCCCAGCAACTTACTTGTCATAGTGCATAACTGAGCCATAGTCATATGGCAGACCCATGTTGTTAGTGTTCTTTATGATAAAATTTACCACATTATCTGTAACAAAAAATCTCTAATTACTATAAATGACATTTGAATAAAAACACCACAAATAAAAAAATTTATGGAATTGCCTTGTGCATTGTACCTGGTGAGATATATTGGAACATGATGTTGACATAGTCATCACGGTCACTCCTTGTATGTTCATGGTAAATTCCCAGGGCATGATCTAGTTCATGTTGTATGATCCCTCTGGACATGCAACCATAATGATCTAATCCAACCACCTGAGATCCACCTACTCGTCCGATAGATGAGGTACAGCTGGAAGCAATGAGATAGCTTTGAGAGTTTGATCTTGATATATTACTGTATACTAGGTGTGGGTGAGTGATTTTAATTACTTTACACTTCACATATTGTATAACTAATATAAGGGTCTACTGTATGTATCATGCAGTGGAAAGCATGGAGAAGTGGACCAGTGGAGAAGTTGCCCATAGGAACCAATCAGCTCCTACCTATTATTTTATAGCATGTGCTTGATAAATGCTACTTCAAAGCTAATTGGTTGCTACAGTATGGGCAACTTCACTGCTGCATTTCTCCATGGATTTCACTGCTTTATACATAGACCCCTAATTTGGTTTGATTGCTGAAAAATGTAACCAATTTGGAAGTAGATTTCCTAAAGGGTGAGCTTAGTGGCATATTCAACCTGCTGCACATCACCAGCAGATTTATCTTCCAAACCTTCAGGTTGATTCATCTGCAGAGTGAACCCACCACAAAACTGCTGCATCTGCTTGGTCAATCAGAAGATGAGGTCTTAATTCACTTTTAATAATGTCTATCATGTATTGATGGAGCAAAATGATATTAGTAATATGCATGTTTGGTAGGGTTTGGGGAGGCAGTTAGTGTGGATCTCCTATGTGAATATTGGACTGCTCTGGAGCCACCACTGGTTAGAAGTCCTCACCTTCTGATTAGCCTCATAGCTTAGACAGCATATTGTTTGAGCTACAGTATCTTGCCAGTCATAAGTACTTTACAGGTTATTCCGGGGGTTTTTTACAACATTTTTCAAACCGACTGCTTGATAAATCTGGCTGCTTATATTCAATAAAAATGGTAAAGCGGGATGGTGACATGTCTGATGGTAGTTTGAGGTTTCTGGAGGGTTTTCTTCAATTTTGACTTTAGTATATTTGATGGTTTCAAAACTGCTGGAAAACTGGCAATTTTAAGAAAACGCCATTTAGTAAATCTACCCCCCAGGTGTGCAAACTGACACACAACCTCTGACCATTCTGAAGACCAGAAATTTCCAAATCAGACTAATAGTTTTTCTATCACTAAACACTCCTCTATGACACTGAGATATCCTACCCATGTGAAGAGGAAATGGAGATGTAATCCTTCTCTGTTGTCCGAGGTGTAAACCTCACACAGGTCAAGGACTCAAATTCTTGCATAGATGTCGTGAACAGATTTAATTCACTGTCACCTGTGAAAATTGCATATTTATGTGACTATATTGTAAGTATTAATGTCCTTGATTACTTTAGTATAATGTAAGGTAGAAAGAACTCACTATAATTAGAGGAAAAGGTGTATGGCACAGGGACAGTCCCATCCGCCGATTTAGGCCACAGGCATTTTGTGCAGCTGATGGCGCTGCGTCCAGTTTGTATTAATATGTCGCCTTCCTCTACTGGTACCTTAATGCCTAAATTAATCAGAAAAGGAGGTAAACATTCATAGGTTTATGTACTCTCATACCACTTTTATACCAAAGTTCTGGGTCTGACCCGAAGGTTGGAAAAGGGTTCCAATCCGGATTAGACCCAGAACTTCCTTGGCTCCTGCCCAGGATGTTCCCGATTCGGCGCCACTCAAACCGGAGCTGGGTCTGCAGTGACCCAACTCTTCCGACATTGAAGTGGATGTTTAGAGATTATGTCATCTCCAAGCGCCACTGAAACCGGCCAATCGGCATCATCGTGACCCAGATTGCGCCATTTACACTGCAGGGTGGCTCGGGAACAACCCGTGGCCAAACCTGCAAAATACCTGAGTTGGATCCCCGGGTCCCTGGACCCGGGTCGATCCATATACACCGACAAAAATTCCGAGTTGATGCACATCAACCCGGGATTTTTAGCTTGGTGTAAAAGCGGTATAAGCAATATTTTTGTCAAATTATTGCTTTCATTCAATGTTGTGATTTTCTATTTTTTCAAAATTTGCTTTAAAGCAATAACTGACTTATTTTAGTTTTAATAGACAATTTTGAATGAATATATTAATCTACAGCTAGGGAATCAATTCATATAATCAACCTTAATTATTCTTATAGCTCTATCTTTAAACTTAATATTTTATATGCTACTGTAGTTTTCATTTAGAAATATGTTGATACCTTTATTGGCTTCAAGAATCATGCAGAATATATTAAGAGGGTCTTTAACATCGGTTCTTTCTGTAAATACAAGTGCACATGTAATAAATAATATACTGCATTTATCTCTCGAGTGCAAAACGGTATCCGGTTGTTTGATCGACCTAACTTAGATCGACAACACATACATCGACCACAGTACATCAACTCCAACTAGTTCGACAGGAACAATAGCTCGACAGATTGACCAGACCCCTAGATTGACCACCAGAAGATTGACACTGACAATAGATCGACACAACATAAGATCGAAATAAAGGAGATCGACACAACTTAATATCGAAACAAAGCATATCGACGATATGCAGATCAAAAACAAACAAGATAGACAGAATAATAGATCGAAACCAAACAGGTAAACAGTGACTAGATCGACATATCAAAGATCGACGAGTTCAAGATCGATGCAAACTAGATCAACAGTTAATAGATCAACATATCAAAGATTGACTAGTCCAAGATTGATGCCAACTAGGCTGACAGCTAATAGATCGACAGATAAAAGATCGACACGTTACTTTTAGACAATACAAAAAGGTATACATATCCTATCCTACACGGTGCCTGCTAATAGCGCATCTCCCGACGCTACTTTCAACCATGGATCTACAGATCCCAGCCAGCCCTTTCATCCCTGCAAGTGCTCCTGGCCATGCTAGCCCCTACGTACACCCTGCAAGCCTTGTCCCAACTTGCTGGGCGCCCCCATGCAATACAGCACACCCCTTCATCAACCCCCCTGTGCTAAGACGCTTCCCACTAATAGCACATCCCCGATGCTACTTTCAACTGTGGAACTACAGCTCCCAGCCAGCCCTTTCATCCATGCAAGCACTCCTGGCCATGCTAGTCCCCTACAGTCACCCTGCAGCCCTTGTCCCTAATTGCTGGGCACCCCCATGCTCTGCAGTGCACTCCTTCATCAACCCCCCCCCCTGTGCTCACTGCTGTTCCTTGGCACCTGAAACTGGGCACATCTTCACCCCGGCTATAACAAGCCGTCTAGATTAAGATGCTGCCGTCTAGCTTAAGACGCAGCCCCACTACTAGCGGGCAACGTCTTAAACTAGACGGCAGCATCTTACTCTAGATGGCTTGTTATTGCCGGGGAGAAGATGCCCCCAGGTCCAGGTGTCCAGGCTGCCGTCTAGCTTAAGATGCTGCCCGCTAGTAGTGGGGCTGCGTCTTAAACTAGACGGCAGCATCTTAATCTAGATGGCTTGTTATTGCCGGGGAGAAGCTTTCCCCCAGGTCCAGGCTGCCGTCTAGTTTAAGATGCTGCCCGCTAGTAGTGGGGCTGCGTCTTAAGCTAGACGGCAGCATCTTAATCTAGACTGCTTGTTATTGCCGGAGTGAAGATGCGCCCAGGTTCAGGAGCCGAGGAACAGCAGGGAGCACGGGGGGGTTGATGAAGGGGTGCACTGCAGAGCATGGGGGTGCCCAGCAATTAGGGACAAGGGCTGCAGGGTGACTGTAGGGGACTAGCATGGCCAGGAGTGCTTGCATGGATGAAAAGGGGTGGCTGGGAGCTGTAGTTCCACGGTTGAAAGTAACATCGGGAGATGCACTATTAACAGGCAGCGTGTGGGATATGTATACCTTTTTGTATTGCCTAAAAGTACTGTGACGATCTTTTATCTGTCGTTCTATATGATTTCGATCTGTCATTATGTCTATTTGTGTGGTGTCAATTTATTAACTGTTAATCTATTATTTGTCTACCTATTTGGTTTCAAACTTGGATCATTGTCTAACTATTAGTTGTCGATCTACGTTGTGTCGCCCTTATATACCTTTTGATCTTACATATTCGATATATTATATATCGATCTAATGTCCCGTTCGACTATATTACTATCTGACTATTGTTACTGTTGATCTATACTTTGTCTATCTAAACTATATGACGAACTAATGTGGTCAACATATAGTTTAATGATCCACACCCTTGCAAAACATAAAGCACAAAATATACTAAAAAAGATTTATGAAGACATGAGAATATTTTTGTTGCAGATATTTTATCTATAACACATACTATAGCTTTCATTAGGAACAAGCAAATACTGTGATATATGATTTATAGTCACTCCCACAGGTCAAAAAGAAATCTGGAAAAAAAAAAGTCTATTGACGTATTTGGTTCAATTATTAATATTAGGTTCCCTCCAGTGTTCTTTATTTTGTAGTGTAAATAGAATATGACCAGGCTGGGTTGGACTATTGTTGGGAAAAAACTTATTGAATAGGCCCTATACTATAACATGGATAGATAATATAGTGACATCCTAAGAGTAATAACAGCTGCCAAGTATTAGAGGACACCGATTCCTCACATAAAGACCAAAATAAAAAAATGGATGATATTGTTAATTATAATATACTGCATGAGGTCTCTCACTCTATATATACACATTTATCAATGAAGATGGTATTACATATTTGATTTTGTTATATAAACAATAGCAATAGGCATTTAATGCAAAGAGTAATTAAAATGAAGCACTGAGGTGTATATACAGTAATGGAGAAATATCTAGAGCACCGGCACAACATGCACAATAAAGTATTTTGAAAGTACTGACTGTTTGTGGGTTAGAATGCATAGCCAAACTCTAAAGAATTGGAGAGATTTTTTGTTAACGTGTACCTTATTGGATAGATTTTACAAATCTTTAACAGCTTGCCTGGCACTAACAAATGAGATGTGTCCACAGCCAGGAGTGCATTACCTGACCAGGTCACATCTCATTCGTTAGTGTTGCATTTTTGGATCCCCCTTGTGTTATGGAGGAGATTTCCTCCTCCTCTTTCTCAAGCCTCCTGGGTGTGACGTTGTGGTCTGTGACCGCCGACATCGCTTCAAATATCATGCCGCACAATGCCTTTCAAATGGCACTCCAGGGTGCATGTGCCTAGAGTCAAAGTGCAAGGAAAGGAACATAGTTCCCCTCCAAGTACCCGGTAAGCTGATCTCTGTGCATGCATAGATAAGCTGCAACAGGGGGGAATAATTATCAGTTCCCCCTGTACCATGCTCTGCAAGAAGGAGGCGAGGGGGAGGGGCTAGACATGGGGGGGCATCTATTGGCACTAGGTAGGAGGGAGGTCAGGATGAATAATATATATATATATATATATATTATATATATATTGTGACACAGTCAGGTTAGGGGGTCCCTCTCATGGGTAGAGGACTCCTTCCATTCACACACAGCAGCTGGGAAACAGTACGCCAGACTGGATTCGAGTACAAGCTGGTCGGCGCCAGTCTTTATTGTACAATGTCAGAAATAACATAAAGAAAACATAAACATAAATTCTAGCCCTGTCGGGGCACTAACTTCACAGGTGGTTCCCTCACTACCAGAACCTGGCAGGACCTAATGCCCTCACCAGCAACAAAGGCACAGCACAACACTCACAGTTAGGTTTTCAAGTGTCTCTGAGCAAACTCCCTGTCTGCTCTCCCAGGTGAGACACTCAGCCCTAAACACACTAGGCTTATATTGGCCACTCTCAGGTGGAAACCCTAACAAGCCTGTTACCAGGCTGTGAGAACCAAAACCTGGAGTGGCCGTGGGTGGAGCCCTCCCTCTCCTCTCACCCAAAACCCCCAGGTCCCAAACTGGCTTTTCAAAAAGCCAAGACTCAAGCCTGCTACACTGCAGACTTTCTCCTGGGGGTTTAAAACACATAAGACAGGAATCTGGGACAAATGTACCTGCCACAGACCACTTTACCAGTGATCCTATCACAATATATATATATATATATATATATATATATATATATATAAACATATTTACATATATACAGACATGGGGAGGGGGGTTAAATTGGGTACACATCGTCCCTGGAGGTGAAGGTGGGGACTCTGCCACAGGGACATATTACCACTATGGGGGTGGGGTTAATATTGCTGTTGATTTTTTTACATAGTGGGTTAGCTATTTTTGATGGGGGTGGGAAATGTAACTTCAATGGGGACCTATGGGCCTGATTCAGACCCGGTCGCGAGCGCTGAGCGTTCGCAACCGGGTCAATGGTGGCCCAGAGTGCATGCGCACGACGGAGCCGGCTCTGTCGTGCGCATGCACAAGACCCGGATAGCGACGGGCAACCCAAAGGGGTCGTGCTGTTGATGTTGAGTGACAACACGCCCCCTTTGGTGGGCGGGCCGGGTGGGTGGCTGCCCAAACGGAGGCGTTCCCATGAGAACGCCTACCGTTGGGGGCCGGCCCCACTGACATTACAAGTGATGTCAGTGGAGAGATTCCAGCTCTGTTAGAGCTGAAATATCTCTGGGGCTTGTGGCAACGAAACCCAACCACAAGGGTCTCATCGCAAGCCCGATGGTCGCAATGGTCTTGACCATCGCGACCATCATCATGGCCGCTCGCTATAGCTGTGGGTGGTCACCAACAGCTATGCGAGCGGCCAGGAGGCCGTTCTAAAAAAAAAAAAGACCGGCCCTGATTCAGAGCGAGCGTTCTGTCAGAGCGACCAGCTCTGAATCAGGCTCTATGGACACAGGGGTTGGGGAGGGTAAATTATTTTAATTAAATATTTAAATATATTTTTAAAAATACAATTTAAACTTAATTAAATTAAAAAGACAAATCCTGTGTGGTTTTCACTAAATGTATCAGTTAAGTGGATAAACCAGCAGGACTGAAAGACCATTTTGACCATTTTGAGTTTCAGAATCTGAGTCTTTGATTACTCCAGTGGTTGGCATAAGAGTTCTATTGTAGTCTTTTTGTATCATGTACTATATACTGTACCAATCCCATATAGAAACCTGAATGCGATGCATATAGAGATGTTATTTCTCACATTACTATCTGTATCCTCCTTAATTTAATCTCTTCTAGCAGCAATAGGTTTTTCATGTCATGTTATTTTTAGTGGTCTTATGCTACATGCTATAAAGTTGTGTTTAAAAAAAAAATAGTTCTCCTAAAGGGAATAATCTTCTCTAATTGTTGCTTTATTTAAGATACAGTATGTCAAATTGTATTTAACCATTTTTATGTACATCTTATATTAAATTGGCTTCATATCAGTATTAACTATTAGTAATTAGGTCAGTTTGTTGTCTTTGTAGGTTTTAGAACATGTATCCACATTTTGAGATTATACGTTAGATTGCTGGTGCGTTAACATTACTACTGTAATGTTACTATAATTACTATCATCAAGGATCAAATACAGGTGTGCCTAAACTAGGGATGAGCGGGTTCGGATTTCTGAAATCCGAACCCCCCCCGAGCCCCCCCTAATGAGTCATATCCGAGTCAGGCTCGACTTTTCCCGCCTGACTCGGATCTGAAATCGAGGCAAAACATCATCATCCCGCCTTTCGGATCTCGCGGGTTTTGGATTCTATAAAAGGTCCCCGCGTCTGCGCCATTTCTCACTCCGGCTGTGGACAGTGAAGAGGGAGGGTGGGAGCTAGGGCTGGCTGGGCTGTGTTGTGCTGCTGTTGTCCATAGGGGCTGTGTCCACTCACTCCATAGGGGCTGACTGGGCTGTGTTGTGCTGCTGTTGTCCATAGGGGCTGGCTGGGCTGTGTTGTGCTGCTGTCATAGGGGCTGGCTGGGCTGTGTTGTGCAGTCAGTTGTCCATAGGGGCTGTGTCCACTCCAAAGTCTATAGGGGCTGGCTGGACTGTGTTGTGCAGTGTCTCATAAAGGCTGTAGTCCTAGAGGGGTGCTGCAGTGTTATCCAGGTGGTGATCTGTGCATCAGTGGTGCTCCCCCAAAGTGCACTCCAAAAAAAAATATTTTTTTTCTGTTTGTGAATTGTGTGCGCAGTAGCCGCACGTGCATCAACAAAGTAGCGCCAAGTGTGTGCCTGTGTCAAAAATCAAAGGCCAGCTGGCTTGTCCATTAAAGGGTGCTGTAACCCCCAAAGTGCACACCAAAAAAAAATATTATTTTTTTTTGTGTTTCTGAATTGTGTGCGCAGTAGCCGCACGTGCATCAACAAAGTAATGCCAAGCGTGCGCCTGTGTCATAAGTAAAGGGCCGGCTGGCTTGACCGTTAAAGGGTGCTGTAACCCCAAAGTGCACTACAAACAAAATAAAAAATTATTTTCTGTGTTTGTGAATTGTGTGCACTGTGGCTGCGCGTGCATCAACAAAGGAGCAGCGCCAAGCTTGCGCCTGTGTCATAAGTAAAGGGCCAGCTGGCTTGTCCATTAAAGGGTGGTGTAACCCCCAAAGTGCACTCCAAAAAAAATAAAAATTTTTTTTATGTGTTTGTGAATTGTGTGCGCAGTAGCCGCACGTGCATCAACAAAGTAGCGCCAAGCGTGCACCTGTGTCATAAGTAAAGGGCCAGCTTGCTTGTCTGTTAAAGGGTGGTGTAACCCCCAAAGTGCACTCCAAACAAAATAAAAAATTATTTTCTGTGTTTGTGAATTGTGTGCACTGTGGCTGCACGTGCATCAACAAAAGAACAGCGCCAAGCGTGCGTCTGTCTGTTAAAGGGTGGTGTAACCCCCAAAGTGCGCTCCAACAAAATAAAATAATCTTTTTTTCTGTGCTTGTGTGTGAAATGTATGTGCAGTAGCCGCACCTGCATCCCCAAAGCAGCAGAGCCAAGAGTGCGTCTGTCTGTTACAGTGTGGTGTAACCCCCAAAGTGCGCTCCACAAAAAATAAAAAATTCTTCTTTTTTTTTCTGTCTTTGTGAAATGTGTGGGCTGTAGCCGCACCTGCATCCTCAAAACAGCAGTGCCAAGTGTGCATCTGTCTGTTAAAGGGTGGTGTAACCCCCAATGTGCGCTCCACAAAAAATAAAAAATTCTCCTTTTTTTCTGACTTTGTGAATTGTGTGGGCTATAGCCACACCTGCATCCTCAAAGCAGCAGCACCAAGTGTGTGTCTTTCTGTTTAAGGGTGGTGTAACCCCCAAAGTGCACTCCAACAAAAATAAAACATTTTCTTCTGTTTGTGAATTGTGTGCACTGTACGTGCATCAACAAAGGAGCAGCGCCAAGCGTGCGCCTGTGTCACATAAGTCAAGGGCCGGTTTGGACATCTGATCCGGACTGAAGGACGTGCCAACAATTTCTGACATATCTACTGTCACTGCATATGATACTGTCACCACTGACAGAATGGTGGAGGATTACATTGGTGACAGCATCCAAGTATGCATGTCAGACAGTCCATACCTGTACTGGCAGGAAAAAGAGGCAATTTGGAGGCCCCTGTACAAACTGGCTCTATTTTACCTGAGTTGCTTCCCCTCCAGTGTGTACTCCGTAAGAGTGTTTAGTGCAGCCAGGAACCTTGTCATTGAAAGGCGTAGGAGGTTGCTCCCACAAAATGTGGAGAAGATGATGTTCATCAAAATGAATTATCATCTCTTCCAGGGAGACCAGCCTCCAGAACGTACAGAGGGACCTGTGGTGGTGGATTCCAGTGGGGACAAATTAATACTGTGAGGATGAGGATGTACACAACACTGAACAAGGTGAAGAATCGGTGGATGAGGATGAGGACGACATCTTGCCTCCGTAGAGCCAGTTTGTGCAGGGACATATTCATTGCCAGTTTGTTTTGTGGGGGCCAAAACAAACCAATCATTTCAGCCACAGTCGTGTGGCAGACCCTGGTGGGTGGGAGGGCCTAAAGACAATTCCATCTTGCACCTATTTTTTTTCTTTGCATTATGTACTGTTTGGGGCCTAGTTTTTCAAACTGCCATCCTGTCTGCCACTGCAGTGTCACTCCTAGATGGGCCACGTGTTGGTGCCACCCACTCGTATCGCTTAGCTACCTCTGTGCAACCTTTTGGACATAAAAACATTATTGTGAGGTGTGAGGTGTTCAGAATAGACTGGAAATTAGTGGAAATTAAGGTTATTGAGGTTAATAATAGCATAGGAGCAGAAAAAAACACAAATTCTGTGATTTTAGCTGTTTTTATGCTTTTTTTAAAAAAAATACAGATCCAAAACACAAAACCCAGTACCCAAAACACGAAAGGGTGGTTTTGGCAAAACCAATCCAGATCCAAAACACAAAGAAAGATCCAGATCCAAAACACGAATAGTGGCCGGTGCACACCACTAGCCTTAACTAAGGAGTCCAGCAGCTCAATCATTGTATTTACGGAGGGATAAAGGGTAAAAAATGGAGGCTTGTAAAGACATCTGAAGAAATATCCTATGTATTAGATGAAAAGGAGGATTTGCCACCTTAAATTGCTATTCGACTCTTCCAGAGGCGTGACCATGCATGACACAGAGGTACAGCCCCACATCACAACTCTCACTGGAACACTCTGTAGAGTCTGGTCATCCTTGAAGCATTAAAGACTGGAACATGCTACATCTGACAGTGTGGTCTGGATACAAGTGCTGCTTGTCTACAGTGTATTCAATATCAGTAATACTAATTGTTAAAGGATGCAGCTTCCAGAGCAGGGGTTCTCAACTCCAGTCTTCAAGTACCACCAACAGGTCATGTTTCTTTTTTATTAACAGGGATCTGCTGTACAGGGACAGTAATCTCACCTGCTTCTACAGGGATAGTTATCCCACCTGCTTCCACAGACAGAAATCCTTTTGGGAAAACTTGAGGGTTGAGGTTGAGAGCCATTGTCCAGAGGATGGACATTCTAAGCAGGATGTAAGTAACAGCTAAGTCCCCAATATGATACTTACCTATTGTGATTATTGAGATATATGATGGTGATTATTAAATTGAATTACATCAGAAATCCTACATTATATATGCCTTATCCCTTTACTTTAACTGCTATGTATGTACTGTATTAGGTGTTGTCATTTATTTAAAAAAGCTTATAATAAAACCCAACTATGGATCCCTCAACTCTAGATTTAGAACATTAAATTAAAAAATGTGTAACTAAATATAGTTTGAATTAAACTCTTTATACTCAGCATAGGCAATCGTGTGTTACTCTCCTTGTCCATAAAATATTATGGTCCTATTAAGTGACACATATAAATATGATTGACAGGAGGGTACTGGGTGTACATTTATGTACATTTTGACCAAATAGATCAAAAGAGGAACTGTCTGATGGACTCTGGGCCTGATTCAGACCCGCTCGCAAGCGGTCTGCGCTTATGATCGTGTCGATGTTTGGCCACTGCGCATGCGCATCCGGAGCCAGCTCCGACGTGCGCATGCACGAGACCCGGCTAGCGTCGGGCGCTCCATCGCTACGGGTCTCGCACTAAAGCGGGGCAGTTGTCGATTTTGATTGACAGCTTGCCCCGTTTTGGAGGCGGGCAGGGGGAGTGGCTGGCCAAACGGAGGCATTTCCAAAGGAACGCCTGCCGTTTGGGGGTGGCCCCACTGACATCACGAGTGATGTCAGTGGGTGAGCTTCCAGGCTCTGATAGAGCCGAAAGCTCACTGGGGCTTGCGGAAACGAGACCCTACCACAAGGGTCTCTTTGCAAGCCCCGATGGTCGCAACCATCACCTGTGTGTTTGTGAATTGTGTGCGCAGTAGCCGCACGTGCATCAAAGTAGCGCCAAGCGTGCGCCTGTGTCATAAGGAAAGGGCCAGCTGGCTCGTCTGTTAAAGGGTGGTGTAACCCCCAAAGTGCACTCCAAACAAAATAAAAAATTATTTTCTGTGTTTGTGTATTGTGTGCACTGTGGCTGCACGTGCATCAACAAAGGAGCAGCGCCAAGCATGCGTCTGTCTGTTAAAGGGTGGTTTAACCCCCAAAGTGCGCTCCACAAAAAATAAAAAATTATTCTTTTTTTTTCTGTCTGTGAATTGTGTGGGCTGTAGTCGCACCTGCATCCTCAAAACAGCAGCGCCAAGTGTGCATCTGTCTGTTAAAGGGTGGTGTAACCCCCAAAGTGCGCTCCGTTTTCGCAGCTTGTTAGGTTAAAAGAATTACCAGCGACCCAAGCATGGTGGAAGATGATTTAGATAGAATGTGTGATAGATTTAGAACTAGAGGGTAGTCGTCTAATTCCATCCAACAAGCTAGAAAGAGAGTAGATAAACTGCCCAGATGTGAACTGTTATAGAAAAGGAAGGATTCCTTACAAGCCATTGAAAAGAAAATCAATTGGCCTCGTAGGTTTAACCTGGCTAATAGTATTATTAACAATACTGTGCGAGCTTTGTAGCCCATTATACAACATGACAAAGAGTTGAAGGGTCTTAAAAATTACACAATTCGGCCCTGCTTAAAAAGAAACAAAAATCTGAGGGATTTGTTTGTCAAGTCAGATGTAACAGATTTAGTAGCTAGTTCAACGAATGTGTCTAAAAAAATTGGAGGGTGCTATAAATGCACAGGATGTGTGACCTGTGGACATATGATCACGGGTAAAGTTTTCACACACCCGCACACAGGGAGGAGATACATTATTAAACATGCGTTAACGTGTTCTAGTTCTTTTGTCATATACCTCATTAAGTGCCCATGCGGATACTATTATGTGGGTAAGACCATAAGGAGCGGATGGCACTACACAGATCCGCAATTAGGATGGCACTCTGTGGGAAACAGTCGGAACAGCCGGTGGCTCGTCATTTTTTTGAACAAAGGCATAATATGGCAAACCTTAGACATAAGATTATAGATCACATCCCAGTGATCCCACGGGGTGGAGATAAACACAGAGCTCTGCTACAACTTAAAGCAAAATGGATATATATGTTAGATACCGTTAAGCCCAAGGGTTTGAATGACCATTTGTCGTTCTCAGCCTTCTATTAAATATCTCATTGCTTAGTGGTTTATGGACCAGTGGTCTACTTAGGAGGCATTGTAATGCCTATTTAGTTTAACCACACTGTGGCATTTATTTGTTAAATGTAGGTATACATATATATAAATAATAATAATTTCTTATGAAAAAGAACAGTATGTCAGTGTTGAGCCTTATACTTATATCCATATATGCACACACAGGTTGGTTTGAGTGCATAAACATTGATTGAATGTATTTCTCATGGATAAGTGATGTACTATATATATGCATTTGGGTATCTATGTGATGTATTGACATATAGCCAGATTTCTTTAATATAATTCAACCATGTTTTTAATGTTTATGTTGTTTGTATTTGTAAAGTTTTATTGTTCAAAATTTATGAGTAGTGTGCATCTGGTTGTCCGGGCGATGTGACTGCCCTTATCACGTCAGCATCATGTGACGCGGACAGAGCGGGAGCCGGAAGCAGAGCTGCGGACAATCAGACACACCGGGGGTGACACTTGGGCTATTTAAGGTAAGAATTGAGACACATTTTTGCATGTCCTGATGACGAGTTTGCTAATAAACTCGAAACGTTGATGAAGTGACTGGCCTTTGGCGTGTATTTCACACATAGAAGACCGGAGAGTGACACCGACTATTTCCATATATATATATATATATTTGTTTATATATATATATATGTATATATATATGGAATCGCATGGCCGGCGGTTCGATTCCCGGCAGCGCCTGGCCGACAGATAAGCAGAGCCCGGCAGCGGAAGCCCGACAGCGCTGGAAATCCAGATCATCCCTAAGGTAAGTATAAACTAATCTAATCTAACCCCCTAACTCTAACCCTCCTTAGGGGTGCCTAACCCTAACCTCCCCCCCAAGTACCTAACCCTAATCCCCCCTTCCCCGCTGCCTAAACCTAAGTCCCCCGGGGGGGGTGCCTAACCCTAAGTCCCCCTGGGGGTGCCTAACCCTAACCTTTCCTCCCCCTGGCCTAACCCTAACCCTCCCGGGGGGGTGCCTAACCCTAAGTCCCCTCCCCGGGTGCCCTAAACCTAAACCTCCCCCCCGCGGCTGTCCGCTCACGGCGCACGTTATCCCTTCGATCGGGATGCCGGGCGCCTGTCTCCCGGGCGTAGGGGAAATGTCAGGCGTCTACATCTAGATGCCCGGCATTTAACCCTCGCTGGGATATGACAGTTGGGAAGCCGGCAGCCAGTTTCCCGATTGTATAAGATATTATATAAATATATATATATATATATATATATATATATAGTGTATAGAAGGTACCCCCCACAACAACGGGGTATCCACTCAACCACTTCTTTGTGTCTTATTGGGTTAACAGCTTTGCATAGTTAAATGTAGAATGTGGATAGAATCAGAGTGCTTAATAGTGCCAAGAAACTTTAAAAATAATAAGTTTACCTCACTGCACGTTGCTAAATGTGTCCTGTATATTTTTTTTCCTTGTTAATAATAAATTCTCAGTTTATATACTCTCTGATTATTAGACCTGTGTTAATACAATATACTCCTTGATCTCAATTATTTAATGTCACCTGTTTAAATATAAACACTTTATATGCACTTCGCTTAGGCACTTTAAAGTTTATTGCCACTATTAAAGGCTCTTATCTTATTCCATGTTATTTTATTACTATATCCTTTTTGTTTGGTGTTTCTATTGTCCTACTGTGTTTGTCTCATTTACCCAAAACATCTTGTGCTCCCTCATTATTTAATATATTTCATTTAGAAAGATAAAGAGAAAACACTGAATGTAAGGGATAAGGAAAGCATAGAAAAGAGAATGATCCAGAGAAAGGGAAGGAGGAAACTGGGTGATGAAAGAGCTGGAAAATTAAAGGAGAAAGGAGGTGGGAGAACAAAATATCAGAAGAGGTAAATAGAGGAGAACATTACTGTAAATTGAAATTTAAAAAAAATAATCATCTTACCAAACTCATTCATGTCAGCTCTGGAATGCTACAAAATAAATATATATAAAACATATTTGCATTTATAATATTTACTGGTAACACTACTAGGTTTGTTTACTTTATTTTCATAAACAGTATCTGTGAGTAGCACGGTGACTGATTGCATATTCTTTATGTGAGGACTGATATCCAATAAACTGCGGTGTTTACCCTACTGCTAATTGTCTGCTTAGACCTATTCAATAATATCCTGTATCCCCCACACATTAAGCACAGAGGGCCTGATTCAGAGCCGGACGCTATTTGCGCTCGGTCGTTCAAAAAAAGGGGCCGGCTATTTAAATTGAGCGCTCGCTCGTTGCGGTCTGTTGACGCCTCTATGTCTGAACGAGCGAACGAAACATGCGCTCGCTATTTTGTAAAGACGTCCCCTGGCCGCTCGCATCATACGTCATCTCCGCTATTTATTAGATTAATTGAGTACATCGAAAGGCGTATATGAACTGCTCGCAGTGCTTGTGGTTGGATTTTCCTACCGCAATCATGCGAACAGTTCAGGCTAAGTAACAACCAAATGATGTGGGTGATGATGCTGCTTTATTAATTATGCACTCCCTAATGGGAGTTTAATAACGCCCGTTTTGACCGTTTGGCACGCCTGCGTTCGGATCTCCACTCCCCGTTTTCAAGCACCTTCCCTGGTTACCACCCACAAACGCCTCATCCTGTCACTCAAATTAGCAGGCACTCGTTATTTTGCGAGCGCTCGATTTCTGACCCCAATGACTGGTTGGCGCATGCGCATTACGACCCATAAGCATGCGCAGATGTGCGAACATCGCTCGGAGCAAACGAGCGGCCGCTTACGAGCGGCTCTGAATCAGGCCCAGAGAGTGCACTTTACCTCACAGCCTCAGGAGCTGCAAGGAAAAATCTGCATTAACATGCACCCTCTTGGATTTAACATGTGGGAAAACCCATAGAGTTTACCACACTGGGAAAATAGCAAATAGCTATGGGTGTGGAACCTGGAGCTTTATCCTGTGAGATAAGCCTAGTTGGATATGCCCCTTAGAGGTATTCTGGAGGGAATGAGATGAACATAGGTTTTCAGCATGACCTCAGATAGAACAGGAATGTGGGATATACTGGATTATTATGGAGATCATATAAAATGTAGAACTATACAAGATAAATAAGGTAAGTTTGTGTTATATAAACGCAGTCTTCATACTGTATGTTCATCATAACTGCATTCACCCAGTGGAGTCCTGCAAAATGCATTTACTTGTACTTTTCATACATTTTTGGTGCTGGCTAACTTATTTCTCTTCAATACAGTTTAGAGTCTGTTGTATATGCAGTTATTTGCAAAAGTATTCAACTCCCTAAGAAAATGTTAACAGATTTGTCTGTATTAAGGGGCCTATCCATTAGCAGATAAAATGAACAATTGAACAATATATCGTTCAATCGTCCATTATATCTGCTAATGGATAGGCCCTGAGCGATGACAAATGCGCACTCCCACAGCCGATAAATCGCATCTATCATCTCTCCAACATGTTGGTCAATTATCGCATATAGCTGTACGATATTAGAAATATTGTGCAGTTTATAAGCGGTAAACGACGAACAACGAATGACGAAAGATATTAGCAGCAGCTACAGAGCTCTGCAGAGAAAAAAATCCACTCCCTGAATGATGTCATGCGATATCGTTCATCGTTTGCCAAAATCTGTCATGTACATGACAGATATCGTTCAGCACAGCCACCAGAATTTTCAAGTGATATCTTTTGTCTTTCATCGCTCAGAAATACATCTGCTAATGGATAGGCCCCTTTACAAATAACACAGATTGTACCAGACGGCATTATTGTTGTGAACCAATTGGTCTTTAGATTTTTTGATTGGTCTTAAAAAAAACTGAAAGATGCTGCTTGCAGAAGTATTCAACCCCTACAGACTAAGGGTATATTTACTAAACTGCTGGTTTTTAAATGTGGAGATGTTGCCCATAGCAACCAGTAAGATTCTAGCGATTATCTTCTAGGTGCTAGATAAATGTTAATTAGAATCTGATTGGTTGCTATGAGCAACATCTCCACTTATAAAAACTCTCACTTTAGTAAATATACCCCAAGTACTTAGTAGAACCACCTTTTATTATTATTTATTCTTACCAGTTATTTCGCAGCGCTTTACAGAGAGAATATTTGGCCATTCACATCAGTCCCTGCCCCAGTGGAGCTTACAATCTATATTCCCTACCACATGCGCACACGTATACACACTTGGGTTAATTTTTGTTGGGAGCCAATTAACCTAACAGTATATTTTTGGAGTGTGGGAGGAAACCGGAGTACCCGGAGGAAACCCACGCAAGCACAGGGAGAATACACAAACTCCACACAGTTAGGGCCATGGTGGGAATTGAACCCATGACCTTATTGCTGTGAGGCAATAACGCTAACCTTTACACCGTCTTTTACTGCAATAACAGCTCTAAGTCTGTTGGAGTAAGTGTCTACCATGTTTGCACACAGTTTGGGAGTGATTTTTGCCCATTTATCCTAGCAGATTTGCTACAGGTTATTCGGATGATGCTTGTGAACTGCAATTTAAAATAGTGCCACAGATCACATTATTGTCTAGAATAACCTGTGTCTCATTTGTAATATTGTCAAATCTGTTGACTTTTTAGGGGGTTGAATACTTTAGCAAGACACTGTTTATTATATTTTTGTTTGACTTGATACAGTGCTTGGTCCTGGATCAGTGGTAGAACAAGGGAGGTGCATATGGGGCACCATCTATCATGCATGGCAGAGGGGGGCGCCACTGGTCTGAGCAATATCTAGTGCTAGGATCAAGTGTTGATCCCTGAGCCGGAAGTCCTGTAGTCCGGTGAGATGTGTTCCCAGCGGGACACAGCTCACCAGACTGTTCCCAGTGTAAGGTGACTTTGGTGCCAGCTGCGAGCTGCACCTCGCGACTGGTGGCCATTTAAATCTGGCGCTGGCTGCAAGCCAATTATGTTTTGTGGACTGGCAGCCAATAGAAAGCACCTCCTGCAAGTCAATTGTGACCAGCAGCGTCATGCCTTACTTTGCCCGTTTCTTCTGACATCAGACGCAACTGGTATGAAATTCAGTTCAGAGGAGGATGGTGACATTTACGGGAAAAACTCCGACAGCCATGGAAGAAGCCAGAAGACGCTGGGCTCAAGACAGAAGAGCTCTGGTGGAGCTGCTGCTGGCAAGGACAAGCCAGTGGCAGAATAATGCAGCTGAGGACCAGACTGATAGGCTACCATTAATCCCTCCCTAGACCATCAGGCTGTCGGACACTAGGCCAATGGGGTAATTAGGCCTATGACACTGATAGGGGGGGCACCATTTAGTCCCTTGCCTTGAGCGCCAATCCCCCTAGTTACGCCCCCGTCCAGGATGTATATATCTATTCCATCCTATTAACATTGCTAGTGTTAATAAGACGGAATAGATAAAGACGTCCTAGACCAAGCACTATATCAAGTCAAATAAAAATTTAAATCTATCCAGTACTCATTTATGGTAAAATATAGCACAAATTTGAATAAAATATTACTTGTAACAATTATTAATAATATTATTGGGGATCATCTTTTACATGGGCTTACGATCATTATTTCCTCTTTGGACTTTACTGTACTAGCACTGCATCTCTAGCCAATTCTTTCGGGAATTCAATTACCCACTGTAAATAACCGCAGGTAATAATGGAAGGTAGCCTCTGGCTTTAGCACTGGTGCTATTCAGTTATCCTCCTGCATTTGCCCTATAGCCTTGTTAACACACAGGATCCATGATACATTTGCAGACCTCTGTGTTAACTGGCAGTAATCACCCGATAACTGCTCAGTTAATGGGAATTTATTTTCAGGTTTCGGGAGACCAGAATAGAAATCCCCGATAAGTGGGGCTAAATGAATATGGGCCGGTTCAGTTAATGGGGCTAATTGAATCCTGCCCTTAGTCTATTTGTATTACCCTTTCATTAACATTTAACAATAATATAGGACTTCACTTCTACAGTGCAAACATCCATGGTTTTAAATAAATAAGTCAATTTATTTGTGGGGGGCAATTTTTAAATATAATTTATTTGCAGAATAATTATGTAATAATGATATATTTAAGTACAACGTAAAAAAATAACCTTGGTGTCTCACCTGTAAAGGCCTACATGTAATGGAACCAATCAGGCAGGCCAGGAAAAAGAGGACACTATTTCTATCCATCTTGCTCTGTAGTTTCAGTTCTCTGTATCATGTTGTCCTAAACTTACATGCATCCCTTATATTCAGGAGCACACTATATTCTTAACCAATTAGCTACCAGAACAACATTCTAAAGAAAATAGACCTTTCCTGAGGGTGATTTGATAATGATACAGTAGAAAAAGACAATGGTTCACAGTTAAAACTCCCAGGGTTTAAATGTATCTGTATTGTCTTGTCTAATTAGTAATTGAATCCTATAATGAATGCAGCAATTAGACTTTTCTATGTATGCCTCACCAAGTAATTCAAAAGGACATATAGACAACAAACAAACTATTGCATATAGATACTTAATGCACCATGTTACAAACAGTAACTTTCTGGGAAAATAAAATTAATGGTTTCAGAAGTATTTTGGGCAATTACATTTCTGAAAAGTCCAGCAAGACACAGAAAAATATAAAATGTAATTTTGTATTAACAAGATCATGATATTGATAGTATAAACCTCTTTCTGTCGTCAAATAATATGTCAGGTACAAATAGAAATTTTCGAATTTTACAGTAAATCGATGTTAAGCTGCAACTGACGGGTGATTAATTGTGCAGATAGATTTAGTTCTCTGTGCAGCAAATTGTAGCTAATCTCTAAATCGCAGTATCAGCACTAAGCTAGGCAGCAATTTATCTGTATGCAAAAAAAATATATAAAAAAGATCACCTCTAGCAGTGCTACAATGTCCATGGACAAATTTGCAATCTAAAGATACAGTAGACTTGCTCTGTATTGTAAATTAGTAGTAACTTGCTGTTTTCTACATTACTCCATGTGTCTTATTTACAAATGCTAAATTTTACTAAGACAAATGATGCAATTAAACACCACACAGCACATTCCCCATGGTATCCATCCAATATCATACTTTACTTAAATTGCAATACAGACAGTGCTTTTAGCAGCATGTTTGTTGCAGCTCTTAAATCAGACACTGATGCTGATTTAAAGAAAATAAATATATATATAGTTTTTTATTAAATTGTTTTTATGTACAACTGGTGTGGCTTGGTGCAGTGTTGTCATTGGTGACAAAAAAGTATTTTTTTTTGTAAAACTGGTATCATTCATTGATATGGATCACAATGATCAGTCAACAGAAGAGCAGGAGTTGCAACCACATACTAGCACTGCAGATGCTTCCACCAGTCATGACAATAATAGTCCTTCAACGTCATCTACTAATGTTGATGCTCAAGGGCATAGAGTGTTTGTCAGGGCATCTGAAATCAAAACAATATTTTATATTGTTAATGAAAAAAACTCTAATAAAGAGAAAGTTTCATGCAGAAAAGCATAAAAATGCAAACATGCCATAGTCCACATGCAGTGGCAAGGAATGGCTCAGACCTTGTCCTTTATTTCTGAATGTTAGTTCTGCTACTGCTGTCAGTCAGGCATCTTCTGCCTCAAATGATGATGCAAGACTGTCTAACTCTGAGTCTAGAAGAGGTATAAAAGAAAATTAAACCAGTATATCAGTACTGAATTTAACTCACTAAAGCAATAGAACAAACTGTTCAGAAATGCCACAAATCTAAGTGTGTCTGTGAGTGCGATGTGACACCTGACCTTTCTAATACTGTACTCTTAGAGAAGCCTCCTTCCATTATTTCTGCACCCTCTTCCAATGTGGGGATGAGCAGTTAAACTAAAGATTCTGACCTAGAAATTGAGGCTGCTTCTGTTGAAGTGCAACAGGATGAGGGGAATATTTAGCTGATGCCGACACTAATGAGGATGTTGATGATGAGGATGTTGTTTGAGTAAGTGAGGCACAAGTGGTAGTAGTTCTTGCCTGTGATAAGAAGAGGCCATTGTCATGCCTGGGCATAAGACCAAACAATCCACCTGTTACAGAAGTGTCCACATACATCTTTGCTCCGTGTGCTACAAATTGTGTTAAACATAAAGCATAAGTGCCATGTGACTCGGTAACACAGAGCATCTTTACCTTCAAATGTCTCTTATTCACAAAGCTACTGCTGATTAATATATGGGGCATGCCTATATTCTGTGGTGACTGCAGCTGCAAAATGATATGCATGCTGTGGCATGTCTTTTCATGTGACTTTTGACCTTCAAATGCATCTGATTCACAAAGCAATGCGAATAGCCATAAGCAGGTTCTGCTGATTAAAATAATATAAAGTATGTCTATATTCTGTGTGCATCTAGGGGTGCATCTGCATGCGAAATTCTACTTTAGTGTCACATCCTCCGACACTAACATATAACATCTAGGGGTGAATCTGCATGCAAAATGCTACGTTAGTGTCACAGCCGCTAACACTGTAACATATTACAGTGTCAGCAGTTGTGACACTGTAACGTAATATTTCACATACAGATGAACTCCTAGTCCCACACAGAATATAGGCATGCCATATCTTATTTTAATCAGCAGAACCTACTTATGCATATTCACATTGCTTTGTGAATTAGATGCATTTGAAAGTAAAAAATCACACAAAAAGACATGCCACAGCATGGTGTGACTAGAAGGGCTGTTTAAAGCAGAAGGAAGGAAAATGTATGTGTGAAATTATTTATACCCAAATCCTGACAAATTGTCAAGCCATCTGTTTAATATGTAAAATCACAGTAAGGAAAGAAAGGGACCTTAACAATTCAGGAAGCTCCTCCCTGTTAAGTCATTTGCAGTGCGGTTATTAAAAGTTTTTGGCAAAGTCAGAAACTTATGCTAAAAAAGTAACAATAAGAAGTCCAGCATCAGCTATCTCCCTTTGCTAGATCCCAGCACCTGCAATCTCTACCACTAGCACTTTCATCATCAATATACTTTAGAATGTAAGCTCTTACGAGCAGGGCCTCTACCCTCTTGTGCTTCTCCTTACTTTACTTTCACCTACTTCTTACCCCCCACCATGGCACCTAACACTTGGTTGCTTACGCTTTGTTGCATATCTAGGTGTTATGGTCACTTACGTATCAATGTATATTATCCATGTCCTTGTCCTATTTTTTACTGTAAGTCCGTTGTCAAATTATTTGTTTATGTACTTTGTAAGGCGCTGCGGAGCACTTGTGGCGCCATATAAATAAACGATAATAATAATAATACTCACTAATGATCAGAGCTAGTCCTGCATCCAATTTGCTATGGCTAAGTGAGTCCTCCCCTATCCATGTTATTTAGGAGAATCATTAAGTGCTAGGCCTGCTGCTGCTGCTGCTGGGGGTGGATCTCCCAGAAGGGTACCAAAAATGTTAATATTAGTTTAAAAAACATTTGACTGTTAAACAATCCTTTGCAAGAGTAAGCTAGTATGACAGCTGTAACCAAGTCACATAGGAGATCACTGACGCCATTACGGCTATGCTAGTATTAGATCTGTGTCCCCGGTACCAAATTCCATCTGGATTCCGTCTTACTAGAAAAACAATTCCTCGCCTATACCAGTACATTTCAAAAGAACTAATTACACTGTATAGCAAATTAATACTTTTAATTTGTTTCCTTTCTAAAAATAGTCATACATTACTAATTTGAGGTCAAGAAAAACTAAAATGATTTCAGAATGTTTTTACTAGTTCTATTTTTTGAGCTACACTACTTGCACTATACTGTATGTACATTAGTAATATAGTCATAATGAAAAGCTATTTTAAAATAATCTGATATTTTCTTGATAGAAAATAAATAACAGTTGTTTAAATTCAATCAATCACAAATAAGAACACAAAACGAAACAAACATACAGTATAGGAAACAAACATACAGTATATGAAAATCCTATCTAATATAGTGGCCTATTCATGGGGGTGCTTTCTCTTTGCTTGTCGCTTGTACTCCTCTTCTGGGGCATCTCTTGTCACTGTCCAACAGTAGTGATCACCTACCCTGATATCTTTGTTCCATTGCTGAAATGTCTTGGTGGAATCGCTCACTATGGTTGTCACTCAGTGCACCACAGTTAGCTTGTGTGGGTAATCCCGTGATTCGCATACATTTGAATACGGGAGGGAACAAATAACTGATTCATTTAATTGGGTCATTAGGCCCCGCCCCCTCTGCGCGGAACGCAGATTGCTGGTAAGATTCTCTTCATTCTGCCCACTTCACTAGGAATACCCCTACATCATCATAAAATGTGCTATATCTCGGAACTCAGAGCTAACCGAGAGTTTTAAATGTGATATTCATTCTTTGCATGCTGAAATCAATTAGAAGTAACTATTTTCACATCGGAAACATTTTCATTGTTGTGCAGTGTTATTGGCCTACAAAATGCCATTGCATTTACTGTCCACTTAACCACAGATACATGGACAAGTGGTACTGAGCAAATGAAAGATTACATGACTGTGACAGCCCATTGGGTGGGTGTATTGCCTTCAGCAGCAGCACTAGGTAGCACAAAATGCAAGCTTATTTCGAGGCAGGCTACTTTCTGTATTAGTGGCTTCACTAAGAGGTATACTGGTTTCAACATCTTAGAAAAACTCAGGGATATCATTACAAAATGGCTCACCCCGGTTGGGCTCTCCTTGGGATTTGTAATTTCTAATAATGCCATACATAGAGTGAGAGCATTACAGCTGGAAAAATTCAAACATGTCCCATGTTTTGCTCACAATCAATTTGGTGGTGCAAATATTAAAAAAAATGACAGGGGCATGCAGGAGATGCTGTCTGCGGCCTCAAAAATGTTGGGACATTTTCAACATTCAACAACTGCATGTAGAAGATTTCAGTGGCTGCAAGAAAAGAAAAGTACAGTTTGCCATGCCACCAACTGAAGCAAGAGATAGTAACAAGGTGGTGTTCTACCCTTTACATTATAAACTTCAGCAAAAGGAGAAACAGCAACAAGTCTTCCCAACCTACACAACAAGCCTTGACATCGGGAGAGGAGGGGGAATGTACTTTAGTACAGCACAATCTAGAATACGTTCTGTTTTGTGCAAGGTGCTAAAAACATTTAAAGTAGTCACCTGTGAAGTGAGTCCAGACTCTGCCAGCTTGAGTCAGGTGATTCCCCTAATTAGAATTTTGGAAAAGCAGCCTGAGAAACTGAAGTAGGAGATGTAATGAAGTGGTTCTGCTAAGTATATCAGACTTGTAGATCAAGTTCTTTATTTGCTTTGCCAAGATCCATGGGTTGACATCTTCAAATTCGATCACAACTTGTTTATCAAGCTGTGCTTGATCCTAGGTTTAAGTTGTATGTAATTTCTTTTTTTCCAACTGACACAGATCTTAAAAGAAGCATAGAGCACCTGGTGAGCAAGTTGACAGCTTAAGTAGCACATGACACAACAACATCTCCTCCTTTAGTTTCTGTAGCAACTGCAGCTTGCCAGGATAAAACTGAGCTTTCCCAAGAGACCCACTGGTGATGTGGATGAGTCAACACAACATTTTGATATCTGATCAAGTCTAAAAGAGTTGCCCAAAATTAGTGAAACCTCTACCGTAATGCAATCTGATATGGTCACCATCCATAGAATGGTAGAGGATTATTTTAATGACAGTGTACAAATAGACATGTCAGACAGTCCCTTTAACTACTAGGAGGAAAAAAGGCAATTTAGAGGCTTTTTTACAAACTGGCTTTGCTTTACTTTAGTTGCCCACCCTCCAGTGTGTAATCGGAAAGAGTTTTCAGCACAGCCGGGAACCTTGCCAGCGATCGGCATGGGAGAATTCTTCCTCAATATGTGGAAAAGATGGTGTTCATCAAAATTAACTATAATGAGGAAGCCCTTTACTGGCAATTATGTCAAAGTACAGAGACTTCTGTAATGGTTGATTACAGTGGGGATAAATTAATATTATGTGAAAATGATGAAAACACTGATGAGGGTGAGGATGATAATGATGCTGCGTTAAGACCATCATTAATAACAACAATTTTAGCTGCCTTAATCCGATTATTCATTAACAACACTGTTCACTACCCATTGGTAACTTGTTTTGTGGGGGCCCAAAGAAGCCAATCACTTCAGCTACAAAAGTGGCAGTCCCTGTCACTGAAGTGATTGGTTTGTTAAACTGTACATGTCCTTTTTTAATATATAACATAATGGTGGATAGGAAGACACAAGGACAATTCCATCTTGCACAACTATTCATTATGGGCTTTGCCAAAATTGTGTGTGTTTGGTAGGCAGTGTATTGTATATTACTGTACCTTACTGGGGTGTTCATTTCTTTTGTATCTTGCAATGCCTTCCACCACCAGTTTCTCATCCAGGCATATAGGCCCCATTTCCTGCAGCTTCTCAACAGATGCAGTTAAGTATCATCAAAATGCAAAAAATCTGGTGCTACACCCCCTGACTAGAAATATATAGAGGATGTTCTGACTGAAGCCTTAAATACCAATGTGGGAAATATACCAACCCACTAAAGGCATTGAGCAATAGTTAATTAAAGAAATTCAAGGCGCTGTCAGAACAATTCATTTAATCAAAAATATAAACCATAAAATACAAGAAAACACAATAAAAATAAAATACAATAAAATACAGTACTGTACTAAACCGCTTACCCAGTAATAGAACTCTGGATCCAGATGTGGGAAATATATACAACAAATATATCTATAAAGAGTGAAAAGAGAAGCTCTCTATACTCAGCTGTAGTTCACAGTTAATGCATCCAAGGAAATAGCAACACAGTCATCAATTTGTATCCAGCAAAGAGAAATTGTATCTAGTGTAAAATTTGTGATTCTTTACTTTAGAGGTGAAACATTTCACATAGTTGGTCTGAGTTTCGCATAATGTTCATTAAAAAAAGAAAAAACATGTGATGATAATAAGCACACTCAGTTCGTCTGCACAATGGGCCTGATTCAGAGCCGGACGCTATTTGCGCTCGCTCGTCCAGAAAAAGGGGCTGGCTATTTAAATTAACCGTTCGCTCTTTGCGGTCTGTTCACGCCTCTATGTCTGAACGAGCGAACAAAACATGCGAACGTAATTTTAAAAAAAACGCCCCCTGGCCGCTCGCATCATACATCATGTCCGCTACTTATTAGATTAATCGAGTACATCGGACGGCGTATGAACTGCTCGCTATTCTTGTGGTTGGTTTTTCCTACAACAATCATGCGAGCAGTTCTAACTATAAAACAACCAACTGACGTGGTCGATGATGCTGCTTTTGTAATTATGCACACCCATTAAATGCCCATTTTGACCGTTTGGCACGCCTGCGTTCGGATCTCCACTCCCCATTTTCAAGCACCTTCCCCTGTTACCACCCACAAACGCCTCATCCTGTCACTCAAATTAGCAGGCACTCGCTATTTTGCGAGCACATGATTTCCAACCGCACTGACTGGTTGGCGCACGCGCATTACAACCCATACGCATGCGCAGATGTGCGAACATCACTCGGAGCGTACGAGCGGCTGCTTACGAGCGGCTCTGAATCAGGCCCAAAGTGCAAAAGAGTCAATCTCCAATTAATAAGAATAGATGACATGCAGGTACAAAGTAAATAAAATCACTTGCTTATATGGCCCATAGTAAAGTCTCATAGACCAAGCTCCATGCTGCATCTCACAGACAATTCATACTGAGAAACTGTTTAATTCTGTAGACAGCAAGCTAGGCAATCTGCCTGCTACTTAGAACCGTCCCTCTCGTGAGGCCAAAGCGTTTGAATGGAGTCAGCAAGCAGCAATACAGTAATCATATATTTATTTCTCACCACCGCCATACCAGATTTGTGGCTCCAGTTTAAAGTGACCAGAGTTTGGTGATGTCAGCAGTGTCCTGTCAGTAGTTAAAGGGATAGATGCCTCTATGCGGTTCTCCACCTGTAATGCTGTCGGCAGCTTCCTCAGGAGACATTTTCTTTTTTATCTTGTAATGCCATCTGCCTCCAGTTTCTCATCTAGGCATATAGGCCCCATTTCCTGCAGCTTCTCAACAGATGCAGACTAGTATCATAAAATCATATAATTAATTATTCAGTTTTACTATGCCTTAAATCCTGTGGAATCAACTATATTGGGATTTTGGATGCTTTTTTTTAACTATGCTTTCCACTTCTTTGATTTTCTTTTTTTACGGTTAAATTATCAAAACCAATCATGTGTGGAGTTTGTATATTCTCCCTGTGCTTGTGTGGATTTCCTATGGGTACTCTGTTTTCCTCCCACATTCCAAAAATATACTGGTAGGTTAATAATTGGCTCCCAACAAAAATTAACCCTAGTGTATATGTGTGTGTGTGCATGTGATAGAGAACATGGATTGTTGTAAGCTCCACTGGGGCAGGGAGTGATGTGAATGGGCAAATTTTCTCTTGAAAGCACTTCCTTCCTCTCTCATAAATTTACAGAATCAATAAATGTAATTAAAATTACAAACTAATCAATACTTCCTTCTTTTCCCTACCTTATACTAGAAACATGCTCCACCTGTCTCAGGCCTCTGATCTAGTTATTTATTATTGCAAATATTCTTGGTTTTTAACATGGGGTCGTATAGTTTATTAAATCATGTCTGCCACTGCAATGCCACTCTGTTTCCTATATGTGCCATGTTGGAAATTGAACTGCCATGCCCTTTTAATTCTTTTAAAAACTTATGAACCACCAAGTTTGTTTTGTGGGCAAAACATGGGCATGTTCACCTAGTTATAATAATTGATCAATCAGTCAACATTCATTGGAATTTTGGATGCTTGTTTTCTAACAATACTTTCCACATTTCTGATCAACTTTAATATAATTATAATTTAATGTTCTCTCCTACGTAATAAATTTGATTTGGATTTAAAAAATAATTGAATTAAATTTACAAACTAATCAATCCTTACCTTTTTTTACCTGCTTTCTGCTATATACATACCCCACTTCCCTAGGGCTTCTGAACTAGTTTTTGATTAATGAAAACATTCCTGGTTTCTAATATGGGGTTATATAGTTTATTAAACTGCCATCTTGTCTACCACTGCAGTGCCACTTTTTTTTCTAGATGTGCAATATTGGAAGTTGAACTAACACAGCCTCAAAAATCTTTGACATGCGGTTGCTGAAAGCCAAAAATGTCCAGAATTTTTTATGGCCACAGACAGCATCTCCTGCATGCCCCTTTAATTTTTTTTTTTTTTTTTAATTATGAACCACCAAGTTTATTTTGTGGGCAACACATGGGACATGTTCACCTAGTAGTAGCAATCAACATTCATTGGGATTTTGGATGTTTTGTTTTTTATAATTATAACTTAATGCTCTCTCCTCCTCCATAATAAATTTGCTTTGGAAACAAATAATTACATTATATTTATAAACTAATTAATCCTTAAGCTGGGCATCCACTATACAATTTTCTGTCAGATATCCGTCCAATCTGGCTGGCAATCGTCCATTTGCTCACAAACACTAGAAAATAGCCAAAAATGGTTGTTCAGACAAATTGGTTAAAACACACAAATTTAACTAATTTTAACAATTTTATATGTCCTTTTTTCAGTGTTTAAAACCATATGATCGACTGTCATTTGCTCCCATACATTACCAGGTTTTCATTCCAACCAGCCAGATTGATCAGATATCTGACAGAAAATTGTATAGTGGATACCCAGCTTTACTTATTTTCCCTGCTTTCCACTACATACATACTCCACTTCTCTAGGGCCTCTGATATAGTTCTTGATGTAATGAAAACATTATTGGTTTTTAATATGGGGTTGTATAGTTTATTAAACTGCCATCCTGTCTGCCATTGCAGTGCCACTTTGTTTTCTAGATGTGCAATGCTGCAAGTTGAACTGTCACGTGTTTGTGCCATCCACTGCTGTCACTTAGCTTAGTCAGCCAGCTAGCTCAGTGCAAACTTTTGGCCTAAGCTGGAGGAAAACAATATTATAAGCTGTGAATTGGTAAAAATTGACTGAAAATTACTGCATATTAATGTTATTGAGGTTAATAATACTGTAGGAACAAATATATGCCAAATTATGTGATTTAGGTGTTTTTATCAATTTTTTAAATAAAATACATATCCAAAACCAAAACACATGAGGGCGGTTTTGGCAAAACCAAAACCTGATGATGAATTATTACCAAAATGAAATATCGGGGGTCAGCACACACTTTAGAAATTAGTGGCATTGCTTAATCTGCAATAGAAGATTTGTGACCAAATGTATTTGAAATTATTTTAATTTAATGTAGTAAGTCTTTTATGGACTATGGGTAAATTAGTTAAGCATATTATACATTTATATCAAAATACTTCTAATCAGAGAATCATGATATTGGACCCAGTTTTATTTTCACTGTCTTTTATACATTATGGAGTATCCATATTATTGTATTACTTTATTGCCATAGCTTTTATTTCTTATTCCTATTATTCTGTTTGCATTATCCACCAAAGACAACTTGTGTGTCCTTAGATAAAACTCATAGGTGTACATTTACTAAAGTGAGAGTTTTCAGAAGTGGAGATTTTTACCCATAGCAACCAATTAGATTCTACTTAACATTTAACCAGCACCTTCTAGAAGATAATAACTAGAATCTGATTGGCTGCTATGGGCAACACCTCCCCTTCTAAAAACTCTCACTTTAGTAAATTTACCCCTCTATGTACTTAAATAAGTAAAACATATAAAGAAGGAGTGAAGTGGCAAGAAAATTACATTGGGAGGTGAAAGAACAAAATAATAGGACGCATGAAATAAGGAATAGAAAATGGAAACAAAGATGAATAAAGAGAAAAAAAAACAAAAGTGCATCTTACAATACACTGTAAAGGCAGCTGGAGAAAGCTGCAAAATAAATACTGTATATTATGAAGCATACAGTACTGTATATACACTTATATTCACTGATCACACTACTAGGTTTCTTAAGTTTATATTTATAATAAGTACGGTTCTTCTGCTGGAAGCAGGGTGATGGATTGGCCTCACATAGGGGCACATGCAGAATTCAACACACGCTGGCTGTAGTTATTCCTACATTCTGCAAATGAAACTAAATGCAAAAATGTTTCTGTATGTCAGAGGTTCCCAAGCTCCATCATTACAGTCCAAGTTTTAAGGATATCTAAGCATGAGTCCAGATGGTCAAATCAAATTGACTAAGGTACTAATTAAGTAAAAAAAATGTGGACTATGATGAAAGAGTTTGGGAACTTTTACTGTAACAGTTGTACCCATCTCTGTGAGTGCACCTCGATTATCCATCCACTTTGTTTAATCATCAGTGCGTGGTTGCGCCAGCATGATCTCTGGCGCAAATAATACTCTTGGAAACCTGAGTAATTTAAGGTCATACAGAGTTATTCAGAACCATAATTTGTTTTTTTGCGCTTTCACTAAACTTTGCCTGTGTGAGAATGATCCTTTAGCGAGAAGGGATAGGAACACATTCTGGAGCATTCAGTGTGTAAATATGCAAGACACAATCAGCAAATGGAAACATGGGGCTCATAGTGACTTATACTAAAATGCATTGATCGTATACTGTAGTGGTACTGGGGAGGGAGGTGTGTCACTGCCGTTGGGGGATGAGTGACAAGGCCAGGATCTCCATAGACTGAGGATGAGATGTTCTCTTTTCAATCTCTGTCTTCTAAAACTCTAGGTCCAGATGGCATGAATGGTGACTTATACATTTCTAGGGAAATACAAAACATTGTGCATTAACTAATTTATTTCAGTTGATACTTGATAGGTAACCTTCCTCAACTTTTAATGAGGCTTTTACTATAATTTTATCAAAAATTTATTTTATTACGTTACAGGCTAATTTCACTTTTAAATTGGTAGCATATACTGTTAACTAAATTGATGGCTGCTAGACTCCAATCCATTATGCCACAGTATTTCACAACACACCAGCTGGGGTTTATCCACAGTAACCATTCTCTCGAGGGAATTTGTTCTGCTCTAGCAGTTGTTTTAGCTTCTGGATGTGATGGCCACACTCAAAATGTACTTCTTGGCTTTGAAGCTCATAAGGCATTTGACGAGGTTCAAAGTGTCTTTGTTTCTCATGACTTTGGCTCAGATTTTGCCCAATTTATCAATTTATATTGTGATCCTACCACATCCTTTGTTATTAATGGTCTTAGGTTATGTTTCATGGTGCTCATAGTGCTCATATTATATAATTTATTTAATATATCTATTGTGCGCTGGATTTTGCTAAATTGATTGGGATGGCTTCCCTGGATTTACCATTTGAGTCACTGAGGTTAATATGATGACATTTGGTGTGTGAGTACTGTCATTATTTTAATATTTTCACAACAGAGGACAACAGGTGCCAGTGGGCCCTTAATGTCCCGGCATGCTGGCATTTGTTTCACAAGTGCCGGCATGCCGGGGCATACTTGCTGGGACATGTGGTCCTACTGTAAGAACAATATTATTTTCTATTTTTTCACTATTAATCCTGCACCCACTACCATCAAGGGTTAGGGAAATAGCCCCGGGCCTTCAGCCCATGCTGGGGAAGTTTCTCAGGAGGGGGGACCCCTTTTTGGTGAGGTCCCGACTACCCTAATAATTCCAGAACTGCTAGGAGCTGGTTTACATTATGGCAGGGGGACCTCACCATGTGTGTCTCCCTGCTATAATGTAAGCTCCCCCCCCCCCAGCTGGTTCAGGCCAGTTTGGTTATTGGAAAATTGTGGGAACACACCAGTTTATCCACCGATTTTTCAGTACCACACCAGGTTGATAGGTCCGTGGCTAGTTATGGTTTTATGGGTGGCCTCCACACAATTGTCTTTTAATGTTTAACTACTGTATTTCTATTTTTTTTACACCTAAGAAGCCTGCACAGATCATACTGATCTGTGCAGTGCTTCTGTTTGCATGTGGTTGATGTAATTTCTCCACTTCTATTTGCCGCCTGTTCTAAACTGATGGCATTTAGAGCCACAAAAACTGACATCGACATCGGGTTTCATTTAAGCTGAAACCAGACGTCTCTGCCAGAAACCGATCCACTGCCCGAGTGGCCGACTGGTAAGTTTTTCACACCTGTGTGTAGTTGTTTTCCAGCTTCACTATATGTTCAGCAAATGAATACCAAAACACAATTAATATACAGAGAATCATTATATAGCTTTTACATTTAGTTGTAGAGTGATGAAAAGAGATATTTTCACATTTATTATATACTCTATATACCTTATAAAATAGAGCACTGCAGGGGTTAATTGTGTGAGAGGTAAGCTACTGACCTCCATGGACATGTTGCCTCAGTGATAAAATAAGCCTTTATAACATACCCTACATAAGGTTATATTATAGGTATAAATATGCTTATACATACAATCCATATTTATTATATAACTGATGAAGGATTCAGAGTGTGTAATATAATCAGTGGAGCATGTAGCTGTGAGGCGATGATGAATTTATAGTATTGTTGTCACTCACATCCATCTGAAATTCATATACCTGCTAATCTACCCCTCACAGGTTAGTCTGTTATTTACTCTGTCTCTGTATAGCTGTTATATGAAATTAGTCATGTAATCATCCAAGGTTTCACATATCTTACGCTGGTATCTTATCTTCTAATGTCTTCCACTGAAGAGATTCATCATTTGTAATGCCCTGCATTGTGCCTATGTATTGCATTCCTACTCTACTATAATCATAGAATGGCCGGGAGGCTCCCGAAAACCTTATAGCACTCCTGACCATCCGCAAGAGTGTGCAAGTCACCCGGCCAGCCACTAACCACCTGCAACACCCCCACCATTCACTTCTTCCCCACTATTAACCCACTTCCTCTCCTCGCCATGCCCCCCACTGTCCTGACCTGGTTGCCTGCTCCTGGAGGGGGCAGTTAGCTTGTCAGCAAGTATGACTATAATTAGCATCAATATATTTATTAGGAACTATGGGCTTGATTCAGAGCTGCACACAACCGGCTGTGCAATTCCGTCCATCTCAAATGAACATGCAACAGGAGGTGTTTTAGGAAACAGACATCTCCTTGCTGCACCTGCAATCCCAGCGCTACGACTTAGTTTGCAGCCTGGGATCACCATCATTACTATTGTGTCCATCAGTCGCTATGGTTGCCCTTTTGGCCAGGCTGCAGTAGCTGAAGCTTACCCGTAGCCTGACCAGGCCCTGGCAGCTTGCGAGGCAAGGAAGTGTGCGTTCATGGATGCAGATTTACAGGCCTCAGCACTTCCAGAAAGCAGGGACAAGATCCCCCCATTTCCAGAAATGCAGGCAGTCCCCTGCCTCCAAACGCTTCTGCCTGTCAATCAGGCAGAGACTTGGGAGAAATGTGTGTGAGATCACAGGAACCGTTCTGCACATGGCATACAACTAGTCCTGCAGACTCCACACCATTGGATATGTGCACTAACCATCAGGTTACAGTACATCTCTACATGTTCCCCATGTTCCTAGCACCAGAGAGGCAAGGAAATCGATATGACTGGATAAAACAAATAAAACAATATAGACATGAGCACACAAGTCATGTGAGAACAGACTCACTTCAAGAGAGGACGTGCACATTCTCATGTATTTGTACAATATCAGCTCTAAGCAAATCCTACCTTTGTCTCTGTGCATCACCAACCTAATAATTTAACTTTTACACACTACTCTTGGATAATAGCTCACTTGTCACATTGTGGTCACTTGTCACATTGTGGTCACTTGTCACATTGTGATTAAACAAGAAAGAAACAGAGGAAGTGGTGATGGACAAAGGAGTATAGAGAATAGCATAATCCTAAAAATAGCAGTGCTCATATATCAATTCCAAAATGTTTTAGGGTGGGACCTTTGTCACTTTTTATAGTTTTTTCATACAGAAGCATGCACGGATATCACTGATCTGTGCATGCTTCTATGTAACTAGCACCTTGTAATGAAAGTCGCATTACAAGGTGAAACTTTACCTGCAGTTTAACTGGAGCCCTTAAACTCACACCCTATTACATTTGCGAGTTTAGGGTCAAACTTGCACCTACCAAATGTTAAACACACTATACATTATTAAAGTGAATAGAGGAGGTGTGACCGGACACCTTTCGTCTAGGCCGGCCCAGGTCACGGGTTAGCGCTTTCGGACTCTCACTCACCGTCAGTGACCGCCTGTTACTGACAATGCCCACTGTGCCGTGGGCGTTTACTGAAGCTGCCACCACCAAGCTCCTTTCAGCGGCACTTGAAACCGCTTTTTACGTACAATCAGGTTCCTACCTTGGCACCTGGAACTGCTTCTGCTGCATATGCGTTTGATTAGCTGTGGCCACACCCCCTGATTGGCATCGGCTGAGTCCTCCTGATCCCCCACAATGGACCAGGTCTGCATGGTAACCTAGCAGAGGGCTTGGAACTTGGAGACGCTGAGCTCTTACCCAGAACAGCTGGAGAATGGAATAGCGTTTGGCGCAATTCTGTTGGTCGCAGGATTGAGACGCAATTGAATAGGCAAAGGTGCTTATTGCTCCAAGTCTTAAAAAAGACCCCCCTTCAGTTGGAGGGGAATAAACAGCATACAAAAGATGTTACAGCAATTCTTCTCCACACAGGATTTACAAGGATGTACAACATACAAGGCTCACAGGCCCTCTTTTTATATCATTCTTACACACAATATCACAGGGGGGTAAATCCGCCTTGGGTTCCACTCAACCAATCATGATTCCTCACATAATATAATTTAACAACATATTACATTTCAAAGGAGTCACCCAATTTCCTCCTTTCTAATCCACCCAAAATCAGTTGGCTTCCTAAGCATAAATGGAGTTAGCATATACTGTCTCTCAAAAGGTAAATGTAATACAAATTTCAAGGGCATTTGTCCATTTACATATCTACAACTAAAACCATTTTTGGGTTTCCCAGTTTAACACCTTCTGAGTTCTTAGGAAGTTACACCGAATAGGAGCTCCTTAAAAAACAAACAAATTGTTTTTTTCCACACTTGCTGGGTATTGTACACAGAGACACAGAGGAGCCTTCCTAGCCAGCATTTCAATGAAAGTGATGTAAACGAAGGGTTTGGCCATATGACACTATTCACACCCTCACACAGCAAGCTCCCATTTAGGTCTCATCTGGAGTTTACTGTCCACAACAGGTCTTTCTATTCATCAGACTGCTAGGAAATGCTAATCAGCATCTAATTTCCTGCAGTCACAAGCTGGTCATGTCTTATACAGGAATATTCAAGAGGTGCATTTTCCTTACAAAATATACTTTTAAAATCATATATTTTAAATACATTCACATTTCATGCGTGTGTACAGTATCAGGCTCTGCACCCTGCAGCACTATAGCCCAGGACCTGCCGTCCTGGCTCAGTGCTGCACATAGCATTTTAAATGTGTTTTTATTTTTTAAACACTCGGCACCTAGCGCAGAGTACACATTTACAATGGGCGCCTTTTGTCCTTTTAAAAATGGCACCGCAGCACGGGGGTTAACCCCTTCAGTGCCACGGTCGCCATTATACATGTGGGGCCGGCCTCCGGCCACACTAGGGGTTAATTGTGTGAGAGGTAAACCACTGACCACCATGGACATGTTACCTCAGTGGTAAAATAAATATTTATATCATACACCACTTAAGGTTATAATATAAGGTATAAATATGCTTGTATATACACTCCATATTTATAATGGTTTAATTGATGTAGTATTCAGAGTGTGTGTAATATGATCAGTGTAGCATGTAGCTGCGAGGTGGTGATGAATTTGTAGTATTGGTGTCCCCCACAACCATCTGAAACTAATATACCTGCTGATCTACCTTCACAGGTTAGTCTGTTATCTAATTTGTCTCTGGGTAGCTGTTATATGACATTAGGCATGTAATCATCCAAGGTTTTACATAGCTTACTCTGGTATCCTATCCTCTAATGTCTTCCACTAAAGAGTTTCATCATGTGTAATGTCTTGCACTGTGCTTACAGTATGTATTGCATTTCTACCCTACTATAAACATACTTGTCTACTCTGCAGGAATGGCCAGGATGCTCCTAAAAATCAATGGCACTTCTGGCCGCCCGCAAGAGTGGGCAAGTCTCCCGGCTGGCCGCCAATCAACCGCTTCCCCGTGCACCTGGTCACATCCCCCCGCCATCGCCCCATTCCCACCCTCACAGCCTCTCACTTATAAAAAAACAAGTGGGCGATCCGGGGGGAACCAATGATGCGATTCCTGCTGAATTGCATCATCATGCCCCCCCCTCCTGCTGCACAAAGCTGGTTATTTCAGCATTGTATAGCAGGGACGGGGACATAATCATGCAGTCACACCCCTGCTCCACTCCCAATCACGCATTACACCCTCCGCTCGGCCAACATGGCTGCCTCCTCCTAGAGGAGTCAGCAAGTATGACTATAATAAGCATCATTACATTTATAAGGAACTATGGGCCTGATTTAGAGATGAATGGAATTGCAGAACCACACACAAGCGGCTGTGCAATTTCATCCATCTTAAATGCAAATGGAGCAGGAGGTGTCTTTAGTAAAGAGACGCCTCCTTGCTGCATCTGCGATCCCAGCTCTGCAACTGATGTTATAGCCTGGGATCACCATCGCACCCATTGCTACCACCAGTGGCGATGGTTCCCCCTTGGCAGGGTGCAGTAGCTGAAGTTTACCGTAGCCTGATTGGGTTATGGCAGGCTGCGAGGCCAAGAAGTCTGCATCCATGGACCCAGACAGTGGCCAAAGCACTCCCAGAAAACTAGGGCGATATGCCCTTTCCTGGAAATGCAGGCCATCCATGGTACACCACTGCTCCCCAAATGCTTCTGATGGCCAATCATGCAGAGGCTTGGCGGAACTGTGTGTAAGATTGCAGGAACCATTCTGCACATGCTCAGAATGTGTCCTGCACAAGTGTAGACTCCAAAATATTGGAGATGTGCACTAACCATCGGGTTACGGTACATCTCTGAATAAGGGCCCTCATTCAGAGCCGCTCGTTAACAGCAGTACGCTCGTTGCGTTCCGATGTTGAGAAAGCGCGCATGTGTCGGTGTAACACTGCGCATGTGCGTACGGCATATTGCGAGTTTTTTTTGTCTCGTTCATCAAAGAGCGTACAGGAAGTGACATGTCAAATGTGATTGACAGAACAGGGCGTTTTTGGGCGTTGACGGGGGTGGAGATGGAAAAACGCAGGCGTGGCGAGGCGTTTTTTGGGCGTACATACATTATCAGATGCGAACGTCAAATGTGTTCGTACCAACTCATACGTCACTGGATGATCCTCTTTCCGTTCAAACTGCTCGCACAGCTTAGGGTCTGGATTACTCGACCACAGTGGCGATGGCCTTCTCCTCCGTCCCGGCCCTCCACGAAGTTTCATCGATTAATCACGGCTTGTCAGAAAAACAATTAGTTTTGTATTGAAAACCAGCTTGTAATGTGTTTTGAAATCAGTTTTTTGGGTTAGCACAAAACCGTACGCAGGTGGAAATCATAGCTGCTAATGTCAGGATTACACAATCAATTAGCGTACATTTGTTGGTCTTTTTTTGGGGGTTGATATTTGGTTTTTGTGCTATTGTAACAATAATGTCATCATGTTTGTGTGTATTTTCCCATTTTGCTTTTGTCTGGAGAATCCTTATGTAAATTTTAAAGTGTTCCTTAAAGAGGCCTTTTTTTTTTTATTTCGTTTACATTTTTTGGGAGCTCGTTTTTGCCTTGTGGGCCAGGATTAAATGTAAACCATTTCTAAAATAATGTCAGAATACAATGTCGAACATTTTTTCAAAATTTATTGGAAACTAAAAACATTTTCGGGCACATTTTTGCCCCAAACATTTTTGGCAGTGTTATTCCCCCAAAAAAATTAATTTGTGCAAACATAAAAGGTATGGAAACAAAAATCTAAAAATTAAAAACAATTCACAAGAAAGGAGAGGGAAGTTTTGGCCAGAAAGGAATATGGGGCAAGCACAGAAGGAGTGTGGGAAAAGTAGCCAGTGCTGTCAACGTTTTTTCCCCCGTTTGGCTGGGGGAGGGTGGGCGCCAGACTGGGTCCGGGATGTCATCGGGCTGGCCTGTCCAGAGGCAGATGTTGTGGCCTCTGGACTAGGCACATGGCTAGGCACATTTGCAGGATTGGCTGATGTTGTGCCAGAGGTGGAGGATCCTGATGTTCCGGCAGGAAGGGAGGTCGGCTCCACCATGTGCTGGCGAACGAGCTGCTCCAGGGCATTGGCGATGCGGATGTTGGCCCTGGTATTTTCCGCCAGGGCCTGACCAATCGTCACATTGGCCGCAGCATTTTGCTCCAGGGCCTCAGCCACCCGTACCAGACTGGCGTCCATCCTCTGCAGAATCTCCGTATGGAAATCCGATTTAAAATTGAGTTCTGTGAGGAGGGACACTGCCTGCGAGGGGGATTGCCCTGGACTGGCTTCTGCAGGGTCCTCAGCCGGATGTACTGGTTCCTCCCCTGCAGAGCCAGCAGAAATTCTGCGGCCAAGGCTCCCCTCTGGAGCAGACTCATCCGCCTGTGTGTCTGTTGGAAAAATGAGAAAAGAGTCACATTAGAATCTACATATTGGCACAATAACATTTCAGAGTTGGTGACATCACAATATTTACCTGGGACAACATGAGGAGCCGCAAAGTCTGGCATGTCCGTATTCATGTTGGACACGCCAAACACCTCCACAGCCTGCACACACCCCTGTGCCAGCTCTTCTAAATCATTCAACTCCAATGACACAGGGGTGGGACCCCCACCTGTCCCCCTTGCATGCCTAGCCCTGTCCACCATTTTTTGTTTCAGGCGATATTTGAAGTCTTGCCATCTGTGGGTGAAAAAGGAACCATTATTCTGGGTTTTTTTTGGGTTTTGGTTTTAGGGGGGTCAAGTTTTTACTTACCGCCGTTTGACATCCCGGGCTAGACGGACATAATCACCCACCCTATTGACAGCACTGGCTACCTCCTCCCACATTCTCCACTTCTGGCTTGCACTCATATTCCTGTCTGCCTGTGTCAGGATGTCCACACACTTCTGAACCAAAACCTCCATCTCCTTTCTTGTGAATTGTGGCTGCCTTTTCTTTTTCCCTGCTTTGGCCGGAATACTGGGCCCAGCAGCCTCTTCCATGTCATCCTCCTCACCTATTTGTTTAAACGTTCAGAAATTTAAGCTTGCAAACTTGCATTATATTATGTTTCAAAATAATCATTGTTTGGAAATGCATGAAATACTTACCGGCAGACTGTTGACCATTGTTTCCCTGGTCTGTAGCCATTTCTTATCTCCAAACAAGAAATACACCAGAACGTTTTTTTTGGCTTGTGATGTATTTATACATGCGTCCTTATTTTTCGGCCGCATCATTGATTGTGCGTTCCTACGATCCCTCCTTAATTTGTGCGGGAAAATAAACACTATTTATGGCTTGGGGCATCTCGAGTCGAGGTGGCGGTTGTTGGAGGTTACATTGGTCGGAGTGGATTGTTGGTGGGATTTGGATTTGGCGTTGTTGGGAGTTGTTTTTGGTTTGTCTTTTTGTTTTTGTTTTTTCCGTTCGCTTTTTTTGGTGTGGTTGTTTTCTTTGTCGTGTATTTTTTTGGTAAGTTTTTGGACGTCTTACTTTTGTTCACTTTGTATCTCCTTCGTTTTGTGAATTTTGGCTCGTTAATTTATTAAAAACTCTCCTTTGTTAGGTTTCTTTTGGCTCTGCCCCAACGACCTTTTTATCCAGTGACTTATATATCCTCTATTGGTAAGTTTATTTTTTCACTTGTTTATTAAATGTTCATGTTTATTTTAACGCAACTTTGTTTGACCTTACACTTTTAACCTTTGGTTTTGTGAGTCCGAAATGTATGAACTAATTCGTGCATTTTTATCTGCGTATTTTTGGACTTGTATTTGCGAACTAATTAGCGCATTTTTATCTGTTTCTATTTTGACTTGTATTTGCGAACTAATTAGCGCATTTTTATCTGTATCTATTTTGACTTGTATTTGCGAACTAATTAGCGCATTTTTATCTGTTTCTATTTTGACTTGTATTTGCGAACTAATTAGCGCATTTTTATCTGTTTCTATTTTTACTTGTATTTGCGAACTAATTAGCGCATTTTTAACTGCTTATTTTGACCCGTGAAATTGGTTGTGTTTTCCCTTTAGCATTTGTTTAATACATTTGGGCCCAAATTGAGGTAGTCTGCGCACTGTCGTTTTGCTCTTTGCCCAAATGTGTGTTTCTCCCCTTTTCTGTTTTGTCTTGCACCCAATTTAGATTCCTAAATGCCCACCCTAAATTGTTGCATTGTTTATTTGTTATTATTTATAGGTTTGGACAATCATGACAATACCCCGGCATGTAAGCATCATTGGATTGTATCATCAATCTAAGTAATTTTTCAAATATTTTTGCCCAAAAAAGCCTTACATTCAAATCTTGCCATTTCAGGTTGATCTTGGTCGGATTGTTCTGGCCATGCTCCCGGAAGCCGACCAACCTCAATCTCGTCCCAGGCGTAGGCATCGTAGGCGTGCAAGGCCCCAGATATATCGAACATGTGTCACCCTTTTTGGAATGCCCGATGATGAGGTGTTAAGACGCTACCGTCTTCCGCCCAAAATCATCATAGACACTCTCTCATTAATAGAGAGTGATCTTGAGCGGCAAATTGACAGTCCTACAGCAATACCACCACTTACGCAATTTATGGCGGTGTTACATTTCTGTGCCTCAGAATCGTTTCAAACAACGGTGGGAATAGTGGCGGGAATCTCACAATCCTCCTTTTCCCGGATCCTGAGGGCAGTGATGGAGGCCCTTTTCAAGCACCTCCATCATTTTATTCAAATGCCTTTGGATATGGGTGCCCTTAGTGTGGCCAAGGCCAATTTTTACCAAATAGCTGGCTTCCCACACATCATAGGGGTTGTGGATGGTACTCACATACCACTTCAGCTTCCAGCATGGCTGGAGGCCATATTTCGCAACCGGAAACACTATCACTCCCTGAATGTAATGGTGGTATGTGATGCCTCCCTCCAGATCCTGTCCCTGAATGCAAAATTACCTGGAAGTGCACATGACTCATTCGTCATCCGGCAATCAGGGATATGGCACAAATTAAACAACCTACAAGCTGGTGATGCGTGGCTTCTGGGTAAGTGGAGACCTTTAGTACATAACAATGTTAAGCTTGATACACAGTGATCCTGATGTTGTCACTTCTTTTTCACAGGAGACAGTGGCTACCCTTGCACGCCCTGGCTGCTCACTCCTTATTTGGCTCCCACACCAGGGCCACAAAGTAATTTTAATGCCACACTTACAGCCAGCAGGCAAGTGGTGGAGCGCTGTATCGGCCTTTTAAAAGGCCGATTCAGATGCCTCTACCGCTCTGGTGGCGAACTCATGTATTTGCCGGATATGGTTTCGAAAATTGTGGTCCTGTGTGGGATATTTCACAACATCGCCATAAGGAGTGGTGTCCCAATGCAGCCAGAGGATGCCTTGCCTGAGGATGGCCCCCCCGAGGTTGGTCGGAGGTCAGTATGTGGGGGGGCCATACGCGATGATGTGGTGGCCAGATATTTTAGGTAATTATTGGCAACACAAAAGTGTTTAGACACAATATGGTAAGGATTTTTGGAGAACATCTAATTAATTTGATTTTTGTTTCCCATCTTCTGTTTGATTTCATAATCTTTGGGACTCAAACGATGACTACTTCCTGCTACCCAAAAAAAACCTTCATGGGGACACATTGGAAATATATTCTGGAACCCATATTGCAACGCCACATTTGTGGAATCATGTTGGCATGCTCCTTCGTCAACCAGTTCTTGATTTTTCATTTATTTTTTCATATGGTGTTTTATGGGTTGTATTTTTGGTTTTCACTGTGTGTATTGTTTGTGAGTCAACACTTTGTTATTTTAGTTATGTTGTGAATAAATGTTTTGAGAGTGTCATTTTGGTCATTTTATTGCCCATTACAAGCAAGTGTAACCAGGTTCACCCACGTTAAAATTTATTAAGGGTTAATCCTGTAATGACGCAATGTGACCTAAATTTAAAGATGCTTTCTGGGTCAAAACCAACACCAAAAGGAATTCTGTACAATCAGTTGGCTTTGTAATCTCAGTCTAAGCAGGTTGCCCCCCAAATTGGAACCTGTAAAATGTAGTAATATATAAATTGTCAAACACAAAAAAAGGCCAAGCAGATTGTTACTGTTAGGTGTTTCATGTGCCTGTTTTCCAAAAAAATACAACACACAATCTTAGTGACATTAATTGCAAATACTTGCTGGAAGAGTCTACTTATGTCAGTGTAAACAATCTAACATTTGGAGACAAGGAATGAGACAGAACGTTAAGTTTAAAATTTTATTGAATACAACTATTTTTTAATAAGAAAAATAAATTAGGGACGCAGGATGACAGACATATGGTCAAGGACCACCAGCAGCCCAATGACGTAGCACCGCATCCTTTCTATGCATCCGGCTAAGTCTGCCAAACGCCTCTGTTCCTCTGTGAGTTAGAAAAGTGTGGGGCTTAATACATAATTAATGAAACCACATTAAAAAACAAGCCAAACAAAGCTATCAAAAAATTTCAATATTGTGACCAAAAGCAGATTTACCCCAAAAAAACCAAGGCCCCAAAAATGGACACCCCAAAAGTTGCAACAAAAAATATCAGATTCTGACAGGTGTGATATGTGTATGGGGAAATCAGCAGTAAAAGGTAAAGACAAACAGAAATCTACACCAAATTCTGACAAACCCCCCCAAAAAAAGCACAGACACAGGATTACATACAAACAGTTTTATAAAAAAAAAAGTAAAAAATAAAACAAACATACCGTTCAAAATCACGCCTGGGACAGAAGGGGTGATTTGGGATTCAGGGGAGGGGGTAGTTACGAGAGGGGTGGTTGGAGGAGAGGGGCAATTGGGATGGAGGGGAAGGAGCCCCGACACATCTTCCACAGGGTCTGTGCAGGCTGGGGAGGAGGGGGAAATAATGGAATTTTGGGGTGTGGAGGTTTGGCTGGGGGTTGGGGAGAGGGGCCGAGAGCGCCGTCTTTGACGGCGATGATGCCGTAGTCTTCGCTCTGCCCCTAAAAGATGGGAAACAAATGGTGGTTATTTTCAACCCTGACCTAGTTAAACGCTAATTTTTGACAACACAAATATGTAAACATGGCCATGCAGATATGAGTACAAAGAATAAATAGGACATACATGAAAACATGGCCATGCAGATATGAGTACAAAGAATAAATAGGACATACATGAAAACATGGCCATGCAGATATGAGTACAAAGAATAAATAGGACATACATGAAAACATGGCCATGCAGATATGAGTACAAAGAATAAATAGGACATACATGAAAACATGTCCATGCAGATATGAGTACAAAGAATAAATAGGACATACATGAAAACATGGCCATGCAGATATGAGTACAAAGAATAAATAGGACATACATGAAAACATGGCCATGCAGATATGAGTACAAAGAATAAATAGGACATACATGAAAACATGGCCATGCAGATATGGCCACAAAGAAAAACATGAAAACCACAGTCACAAAAACTTACTTTCCGCGATCTGCATGCGAAAGCATGCCAGCAAGCGGGGCGTCCGCCGTTGCAGGTCGGACCACCTGCGCTCCAGCTGGCCGATCTAGCGGCGTGAGCCGAAGGAACGTAGGCGGCCACGTACCTCCGCATATGCGGAACGCTTTTCCCTATTGGTGATGGGGGGAGGCTGGCTGGTGATCCGCCTGTCCATGACCTCGGTTAACACCATCAGCTCGCGCCTGGTGAATGCCGAGGCTCTCATAATGGCAATGGTGTATTTTCTAAAAATCAAATTTAATAAAGACCCGAAAATAAATTTGATTGGCTAATGTATTTGGGTAATTAACAGGACCAATTCTATTGGTTAGTGTATGAGTCATGTGTTCGACAGGGCCACAAATCTTTTGAGAGTTATGATAGGCTTGATGCAGTGACATGCGTAAGCACATTTAAATAAAGAAATGAACCCAGTAAAATATGCGTGGTTAAAAACAAATAAAACAAATGTTTAATTGTCTTAAACATGTATTTTGACAAATAACAGCGAATGTTTAAGCCGTATGTATTCTGCGGGTAAACACAAACACGGACAAGAGTAAAGTTTATTGCATTAACAAAAAAAAAAAAGAGCAATTAAGATAATTGATATATTGATTGGCATGATACGATTGAGGGAGGTAGGCAGAATAAAGGAGCAGGTAATCGGAATCTGACAGGCCCACTTCCGGTTTGTACTTGTGCGTGTGTTCCCTGCAAGCCACATTGGGGATGTACGCTCGCTATTTGGCACGCTCGTTAGTTAGAGGAGGGGTTGGTAGAGTTTGGGGAGGATGTTTAGATGCGTTCGAAATTACGAGCGAGTGCTTGAATTAACATATGTCTGTACGTACGCCGAACGTACGAACGGCCACTTGCGTCCGGGTCTGAATGAGGGCCAAGGTTCCATAGCACCAGACAGGCAAGGAAACAGATATAACTGGATGAAACAAATAAAACAATGGAGACATGAGCACACTAGTCATGTGATAACAGATTCTCTTCAAGAGAGGACGTACACATTCTCATGTATTTGTACAATATCAAATCTAAGCAAATCCTACCATTGTCTCTGTGGGTCACCAACCTAATAATTTACCTTTCACAAACTACTGTTGGTTATTAGCTCATTTGTTACATTGTGGTTAAACAAGACAGAAACAATAGAGGAAGTTGTGATGGATAGAAGAGTATAAAGCATAGCGTAATCCTAATTCAAATGAATAGACTCCTACACATACTGGTATATTTATGAGTGTGTCACAGTTTCTCTAATGAAGACAAATCGACAATAATACTTTTCTGTTCACCCATAAGACCTCTTTTGCTGGAGAGCTGAACAAAGTCTATTAACTATTTTTTTCATACGGAACCTGACATGACAGGAACCACCTAAAAGGAGGAGGTTAATCACCACCTCCCGTGTACACAGGAGCACTTATCAGTAAGCCCATTTATAAAAGACATCTACAGGACGACTATAGCCTCTAATAATAATAATAATAATTTTATTTATATAGCGCTTTTCTCCTAAAGGACTCAAAGTGCTTTACATTTACAGTACAAAATACAAAATAAGCTTAAACAAGGGACATTAGTGAAATGCTTGGGTGAATAGGTGAGTCTTGAGTCTATTTTTGAAGGATTCTAGAGTGGAGGCCTCTCGAACTGTGCGGGGAAGTGAGTTCCATAAGGTTGGAGCCCCATAACTGAAAGCTCGACCCCCAGACGAATTCCGTGAGATTCTAGGTACTGTTAATAGTCCTTCGTCAACGGATCGCAGTAATCGAGTGGGACAGTAGGGAATCAGAAGCTGCTTCAGGTACTCTGGGCCATGGTCATGAAGGGCTTTGTAAGTTATTAATCCAATCTTGAAAGCAATTCGCCATCTGACAGGCAGCCAGTGAAGGGAGTAGAGGATGGGTGTTATGTGGCTGGAACGGGGCTGGTTGGTTAATAGCCTGGCAGCTGCGTTTTGTACCATCTGCAAGCGGTGTAATTCTTTTGCTGGGAGACCGAGGTAGAGGGCATTGCAGTAGTCTAGGCGTGATGATATAAATGCATGTATGAATTTAGGCAGATCTTCTGAGGGAATTAAGTGCTTGATTCTGGCTATGTGAGGATTTGATTGTGGCTGATACCTGATGTTTAAGTGTCAAGTCACTATCCAGGACAACACCAAGATTCCGCACATGTTTAGTGTTTTGTAATTCTGAACCCCCAAGCGTAAGTCCTGTTGGTTGGCTATGCTGTAGCCCTGTCCTGTGACCTATCATAAGAACCTCTGTTTTATCAGGGTTCAGTCGCAGCCACCTTTTCTCTGAAAAAATTCCACACATAAAATCAATACATTGCCAGCAATAGCCCAGACTTGGAATTCTTAGTATATTTTATCCTACTGCATATTGTATGCAAATACCATTATGGCATTTTTATGTCTTTGTAACTATATGTGTGTCGTAAGTTTTATATGTGTGTCGTAAGTCGTGTATACCGGTATTAGGAAACACTATTAGGAGAATAATTTTCTCTTGATATACATATTTATTTTTACACATATAATGAAACATTATATATGTGTGAACAAGAGATAAATTGCAAACATATCTCCTGCTATTTTTTATGATCGAATAATTATGATTAAATAAATCAGATTTTAATATTACTACCAGCTTTGAATTTGATTTCTATAATTAGCATGATAATGATTAGGTGAGGCTGTTGTGCTAGCAGGTGTGCGCTGAGAATATATGCTTTTTTACTCTGACTCAATTCCTACTTTGGGGTCTGTAGTGTTCCCCACCCACCCAATATTCTAATAGCAGCAACTGAGCACCCAGCCTTTTTCCTCATTGCATGTAATAGAACTAGTGCAGCCACAACAACACCCCTTTTTTTCTGAATAACGGGGAGTGGTTGGAAGAAGGCAAGTGTCTCATGGCCATTTTCAGGGTATATATTTGCCATCAGCTGCAAGCTTGCTCATGCAAAAACATGGCGATTGTGTCGCTACTGTCATGCCCATTCTGCATAGCTGTAGGTCTACCCTTAACCTCAATGCTCTTCATTGTTGCGTATAGACTGCGAATGTGTACACTATTGCTAATTATTTTGCAATAACTCCAGTGGGTGTCTCTGTTCATTTATGGGCGGCAGTTTCACTTATTAATATTAGCCATTCCATAGCCTAGAAAATTGCAATTGCATAAAAACATGAATCAGTCCCTATGTTCCATAGCACCAGACAGGCAAGGAAACTGATTAGTTACTCACATATACCTCACATTAGTGTGTGTTCTCTATAGCACCAGACAGAAAAGGAGACAGATAAGTTACTCACATATACCTCACATTCGTGTGTGTTTTCTCTATAGCACCAGACAGACAAGGAGACAGATAAGTTACTCACATATACCTCACATTAGCGTGTGTGTTCTCTATAGCACCAGACAGAAAAGGAGACAGATAAGTTACTCACATATACTTCACATTAGTGTGTGTTCTCTATAGCACCAGACAGGCAAGGAAACAGATAAGTTACTCACATATACCTCACATTACTGCGTGTTCTCTATAGCACTAGACAGGCAAGGAAATGGATAAGTTACTCTCATATACCTCACATTAGTGTGTGTTCTCTATAGCACCAGACAGAAAAGGAGACAGATAAGTTACTCACATATACCTCACATTAGTGTGTGTTCTCTATAGCACCAGACAGAAAAGGAGACAGATAAGTTACTCACATATACCTCACATTAGCGTGTGTGTTCTCTATAGCACCAGACAGAAAAGGAGACAGATAAGTTACTCACATATACTTCACATTAGTGTGTGTTCTCTATAGCACCAGACAGGCAAGGAAACAGATAAGTTACTCACATATACCTCACATTACTGCGTGTTCTCTATAGCACTAGACAGGCAAGGAAATGGATAAGTTACTCACATATACCTCATATTCGTGTGTGTACTCTATAGCACCAGACAGGCAAGGAGACAGATAAGTTACTCACATATACCTCACATTAGTGTGTTTTCTCTATAGCACCAGACAGGCAAGGAAATGGATAAGTTACTCACATATACCTCATATTCGTGTGTGTTCTCTATAGCACCAGACAGGCAAGGAAACCGATAAGTTACTCTCATATACCTCACATTCGTGTGTGTTCTCTATAGCACCAGACAGGCAAGGAAACAGATAAGTTACTCACATATACCTCACATTAGTGTGTGTTCTCTATAGCACCAGGCAGGCAACGAAACCGATAAGTTACTCACATATACCTCACATTCGTGTGTGTTCTCTATAGCACCAGACAGGCAAGGAAACAGATAAGTTACTCACATATACCTCACATTAGTGTGTGTACTCTATAGCACCAGACAGATAAGTTACTCACATATACCTCACATTAGTGTGTGTTCTCTATAGCACCAGACAGACAAGGAGACAGATAAGTTACTCACATATACCTCACATTAGTGTGTGTTCTCTATAGCACCAGACAGACAAGGAGACAGATAAGTTACTCTCATATACCTCACATTAGTGTGTGTTCTCTATAGCACCAGACAGACAAGGAGACAGATAAGTTACTCTCATATACCTCACATTCGTGTGTGTTCTCTATAGCACCAGACAGACAAGGAGACAGATAAGTTACTCTCATATACCTCACATTCGTGTGTGTTCTCTATAGCACCAGACAGACAAGGAGACAGATAAGTTACTCTCATATACCTCACATTAGTGTGTGTTCTCTACCTTCTCTGTTCTGTCTCACTGTTGATTCGTGTTTGCTTACACATTAGTTTTGTGGTGTTCATTTAATTTGGCTCCCATTGATCACTTCTACTTTACATAGGACAGACTATCATTTTATCACATTTACATTTTTGGATGATTATTCAATTTCACACTCTTTCCCCTGCAATATATTTACACCTCCCAATATTTGACTGTATAAATTGTCTATGCTGGGCACACCTTATGATAATATAACTCTTTTCACTTTATCACTCCTGGTTTCCTGAACACTGTTCACTATTATCCACATAGACTTTTTCACTTTTGTTTCTACCTATGTCAGTGATATAATATTACCAACATAGAGCTCTACTTCTTATACCCATAAGATAGAAGTGGATGGTTTAATATTTTTATTTACTGTATTTAATTAGATATATCATATACCATGTATGAAGCTTTTGTATATATTTTGCATAGATCCCAATAATTAATGACGATCTTTTTAAATCGGGACTACTTTGGACTGTTTTCATTATTTACAGATGTATAATATTATATATACTGTAAGTGGAATATTGCGATATGGAGGGGCATGTATACACAGGGTATGCACTGATATTATAGTGCACTTTCTATCACATATATATATATATCACTCATAGTTGATACTCAGTCCACCTATGAATTGGTATGTTATTACAGACGTATCATAGACTATTTCACTAAGGTTTTAAAATTTTCACTTGAATTCAAATATACACCTATTTTTAGATGGATTGCTTTACCTCCCACTAATAGTTATTTATATTTAGATGTGTGGTTTTTATATGTATGTGGTCCTTATATATGTTTAAAATACATACAATCATCCTGAATACCTATATGAATTTGACTATTAGAAGAACTAGCAGTTTATAGGATATGATACAACATTACAATCAATAATTAGCAATCGGCTAAATGTACTACATATCGATAGGAATCTTAATATACTACTGACTGTGTTATATCAGCGCTGACATGGAATGTGATATGGAGGTCGGGTCAATTTGTTTACACACGGTAATAAGATCTCCATTGGCTTATTGCTACATTAAATACCTTAAATATCCTTACTAAACTTAACACTTATCTATTAAATAAAGGGACGGACACCATAAGAGCTTGGATAAAAGCTCACGGCTTTTATTTCCGAATTAATTAATTCACCTAACCAAGGTGGCCAGGAGACGCTGCATACTCAGTTCTAGCTTTCAAGCTGGAGACACACATGAGAAACGACTGAAACACTCCCCCTAAAGACGCACCTCCCGCCTCCCTCCTGGGCCAGTCTACTCCGAGCGCTTCCTTACAAAAGCGTTCGGGTCCCCTCGTACATGAAGGACAGACTCGTCATGTTACATTGAGGTCAAGCGCCCTCACAACGCTCTCTTGCGCCACAATAAAGCCACTGAGATGCAGCATTCTCCCGCCATGCTGCGCCTTCCCTGAATAAGGAAAAAATAAACACAACAAAATACAAACAGCAAAGCTTTGGGTGGGAGGGTGAGCTCCAGAATCAGCAAAGAGGCAGATCACATGCACACCACCTCTTTTATACCCCTAGTCACAGGCACACCCAGAATTCACAGCATTGGTCAGCTAAACCACCTGACCACCTAAACCCACTTAATTTGCCTAGTAACAAGGCTGTCAAGACAGCCAATCAGCAAAAATCCCAGGAATATTATTTAATCTCACGTCTATGAAACCTTCGCTTTCTATTAGATGCAGTGGTTTCACACCCTCCAGGTAGGAAGGTTCTCAGTGATGAGTCAATAGTGAAGTTTTTTCTCAGAAATCTGTTAGCCTACATACTAGCACTATGTTCGGTTAAGCCTGCATTAATAGGATAGGATGCAGTATTATAAACAATTGTAGCCAAATTATTAATTGTTCACATATATCGATAGGAACCTTAACATATTACAAATTGTGTCATATCAGCACTGACATGGAATGTGAAAATGAGGTTGGATCAGTTTGTTTACATATGGTAATTAGGTTCAGTGGACTTACACCCTCTCGAAAGGAAGCTTCTCAATGATGAATTACACTGTCGTTCCATTGGCTGAGAAAGCTGTCATTCATTAAATCAGCACGATGATTAGTATAGCTGGATTTATAGGCAGGCAGGGAGTGAGAGGAAAGTCAGGTGACCAAGCCCATACGTGAAACGCGCATCCGCTCTGCAGGGCCGGATTACTAATGGGGTGGATGGAGCTACAGCTTCAGTCCCACAGTGAAAATAAGCCCACAGGATCCACTGCAGTGCAGGCAGTTTTGAAAGGAAATAGAAAAAAAATCCCTGTCAACGCTGTCTGCACTGCAGACAGTGGAAGCATCTGAAGCCCCGGCCATTCACCCCCTCTACCCTCCCCACATCAGCCATCTGAAGCTCCATCATCTGAAGCTCTGCCCCTGGGCTATGCGAGTATTCTCTCCTTGACAATCCTAAGATCTGCCCCCCATGTCGCAGAAGCTCCACCCCCATACTGGCCGAAGGTCTTCCCCATACCGGCCGAAGCTCCACACCCATACTGGCCGAAGCTCTGGCCCCAGTTCGTGCTAGGGGTCCGGTCCACAGTTACAGTATGTCCCCTGTCATCTGAAGCCTCATCCATTCATCCTCACCCACCTCCATTGATTGAGTTGACAGCTGAAATAAAAAAAAAAAAAATGTTTCCATGGTCTGGCACTCCCAACACTTAAAGAACCTGCAGCTGATGCCCTCACAGTCAGAAAAATCTACGGAGCAGAGGTGCAGCACTCTAATGCCTGGTACACACTCGCTCGATCTGGCCGACATATCATCCACATTGGACAGTGTGTACCCGCTATGTCGCTGACGATGCACAATATCATTAGCGTGGGCCATGCTGCCAAATGCATCATGGCCCCCGCTGTCACTCCTGGCATCAGCAAGTGTGTATGCACTTGCTGATGCCGGCACCCCGCTGAGTCCCGCCGCCGCCGAGGTCGATACACACTAAACATCGACTAGTGTGTACCGGCCTTTAGTTTACATATTTTTTTCAGAGTGTGTGTGTATATATATATATACATTAGATGCAGTTATGGGTTTTACTTATTCCATGCTTACACTATGGCAGCAAAAGTAAGTACAGTAGCAGCGACGTTTCGGTCAGTATTTCCAACCTTTCTCAAGCCATTCAATGCACAGTGCATCCGGAAAGTATTCACAACGCTTCACTTTTTCCACATTTTGTTATGTTACAGCCTTATTCCAAAATAGAATAAATTAATTTTTGTCTTCCAAAATTCTACACACAATACCCCGTAATGACAATGTGTAAAAAGATTTTTTTTGCAAATTTTATTTAAAAAAAAACAACTAAGAAATCACATGTACATAAGTATTCACAACCTTTACTCAATACTTTGTTGATGCACCTTTGGCAGCAATTACAGCCTCAAGTCTTTTTGAATATGATGCCACAAGCTCGGCACACTTATCTTTGGGCAGTTTTGCCCATTCCTCTATGCAGCACCTTCTCAAGCTCCATCAGGTTGGATGGGAAACGTCGGTGCACAGCCATTTTCAGATCTCTCCAGAGTTGTTCAATCGGATTCAAGTCTGGGCTCTGGCTGGGCCACTCAAGGACATTCACAGAGTTGTCCTGAAACCACTCCTTTGATATCTTGGCTGTGTGCTTGGGGTCGTTGTCCTGCTGAAAGATGAACCATTGCCCCAGTCTGAGGTCAAGAGCGCTCTGGAGCAGGTTTTCATCCAGGATGGCTCTGTACATTGCTGCATTCATCTTTCTCTCTATCCTGACTAGTCTCCCAGTTCCTGTCGCTAAAAAACATCCCCACAGAATGATGCTGCCACCACCATGCTTCACTGTAAGCATGGTATTGGCCTGGTGATGAGCGGTGCCTGGTTTCCTCCAAACATAACGGCTGGCATTCACGTCAAAGAGTTCAATCTTTGTCTCATCATGGTCAGAGTCCTTCAGGTGCATTTTGGCAAACTTCGGGCGGGCTGCCATGTGCTTTTTACTAAGGAGTGGCTTCCATCTGGCCACTCTACCATACAGGCATGATTGGTGAATTGCTGCAGAGATGGTTGTCCTTCTGGAAGGTTCTCCTCTCTCCACACAAGAATGCTGTAGCTCTGACAGAGTGACTATCGGGGTCTTGGTCACCTCCCTGACTAGGGCCCTTCTTCCCGGACCACTCAGTTTAGCCGGCCAACTCTAGGAAGAGTCCTGGTGGTTACGATCTTCTTCCATTTATGGCTGATGGAGGCCACTGTGCTCATTGGGGCCTTCAAAGCAGCAGATATTCTGTACCCTTCCCCAGATTTGTGCCTCGAGACAATCCTGCCTCGGGGGTCTAAAGACAATTCCTTGGACTTCATGCTTGGTTTGTGCTCTGAAATGCACTGTAAAGCGTGGGACCCTTAAATAGACAGGTGTATGCCATTCAAAATTATGTCCAATCAACTGAACTTACTATAGGTGGACTCTAATTAAGCTGTAGGAACATCTCAAGGATGATCAGTGGAAACAGGATGCACCTAAGATCAATTTTGAGCTTCATAGCAAAGGCTGTTAATACTTATGTACATGTGATTTCTTAGTGGTTTTTTTTTTTTTTATTAAATTTGCAAAAATCTCAAAAAATCATTTTACACATTGTCATTATGGGGTATTGTGTGTAGAATTTTGAGGACAAAATGAATTTATTCCATTTTGGAATAAGGCTGTAACATAACAAAATGTGGAAAAAGTGAAGCGTTGTGAATACTTTCCGGATGCACTATAAGTATTGATTGCAGTGCAGCTCAAAGCATGAATCCAGCTCATAGGTTACTAACCTAGCATACACGAAAAGTCTTTGGAATTGAATACGGGGATAAGTTAAGTTTTCGCCTGGCGAAATTACATCATCAGTGATAATTTTCCGCCGAAAATGGCTTTTGGCATCTGATTGAATATGCCCCTTAAGCTGACTGTCCTATTCTGTGTATATGACATTGCGTTGAGACAGAAAGTAACCTCCAGGTCCTGCGTTCCACGGCTGGAATGCATGCCATATCGCCGGCGGACACTACTGCACATGTGGGACATTTAAAGAGCTTGACAGGCATGTTCTCAACATTTTACAAAAAAACTCCAAAAATGTATTTTACTAGCTCCACTATAAAGTGGTTCAAGGTAGGTGCCAGCACTGGTCATACTTCCCTGCACACAATAGGCCCTTCATAAATTTCAGCTCCAGGCCCATGTAGACCTTAATCTGGCTGCTCTGTCCACACTGCTCATGGAGAGCAGCACTACAGACACACCACCTCAGTAGCCCATCTACTTATGGACCCTATACTGAAGGTACCTTTTACTATCGCTCTATTCAGCCCTCTCTCATCCGGTCTAGGCCAGTTCTCCCTCCTGCAATGCTTAGGTAACAGGGGTTGACACGGCTAGGTGCCCGGACAGCAGAAGTGCGGTGACTGTTTCATTTGGGGAGTGTCCTCAACTCTTTCATCCCCTGTTCGCTGACCCAGACAAGGGAAAGTAGAAGTGGAGAAACGCAAACTTTTCCCCAGAGCTTACTGTTTTCTATTATCTACCTCAGTTACTCGTATTACCCTGCTGCAGCTACAGATTTAAAAGGGTGTCTTTCTGTCAATTAGACTGTTTGCACATTATATTTAATGTTATAAGTGGAAATGTATGACCTCATTATCTGTGAAAGATTGCATGTGAGAGAATATTCCTGCTCCAATCATATGCTGACTAAGGTACCCATTGCAAATTGAACAGACAGCATACTGTATATAGCATGCTGAGCACAATCTTATGAAAAGCAATGACTAAACCTTGTTACATTGCAATATATAAATATGAAATATGATTGGTAATGTGAGCTCTAGGACCATAAGATCTAGGATTCCTAAACGATGCTCTTTCAAGTAGACATTTAAGAACACAATTGATATTAATTTACCTATTATTACTTTCCATATATGTTATCTAATGAATATGAGGTATATGGGTATGCTGAATAGCACAATATATGTCTGGATTACCTCACAAGCTCTGAGGATACTCTCCAGTATAACCACAGTGCCAATAGGGGCTCTAACTGAGAAATTGGGAGTAATTAGTATTTTTCTCACACTCAGGATTTAAGTACCTAGATTGTATTATGGATCAGTGACCTCATAAGTTCAGTGTATTTTGAGAAACACTAATATTTTTGCCGTACCTTATGCAATTTAGCGACTATAATGTGATTTAATATGGATTTATTTATTTTTAAATATGATTGAGTGTTCTTTAGCACTCATTTTATGAGAGGTATTTACTATTAATAAAAGCTAAGTTTTAGATTATTTTTTTCTCATTCTGTCGATAATATACAATTCACAAGAGTGCCCCAGAAAGCATCTTTTGACTTATTTTGTTTCTCTGAAAAATTGTTGCTAAATGAAACCGATTAAAACTGGATAAAAAAAAACAATAGAGACCTGAGCACAGAAGTCATGTCAGAACAGACAAGAGGGGACGTGCACATTCTCATGTATTTGTACAAGATCAGCTCTAAGCAAATCCTACCATTGTCTCTGTGCATCACCAACCTAATAATTTACCTTTTACAAACTACTGTTGGTTATTAGCTCACTTGTCACATTGTCGTTAAACAAGAGAAAAACAACAGAGGAAGTGGTGATGGATAGAGGAGTAATAGTATAGGGCAGTGTTGGCGAACCTGGCACTTCAGCTGTTGTGGGACTACATATCCCAGCATGCACTGCCAAAGTTTTGCTATTAAGGAATGCTAAAACTGTGGCAGTGCATTCTGGGATATGCAGTCCCACAGCAGCTGGAGTGCCAGGGTTCGCCAACACTGGTATAGGGGATCCTTTAGGTTCTTTTAACTAACAACACCTATTGGAAGACATTTTTATGAGCAGACATGCAGAGTTGCAATGGGGACTATTTGTGCCCCTAGCGTGGCGAATTTGTTTCTTGGTGAATGGGAAAAAAAAACATGTTTATGGTATTAAATGATTTTTGGATAAATTAATTCTGTACAAACGTTATATAGATGATTTGTTAATTGTCTGGGGTGGATCAGAATCAGAATACCTTGAGTTCGTACAGTCTTTAAATATGAATGAATTTAATTTGGGCTTTACTTCAGAGTTTCAATCAGAAAGAATATCCTTCTTGGATCTAGCATTGTGTGTGAGAAATTGCCATGGAGATAAATAAGAGATCAATACTTCAACCTATTTTAAAACTGTTGATAGTAACAATTATTTAGATTTTAGTAGTTGTCATTTTAATCAGTGGAAGAGAAATCTACCATTTTCTCTCAGTTAGGGAGATTGAGACGTAATTGTTCTACTTTAGAAATGTTTGAGGATGAATCGAAAGTTTGTCACAACAGTCATTGAGAAAGGTTATCCACTGAATTTAATCGATGCTGCAATATGTAGCATCGATTAAATTCAGTGGATAGATCTACACTATTACAGTACAAGTCCAAGAGAGAGAAAGGGGAGAATGAGTTAAAATTTAAATGCCCTTTTGTGACTGAATTCTCTAGCCAAAGCGATGATGTCAGAAGGATTTTAAATAGACATTGGCATTTGATTAAGATGGATCCTATTTTATCTTCTTTTGTTCCTGATAGAGCCGAACTTGTTTTTAGAAGAGCAAAAAATGTAAAGAATCAACTGTGTCCTAGTTTATTACCTGTGGTAAATAATCAGACAAAACCTTTGTCATTTCTGAATAAAGCTGAAGGACTTTATACATGTAATTCTTGCAAAATATGTCAATATGGCTTGAAAGGTTATAAGATGTTCATTGGGAATGATAACCCAAAAGAATACAAAGTTAAGGGTGTAATTAATTGCAATACCACGTATTATTATTATTATTATTATTATTATTATTATCCTTTATTTATATGGCGCCACAAGTGTTCCGCAGCGCCTTACATAGTACATAGAACATAGAACATAGAACTAATAGGTGAACAAGAAACAAGTAACATACAGTACATTACAGTACAGGACAAGGACACAACTTATATACATTGCTGAAATAGTGATTAAAGCACTCACAATAAGCTGCCGGGAATTGGCGGTCCTGTGTTAGGTGCCCTAATGGGGAGTAGAGAGTAGAAGAAAATGTAAAGAGAAGCACATGAAGGAAGAGGTCCCTGCTCGTGAGAGCTTGTCATCTACATGTTAATATGTGGCAAAAAGTATATTGGGAAGACTAAGCGTGCTTTATAAATCAGAATCCTGGAGCATACCAGGAATATAAAAAATCTGATTGACAATCATAACGTTCCATGCCATTTTAAAATGTGTCAAGCAAAGTAAAATACACAACCTGAGATTTTTGGGTTTAGAACATGTGAAATTAGATCCAAGAGGTGGTGACAGACTCAATCTATTATCTAAACAGGAAACATATTGGATTGTCACATTAAATACTTTGCACACCCTAGGTGTAAATACAGGGCCAGATTAAGGTGGGGGGTGACAGGGGCGGTCGTCCCTGGGCCCCCACACATAGATGGGCCCCCACACAGGTCCAGTGGCATATGTTCCAGGATGGTGGTCGGGCTCAGAAGCTGCGGCTGTTCTATTACATGCAGCACAGACTCAGAGCGGCTCCCGAGTCCCCTCATCAGCGTCATGAGACACATGTCCATTACACTGAGGAGGAAACCCAGGAGCAGCTCTGCCGCCAGGACACAAGGTAAGAGAGGTTCCGTATGGGGCTGGAGGGGGGTGCGTGACCGTCCAGTCACAGGCGACTTGTGGCTGCCGGGGATGGGTGTGGGGGGGGGTAGGGTAGGCACAGGCGCCGTGTGGCTTGGAGGGGGTCCCCACAATTTATTTGCGCCGGGGCCCCACAAGCCTTAATCCGGCCCTGTAAATGAAGGTTTCAAGATCACGCCATTTTTATTCTAAGGTATCTGGATTGTTATATTTTTTCATTTATGCTTGTCATCTTGAGTTTATATGTGTCTTACATCTGTTTATGTGCACTAGAAGATTGTTAGCATTTTTTTTTTTTAATTAAGTAATTATTGTTGCGTATGTATGCTATGTATATATGTTATGTTGCAAATGGTAATGTTTAACGATAGTGTTTTTATTATTCATTGGTGACTATTTATTATTATTTTTAAAAGACCTCTTGTAGTAACAGGAAGCAATTTATATGTATGTTCTAACTTTGCTCAATTGTTCCGATTTGGAGCGGTTGAGAATCAAAGCTAATGAATGGTATAACAAAGTAATTGGCTACACTCTGTTTATAAGGGGATTCCTAGTTACATTAGGCCAGCCCTCTGACGAAGTCCAAGTGATGAAACGCGTAGGGGCTGTGGCCTAGCATTACTACTATGTGATACGAGTTTTGCCTAGGAGATAACCTGCTTGTTTCCAGAGACTTGTTTCCTTTTAAGCTGTGTATACCTGTGGTGGTCTGACCGCTTCCGTTGGTACGTTATTTATGACATATGGTTCATGCACTACATGTTTTTAATAAATGTTCTAGATAATGCACTAATGGGCGCTCCCTTTGTTTACCTTCTAGAATATATATATATATATATATATATATATATATAGATAGATAAAATTTATATATATATCATATGGTCGCAAGCCCCGGAACTCCAAATCCAATAGGTGATACCTCGCTCTGGTGCCCTCCTAGAGGGTCGGCGCCTTCATAATGTAACAATATGCAGATAGAGGCGGCTCTCAGAGACTTTCAATCAAATAGTGAACCCTATACCAGGGTGATTTATTGGTCAACGTTTCGGAGTTCGAATCCCCTTCCTCAGGACAACAACAATGACAAAGCATGTGCAAAAACAGTGTTAAATAGACAACTCAAATATCGCTTACCCATATCGCCCAATGAAAATTACTGCAACCAGGTCCCGTCGGCTGTCATTTGTCCTCCAGCTGCGGCATCTCCGTCGCGCTGGAAGTGATGTCATCGGACATAGTCCTGGGGCCATGGCAACTGAAAACAAAAGAAACTACATTAGAAATCATTGTGTAAAGAAAGCAAGATGCCAACTGGCGATATAAAGTGCAGCCATGCAGTGCTACACAAATCACCTCAGGTACATATTAACTCGTCCTATCCATTCTTAATACTGTCTCTTTTGTCAAAGTGAGCTCCTTTTGTTTATAACCTCGTTCTCTAAATTTGTATATAATTTTATCCAATTCTTCAGATAAACATTCAGGATTACTAGTGATTTGTGCAACTCTCAACATCTGAGAGAAAAGTAACCCACTTTTTAGGGGTGGCGGATGGTGACTGTTAGCTTTTAATAACGTATTTCTGTCCGTCGGTTTACAGAACACTGAAGTAGATATTCTCTTATCCTGCAATGTAATTGCTACATCCAGGAAATCTATTTGATGATTACTACATCTGAATGTAAATTTAATGGGCAAATTTGAATCATTAATTTTTGTCATAACATCTCTAAATAAAGAATCACCTCCATTCCACAAGATAAATAAATCATCTATGTACCTTGTGTACAAAATAATATGTTGTCTGATATATTGATCAAAGAAAAATGCTTTTTCTTGAGAGAACATGAAGATGTTCGCATATGACGGAGAGACTGCCGATCCCATTTCACACCCGGCTTTCTAGATATAGTACTCACCATCAAAAATAAAGAAATTCCGTGTCAGGATCAATTCAAGTAGCTGTAAAAACAGGCCGTGGTCAAAGCAAAAATTATCACCCAATTGTTCCAAAAAACTCTGAGTGGCCAACAATCCCAAATTATGTGGAATACACGTGTATAAATCTTTTACGTCCAAAGCACACATAATAGTATCATCTGTTATGTTACTGATGCTAGACAACAATTGTAAAAAAGTGGTAGTATCTTTAAGATACGTAGACTGTTTGCAAACATGTGGCTGAATTAAAAAGTCCAAAAATTGCGATATGGGCTGATATAATGAGCCTCTTGCAGAAATTATCGGCCGACCCGGGGGGGTTATTAATGTCCTTGTGTACTTTAGGTATTGTGTACATCACAGGGATAATTGGATATGCCTGTTTCAATGCATCAGCTGTTTTCTGATCCAGCAACTGATTATTCAGTGCCTCCTGTAACACCCTAGTCAATTCGGCTTGAAATTTCAAACTTGGATTTGATGTAAGTTTTTCATATACTGTATCATCACTTACCACTTCTCTCCTATAATTACTGATGTCCTGTAGTACAATACCACCGCCTTTATCCGCAGGCCGTATAATAATACTCTTATGCTTACCCAAACTAGTCAATGCCCGATATTCAGATCTTGACAAATTATGATGAACCTCAGAAGAGCTTTGAGAATATCTGGTCATGGAATCATCCAATAGCCTGGTATAGGTACGTATCGAAGCGTTAGAAGACGGGGGATCGAATTTAGAAGTACTACGTGATATGTGAAACGGCGTAAAAGGATGTTGTAAAATAGCTGGAGGGCAATGTTGGAAATGTTCCCTTAACCAAAGCTTTCTACTCATCTTGTGAAGATCAATTTGCCACTGAAAGGTGTTATGTTTATTGGTCGGTATAAATGTTAGACCTTTATTTAACACTTGTTCCTCATATTTAGACAGAACTCTTGATGACAAATTCTAAATCAATTTTTCTTCTTGTTTGTGGCTCTTGAAGTTCCTTTCTGTTTGACGGCCATGTCTGGTTCTTTTGTTTTTATTTCTCCAGCGCGGCGCGTTGTGGTCCCCAAAGGGGGACGACTAAAGGTAGTGTTATCATCAGATTCGTTAAACACAAAATCACTATCACTTTGTGATGAAGTATGTTGTGGTCTAGAATATTCTCCGCCAAACTTACGATGTTGCTTATTATAGAACTTTCTGGGACGTCTTTGTGGTTCGGTCCCTGATAGCCAACGATAGACTCTATTGTCGTCATAGTCCTGTTGGACTGTTTGCATCTTCGATTTTTTAAAACGAAGGAGTTCTTTTTTGTAAGTGTCACATTGAGATTTCAATTTATTCAACCATCTATCATAATTGGGATCAGTAAGTGTAGTAGCATAAGAAACTTTACACGATTCAATTTTTGTCCTTGTAACTTGTAGTTCACGACCTGCCTCCTCAATTACCAACATCAAATCTAGACTACATGTATTCAGAACCGCTACCCACCTGCGGCAAAACTCATGGTTCATTCTGCCAATGGTGGGTGTGTTTCTGACTCTGAAACCTCTCGGTATGATTTTTTGTCTAAAATAATCAGATAATGATGTTCCGTGAAGTAAGTAATCAATCTCACGTTTATGAAGTTTCAAAAGAGTATGATATATATCCTCATAATTTAATTCATCCTGTTCTATAGAGGGTAGAGGGTTCACTATTTGATTGAAAGTATCTCTCTCGCTCTCTCTCTCTATATATATATATATATAAAATATGCCTATGCAAAAGAGCTAATACCAGTCCCCATGCTGCTTAGGTTAAGTCCGTCGAGAATCAAGTAGCCGATGGAGTCAAGCCAGCACCGAGAGGCAAGAGAGTATCCAGCACATGGTGAGCTGAGGAGTGGTGCTGACCCACAGAAAAGACACCCAAGCAGAGATGCTGTGACAGGCAGACGTATAATAAGGAAAGTGTGGGGCATGGAGGGACACTGTGAGGGCAAGGAGGGACACTGTGAGGGCATGGAGGGACACTGTGAGGGCATGGAGGGACACTGTGAGGTCAAGGAGGGACACTGTGAGGGCAAGGAGGGACACTGTGAGGGCATGGAGGGACACTGTGAGGGCAAGGAGGGACACTGTGAGGGCATGGAGGGACACTGTGGCTCAGAGGTTCCACAGAGAATCCACATTTAGGTAAGGCAGACTCTCAAGCGGCTAGCCTGTACCTGCCAGGGACCCTGGGATGGGGGGGCCTCTAAAAAAATATGAATGTACCGGGCCCCATGATTTTTGTTGCTGGCCCTGCATGTGACAGCCTATCCTGGCCACTGTTCTTATGTCCACAGCCATCATCATTAATATCTGAACCTGCATGAGCCCTATGCTGAGTGCAAATGATCTGCCTGAAACAGATGTACTATCTCTGTCAGTGGCCAAGAAACCATGACTCGCCCATGACATGGATCACGTACGTGCGATCATATGGTCACCACCCAGCTATCAAGCAGAGATGCCCATTTCTCGGATAGTGTGGTGCACTGACAGATGGATCAGTCTACAAATAATATCACACACACATACATACAGGGGAGATGTACTAAGCCTTGGAGAAAGTATTAACCAATCAGCTCCTGTCATTTTTCAAACACAGCCTGTAAAATGACAGGTAGGAGCTGATTGGTTTGTACTTTCTCTCTCGAAGGTTTAGTACATATCCCTCACAAACTGTCCCTTTGTAGGTAACAAAAGTTGGTCATTCTCTTTGGTGATGATACGGATATTGATGCCACACTAATATTATTTCTTTAGTGGAGACTCCACATACACGTGGTGACCCAAAATGAAATAAAAAACAGCCAATAGCGTAACCCTAAAAATAGCAGTGCTAATATTTAATTTCCATAATGTTAAGGTGTCAAAATCCTACCAGATGATGAGTGTACACATACTAGTAGACTAATGAGCATGTCACGGTTGAGTCTGAAGACACATCACGATATTCTCAGGCAAAAGGATATAAATTCCCAGTAGAGTAAATCTGATATTTATTTATTTTATTAGTAAAATGACATTGGTCAGGGCCGCAACTGGAGGGGGAGTTGGAGGTGCACGTGCACCGCTGAGCGGGTCAGTGGCCTCCAGCCCGGCGCAGCAGGGAGACTACAAGCCGTACGCCCGCAAAGATTTTTTTTATTAAATATCTTTTTATTGAAGCATGACATATTGTTATAAATATAAGAGCATGTACATGTCAAAAATTAGACAGAAATACAGAGAATAATAACTCTACTGCAATTCAAAAATATAATTGCAAGAGGGACTGTAAGATCGTTTTCTAAAGGTTACATTATTTGTAGATGTAACATGTGTCAAGTCAATGCCAAATCATTATTTGCTGATATTAGTTTAAACTTCAAAATCTGTTAATTAACTTCCTCTTCACAGTAACAATGCTTCCCTGCTTAATTGTCTGATGGATGGGACCCAAACGTTGTTCTTGCACATAGTCTCTGTGCTGACTACATGCATGCTGAAATAGTATCAGCTCATTGTTCACCTGCTGTGTTTTAGAGGGTCAGAAGCGAAACCAAATTCCAGTTCCTCAAGCTTAGTAATGTAATAGTTTAGTCATACAGAGATCTGTAGACTATAAAACAATAGATATGTTAACAAGACACTTCAATTAACACTGCAGGACAACAGTTTATAATATGGTCAGAGGTTTTGGTTTAGTACAGTAAAAGTACATACACATGTCACGCCATTACACCGGTCATACAAAATGTAATTGTAAGCTTAGAACTATTTCGCTGTGAAGTATGTTAGACATATAGTGCAAAAATACAAACAAAAACCACCGGGTGGAAATGAAGTTCTGCAAGTCAAAGCATACTTTTAGCGGGATGTAGTTACGATCCCAGTGTTTGGGATGCTGGTGCTCAGAATACCGGCGCCGAAGTCCCTTCAGAGCATTCGGAATCCTGGTGCCAGAATCCCGACAGCAATCAGAATCCTGGTGCCGGTATCCCGTCCTCTGGCATTCTGATGGTAAGTTTTAGAGTTATTGGAAGGATTAGGGTTAGGTCCTAGGTGAAGGGTTAGGGTCACGCTGCGGGGGGAGTGTTAGGGATAAGGGGGAGCAGGATTCTGACTATCGGGATGTCGCTGTCAGTATTCTGACTGTCAGTATCCCGTACCCAACCCCTTTTAGCACCTCTTTAGTACTGTTAACAAAAATAAGAAAAACCTGTAACAAAGGGGTCTATTTACTAAGCAGTGATAAGAGACAGATTGATAAGTGATAAGGTGCCAGCCAATCAGCTCCCAAGTGTCATTTTTCAAGCACAGCCTGTGAGATAACAGTTGGGAGCTGATTGGCTGGCACCTTATCACTTTTCACTCTTTCTCCTAACACTGCTTAGTAAATAGACCCCAAAGTATCCTTATCAATATTTTTCAAACCATTTACAGTATCAGTGACAGCTATTATACCATATATGAGTGATGTGGTATACAGCTGTATACTGATATGGTTTATTTTATTTAATATTATTTTATTGATCACTATTTATGTTGCGTGAGCATATTCCATTGAGATTTACAATTGGGAACTAAACCGTAATAAAACTCAACTGGGTAATAATAACAGACAGAAAAATAGATATGAGGGCCCTGCATGCAAGTTTATAATCTATACTATAGGAAAGGATTTGGGGATTATTGGCCATTTGTAGCTAATTTACATATTCTATGTTTTACTTATACCTTACTATGATATGAGCAGGTCATCTACTGACCACTATACTATTATTAAATATATTTTACTTGTATATGTTAATGGTTTATTCACCTGAAATATTGGTGAGATTTATAATTCATGTTACACATTGTCCCTATATCAGTGCCCGTTTTGGTTCCATAAACTCCACCCCAGAGCCTCGACACATTGAGGAAGATAATAACGTAAAACAGTAACAATTAATTTAACCTGACCCAAAATTTAATACACCTCTTCGATAAACCACTCAACCCAATGGGGCAGTAGGGCCTTCTTGGGGATACACTGCTATCTTATATATAAATTCATTGGTTGGTCTATTTGTTTGTCTTTCTGTCCAGTTATGCATCTGGACACCCCATGCACCGATTGGGATGAAACCAATGCGAGGTGGTCCAGTTGGATCCTGGCCAGGTTTTAGGGGGGGTTAGGGTCCCGGTTGGACCTCCCTTTGGTGTATGCTGAACAGAATTTTGACCCGGGGAGCCTGTTCTGAGTCTTTCACTGGATGGATTTGGATGAAAACTTCACAGTAACATTGGATCCCAGAAGACATATTAAGGGGGTTGAGGTCCTGCTTGGACCTCCAGTTGGTGTATGCTGGGCAGAACTTTGACCCAGGGAGCCTATTCTGAGCTTTCCATTGGATGGATTTGGATGAAAGCTTGACAGAGGGGTGGCAATTGATCTGGGATGCCTAATGGAGTGATTCGGGTCCTGGGCAGATCTCACGAAAGAGTGCGCCGGGCAGCACTTTGACCCAGGGAGCCTATTCTGGCCCTTCGATTGGATGGATTTGGACAACATCACATCATTTGGGGGTGAGGTCCCGGTCAAATCTTCCTTTGGTGTACGCTGCGCAGAACTTTGACCCAGGTACACTGGGCAGAACTTTGACCCGGGGAGCCTGTTCTGGGCCTTTCATTGGATGGATTTGGACGACTTCACATAATAAAACTTAATTACTTGAAGATTTAAACCCGGACAATGCTGAGTACTTCAGCTAGTATGTTGATACTATGATACAAACGATGTCCCTTTCTATGTTGAATTTATTTATAAAATGGACACTATATTTCTGGTTTACCTGTGAAAGGATAGAGATTGTAAACAAAATATATTATTACAATCTTTATTCTGCGATAACATGTTTTCTGCTCCCGATTACTGTGTGGAATATTTCCTGGATACCATGCATCTCCATTGCAGCAGCACCTTTGTGCATATACACACTGTGGAACATATGCGCCATAGGAATTTTTGTGCACCCGCAGTGAACATCAGCTTTGCATGTAACTCTGAATCCATCCCATACTGTAGATTGTGCATTTTTCCTCAATTGTGTTACTTTTTCTCAATTTTGCATCTTGGTTCACTCATAGGGGTATATTTACTAACATACGGGTTTACAAAAGTGGAAATGTTGCCCATAGCAACCAATCAGATTCTAGCTATTATCTTCTAGAAGGTGCTGGAGAAATAAGTAGAATCTGAGTGGTTGCTATGGGCAACATCTCCATTTTTGTAAACCCGCTCTTTAGGAAATATACTCCATAGTGCTCTAGGTACTCAGGATTAGTGTTTGGGCACATAAAAGTAGCAAAGTCAGTAGAGCAGACTATATATGGACACAGCTGGACTGCATGGATTGTGATATACAGTATATTAATCTGAATTACATTAAATGAAGAGTCCTTCATTCTAATTTATCTCTTTATTAAAGTACCAATTTGGCACAGCCATTAAATGCTGCACAGCAGGGATAGACTTCAGGGTTATATTACAGAACTTCGGCATTCAGCATCAGGGAACTTGAATAACATACAGTAGGAGCAGTGGCGGAACTGCCAGAGACAATGGTGGCAGTCGTCGCCGGGCACCAGCCTTGCAGGGGGCACCTCTCCTCCATTGTCCCAGACAACTTTCTCTGTCCCCTCCCGTTAGTAAATACCCTCAGCGCCAGGGTCGGACTAGCCCTCCAACCACAGTGCAGCTGCTTGCCGACTGTGTGCAACAGCAGCACCAAGGAAAGAGACAAGCTCAGCAGGGTACTCAAGGCTCATTGCAGCCACAGACAGGAACACCCCCTCTTACGCTACTCACATGCAGGGGCGGAGCCAATATGATTAGCTCCGCTCCTTTCCCATTTCCCCCACGAATCATGGGACCATTCTACACATGACCTGTCAGCAACCTTATTGTGGTATTTGGTATGTAATGTACAGTATGTGTGATTGTGTATGTATGTATGTGTGTGTTTCATTATTTCTTTTCTAACTGGGTTATGTGTCTATGATGGTGGAGTGATGTATTAATGTTGTGTGTGTGGAGGAGGTATATTAATAATGTGTCACTGTGTGGTGTATTCTTTTTATTTGTGTTAAATGTGGGTCACTGCTGGGCACTGACACTTTTCATTACATCTCGGGCACTCCAACACTCTGCTTTACATGAAAGACACCACAACACTGCATTATCTGGTGGGCATTGCAACACTCTGCAGTATATGGTGGGCACTGTGACACTCTGTATTATATGGTGAGCACTACGACCCTCTGCATTACATGGCGGGCACTCTGATACTCTGCCTTACATGGCGGGTACTGCAACACTTTCTACATTACATGGTGGGCACTGCGACACTCTGCATTATATGGCGGGCTTTGTAATGCTCTCTACAGTACATGGCGGTCACTGTGACACACTGCATTATATGGTGGCACTGTAACGCTCTCTACATGACATGGCGGGCACTGTAACACTGCATTATTTTGGGGTAACTGATACTCCCTTCATTACATGGTGGGCACTGCGACACTCTGCATTATATTGGGGTCACTGCAATACTCCCTTTATTACATGGAAGGCACTGCAACACTGCATTACATGGCAGGCACTGCAACACTGCATTATATGGCAGGCTTTGCAACAGTCTGCATTACATGGCAGGCACTGCAACCCTCTGCATTATCTGGCGGGCACTGCAACACACTGCATTATATGGGGGGCACTGCAACACTCTGCATTATATGGGGGGCACTGCAACTCTGCATTATATGGGGGGCACTGCAACTCTGCATATGGCGGGCACTGCAACACTCGGCATTATCCAGTGGGCACTGCAACCCTCTGCATTATGTGATGGGTATTGTAACACTGTATACATTACATGGCGGGTACTGTGACACACTGCATTATATGTCGGGCACTGCAACACTCTGCATTATCCGGCGGGCACTGCAACACTCTGCATTATAAGGCGGGCACTGCAACACTTTGCATTATATGGTGGGCACTGCAACACTCTCTGCTTTATGGTGGGAACTGATGGTCTCTGTATTATATGGTGGGCACTGAAATGCTCTCTGTATATGGTGAGTACTGATGCTCTCTGCATTATATGGTGGTCACGGATGCTTTCTGCAATATATAGCAGTCACTGTGATGTCCTCTACATTATATTGTGGTCACTATAATGCATCTAGCGATCACAAAAATACTTTCAGTGGTCTAAGGCAGTCACTAAATTGCTATCAGTAGTATATGTTTTTAATTAAAAATGCTCTCCATATTGTCTGGCAGTCACAAAAATGTTTTCAGTGGTCTATGGCAGTCACTAAATTGGTATCAGTATTGTATGGTACTCCTTAAAAATGGTCTGAGTATAGTCTAGCATCACTAAAATGCTCTCCATATTGTCTGGCATTCACAAAGATTGCAAAGGGAATGAGCGATTTTTATACTACTGCACATGTGTAATTTTCTGCTTCAGATTAGTAGTCCAAAATCGCATGGATCTGCATCAATGGTTGAAGTGAGCTATTGCAGGAAATGGGCTGTAACTGGATGGGGAGTACTGAGTCTATTAATACAACTCATTTTCATAGGGATGTCAGGGGCGCGTAAGAGTCAGCATGGGACAAGGGAGGGAGGGGGGGCGCCAGCATCTGTCTTGCCTCCGGGCAACTGGGATGAAGTAACGCCACTGCACAGGAGAAACATTTACCACATTCTTTCAGTGGCGCTAAGGGACCAGTTACCTGTAGTTGTTTAAACTGCTACCTAATGGGGTATTGTAGCTTCCATTGAACCAACCAGACAGGCAGATTAACACATAAATAAAACAAGGAGTGCTATAGCAACTTGCACAAAAATAATGTATGATGTGTGACTATTAAATAACAAGACTGTACTTTTAAAAATAAACCATACAGCATGAGTTAAAAGGGAGTGAGGGAACATTGACCTTGGACTATCCCAAAATGGTTTTGTAAGTGTCACCACTCTCGCACAAATAGTCACACAGCATCCCTGCTTGCAAATTTACTAAAGGCAAAGTCGGGTGAGTTAGGGAGAGATTTTTCTCATCTCCCTCGTAAAACTCGGGTGAGATAGCAATCTCGAATCAAATCACCATCGGGCCAAATCGGAAGTACTTTTCACCTAAAACATACATCTCTCAAATTTACCAAACATTGGGATGACAAGCTCTGGTGAGATAGGAGCAAACTCTCTTGCAACATCACTTTTCAAACTATCAACCCCCTGAGCTAAAAGATGGTCAGAAACATGCACAAATCATTGTGATTTCTGTATGTTTCTTTCTGTAACTGTAAAAAATAGGGATAAATTGAGAAAAAAAAAATGACGTGAGGTCCCCCCCAAAAACACTAACCAGCCTCGGGCTTGCCAGCCTGTCCAGGTTCTTAAGTTGCGGGCCGCAGGGCCAATCAGCGGCGGCTAACATTAGCGGCCGCTCATTGGCTGGGACCCACGTGGGCTTAGCCAATGAGCAGCTCCTCCATGTGGGTACCAGCCAATGAGCGGCTGCTAATGTTAGCCGCCGATGATTGGCCGGCGGCCCGCGACTGAAGTCTGCTCGTTCCCACGAGTTGACAGTAGCGCCTTGTAACAGCATGCAGTAACATGCTGTTACATTGTATCAGGGGACCATCTTGGATTTCTGCGGAAAACATCGTGGGACAGAAAGGTGAGTATTGGATCTTTTTTACAGGTAATTCCAATAGGATACTTTACGTTGACAAGTGGACGTGAACATCTGGAAACAGGTGAGTATGTATGAATGTAATAAAGCTTTATATTACAGGTGTGTTGTGTGTTTTTTTAAACATTTCTTTACAGGTGAAGTACAGGTACCAGTGGGCCCTTAATGCCCCACATGCTGGTACTTGTGGTTCTCCAAGTACCAGCATGTGGGGGAGGCTTGCTGGGACCTGTAGTTCCACTGTAAAGACAATGATGATACATATATTTTTTACACTTCACCTAACACAATCAACCCGCCACCCACCACCAAGGGGTGGTGGGGATAGCCCTGGGCTACCAGCCTAGGCCAGAGGTGCCCTGGAGAGGGTGACCCCTTTATTTGGAGGGGGTCACCAACTCCCCAGGGATCCCTGGCCTGGGCTGACTAACGGTCAGGGCTGATGCTGCTGGGGCTAGGGGGCCCGGTGAAAGGGAACTCACGTCATTTTTTTTTCTCCGTATATTTAAAACCAGCTCTGTCCCTGCTGCCTTGTGCTGGTTCTTACATTACAGGGAATCCCTACACATTTTTTCCCTGTAATGTTAAGAACCTGGACAGGCTGGCAAGCCTGGGGCTGGTTAGTGTTTTGGGGGGAGGAAATCACATAATTAAAAAAAAAAAAAAATTTTTCAAATTTTTACAAAGGGTTAACACACAAGCAGCAAGCACATATCTCACTGATATGTGCTGGCTGCTAGCTCGGGAGAGATTTGCAGAGAGAAAACACTTCAATTTCGGGTGACTAATCTCCTGCAAAATGAGTTACTCGGGAGAGATATCTCGTTCTGCTTCACCATTGGCAAACTTGTTTAGCTTCAAATCGCCTGCTGGTAAATTTGGTAAAATAAAAGGGATTAAATCAACCGAATTTGGGCGAATTCCAGCGAGATAAATCACTTTGAAAATCGGGACCATCTCGAATCTTAGTAAATTTACCCCTTAGAACCTCATTTATGAAAACGTTTTTTCATATGCAACTAGTGGTTTCAAACAGATGACAGTTGAGAGCGAATTGGCTGGAGCACCATTATCATACGCAACAAATGTTATCACTTCTTGCATACGATAAAACTCATTACTAAATAAGACTCTTATACTGTAGCTCCACTGCCTGAAGGTGAGCCAGTGCTGCCTGTCATAAAGGGCTAGACTGGAACTGGATTTATTGACCATCTCCTTCATAACTCCTGAGTCCTCATTTTTTATATACAACCCCCCCTCCTTGCCTGCAGTCTGCATGGCCAGTGTCTGTGCACTAAGCCAGTGCAGGCTGTCATTGCACAATAGCCAGCTGCCCCCACAGTACTGTGGGTTATATTTACTAAGCAGTGTTAGGAGACAGAGTGAAAAGTGATAAGACAGTGATAAGGTGACAGCCAATCAGCTCCCAACTGTCATCTCACAGGCTGTTTGAAAAATGACAGTTGGCTGGCACCTTCTTACTTCCTTATCACTTTTCACTGTCTCCTAACACTGCTTAGTAAATAGACCACTGTGTGTGTTAGCTAGTTATGGACATTGGACACTCATCACATCTGATCCATTTGATTGTAGAACCATCATGGTTTGCACATGCAAAAGAGAGACCCGTAGCCATGCTGTGGCCAGTCACATTTTTAACAGCTGTAGTCAGCTGTATTTTAGCATTGGAAAAACATTGCTTCAATACCATTCAATGGCAGCAAACATCAGAAAGCCATCATCGAATGGGAAAAACATTACCATCGGAAATTAACCAGACAATTGAGAACCTTTGACTATCAATGTCCGTTGCTCCCAGGAGACTCCCGGACATATCTGGATGGTAGACAACTACGATTGATACTCTATTGGTTATATGTACTGATCACTGTTGAAATCACTATGCTATGACACAAATCGCAGTCTACTCAGTTCCTCTATGTCTAGCTGTACTTTTAATTTGTAGGAAAAATTATTAATTCCTTGAAAAAAAAAAAATCAAATGTTGCCAACTATGCCCAAGGTGTCAGTGAGATAAATATGACAGATATATGACTATTGTGTCACTGCCGCGTTGAGTGTTAGGCTTGGTTAATTTATTTGTGGGATAATTACTATGCAGTTGCTACATCTAACTTTCTACTTTCTGTCTAATAACCATCCACTATCTTTGTTATATTACACATACTACACATAACAACTACAGTATAGCTATATGTCTAGTATTTCTGCAACTGACATTCCCATCACCTCTTCCATTCTGTATGTATTATGCGGAATCGGAAAGATTTACCGTCGGCCGTTCAAATCCCAACAGCGGAAGCCCGGCTGGGATGAAAATCCCAAAGCTACAAAAGGTAAGTATCGCTAACCTTTTTTTTTACCCCCTAACCATCCCTTAGGGGTGCCTAACCCTAACCTCCCCCCTCAAGTGCATAAACCTAACCTCCCGTTCCCCGCAGCCTAACCCTAAGTCTCCCAGGGGGGTGCCTAACCCTAACCCCCCCCCGGGAGCCCCTAACCTAACCCTCCACCCCCAGCGGCTGTCCGCGCACGGCTTACCTTCAATCGGTAAGCCGAGTGTCGGGCTCCCGGCGTAGGTCTGATGACAGGCGTCGGGATTTCGACGCCTGTTATTAGTACCTTGCCGGGATTAGACAGTCGGGAAGCCGGCGGTTGGGGTTTCGTCCGTCGGCTTCCCGACTGCTTCCCATATTATGTCTGCAGCAGGAAATTGTACAGGCAGCTCAGCCTGGGTTCCTCAGACAATCACTGTATGACTGTTTACTGTCTGATCTGTTTAACATTTGCAAACTGAGAGAAGAGTCACAGCAGATAGAGGGGTCTATTTACTAAGCAGTGTTAGGAGACAGAGTGAAAAGTGACAAGAAAGTGATAAGGTGCCAGCCAATCACCTCCCAACTGTCATCTCACAGGCTGTGTTTGAAAAATGACAGTTGGGAGCTGATTGGCTGGCACCTTATCACTTTCTTGTCACTTTCACTCTGTCTCCTAACACTGCTTAGTAAATAGACCCCTTTATCTCCTAACACAGCTTAGTAAATAGACCCCATAGAGCATTACCGTAGCCCGGGAACTGGGGCTCACTGTGAGCTTTTCCCCTGTGCCTCCCTTTAATCCAGCTATGGTGGGCCCTAAGGTAGGTGTTGGGTCCCTCAGGTACTGGGGCCTAGCAGGGATAACCCTGGTTCTCCCCATAGCCAGTATGACCATGCCTCTGTGTGGTGGTATCAAGTTTTTACCATCACTAGGCAAAGTGAAGTCCCAAATGTTAGTTTGTTGTCTACCCTTGCTGTAGATAACAAGTGATAAGTGAGACACTGATTTAGCTAAAAACAACAGTGTTCCCAAACCACTTCATTACTGTATGTTGATATGTCCTATTGGTGTGAAACCTAGGAGCAATAATAGGCCTCAGTGTAATTGTGAAATGGAGTTTAGGCCACACAGTGATCCTTAACCAGGTAACTGGATTTATAAAGGAATAGCATGTAGGAGTTAACACACAGTGGTATCATATAGCAACACATTAGTGGTGCCGTGTCAGCCTGGAGCAAGTAAAGGGTTGCTGGGCATTGTGGTGCACCTGGTGCAGGATGCACCCTCGAGCTCTGTACCCACTGTGGGGCCAGCGTTATGCAAGTGGAACTAATCAGTGGTGGCACAGCTTAGATTGGCAGCCCTTGTGGTTGTAGCAGAGTCCGGTGCTAGTGGACTGCATCCATGCACCGATGACATCAGAGGAGAAGAGCGAGCAGCAGTGACTCACATCCAGCAGGACGGACATGCTGTAAGAGCCGCCATGGGTCCTAGTGCCCGCCTGCTCATGCAAATAAGAGTGAGGCATCACAGAGGGGATGGGTACTGGTTGCCGGCGTTTGGCATCCCAGTGGTCAGAATCCAGACGCCGGCATCCTTATCAGGTTACAATCCCGATGCATAGAGGTAAGTAAGCCTAATATTAATCCCTGTATTATTTCAGAATATTAAAGTTAATGCATTGAAAAATGTTAGCACAAATGTAGAATATAAAAATGTTATTGAAGTGTACACGTTATACAGTGCTAACTCTATTTACTAAGATATAAAATATATTACAATTCATAGAGAGCGAGATATTAATACTCATATAATCTATTTTCAGAAATAAATGTGATTGTATTGATTATATAGACAGTATATTGTTTTATTCTAACCAGATTTTTTTTTTTTTAATTAGAACTATAAAATAAAACATATTTGCCATATAGAAATGGAATTCATATGTGAATTTGATCCAGTTATGATTACAATTAGTCATTTCTCCCACTGCAGGAATCTCTCGTTGGTTTTTCTTACTGTCCTCATGGGATCATGTACTTTTTTACTGTAGTGATAGACAAATAAATGAGAGTTATAGCAAAATGATTACACAAATACTGTGTACATCTGTAACAGCAAAGCAGTAACCTTTCATACCACTCTAAATAAATGATATCACTCTATGGGTGAGATATACTAAGCCTTGGAGAAAGAGAAGGTGGACGGAGATAAAGTACCAACTAATCAGCTCCTATCTGTCATTTTTCTAACACAGCCTATAACATGGCAGTTAGGAGCTGATTGGTTGGTACTTTCTCTGTCCACTGAATCTTCGCTCCAAAGCTTAGTACATATGCCCCAGAGTGGGGAAAGATAAAGTACCCACCAATCAGTTCCTAGCTGTCATGTTACAGGCTGTGTTTGAAATCTTACAATTAGGAGCTGATCAGTTGGTACTTTGGGATCTATGTACTAAGACTTGGATGGAGATAAAGTGTCACAGGCTGTGTTTGAAAAATTACAGTTAGGAGCTGGTTGGCTGGTACTTCATCTCTGTTCACTTTCTTTCTTTCCGTCCAAGGCGTAGGTAATAGACCCCTTTATCTCTATTCACTTTATCTTTCTCCAAGGCTTAGCACAACTATCTACCCCCCACCAGTCTGTAACAGCAAACCAGTAACCTTCAATACTAGTCTAAATAAGTCATATCACTCTATGGGGGAGATGTACTAAGCTTAGGAGAGAGTTAAAGCAGTTATTAGCTGATCGGTTGGTACTTTATCTCTCTCCAAAGCTTAGTACATCTCCCCTTATGTGACATTTAAGTATCATACTTGCTGACCTTGATGGTGGGAGGTGATGAGGGGGGCTGGATGATTCGCATTAGGCCACGTCCCCTCATGGTAAAATGATGCGTTTTACCCACTTCCAGTGGTGCGGGGGCTACACAAAAAATCGGGAGCCTCCCGCAGGTCCCAGGAGAGTAGGCAAGTCTGATGTATCAGCAGCTAACAAAGAGCCTGATTTAGAGCTGAATGCTAATGCCACTGCAGCCGCGTCTTTCTATGGCACCGCTGTGCAACAATATGCAAATATCACAGGTGCCGGGATTGTCCCACAAAGATGCAGCATCGGTCATATGGCTACTGAGAATGGGACATGCCCCGAAAACGGTCACAACACCTCCCTGTTACCTTCTCCAAACAGTTTGTGACTGCCAATCACACTGCGAGTAAAAAGTCGCTATGATCGGTCGATGGTAATGTACCTTGACGCATGCGCTATGGGACTTAAGCCGCATACACACTTGCCGATGCCGACCAGCGACGGACGACGGCGGGGGGGGGGAGGGGGAAGCAGGGCCATGCTGCATTCAGCAGCATGGCATCGCTCACGATATCCCCAGATTGGACAACTTGTACAGCCGACTGGTGATATTGTAAATGACCAGCGGGAGCGCGCATCGCTGGTCGTTTTTAGCATACACACTTGCCGATATTGTGAACCATATCGTTTAATATATCGGCAAGTGTTTACTAGGCTTTAGACGCATGCACAGTTTTTTGAAAATCGGTCAATTGTGTAATCATCGGCATTGCGTACATGTCTGAATCAGGCCCAATGGAATGATATATCCATTATAATACATGTACTGTATGAAACTGTTATAAATAGATTGTACTGTAATAGTCACTGGAGCTTGAATAGGTCTTAGCTGAGAGTGCTCTGATGTCTGTTAAATCACTGTAGATAATACAAAATAAAGGCAGTGATGACCAGTTATCCTTCGGTGCATTGTGTCATTTTGCACTGCATAGAAAGCTAATGCACACACACATATACACTATGCAGCTGGCACAATGCAAGCCTTATGGCTGGAGAGCTGGAGCATTTTCTGCCAATTTTGTTACCAACCCTCTATCAGCCCCAAAGTCTCTACAGTAAAGGCACCCATACACGGGCGATTTTTTACACGATATGGCTGTTTTCCACTGATCGTAACGACCAACCGTGTGAAAATTAGAGTTTTCATACAGGTTTACCATGCAATGCGCGTCCCCGGCATCGTGTATCGACATCGTAGATCAGATGGCTTTGCAGTAGGATTTCGACTGAACAGTACGATGTGACACATCTTAATACATCGGATCGTATGGTAGTTTGTACAATCGTACCTTTTCTACACTCAAATCGTACAGAACGTCAAGGGAATCGTATGCAAGATCGGATCGGATACAAATTGCCCCGTGTATGGGGGCCATTAAAGGTACCATAGGATAAAGCAAAGAATTCTTGTTATTCTGTGACATATATCTAACTAGTGTAGCTGGTAATTGCATATTCTAATTAACTGCTGAAAATACTCTTTGGGTTGGGTAAGGGGATTCTGGCCACGGGATCCCGGTGGTCAGAATCCCGACATTGGCATACCGACAGGGTTAGGATACAGAGAACTGTCTGTAAGTATCCTAAACCTACCACTAACCGTCCCTCTCTAGTGCCTAACCCTAAACCTACCCCGTAGTGCCCAACCCTAATACTCCCCCTAGCCCCACTACTTACTGTCGGGATGCCAGCGCCGGGATTCTGACTGGTGTTGAGATTCCGGCACCGGTATCCCTACAGCAGGGATATCAACTAACTCCCCTCTCCAATGCCGTGCCATATAATGCAAGATACAATGCTTCATCTGTAGAATATTAAGACAGTGGAAAACCGTAACATTAAGCATTCCTATAACTTGGTACAATACCTGTGTTGTATGTAGCATTGAAGCCGGTCCCTGGGGCACTGCTGTCACTTACAAGCTCTATCAGCATCTGGTTGGTGGAAGCAGTAACTAGAGAGATCAATGCCCATCCACAGGTTCTGTCCAGCAGCACAGGATAGGTCTTATCGGGACCATCATAAATCTTCATGTACTCAGAAGCACAATTAGGGGAGGACTGGATTTTAAAGTTAATGAAATTCAGGGTAACCTAAATATAATTAAACTATACATCAGACAGTCAGCAATTAATTAATTTGTACATTTAGTTTCATAAATACCATAATGTGTAACTTAATTTGTACACTCCTATGCTAAAATGGACTTTACAACAAGGATAAGCACTTAGGGTCCTAGTTATCATTATATACAGTATTTGTGACATATTCCCCCAAAACACCCATGTTTAGGTGATACTCGCAAATATTTTGTATCCCCCAGATGTATGAGGGTGGTTTAATAAGTAAGGTAACAAGACCTCTCACGTGTGTAATATTCTCTATTTCATTGTAATTTCCCACCAGGCCAGAGCAGATAGGCCACTGATTCCCTTATGGCTATTAGACTGTGCCTCTTATCAGTTATACTGTCCCAACATCAGTTGTGAGATGGCGAGGCTGGTGGAAACATTGGCTGCAGGTCCTTCGGGGCTGAGAAGATTGCATTTTACAGTGAGGGTAAGGATAGTGTAGGAGGTGGCAGAGACCTATCAGCTCCTACCTGAGGCAGATACTTCCTAATGCAATCTGAGTGGTGATCTTAATTTCAGCACACTATCCCTTTCTGGGCAGACCTAACCTTGGCGCTCAATCCCCTTCCCCAACACACTTCATAAAGGCTGTAATCATGGAGAATCCTACTCTCAGACATTGCCAAGCTCACTAATTAGCCAGTGAGGGAATAACGGGAGCATGGGAGATGGGTCATACCAGTGTGGAGCTTACTGAGAGGGAAAGACAGAGACAAACACCTATATAAGTGCTGATAAGTCCCCCTTGTGATGGTGGGCAGTGTATCAGACCCAATTGCTTAGCAAGAAATTACAAGAACTTGGTAGACAACTATAAGACCTACAGTAGGTGTGGTTCCCCTAAGACTTTGGGTCCCACTGCACCTACTATAGCAAGGCCCAGGCACCCAGGTACATTTGATGTAATGCCCCTTAAAGTAACTGACTATATTGTACAAGTGTACACTAATATCTGTGTTTGCACAAATTCATTACTGTACCTGCCCAGACGGGTTCTTGATCAACCAAACACAGCTGGCACTATTGGGATAGGCTGAGCGATCTTTGGCCGATTGCACAGCTCCACTCTTATCATTAAGCAAAAAAACACAAACATCTAAAGAAAAATAAAACAAACAATAATAAAAAACAATGACCATAGAACTGATGAAGTGTATATGGGCCAGATTCAGATGTGGTCGCACTGCTGATATTTACACAGAGTGAGCGACTGTTAGCCATTGCTCATGTGCAGTGATTGCAATTCCGCTCACACAGAGGATCCACTCGCAAAGTGAGTGTTTGCGGGAGGTAATGGAGGGTAGTTAGACAAACGCAGTTGTGTCGGGACCATTTAAACAATGTTTTTTGGTTGTGCATAAATTAGCCACTACGTTCTTGCTGGCAGCAGGAGAGCCCTCTGTGTGTCTGGAGACCGGCTATATCTGCGACAGCTTAGACTTAAGCTGGTCACACATCTAAAGATTATCTGTCCAACCAGCCAACTTGTTGATTGGTTGGAATGAAAATGTGGTAAGGATGAAAGCAAATGACAATCAGCAATTTGCTCCCAAATGCCAGAAAATGGACAAAAACTGGTGTTTGAACAAATTGTTTAGATCAAACATTTAACAAACTTTTCTGACGAACATTTTCATCTGTTTTCTGGCATTTAGGAGCAAATTGCTGATCATCAGTTACTCCCATCCGTTACCAGATTTTCATTCCAACCAATTAACAAGTTGGCTGGTTGGATGTAAGTTGGTCTAGTGTGTGGCCAGCTTTACTCAGAAGGCGGATGTGAGATGCTGTCAGTGGGTGTCTCTAAGCTCTGTACGGTGGGTGGCTCATTAGCATATTTTCACATTTGTGAATCCGTGAGAGATCCCAGCTGCGATGGCATTTGCGTCTATATCTGAATCGGGCCCATAGTTAATGATGTGCGCATGCACGTGTCACCCATCACCGCTGCTGGGGAACACCACCCCAGGAGGTGATAACAAAATAGTAGAGCAGCCCTGCTATTTTGGTGTAACCCCCTCAGATAGTGTCACCCAATGTGGCCTGCACCCCCTATGTGACACCACTGCCTATCGATCGTGCAAGATGATTAAATATCAAAATTCGTTGCAACATTTAGGACTCTGTTTAGTAAAAATGCAGCAATAGTTTAAAATGTTTTGTATATTATTGCGGCATATTTCAACACTATTACCACTATTACTATTTAAAATTGAACTTCATTATGGGACAGACCGTGCAGTAACGATCTGTCCCTGTGAGGTTATCTCCACTGTACATGCACCGCTGGGTCTGACAAGTCACATGACGTCAGACCCGACTAGAGGGGCACGAGAGTGCACGGCAGGACCCTCTGCAGCTGTGCAGTATTAAGGTAATGGCTGCTGCATCTCTCACCTCAAGTCCTACAGTGTCTGCAATTATTATATTACCAGTGCTGCCAACTTTTCTAGGGACTCCTACAGTACAGTGGAAACTACACACAATGGATAGACAGCAGTACTCACGGGTCTTGTGAGCCATAAATCAGATGACAGACTGTGCTGGTTCATTCAATGTTTCAGTCCGAGGTGACTTTATAAAGATAAAGATGTTCTTGATAAAAGTCTTCACGGAGTGAAACGTTGAACGAAATGCCGAAGTCTGTTGCCTAAACTTATGGTTCGCAAGACCTGTGAGTGCCGCCATTTTTCCATTGTATTTTATTTAATATACATTTATAAATATTTGAACTGTGTAAGTGGAGTGCTCGTTATTAAGGAAATGAAGAGAGAACAAGCAGCAAATTGCGCCTAATAGTATAGTTAGCAACTTCAGTATCCATCAAATGCTTACAGTATGAAAAAGAGCAGAAGATGGAGCTGTAATTTGACCTGATGCAAAACAAAAAATCCACCCAGATGGCATGAAGAGAAAAACAAAATTCCTAATGCAGCTCTACCAAAGGTGGCAAGAAGCTAATCCTCATTTAAGACACACTGGGCCTGATTCAGAGCCGGACACTCTGACAGAGCGCTTGCTCTGAATCAGTGCACGCCTATTGTATTTTTAGAGCGGCCTACTGGCCGCTCGCATAGCTGTGGGTGACCACCCACAACTAGTGCGAGCAACCAGGATGATGGTCAAGACCATCGTGACCATCGGACTTGCGACAAGACCCTTGTGGTAGGGTCTCGTTGCCGCAAGTCACAGTGGACTTCTTGCTCTTACAGAGCAAGAAGTCCACCCACTGACATCACTTGTGATGTCAGTGGGGCCAGCCCCAGACGGTAGGCGTTCCCATGGGAACACCTCTGTCTGGGAAGGCACGCCCCCGGCCCGCCCACCAAAGGGGGCGTGCTGTCTCTCAACATCGACAGCACGCCCCCTTTGGTATGTGACCCAGAGCGACGGATTGCCCGTCGCTATCCGGGTCTCTCGCATGCGCACGACGGAGCCGGCTCCGTCGTGCGCATGTGCACTGGGCCAACATCGACCCGCTTGCGAGCGCTTCCAGTTCCTAAGTGAACAGACTGGAGAGGTTGACAGAGCAAAGGAGATATGGGCACCTGCACAACCACCCTCTACAGCAGTGGTAGCCAACCCTGGTCCTCAAGACCTACCAACGGTGCATGTTTTGCAGGTCTCCTCACAGAATCACAAGTGATATAATTAGCTCCACCTGTGGATCTTTTCAAATGTGTTAGTTAGTAACGAATACACCTGTGCACCTGCTAGGTGGTCTGGAAAACGTGAACTGTTGGCAGCTCACGAAGACAGAGGTTGGCTACCCCTGCTCTACAGGATAATGGGACTATAACCTGCTTACGACAGACCATATGGTGCAGTGATGTCTTAAAGCAGCTTACAGTATAGCACAAAAACTTTTTGTATAAGAGAGACTCTATAAGAAGTCCACCAGGGATTGGGATCCACTCCACTGAATTGCACTTCAAGAGTGCTACCCATTACCCCAGACATTTGTGAGTATACATGTGGGATGCCACTCAAACATATTACCCCCAAGTAGACATTCCCCACTGATTGTTGCACAGCATACCACCATAATGATTAACAACTAAATCAATACCCTACGTAGAGACAATCCCTCAAAGAGAAGGTGATTGGGATAGTATGTACAGTATATACACACACACACACATACAGTGATTGGGATATTAGAGATATGTGTGGAACCCCGTGTTTGGTTCTACATTAATTCATCATCAAGTTTGGTTTTGGCAAAACCATCAAGTGTTTTGGTTTGGGTTTGGATTTCACAAAATAGGCTAAAATTATGTAATTTGGACCTGTTTACATGCAATCAAAAACCTGAGTTTGGTTTTTAAATTTCCGAACTGACAACAGACCCAAGCCGGGACTCTGTTCTACTTGGATCCCCAAAGTGATTCTTAACTAGGAATTGATTTGACCCAAAACCCCTAAATTGGAATTTCAGGAAAACAAAAACCACACATCTCTAATATATATGCACCAACATTCCTGATAGACACAATTTATTAGAGATGAGCGGGTCCCACCCGAACTTCATGTTCCGAGACGAGATCCGAGTCTGGCTCAGGTTTTCCCGCCTGACTTGGATCCGAAAATTAGACAAAATGCATCATCCTCCTGCTGTCGGATTCTTGCGCGTTTTGGATTATATAAAGGTCCCTGCAATCGGTGCCATTTTCACTCCGGCTGTGGAGAGAGAAGTTAGCAGACGGGTACTATAGTCACTGTCAGTCACTCAGTATGTGTGTCCAGTTGGGGTCTTGGGTTGAAGGCTGCTGCTGTGTTCTCCATAAAGGGGCTTAGGCTGCAGTATATAAAGGGGGTCTTCCTTCTGTGGGTGCTACAGCTGCTGTGTCACTTGTCCTGTGTTGTGGCCTGAAACATTGACATCTGCATTTTTTATGATGATGTGAGTAATTAAATTATCCTTTATTGCCTGCATTTGAAGACTGGTTGGAGATTGTGGAGTCTGACTACCAAAGGCACACTGTGTATAAAGGGTTATCTGGTGAGAACTGTAGGTTTAAGGGTCCATTTAATCCACGAGGAAGACATCAGGGTGGTTACAGGGGAGCTGGAAACTATTCCTCTAACTCCTCCTCTGAAGCAGAATCCATTGAAAGCTTGCCCTCCTCTGGTGCATCTTTTTTAGGCCCCGACCCAAGGACAACAAGAAGTTGTATAGGCCCAAAACAACAAGACCACAGCCAAGGAGAGGGCGTGGTAAGAGGATGAGGACGTCCAAGAAACAGGATGGGTCAGAGGAATTAATTTTTAATCTCTCTTCACATTTATTAAAGTCTGCTAAACAGTCTCTACTCTCTAAAGGGTTGTCATTTATACCAACAAATCCCTTTGACTCATTCAAGTGGTCTGTGGACCATTTTCGGATGGGCAGAAAGTTACGCTTAAGGGAATTGTCACGCTGGGAGGCGGTTTTCTGGAAGCTGAGGTCTGAGGCTGCGGGAGGAAACGGAGGCGAGGGGCCTGAATGTACGACCTCCGCATCCACGGGTCTTGGTCGTTGGCGAGACCTAGTCAAAGGTGCGGAATCTAACCCACGAGATGGTGTTCGCCAGTGACCCCACCAATCGGGATACGGGCTTGAGCTGCACCTCGTAAGCAGGTCGCGGTCCTTTGACTAGGTGACCAAAGCCTGCGGGAAAAAGGAGAGACGAACACTCGTGGCCCAAAGGGTCTGTGCCAGTAAGGGGCACGTAGGGACACTGTACTTGAGGTACAAGGAAGTGTGCACTGTGGACACACTCTACCGGGTTGCCGGTTAGAAAGAGTGCACCACGGTGCAATACTGTAACATGTAGGTAGGGACCACAGAGTCTAGTAACGAGGTGGGTAGAGGTACTGGAGCCAGCCAGAGATTATGACGCTGGAGAGGTGGGTACGTATAACTACACTCAGGCTGTGATGGTAAAGCACTGGTGAAATGGATAGTATACTGCACACAGGCGGCGGTGGTAATGCACTGGTGGAATGGAGGTATACTGCACACAGGCGAGGTGGTAACGCACTGATGAGATGAATGATATAGCTGCACACAGGCTGAGGTGGTAAAGCACTGGTGAGATGAATGATATAGCTGTACACAGGCTGAGATGGTAAAGCACTGATGAGATGAATGATATAGCTGCTCACAGGCTGAGATGGTAAAGCACTGATGAGATGAATGGTACAGCTGCACACAGGCTGAGATGGTAAAGCACTGATGAGATGGATGATATAGCTGCACACAGGAATAGATCACTGGAAGCAAGGGAACCTGGAACGAGAGACCACTAGTAACACTAGCAGCGACAATGGATGTTAAGGCAACTACCTGATACACAGGAGCCGGATATATACCCCTGGAAGCCCACTGATTGGTCCACAGCGTCAGCTGACCGGCCAGACTGTCAGGGAAGGAAGGATAGTCAGAAAAGGAAGTGTCATTGTGGCGCCCATGACAGGAACTCCGATCCCCGCGCACCAGGCCGCCCGAGACACCAGCATCAGGGAGAATGCTCAGCACCTCCCACGTCGCCGCACCACCCACCCGACTGCCCGGGAAGTCAGAGGAAGCCGGCGGGACGGTAAGGGACAGCCGATCCCTGGATGAACTCTGACAGTACCCCCCCTTTCAGGGTGGACACCGGACACCCACCAGGTTTACCAGGAAATCTAATATGGAAGGCTCGAACCATTTGAGGCGCGTGAACATCTGTTGCTCTGATCCATGCCCTTTCTTCCGAACCGTACCCTTTCCAGTCAATGAGATATTGGAGGTTGTTAGATTTGGAAAATCGAGAGTCCAAAATCCTCCCAACTTCGAACTCTGTACCTTGAGAAGTTTGCACTTGAGGTAACTTGGGAGCAGAAGTTTGAAAACGATTCAGCGCTAGAGGACGCAGCAAAGAAATATGAAAGGTATTGGATATTCTTAGTTGAGGAGGGAGTTCCAACTTATACGCGACTGGGTTGATGACCTTGCGAACACGGTAAGGACCAATGAAGCGTGGGGCTAGCTTCTTACTGGGTACTTTCAATCGGATGTTCCTGGAGGATACCCAGACTTTATCTCCAACTCTCAGCAGTGGAACAGTGACACGTCATCTATCCGCAAATTTTTTGTAGTTCTTGGACGACTGCTTCAGAGAGGAATGAACCCTCTTCCAAACGGTTACGAAAGACTCCACCAATTCAGAAACTGCAGAGACCTCTACTGTAGGCAAATTTTGAAAATCTGGGACTTGAGGATGTCTCCCAAACACCGTAAAAAAAAGGAGTGGCTTTGGAGGAAGTGTGATATTTGAAGTTGTATGAAAATTCTGCCCAAGGTAATAGATCCAGCCAGTTATCTTGTGAGGAGGAAACGAAGAGTCTTATGAAAGTCTCCAACTCTTGGTTAACTCTTTCGTTTTGCCCATTAGTTTGTGGATGGTAGGCTGAAGAAAATTTTAACTTGGTTCCACAAGTGCTACATAAGGCTCTCCAAAATTTAGCTACGAATTGAACTCCGCAGTCGGAAATTATCTCTTTAGGAAGTCCATGCAACCTGAATATTTCCTTAACAAAGACTCTTGCCAACTGAGGAGCAGAAGGGAGACCCATCAATGGAATAAAGTGTGCCATCTTAGAAAAGCGATCCCCCACTACCCATATGGTATTGTATCCTTGGGAGCATGGTAGTTCAGAGATGAAATCCATGGATATATGGGTACAAGGAGTATTAGGAATGGACAGGGGTCGCAGGAGACCTGCTGCCTTCTTGTGGGGAGTCTTATGCTCAGCGCATTTTACACATGAAAGAATAAATTCTCGAATATCCCCTTTCATTGTGGGCCACCAATAGGAACGCTGAAGGAACTTGTAAGTCTTGAGGATACCAGAATGGCCAGCAAACAGAGAGCTATGAGCCCAAGTTAGTAATTTTCCCCGTAGTTCTGGGGTCACAAAAATTTTCCCTGGAGGAGGAGTCAACATTTGAGTAGAGACGAAGACTACAGGATCTAAAATTGGTCGGGAACGTTGATGATCCTCTTCCTGAGTGCTGGACAAGAAAGACCATGAGAGGGCGTCAGCTTTTCTGTTTAGACTGACAGGACAAAATTGAAGTTTTAAATTAAATCTTGAAAAGAACAAGGACCAACAGGCCTGTCTAGCATTTAGACGGTGAGCCGTTTGGAGGTAGATTAAGTTTTTATGATCTGTGATCACGGTAACTGGAAAGTTGGCTCCTTCCAACAAATGCCGCCATTCCATTAAAGCTAACCGCAATGCTAGTAGTTCCTGGTCACCAATTCCGTAGTTCTTTTCGGCAATGGAAAACTTACGAGAAAAATACCCACAGGGATGGTACTTTCCATCACTTGAGATTTGAGACAGTACTGCCCCTACCCCTACTGAAGAAGCATCTACCTCAACTGTGAACGGTTTGTCCAATTGGGGTTGGCACAGGATAGGTGCAGTGGAGAAGGCTTCTTTTAATTTTTGGAAGGCTTGGATGGCAGTATCTGGCCAGCGAATGGGATTGACACCCTTCTTTGTGAGATTTGTGATAGGAGACACCAGTGTGGAGAAATTTGGTATAAACCGCCGGTAATAATTTGAAAAACCCAAGAAGCGTTGAGTAGCCTTCAAGGATTTTGGTAACGGCCAGTCAGAAATGGCTTTTAAATTCTCGGATCCATCCGGAGGGTCTTTCCAGAAATTATGTGTCCTAGGAAGGGTACCGAGGTTTGTTCGAAAAGGCACTTGGATATTTTTCCATAAAGATGATGCTTCCGGAGGCGTGACAAGACTTCGCGGACATGCTGGCGATAATCTTGCAAATTTTGGGAAAAAATTAGACTATCATCCAAATAGACTATAACAAAACTGTAGAGGACATCCCAGAAGATCTCGTTCACGTAACCCTGAAATATCGCTGGTGCATTGCAGAGTCCGAAGGGCATTACGAGATATTCGAAGTGGCCGTCTCTGGTGTTAAAAACGGTCTTCCACTCATCTCCAGCTTTAATACGTATTAAATTATACACACCACGCAGATCAAGTTTGGTGAACAAAGAGGCCCCGCGAACTTTATCAAAAAGCTTCGGAATCAGAGGCAGAGGATATCGATTCTTTACAGTAATCTGGTTGAGACCCCGGTAGTCAATACAAGGACGAAGCCCGCGGTCCTTCTTGCTAACAAAAAAAACCCCGCCCCTGCTGGAGAAGTGGAGGGCTGGATAAACCCCTGAGCTAGATTCTCCTTTATATATGCCGCCATAGCGGCTGTTTCAGGAACTGATAATGGGTAGGTTCGACCCCGAGGAGGGTTCTTCCCTGGCAGGAGCTCAATACCACAGTCCCAGGAACGATGAGGTGGAAGTTTATCTGCAGCCTGTTCGCAAAATACATCGGCAAAATCTTGATAAGTTGCTGGTAGACCGGGAACAGAGAAACACTTGGGCTTGTCAGACGGGGGGAAGCTTATATTTCCTCTGGAGGACACCGCGTTAGTGCGGACAGGGAGTACTTGGATGAGACATCCATGGAAACAACTTGGACCCCAAGATAAAATCTGCATACTGGACCACTCAAATATAAGATTGTGCTTTTGTAGCCAGGGGAGGCCTTAAACTAGTTCATAGGCTGAGTCGGGAAGAACAAAAAATTCAATAGTCTCCTGGTGCAGACATCCAATCCGGAGGAACACTGGCAGGGTTTTTGAGGAAATGGATCTCCCTAGCAAGGTCTTGCCATCTACACCAGAGAGCAGTAATCTGTTTGGCAATGGAACCACCGGAATGCCTAGGGTCTGAACCAGTGACTTAGAAATAAAACTGCCGGCAGCCCCAGAATCCACAAGGGCTTTAACCATCCTTGTCCTGGACTGGTAGGAGAGCGACACAGGCAATAAACTGTCATTTATTGGGAGGAGTCAGAAATAACCCCCAATTGCATGCTCCCAACATCAATTAGGGTTTCGCGTTTCCCGTCAACACAGGACAATTCCTTAATGTGTGCTCCGGAGCAGTACAATACAAGCACAATTTATTTTGAAAACGCCGCTTCCGTTCGGCGGTACTTAACCGGGATCTGTTAATTTGCATCGGCTCCTCACTGCTAGAGAAGGAAGGAAAGGAATGACCTCCCAAGGATGGGCGATCCCGAGGACGATCTCCACGCCCCCTATTTCCCCACTGTTCTCTATGGCGAAGGTCAATTTTTATACAGAGGGATATAACATCCGAGAAGGTGGGAGGTAAATCCCTAGATGCCAATTCATCCTTCATCCTCTCAGATAAGCCATGTAGGAAGGCTGCCTTAAGTGCTTCCTCGTTCCATTTTAGTTCGGATGCCAGGGTTTGAAATTGTACTACATATTGCCTGACGGACCGGGTACCCTGACGGACACGAAGCAAATCTGAAGAAGCAGAGACAGATCTCCCGGGTTCATCGAAGATCCTTTTGAAAGCTGCCACGAACTCTTCATATCTAGATACGAGCAGATCTGCTCGTTCCCACAAGGGGGAGACCCAATCCAGAGCTGCCCCGGTTAGTAATGAAATTACATAGGCCACCTTAGACCGGGAGGTAGGGAAATTCTGGGGTAGGCTTTCGAACTGGATCTCACACTGGTTTATGAAACCACAATATCGTTGAGGAGTACCATCGAACCTCTCGGGAGTAGCCAAGTGCAAACTGGATTTTTGAGGAACGACCCCCGAAGGTAATACAGGAGAAACCGTAGGAGCGACAGAAGGTGGAGCATGAGACATAGCTGCCAGTGTTCTGAAAAGACAGGAGCTGACCAGATAATTCCTGTAGGTACTGGACCACATGCTGCTGTGCCGCCTCTTGGTTATCCATGCGAGCCGTTAGCTCCTGGAGATTCCCAGTACATGGGGAGCCTGTAGCTTCCATTTGGCCTGAACAAACTGACACGCTGGGAGGCGGTTTTCTGGAAGCTGAGGCCTGAGGCTGTGGGAGGAAAACGGAGGCGAGGGGCCTGAATGTACGACCTCCGCATCCACGGGTCTTGGTCGTTGGCGAGACCTAGTCAAAGGTGCGGAATCTAACCCACGAGATGGTGTTCGCCAGTGACCCCACCAATCGGGATACGGGCTTGAGCTGCACCTCGTAAGCAGGTCGCGGTCCTTTGACTAGGTGACCAAAGCCTGCGGGAAAAAGGAGAGACGAACACTCGTGGCCCAAAGGGTCTGTGCCAGTAAGGGGCACGTAGGGACACTGTACTTGAGGTACAAGGAAGTGTGCACTGTGGACACACTCTACCGGGTTGCCGGTTAGAAAGAGTGCACCACGGTGCAATACTGTAACATGTAGGTAGGGACCACAGAGTCCAGTAACGAGGTGGGTAGAGGTACTGGAGCCAGCCAGAGATTATGACGCTGGAGAGGTGGGTACGTATAACTACACTCAGGCTGTGATGGTAAAGCACTGGTGAAATGGATAGTATACTGCACACAGGCGGCGGTGGTAATGCACTGGTGGAATGGAGGTATACTGCACACAGGCGAGGTGGTAACGCACTGATGAGATGAATGATATAGCTGCACACAGGCTGAGGTGGTAAAGCACTGGTGAGATGAATGATATAGCTGTACACAGGCGGAGATGGTAAAGCACTGATGAGATGAATGATATAGCTGCTCACAGGCTGAGATGGTAAAGCACTGATGAGATGAATGGTACAGCTGCACACAGGCTGAGATGGTAAAGCACTGATGAGATGGATGATATAGCTGCACACAGGAATAGATCACTAAGGCAACTACCTGATACACAGGAGCCGGATATATACCCCTGGAAGCCCACTGATTGGTCCACAGCGTCAGCTGACCGGCCAGACTGTCAGGGAAGGAAGGATAGTCAGAGAAGGAAGTGTCATGTTGGCGCCCATGACAGGAACTCCGATCCCCGCGCACCAGGCTGCCCGAGACACCAGCATCAGGGAGAATGCTCAGCACCTCCCACATCGCCGCACCACCCACCCGACTGCCCGGGAAGTCAGAGGAAGCCGGCGGGACGGTAAGGGACAGCCGATCCCTGGCTGAACTCTGACAGGAATATTTTGACAACCGGACAAAAACCAACCTACAAGTGTCCAAATCTTCTTTTAAGCGTCCAAGAACGTTTGATCCTATGTCCAATAATGCTAGCCTAAAAACGTTTGAGAGTTGTAGATCAGGAATGTAGACATGAGGCTAAAAACTATAAATCTTATGATAATTTGAGTACAGCTGAAAGAAGGGTGCTGAAAGCCTTGCAAGAGGATTCTTCTGTGGTATTCTGCAATGCAGATAAGGGTGGGGCGGTAGTGTTACAGAATTTTGACCAATATAATCGAGAAATCAAAGATAGTTATCTGACATCTGACATATAGAAAGGTTGATTTGATCCAGTATTCGGTTTTAAAAAACAAGTTGATGAGTTGCTGAATATGGGCCATATCCAGGTATAGAACAGTGAGGAGACAATATTTTATATCGAACAGTGGAATACCCGATTTGTCACATATTATATACATTACCAAAGATTCATAAGTCCCTCGCTGACCTCCCTGAAAGACCCATAATTTTGGCCAGAGGCTCCCTGCTCCAGCCGCTGGTAAAATATATAGACCATTTTCTTCAACCTATTGTGACATCGAATTTGAAGGATACGGGACATTTCCTGAGGGAGTTGAGACTGTTGGGCATTGTACCATCTGACTGTAGATTAGGCACCATGGATGTTTGTTCTCTATATACCGTGATTCTCCATGAAGGGGGGATCCAGGCGGTTGAAGAGGCACTTTTGATTGGTCCATATGAGGGACCTCCAATTGAGTTCCTGATATCATTAGTACATGCAGTGTTGGGACTGAATTATTTTATGTATCAAGGTGATTGGTTTATTCAATTAACAGGGACCGCTATGGGTTCAAACCTGGCGCCATCCTATGGCAATATTTTCATGCACCAGTATGAGTGGAGACACATCTTTGAACACTTTTCTGATTAGTTGTTTTTTTTTTAAGAGATTTATTGATGACATTTTTGTCATATGGATGGGCAATATAGACTCTTTTTTTGCAATGGTGGACTTTTTGAATCACCTAGACACCCCCATTCGATTCACAGCTGCAGTTGACCACTCCCAGATGCATTTTCTTGATGTTACTATAAGGCAGGAATATGCTTTAGGCTATACATTATATAGGAAGGAGACAAACAGGAATACACTTCTGTGGGCTTTCAGTCATCACCCTGATCCCTTAATATCCAACTTACCTGTATCACAACTTGTAAGGGTGTTAATAAATAATTCAAACCCAGACTGGGCAGAACGACAATTAGTGGAATGCCACAATAGGTTTTTGGAGCGAGGGTACAAAAAGAAGGATATTGAGAGATGCCTCACTAGAGCTAAGGCAATTGTCGGTGGTGAACAGGTTGGAGTGAAAAGAATGGAATCCGATAAAGTGTTTTTGGGACAACATTGTAACACAAACTTAAAGGCCACACAAAGATCAATTAAGGGAAACTGTCCGTTAATCACTACAGACCCAGCATTTAAATGCCTGAAGGATAAAGCTCCACTGTTAAGTGTGAGCAGAGGTCGCAATTTAAAAGATATGTTGTTAAGACCAGATTTGTGTCCAGGAAGTTTAAGAAAGGAAAATTGGCTGTCACTGAATAAAGGCTTCCACAAATGTTTGGGATGCATGACATGTAGATCCCTTATCACTGGAAAATTCTTCTGCCATCCACATAGTGGACAGAAAATTTATTTGAAACATAGGCTTTCGTGCCATTTGGATCATGTGATCTATTTCCTCACATGCCCTTGTTGGCTGATGTATGTGGGGAAAACGATCCGTACATTTAAGGAACGGATGTCGCAGCACTGTTCTTCCATCCGTCTCGCATATACTACGGGTACCATGGATAAACCTATAGCGTTGCATTTTTTGAAAGAACATCATCAGCTAACAACTTTGCGCTATATGATAAATGATTGGATTCCACCACCGGTTCGAGGTGGTGACAGAGATTTGTTGCTATTAAAAAGAGAAGCTAGGTAGATTCACCAACTGGATAGGGTGGCCCCGAGAGGACTGAACGAGATGAATCCTCTAAATATCTTTATATAGCTATCATGGTTTTGGACCCTTCCTATGATTTAAAAGTAGCTGTTGCTTATATATATATATTTTGTGTACATTAATATGCATGTTTGCTTGTAAGTGTGTTCAGTGCCTATATGTTCCACAAGGGTATTTTTGTATTTTTTATTATTTTTTTGTATACATGTGTGTGTGTGTATATATATATATATATATATATATATATATATATATGCATTTCTCCATATATTGAATTTGTTGTATTGTTCATACATTATTCTTTAATATTATTATTATTTTTGTAGTTTAGATATAAGTAAAATTAGTATCAGCTGATTTTCACTGTATTTACTTGAGTGTCCAGAGATATTTCCTATAGACTTAGCCCATTTGGGTCTTGTTGCTATGGTGATGAGAACTGGCTTGCAGTTCACTGAGAATGGGAAAGGAACGCAAGGCCCGTATGAACGGGCACTAGATGGCTTGGTGAAGCTCTAGAGCGAAATAATCCTATGTTCATAGCAGATGCAGCGTGATGGCTAGTTATACTAAAGGTGCATACACACACAACGATTATTTGAACGATTATCGTTAAACGATATTGTTTAACGATAATCGTTTGAAAAAATCGTTCACTTTCTGAGTCAAACGATGAACGATCATTGTTCATGCGCATTCACATTTGTAGTTTAGTCAGACTTGTCAACTCAACGATTTTCATTAAGTTAATATGCAAAAATCGTTTGTAGTTCATAAAAATCGTTCATTACATTTAAATGAACATAGTAAATGAACAACTTTAGTAAACGATTTTAGTTCATTTTTTCAAGGTAGAAAATAGTTTACTAAAATCGTTTAACTAAATCGTTGTGTGTGTATGCACCTTTAGAGTGTGACAGCTACACGTGTAATCACAGGCAAAACCTGGAATTGGACCTAAGCGGCACCTGTATGATTGCCGCGATGTGCAGCTTACGGTTTGCGTTCCAGTATGGTGGAACGCACGCCAGGGTAACACGTTGTGAATGAGCATCTGGTCATCCTGATGCTCTTCTGTTGATAATGTAAGTGGAGCTCTACATAGAAAATACATATGGATGTGCCTTTTATGAAGTTTTGTCGAATGATACAAGTGTTTGATATTGGCTTTGCTTCTTGTGCTAATCAGGGGGTGTGTCTATTTGGGCAGGTGGTATGGCTGGCTACTTACACACTCTGGGTTCTGGTCTTGACAAAGGGCCCTGTGTGGCCCGAAACATCAACATCTGCATTTTTATGATGATGTGAGTAATTAAATTATCCTTATTTTGCCTGCATCATGAGGAGTGTCCTCTCTCTCTCTCTCCCTCTATATATATATATATATATATATATATATATATACAGTGATTGGGATATTAGAGATATGTGTGGAACCCCGTGTTTTGGTTCTACATTAATTCATCATCGAGTTTGGTTTTGGCAAAACCATCAAGTGTTTTGGTTTGGGTTTGGATTTCACAAAATAGACTAAAATCATGTAATTTGGACCTGTTTACATGCAATCAAAAACCTGGGTTTGGTTTTTAAATCTGAGTTCCAAACTGACAACAGACCCAAGCCGGGACTCTGTTCTACTTGGATCCCCAAAGTGATTCTTGACTAGGAATTGATTTGACCCAAAACCCCTAAGTTGGAGTTTCAGGAAAACAAAAACCACACATCTCTAATATATATGCACCAACATTCCTGATAGACAGTATATTGAACACAATTTATTAGAGATGAGCGGGTCCGGTTCTCTGAGAACCGGACCCACCCGAACTTCATGTTCTGACACGAGATCCGAGTCCGGGTTAGGTTTTCCTGCCTGACTTGGGTCCGAACATGAGGCAAAATGCATCATCCTCCTGCTGTCGGTCAGACCACTGTATAAGTGTGCTGATATGAAGGACGATCAAACGAGAGGAGAGCAGGAACCACATAACAGTCTTGCAGCTGCTGCCAGCAGTCATGATGATGAAAGACCGTCAACGTAATCTACAAAGACTGATGGTTCTGCATCTTATGATGATGTAAGCCCTTCTCCATATAGAAGTGTCAAAAAAATTTAAATCGCTAAGACACATGAGTCAACTGTGTGCTCAGAAAAGTCACAGATCCCTGAGAGTTCAAGTGTGTCACTGGTTGCAATGTATGAGCCTGACCTTTCGAATACTGTACTTGAAGAGGATCCTCCTTCCAACATTTGTGTGCTCTCAGCAAATGTGTGGATAAGCAGCACAAGTCAACATGCTGACATAGCAATTGAGGATGCTTCCGTGGAATTGCACCAGGAGGATGAGGAGGATATTTCTGTAGTTGGCACTAACAAGGATGATGAGGATGCTGATGATGAGGATTTTGTGTAAATCAGGCAACCGTTGTTGCCAATAGTATGAAAAAGCCACTTCTCATGTGTGGAATTATTTTTGCCCAAATACAGACAACAGTTGTCAATCCATCTGTAACGTTTGCCAAGCAAGAGTGAGTGGAGGTAAGGACCTTAACCATCTAGGTACCTCCCCCATGTTACGTCACTTGCAGCACATTCATCAAATTCCAAATTATTTGCAAAATTCAGAAACTTTCGCTAAAAACTTAACAATCAGTCTAACGTCACCTAGCTGCTCCCTTCTCTCTGTTTGATCCATCTGCCTGCAATCTCCACCACCAACACCTTCATTATCAACCTCTTCATTTGTGATTGGAAGTAGTCCTGCTGCATCCAGTCTCATAAGCATGACTGACTCCTCTCCTATCCGTGATTCCTCAGAAGGATCCTTGAGTGCTCCGCCTGTTGTTGTTGCTGCTGTTGTGAGTGGATCTTCATCCCAGAAGGGGACAAGGAAGACTACTTTTAGTAGTTTAACAAAACAATTGACTGTCAAACAATCCTTTGCAAGGGGGAACAAGTATGACAGCAGTCACCCAGTTACACAGCGGATTACTGACGCCATAACAGCTATGCTGGTTTTAGATGTGTGTCCAGTATCCGCCATTAATGCAGTGGGTTTTAGACAGTTAAATGAGGTCCTGTGTCCCCGACACCATGTCCCTTTTAGATTCTACTTCACTAGAACAGCAATTCCCAGTCTGTACAAGGACATTAAAAAAAACCTTATTAGTGTCCTCTGAAATGCAGTTGTTCTCACTGTGTCATCAATCGCTTGAAGCACCTATGTGTGTGAAACGCACTGAATTAAAGAGCTGAGGTATCATCTTCAAACTTCATTTTGAAGATAAAACTCGATCCTATTACATTTGGCCCGCAAAGTTTGTTCCTACAGACTTCAAAGGGACATGGCTCTTGTACAGGGACCATGATACACATTTATGTTATAGGTGTGTGACCAGGGTTTTACTGATGAGTCTATTTTATATGCTTTATAAGATGTTCCGACGTAGGTCCAGGGAGTATTTTAAAGTCAATACCCTGGAGTCACAACAAAATGGCACACAGCATACAATCTGACCTCTACATTATTATTAATAATAATAATAATAATAATAATAATATTATTATTATTATTATTAATAATAATATTATTATTATTATTTCCAAATCACTTTTCTCCTGCTAGGACACAAATAGGGGTATTCAATATGGAGCGAAAAGTCATTTTTTGCAATAATTTGGCAGGTTCGAAAAGTCTTTGGAAAAAAATGGGGATAACTTTTCACCACTGAATAGGTGACAAAAAAAAGTGCAGAATTGGGGTTTAGGGGTGCAGGCTTAAAAAAAATAGCCTGCACCCCTGGGAATGACATTTTAAAAATAACTGTCAAACAAAGTTTTAAAAAAAAAATAGGGACACCCCAAAAAATTTGTTTAAAAATTGGGGTGAAAAAAAAAAAAAATGGGAAAAAAAAGTGTTTAAAAACAGGGAAATAGGTTCAGGGCTATTCTGCAAATATTCGGCAGGTGTATTCTAGAATAGGCTATTAGCGGCAGGCGCATAGTTGCAGAATTTTTTAAAACTTACTTTAGGGACATAAAAATATGCTAGTACCCATTTTCTTTTACCCCAAATTTGATGGGACCACTTAAAAAAACGAAAAATATAACCTAAGTGCTCTTCTGCAACACTTCTTCAATGTCGGAAAAAAACACCTGCTACGGCTATTTAAATCCCCGACTTTCATTTGCAGGCTAAAACGGGGGTACCCATAGTGATCCCCTATGTTTTTACAACTTTAGGGGGGTCCTACAATTTATTCAAGGAAAATTTTGTTTTTTTACGCAGATCGCACTTCGCAGTTTGCCGTTTTCGTAGCTTTTATATTGTATACTGGGATAAAGCGGGCGCGCGCCCGATACTTTATCCCAGGAAAATCTCTGATGTGGAGCGAAAAAGTCCAGCACGAACTTTTCGCTCCCATATTGAATACCCCTCAAAGTGCTTAAATACTTGGGGCATAGCACAATATTATATAGCTTTTTTTGTGTGTGTTAGGCCTCTCTCCCTTGTGTTGCTGTAACTCCACATACTATTGCATTTTGCTTTAGCCATACTGTACCTCCCAACTATCCAGCTTCTGGCGGGACAGTCCTGCTATTCAGGTACTGTCTGCCATCCCACCCACGGTGGAGGGAAGTTGGGAGAAATCATGGCATTTCTTCACTGTGCAGGGATCGCCTGGGGGCAGCCTCGCATCTCCGGGGAGTGATATAACGGAATCATGCCATAAGACAACGGCCCCTTTACGAATAGACCATGCCCCTTTTTCAAGTGCGCGCACCTTTGGTGTGCGGTTTTCCCGACCACTGAATCACCAATGTTGGGAGGAATGCTTTAGCCTTGACTACTAATTGTATGCTAATCCCGCCTACTTTTATATTAGCCCCACCTACTGTTTTTGGTCCCACCTACATGAGGCCACTTCAAAAAATATTTCCGGGCCACTTTAAATTCCCAATCCGCCCCATTCTTTGAAGCACACAATTTTCCAAAGGGCTACTGAAAAGAAACCATCGATTTGTTTGACAAGGTGCTGTTCGTTGGCCGCAAATTGGTAAATGGCACCTAACCACTGCTTCACCCAAAATGGTGTGAGCTCATGACAGTGGACCCAATTGATCTGGCCATAAACACTCCTTCTACCCGACACGTTTCATCCTTCAGCAGGACGAAACGTCATCCTGTCAGTAAGTATTGCCATCAGCATCCCATCAGTAAGTATTGTGGTTAGGGGGAAGGTTAGGTTTAGGCACTAAGGGGGAGGTTTAGGTTTAGGCTGTGGGGAGGGAGGGGTAGAAGTAGGTGAAGGAGTTCATACTTACCTCCTTCTGTCGGGATGCCGGCATCGGCATTCTGACCACTGGGATCCTAAGCGGCGGTATTCCGTGCCCAACCCAGGCCAACAACTCTATTTATCAGCAACTATTCTATTACACCAGCCACAATGTACAGGAAGTACTTACTAGGACAATTTAATAAAAGCCACAAAACTCACCTTTTAATAGTGTTTACAGGTTTGACAATTTATCATTAGCATTTATATTTTGCAGCTTTTAATCAGTATAATAAAGTTAAATATTAATAATACACAATAGTGCAAGATTGCATTACCAAATACTTTCCTTTTTTCTCACTTATTTACATTGACAATGACATCCACAACCTGCCGCCATAAACATCTATCATACAAATCCCGCCAATATATTTATATTTCTCTTCTTCTGCTTCTATTAGCTGGTGACATAGCACCAAATCCAGGCCCAACACAGATGCCACACCCACAACGAGCTATAAATCCAGCTAACCTTATAAATATTGCGTGCCTCCCCTCCAAGTCACTAAAATGTGCCTTATGGAATGCACGCTCTGTCTGCAACAAACTAACATCCATCCATGACCTCTTTATTTCAACTAACCTCAACCTTCTGGCGATAACAGAAACATGGCTCACGCAATCAGACGCTGTCTCCCCTGCTGCACTTTCATATGGTAACCTACACTTCTCACACACCTCCAGGCCTGGTAATTGTAAAGGAGGTGGGGTAGGACTACTACTCTCCCAATCTTTTACATACACAGTTCTCCCACAGGTACCTTCACTCACATTTACATCATTTGAAGAACATTGTATCAGGACTTTCACCCCTTTCTCTCTGCGAGTTGCTGTTATCTATCGCCCACCTGGGCCACCTGAACAATTTCTGGAACATTTTTCTGCCTGGCTCCCTCACTTCCTATCCTCTGACATCTCCACCATCATTATGGGTGATTTCAATATCCCCATTGACAGTCCACAATCTCCTCATGCCTCCAAACTACTCTCTCTAACCTCCTCTCTTGGCCTCTCCCAATGGACTGACTCCGCTACTCATAAGGAGGGCCACTGCCTTGATCTTGTATTCACCCGACTATGCTCAGTCTCTGATTTCACTAATGCTCCTCTCCCTCTATCAGATCACAACCTTATCACCTGCACACTCTCCTCAATTACATCAACCTCAACGTCAGTGAAATCAACCAAACCTCGTAAAACCCACAGAAATATTAATGCTATTAACTTTCATCAACTATCTACCTCTCTACAACAGCAACTCTCACCAATTTCTACATTCACTTCTCCTGAGACTGCTGCATCACACTTAAACCAGATTCTAGAAAAAGCCCTTGATGAAGTAGCTCCAGCTACGCATCACACACCACGTAAACTTAGACGTCAACCGTGGCATTCTAACTTTACAAGGCATCTACAAAAACTCTCACGTAAAGTAGAACGTCAGTGGCGAAAGTCTCATACTCCAAGTGACTTCCTCACATATAAGACTATCTACAACTCTTATCGTACTGCTCTGGACACTGCCAAACAAACATATTTCCAATCTCTTATCTCTGCTCAAGCCTCTAACCCCAAGCGACTTTTTAATACATTTAAACTGCTTCTTACCCCTCCCTCACCCAAACCACCTGCTACTATCTGTGCACAAGATTTTGCTTCCTATTTTAGGGACAAGATTGATGAGATCCGAAATGAAATGGTATGCTCTTCCACAGCTAGTGACCTGCTCAATTCGCTACCAGTATCCTCTGGCACATTCTCTTCATTTGATCTCACAAATGAAGATGAAGTATCTTTCCTCTTCTCATCCTCCTACTCTATTACCTCTCCTCTAGATCCTATACCCTCACAAATCAGTAAAGCTCTGTCTCCTGTGCTTATCCCAACCCTAACTAAAATCTGTAATCTCTCTCTCTACTGGCATCTTTCCATCACTGTTCAAGCATGCAGTGATTACTCCTATTCTGAAAAAACAACACTCTGACCCCAACACTCTTTCAAATTACCGTCCTATCTCCCAGCTCCCATGCCCCTCCAAGCTACTTGAGAGACTTGTCTACACTCGCCTCTAACACTTTCTTAACTCACACAACCTATTGGACCCACTAAAGTCCGGCTTCCGTTCCCAACACTCCACAGAGACAGCACTGACTAAGGTAGTAAATGATCTGGTCACTGCCAAGGCTAAAGGCCATTACTCACTCCTAATTCTTCTAGATCTCTCTGCTGCTTTTGACACTGTTGACCACTCTCTTCTCATACAAACACTACAATCCCTAGGTTTTAAGGACACTGCTCTTTCTTGGTTCTCTTCCTACCTATCTGATCGCTCTTTCACTGTTCGTTTTTCTGATTCTGCCTCCTCTTCGCTACCTCTATCAGTTGGAGTACCTCTCAAGGCTCTGTGTTAGGGCCTCTGTTATTCTCAATCTATACCTCCTCTCTTGGCAAACTAATCAGCTCTTTTGGATTTCAGTACCATCTGTATGCGGATGATACTCAAATCTACCTATCTTCCCCAGATTTATCACCAACTGTACTGGTCCGTGTCACTGAATGTCTTTCTGCAATTTCATCTTGGATGTCATCTCGCCACCTGAAACTTAATATTTCTAAAACAGAATTAATTATATTTCCACCAGCCAACAACAGTTACCAACATGATCTCTCTATCACAGTTGATAAGTCGACAATCCACCCTGCCCCACAAGCTCGCTGCCTTGGTGTCATCCTTGACTCTGAACTGTCCTTTGTTCCCCACATTCAATCTGTCTCTAAATCATGTTACATAGGAAAACTGAGGGAAAAGAAACTCAAAACCAGAACAATTTCTGAACAACAAGAAGCAACATACTTATGTGAATGAACAAAATCAACATCTTCTGCTGTATGCATATCCAGGCAACTACTTACTGCACTCACTGCTTGGACACTGCAAGTGCTCCCCTGTCTGTGTGCTGCTCTTGTTGATTGATCTTTGTTGATCAGAACACTTCAGACTGGATCAGCTCAGATACATTGTAATTTTGTCCTCATTCATTTTGTATTGCCTTTTCCAATTGTGTCACATCTATCCACTTTAATCATTTGTTTAAAAACTAATTCCTGCACCCACTACTCACATACCTCTCCTTTATATATCACTTTTGGAGCTGTGCTCATACATTAGCAGCACTGTTCTTTACATGTATTTTTGAACATTTAACAACTTTAATCCACACTGACTCTATATCTCACAGCCTCCACTCCAGTTTACATCTCAATTATTACCTTGTCCACAGCATGAACACCCTTACTTCACACAACCCCCATATTCTATGTCCACATAATCCTCTACTCTACTTTATCCATCCCTCTCTTCCCCCTCCTGTTTCCTCCACTTGCTGTTCTTCCTTTTTTTCTCTCATCAGTCTGCTTCCAACCCTCTGCTTCTTTCCCCCACCTCTGCTATACCTCCACTCTCAACCACCTCCCTCCATGGTCTTGTTACCCCACTACTAAGCCCCATTCCCTCCTCGTTCTGTCTGTCACCTCCAGGGCTGCCAAGAGAAATTCTGGGCCCGGGTACTGCAACATCCTGTGGGACCACATCATGTATGGCTGCACCCATTTGTGAGTGGGTCTAGCATGTGAGATGCACCCACTCACAGGAGCATGGCATAGCACCCAGCAGCTGGAACTAAAGTAGTCACTACTGTATTAGGATGGCGGGACAGTCCCATAATAGCTGCATTTCTTGTCAGGCTGTATATAGATGCTAAAATGTAACACACAAATTAAAGTGCTTCTACTTTACTTTGTACATCTCTCATGTAAATAACACAAACAATCTATTTTCTATCATAGAGATAGATGTATGAATGACTTAATTTTTACATAACATCAGGTCATCTTATACACACACATTCCGCAGCACATATCCTAACCCACTGCTCCATGCTCCTTCTTCACTATCTACCCCTCTGTGTCGCCCCTGTCTGTCTGCCCTTCCCCTTTAGAATGTAAGCTCTCACGAGCAGGGCCCTCATCCTCACGTGTTTCTCCTCCCCCTACTTATAGTATCATTTACTCCTAACTCCCCACAACGGCACCTAACACCTGGTTGCTCATGTCCTGCTGCTTGTGTTTTGCAGCTGAGTTTATAACCTTGTCCTGCATTGTTTTGTATTACTATTAACTGTTTTTCTTGTGTGCTCATTTATGTACTGTGTAAGGCGCTGCGGAACCTTTGTGGCGCCATATAAATAAAGGATAATAATAATAATAATAATAATAATAATAATAATAATAATAATAATAATACATCTAAAAAACATATCCAAAATTCGACAATATCTCACACAAGACACTGCTAAAACTCTAATCCATGCACTTATTATTTCCCGCCTTGACTATTGCAATAGTCTCCTTACTGGTCTTCCCAAAAACAGGCTATCGCCATTACAATCAATTATGAATGCAGCTGCAAGACTTATCTTCCTTGCCAAACGTTCATCGTCTGCTGCCCCGCTCTGTCAGTCCCTCCATTGGTTGCCGGTTTTCTACCGTATTCAATACAAAATACTCTTACTTACACATAAGGCTATTAACCAAACCACACCAACATACATCTCTTCACTCATCTCAAAATATCGCCCTACCCGACCTCTCCGCTCAGCACAAGATCTGCGTCTCTTATCCCCATGCATTACTTGCTCCCACTCACGATTACAGGACTTTCTTAGGGCTGCACCCACTCTATGGAATGCCTTACCACGCAAAATACGACTTTCCCCTAGTCTCCAATCCTTCAAGCGATCCCTGAAAACTGACCTCTTCAGGCAAGCTTATCAGATCCCAGAACCGCCCACACAACATTCATAGTTTACATATCTAATTACATCCCCTTTTACAGTCCACACATAACCTCACACATTGTCTTTCTCTCACATCCTCATGACATTTGGCCGACATTCCTGTGTGACTGGATCATGCAGCCAACCAAGAAACTGTGCATTGTGGCTGGACCAAGATGCAATATATAGCACCTATCCTTGTGTATTACTGCCTATTTCCCTATAGATTGTAAGCTTGCGAGCAGGGCCTTCCTACCTATATATCTGTCTGTTATTACCCAGTTTTGTTCTATCAATGTTGACAATTGTAAAGCGCAACGGAATATGCTGCGCTATATAAGAAACTGTTAATAAATAAATAAAATAAATATGTACAATATTTTCTATAGTATTCTAGGGAGCACCATTTAGCAACAATATGATGTAAACTGGATTATTAGTTTGGGAAGCAGTGTTTTATCTAATATACAGTATACATAATTTTACCTATTTTGTGGATTATCCATATTTATCCATCTTTCTTCACAAAACCCATCAAAATTGACTTGTGTTCAATTCCTAATAAGCCTCTATATAGTAACCAATACTTACTGCACTGGTAGAGTCGATTAATTTTGGCAACATCCAAGATACTCAGTCCATTCCTTTGGCCAATGGGTACAGTAGGGTCAGGCTTTGGTACAATGGTTGGTTGGTTGGAGGTGTTAGAGTAGGCATACCTGCCACATAGACAAGAGACATAACAGTATCCAATGGTCATTAGTGCAACCCAGAAGTATACATTATACAAGGGACTATTGTAACAGCAATGTGTTCTAATGACTTTCCAGCACCATCACCTATCATTTAATAACACTGTTCATGGCAAAATGCAACAACTTACTTGTCGTAATGCATCACAGAGCCATAATCATAAGCCAGACCCAGGTTGTTAGTGTTTTGTATGACAAAATTTTGCACATTTTCTGTAACAGGAAATCTCTGATTATTACACATCACATTACAGTGTAAACACATTTTCTTTAAGTAATAAAAATATGTAATCGGTATTAGAGTAATTGCCTTGTGCATTGTACCTGGTGAGATGTACTGTAACATGATGGTGACATAGTCATCACGGTCACTCCTTGTATGCTCATGGTAAAATCCCAGGGCGTGATCTAGTTCATGTTGTATGATCCCTCTGTACATGCAGCCATAACGATCCAATCCAACCATCTGGGCTCCACCTGTTCGCCCAACATAGGACGTACAGCTAGAAGAAGAGAGAAAGTTATAGCAGTCTGTTCCACGTCTACAGCCAGTGGCGGTTCTAGGGGCGGGCTAACAGGGCCATCGCCCGGAGCGCCGGCCCCTAGAGGGCTCCACTGAGTCCCCAGGAGAAGAAAAAAAAATCCTAGAAAAAAAAAAAACCAGCGCCGGTCCCCCCGCTAGCTGCTGCAGGGAGGCTGTATTTGCCGGGCGCCCACTGATATTTGTTATCAGCGGGCACCCGGCTCCATCCCTGCAGCAGCAGCCGAAAGCCGGGGCTCACTCCTGAGAGTGCACTACGGGAGGGATGTCATGACTTCTCTCCCATAGATCTGTGGTGTTGTCGCGTCGGACCAGATGGCAGCTGACGCAGGAGCGGGGCTTAAGGTAAGCATTGTGTTTGTATTTTAATTGTATTTTTTTTTTCAATAGGGAGGCATGGGGGCATGGCTATAGGGGGGATTACTATAGGGGTCATTACTACTGGGGGCATGGCTATAGGGGGACATTACTACTGGGGGCATGGCTTTAGGGGGGATTACTATAGGGGGCATTACTGGGGGCATGGCTATAAGGGGGCATTACTACTAGGGATTTACTATAGGGGGCATTATTACTGGGGGCATGGCTATAGGGGTATTACTACTGGGGGTATAACTATAGGGGGGCATTACTACTAATGCATTACTAATGGGGGCATTAATATAGGGGGCATTACTACTGGAGGCACTTCTATAGGGGGCATTACTACTGTGGGCACTACTAATGGGGCATTACTATAGTGGGCATTACTACTGGAGGCACTACTATAGAGGGCATTACTACTGGGGGAACTACTAATGGGGGGGCATTACAAGTGTGGACACTACTATAGAGGGTATTACTACTATGGGCACTACTATAGGGGGCATTACCAATGGTGGCACTACTATAGGGGACATTACCAATGAGGGCATTAAAACTGTGGGCATTACCACTGCGGGCACTACTAATGAGGGCACTGCATGGGGGCACCACTACCGGGGCCATTGTATAAGTGGCACTACTATTGTGGGCATTGTACTAAGGGCACTACTACTGTGGGCATTGTATTAGGGCACTACTACTGTGGGCCTTGTGTATAAGGGGCACTAATTTGGGGACTACTGTGTGGCGTAATTTGAATTAGGGATAATGTATTATAAAGGGAATTACTGTGTGTGGCATAATGTGTTATACAGGCCATAACTGCGTGTGGCATAATGTGTTATACAGGGCATTACTGCATGTGGCATGTGTTATAAAGGCCATAACTGCGTGTGGCATAATGTGTTATACAGGTCATTACTGCATGTGGTATAGTGTGTTATACAGGGCATTACCGCGTGTGGCATAATGTGTTATACAGGCCATTACCGCGTGTGGCATAGTGTGTTATTCAGGCCATTACCGCGTGTGGCATAATGTGTTATACAGGTCATTACTGCGTGTGGTATAGTGTGTTATAAAGGGCATTACTACATGTTGCATAATGTGTTATAAAGGCCATTACTGCGTGTGGCATAATGTGTTATAAAGGGCATTACTGCGTGTGGCATAATGTGTTATACAGGGCATTACTGCGTGTGGCATAATGTGTTATAAAGGGCATTACTACATGTGGCATAATGTGTTATAAAGGCCATTACTGCGTGTGGCATAATGTGTTATACAGGCCATTACTGCATATGGCATAATGTGTTATACAGGGTATTACTGCGTGTGGCATAATGTGTTATAAAGGGCATTACTACGTGTGGCATAATGTGTTATACAGGGCATTACTGCGTGTGGCATAATGTGTTATACAGGCCATTACTGCGTGTGGCATAATGTGTTATACAGGCCATTACTGCGTGTGGCATAATGTGTTATACAGGGTATTACTGCGTGTGGCATAGTGTGTTATACAGGGTATTAGTGCGTGTGGCATAATGTGTTATACAGGGCATTACTGTGTGTGGCATAATGTGTTATACAGGCCATTACTGCGTGTGGCATAGTGTGTTATACAGGGTATTAGTGCGTGTGGCATAATGTGTTATACAGGCCATTACTGCGTGTGGCATAGTGTGTTATAAAGGGCATTACTACATGTGGCATAATGTGTTATAAAGGCCATTACTGCGTGTGGCATAATGTGTTATACAGGCCATTACTGCATGTGGCATAATGTGTTATACAGGGCATTACTGCATGTGGCATAATGTGTTATACAGGGCATTACTGCATGTGGCATAATGTGTTATACAGGGCATTACTGTGTGTGGTATAATGTGTTATACAGGGCATTACTGCGTGTGGAATGTGTTATACAGGGCATTACTGCATGTGGCATAATGTGTTATACAGGGCATTACTGCATGTGGCATAATGTGTTATACAGGGCATTACTGTGTGTGGTATAATGTGTTATACAGGGCATTACTGCGTGTGGAATGTGTTATAAAGGGCATTACTGTGTGTGGCATTATGTGTTATACAGGATATTACTGTGTAAGACATACCGTGTAAGGCGCATTACTGCACATGGCCATTATTCGCCACGAGGGGAGAGCTTGGGGAAAGCCCAGCACCTTCGTAAGTGCTGGGCACGCCCCATAGTGAGATGAATTGGGGGTGTCCCTCAAGGACACGCCCCCTCTCCGGAAGAGGAACGCCATCTAAAAAAAGTTGTTTTTTTCTTTATTTTTTTTTGGGGGGGGGGGGGAGCAACTGGGAACTTTCGCCTTGAGCTCCACAATGTCTAGAGCTGGCCCTGTCTACAGCACACTTTATACAGCAAAATAATACACATTTTGAGCCATTTGAGAAACAAAAAATGTTAGGAATATTAATAGACACTTGTGAATATTAAGTCTATTCTGCTTAGACTGTGAGCGTTTCAACCTCAAATGCAGAAGAGATGACGGGTTCCTCTGTTCCTTTCTGGGCCAGGAAAATAAAGTACTTAAAAAGAAACGTTACACAACTATTTCTAAAGTAAGGTTTGTAGAGTTACAAGAACAGGTGGGATGTAGTCAGCATCCTAATGGTCAGGATGTGACCAATCAGAATCCCGGTGCCGGCATCCCAACAGCAGTCTGAATCATGACCGCTGACATCCCAATGGTGAATATTGATCTTGGGGTTAGGCTCTAGGGGAGGGAATTAGGTTTAGGCTTTTGGAGGGGAGGGTTAGGCTGCAGTGGGGGGGTTAGGGTTAGGATGCGGAGGGGAGGGTTAGGCTGCAGTGGGGGGGTTAGGGTTAGGATGTGGAGGGGAGGGTTAGGCTGCAGTGGGGGGTTAGGATGCGGAGGGGAGGGTTAGGATGCGAAGAAGGTTAGGGTTAGGCTGCAGTGGGGGGTTAAGATGCGGAGGGGAGGGTTAGGGTTAGGCTGCAGTGGGGGGTTAGGGTTAGGATGCGGAGGGGAGGGTTAGGGTTAGGCTGCAGTGGGAGGTTAGGTTTCGGATGCAGAGGAGAGGGTTAGGGTTAGGCTGCAGTGGGAGGTTAGGGTTAGGATGCGGAGGGGAGGGTTAGGGTCAGGCTGCAGTGGGAGGTTAGGATTAGGATGCTGAGGGGAGGGTTAGGCTGCAGTGGGAGGTTAGGGTTAGGATGCGGAGGGGAGGGTTAGGGTCAGGCTGCAGTGGGATGTTAGGGTTAGGATGCGGAGGGAAGGGTTAGGGTTAGGATGCGGAGGGGAGGGTTAGGGTTATGCTGCGGGAAAGGTGAGATAGGGAGAGGGTTAGGGTAAGGGTTACTTACCAAATGCTGACTGTCGGGAGGCCACTGTCTGTTTCCTGACCGCTGGGATCCAATACCCAAACTGAACAGGATCATTATATTTTATTTTCTGACTATATACAGTGACTTGCAAAAGTATTCAACATCCTTAAAAGTCAAGAGATTTGTCTGTTTACAAATGAAGCTTAGGCAGATTGTTCCACAGTATTTTTATTCTGAACCAGGAGGCTCTTAACCACTTGCCTGGCATGGTCATATCAGATACGACCATACCAGACTGGGCTTTCCCTGACATGGTCATATCAGATACGACCAGTCAGAAAAGCTCAGTGGGCGGCTGCTGGAAGATGATCTTCTAGCAGCTGCCTATCTCAGAGGGACCTCCTGGTCCCTCCGTACTCTTCAATCATCCCCGTGTCCTCCTCTCCTTCCCCCAGCCCAGCTAGAGCCCGGTGCACATGGCTCCCACACCCGGCGGCTACAGAGAGGAAAGAGCAGCCGTCGGGAATATACAAACCAACAGCGCGCTGTCGGCGCTGTTATCTCCCACCCCCGCCCTCCAAGCGGCAGCCCGTTGGCTGTTGAGGTCAGAGAAGCCGTCGGGAAAATACATACCAGCGTGCTGTCGGCGCTATCTTTTCTCCCCCTGCCCTGCCAGTGACAGCCCGGCAAAGCCTCACCGGTGGCTGCAAAGTGTACAAAGCAGCCGCCGGGCGGGCAAGGAAGCCTCTCCCTGTCACAAATTGTGTCTGTGAGTTAAATGTCTCAGGTGATGAGCTGGATTCAGCAGGGACCGGCTTGGCTGGAATCATGGATTACGTTAATAGCTCTATTGCATAAGAATTGTGTAGCAGTGAGAACTGCCTTTGATGATAAATGACAGGAACTAGAAACGTAGGAGTGGAAAAGTAGGAAACTTGGAGGAAATGGACCGGGACTGGCTGGGAGGTTTACTGAGCTGGACGGGATACCAGTAAATGGGCTTGCAGACGGATGGTAGGAAACTGATGACAGCATGGGACTGTGCTGATGTAGCAGTGATGGTGCTGATGTCACTGATGAAGTGATGGCAACTCAGGAGCTGCTAGGTGCGGCTAGGAAGCTGAAAGCAGGACGATGGTAGCAAGGAACTACTTGGTGCAGCGGAAAAGCCGTAAGGTGAACGATGGTAGCATGGGAGCTACTTGGAGCAGCTAGGGAGCCGTGAGGTGAACGACGGTAGCACGGAAGCTACTTGGAGCGGCTAGGGAGCCGTGAGGTGAGTGATGGCAGCACAGGCTACTTGGGGCGGCTAGGGAGCCATGAGGTGAACGATGGTAGCACAGGCTACTTGGTGCAGCTAGGGAGCTGTGAGGTGGTTGATGGTAGCATGGAAACTACTTGAAGTGGCTAGGGAGCCGTGAGGTGAGTGATGGTAGCACATGCTACTTGGTGCGGCTAGGGAGCCGTGAGGTGAAACGATGGTAGCAAGGGCTACTTGGTGCGGCTAGGGAAGCCGTATGTAGAATCAGTAGACAACTGGACTCCAGGTATAATGGAGGTTGGCTGTAATTCCGGATAGGACTGGAGGGTAACTGGAAGCAGGATTGCTGAATGTTCTGGTCTAGGAACGCAGCAGGATTTCTGGATGAACTGGTCTAGGAACCAGCAGGAGCCTGGGATACCCTTGTACACAGAAGAAGCACGAACCATACACCACGGGAAGTAACGAGAAGTTCAGGCCCAGAATGCTATCAGGGGAGGATATATATACCCTGGGTCTGGCTGCAATTGGTGGATATGGACAGGTGGTCTAGCAGTAGCATTCTGAGTGGTGGAAGGCACAACATGCAGAGGGAGAACTCATCTCTGCAGCACTGAGAATCAGAACCACACCTGCGATTCCAATCAAGACTAGCAATGCTCACAGACAGAGGAGAGCACAGGTGAAATAATCACTGTGGAAAGGAGAGCACAGTCTAAATACACACACAGCAGTGTTACAGCCAGCATAATTAAGAGCAGATCTCCCAGGTGAATTGCACACACAAATCCATGGAGCAGCTGGCAGAGGTAAGTCTCAAGGCAAAAAACTAGCCAGGGTTGTGACACTCCCTCCCCAAGCCCTGCCTAGAGTCATCCCAGGGGACAGCCCAGTGTAAAGCTCCACCCCTCAATGCATACCATGCACTCAGCAGGAGCTATAAGCAGCAGAGCACTGGCCTCATATATATATATATATATATATATATATATATATGTATGTCTATGTGTATATATATATATATATATATATGTATGTCTATGTGTATATATATATATATATATATATATATGTCTATGTGTGTGTATATATATATATATATATATATATATATATATATATACACATAGACATACATATATATATATATATATATATATATATATATTAGGGGTGTGCACCGGCCACTTTTCGTGTTTTGGTTTTGGATCTGGATCTTTCTTCGTGTTTTGGATCTGGATTGGTTTTGCCCAAACCACCCTTCCGTGTTTTGGGTTCTGGGTTTTGTGTTTTGGATCTGTATTTTTTTGAAAAAAAGCATAAAAACAGCTAAAATCACAGAATTTGTGGGTTTTTCTGCTCCTATGCTATTATTAACATCAATAACCTTAATTTCCACTCATTTCCAGTCTATTCTGAACACCTCACAATAGTGTTTTTATGTCCAAAAGGTTGCACTGAGGTAGCTGGATGACTATGCTAAGCGACACGAGTGGGCGGCACAAACACGTGGCCCATCTAGGAGTGACACTGCAGTGGCAGACAGGATGGCAGTTTGAAAAACTAGGCCCAAAACAGTACATAATGCAAAGAAAAAAAAGAGGTGCAAGATGGAATTGTCCTTGGGCCCTCCCACCCACCCTTATGTTGTATAAACAGGACTTGCACACTTTAACAAACCAATCATTTCAGCGCCAGAGTTTGCCACACGACTGTGGCTGAAATGATTGGTTCGTTTGGGCCCCCACAAAACAAGCTGGCAATTAATCTGTCCCTGCACAAACTGGCTCTACGGAGGCAAGATGTCATCCTCATCCACCGATTCCTCACCCTCTTCAGTGTTGTGTACATCCTCATCCTCACAGAGTATTAATTCGTCCCCGCTGGAATCCACCACCACAGGTCCCTCTGTACGTTCTGGAGGCTGGTCTCCCTGGAAGAGTTGATAATTCATTTTTATGAACATCATCTTCTCCACATTTTGTGGAAGCAACCTCCTACGCCTTTCGCTGACAAGATTCCAGTCTGCACTAAACACTCTTTCGGAGTACACACTGGAGGGGGGGCAACTCAGGTAAAATAGAGCCAGTTTGTACAGGGGCCTCCAAATTGCCTCTTTTTCCTGCCAGTACAGGCACGGACTGTCTGACATGCCTACTTGGATGCTGTCACCGATGTAATCCTTTAACAGACAAACCAAGCTGGTTTAGCCTTTAAAATGATTGCCACTTTAAAAATACGGGGAGACTCACATAAATCCCCGCAATGGCTGAAGATTGCAAGCCACTGTATTTAGCCCCGGAACTTTGACCTGGCCATTGTAGAACATTCACCTTTTTATTGTTCATCCATTACATTTACAATGTTGTTTTGGCCTTGTGCTTGGGAGCTTTAGTTTTCTAGCAGATTGAAGCAGATTGTCTGTAATACTGTATCTCCCTATATTTTGCACCATCGGTCCTTCAATTTAATCAACATTCTCAGGACCTGATTCAACAAGGAACACAGTTGATAACATGCACGCAATCGATCTATTGTTGCGGTGCGCGAACTAGCAGTTACGGTTGGAACTGTGATAGCAGAGGCTACGCAGACCCAAAGCAGAGTGATTGACAGTATGTGCCATTTGTAGGTGGTGACGGGAGTTCGGGCAAACGTAGGCGTGCCAGTGCGTTGCAACGCCATTGTAGGACCATGCATAAATTATCCATTGTGTGGCCATAAGCAGCCATAGCACTGATAGTGTGCGTGGATGTTAGCAATTTCTGAGTAAGGTCAGGGCTTGTACATATGGGTCCGATGTTGCTCAGTGTTACCGATTGTTTTGTTATTTTGCCCTAGTATACGGATGTGATTAAGGGGAGTGGGCGTCCTTATGTCTGCCTGTGATCGCTATGGGATGCAAACATTTAAATAGCACTGGTGATATTAGCATCTGCGGTCCATGCATATAAGCAGAATTGCGATCCGCAGTCCCAACTGCAGAAATGCATCCCTACAACATGATGCTGCCACTCTCATGGTTTACTGTTGGGATGGGGTCTGCTGAGAAATGGGCAGAGGGCCTAGTACAGAGATGGTTGGTAATGCAGCCGAGCTCACAACCGCTCTCTAATTTCATCCATCTTTGTGCGATGGAGTGTACGAGCGGTGAGACACCCACTTTCCAGCTGCATGGCCTGTGGATTTGCAAAGGAGATTGTAAATATTACAACATCGAAACATTGGTCGCACCATCGACATTTCTGGTGGCCTAGGGTCTACTCTAGCTACTCTACTCACCCCGATGTTTTCTGGCAAAATCCATGTGATTTCATGTGGTTTATCTTCAGTAATGGTATCTTTCTATTCATCCTCCCATACAGGCCAGGTGTATGCACAGCTCCTGATATGGATGGCTGATGCATCTTCAGTCCAATCTTAGCCAATGCATTTTGTAGTTCCTTCAGGAACAGATGTACTAAGCCGTGGAGAGCGACAGTTAGGAGCTGGTAAATGGCACTTTATCTCTCGACAAAGGCTAATTTATATATTAACAGTTTCTTATATAGCGCAGCCTATTCCGTTGCGCTTTACAATTGGAAACATAAATAGAACAAAACTGGGTAATAACACACAGATATATAGGTAGGAAGGCCCTGCTCGTAAGCTCACAATCTATAGGCTTAGAACATCTCTCCATCAGAGTGATAGGTCTTCATTTTCACAGCATTCTTTGTAATGTTATTTGAAATAGGGGGGATTTTATCCATACAAGCTGACTTTTTAATGATTCACAGATAGAGGCTAATTGAAAGCCAATTGTCACTGCAATTATTTATCATCTGTGTAAACTTGGAGCATCAACAGCACCCAAATTAAAGGCTTAAACTAACAACATTTTTCAGTTTATATTTAAAAAAAAATGTGAATATATAATAATTTATGACTTTGACAATTTATTCTAAGAGCCTACTCATTCACAACAAGAACATTGTCTTACATGTGACACACAGTTTCTTCAAGAAAGACATATCTGTTGACATTTTAAGAGGTTTACTAATTTTTAAGCCACTTTGTATTAGAGATGTGCGCCGACCCCCTTGTTTTGGTTTTGGATTTGGATCTCCCCTGGTTTTGGATCTGGATTGATTTTGAAAAAACCTCACCTCCGTGTTTTGTTTTTGTGTTTTGGTTTTGGATCTGGATTTTTTCTTAAAAAATCAAAAAAACTGCTAAAATCACATAAAATGGGCCTTTTTTTGTTCCTACAGTATTAATAACCTCAATAACATTTATTTCCACTCGTTTCCAGTCAATTTTGACCACCTCAAAGCTCACAATATTGATTTTTTTCATCTAGTTACAGGGCCAAAAGGTTGCATCCAGCTTGCTGGCTCAAAACTGATTGATATAATTATTAATAGAGTTGAGGACTTTGCAAAGATGATGGTTGGGATACCCTTGAGGATTGAAGAATTGATAGTTGGTGCAGCCCCTGGCTGTAAAATTGATGATAAATTCATTACAAAAACAATTCATTGGTGCAGCCCATGGCTGTAAATTTTATAATAAATTAAAAAACAATTAATTGAGGGGGCGTGGCCTGACTAGCAAGTGGAGAGGCTGTGTTTTTCCCGGAGCTCCCCAGAAAACCACTTCAAACTACCCCATTACTGTTGCCCCGGCTGTCCCAGCGGATCCCTTCATACCTCCTGCCACCCCGCTGTACTCCTACCTGAGCTCCGGGAGTGATCTCCGGCTCCAGCAGCATCGCGGCCTACTCCTCCTCCAGAAGCCGGGGGCTCAATTTTGGAGCCCCGCAGGTCGGCGGCGCCGCGGCCAGCTCTGATAGCCGGCGCTACCTCCCGGTCCTCTCCCTGGACTCCCCTAGCGGTGTGGGGATATGTGAAGGGGTGTTTTATAGCCCGGTGGTCCCTTATAAGCAACCGCGGCCAGAGCTGCGAGTAGCGGGTGGCTGCCATCTTGAAAACGGCCCTGGAGACTGGCCTGCATTTCAGACCACGCTAGTCTGCTCACAGCATCTCCTGGTCACCTTCTCCATGCTGCGCTATCTCCCTCCTGCTGGATCAGCTCATCTGCCCTTCTCTGCAGTGTGTGGGCCCCCAGGTGACTCACCTTCTCTGCTGGACCCCTCCTCCACTGTAATTCTCTCCACTTTGGATTGACAATCCTTAAAACACTGGAAGTCCCTTTTCAAGTCTGTGGTCTACCAACTACATAAACTTGCACAGTGATCTAACATCAAGGGTCGCCCTCACCCCGGTTACATCGTTTGGTTACCTGCTACTAACCAGAAGGGTGAGTGCATTCACAATAAACTGAACATTTGATTATATAAAAAGTGATTTTACAGGGGACGTGGCTTGGCAGGTAAGCTAAGCAGACGTGGATAAGTGCAGATTCTGATCTGTCCACACTTTACATCACACAGACTGCACACCTGATAGAGGTCCCTAAATTTTTTCATTCTCCGATACCGCTGGCTGGGCTGAAAAGTAGCTTTTAAGCGAGCACGCACATCCGACTCCAGCAGAGCCTCACTGCCGCCTATCAATCACTCTGTGATACTGAAATAAATGTGTATACAATTTGAAGCAATGACCCCCTGAGAGTGTTGGGGCAGTGCCCTCGTGTGGTTCTTTTCTAGACAAAGGCTGCACAACTACACTCTGTGCATATTTGCAGACGTCCACTATCTCGGGTCCTCTGTCACTGCTCAACTAGGTCCACAGAGTCCTTTCAGTCACCATACTTACCCCTGACTACTGACTCCCTCACCACCACTATGAACAGGTCAAATACTAATGCCAGAAAACGTGTGGGTGGTGATATCTCCCAACATTTCCCTAAAGGTGACAAGTCCTCGGCGGCTGCCGCCGACCCCCCTTCCCCCAGTCCACCCCATATAGAGGGAGAGGATACACCTTCTTCAGCTCTATCCACAAAAGAAGACATTATGGCACTGCGATCCCTTATTACAGATTTTAAAGAATTTCTAGAGTCCAAGTTGGATAAAGCAGTTTCCTCGATCAAATCAGACCTATCCTCACTTTCTACAAGAACCTCTAAATTAGAATCACGCCAAGACACCCTTTAAAAATTCCAAACTGAGACTCATAGGGACATTGATCACATTGTCCAGGATCTCCGTACCAAGAATGAGGATCTGGAGAATCGAGAAAGACGAAACAATCTCCGCATACGAAACATCCCAGAAACGGTGTCTCCGGATAACTTAGAGACTTATCTCCACAACGTGTTCTCCTTCATTCTCCCTGACTTAAGCCCTCATCAGCTGCCCCTTGAAAGAGCCCATCGAGCCCTCAGACCTAAACCAAGAGATGGTGAACCCCCAAGAGATGTAGTCATATGCTTCCTAAGCTCTAAGGACAAAGAAAAAGTCTTGGCCCCGACACGTTGAAAACCCCATATTCTCTATGATAACATCAAATTACAATTCTTCCAAGATCTAGCCCCCATTACAATTTTGAAACGCAGAGAACTTCAAGATCTAATGAGGGCACTAAGAGCATGGGGGATCCGTTATCGATGGGGTTTCCCCTTCAAACTAATGGTTGACTTCAACGGTAAAACAATTATCATCAGAGACCCTAAAGAAGGCAAAGACTTTCTTTCCCATCTGGAAGACTCCGGCCCCCCTCCAACAGCTTCAGAGGACATATAGTATGATTAAAGTTACATGCTGCTTCTTCTTCCCATTTGGGTTTACCCACGATAACTGGACACTCCTCTGAGAAACATACTACTATATGGCAGAGACTACCCTCCTCCGCCATGGGATCCTAATCTTGGCCCTGAGTCTCTACACAGACGGCCATTTCATATCCTTTTTCTCAGTCATATTACTATGTGTTAAGATATTTGTAGTTGTTTCACCTGTTCTACTGATTCATAGTAGTATGTTTTGGCTATATGTCTACTTTATTTCATGTAGCTGTATCTTTAGTAGTTTATTACTCCATTGGAGCTACTGGAATGATCTGCCCTCAGGACTTCACACGTGGGTTTCACGCGAGTAATATTATCCTATTCTTTTTGTGTTTCTAGGAATATCTGACGAACATATTTGAAATGTTTATGTATGTTATATATTCAGTTATAATTGACTTTGTAATTTGTAATTGATAAGTATACCCTTATCTGGGCTTTTCAACTGTATGCTTTCTCTCCCCCCCCTTTGACAACTCACATTGACATCTCTTCAATCATTACTAAGTCTTCATTTACCTCTACTACACAACCACAAATGGAGGGCCAAGGCTCTCTGACACGCTCACTTATTTCCTCTATACATACTCAGTACTCTTCGGTATATACAATTATTTGTTTTCTAATCTATATTAATTAGTTACCTAAAGGTAGTTCGAATTCCCCTCCCTACTACCTACCTGCTTAGTCCCACTCTCCGAGTGTGTTTTTCCCTGCTGGACATGGGGAATTCCCACCCGGTTCTCTCCACCTTGTTTTCCCCACTTTTAACCCCTTTCCATTTCTCCTTTCTTTATTTTTCTTTTTCTATTCCCCCTCTGTCTTTATTTTCTTTTTCCCTCTGCCTCTTAGCGAGTCAGGAATTTCCCGCTTACATTATTATCTACATTGAGTATTGCATTCCAGCCAAATGTCGCTAACTTTTGCCTCCCTTAACTCCAAGGGCTTAAACACCCCTCAAAAGCGCTCATCGCTCTTCCGAACTATCCGAGATCTCAAGGCTGGGATTATCCTGATCCAGGAAACCCACTTTAAAGCGCAGTCACATCCCTCACTACATACTAAGAGTTTCCCCACCGCATACTACTCTTCTAGTCAGTCTAAACACAATGGAGTAGCGATACTGATTAATAGCAAAATCCCCTTCTCCTTACACACAGTACATACAGACTCAGACGGGAGGTATATTATTTTGACAGGCAAATTAGATAGTTTAGAATGCACAATTGCTAATATATATGCTCCCAACTCAGATCAATCATCATTCTTCAATTCCGTTTTCTCTAAAATAAACAAATACAGGATAGGCAGCCTCATTGTCGGAGGAGATTTCAACGCAGTCCTTAGCCACGAGCTTGATAAAGGTCCTACCCCTACCAAAACACGACCCTGCCCAGCAACTCGCTCCCTAAACAATCACCTCTGCGAATTGGGTCTACTTGATACATGGCGGGCCCTCAACCCCTCATCCAAGGATTTTACTTTCTTCTCGATACCCCAGCAGTCCTACTGGAGAATAGATCTTATTTTATGTAGCACATCAGCCAGCGAACACCTTGTTGACTCCTCTATTTTGTCTAATGCTTGGTCAGACCACTCTATCGTCACCGCGTCCTTCGATTTTTTTGATGTTCCACCCTCACGACCCCCATGGCGTTTAAATGAAACTCTGCTTACCATTCCAAAATTTCAGGAAAAGGTGAAGTCCACCCTTGAGGACTATTTTTCTTTAAACAATGAACCTACTTACACCCCTTTGGTATGGGAAGTGCATAAAGCTGTTATCCATGGGCACATCATTAATTATGCTTCCTTTAGAAATAAAGAACGTAGGTCCCAAATAAAATCCCTGACCGCAGAGGTTCAACGTCTTGAAATGTACTACCTCCCATTCACTATACGCCCAACTGACTTCCTCCAGGATGGCCCTTAATGCCCTTAACGCTGAAAAGACTGAACAGGCCCTACGCTGGCTCAACCAAAAAGTCTACGAAAAGAGCAACAAAGCTGATTCCCTACTAGCCAATAGATTGAAAGCTCGGAAAGCCAGGACCGCTATCCCAGCATTAAATGATGACCGTGGCACCAGCCACTATAGTCCATCCACCATCAATTCTTTATTTAAAAATTATTACGAACGCCTTTACAATCTCCCTCCAACAAATAACATCAACGCTGACACCTCAACCGCAGACTATTTGGCCTCCTGTAATCTCCCCCGAATCTATACCGCCATCTCTTCCACGCTAAATTACCCTATCTCTGCAGAAGAAATTGTTTCAGCTCTCAAAATACAAAAATCTTCAAATGCACCCGGTCCCGACGGACTTCCAATGTCCTATTATAAAACTTTTCAAACTTCCTTGATACCTCACCTTACTGTGGCTTTCAACTGTATTTTAGAAGGCTCCTCATTCCACCCACACACGACTAGAGCTTCCATAACTGTCATCCCGAAACCTAATAAGGACCCCCTTTTAGAGACTAATTACCGTCCCATCTCACTACTCGATACTGATCTAAAGCTCTTTGCTAAGGTAATTGCAAATAGGCTCAACCCCCTCCTTCCCTCATTAATCCATCCCGACCAGGTGGGCTTTGTCCCGTCCAGATAAGCACTGGACAATACTAGATGCACAATCGATCTAGTTCACTATATCAATACTCACAAACTCCCCTCTCTGGTGCTTGCTCTGGATGCGGAGAAGGCCTACGACAGGGTCACTTGGCCTTTTCTTTTCGAAACATTGCGCCAATTCGGATTCCGAGGACAGTTTTTACAAGCCATCCAAGCCCTCTACTCCAATCCCTCTGCTACGGTCTCAGCAGGAGACCTGCTCTCCGACTCCTTCTCAATAACAAATGAAACCAGACAGGGATGCCCTCTATCGCCACTCATATTTGCCCTTATTATTGAACCACTTGCTTCTCGTGTACGGGCCAATCCCGACATTACTGCAGTCAAGGTTAAACATTCTCAATATACCCTGTCTCTATTCGCAGACGATATACTTTTTACGTTAACAAAACCACTCACCTCTCTCCCCAATCTGTTTCGAGAACTCTCTATGTATGGCTCCCTGTCTGGTTACAAAGTTAATCATACCAAATCCGAAGCTCTTCCTATACATCTACCCGGCAATATGAAGTCATTATTGCAATCAAATTTTAATTTCATATGGAAAAGAGATTCCCTCAAATATCTAGGAGTATTCATTACTAAATACTATGAATCTCTATATAAAGCCAACTACCCTCCCCTCATCAGCTCAATCCAGAGAGACCTACAACAGTGGCAAACACATTTCCTCTCAATGCCGTGAAAATGAACATTCTCCCCAAACTATTATACCTATTCCAAACTCTCCCTATTCCTATTCCCTCCCACACCCTCAACACACTTCAAACCGTACTCTGTAAATTCATCTGGAACTACCGAAAACCCTGAATTCGTCAAGATATACTCACTAAGCGTTCTTGGGACGGAGGCTTGGGGTTACCCTCACTGCACCGCTACTATATTGCAACCCAATTGAGTCAGTTGGCCGCCTGGCACTCAACCCGCCATGTTAAGAGATGGGTTGATCTGGAGAGCGACTTACTGGATGTACACTCAGTCTCTTATCTACCCTGGATGCCCCGTAAACATAGACCTAGATCCGCTCTTCTATTCCCCACACCCTTCCCCTCTAACCCCCATTTGGAACAACCCTGCATTCCCCCCTGGTCTATCTCAAACAGTGGCTTGCCCCTGGATATCAGCAGGCATCACTAGGCTTCACCATATAGTTGAAGTATCATCACCTAGATCTTTCTCAGACTTTTAAGACAAACATAAAATTCCCAATAAACTCCACTATCAATATTTACAAATCCGCCACTTTGCCAGCTCAAATCCCTCCACTCACTCTCCTCCTAACCCCACAACTACAGAAAAATTATGCATGTATAGACCTAATGACAAAGGAGCTATCTCGCACCTTTATCACTTCATACTGGCGTTGAAGCCTTCTCCGCTTGAAACACACGAACAGGCTTGGGAATCAGATCTTGGCCTCTCTCTTGGGGAAGAAGCATGGGACACTATACGCTTGACCATTTCTAAATGCTCCATCAATGTGGCCATCTGCGAGAATTCATAGAAGGTGTACACCAGATGGTACTTAGTGCCAGAACGTCTACATCAGATCTACCCCAGCACCTCTAATCTCTGCTGGAGAGGGTGCGGTCAACTCAGAACTTATTTTCATATGTGGTGGTCATGCCCCTTGATCATCCCATTCTGGAACATGGTCCGTACCCTACTCTCAAAATTGTTACCATTCCGATCTCTCCTACCCCAGCTACTCTTCTACTTTGTGCTCCGATCGACTCCATCCCCAACACTACAAATAAACTAATCCTTCATATCTCCTGCGCAGCCAAATTTCAAATCGCTCGTAATTAGAAAGTACAACACACTCCCAGCCGCCAGGAGCTACTGAACAGAATTTGGTTTATAGCAAATATGGAATATATCACCAGTCTACAAAACAATGCTGTTCGGAAATTTCATACCGTGTGGAATCCCTGGTATACCTTTCAAAACTCACCTCTCCCAGGCCTTGGTTAGTTTCGGCCTGACGTTCCTCATATAACTATATATAAATACACTGTATACTTGTGGCTCACTCTCTTACACTTCTCTCCCCTTTTTTTTTCTTGTTTGTCCCCTCCCTCTCACATAAATTCTTTCTAATCCTACAGTCTGTGGCAAATGTCATTACCTGACTGTTGTTGATATGCTATTGAATAATATTGTCCAATACGTCATTTGTACAAATTATTGTGCTATCATTTATATTCAATAAACAAATACAAAAAAAAAACAAAAAAACAATGAATTGGGTGCAGCCCCTGGCTAAATAATTAATAAAAAGAAATTCATTGGTGCAGTCCCTGGCTGTTAAGTTGATAATAAATTAATTAAAAACAATTCATTGGGTGCAGCCCCTGGCTGCAAAGTTGAAAATAAATTAATTTTAAAAAAAACAATTCATTGGGTGCAGCCCCTGGCTGCATAATTAATAAAAATAAATTCATTGGCACAGCCCCTGGCTGTAAAATTGATAATAATTTAATTTAAAAATAAATCATTGGCTCCTAAACCAACCATAACATTAATTTAAAAATGTCAGGCAGCAATGCCCCAACCAGCACATAATGGAATGGAAAAAGGTTCAAGATGGAATAGTCCTTGGGCCCTCCCACCCACCCTTATGTTGTATACAAAACAGGACAGTTTAACAAACCAATCATTTCAGCGACAAGGACTGCCAATTGTGGCTGAAATGATTGGTTTGTTTTGAGCCTCATAAAACAAGCTGCCAATGTGCATTGGACATGGAAATGAAAATGATCCCATACACAAACTGGCTTTACATTACAAGTTGTCGTCATCCTCGTCCTCATCATCCCCATCAGTGTGTACATCCTCTCCTTCACACAATATTAATTCGTCCCTGCTGGAATCCACCACAGGCACCTCTGTAATTTTTTTTATGTAATTGTTGGTAGAGGTCTTCCTCGTGGAATTTGTAATTCATTTTAATGAACATCATCTTTTCCACATTTTGTGGAAGTAGCCTCCTACACCGATCACTGACAAGGTTGCCAGCTGCACAGAAAACTCTTTTGGAGTACACACTGGAAGGTGGGCAACTTAAGTAATGCAAAGCCAGTTTGTGTATGGGACTCCAAATTGCCTCTTTTTCCTGCCAGTACTGAAAGGGACTGTCTGACATGCCTATTAGGATGCTATCTCTGAAATAGTCCTCCACCATTCTGTGCATGTAGACCGTATCACACTTAGTCACGGTAGAAGACATGTCACTAGTAAGCAGTTCTTTCAGGCCTGACCAGATGTCATTTTTTGGTGAACGATCTGCATGACCAGCAGGCATTCTATAAGGAAAATTTAGTTTTTTCCTGGCAGCTGCAGAAACTGAAGGAGATGATGGCGTTTCACGTGCAGCTGCAGCTGACAATTTTTTTACCAACAGCTCTTTGCACAGTTTTAGATTTGGGTGTGTTGGAAAAAGACTCACAAGATAGGACATAAACCTAGGATCTAGAATGGTCGCCAAAATATATTTTTCAGATTTCAACAGATTGACGACTCTTGGATCCTGGTGAAGTGAATCAAGGGCTTGATCCACCAGTCCGACATACTTTGCGCAATTGCTCCATTTTCACCTCCTCCTTCAGTTTCTCCAGCTGTTTTTATAAATGTCTGATGAGGGGAATGATCTGACTCAAGCTGGCAGTGTCTGAACTAACTTCCTGTGTGGCAAGTTCAAAGGGTTTGAGAACCTTGCACAACCCGGAAATTATTCTCCAATGCGCTTAAGTAAGGTGCATTCCCCCCTCCACGGTCTATGTCATAATCCATTGAATAGCCCTGGATGGCCTTTTGCTGTTCCTCCATCCGCTGAAGCATATAGAGGGTAGAATTCCACCGAGTTACTACCTCTTGCTTCAGCTGATGGAAGGGGAAATTTAACTGTACCTGCTGGTCATGCAAACTTCGACAAGCAGTCGCCGAATGTCTAAAATGTCTGGATATTTTGCGGGCCACCGAGAGCATCTCCTGCACGACCGTGTCAGTTTTTTAAAAACATTGAACCACCAAATTAATTGGGTGAGCAAAACATGGGACATGTTGGAATTCACCCACATGTAATGCTCTCACAATATTGGTGGCATTGTCCAAAATCACAAATCCCAGGGAGAGTCCAAGTGGGGTAAGCCATTTAGCAATGATTTCCCTGAGTTTTTCTAAGAGGTTCTCAGTGGTATACCTCTTAGTGAAACCAGTTATACAAAGAGTAGCTTGCCTCTGTATCAGCTGTCTTTTGGTAGATGTTGCTGCTGTTGTAGTCAATACCCAGTGGGCTGTCACAGTCATGTAATGCTTAGTTTGCCCTATCCCACTTGTCCACATATCAGTGGTCAAGTGGATAGTGGGTACAACAGCATTTCTGAGGACATTAATAAGGTTTTTTTTAATGTCCTTGCACAGACTTGGAATTGCTGTCCTAGCGAAGTGGAATCTAGAAGGGATCTGGTAGCAAGGACACAGGACCTTTAATTAACTGTTGAAATAATGGCGGATACTGGACTCACATCTAATACCAGCAAAGCTGTTACAGCGTCAGTAATCTGCTGTGCAAATGGGTGATTGCTGTCATACTTGTTAGCCCTTGCAAACAATTGTTTAACAGTTAATTGTTTTTTGGAGGATACACTACAAGTAGTCTTCCTCCTGGTTCCCTTCTGGGATGAAGATCCACTCACAGCAACAGCCGTAGTCATCAAGGATCCTTCTGAGGAATCATGGATAGGAGAGGAGTCAATCATGCTTCGAATACCAACATTGGATGCAGCAGGACTACTCCCGATGACGAATGAGGATGTTGATGATGCAGGTGTTGGTGTTGGAGATTAAAGGCGCTTGGATCTCATAGAGAGGGAGCAGGTAGGTGACACTGGACTTGTTACATCTTGAGTTTTGGAACTTGGCAACGTACACTTTGATATTTGATGAATGCGCTCCAAGTGATGTAACAAGGAGGAGGTTCCTAGGTGGATTAGGTCCCTCCCTCTACTTACTCTTGCATGGCAATGGTCACATATGGCATGACAACTGTTGTCCGGATCGGGTGGAAATAATTCCACAAGTGAGAAGTAGATTTTTTTGTCTTCAGTTCCGGCATGACAACAATGGGCTTTGGCTTTTTCAAACCATGGGCAACAGCTGTTGCCTTACTTACACAAAGGACATCCTCGGCATCAACATCCTCATCACCAACATCTTCATCATCAACATCCTCATCATCCTTAGCACCTTCAACTTCCAAAATATCCTCCTCCTCCATGTGCAATGTCACAGAAGCATCCTCGATTACTACATCTGCAAGATGTTGACTGCCCTTCCCCACATTTACAGAGGGCACACAATTGTTGGAACTTGGAGGATCCTCCAGTACACTAGTATTTTGGTCTGGCTCACACATGGCAACCGCAGACACACTTGCACTCTCCTCAGGGATTTGTGATTTAGATTTCTCAGGGAACACAGTTGGTTTTTCCAAAGGGCTATCAGAATCAGAGCCAGCAGTCTTCCTAAAGAAAGGCCAAGGCCTTATCATTTCCTTGACACTTTGTGTAGTGAATGGCATATTGCCAATATTTTGTTTTTCTAAAGGCAAATTTCCTTTAATTTTTTTTTTCTGTACTTCGGTAAAAGTAGCTTTACCATATCGATGGTGTAACTTAAGCCCTGGGGCATGGGCCTTCATAGAGGATGAGGAAGTTGATGGCCTTGCACTTCATGGCGGCAGCTACAACATGGGATTCTTAGCTTTGCTCTCCTGTCATGTGACAGCCCTCTGTATTTTCTGCGGTCTTGAAGCAGTTGCGTTGCCGACTGGCTAGATCTTTTGTGGCTAAGCCTAGCACGCAGAGACACACAGACAATTATAAGAAAAAAAAATAAGTTTTTTTTATTTTTTTCTGCTCCAGAACTTTGGGCCAAGAGCACAGATTGATGACGAATGGAGTCGGGCAGCACTAGCTTGCATTGCCGACTTGCTAGATCTTGTGCGGCTAAACCTAACACGCACAGACACACAGACAATTTGAAAAAAAGAGACAAGTTTATTTAATTTTTTTTCTGTTCCAGAACTTTGGACCAAGAGCACAGATTGATGACAACTGGAGTCGGGCAGCACTAGCTTGCGTTGCCGACTTGCTGTTTTTTGTGCGGTTAAGCCTAACACGCACACAGACAAAATATATTACACAAAAAAATACACTTTATTTGGGTCCAGAACTTGGGCCCAGATGGACGCAGCAGACAGCACCAGCCCACAAGGATCAGCAACAGCCCAAATGGACCCAGCAGACAGCACAACACCAGCCCAGAATGGATCAGCACCAGCCCAGGACACAGCAGACAGAACAGCACAGCACCTCTCCCCAGCCCTACACTACCCACCCTCCCTGTTCAGTCTCCACAGCCAGAGTGAAATGGTGCCTGCCGTGTACCTTATATATAGAGACGAAAGCTTGTGAGCCACAAGATTTCGCCTCTATGGTTTGCCTCGATGTCAGAGATCCGAGTAAGGCGGGAACATCCGAGGCTGCTTGGATCCGACTCGGATCCCCTTAGTTAGGGTGGGTTCGTATCTCTTAAATCCGAACCCGCTCTTTTCTACTTTGTATGTATTAAACATATATATAATTTTGTGCACACACCAACAATATATGCAATTTAGTCAAAAACATTTCCAAGTTTTGTATCATTTGTACATTTAATAATCATCTTATTTGTTATGGAGTGCAAGCACATACCCCTGTGAGGAGACGATGTTGAGGAAATCCTTCTCTGTTGTCCGAAGTATAAACTTTACACAGGTCAATGTCTCAAACACCTGCATAGCATTTGTGAACAGTTTGACATCACTGGCACCTGTGTAGAAGTTAAATTGAATATCTATTACACTACATTGATACATCAAAGTCATTATCTATATTAGTATAACAAATGAAAAGGAAACTCACTATAATCAGAGGATAAGGTGTAGGGCACATAGACAGTCCCATCCGCAGATTTGGGCCACAGGCATTTTGTACAGCTGATGGCGCTACGTCCAGTACATATTAATATGTCGCCTCCCATTACTGGCACCATAAGATCTACATTAATCACGAAAAGGAGGCAAAACATTCCTAAGTTATTGTACTGTTGGTAAGATCCAGGCAGTGTTGTAACTAAGGGGGGGTGGGTGTTTGAACAGGGCATTTGCCCTGGGCGCCACTGCAAGCCCAGCCGAGGGGGGGTGCCGACATCAGGGCAGCCTCTCCTTTCGTTGCACTGCGCAATGTAGCTTTCTATTCTGTGTGACTAAGTCCCCTGTGAGTGTCTGGTGGCCAGGCCCGCCTGAGGTGCCTTCATTGGTGGCTGCTGCCTGGTGGCTGGGGTGGTGATTGTGTGCAGATGCGGTGGTATTATCAGGGCTGGATGCTACTGCTGCTGCAGCAGCTGCTCTCTGTAGTCACGCCCTCCGGCCGGAGACACTCAGCCTGCGACCTCCGTGGGGCTCCTCATCACGCCGCACATACGCAGCATGGCGCCCCGACTGCTGCACATCCAGGAGCAAGGAGGCTTCTCCAAGACCCTGCATCAAATCAATGGCGCTGAGCAACTCTGTATTCACCGAAAGTTACAACTGGGGGGGAGGGCTCAGCTGCTGCAGAATCTCTTCCGGGGGGAAGGCGGGGCTCAGCTGCTGCAGATGAGGGACACAATCGTATCAATTACTTTCATAATAAGGAAGGTTTATTAATAACAGTTATGCCTGACGTTGAATAGATCTTGTTTCCTACTGTCTATCATTTTGGATATCCCTGTGTCTGTTCCCTCGGTATCTCTCTCCTGCCCCTCAGTCCCTCTCTCACCTGCCCCTCAGTGTCATATTCTCCTGCCCCTCAGAGACTTGCTATTCTGCCCCTCAGCATCTTACTCTCCTGCCCCTCAGCATTTTACTCTCCTGCCCCTCAGTCTCTCTCTCCCTGTCCCTCAGTGTAGTACTCTTCTGCCCCTCAGTCTCTCTCCTTCACCTCAGTCTCTCTCTCTCACCCCTCAGCGTCTTACTCCCCTGCCCCTCAGCCTCTCTCTCCCTGCCCCTCAGCCTCTCTCTCCCTGCCCCTCAGTCTCTCTCTCCCTGCCCCTCAGTCTCTCTCTCCCTGCCCCTCAGTCTCTCTCTCCCTGCCCCTCAGTCTCTCTCTCCCTGCCCCTCAGTCTCTCTCTCCCTGCCCCTCAGTCTCTCTCTCCCTGCCCCTCAGTCTCTCTCTCCCTGCCCCTCAGTCTCTCTCTCCCTGCCCCTCAGTCTCTCTCTCCCTGCCCCTCAGTCTCTCTCTCCCTGCCCCTCAGTCTCTCTCTCCCTGCCCCTCAGTCTCTCTCTCCCTGCCCCTCAGTCTCTCTCTCCCTGCCCCTCAGTCTCTCTCTCCCTGCCCCTCATAATCTCTCCCTGCCCCTCATAATCTCTTCCTGCCCCTCATAATCTCTTCCTGCCCCTCATAATCTCTTCCTGCCCCTCATAATCTCTTCCTGCCCCTCAGACTCTCTCACACCTGCCCCTCAGACTCTCTCACACCTGCCCCTCAGACTCTCTCACACCTGCCCCTCAGACTCTCTCACACCTGCCCCTCAGTCTCTCTCGCTCCTGCCCCTCAGCCTCTCTCTCTCTCTTGTCCCACGGTCTCTCTCTTGCCCCTTAATCTCTCTCTCCTGTCCCTCAGTCTCTCTCCCTCCTTCACCTCAGTCTCTCTCTTGCCCCTCAGTCTCTCACTCTCCTGCCCCAAAGTCACTCACTCTCCAGCCCCTCAGCCTCTTTCACTCTTGCCCCTCAGCCTCTTTCTATCCTGCCCCTCAGCCTCTTACTCTCCTTCCCCTCAGTCTCTCACTCTCCTTCCCCTCAGTCTCTCACTCTCCTTCCCCTCAGTCTCTCACTCTCCTTCCCCTCAGTCTCTCACTCTCCTTCCCCTCAGTCTCTCACTCTCCTTCCCCTCAGTCTCTCACTCTCCTTCCCCTCAGTCTCTCACTCTCCTTCCCCTCAGCATCTTACTCTCCTGCCCCTCAGCCTATAACTCTCCTGCCCCTCAGCCTATAACTCTCCTGCCCCTCAGCCTCTTATGCTCCTGCCCCTCAGCCTCTCACTCTCCTGCCCCTCAGCTTCTCACTCTCCTGCCCCTCAGCCTCTCACTCTCCTGCCCCTCAGCCTCTCACTCTCCTGCCCCTCAGCCTCTCACTCTCCTGCCCCTCAGCCTCTCACTCTCCTGCCCCTCAGCCTCTCACTCTCCTGCCCCTCAGCCTCTCACTCTCCTGCCCCTCAGCCTCTCACTCTCCTGCCCCTCAGCCTCTCACTCTCCTGCCCCTCAGCCTCTCACTCTCCTGCCCCTCAGCCTCTCACTCTCCTGCCCCTCAGCCTCTCACTCTCCTGCCCCTCAGCCTCTCACTCTCCTGCCCCTCAGCCTCTCACTCTCCTGCCCCTCAGCCTCTCACTCTCCTGCCCCTCAGCCTCTCACTCTCCTGCCCCTCAGCCTCTCACTCTCCTGCCCCTCAGCCTCTCACTCTCCTGCCCCTCAGCCTCTCACTCTCCTGCCCCTCAGTCTCTCACTCTCCTGCCCCTCAGTCTCTCACTCTCCTGCCCCTCAGTCTCTCACTCTCCTGCCCCTCAGTCTCTCACTCTCCTGCCCCTCAGTCTCTCACTCTCCTGCCCCTCTGCCTCTTTCACTCCTGCCCCTCAGCCTCCTTCACTCCTGCCCCTCAGCCTCCTTCACTCCTGCCCCTCAGCGTCTTTCTTTCCTGCCCCTGAGCCTCTTTCTCTCCTGCCCCTGAGCCTCTTTCTTTTCCAAAAGGTATAACCGGGGAAGGGGGGGGGCTCTGCTGCTGCAGGACCTCTTCCCGGCTCTGTATTATTATCATCTCCCAGAGTGAGCAGCATGTATGAGTCCTGTCCCCTCTCAGACATTGTATATGGTGAATATAGAGTGGCCTCCTGTCATGTATTGTATATAGTGATGCATTATAGTGTGTCCTGTGTGATACATGGTATAGTGTGTAATGCCCTGTCCTACATGATGTATAGTGTCTGTATCCTTGCAATACATGGTGTATAGTGTGCGCCCCACTGTCATACATGGTGTTTTTTGTGTATCCCCCTGTCATACATGGTGTTTTGTGTGTATCCCTGTCATACATGGTCCATAATGTGTGTATCCCCCTGTCATACATGATGCATTATGCGTGACCCCCCTTGTCATACATGGTGCATACTGCCTGTCATACATGGCGCATAGTGCCTGTCCCCCCTTTCATACATGCTGCAAAGTGTGTGTTTAGTCTTACAAGGTGTCTAGTTTGTGTATGTCCCTGTCATACATGGTGTATAGTGTGTGGGTCCTTCTCTGTATAAGGGGCACTACTGGGGGCACTGCATAATGGGCACTATTACTGGGGTACTGCTTAATGGGCACTACTACAGGGGGCATTGTGTAAGGGGCACTGGTACTGGGGGCATTGCATAATGGGCACTACTACTGGGGGCACTGCCTAATGGGCACTACTACTGGGGGTACTGCTTAATGGACACTACTACAGGGGGCATTGTATAAGGGGCACTGGTAATGGGGGCATTGCATAAGTGGCACTACTACTGGGGACATTGCCAAGGGGCACTATTACTAGGGGCATTGTATGCAGGGTTCTGCTACTAGGGGTATTAAGGTGCATATGAAATGGAAAGGAATGTTCCCAGAGTGATGAGAAATGGTGATGTGTCATGTTGACACGCCGCCATTTTCACTGGCCACGCCCCTTGTGGCATGTTGGTTGGGGGGGGGGGCTCAGTTTTTCATCTTGCCCTTGGCTCCAAATACCCTAGTTACGCCACTGGATCCAGGTCAGATATTTATATTAAGTCTATGGTGTAATTCTATCTTATTTTATACCCATCAATCTGTCCATTCAAAAATGTCACATATTCTATGTTTATAGGACAATTATGTATAACTGCACATTCATTTACTTTGTAGGAATTATTTCACATAAGCAACTGAATACTATTCTTATAACTATAGGGTTGTGAACATACTGTAGCTCATTTATATTGTAATTTAGCATTTACTATATACATATTAATAGACTGATACCTTTGTTGGCTTCGATAATGCTGCTGAAGATATTATACGGATCTTCTGTATCTCCTGTAAATACAAGCACACATACAAAGTGATAACAGGTATATATCCTATATCTGTGTAGTTACCTGAGTGCTGTTGTTCAGTGGACGGCTCTCTGTAATTTGCATTTCCTTACTGGGGATGCACACAGGGTGCAGATTTACTTGTCAGTGGGCCATAGTTGCCGACATTCAGCTCCCTTCTTCCGGGAGGGAGCTGAATGCCTGCAGAGGGGGGCGTGGCCGGGCACTGACTCCGCATGATCGCGTCATCATGGCCCCGCCCCCTCTTCACAAGGTATACAATCGGGAAGCCAGCTGCCGGATGCCCAACAGCCGGCTTCCCAACTGCTTTATCCCGGCGTGGGGTAAATGACCGCCGTCTATATCTAGACGCCTGTCATTTCCCAGATGCTGGGAGACAGGCGCCCGGCATCCCAATCGAAGGGATGGCGGGCGCCGCGAGCGGACAGCCATGGGGGTAGTTAGGATAAGAGCACCCGGGGAGACTTAGGGTTAGGCACCCCCCGGGGGACTTAGGTTTAGGCAGCGGGGAAGGGGGGGGTTAGGGTTAGGCACTTAGAGGGGGGATTATGGTTAGGCACAGGGGGGGGAGGTTAGGGTTAGGCACCCCTAAGGAGGGTTAGGGGGGTTAGGTTAGATTAGTTGATACTTACCTTACCATGATCGGGATTTCCAGCACTGTCGGGCTTCCGCTGCCGGGCTCTGCTGTTTTGTCGGGCTGCCGCTGCCGGGATTCGAGCTCCCGGCCATGCGGCAGCCGGGACATCATACCGATTCCCCTCACAATGCGGAAAATAAAGGCATTGTGGAGCAGGGGCGGAGCCACGATGACGCGATATAGCGCAAATCGTGTCTTCGGGCTCCCCGCTGCGGGGGTTTCTAGTTGTAGCCTGGGGGGGGGGCAGACAGCAGCCGGGAGAATTGTCTGCCTTTCCGGGTGGTCAGGAGCGGCATCCGATATTCGGTAGGCTCCCAACCAAATCGGGAGGGTAGGCAAGCCTGCAGTGGGCCTGAGTCAGCATGGATTGTAACAGCAAACGCAGATTGATCGGTAGTGCATACTGTGCATGTGTATGCAGCACAGTGTGCGTGCATGAGTAAGCATTGTGATTGCTTTGCAATAACTCAAGCAGAATAAAACCCATTGCAGAGTGAGTTGCAGGCTGTGAGCGTTTGGCGGTGGTTACAGGGGGGGCGGTCGGAGAAAAGCAAGCGTGTCTGTCTGTTCGAACGCCATTGCATGGACGTGCATAAATTAGTTACTGAGACGGAATACACAGCCTGAGTACTCACTGCGTGCTACAAGACTTGCAGTTTCTGCGACAGGTCAGACCTGCTGTAATTGTACATGAGGGGACGATGTTACTCGATGTTCCTGATGTATACGCAGCAATTTTAAAAGCAAAATAAAAAACAGGAGTTGTCTTTTTTTTAGGGTGCACTAATTTTCTCTTATATAAAATTGAACCTTTAATTATTACAAATAAAATCAACATCATACATATAAGGACATACTGTATACTAGTGATTTCAGTACAAATATTGTAAATGCGTCTGATTACTTGAATAAATTTGAGGATGGATAAGCACCCTGTTTGATATGTAATTTTGTTAGGTAAGTTAAGGGTTAAAAGCTGGGGAGATGCGGTTAGTTATTGGTCACTTGAGGAGTATAAGCCTATTGTAGGATTCAGGGGAGGGCTTAGGAGGTCCCATACAAATAGCCTGGTGAGAGGAGCCATCTTCCTCTTTCCAGTTTATTCAACCAGGCTGGCTTTGTGTCATATATATTGTCTTTTACCTGTCTGTCTTTCTCTTATTCATTCACATTTCACACCTCATCATCTTTCCTTTTCTTCCATCCTCTCTGTCTCCTGTTAATTTCTCTTTCACTGCCTTCCTTGTTTTCTATTTTCCCCTACTCCCTTCCTTTCAGCACCTGTTCCCCCTTTTCTCATCCCTCCCCTGCTTGTGCTTTCTCTATTCCCCATCCTCTGCCAGGGCCCCCCCTGCCATTTACAGTACACCCAGGCCCCATCGTTCAGCCCCCCATACCGCTTGATGGAGACTGCTAGGCCCCTCACCTCCATGTCTGCCAACTCAGTCAGGTGCGGGCTGCGGCCTGCTGCAGGCCACGATGCTGCACCTGTCCGCACTCCAACTTCCGGCCCCCGAGCGCTGGGCACACCCCTTCCCCTCTGGTCATGGCCGCCTGCCTCTCCGGCGGTGCTACTTTGTGCGCTAAGTAACGCAAGCTCATGCGTTACTTAGCGCAGAAAATTAAAGGGAAGCAGTGGAGCCCTAAGAGGTCTAGCATAGTGTTGGCAACTAAGGTGCTGGATGCAGCGGGAGATATGGTTCACTGCACAAATATGGCTATCCTTAGGGGTTTAAGATCTAAAGTTAGAGAGGATCAGGAATGGTAAATTTGTGGTTATTTTGGCAATTTCGGACGAAGCGAATAGGGCTTTGGATCAAGCTAAGTCAGCTGGGGTAGTTGTGGGGGAAGCCTGTCATTCATACCAGAATTGGGTGGCAGGTATATATTTTTTTGCAGCATACTACCTTGAGTCCAGGTCTGGGGAGTATATGAATGTGCTCAAATATACACATATGGTACACGGCATGCACTCGTCAGCTGAGGGTACCACTTGGCGGCAATATGACGGAACATTTAGGACACAGGAGGAGGGGCAGGCAGTTTTTCAATTAGGTTTCAGGATGTTGAGGTTTGGCTTGCAGTTGATCAACTGCCTAGCACGCCTACGGATTCCTCGGCTGGTCGGCAGCAGCCCTTTCTGGGCCGCCCCGGATCTGCGAGCATCAGTCACGGGTAGTGCTACACGTTTAATAATGAGCAGTGTCATGAGGGGCAGGCTGTGGATACAGACATATCTGCATGCTCTGCGGGAGCGGTCACCCAGCCAAGTAGTGCGGGCTGGTCTGCGGTGCAGTGGCAGGTCGAGGAGTATAATGCAACAAGCAGCGTGGGGATGTTCAGAAAAGCACCATCGATGATTGATTTGTTTTTTTTGAGGAGCTGGTTGGGTCATTATCCCATTGGGGAAGAAGCAGCCTTTTTTGTTGCAAGGTTTTGGTGTGGGTTTTCATTTACCTTTGCATGGGAGATATACGGGGTCCCTAAGAAGAACCTGAAATTGGCGTGTGAACATCCAGAAGTTGTTAAGTGTAAAGTGGAGGTGGAAGTCAGGTTAGGGGGTGTCAGGACTGTGACTATCTCAGTACGTAAAGATAAACTACATTTGCCAAAGTTCCATTGTGGTCATTGGAGGAGCTATCCTGGTTGCTGGCGTTCCCCACATACAGGGGTTAGAGAATTAAAATGATCATCTGTCTCAAGGGTGTTGTCAGGTTGTGGGATTTCTGATTGCTTACTATTTCAAACCTAATTCCATTTGGGTCACATGTTCTGAACGTCCTATGGATCACAGACCCATAGTATAAAGCCTGTTACTAACTGTGTCTCAGTGTCTGTACAACGTTACTTTCAGGTCTTTCTTGGACTCCTGCCAGATCCCCGCTGTGCCTGTGGTTTGCTGTGGACTTTGCTATATCTCTGCCCGTGTTCCGGTTAAACTTCTGATACTGGTTACCAGCCGCACTACAGAGCTCAGCATTGCCATTGCCTAAGTACTGTTATCCTACTCCATCGCTGTGGTTACATCTCCTGCTGGATTATTTACTCTGCCTGTTGTCTTCTACTTTCATGGACATTGAACTCAACTTTACTACAGTTGTCAACTGCAACGTTACAGTTATTGTTGCTGGACCCTTCGTGCATCGTGGGGCTCAACCCCACTCCAGACCCCCATCACGCCACAGGGCTCAATCCTGCTCTGGACCCTCACTACATCGCGGGGCTCAACCCCACTCCGGATCCTCGTCACACTGCAGGGCTCAACACTGTCCCGGATCTTCACTGCATCACAGGGCTCAACCCTGCTTCACATCACAGGGCCCAACCCTGCCTCGGATTTTCACCATGTCTCAGGGCTCAACCCTGTTCCGGATCTTCACTACATTGCAGGGCTCAACCCTGTTCCGGATTTTCATCATACCACAGGGCTCAACCCTAGTAATGTCCTTTATACCATCCTGAGGTCTTAGCCTCATACTGGACTCGGGGTTCCCTTTCCCTTCCACATTAGTATCAGAGACTTTTTTTACATATGGGGGTTTACTCCTATATTGACTACTGCATATCTGAACTTCTGTGTTGTTGAGACATTATGTGAAACGTTGCTATATATTTTGCCTGTGAATAAATTCTATTTACTTTTATTCCGTGTTACTGAGATTCCATGAAAAGGTCAATCCTAAAACCACCTAAATTTATAGTGCCCAGTAGGGGTGAGCAGGTTCGGATTTCTGAAATCCGAGCCCCCTCGATCTGAGGCCGATCCGACTCAGGCTCGACTTTTCCCACCTGACTCGGATCTGAAATCGAGGCAAAACGTCATCATCCTGCCTTCCGGGTCTCGAGGGTTTTGTTTTCTATATAAGGTACCTGCGTCGGCGCCATTCTCTCACTCGGCTGTGGACAGTGAAGAGGGAGGGTGGGAGTTGGGGCTGGCTGGGCTGTGTAGTGTAGTGTAGTGTTGTGCTGCTGTTGTCCATAGGGGCTGTGTCCACTCCTCTAAAGTCCATAGGGGCTGGCTGTGTTGTGCTGTGCTGCTGCTGTTGTCCATAGGGGCTGTCCACTCCTCCAAAGTCCATAGGGGCTGGCTGTGTTGTGCTGCTGTTGTCCATAGGGGCTGTGTCCACTCCTCCAAAGTCCATAGGGGCTGGCTGGACTGTGTTGTGCAGTCAGTTGTCCATAGGGGCTGTGTCCACTCCAAAGTCCTGTGCAGTGTCCCAATCCTAAAGGTGCTCTGTCCATCAGGGGTGCTCCCCCCAAGTGCAAAAAAAATAAATATTTTTTCTGTGTTTGTGAATTGTGTGCGCAGTAGCCGCACGTGCATCAACAAAGTAGTGCCAAGCGTGCGCCTGTCTCATAAGTTAAGAGCTGGCTGGCTTGACCGTTAAAGGGTGCTGTAACCCCAAAGTGCACTCCAAACAAAATAAAAAAATATTTTCTGTGTTTGTGAATTGTGTGCACTGTGGCTGCACGTGCATCAACAAAGGAGCAGCGCCAAGCGGGCGCCTGTGTCCCATAAGTAAAGGGCCGGCTGCCTTGACCGTTAAAGGGTGCTGTAACCCCCAAAGTGCACTCCAAAAAAAATAAAAATATATATTTTTTTGTGTTTGTGAATTGTGTGCGCAGTAGCCGCACGTGGATCAACAAAGTAGTGCCAAGCGTGCGCCTGTGTCATAAGTAAAGGGCCGGCTGGCTTGACCGTTAAAGGGTGCTGTAACCCCCAAAGTGCACTCCAACAAAAAGAAAACATTTTCTTCTGTGTTTGTGAATTGTCTGCACTGCACGTGCATCAACAAAGGAGCAGCGCCAAGCGTGCGCCTGTGTCCCATAAGTAAAGAGCCGGCTGGCTCATTTCTTAAAGGGTGGTGTAACCCACAAAGTGCACTACTCTCCAGCAAAAATAAAAAATTCTTTTCTGTGTTTGTGTGCGCCTTAGCCGCACTTATATATCAATATAACATAAATGGAGGACCAAACTTTCTCCGATAAAAATAAAATAGGGAAAGATCAAGAACCACTTCCTCCTAGTGCTGAAGCTGCTGCCACTAGTCATGACATAGACGATAACATGCCATCAACATCGTCTGCCAAGGCCGATGCCCAATGTCATAGTAGAGGGCACATACAATCCCAAATGACAAAGTTCAGGAAAATGACCTTGAAAAAAACATTTAAATCATCTGAAGAGAAACGTAAACTTGCCAATATGCCATTTACAACACGCAGTGGCAAGGAATGGCTAAGGTCTTTCCCTATGTTCATGACTAGTGGTTCAGCTTCACATGACGATGGAAGCCCTCCTCCCGCAAAAAAAATCAAACGAGTTAAGCTGGCAAAAGCACAGCGAAGAACTGTGCGTTCTAAGAAGATATCACAAATCCCCAAGGAGAGTCCAAGTGTGGTGGCGGTTGCGATGCCTGACCTTCCCAGCACTGGACGGAAAGAGGTGGCTCTTTCCACCATTTGCACGCCCCCTGCAAGTGCTGAAAGGAGCACCCACAGTCCACTTGCTGATATGCAAATTGAAGATGTCACTGTTGAAGTACAACAGGATGAGGATACTGGTGTAGCTGGCACTGAGGAGGAAGTAGGCGAGGAGGATTCTGATGGTGATGTGGTTTGTTTAAATCAGGCTCCGGGGGAGACAGTTGTTGTCTGTGGGATGAAAAAGCCCATCACGGTCATGCCTGGGCAGAAGACCAAACATTCCACCTATTTCGTCTGGCAATATTTCTATCCAAATCCGGACAACAACTGTCTTGCCATATGTACCATATGTAAAGGTTAAATAAGTAGGGGTAGGGACGTTAACCACCTAGGAACATCCTCCCTTATACGGCACCTGCAGCGTGTTCATAAAAAGTTACTGTCAAGTTCAGAAACTTTGGGTAAGACCGTAAGCAGTCCAGGGACACCTAAATCCCGTTGTCCTGTTGTATCCAAGCGCCTGCAAACCACACCGTCAACTCCCTCCTCGTCAATTTCCTCCTTAGTCAGGATCGGAAGTAGTCAGCAGGCCATGTCACTGGCATGACTGACTCTCCTATCCGGGATTCCTCCGGAGGATCCTGCATTGCTACATCTATTGCTGCTGCTGTTGCTTCTGCTGGGAGTCGTTCATCATCCCAGAGAGGAAGTAGGAACACCACTACTTTTACTAAACAATTGACCCTCCAACAGTCCTTAGCGAGGAGGATGAAGTACGACAGCAGTCATCCTGAAGCAAAACGTATAACTGAGGCCTTGACTGCTATGTTGGTGTTAGACGTGCGTCCGGTATCCGCCATTAGTGCAGTGGGATTTAGACAATTGATGGAGGTAGTGTGTCCCCGGTTCCTAATCCCGTCTAGATTCCACTTCACTAGGCAGGCGATACAGAGACTGTACAGAAACGTCAGAAAAAGTGTCCTCAGTGTCCTGAAAAATGCGGTTGTACCCAATGTCCACTTAACCACGGACATGTGGACAAGTGGAACAGGGCAGACTAAGGACTATATGACTGTGACAGCCAACTGGGTAAATGTATCACCTTACGCAGCAACAGCAGCAGCGTCACCAGCAGCAGCATCTCAGAAACACCAGCTCGTTCTAAGGCAGGCTACACTGTGTATCACCGGTTTCAGTAAGAGGCACACCGCCGACAACCTCTTAGAGAAACTGAGGGAAATCATCGCCCAGTGGCTTACCCCACTTAGACTCTCCTGGGGATTTGTGATATCTAACAACGCCACCAATATTGTGCGGGCATTACATCTGGGCAAATTCCAGCACTTCCCATGTTTTGCTCACACAATAAACTTTGTGGTGCAGAATTTTCTGAAAAGCGACAGGTGCGTGCAGGAGACGCTTTGGGTGGCCCGAAAAATTTCTGCCCACTTTCGCCATTCAGCGACTGCGTGCCGAAGACTGGAGCGCCAGCAAACACTCCTGAACCTGCCCCGCCATCCCCTGAAGCAAGAGGTTGTGACGCGGTGGAACTCAACCCTCTATATGCTTCAGAGGATGGAGGAGCAGCAAAAGGCCATTCAAGCCTATACATCCACCTATGACATAGGCAAATGAGGGGGTATGCACCTGACTCAAGCGCAGTGGAGAATGAACATCCGTGTTGTGCAAGGTTCTCCAGCCTTTCGAACTTGCCACACGTGAAGTCAGTTCAAACACTGCCAGCTTGAGTCAGGTCATTCCCCTCATCAGGCTTTTGCAGAAGCAGCTGGAGAAAGTGAAGGAGGAGCTAAGACAGAGCGATTCCGCTCGGCATGTGGGACTTGTGGGTGAAGCCCTTCATTCGCTTTGCCAGGATTCCAGGGTGGTCAATCTGTTGAAATCAGACCACTACATTTTGGCCAACGTGCTCGATCCTAGGTTTAAAGCTTATGTGGTGTGTCTCTTTCCGGCTGACACAAGCCTGCAGAGGTGCAAAGACCTGCTGGTGAAAACACTGTCAGCTGAAGTGGAACGTGACACATCAACAGCTCCTTCTTCATTTTCTCCCGCAACTGGGGCTGCCAGGAAAAAACTTAGGTATCCTAAGCAACCCGCTGGCGGTGATGCAGGGCAGGCAAGACCAAGTTTGGACATCTGATCCGGACTGAAGGACCTGGCAACAATTTCTGACATGTCTACTGTCACTGCATATGATATTGTCACCATTGACAGAATGGTGGAGGATTACATCGGTGACAGCATCCAAGTAGGCATGTCAGACAGTCCGTACCTGTACTGGCAGGAAAAAAGAGGCAATTTGGAGGCACCTATACAAACTGGCTCTATTTTACCTGAGTTGCCCCCCTTCCAGTGTGTACTCCGAAAGAGTGTTTAGTGCAGCCGGGAACCTTATCAGCGAAAGGCGTAGGAGGTTGCTTCCACAAAATGTGGAGATGATGTTCATAAAAATTAATTATCAACTCTTCCAGGGAGACCAGCCTCCAGAACGTACAGAGGGACCTGTGGTGGTGGATTCCAGCGGGGGCGAGTTAATACTCTGTGAGGATGAGGATGTACACAACATTGAAGAGGGTGAGGAATCGGTGGATGAGGAGGATGAGGACGACATCTTGCCTCTGTAGAGCCAGTTTGTGCAGGGACAGATTAATTGCCAGCTTGTTTTGTGGGGGCCCAAACGAACCAATCATTTCAGCCACAGTCATGTGGCAGACCCTGGCGCTGAAATGATTGGTTTGTTAAAGTGTGCATGTCCTGTTTATACAACATAAGGGTGGATGGGTGGGAGGGCCCAAGGACAATTCCTTCTTGCACCTCTTTTTTTTCTTTGCATTATGTACTGTTTGGGGCCTAGTTTTTCAAACTGCCATCCTGTCTGCCACTGCAGTGTCACTCCTAGATGGGCCACGTGTTTGTGCCGCCCACTCGTATCTCTTAGCATAGTCATCCAGCTACCTCGGTGCAACCTTTTGGACATAAAAACACTATTGTGAGGTGTTCAGAATAGACTGGAAATGAGTGGAAATTAAGGTTATTGAGGTTAATAATAGCATAGGAGCAGAAAAACCCACAAATTCTGTGATTTTAGCTGTTTTTATGCTTTTTTTAAAAAAAATACAGATCCAAAACACAAAACCCAGAACACAAAACACGGAAGGGTGGTTTTGGCAAAACCAATCCAGATCCAAAACACGAAGAAAGATCCAGATCCAAAACCAAAACACAAAAAGTGGCCGGTGCACACCCCTAGTGCCCAGTAGGCCTGACTCCTTCCAGGAGTCTCAAGTGTCGGCAGCTGTTACAGGGGGCATGTGTGGCCCCTTTTTGATTCCCCCTTTATGGAGGGTTTATGTTCACTGCCTTTAAGGAGGCGCCATAAAAGGAATCGGGTAAATTTGGGTTGATACAGCATCTCTCTTACCCAGATGGAGGGGTTGGGCAACCACGCATTATTTCCATCAGATTGCCACGTCATTTACCAATCTTTCAAACATGCCCTGGAAATAGTTCAAGGTTCGGGGGGAGGGATCTACTAGTTAAGGCAGATATGAAATCTGCTTTTCGTCTGCTACCCATTCACCCTGAGTCCTTTAAATATATGGGGTTTTAAGTTACGGGGCTCAATTACGTTAGATAGATGTCTGCCGATTAGCTGTTCCATTTTGTGTACTTTCTTCAAGTGTTTTAGTTACTTTTTGTAGTGGTGCATCCAGGCGGGTACAGGACATACTGGTGTGTCCCACTACCTGGATGAGTTCATGTTAGGGGGCAAGTAGATACTCGAGTTTGCGAGGATTTATTTATTTTACTTGCTGGCCTTGTTCGTCGTCCAGTTATGCGCATCTCTTATTGGGGATAGAAATCGATACATTGATAGGGTTATGCTGTTTGCCTATGGAGAAGGCATGGCGTTTGGGGCAGGTGTTAGAAGCATTTGTTTTAGTGAAAAAGGTTTCGCTAATATAGTTGCAGTCATTATTGGGTCTCCTCAGTTTCGCATTTAGAGTCATTCCTAGGGGTCGGTTTTTGGTAGACTTCTAGAGAGAGCCACAGCACAGTTTAGGAAGCCTCATTACCTCATCTGCATCTCTCTGGAGCTGAGTGGTGATCTGCGCTTTTGGTTGGTTTTTATGCGCGAATTCAACGGCCTACAGATATGCCCTCATCACCCGTAGCCAATTCCGAACTTCAACTGTTTACAGATGCATCGGGTTTCTTAAGATTGGTGCATTTTTGAAGGGGAGTGGTGCACGGAGCCTTGGCCGGAATCTTGTGGGGTTCAGGGCCTAACCAAGAACATCCTTCTTATAGAGATTTCCCAATTGTAGTGGCGGTCGAGCTGTGGGCTAGCAAGCTTTGCAATAGGCAAGGTAGCTGTTTACGAGGGTGTTTCACAATTGTCTTATTGCTTTAGGTTTACCTAAAGAGCTTTGCGACACTCGTTATTTTAGAAAAAGGGCAGCTGCTTGCGCAGCGGTTGTTGCAGGTGTTTCAGTCGACTTATTAAAAACAGGGTGGTGGAAGTCGTATTTAAAGGGGGTTAGTTGCATTAAGTAGTTGCACTCCTTGCGAGTTTGTTGGGAAACCCAGGGGCCCCTGTGCCTACTGCCGCTTTGGAGGTTGAAGGGCTTTTCAGTTTTGCCCTCAAAGGGGTTTTATGTTTTTCACCTTCATCTGGGTCACACAACTATTGTTTCCCTTTCATTGGGGCTAGCTTTTTGTTATATAAATGCCAATTTTGTCTATATAAATGCCAATTTCTGTCTAGGTGAACTTTCGGACAGAGTTGTCCGGAGTGCTAACTGCTGGGTGTGGTTTATGGGGCATTCCTACATTTACTGGGCTAGCCAGCACCCCTTGGAATTACAGGCCCAATTTTTTGTGAGCAAGTAATTTATGTTGGTTAGGATTCCAAGAAATGCACTGGAAGCGCCTGCTAGATGCCCTATGGGCAGCAGAGGAGTAGTTTGGGGCCCCTGGCTAGGTGGTCATTCACTTAAAAGGCAATGATTTGGGCACATGCGTGAGTATTGAGCTGATATGGCCAATATTGTTGGCGGACGTGTCATATAACACCCAAGTTGACGTTTAGGCCCGATGGGTAGCACCTCACGGGCACAGGGCTAGAGCTGTTCATCAGCGACCTCTGCAATTTCCTCTTTTTTCAGGAGGGTCACAGTTTGGTGGCGGGCCTGGTTCTGCGAACCGGGCTTTGGCGGTAAGCAGTGCTACTGGGCGGCCTATTAGCGCAGGAATGCCTGTGGAATCATCTTTCCTTTGAAAGCGGCAAGTTGGTCACTGCCTAAAGGGGGGACCTGGCCTCTATGCCAAGGGAGGGGCCAAGGCTGTGCCAATTAGGGGAGGATGGTACTGCCCCAGGTCAGTCTGTACAGGGCGGGGACCCGCCCCAATTATTTAGTATTAGTATCCACCATTAGTAGCCTCGGAGCACTGCTTTCTTCTTTCCACCTATTCTAAAATTTAAATTTGATCAATAAATTCTGTCTGTGACCTCTTTTAATTCCATATACATGTGTCAGTGTGTTTATTTGTAGGGTTGGGTTAGGATTAAGTTAACTTAACAAAAGGGAACAGTAAAACAAATGGGTGACTTATTAAAACAAAAAATGTTTCACTGTATTTCTTCCAAATATTTATGATTATATTTGCCTTAAATGTGTATTCATGTACATTCAGCAGTTATATTATTGTATATTTTTGTCACAGTGTTATATTGATACTTAAACAGAATCCAATATAATAAAATTATATATTTTGTCCACCGCTTGTGCGCGCTTGTCAGCGGCTAACAAAGGCGGTCACAAGATGACTTAATTACAGCCTCTAGAGCTGCGCTAGTTGGAACGATTGGGCTGTATGCCCTAAAGCTGGGACTCCGCTCTCTGTGGACATAAAGCACCGCTAGTATATCGTATCCTCTTGTGATACAGACACGGAGGTCTGGCCAGTGAGGACAAAAGGTTTTTCCTTTGAACATGAAGTCCGGTGAGAATTATGGTCTGGATAGATGGTTTTAAATAATTTGATGTTGGTTCCTATTGAGGACTCTTTTCATATATGAACTGTCACTGCATAATATATATTTTTTTAATAGTGTTGATATAAATTTTATTGTGACACTAATTATAGTGCATGAATTTTCTTGATGTGTTTATAAAATTACTTGTATTTAATACATTATATTAGCTTCTTGGTTTTTATTTCTGTCATGTCAAGTTATTTTTATATAAGGTAATTGGGAGCTATTAGCGCAACACCATTTATAAATATTGAAATTTACTAAACTGAGAGTTATTAGTAGTGGAGATGTTGCCCATAGCAACCAATCAGATTTTACTTAACATTTAACTAGCACCTTCAAGAAGATAATAGCTAGAATCTGATTGGTTGCTATGAGCATCATCTCCAGTTCTAAAAAATCACTTTAGTAAATATACCTCTTATAGTCTTCTGCATAAACATTCATAATATAGAATGTGAATAATAGTTATTTTGGTTTCACAAGTTGTGGTTTTAACACTCAGCACATGGTCACACTTGGTATTTTATCTTAAATCACTTTTATTTCACAGAGGTATTAATTTTATAACACACTTATGCACATGTCATCATAAACAGACCGCATATTCATGCCATTTCATTTCATAGTAGTATTTAAAATAACTTATTTTACACATTTATTCACATGTCACTAGGAATGCAACTTGAAATCATTAAATGATAAATATGATATTACATAATATGATCTAGATTATATTTAGTGAGAGGTGGATAAGTTATTGAGATAGTACATGAATTATAAATATTTATAATATGAACACTGATCAATAATAAATAATATATAATGGATATTCACATCAACATCATTGAGAGGATCGTTAATACTATTTAAGTAATAATATATTATCAGGATATGTCATCAAGTTAGATGAATGAAAATATATGCTCTTTAGTAGGTTATATCACACTTAATTGACATGATTTTTAGAATAATTAGCCCCTTAAATAATGGAATACAATTTTACGATTTGCGCTGGCACATCCTGATTGGCTGGTTTGTGTATGTCAGCATTTGGAAAATACCGGGAGTAGTAGTAATGGCCAAGACGGGAAATCTGTAATTGGATTGGACGGAGGAGACACGTGACTTGCGGAGAGAAATTGGATCGGTGGAAGGATGTAATATAAGGCTAAGGAACAAGGCAATCGGGTCCTAGCTGTGTGTGCTAATCCAAAATGAGATCGGATACATGAAAATTTAGCCTGTACGTGTTGTATGATAGCCGTCCCGTCCCAGCAGGGACGTATCCTCGTGAACACAAAAGTCAGTGATCGCGGTGAGTGACAAAATATGTGGGTCCCAGGAACCCTCCACTTTAAAAAAATGGGGTCCTTCCTGACCGTTTCTGGGTCCCATCATAATTTATGCTTTAGAGCTCTCTATACAACTCTCAGACTTCCCCTAACCTCTTACAAATGATGCCACACAGCCATCCCCAGCCTTTACACATTATGCTGCACATTAATGCCCTTTAGTCCCCCTATGCATTGCCTCCAGTAGATGACCCCCTATGCACTGCCATTAGCATTAGTCTGCCTATGCATTGCCCCCAGTAGTAATCCCCCTATGCATTACACCTAGTAGTCATCACCCCCTGTGAATTGCCCCCAGTAGTCATCCCCCCTCTGCAGGGCCCCAGTAGTCATCCCCCCTCTGCGGGGCCCCCAGTAGTCATCCCCCCTCTGCGGGGCCCCCAGTAGCTGACCCCCTATGCATTGCCCCTCAGTGACCTGGGCCTAATGCCCAGGTCACTCACCTATTTGTGGGGCAAACACCTTAATTTGGGCCTAATGCCCCCTATGTAGCCTGTGCCTTGTGCCCACCTATATACCAACAGGCCTATTGCCTAAATTTATGCCACGGGCCTAGTGCCCGATAACCCTGGTGGTCTAGGGAGTGGGAAATAATGGTGGCCCAAGGCCGCCTACCCGCATGGTGTAAGAGGCTGCGGGGGGGGGATCTTCGATAGCTCTTTTTCTTCCCACCCCCGCAGTCCTCTTTGGTCCTCAGCTTCAAACTTCTGCCGCTGGCCCGTCCTGGCCAGCGGCGCCGCCTCTTCCTTTCTTCACTCTTGATCACACCGTCTTCTGGCCTCTTGCGCGTCCACCGGAACTGTTGCTGCGCCATACTCTTCGAGAGGTCTTCTCTCCTCCCCTCCGCCGTCGGTACAGAAGTTTCCCGCTCAGCCGCGTCTAATTCAAGACGCCGCGAGTGGGCGGGGCTATGACGCGGCGAGCCGCAATTGGCTCGGCGCGTCTGCCTCCTATTGGCTGCTGGACCGCGAGCCGTGTTTGGCTCGCGGCCAGTGCCAAATAACCGCCGCTACTTGGCTTCCGGGCAGCGAGCTCCGCTTAGCTTGCACCCGGAGCCAAGCTACTCCCGCCGATGCCGGTGGAAGGGACCAGGCAGTCCCTTCACCAGGTACCCGCTGCAGTAGCTTACCCGGCGCTGGGAACAAACACACTGTCCCAGCGCCGGGCACGGATGCTGTGCCGATGCTGGGATCAGACACTTGATCCCAGCACAGTTTTACACAGCAACAGCCAATGAGAGTCTATCTGACTCTCATTGGCTGCTCTAACAGACAGCATTGTGTCTGTTACTGCAGGGGGACGCGCTATGCTGCGGCCAGCTGTCAGGGATTGGCCACAGCATAGCGCGTCCCCGGGGACCCGGACACTTTAGAAAAGTGGGTCCCCGGTGCCCGATAGCGGGTAAAATACGCGCTATAGCGCGTATTTGCGAACACTGACAATGTTGTATTAACTGTGTCTGCCAGAGGATTTGGAATAGGCAGTGACAGCCTGTGAGCCCGTCAGCAACTGAGTGATATATGTTATTGATACAAATGTAACATCCTGAGAAAATGGCAACTATTGCCCACAGCACCTTGTAGGAAGATAAAATATGTATCAAACTGTATTTTCAGACATGATTAACACTGATAGCACTCAGGCACAGTGGTGCTAAATTAATGTGCAGTGACAAGATAAAGATTTTTCCCAGTAATAGAAGCATAGGTGGCGCTAATAATTAAACAAATAGGAGATAATACTATCACTTGTTTCAGCAGCTGAGCTCATTGTGTTCTAAGACGATATTGGTAGATGTTACCGGCAGTGAGCGAGCATTATCAGCAGTATAGCATATTTGATCCCTAATACAGAGGAAAAATCCAATGATATATATACACAGGGCCGGACTGGCCCACAGGGGTACAGGGGAATCCCCCGGTGGTCCCCACAGCCTGAGGGCTAAACCCAACCTCTAGGGATCAGGTTTAAAACTGTGCACTTCAACTATACATATGTTACACTATATAATATATATAATTTTTTAAGGGGACCAGTCCATGCACTCTCTTATGGTTAGCCAAGCCTCAGTGGGGGCTGGTCACACCACCTCTGGAGGCTGGCCACACCCCTAAGCATGGGCCCCTATCACTGCATTCCCCCAGTGGGCCCTTAATGCTCAGGAGCGATTACAGCAGGAAAGAATATTTCCAGTTGATTTATGAAGGTAAAAACATTAAATTGTATATACAACTTTATAAGTTTATTAATCTCTGAATATCACCCAGAGTGAGAAGCATTCATCTTGGATAGAAATCCACCGTTAAATATTGTCATGGATTGTATGTGTGAGATACTCAGTATTTATATAGAGGAGTGAATGGGATTGCTAGATTGGTTAGACAATAGAGTGGGAGAGAATATCTTAGACCTATGTATTATATTATATGTCCAGACAGTAGTGGGCTACAATAGATGGTATTAAACCAGGACCAATTACCCTGAAGTGACAATTTGAAACAATAAGGTTATGTCTTGGACCTCTACATAATAACAATTTGTCTGTAAATTATTGGTCTAATTAAGAGGACAATAAACCAATTTCTCTTCCCCCTGTGAAGAATTGTGCAATAAAGTAATCCCATTCTTTCTGTCACAACCCGGGTCTGTTTCCCCTGTCGCTGGGTCACCCACCAATTCTGCCAGCATTCTCAGTCACATTCCAGATGCACAGGCTTCAGCATTTCTCGGCCTGCTAGGCCCCAAGCAAGATCTAAGCCTGCTACAGAGTACTGCATTGACAAGTCCCGATTACCTGACTGTAGCGGCCAATCGAGTGATAGCCTGAGCCTCTCCGTTCCACATGTCTCTGCTCAGCCTATCCCAGTTAGACCAGGGGTATATAGCCCAGCTGCTGACTCTACCTAGTTGCCTGTACAATGTCTAATTTCAGTTCCTACAGAGAGAGCTACACTGAGCTCCTGTTGCTTACTTGTATCCTCTGTTTGTGCAGTTTTGCTTCCTTCTGCTACATGGACTCCTGCAAGTGATCTACGCCTGGTGCAGCTATTCCACTGGCTGTACAGAAAATCTCAACCTGTTCCTGTTATCCAAACCTACAACTCGCCTGTGTATACCATTCTCACTACTTGCTGAGTGTTCCTGGTTCCTGCTCCATTTGATGCCGTTCCTGGTGTCATCACCTACTACCCATTCGGGTGTTTTGTTTGCATCCGGTCCAGCTACCATTTGAGTGCTTCCGGATCCTGGACTACAGTGACAACCCAGTTTCAGCCTGGTGAATACGTTGCCAAGATCTACCACTCCAGCATTCCGGTTACAGTAAGACGAGTGTTTTTATTATATATCTACAGTATTAATCCAGTATCAGCCTGGTCAATCTACTGCCACACTCACCTCTGATTGCACATAATAACTTGTCTTCAACACCGATGTCCCTGGTGGTCTAGTGGGTACGATCCAGCATCTCTCCGCCGAGACCCGGGTTCGATTCCCGGTCACGGAAGTGTTCTTCACTACATGCCAGGAGGTCTCCTTAGACCGGCCAGCTTTTGTTACACCCCTCCAGACCCCAACACAGACAAATATCAGACACCGGGTTCACAAACAAATACTAGTCTGACAGTTTCACTATAATCCTACAGATCTGTGCAAGAGTTTCTTTGATTTAGAACAGATATTGCATATACATATTTGATCTGGCATATACAAATAAATAATTGACAAGCACGTACAAGCAGTGAATTATTGGATTCTTTTCGAGTATCAATATAACTCCGAGAGAAAAATATACAATAATAGAACTGCTGAATGTACATGAATACACATTACAGGCAAATACAATTATAAATATTTGTAAGAAACACACAGTGGAACTTTTTTGTTTTAACAGTGTCTATTTGTACTGTAATCACTAGTATATGCCCTTTATATGTAGGTTTTAAATATTTCACTGTATACGATGTTGATTTTAATTGGAATAATTAAAGGGTCAATTTTATATAAGAGAAAATTATTGCGCCTTAAAAAAGACAACTCCTGTTTTTTCTTTTGCTTTTGAATGTTCGGTTTAGTTGTCAATAGGCAGCACCCCCAGCACGACGTAAAAATTTATATATACACTAAGCTTATGTACTAAATTTATATGGAGTTTTCAAAAATACACAATGAATCTAAATATGACTGGTGTAGTAGTTACTTCTTTTTGAATTTATACGCAGGACTGCAAGGTATTACAGAGGTGAGATAGAGGCAGTGGGCGTCTCTATGCTGGATGTGCGTTGGCTTTGTGATTGCATTCATTAGCATATTTTCGCAGCAGACCTCCGTGTGTAATCGCAGCTGTTATCGCAATAGCAATCCATGCTGAATCAGGGCCAGTGTCCACATCTCATCACATCTTGCACTTGTGACTCCTTATAACTAGGAGCGATTACAGCAGGAAAGAATATTCCCAGTTGATTTATGAAGGTAAAAACATTAAATTTCACTTCTTTTTATAGAATTTAGATTTGTTTTTTGTATGCAATTCAGTTTTATATGGAAAATGCAACTTTTGCCGTTATCTATAACACGGGCAAGATATTAGTCTCTGTTCTGTACAGTATATGACACTTCACTTCATTATTATATTGTGTACAAATAGGGTAATGTAATGTTTACATTTATTACGATCATTGTAAAAACACAGAACCTCCCTGACACAGTTTTCTAATCACTAGGTGATCTGCATAAAAAGATCAGTGGCTAAAAAATAAACATCATTAAAAGAAAGGGAGATATTTTTGGAATTGAAGGAAAATAGACCAATGGCCATTGGACTATCATGCAAAGGTTGGTGAGCTAGAATGAGAAGTTATTTTATTTTTTATTACTGAAATCTGGACAATTTTATACACTCATCTCTAAATCTGTCTATCAGAATAAAATATAGGAAAGAAAGTGAGACTTGGCCTATACTTTATTAAACAATTGTTACTGCCCATATTTATAGTATTAGTATTTTATATCTACAACCTTTTTGTTTAGCATATCTCTCAACATTTGGTACTTGAACATCATGACCCCGCGGGTGCTCAAAAATGGAATTTGGCCTTGCTGGAGGGGTTGTGGCCTCATAGCATGCCCTCCATTTCTATCATTCTGGCGGTGTGGTCAGCACTCCCTGAGTAGCCGGGCTGCCCACAGGCTCACCTCCTGCATTGTTTAGATACTGTGCATATTTAGAATTCTGTGTGCAGAGCAGCAGTGTTGAGTGCTCTCGAACCCCATCCGCAACCCGTGGCTGGGACAGCAGAACAGTGCTCATTAAGAGGGACTGTCCGGTTGAAATTGCAACCGTTGGGAGCTATGAGTTTACTATTCCTGTTGTCCTGTATGTTTAAGGGGCCTATTCATTAACACATAAAATTCAATGGAGGTAATTAGGTTTTGAACTTGCATGGAGTTCTACCTAATTACAGGAGGAATTCATCATTCCTCCTCTCCATAACTATTTATTCTGAAAAGCTGTCATTTTTGCAAAGACAGCTTTTCGGGAAATAGATAGTTTTCCCTCACTACACTGCATTACCGCAGCTGGAATCTGTGGTGCGCATGCGCTGTTACATTTGTAAACCCAGCGCATGCGCAGCACTACTTAGAGCTGCGGTAATTTTCTGTACCCCCCAACCACCCCCTCCGCTCACCTCCCCCCATCCCGCACTTACCTGTCCGCGCAGTAGCCTCCGGCTCCGTCCCGCTGGTCTGACACGTGGTCTCCCAGCAGACCACAGTACAGATTAGAAAAAAAAAAAAAAAGTTTTTTTTCTTTTTTTCTAATCTTTATTGTGTTCTGCTGGGAGAACACAGTGTCCGACCAGCAGGATGGAGCCAGAGGACGCACCAGAACGCCGGAGGGAGACGTCGGGGGACCTGTCCAGCTGTAAGCAGGTAAGTGTCACCTGCTGTTCGCCACCTCACAGTGGCGAATAGTAACTCCATCAAATTCCGAAAATACATAATTTTCGGAATTTGATTAATACCATAATTTCCACATTCCCATACTAATGTACTAATGTACGGGGAGTGTGGAAATTCACGCAGAGGAACTTAACCAGGAGATATCAGTGATATCTCCAGTGTTAAGATACTTCATGAACACTAAAATAACGTTATTTAAGAAAAATTTCCTTAAAAATGTTAATTTAGTGTTGATGAATAGGCCCCTATGTCACCTAGTAACTACTTCTGCTTTTTAAAAAAAGACTACCACCTTTAACATGCATCAATTTGTCATCATACATGATATTCCTAATAAGAAATGCATACAAAGAGAATGACGCAGAGGAAAGAGGAAATGGGGCGATGAAAAAGCATGAGACAAACGCACTTACCAGAGTCATTCAAGTCAGATGGGGAGCGCTGCAAAATAAATATGTTTCTCATTTATAAAATTGTTTGCATTTATTATTTACTGGTCACACAAACAGCTATGTATTGGATAGTAACTGTCAGTATTATTCTCATTGTTATACATTATGTATCACTATGGGTCTCATGCAGAGTGTGCGCTATGCCACTTGGTGTGTTTAGGCATGCTTAATGCGCTGTCACAAACCTGAACGCATCTTAAATGTAGAATTTTTTATTCATAAAATGTTTTGCATTTGTTATTCATTGGTTACACAACAGGGTTGTTTAGTTTAGCTACATTGTCATTATTATTATAACACTATAGAGCTGATGCAGAACAAACACTATGCCACCTTTTCTGTTGTATCTTGCATTATTATGCACTGCGCAAGCTCAAAATGAACATATGCAAATGTGCCATTGCAAACCTGCACACATCCTCACAGGGGAGGGAAAGCGCTATTATCACACAGCCCGAGTACACTAAGGGCAGTCACATGCAGCACTACACAATCTCACACAGCCCGAGTACAATAAGGGCAGTCACATGCAGCACTACACAATCTCACACAGCCCGAGTACAATAAGGGCAGTCACATGCAGCACTACACAATCTCACACAGCCCGAATACAATAAGGGCAGTCACATGCAGCACTACACAATCTCGCACAGCCCGAGTACGCTAAGGGCAGTCACATGCAGCAGTACACAATCTCACACAGCCCGAGTACAATAAGGGCAGTCACATGCAGCACTACACAATCTCACACAGCCCGAGTACAATAAGGGCAGTCACATGCAGCACTACACAATCTCACACAGCCCGAGTACGCTAAGGGCAGTCACATGCAGCAGTACACAATCTCACACAGCCCGAGTACAATAAGGGCAGTCACATGCAGCACTACACAATCTCACACAGCCCGAGTACAATAAGGGCAGTCACATGCAGCACTACACAATCTCACACAGCCCGAGTACAATAAGGGCAGTCACATGCAGCACTACACAATCTCACACAGCCCGAGTACAATAAGGGCAGTCACATGCAGCACTACACAATCTCACACAGCCCGAGTACGCTAAGGGCAGTCACATGCAGCACTACACAATCTCACACAGCCCGAGTACAATAAGGGCAGTCACATGCAGCACTACACAATCTCACACAGCCCGAGTACGCTAAGGGCAGTCACATGCAGCACTACACAATCTCACACAGCCCGAGTACAATAAGGGCAGTCACATGCAGCACTACACAATCTCACACAGCCCGAGTACGCTAAGGGCAGTCACATGCAGCACTACACAATCTCACACAGCCCGAGTACGCTAAGGGCAGTCACATGCAGCAGTACACAATCTCTCACAGCCCGACTACAATAAGGGCAGTCACATGCAGCACTACACAATCTCGCACAGCCCGAGTACACTAAGGGCAGTCACATGCAGCAGTACACAATCTCACAGATGCTCCTGTCACTAGGCATATCTGATGCTAATGCTTGTGACTGGGCCAGATACACTATCCATGGTGGTCATCATCAATGCACATATATAATTATTGTGGTTCTTTGTGTAATATAAATATATTAAAAAGAAAATGGTACCCCTCCCTCACTAAAAGTGCTACCAGCACTAGTGCTCAGAGTCTAGGCTTGTAGTGTGCAAAATGGAACACTACAAATATAATACTTCCAGCACTACTATGTCAGGTTGGGCTGGGGACACTAAGGTAAGGAAACCACAGTGTGTAGCCCACCTGGCATAATATCTACCAGCCAAAAAAACTATTTAATCTATGTGTAATGCATTCTATTACTGTGGGGCCAGTTCCCCTAGGGATTTCAGCACCATGCTAAACAGGCAGTATCCTTTCCCTAGTGTTCCCTGCTCAGAGACTCATAGATTAGTGCTAATTACTTTTCACATTGACCTCACACCAGGACAGTAACTAGGGGAGTGCGAGCAGTGCAGAACAGAGAGCCCTGTGGGTAACACCGCTGCTCACCCACGGTCCCTGCATCTGGCTTAGCAGGGTGCCTGTAACAATTTACATGTTGCAGATGCATGTTGTCCACTCTGGTGAACACGTGTACAGTACACCTTCTATAGTTTTACAGTTATTTGTGTTTTTATAAGCCCTGAGGACTAATAGAAACACATTTTTTTTTTTTTTAAATCTTGCATTACGTTATCATAATTCATGCATGAAAGAGTTCATTGTATGTATTTTTTGCTGTACACAGGTTTACATTTATAATTTCCACTTTGGGTAATACCAGTGCTGCTTTTCTAATCCCTTGTATTATTCTATTATTTAAGTCTAATATTTAATTTTGCATTAACAGTGCAATCTGTGCGCAAATGCCCACTGTTATCACTAAATAAAACAAAATGTATTGATTATAGTATGTGTACAGAGCTATATTTAGATAATAGATTTTGTTTTATCTTTAACTACATTTTTATTAATGATGATGTAAAAAAATCACCTGTATCTCACCTGTAAAGGCATACCGGTAATGGAACCAATCAGGCAGGCCAGGAAGAAGATGACACAGTTTCCATCCATCTTACTGCGTAGTCTGTAGTTGAAGTCCTAGCTACCTGTACTCTGACTGCCTGGTGTCCCTTATATTCAGGATCAGACTATACAATTAACCAATCAGCTACCAGAACAACATATTCTATAGAAAGGAGTCATTTCCCCCGGGGTTTCTGCTGAAACTATGAGCAGATTGATGGATAACCCAGTGATTATCTCAGTTGGAACTTTCAAGTTTTAAATGTATTTCTATTGTATTTTCCACAATTAGTAATTTAATCCTTTAAAAATATAACAATTAGACATTGCTGTGTACAGTATACCGAACCAGGTAATTCCAAAGGGCTATATTCCAAAGCAGAAGCTGTTGCATAAGGAGAGGTTTCATTTCTATACTCATAAGCTGGTTTGTTTTGCAAAAGTTATTTTAATTAGTATATACAGATAGTAACATCTAAGAACCGGCCTATAAAACCAAAACATCTGTTCAATCTATTTCTTTCTTCAGGGCCCATAGGGTCCACAGAATCTACCTTGGGCTATGCAGTGGAACGATCCATTTCACCAAACAGCTCTCGCTTTGTTGCTCCCAGCATGCATCGGTCCTCCTCCCTATATACACAGCCACATGCATTCAGTCTTTTTGTTTGGTGCACGGCAAGTAACCAGATGCACCTGTTATAACAGCAGGACTGCCTAGGCAGTCCCAGGCTTTATTTTATGATTTACTTTTAGTTTTTGAACTACTGAGTTTAGCAGCTCCAGGCGCCGGTAAAGACGCAGGTACTGCGACTGGTGCTGAAAACACCAGTACCGCTATATGCCCTGAAGTTCTTGGCGGGCTTCAGCATGGCTTAGCTAGCGCCTGTGTTGAGGTCCGGACTGCAGGTCTGGCACGGAGATGACAGGTAAGTGTGCGGCCAGGGCCGGATTAAGGCTTGGGGGGGCCCCATGGCAACTTAGCTGTGGGCAGTGGCGTAACTAGGGGGGGGGTCAGGCAGGGTGCGTGCCCCGGGCGCCGCGGGACCGGCGGCGTGGGGGGGGCGCCGCCGGCCACGGTCCGGCCCGCCCTAGTTAGCTACCAGTGTAGCGCCGACCACAGTGAGTGCGGTCAGCGCTACACACTTACACAGGACCGGCGCTAGGCTTCCAGCGCCAGTCCTGTGTAGCTCAGCTGAGCCCGTTCCTTCCCCCTGAGCGCTTGCCCAATAGCGCTAGGAGGCGGGCTCAGGCTGTGCATAACACACGCATCGCCGCCAGCGCTGGCGGTGATGTGTGTGTTAAACAGCAGCCAATGAGAGTCAGATAGACTCTCGTTGACTGCTGCAGTACCCACTGCAAGAGCCGGGCTTCCGTCCGGCTCCTGCAGTGGGTAATGGTACAGACGTCATGACATCAAGACGTCTCTCCCATAATGCTGAGCGCGCCAGCCCGGGAGGACTGGCGGGCGGCGGCGAGAGCAGCGTCGCGGACCGGAGCAGCAGCAGCGTGGATTCAGGTAAGTATATTTTTATATATATATTTTTTTTAAACCTGTCTGCACTACTGGGGGCACAACGGGGGAGGGGGGTGGCTACTACTGGGGGGACCTCTACTGGGGGTGGGGGCACAATGGGGGAGAGGTGGCTACTACTGGGGGCATCATTATTGGGAGGACCTCTACTGGGGGGGCTACTACTGGGGGCATCATAATTGGGAGGACCTCTACTGGGGGGGCTACTACTGGGGGCATTATAAAAGGGGTCTACTACTAGAGGCACTGCACTGGGGGGACCACTACAGGGGGCTCTAGATAGGGGGGATCACTACTGGGTGTCTGCATAAGGGGGACCACTACTGGGAAAACTGCATGGGGGGGGGGGGACTACTGCTGGGGGCACTATATAAAGGGCACTGCATGGGGGGGGGGACACTACTACTGGGGGCACTATATAAAGGGCACTGCATAAGGGGATACCGCTACTGGGCGCACTGCATTGTGGGGACTGCTACTGGGGGCACTGCATAAGGGGGAACACTACATGGGGCACTGCATTTGGGGGGCCACTACTGGGGGTACTGAGTAAGGGGAACTAATTGGGGGCTGTATAAGGGGGACCACTACTGGGGATACTGTATAAGGGGCACTACTATGGGCCTGCATAAGAGGGACCACAACTGCATACTGGGGGTACTGTATAAGGGGTACTACTGGGGTTAAAGTGCATATGGATAGGAATGTTCAGCGTGAAAATAAAGGGGTGTGTCATGTTGACACGCCTGATTTTTTTCAGGGTGGGGGGGGGGCTCCCTTTTCAAATTTGTCCTGGGCTCCAAATACCCTAGTTACGCCACTGGCTGTGGGGGCCCCCTTCAAGCACACAGAGCCGAGCCTACCCTCCCCCCTTCGAAAACCCCATACAAAGACACCACTCACACATGAACAGTATACACACACTAACACATATATACACGATAACACATACATACACAGAATGCACACCAACACATATGCACAATATCACATACATACTGTACATACATACACACACTAAAACAGTACACTCACACTTAATAAGCAGCAAATTGCAAAAGGACCCGGTTGGCACCTCCTCAATTTGTTAGGCTCTGACCCCAGTGATTAATGACATGATTCGCTGGGATATGGGGGCGGGACTTGCAGTATTGGCTCCACCCCCAATGCGGCCAGCTGAGTCATTGGCGGGGATCGGAGGGATTTAAAGTCACAGTAAAGCTAGCCCCCTCTCTCTCCCTTAGACAGCTGATGCAGCAGCACTGACTGTGCTGCTGCATGCAGTCTGTCGAACAGCGCGGCTCCAGAGCCTCTACCCGGGAACAGGTGCTACTGGGCACCTGTTTTTTTGGGCAGGGTCACATCGACCCTGTGTGGGGGCCCCTCTGTGTGGGGGCCCAGGGATGACCCCCCTTTAATCCGGCCCTGTGCGCGGCAGTCCTGGCATCCGGTGTAGGGGACGCGTCAGTGAAGTTGAAGGCCTCATGTGACGTATATCACTAAGGCGGCCGGGGCCATATTGTCTGTTGCCGGGGATGGGTGGTAAGATGCACTAGTCAACGTCTTGCTACTGTGAGGTCAGTGTACCCGGCCATCAAAATTGCAGCCTTAGGGAGATAGGCGCTCCCCCGGCCGCTCCTCCCCTGAACCGGACACAACTTCCAGGGCGGAGTTTAACATCTGGTTTGCTATATTTGACCACCTCGTGGTTGAGAGATGTTCGCAGATCACGTTTGTGTGTGTGTACTGCTGTAGCTGCTGGTCTCAGAGGTTGGTCAGTCTCCCTGTATTCCTTTCCCTTGGGCCTGGTATACAGCTCTCTATATCCTACCAATACCCCTCCTGGGCTGGTTAGTTGATTCAGAGTACCATTTGCAATAGCAATTGTGCTTATTTATGCATTGTATGCAACTTTAATGCTAGCTGCTGTATGTACTGCCTTTTTGTTTCAAACTGTCAGTTGTATATGTCACTGTGTTTCTCCTCATCCCTCTTAAGGGTGCTGGGGGTTTCATTGATAGGGAGACACATTGCATTTACGCTGTACACCTTATACCATTTACGCATTTGTCATGTCTAAAGGTGTAGGTGAGAAGAATGATATGCCAGTACTCAGATCATGTGTCTTGTTTGGCAGGTTTATCTGAGCAGGATGTTAATCTGGATGGATTGTGTAGCCTCTGTTGTAAACAGATACCTGTTCAAGCCAGTACATCTAGAGCTCCAGCGCTAGAACCACCTGGGTGGTATTGGGTTTTGTCGCACTTGGTGGACAAAGTCGCAGAAGCACGGGCTCCGGCATTTCCTCATGCTATGGGGTATTCACAGCAGTTGCATCCTTCCATGTACAGTATATGCCCCCCATGAATTCCTGTTGGGTTAATTCTACTGCTCTCTCTAGTCAGAGTATGCCGCCATCTATAGCTCCTCAGCAGCCAGATAGACAGGTGGCGGCAAAGCAGGGGCATAAGAGAGGTTCCTATCAGTTGCCTCATGACGACCCGGACTCCTCTTCAGACTCTAATACTCAGAGTTCTGGGTTTTACTCAGTAGAAGAAGACCATCAGGCTTTGGTTGATGTCCCCTCTCTGGTGAAAGTGGTTAGATCTGTCCTCGGTATAGAGGAAGAGGAGGCCTCATCGACAGCCAAAGTGGTCTTTAGGCATCAAAAGTTGGCCAAGGACTATTTTCCTCAGTCTGAACAACTGACAAATCTTATGTCTGAGTGTACTCCTGGGAAGCCGTTTCATACTACAAGGATTATAACCTCTCGGTACCCATTACAAGGATTATAACCTCTCGGTACCCATTTGCACTTGGTGAGTGTAATCAATGGGAGATTCCGACAATGATAGATGCTCATGTCATCTCATGACGCTCATGTCATGAGGTTGATTCAGAGTGCTATGTTACCCATTTCTGCAGTATCCTCTTTAAAGGAGGTTACAGATAAGAAACTTGACAATCATTTGAAATCAATGTTTTCATTATCAGGAGCTATTACCAGACCAGCTATGGCTGTAGCCTGGGTAGCGAAAGCTATGGAGGAATGGACGACAGCACTGGAGGGTACTATACCTGATGCTACCAAAGAATAGCAGTCTTTTCTCTGTCAGATGTGGGAAGCAGCTGTGTGTATGGGGGAAGCGGTCATTGACTGTATTTTGGCTTCTAGAGTCTCGGCAACTTCAGTTGCAGCCCAAAGATCCCTATGGCTAAAGACCTGGAAGGTGGATGCAGGATCCAAGAAGGCTCTTGAATCTTTGCCTTTTGCGGGTAAGGTACTGTTTGGAACAGTGCTGGATGACATAATGACATCTCTGGCAACATTGAAGTCAGCTGAATTGCCTTTCATGAATACTCCTAAATTTAGGCAGTCTACAGCTCGGTCCTTCCACCCACAGAGTAGGGTGAGGGGGCAGGTCCTCCTCTAGACAGAGTCATCCCCGCAAGACACGTCAGCCCAAGAAATCTTGGTCAGGCAAACATCCTGCCTCCAAGCCAGATAGCAAGTCTACTGTCTGTTGGGGCGGGCCTCCCCCTGGGTGGTCTCAGGGTTGGAGGCCGACTCCTACAGTTCTCACAGGCCTGGTATCAGACAACTATGGATGCCTGGCTTCAAGAGCTGGTCTCTCAGGGTTATGCCATTACGTTCCTGAGGCATCCCCCTTAGAGGTTTGTGGATACAAACCTTCCTTTAGACCTGGGCAGGGCTTCGGCCTACCGGGAGTCTATTGGGACCCTCCTGAGGTAAGGAGTCATAGTCCTCATCCCTGTGACGCAAATGGGAAAGGGTTATTATTTGAATTTAGTTTTGATTCAAAAACCAATTGGTTCACATCGCCCTATCCTGAATCTGAAGTCTCTCAACAGGTCCATCCATGAGCCAAAATTCTGTATGGAAACCTTAAAGTCAATTATGCTGGCGATGGAACCTGGGTATTTCATGGTATCCCTGGACATACAGGATGCATATCTGCATGGTCAGATTGCACGATACCACCAAAACTTTCTCAGATAGGCGGTAGATCAACACCAATTTCAGGCTCTACCTTTTAGGCTGGCCACAGCTCCATGGGTATTTACCAAGATAATGGAAGTCATGATGGCTCATCTCAGATGACAAGGAGTCAGGATACTGCCATATCTAGTCGACCTCCTGATATTGGCTTGATCTCAGGAGATATTACAAAGTAATCTACGGATAATCAATTGGGAAAAGTATTTTCTTTCTCCAACTCAGCAGATGGTGCACTTGGGGGCACTGCTGGACTCTCTGGGACAGAGGATTATTCTACCTGAAGACAAGATTGTGGCACAAAAATCTCATGTGCGCAGTCTACTCTGCAAGCAAACAGTGTCAGTTCACTTGGCTATGCAGGTACTGGGCTCCATGGTAGCCACATTTGCCATGGTGGCTTATGCCCAGTTCCACTCCCGGTCCCTACAGCATTGGATTCTGGCTCACTGGGATGGTCAGTATCATCGCATAAAGTCTCATTCACATCTAACCAGAGGTTCGGCTCTCCCTTGCATGGTGGCTGGAGATGACTCATTTTAACAAGGGTCATCCATTATGGATCCCAGAATGGGTACTCCTCACCACGGATGCAAGTCTGCAAGGATGGGGAGTGGTGACACGTCATCACACCTTTCAGGGAAGGTGGACAGTCCAGAAGGTGGACAGTCCAGGAAAGTCACCTGCCAATAAACATATTGGAGCTTCATGCAGTGCACAAAGCACTCCTACTGGCGCAGGACCTCCTACAAGGCAGGCCTGTCCAGGTTCAGTCCGACAATGCGACAGCAGTGGCCTACATCAATCAGGGAGGCACACAAAGTCCGGCAGCCATGAAGGAAGTGGCAAAGATTTTGCTATGGGCAGAATGCCATCTTCCAGCAATCTCTGCAATATTCATCTCAGGTGTACTCAACTGGGAAGCGGACTTCTTAAGTTTCCCGGACATACACGCCGGAGAATTGGCTCTTCAAGACAGGTTACCTCCCAAAGGTGGTTTCCAATTTCCATATGAATGAGGAGATTGTAGTTCTGGCCTTTCAGTCTTTAGATCTGTCTACAGGTGAAACTTCCTTGGATGTGGTTCGAGCCCTTCGTATCTATGTGGATCGTACCAGCTCCATCAGGAAATCAAACTTGTTGTTTGTGTTACATGGGTTTCGCTAACGAGGTTGGCCAGCAAACAGATGTTGGCTCGCTGGCTGCGTATGACTATTTCTCAGGTCTATACACAAGATGTCTCCCTGTTCCTAACAAGGTGACAGCACATTCTACTCGGTATGTTGGACCATCATGGGCGGTTAGACATGGCGCCTCGGCTGAACAGCTGTGCAAGGCAGCCACTTGGTCTTCTGTCCATACGTTTATCAAATTCTATGCTTTTGATACGTTTGCCTCTCCGGGATGCTTCTTTTGGGCGGTGGATTCTCCTCTCTGCGCAGGAACGTCCCCAAGGTAGATTCTGTGGACCTTATGGACCCTGAAGAAGAAAAGCAGAGTTATGGTATAACATACAGTACCTTAGATAACTCCTTTTCTTTGAGGTCCATAGGGTCCACAGGGCATCCTCCCTGACGCACCTGGCCTCATTTGGGATCTGTTCTTTTGTTTTTTTTTCGTATCACTGATTCCCTCTTTGTATGTGGAGTGTGTCTTGTGTGATGCACTTCCAAAAGTGTCTTTTGCCTGGGAGGCGTTTCTTTTGGCTGATTTTCCTGGTCTATTTCTTCTACACCTCCTACTGACCTCCCATTTCTCCCCACTCTAGTCACTGTTGCTAGGAAAGTTATCTTGCAGAAGTGGGTTTCCCCACAGGCTCCCTCCTTAGGTATGGTCAAACAAGATCTGCTTACTATTCTATAATTTGATAGACGCTCAGCGTCAATAGGTATTGAGAAGGGCATTGCTAAATTTTTTGATCGCAGGGGTTCATATATTAATTACTTACCTAAGTCTCAATCCAAGCTAATCATGAAAGTATTTGAAAACACGACTTGGTCTTTGCTATCTAATTTAACCTGATTTTTCTTTAATTCAGTAGTATGGGGGGTTTTGGCACCACTTCAAACGTGCTGTCCTTGGATACCCACAATATATTTGTAGGCTTCCTTTCCCCCTCTTGCCCTTCTTCTCTTCTCCTCCCTTTCTCTATTTTTTTCTTATCTCTTTTCTCTTTTTCAGTCCATTGTTATTTCTCTAATAACTCTTATGGTCTTATTTACCTTTTTGTATGTTAATTAAATATAAAATGGAAAGTATTATTAGGACGATAACTGTTCCACTTTTTCTATATTCCATGTTATTCATCCTACATGATTTAAACTTTACGGTAATTAAGGATCTTTGCAACTCTTTCTTATCATTATGTACTATCTCTGAGACATGTTCTATTCACCTATTCATTGTTCCTTTATGTGCATTTTGTGATATGTATGGTTGTCCTCACTTTGTACCATTATTTTCATAATAAAATTGTATTAATATAAATAAAAATACAATCAAACAGGCAGCTATAATTGCTGATAAGTTAATGCAATAAATAATTGCTTTGTGTTTACTGTGATATATTAACAGCAATAAAGTTGTGTTTGAATTGAAGTTGCACTTAAGGTGATCGAGTGATCTGCAGATATATCTTTAGACGAAGGTCATTCATACACACTGAATGGCCATCATCTATCTGGCAGCCGCGGGTCCTGCTGGAAGGGAGGCGGGTCAGGGGCGGGGCCACCCTCCTCCTCGCTGCTACTGCTGTGTGTGTACAGGCGGTCTGCAGACATATCTCTCCATCGGCTGTGCAGCAGAGCCAATGTGATACGTCTGTGAACGATGCAGTTCACAGACATATCGTCTGTACACACTGGCTGATGGCCAGCAAATATATTGGCTGATCAATTGATCGGCCAATATATCGGCCAGTGTGTACCCAGCATGATTTTGTTCATGAAAGTGTATGTGTGGGAACAATGTTTAAGGTCATTATTGCATGCATCATATGTGGTTTTAAAATTACCTTATTCTTCTCTCAGTGCTGCAAATAGAGCATCACATGTTTCTGGGATTATGAGGCCCAAAGATTGAGGAGATATAGCACAGGTACATTTCAAATCTTCAAAAGACCTCCCAGTCTCCAAAAACCTTAATGTAACAAGTAGTCTTTGCTCAGGATTGATGGCTGGTCTTAAGTGAGTATCTTACTTTTTTTATGTATATGGAGTGACCAGTTGCTACAACTCAACAAAGTGTTCATCACTCATCCTCAGATAATTTCTAAAGTCATCAGGGTAATTTTCAAAAACATAGACATGTGGGTGCTGGAATCTCTATTTAACAGCAATTCTTTGGACCAGCAACGCCTTCTCCAAAATCTACTTCTCCCCTGAATGTCATTTAAAGTAGTGATAGCAACCGCAAACACAGCTCGCCCTTGCTTTTGCAGGTAATCCATTTTGATGGCTCAAAGCAAAAGAACACAAGAGCCTACTCAATAAATAGGATGGAAAAAATAATCAAATGCTTGAATAAGCTTGAGAGAATATAAGCACCGTTTTTTATTTGGAGTAGTACTAATTAGAGATGATTTTTTGCTGATAATTTTTAATTGGTAGTAGTGAGTTGTCAGTCATTAGCCTATTAGCAGTGGCGTCACAAGGGGGGTGCGGGCCGCACATGGGTGTCACCCGCAGAGGGGTGATACCACGGTGCAGACTTCCCCTCAGTGACAGGAGCCAGGTGCTACACTGTAGCACGTGTAGTTTTGGTGAGGTACTCAAGCTGGATAGAGTTAGGCGGAAGTTGAACACTGAAGTGACCAGGTTTGTGGACGGTTTGGACAGGCATGTTATCAGGCACCCTCGTCTTCGGTATGAGGAGGCGCACTTCTATAGGCCATTCTGTCTTCTTTAGAATAGATTGGGGGATGTTCGGTTTTTTGGTGGCGTTACATGGCCAGTTGTCCACGTTGTATGGCTGAAAGCAGTGCTCCTCGGCTGCTAATTTTAGCGCAGCAGAGCTTGGCTAGCATTCCCCCTTTGAGAGAGGTGAGTCGGTTACTACCTTAGGGGAGGACCAGGTCTCCATCCTAGGCAGGGACCAGCACTGTGCTAGTTAAGGGGAGGTGGTACTACCCAGGATGGTTTGTGCACGGGGTGGAAACTTCACCCCATTTTTTAAATAAACACTTTATTATGAGCTGTGGACCAAGGTAGCACAGCTTTTTCGCCACCAGGATTAATTTAAATTCTAATTCGATCTTAATAAATTTGGCTGTGACCTTTTTTTCCAAATCTATACAGTTGACTCTGTCTTATTTATTATTTAATTTAAGTTTAAGAGTGGTGTGTAAAATAATAAAACTATGGGTGACTTATGATGATTATTGTTTACCAAACACCCGACAAAAAAACAGCCCACCTATTTTAAATCTGCCTTCTAGTCAAAAACACACCCCTGATCCATGCCCCTGTCTATAACAATTGGGTAGTGTGTGGGTAAAACAGATTTTTTTACTTCCATGAGAAATTGTTCGATTTTTCAGGAACAATTATAAAGTGTGTAGCACAGATATCGGGAAATTCCTGTAGCCGAATAATCGTCCAGATTGTCGTCCCGATCAAAAATATCTGACAGTGTGTAGCTAGCTTTACCCTGAAGGCATTCACAGGGGGGGTTGTGGATTCTTTGGAGAGTTGTAATATGTTAATGAGCTGTTCATTGGAGATCACAAAGGTGCTAGACAAATAGCTCAGGTAATTGCATGGTCACTGAATTAGCTGCAGATATCTTACAGCGTGACTTATCCTCTTTTGTGTTAGCTCATTTCGTCAGTATGTGATTATCATACTGGTTTTATTGTCAGTCACGTAATCAGCTGCCTAATCTTCTCAGGGTGACTTAATGATCCCAGTGTTTGTGCTCTGAGGACATCTGCTTTTTAGCAGTTATATGTAATTTAAATAATCCTCCTTTCAATACAATTGATGCCACAATCTCTATTTTACACAATGCTGTACCTTATATTGCAATGGATTATTTTGATTGATATATTTAGGATCTTGTAAAATAATAACGTTTGTATCTATATTTAGAAAGATAGTGTATGTCTATAGTTACTTCACACAGTACACCAGTATTCACTTATTTATATAGTTGTTGTGTCATACACCAAAGTGCCAACGTTGTCATGTAATGCAGTATAGGTAGCTCTTCGGGATTTTAATGATGTACATATATATATATATACTCAGGGGTAAATTTACTAAAGAGAGTTTCTAGAAGTGGAGATGTTGCCCATAGCAACCAATCAGATTGTACTTAACATTTAACTAGCATATTTTAGAAGAACATAGCTAGAATCTGATTGGTTGCTATGGGCAACATCTCTACTTCTAAAAACTCTCAACATTGTAAATTTACCCCTGATACTATATTTCTTTTGACAGTAGTTAATCTCATTAAATTGAGGTTAGGATCAATCCACTGCAGGGTTTCAACATACAGTATATCAGCGGCAGTATTGTCACGGACAGATTCTATATTCAATGCTCAGTGTCAATATTAATAAACAGCCATACCATTCGTGTATTTGCTGTGTGATCTGCACTTGTTAAGGTGTTATAGCAATATCAGGGCAATTTTTGCATATTCTAATGCTGCAAGATTATGTACCTCATTCTTCATTTATACCATGATATAAAGAGAGGAGGGTACAAGTGTGCATTCCTTGTCCGGGGCCCACTCCTCTCTCCCAGGCGGCCGGCAGCAGACTGACGGCTGACTGGTGACCGCAGCAGCAGTAGACTCTGGGCACTAGTCTGTGCTCCGAGTCTACTGCGCATGTGCAGGTCGCTGGGCAAATGACATGGCTGACATTTTCCCGGCGGTTTCCTCACTGCGCACGCGCAGGGAAAATGGATGCAGCAGCAGTTTTTCCCTTTTTTTTGCAGGGCTGAGACATTCAACGCGGGACCTTGGAGAGGTAATTAACCCTTATAGATGCAGGGTTACGGACTTGTCAGCTTCATTTATATATCTAATTTTTAGGAGTTCAAGTAGTACGAAGGACACTGACGTCGACATACATTTCGTTTATGCTTTCTCAGGTCAAGCCGATTGCCGGAAAGACTGAGGGTTTTAAACCTCCTGTGTCCAATCAGGTAAGTGTAGGTGGACTATCTTATCTCCGCCTTATTTTACATTCTATAAACCATTTTTTGGATATATAATTATGTTTGAAACTCATTATCCATATATTTAGATAATTCATATTATATGGCTATACTGTGACTCGTGTACACATTTAATCTCACTATTGTATTATATTTGTGATTGTCTCAACACTAACTAAATAGTCCAAGATGGACCAAAAAAAATTAAATATAGGATTATAGCACTTTGTTATTAATCGGCAAAAATATTGACATGTTAGTATCCTGAGGACAGGGCTCTGGAGCTCATTCAGAGTCGGTCGTGAGCGCTCAGCGCTCACGACCGACTCGATGTTGCCCCACAGCACATGCGCACGACGGAGCCGGCTCCATCGTGCGCATGCGCGAGACCCGGCTAACGACGGGTGATCAGTCGTTAAGGGTCTCGTCGTAGATGGGGCGAGCTGTCGATGTTGAGTGACAGCTCGCCCTGTTTGCTGGGCGGGCAGGGGGCGTGCCCGGCCAAACGGAGGCGTTCCAGTAGGAACAAAGAAAAAAAGAGATTTGCCCTCCAGCACACTGCAGCAAAAACAATACTTAAATCCTACATAATAATAGAGATTTAGAGGTATTGGTTACACATATTTGCAAATATATGAATAAGCGCCAGGCCAATCGTCAAGGCTCCTCTATACTGGCGTCCCTAATATTAAGGGGCTCACGTCCGAGAAGCAAGGCACCCCAAAAAAATTCCAACCAAGGGCCATCCCCAGGGCATCACACGAAAAAGGTGATAGTGAAGTATAAAGAAAAGATGTGTAAAGATAAATCAATAAGTGTTAATGAAATGATAAAGAATTAAAATGACATATATAATGTACAAACAAATAGAGAAGTGATAAAAGTATTCTATGTGAATTAAGTGGTGATGCCATGAGAAAGGCCCAGTCAGAACCCCCCCGGGGGCCCCACTCCCAAACGCTCACCCCAAAATAATTATTGCTACATAATGGTAGCACCCACTCTGGGTCATATAATTACAATTGATGTACTGCATGATAACAGTACATATGTAAGCTGAGAGCTAACTTACCTTGGAGGTACCCCAAAAAAACCTCCACATGGCACTATAAGCATCAGCACCTCCTCCTAATGCTGACTGCCTTCATGCCTCTCCTGTGTTATGCAATTAAGCTGATCTGAGCAACTACCATTTTTCTTTGTAAATTTGGAGAGGCATGAAGGCAGTCAGCATTAGGAGGAGGTGCTGATGCTTATAGTGCCATGTGGAGGTTTTTTTGGGGTACCTCCAAGGTAAGTTAGCTCTCAGCTATGATATAAAACTTTCTTAAAAAAAACCCTGGAGTGCCAAGTGGGTTTGTACTAGCATGTACTACCTCAAACACTAATATATATATATATATGTATATATATATATATTGGGACAAATATCCTATCGGAATACATCAGGGTCTAATATTGATAAATTATTAATAGCTCTTAAATTGCATATAGTAATTGAAGCAAATGTCAGGTTAGATTAGTATATGATCTAATATCATGTTCTTTGTTCTATTTCAATTAATGACTCCTCAATTATTTCTTATTCTTATATCTATAATTCATAATATATTATTGTATTTAGTATTATATGTAGATCTATATTTATTCATAATTGTTTAAGATTATTATATGTGACTCTGGTTATAATGTTTTTGTAATCATGTTTAATTTTATTTAAATTTATTTAGATTGATTATATGGTATGCATCAGTAGTTATAGGAGAACACATATTGTCCTGGTTTTATGTTATTGTCATTTTTGGAAGTGTATTCTGCTTAGATTGCGAGTGTTTCATCCTCAAATGCAGAAGAGATAGCAGGTTCCTCTGCTCCTTCCGGACCAAATAAAAAAAAAAAAAACTACTAAAAATAAAATGTTATCCGAGTATTTTTAAAGAGAGATTTGTAGAGTTACTATACAGAATAACTATATTTTATTTGCTGTTTATGGAGCCGATTCAGAGGTGGACGCTAACGGCACAGTCACTGCGTCTTTGCCCACTGCCGGCTTGTGCGATCTGCTGCTGCATCCATAGAGGCAGCTTTGGATACACTGCGTGAATATTGGACATCTGAGTAATCTGATGTGCAGCAAGATGCGACCACATCAGGGCCGTAACTAGGGGTGTGTGCTGCCATCGCACGGAGCGCAAGGGCTCTGTGGGCAGAGCCATCACCACTCCACACTCTTGCTTCTGGCACCCTGCAGCCAGGAACGCTTGTGCAGTACCATGCGGAGCATCTTCTGCAGTCTGCAGTCTGTGCAGCTGACCCAGCGTCCTCAGTGCTGCACTTACTGGTGCTGCCGGCCCCACACCTGCTGCGTGACTTTATAATGTCATGTGTGAGACGTCACAATGTCACACACTCAGGGAGCTGGCACAGGGCACGGCAGGGACGTTTCAAGAGAGGAGGAGGCCCGTGTGCAGTCTCCATCATGGGCCCTCTCCTCTCAGTCCGACTGAGTGCAGCGGTGACAGCACTTAAGTGTGCCCAGAGTCTATAGGGCATGCACAAAACATCGGGAAAATTGTCATTTTCCAGGCATTTTTACAGTGCTGACACCGGCACCGATGTGGGACTCTGGAGAGGTAAGTATAATATGGGTTCAAGTAGTGTGAGCCCCCCCCTGGACCCAGGGGCTCGTGTGCACCGCACACCCTGCACCTATTATAAATACACCCCTGGTGCCCAGGTACTGTCCTGAACCACACAATTCATGAAACAACGAATTGTGTGTATACCAGTGAGGTGAGGCAGAGCCTTTCCTGTCATACTTGGATATACTCCAGAGTCTTGACTATAAAAATTATAAATTAAACTATAAAAAATGTAAAGAAAATATTATAAATATCTTCTTTGTATTATTGTAATAATTTTTATAGTCAAAACTATGGAGTAAAAAGTGTATGGAGGGTGAGGCACTGCCTCCCCTGCTTACCTTTTCCGAACATCCCTAATCAAAACTCACCAATTTCCCAGCACTATATACTGTTACACCTTTGTATAATGCCCACATGATCCCTCAGTCTCAGATATGTATCTGTACATCTGTCTCTGATACTAACCAGTGCCTCCCCAGCCATTTACCTCACCGCACGTCACTGGTATACACACTACACGATGGTCGTGCAGAGTGGACGCAGGTACCATGATCATATGACAAATCATGTAGTGTATACCCAGCTTTAGAGCCAGGTAAATATGTTTTATGACTATGACATTCTTGGCTCATGTAGAGTTGGACAGACCTCTATTAGTTGCATTTTCTTACTGGGATAGTGCACCATAAATGTGGATGCACAGGTTAGCGTGCACATTTCATCCTTACCACTGGAAAGGCAGAACTAATTGTTGCAGGAAAGAATATTTACATTTGCTTGATAAAGGAGAACACAAACAAAACATTTCTATTTTTATTTCATGTCACTTTTTACTAGGGATGTGCGCCGACCCCGTGTTTTGGTTTTGTTTTCGGTTTTGGATCTGTATCTCCTTCGTGTTTTGGATCTGGTTTTGCAAAACCATCCTTCCGTGTTTTGGTTTTGTTCCTACAGTATTATTAACCTTAATAGCATTTATTCCCAGTCATTTACAGTCAATTTTGACCACTTCACAGCTCACAATATTGATTTTTTCATCTAGGTTAGGCCTAGGGCCAAAATGTTGTATCCAGCTAGCTGGCTGACTAAACTAAGCAATAGCAGTGGGCGGCACTAACATGTGGGCATTTCTAAAAATGAAAGGGGAACTAAGTTGCTGTTGTCTGATAATAAGTGCGGCTAACGCACACGCAGAAAGAAAAAAACACTTTTTATTATATAGATTTTTTTTTTTTTGCCCACAACTTGGGGTCCGGAGCACCCCTAACTGAGGCAGCAGCGACACAGGCAGCATGCTACCAGCCCAGATGGACACAGCAGGCAGCACCAGCCCAGATGGACACAGCAGGCAGCACCAGCCCAGATGGACACAGCAGGCAGCACCAGCCCAGATGGACACAGCAGGCAGCACCAGCCCAGATGGACACAGCAGGCAGCACCAGCCCAGATGGACACAGCAGGCAGCACCAGCCCAGATGGACCGCGAGATTTCGTCCCTGAGGTTTTGCCTCGGTTTGAGATCCGGGGCGGTGGGGGAACTGAACGTCAGTTCTCGCCCCGGGTCTCTAAGTTCGGGTGGGTTCGGATTTCTGAGATCCGAACCCGCTCATCTCTACTTTTTATTTAATTTATACTTTTTTATTCAATTACATTTTATACGGTAAATCCAATTTTATATGACAATTGTTTTCATTATTATGTTGTGCATAAGTAGAGTGTTGTAACATTTTTACTGCTAATATTGTAGAACAACAATTGCGTATAAAAAAATGAATGGTAAAAAATAATCAGTAATAAAAGAAAGGGAGATATTATGGAATGTAAGGAAAATATATTATTGTCATTGGACTATCATGCCTAAGGTTGTGGCAGTGAGAATTAAAAGTGGTATTTTCATGTTACTTAACCTTAATTTAGAAGTGTTTTTATTTTTTTCTTCAAATATGTCCATTAGAAAAAATATAAAAGAGAGCCTTGGCCTATTTTTCTTTGGAACATTATTTTTATTATTTATTTATTTTTTTTATTAAAAAACTACCATTATATATCATGCATCAAAACCACAGAAAATTTGTAGTTTTGATCAGGCTTGCCTACCCTCCCGATTTGGTCGGGAGCCTCCCGAATATCGAGTGCCGCTTCCGACCCCCCGGAAAGGCAGGCAAGTCTCCCGGCTACCCCCCTGACCACAACTAGAAACCTCCTGCAGCGGGGGGCCTGATGATGCAATTCACGCTAAATTGCGTTATCGTGGCTCCGCCCCCTGCTTCACAATGCCACGATGACGCGATCGTGCGGACACGCCCCTGGCCCCGCCCCCATGTGGAGTCAGTGCCCAGACACGCCCCCCGCTGTGTGCAGGCATTCAGCTCCCTCCCGGAAGGAGGGAGCTGAATGTCGGCAACTATGCTTTCTATGATTATGTGAACAAGCCCACCCAGGGCAAAATGCACGTCATCCTACGGTAACTGGCAGTGCTGATGGTGTCCTGACAAGGCACAGGAGACACTTAACTCAGCAACTTCACTCTACAGGTATTCTATCTCCTTCAGGTGCCCACTCATTAGCACACACACAAGACAGAACTTTCTGCAATGTCCTTTGAAATCAGGACCACAGTTCTTGTTGTGCGCTGACAGTAGAAGCACCCTCTGCTATTCTTTCTGACCAGAATCTACTCCCAGTGCTCTTATCTGTTGTATAATGCTGAGACACATAGTACAGTGCATCCGGAAAGTATTCCCAATGCTTCACTTTTTCCACATTTTGTTATGTTATAACCTTATTCCAAAATGAATAAATTGATTTCTGTCCTCAAAATTCTACACACAATACCCCATAACGACAATGTGTAAACAGTTTTTTTGAGATTTTTGCAAATTTAATAAAATAAAAAAAACACTAAGAAATCACATGAAAATTGTTACTTACTAAGCATTACTCCCAGGAACATCAGAATCAAGGGAATGAATTATCATCTGTATACTATCCAACTCCAGATGTAGATTTTTGGCAGGAGGAGATACGAGTCATTGAAATATTGGAGGAATTGGAAGTTGAATCTGGAATTCCCACTATCAATCCCCAAGTTCCAACTAATGGTAGACCTGTTTGCAAGAAAAAAGGAACTTTTTGTCCCCCAACAAGTACATATCCACTTGTGGGTACTTTTATTGAACTAGTCTCCCGTGACCTAGATGATTTGTGGATTAATAAATCTAAAGAACCCCAGTTCACTGATAACTTGTGTAAGGAAGAAAAGGATGCCCTTATGGAGATACAATCATGGGATGACGTCATCATCAAACCCTCAGTTAAGGGGGGCAATGTAGTATTATGGGATAAGGACAAATATGTTCAAGAAGCCAATAAACAACTGAAGGATACAACGTGTTACAAACAAATGTTACTTAATCCTCTTGAGGACTTCAAGAAACAATATGAATCCATCATTAAGGAAGCATATGAACAAGGATCTATAACTAGAATGGAATATAATTTTCTAGATGTGAAATAACAAATGGTTGCAATGTTCTATATGCTTCCCAAGATACACAAGAACAATGAAGTCCCTCCTGGTCGCCCCATAATGTCTGGCATTAAAAGACTTACTGAAAATGCTAGTAATTTTCTTGACACACATTTGAGGAAATTTGTCATTATCTTACCCTATTATGTCAGGAACACTATGGAGGTATTACAGAAATTGGACAAGGTACATGTGAGAGATGATGTTATTCTTGTTACATGTGATGTTGAATCCCTCTATACCAGCATCAAACATGATGGAGGTATAGAGTCTTATCTATTTTTTGCGCAAAGAAGTTGTGACTACATTTAGTAAATTTCTGGTAGATCTTCTTAAATTTGTGCTGACCAGAAATTTCTTTGTATTTAACAACCGATTCTTCTATGGGGGACTATAGTTTTTAATGAACAACATGAAACCTATACCCAACATATACTTATTTGGATGCGCTATATAGATTAGGGGTGTGCACCGGTCACTTTTCATGTTTGTGTTTTGGATCTGGATCTTTCTTCGTGTTTTGGATCTGGATTGGTTTTGCCAAAACCACCCTTCCGTGTTTTGGGTTCTGGGTTTTGGATCTGTATTTTTTTTAAAAAAAGCATAAAAACAGCTAAAATCACAGAATTTGTGGGTTTTTCTGCTCCTATGCTATTATTAACCTCAATAACCTTAATTTCCACTCATTTCCAGTCTATTCTGAACACCTCACAATAGTGTTTTTATGTCCAAAAGGTTGCACCGAGGTAGCTGGATGACTATGCTAAGCGACACGAGTGGGCGGCACAAACACGTGGCCATCTAGGAGTCACACTGCAGTGGCAGACAGGATAGAAGTTTGAAAAACTAGGCCCCAAACAGTACATAATGCAAAGAAAAAAAAGAGGTGCAAGATGGAATTGTCCTTGGGCCCTCCCACCCACCCTTATGTTGTATAAACAGGACATGCACACTTTAACAAACCAATCATTTCAGCGCCAGTGTCTGCCACACGACTGTGGCTGAAATTATTAGTTCGTTTGGGCCCCCACAAAACAAGCTGGCAATTAATCTGTCCCTGCACAAACTGGCTCTACGGAGGCAAGATGTCATCCTCATCCTCCTCATCCACCGATTCCTCACCCTCTTCAGTGTTGTGTACATCCTCATCCTCACAGAGTATTAACTCGTCCCCGCTGGAATCCACAACCACAGGTCCCTCTGTACGTTCTGGAGGCTGGTCTCCCTGGAAGAGTTGATCATTCATTTTTATGAACATCATCTTCTCCACATTTTGTGGAAGCAACCTCCTACTCCTTTCGCTGACAAGGTTCCCGGCTGCACTAAACACTCTTTCGGAGTACACACTGGAGGGGGGGCAACTCAGGTAAAATAGAGCCAGTTTGTACAGGGGCCTCCAAATTGCCTCTTTTTCCTGCCAGTACAGGTACGGACTGTCTGACATGCCTACTTGGATGCTGTCACCGAAGTAATCCTCCACCATTCTGTCAATGGTGACAGTATCATATGTAGTGACAGTAGACATGTCAGAAATTGTTGCCAGGTCCTTCAGTCCGGACCAGATGTCCAAACTTGGTCCTGCCTGCCCTGCATCACCGCCAGCGGGTTGCTTAGGATACCTAAGTTTTTTCCTGGCAGCCTCAGTTGCGGGAGAAAATGAAGAAGGAGCTGTTGACGTGTCACGTTCCGCTTCAGCTGACAGTGTTTTCACCAGCAGGTCTTTGCACCTCTGCAGGCTTGTGTCAGCCGGAAAGAGACACACCACATAGGCTTTAAACCTAAGATCGAGCACGGTGGCCAAAATGTAGTGGTCTGATTTCAACAGATTGACCACCCTGGAATCCTGGCAAAGCGAATGAAGGGCTTCATCCACAAGTCCCACATGCCGAGCGGAATCGCTCCGTCCTAGCTCCTCCTTCACTTTCTCCAGCTGCTTCTGCAAAAGCTTGATGAGGGGAATGACCTGACTCAAGCTGGCAGAGTCTGAACTGACTTCACGTGTGGCAAGTTCGAAGGGCTGGAGAACCTTGCACAACACGGAAATCATTCTCCACTGCGCTTGAGTCAGGTGCATACCTCCTCCTTTGCCTATGTCATAGGTGGATGTATAGGTTTGAATGGCCTTTTGCTGCTCCTCCATCCTCTGAAGCATATAGAGGGTTGAGTTCCACCGCGTCACAACCTCTTGCTTCAGGTGATGGCGGGGCAGGTTCAAGAGTGTTTGCTGGCGCTCCAGTCTTCGGCATGCAGTCGCTGAATGGCGAAAGTGGCCAGAAATTTTTCGGGCCACCCAAAGCATATCCTGCACGCCCCTGTCGCTTTTCAGAAAATTGTGCACCACCAAGTTTATTGTGTGAGCAAAACATGGGACGTGCTGGAATTTGCCCAGATGTAATGCCCGCACAATATTGGTGGCGTTGTCAGATATCACAAATCCCCAGGAGAGTCTAAGTGGGGTAAGCCACTGGGCGATGATTTCCCTCAGTTTCTCTAAGAGGTTGTCGGCGGTGTGCCTCTTACTGAAACCGGTGATACACAGTGTAGCCTGCCTTAGAACGAGCTGGTGTTTCTGAGATGCTGCTGCTGGTGACGCTGCTGCTGTTGCTGCGTAAGGTGATACATTTACCCAGTTGGCTGTCACAGTCATATAGTCCTTAGTCTGCCCTGTTCCACTTGTCCACATGTCCGTGGTTAAGTGGACATTGGGTACAACCGCATTTTTCAGGACACTGAGGACACTTTTTCTGACGTTTCTGTACAGTCTCGGTATCGCCTGCCTAGTGAAGTGGAATCTAGATGGGATTAGGAACCGGGGACACACTACCTCCATCAATTGTCTAAATCCCACTGCACTAATGGCGGATACCGGACGCACGTCTAACACCAACATAGCAGTCAAGGCCTCAGTTATACGTTTTGCTTCAGGATGACTGCTGTCGTACTTCATCCTCCTCGCTAAGGACTGTTGGAGGGTCAATTGTTTAGTAAAAGTAGTGGTGTTCCTACTTCCTCTCTGGGATGATGAACGACTCCCAGCAGCAGCAATAGATGTAGCAATGCAGGATCCTCCGGAGGAATCCCGGATAGGAGAGTCAGTCATGCCAGTGACATGGCCTGCAGGACTACTTCCGATCCTGACTAAGGAGGAAATTGACGAGGAGGGAGTTGACGGTGTGGTTTGCAGGCGCTTGGATACAACAGGACAACGGGATTTAGGTGTCCCTGGACTGCTTACGGTCTTACCCAAAGTTTCTGAACTTGACAGTAACTTTTTATGAATGCGCTGCAGGTGCCGTATAAGGGAGGATGTTCCTAGGTGGTTAACGTCCCTACCCCTACTTATTTAACCTTTACATATGGTACATATGGCAAGACAGTTGTTGTCCGGATTTGGATAGAAATATTGCCAGACGAAATAGGTGGAATGTTTGGTCTTCTGCCCAGGCATGACCGTGATGGGCTTTTTCATCCCACAGACAACAACTGTCTCCCCCGGAACCTGATTTAAACAAACCACATCACCATCAGAATCCTCCTCGCCTACTTCCTCCTCAGTGCCAGCTACACCAGTATCCTCATCCTGTTGTACTTCAACAGTGACATCTTCAATTTGCATATCAGCAAGTGGACTGTGGGTGCTCCTTTCAGCACTTGCAGGGGGCGTGCAAATGGTCGAAAGAGCCACCTCTTCCCGTCCAGTGCTGGGAAGGTCAGGCATCGCAACCGCCACCACACTTGGACTCTCCTTGGGGATTTGTGATATCTTCTTAGAACGCAGTTCTTCGCTGTGCTTTTGCCAGCTTAACTCGTTTGATTTTTTTAGCGGGAGGAGGGCTTCCATCGTCATGTGAAGCTGAACCACTAGTCATGAACATAGGGAAAGACCTTAGCCATTCCTTGCCACTGCGTGTTGTAAATGGCATATTGGCAAGTTTACGTTTCTCTTCAGATGATTTAAATGTTTTTTTCAAGGTAATTTTCCTGAACTTTGTCATTTGGGATTGTATGTGCCCTCTACTATAACATTGGGCATCGGCCTTGGCAGACGACGTTGATGGCATGTTATCTATGTCATGACTAGTGGCAGCAGCTTCAGCACTAGGAGGAAGTGGTTCTTGATCTTTCCCTATTTTATTTTTATCGGAGAAAGTTTGGTCCTCCATTTATGTCATATTGATATATACGTGCGGCTAAGGCGCACACAAACACAGAAAATATTTTTTTTTTTTTTGTTGGAGATTAGTGCACTTTGTGGGTTACACCACCCTTTAAGAAATGAGCCAGCCGACCCTTTACTTATGGGACACAGGCGCACGCTTGGCGCTGCTCCTTTGTTGATGCACGTGCAGCTACAGCCCACACAATTCACAAACACAGAAAATATTTTTTTACTTTGTTTGGAGTGCCCTTTGGGGGTTACAGCACCCTTTAACGGACAAGCCAGCCGGCCCTTTACTTATGACACAGGCGCACGCTTGGCACTCTCCTTTGTTGATGCACGTACAGCCACAGTGTACACAATTCACAAACACAGAAAAAATATTTTTTTTTGCACTTGGGAGGAGCACCCCTGATGGACAGAGCACCCCCTGGACAACACTACAGCACCCCTTTAGGACTGGGACACTGCACAGGACTTTGGAGTGGACACAGCCCCTATGGACAACTGACTGCACAACACAGTCCAGCCAGCCCCTATGGACTTTGAAGGAGTGGACACAGTCCCTATGGACAACAGCAGCACACCACAGCACTACACTACACTACACAGCCCAGCCAGCCCTAACTCCCACCCTCCCTCTTCACTGTCCACAGCCGAGTGAGAAAATGGCGCCGACGCGGGTACCTTATATAGAATCCAAAACCCGCGAGACCCGGAGGCGGGATGATGACGTTTTGCCTCGATTTCAGATCCGAGTCAGGCGGGAAAAGTCGAGCCTGACTCGGAACGGCCTCGGATCGGGGGGGCTCGGGGGGTTTCGGATTTCAGAAATCCGAACCCGCTCACCCCTAATATAGATGATCTATTAATTTTGTGGGATGGACCAAAAGATCTTCTTATTGAATTCATTGGAAATCTTAACAACAATGAACTGAATTTAAAACTTACCTGTGATACCAGCTACACAGAAGTCACTTTTTTATATTTAAAAATACAGAGGTCGCCGGATGGCAAAATTCAAACTGATCTGTATCGTAAAGACAGCGTTCTACATAGAACGAGTACACATTTTCCTCCAGTGTTAAAGGGGATCCCTAAAGGTGATCCCCTTTAACACTGCCCCCCTTTCTTCGCCTGAGAAGAAATTGCTCCAACCTTGTTCTTTTTAATGAAAGATCATAAGAATTAAAGGAAAGGCTGATAAATAGGGGATATAGCAATTGGGCGATTAAGAAAGCAAGACATTATGCCCTGCAGATGGATAGAAATTCCCTATTACACCCAAATAGAATCAACATAGTAAAAAAGCACAATGTGGTATGTTTTGTGGGAGACTTCTGTGAAGAATGGCATGAAATTCAGAACATTACACAGAAGCATTGGGCAATCCTGACATTGGAGAAAGATTTAGAAAAGAACCTGGAACCGAGAGCACAGATTAGTTGGAGATGCTCCCCCAATCTTAGGAACAACTTGGTCCATAGTCATTTTACCAACCTCAGACGTAAAAAAAACAATAGCGGAGGGATCCTACAAATGCTTGTAACTATATGCAAAAAAACTCTGAAATTCAAGGACAAATATCAAGACACACATAAGATAGAACAATTTATTAATTGTAATACCTCAGGGGTCATATATTGTATCTCGTGTCCTAGTGATTAAAGGTATATAGGGATGACCACCAGGCCCCTTAAACAAAGGATTCTTGAACATGTAGGTACTATAAGAAATGTGGAAATGGACATACAAAAACTTAAGAAAATAACCACAGTGGCGAAACATTTTAGAGAATCACATCAAGGCAATTCTACAAATGTAAGAGTTTTTGGAATTGAACAATTCAATCTGGGTATTAGGGGAGGTAATATAACACAAGAACTACTCAAGCAGGAGAGCCAAATGGTCTCAACAAACAGATTTATTATGGGGCCTTTCTGTAATCTCTCCTTGATATTCACTGTGTATGCATATATTCACTTCCAATTTATATATCTTATTTTTCATTTTTGTTTATTGTATTCCAGTATAGTTTTGTAGAGAGACGTAACCCATTATCTATTTTAGATAATAATATCACTGATTTATAACAAAGGAGATGGGTTAGGTGAATTTTTATCACTATTGCTATTTTTAGATGTTTATTTAACACAGGTACCATTTCAGTAATATAATTTGAGACACTAGGGTTAAGATGTATTTATTCTGCTTTTGACAAAGATTGATTTAACATATTTATATATATATATATATATATATATATATATATATTTTCACTTAACGCGTTTTATTTTATTTCATTTTATTATTCTTCACCTTTATTTGCTGTATTTTGTTTAATTTTTGTAGTGACACTTAATATGTAGGGGAAATTTTATTTCTTTTTATCTTCTTCTTTTCCCCTTCCCCATGAATTATTATCAAACACAATATCACTGATTTACACTATAGTATGGGAGATGGGTTTGATATATCTAATCACTGTCTAAATTTCTATATTATCACTTGTTATAGTCACTTTTAATTTGTGACACTATGGTAAGGATTTATGTAGTGTGTTTATTTTATCTTGTCTTTGAGAGAGATTGACAATATCTACTGTTTATATAGGGTTTATTTAAGGTTTATAACATTGATATACCATTATTTGAATAGGTATATTTAGGGTGTTTTTGCGTAATGGATTTTGATTAATTATGTGTTCACATATATGGTATAATATCACTATTATCTTATAGTATATAATTGGTGGAAGAATAGTCACATTTATTGGCACTAATAATTTTGTTAATAATTATACACATATGAAGAATTTACAATTAGATTTTTGATTATATTTTTTATTTATCACTGTTATTCTGTTTTACATCAAGTCATACAATAGGTGTATCACCTTTGTATATGTATATGTATGTATATATATATATATATATATATATAATTTATTAGATTTATATAATAAGAATCCCTGTATATCCATAGATTCTATTACCCCCATTTAGAGGATCGTGTCCGGTGTGATTATACCCACAGCTATGATGTAGATCAATGAGATTGCAGACAGATTATCCGGTTTGACTATATTGCCAGTCAGTCAGAGAGTTATAGATCTGTCTGTTCAATTAAATATAGTGATATTAATAAGGAGACAGGTTCCTTACCTGGCACTCTCCTAATAGATCTATGGGATATTATATAGGATTTGTGTTCCTTTTGTTTTTACACACTCCCCAGATACTCACCGACTTCCACGTATCCATTAATTTCTCATATTTTGGAGATAATATCCTCATATAGAGGTTTTGTTTTTGTATTTTCTGCATATGTGAATCTATCCACAATAATAATGTGGACCAATAAGATTGCTGACAGGCTGCTCTGATTGGCTCTATTAAGAGTCAATCCTAGAGAGTTACAATGATTGGCCCGCTACCGATCTGTCAAACATGACAGCACCAGTGAGCGCTATATTAGAGATGTCAACCCGGGTTGATCCTATGATTAAGCATTAGATGTGAAATGCACGTCAGGAGACACGCGGCATAAACTTGTTAGCGTGTGTAATGTTTTTAACTTGTATGTGTTGAAACCACTATGTATGCACAATTAGCCTTGATATAAGCGGAAGGTATCTGTTGGACTCAGGGACTTGCCAGCAGGCGCATGTGTCCTGCCTAGATTTAGGAGATTAGGGGATACATTATATAAGCATGAATGCATCAGGGATGCCCTAAAATACCGTGGTTTATGTGATCTGATCGGACCAAACAGACTGCCTATTAAGGTTGCCTCTCACCCCCGGTTGGAATAGGGGTGAAGGTAATTAATACATAAGCCACAAAAACTTCACGACGGGGTATCAAACCCATATATACAAGCGGAGACTGTCTGCTAGATTCAGGGTGTTGAAGCCGGATGGTTGGCCAAGACAGAATCTGTTTAAATCAAAATCTGCACGACGCAATTTTGCGAATGGCTACTCAGCGCCATTTTGCGAATCCTACACAGTATACGGCGCTATGTTATTATTTAGCGTTGTGCGTTTCCTCCGCAATAGAACACGGTTAAAAGTCCTTACAAAAATAATATGTACATTTATTAAGACTACACATATATCAGTGATGACAGACATGTCTGGTGGACATGTTTGTGACAAATAATTAAGAATACACAAGGATACTGTGAGTGTTTGCTCTGCATATTGATACATCGTGTCTATGACAATTGAAGTATAACACAGACACTGATATGCTAAATGTAGATTTGGAAACAATGGTCAGACATTTAGCCATCGTTTAACAATTGTAGGCCTTGTATCCAAAGTTGATGTGGTTAAGTAGAACTAACAGTTGTATTCTGGAGAGCCTTTTGTTAAAATTATCAGATTGTTTGCCAAAGCTTGCTCCATCTAGGAAAAGGACAAACCCCATTGTCTGTCATTCTTTTAGTTCAGACAGAAGTAATATTAATAATAACCAGTTTGAAGCCATGTATATATATGTATTTATATATATATATATCTCAAAGAAGAATGGTCGGCACTCCATTCATAATAAATTACTTTCCCAGGTGCCCTCCAGGGTCCATGTTCCAAGCCCAAATAAATATCCTGATGATGGCGGCACTTACAGGTCATGTAAACAAATCAACCACGGACAATGTCCAGCTTCAACGTTTTGGTTTATTCAACCTTTGTCAAGAATATATGTATATATACACTTAAATGATCACATGGGTATCTACAATGCGTACACACACACACATATATATATATATATATATACACACACACACATACAGTTGCATTTGTAAATAGAAACTCACACACAGCGCATGTTTTGGGCTGTAACACAAACCCTGCACACAGCGCACCTTTTTACACTGCATGTAGACACACAACGCACACGTACATATAACCATAAATATGCACGCACTCATAAAAGGTTCCTGCACATTATGGTTTATATTAAAGTTATTAATTATGATGTAAAATTTATGTATTTGATATTAGTGGTATACAATATGATAGACATGGCATGTTTGGTACTAAACTGACACACTGTTTATTTCCAGATATCTGAATCTATCAGTGAGGAAGTCGCATCTTGCGTTCGATGGTTATGGAATATAGGAAATTATTGGTCAGAATGCATTCTGTATGTAGTGTCTATTGATTAGTTAAAACACACACAAAGAGCCATTGGAGGGCTGAAATACCATTGTACAAACTGACCTATGACAGAAGAACCAAGAGGAAGAACCAATGGGATTATGCCAACTCGTTCCTATTGTATTGCCTGCTCTCTGTAAGGGTATATATTCAGGTGCTCTGTATTCAGTAGTTAGTCATCATATTCTTTCTTTTGACGGAGGCTTCACCTTCGATGCCGGAAATCTGGATCCAGAGCGCCTGCGTAATGTATCGACTGTACCTTATTTCTGTATAATCCTTTGTGCTAATTGTATGTAGATCACAGCGTGTAACTAAATGCTTTTAATGTGAATAATAACTTTTGTGCTTCGGAACCACACTCAAAATCTGGAAAGCGATTATTTCATATGCGTACGCTACGCTAAACAGCGACATTTAGGTATATAGATCATTAAGAATTCATAGTTGGGGGCTTGTAGAGTGAAATCACACTGCCAATTTACACAGTAACACACGGTTATCGGTCCCTCATCAAACGGTGGAGGCGCCATACGCAGGAAAGAACACGTTGCCTTCGAAAACCTGCTACCACTTGATGCTGAGAGACCGCTATCCGTTATTGTGTGAGTTCAAGGAGCGCTGATTAGAATCCAGGGACAAGCAAGGAAAAAGTTTGTTTTCCTTCCTTGATAAAGTTTTGTGTTAAAAGGGGAAGTCGCACAATAGCATACGCATATTTCCTGTATTGCTTCCACATGTTCAAACGGTCATTGTATGCATAGCGTGATTGCTTGTTAAACCTCTGTATTATACTGCTATATTAAGGGAAAAGGTTCTATTTTCTGCGCAGAAAGGTGTATGTAAATTGAAACGTGTGATTGTGAAGGCTACTGTCTGTTAAGCCTAAATAGTGGAGGTTACTGTCTGTTAAACCTCAGTGAAAATTCGGTAGGTAGTACAAACTGACAGGGAAGTACAAACTACTGGGCAAGTGTACAAAGCAGGTACATTGTGGTTATCGAGAAACTAAGGGGTTTCTTGGTCCAGCACCCATTGATCGCAAAGTCCATTGATCAGTTAGGTTCTTTGGGCAATGCGATCAAACCGCATGGTTATATAAACAGTGATTGTGAAGTGGGTTGTCGTGGGAGTGAAACTGCTGGCAAGGTTAGGAGTTATTGGAACTTCTAGATGCTACCAGCTGGAGTAAACTCAAAGTAGGAAGCGAGCGATGGAAGCTTGAGTTAATATCGTCGCAAGTAGAATAATTTTTAATAGGTGGCTATTCTGCTCCTCGTTATACAAGCCGAATGTAATGCCAGGCGGGTCTGCTGTGTATAACGGGAGGGAGTGCGTGAACGTAGCTCACTGAAAATCGTTCACCAATCGAAACTCTCTAGAAATTGCTAAGCGTTTACTTAGATGGGTGCAAGGCAATCTCTAGTATTGGTCGATGTGCTGCTAGTGGAAGGGCCGCTTGGATCGGCCAGGTATGTTATGTTTTAAAAGTATGGTGTGTACACTAGGGCGTACTGCGACATATGGGTCAAAATGACCAAGAAATGTAGAACACCTTTTCCCAATATTGGTAGCTTTGATTTGGAGGTTCTGAATAATGTTAGAGACATAACATTATATGGGTAAAGGTTAATGACTGTTTAAAGTTGTGGCAGCACGAGGGAAACATGTGGCTTAGCGGTGTGCATATGATGCAGACTAGCATCACGCCCTCGATGCAAGGGAGCGCGTATGCAACGCTAACTAGCGTGTGCGCCGCAAAAGAGCGCGCACGCACAGCAAGGTAGCGTTGTGGAAGGTATTGTTAGTAGCGCATGCACACCACCTCCGCCCTATGCGGATGGGGTCAAGGTACAGTCGATATCAAAAATCATAAAAATGTAACAAGTAACTTGTACCCTCTCCTAAGCAACTATAAGGAACATGTTTTTGATGTAGATGATGAACCTGTTGTAATGTCAGCTCTTTCCCATGTTGCCCAAATGTTACATGTACCATCACAGCAAGCACAGGTAGCTGCCCCACCAGTACCCATAGTGGAGGTAGCCCCACCTTTGATAGTGCAGGAGGTATTAACACCCGCTGTAACAGTAGCGGAGGTTGTTAATACCATAGGTAGTAGTAGTAGGTTGAACTCTCATCCAGGTAATCAGGCCAAAGGTAACTGTGTGACAGGCATCCATCCCGCCTGGACAATAACTGTTCCCAATGGGTAGTGGCCACAAGGAATGTAGCGATGCATTGTCCATGGACAAGAGCAGAACTACATTCCATAATGACAGATTTCCCTGACCCTAGGAAAGAACTAGCAAAGTGCCAGAAATTTGTAAGGGATTTAGGTAATGCTCATGAGCCAACTAACAAAGATTGGCGAGTGGTATTACGGGCATGTCTTCCACACAATACCGACGTGAAAAAGTTTATCACGGCCTGTGTATTGGATGGAGATAGTCCCATGACTGATGAAGATAATCAGGACAACATAGCCCTCATTGTCACCCAGCTGGCCGTATATTTCCCAGTAGTTGTTAACTGGAGTAAAATTTTTACCATTAAACAGAAAAAGAGTGAGTCTGCAGCAGATTATTTCACCAGAGCACTGCAGACTATTACCCAATACACAGGTATAGAGGATATAAAAGACAACACACACCACAGGGAAATGACAATCACGGTGCTTATGGATGGTCTTAAAGACACTCTAAAGGCCAGGGTTCAGACCTCACTTCCTGGATGGAGGGGAATTACGGTAGACACACTCAGGGAATCTGTAATTGAACATGATAAAAAGTTCCTTAGGAAGAGAGAAATGCAGAGCGAGAAACTAATGGCTGTTAGTATTCAAGCTCTGGAAGAAATGCAATTGTCAACGCAGCACTCTTATCACACACAGCCACAATACACTCATCCCATACAACCTCCAAACCCTCATCCCCATACACAACCAGTCTTTCCACACTCCCCAACCCATACAACAACAACCTTTCAATACACGTCAACCACGAAGGTGTTTTAGATGTAACAAGGAGGGGCAAGTAGGTTTTATAAAGCCAGGCCATGGGTACTCCCAACTCAGGGAACACCAAGATTCCCACAGAAGGGACATCCACCACAGTCAGGACAACCCCAGCTATCACCTGCACACATTGTGGAAGTGAATGCTTTACTGGAGGAAGACAGTCAGCTCTAGGGGTCAGGTTACACCTGTAGTCTACAGCCAGTTAGGTTAACTAGGGATACTAGGGAATAACCTGTAATGATAGTTAATGTAGCTGGTACTAAACATTCTCCTAGACCCCCACTTAATCTGTCCCCCTTTGAAATACTGTTTGGTAGACAACCTCATTTGATTGTAAGTTCACAGGAAGATTTGAAGAGTAACAACGAGGTTACTGTGAAGTATCTTATAACAAAGAGTAAACAGTTGAAACAGCAGCAGCAGAAACTGAAATTGTTATCACCTGATATGCCAGAAACAAACTGTCATGATGTCAAACCTGAAGAATTTGTTATGATCAGAAATCTCTTATGTTCAGGTTGTCTGATAGATCACTGGGAAGGTCCATACCAGGTGTTGCTGACGAGTACTACATCCTTGAAGGTGGCAGAGAGATATACCTGGGTCCATTGAACTCACTGCAGGAAGTTCAACCAACCGGTGGAGATACAATGCGGAGTTGAGGCAGATAACGTAGACCTGTCAATGGCGAGCTTGTTCCGGGAGGGTTAAAGGTTGCAGTGAGATACCTGAGCTAGAGAAATTTGTAGATCATAGTTTTCAGCAATGGAGTGGCCTGCTGTAGTTATCTTTGCGTTTTCTTCCAGAGTTTTCATCATCCTGGTTTGTTTGGGGATTTCTGGTTTCTGTGACGGAGGACAGATAACTGAGAGGGGAGCTAATGTTGATATTGATGGAGTGGAGTTGGGAGAAGGAGCTCTAAACCAATCGGGAGAGTATCTGACCAAACCCAGTACAGTAATTGCTAAGTGATCTGTTATGACTGAAACTCTGAGACAGTGTGAAGGTCTATCATCTGAGGAAAATTGTATTTGTGAATTTTGTGGGTCTCTAGTCGATGAGAGATGCATCCAACGGTGCCAGCCTAAGTAAAACCCGTATTGGGGTGGGTATCCTTTAGAGGATTATCATAACATGGTGGGCAAAGTCTTAAATCAAACTGACTGTTGGGTGTGCTCTCACATGCCTCAGGGACAGCATAATGTAGGGCTAGTGCCATTTCCATTAAATGCCTCTGAGGTTTTAGAATTGCAGAAAGGGAAAGCGCTGGATGGAAAATTCCTTATGTCCGAAACCACCTCATTTTAAACTCTACCAGTACCAAGTGGATAGATCACTTTTATGTTTGAATATCACCAACTTCAATAAACCAGGAAGTTGGGAGGTGACTGGGAATAACCAGACGATGACCTTCTCACTAAGAGCTGATAATGAGCCTATAGATTTTGAACTGTTACACAATTAGGTTAAATGGTAGACACTTCCAGTATCGGTATACACGGTAGTGATACTAAAGAAATGGTTGGTAGGGTACCAGAAGGGTACTGTGCCAGGATTATACAATCAGAAACGTGTATTGATCAGATGGGAAAACCGGAAAGAGGATCACTTGCTAGGGAAGTGTGCTTAACGATTATGATGTTTCCTATTCCTTCTGTTCTCCCCGATGATGTATATTTTATATGTGGAAGGAAAGCGTATAAGTGGATCTCTCCGAGTTCCGAAGGTTTATGTTATTTGGGAAGGATACTTCCAGAGGTTATGACCCTTACACATGGTGAAATGCTTGGAATCCATAAAAACACACCATCTCCATATCTTCATACGCATTATGAACACTAGTGACCCCAGGGAGTTGATAGACCGAAAGATGGATGAAATTCTGCAGCTGAAATGGGAGTTTCGAAAGAACCATAATGCTTCACTGACTGAAGTTGAGGAACAGGTAGAAGAGTGGTTCACTTAGTTGAACCCTGTGAAATGGTTCTCCAGTCTAGGAGAATGGGTCCAGGAACTGGTTTCTACTATGTGTAATCTCCTGATCCTTATACTGATTGTCATCTTATAATTGGCTTATGTGTCAGGTGTGTTCCTAATGTATTGAAGTGCGGAAAATGTACCAGGGCGAACAGAGAAACCGAGATGATGGTGAATAAAGATAAATACAGATAAACTGTATTACAATCCTGAATTAGAGTGTACAAAATGATGATATAATCTGGATTCGTTTGGTCATGCAGAGATGTATTGTTAATGTTATTTATAAAACATCCTAGATAATGCAGTCCCAATCCCCCTTCAAGACTTCCCTTATAGGTTAGGTGCATCCCCACATCTTTCCCATGATCCCTTATAGATCCGCGGTGTGCGTATAAGGGCTGTTTTATGTCCCTTCCATAGTTGCATTATTTAATGGTTTAAATGACCACACTGTGTCATGCCATACATAACATTAAACAGTATATTATCATGCATGGCTAAACAGATTCAGGACAGGTTGTGATAGCGCTAGATTTGCTATCAAAGGGTGGACTGTCGAAGCCGAATGGTTGGCTAACACAGAATCTGTTTAAATCAAAATCTGCACGACGCCATTTTGCGAAAGGCTACTCAGCGCCATTTTACGAATCCTACACAGTATACGGCGCTATGTTATTATTTAGCGTTGTGCGTTTCCTACACAACAGAACACTGTTAAAAGTCCTTACAAAAACAATACGTACATTGGTGGACATGTTTGTGACAAATAATTAAGAATACACAAGGATACTGTGAGTGTTTGCTCTGCATATTGATACAGCGTGTCTATGACAATTGAAGTATAATACAGACACTGATATGCTAAATGTAGATTTGGAAACAATGGTCAGACATTTAGCCAACGTTTAACAATTGTAGGCCTTGTATCCAAAGTTGATGTGGTTAAGTAGAACTAACAGTTGTATTCTGGAGAGCCTTTTGTTAAAATTATCAGATTGTTTGCCAAAGCTTGCTCCATCTAGGAAAAGGACAAACCCCATTGTCTGTCATTCTTTTAGTTCAGACAGAAGTAATATTAATAATAAACAGTTTGAAGCCATGTATATATAAAAAAAAATATAAATATATATATAGAAAGTGGGGTGGAAAGGGCATGCGCCAAATACTGTATTATATTTAAACGGTGTATTTGTGCTCAAAAATGGATATGTGCGTACCAGAAGTAAATTCTTTAATGCTTATCTGAGTGATCTCGTCGAACGGATGCGGTTATTACTTTATCCGGATATCTGGTGCTGCACACAGGACCTTTAATAAAGGAGGCTCATAGTAGAGCCAAATAGAAAAAGGGCAAATATAGTGTAGTAAGTTCAGTACACAGTATATGGCTAATAATGACTATGCGTACCAGTTAAAATCTTGCATATAGGTATAAAGGTAGGTTTCTTTAGCTCGTTTGTCCTCCTGTTCTCCTCTCACCCCAAATCTTTCCACGTTTTTATGGATGGTGGTCTTTTAAATCAAAAAAGGACCCATCATCAGTGGTATATTAAAACAGGGGGCTTTATTCAAGGAGAATAGACAAGGGATACACAGACAGTGTTAATAAAGAATAAAAAGGTTATGCTTATCTGCAAGGCTAGTAGCCAGGGTTCACATAGATAAGGCTGGCAGTGCCCAACGTGTTTCGTCCTTTGGACTTCCTCAGGGGTAGAGGTATGGGTCAGGGGATGCCCCTTATATACCCTAGAAATAGCTGATGTAACCAGAAAATGAAAACGGCGCTAATCGCCGGTTCGCGCATGCGCAGTGCGCCGCGGCCATCTTGATGACGTCAATCCTGACGCCCGGGGATCCCCGTATGATGCGTGCTGCGCAGTGCGCATGCGCGGGTCGCGAACATGCGGGTAAGGTATATGTCCTTAGTGGACAAAGTGTCTGTCCTGTATCCACAGTTTACTGTGGAGGAGGCACCTAATAGGTGCATTAGAATAGGTGAAATCGTTTGCTAAAAACGGCGGCCATCTTGCGATTGGCTGCATGTGATGTGGATGTCGGCGGCCATTATTCTGGCAGGACACCAGTCACATAAGGAGACTCATTATCATGGTGGCCATTTTGTTGGTTGGATATACAAATTAGAGCTGGAATAAGAGGGGAAGTTGACCAAAGTATTCCCTCATATGATAGCATTTCATAGGCAACAGCAACAGACCACCATCCATAAAAACGTGGAAAGATTTGGGGTGAGAGGAGAACAGGAGGACAAACGAGCTAAAGAAACCTACCTTTATACCTATATGCAAGATTTTAACTGGTACGCATAGTCATTATTAGCCATATACTGTGTACTGAACTTACTACACTATATTTGCCCTTTTTCTATTTGGCTCTACTATGAGCCTCCTTTATTAAAGGTCCTGTGTGCAGCACCAGATATCCGGATAAAGTAATAACCGCATTCGTTCGACGAGATCACTCAGATAAGCATTAAAGAATTTACTTCTGGTACGCACATATCCATTTTTGAGCACAAATACACCGTTTAAATGTAATACACTATTTGGCGCATGCCCTTTCCACCCCACTTTCTAGATCACATTCCGTCTGACGACCAACCAGATACACGGAAAGGACAGCTGCCTTCTTCTATTTAAGGATCGTAGTGTTGGAACTTTAATACCCTAAAAAACATTTACACCATATAAAGAATAACTCAGGGTAACATACGGAGCGCCATCCGGGAACCATCATATATATATATATACATACATACACACACACTTAAACGATCACATGGGTATCCACAATGTGTGCACATATATATATATACAGTTGCATTTGTAAATAGAAACACACACACAGCGCATGTTTTGGGCTGCAACACAAACCCTGCACACAGCGCACCTGTTTACACTGCATGTAGACACACAACGCATATTTACATATAACCATAAATACACACGCACTCATAAAAGGTTCCTGCACATTATGGTTTATATTAAAGTTATTAATTGTGATGTAAAATGTATATATTTGATATTAATGGTATACAACATGATAGACATAGCATGTTTGATACTAAACTGACACTGTCTATTGATTAGTTAAAACACACACAAAGAGCCATTGGAGGGCTGAAATACCATTGTACAAACTGACCTATGACAGAAGAACCAAGAGGAAGAACCAATGGGATAATGCCAACTCGTTCCTATTGTATTGCCTGCTCTCTGTAAGGGTATATATTCAGGCGATCTGTATTCAGTAGTTAGACATCATATTCTTTCTTTTGACAGAGGCTTCACCTTTGATGCCGGAAATCTGGATCCAGAGCGCCTGCGTAATGTATCCACTATACCTTATTTCTGTATAATCCTTTGCGCTAATTGTATTTAGATCACAGCGTGTAACTAAATGCTTTTTATGTGAATAATAACTTTTGTGCTTCGGAACCACACTCAAAGTCTGGAAAGCGATTATTTCATATGCGTACACTACGCTAAACAGTGACATTAGGTATATAGATCATTAGGAATTCATAAGGGACTTGTTAGCAGGCACACGTGTCCAGCCAGAATTAGGTGATTAGGGAATACATTGTATCAACATGTATGTGTCAGGGAAGCCTCTAGTTACACTGATTCATTTGATCTGACCTGATTATACAGATTGCCCATTAAAGTTGCCCTTTACCCCAGGATGGAATAGGGGTGAATGCATTCAATATATAAGTTACTAATATTTAATAAAGAGATATTAAATTTACATCTATGCCAATAGCAGTGTTCCTCCTCTTGGCAGTGACACTGAGAACACACTTTGATTATGTTACAATAAGTCAAAACACATGACATTGTCTCACACCTTTTAGGGATGCCTAAAGACACAATGTGTTGAGATATATATGTCACTAATAAATTCCTTTTCGTGATATCACACATATTCACAAAACCAAGTGGTGATTGAATAGCGTTGCTCTCTTATATCTCGAACTTTATTAATTTTGATTGATACACTATATTTGAGCTATCAAAAGGAAGTGTGTTTTTGTCCCTCACAATACAGACACCCCATCAAGATGAACTCATAATAGGCTATTAAGCTATATAATGATGAGTATATGATGAATGATATTTAATAATACAGCTAATTGTGGTCACACAATTTCATTAACACAATTTTTTCTTTACATTTCGCGGTACTGATATGTTTAATAACAAACAATAAAAGTTATATTTTATTTATTCATTTATGCAATAAATGACTCCCCTTATACGTTCCTTATTCACAATAGTCCTGATCCATGAGTGACCCATTTAAGGAATTTCTTTCTTTTTCTTGTTTAGTGTTCATATGATCTATTCCAGGGTGCACCTCCTTGATTGATATACTTCAGATATTATATTAGGAAGGATTAGGAAGGACAAACAATTATATCTCTGTGCGGGTTGTCTTGCTTCTTTAAGAAAGAGGAGAACCTTCCAGAAGGACAACTATCTCTGCAGCAATCCGCCAATCGCGCCTGTATGGTATAGTGGCCAGACGGAAGCCACTCCTTAGTAAAAAGCATATGGCAGACCACCTGGAGTTTGCCAAAATGCACCTGAAGGACTCTCAGGCCATGATGAGACAAAGAACTTTTTGGCGTGAATGCCAGGCGTTATGTTTGGAGGAAACCAGGCACCGCTCATCACCAGGCAAATACCATCCCTACAAGGGAAGCATGGTGGTGGCAGCATCATGCTGTGGGGATGTTTTTCAGCGGCAGGAACTGGGAGACTAGTCAGGATAGAGGGAAAGATGAATGCAGCAATGTACAGAGACAACCTGGATGAAAACCTGCTCCAGAGCGCTCTTGACCTTAGACTGGGGCGACGGTTCATCTTTCAGCAGAACAACAACCCTAAGTACACAGCCAAGATATTAAAGGAGTGGCTTCAGGACAACTCTGTGAATGTCCTTGAGTGGCCCAGCCAGAGCCCAGACTTGAATCCAATTGAACATCTCTGGAGACATCTGAAAATGGTTGTGCACCGACGCTTCCTATCCAACCAGATGGAGCTTGAGAGGTGCTGCAAAGAGGAATGGGCAAACTGCCCAAAGTTAGGTGTGCCAAGCTTGTGGAATCATATTCAAAAATACTTGAGGCTGTAATTGCTGCCAAAGGTGCATCAACAAAGTATTGAGCAAAGGCTGTAAATATTTATGTACATGCGATTTCTTAAGTTTTTTTTTTTTAATTTTATTAAATTTGCAAAAATCACAAAAAAACTTTTGTACACATTGTCATTATGGGGTATTGTGTGTTGATTTATTCCATTTTGGAATAAAGCTGTAACATAACAAAATGTGGAAAAAGTGAAGCATTGTGAATACTTTCCGGATGCACGGTATGTAAGCAGAAGCTGGGGGACTCATACTGTATGTAGATCTGGTCTCTATTTACTTATTCTTTTGTAGCACAACATGTACCTTCTCCACTAAATTAATACACAAATATTTGAACCATTTTCTTATGATAGTTAAGATGTGCACCCACAAAATTAACAAATTAATTTCTTATGTATGAAAACAGCATTTAGGACTCATAATTGTGTGTTAAACCAATAGGTGTAATTTACAGATCACTCGTAAAAGGTTAATTAATGGTGACCTTTACTTTTTTAAGAGTGTGTACTTTTGAAGGTGCCCTACAGCTGTTATATGAACCATATACTCACTTGGACTATCTTTTGACACTTGCATGTTAAGTGTTATTGACCTTTACTCTGACCATTATCTCTGGAGTAAGCTTTGCTGGTATTATTGAGAGAATATTTTCTGCAGGTATTTTTCAGATAAACTATTATAGTACAGGTACACTCACACAGGTGCTTTTTCTATGAGTGACTTTTATAGATCACCTTAATAAGTATCAAATGCTGTTAAACCACTTTGAACATTACATATTTTTTGGAATACGTAGGTAATGATACTATTATTCTCTATGCTGAAGGCTAAATATGGAGTTTTATTGCAACTGTTTAGAGCTTTGAGACAAATGTGTTTGTTGCAACACAGGATATATGTATATACCTTTTATCTTTTCCCCTGTGCCTACAAAAATCTCGGTACCAGCACAATAATCTTGGCACCACCACAATCCATTTTATGTGATTATACCCAAGATATCGGGTACTGAGATTAATTATTTCACCTTTGGTTACTTTGAGATTTTTTAGCCCTAATGGACTTGTGATTTCAAATACATTTAGATACTTAGGCCCGTACTTAGTTAGTTTCGCACCCGCGATACTTGTTTGCATGCCACACTTTTGGCCAACTTCACGTGTTTTAGCAGCGGAAACTTATCGGGGGCGCCCCCGCTATTCGCTGAATCGCCGTATTCAATTCCAAAGGATGTGAAAACGCGTCCCGGCGACACTAACAGGCGAAAAGTGTTGACAGAATTGGGAAAATCAGCCAGACACCCCTCAAAAGATGCACTAACAGTGGGGATCAATCTAGTTGCCTCTGATTAGACCTGTTGAAGCTATTTGGGGTACTTAAGTGCTGTCAATTGCTTCAAAATAGCAGCTTTGCACAAGTGGTGAAGAATAGCATTAAGCAGGTTTTTTTGGTGAAAATAAGTATCCTGTCAAATTTGGGGTACTTGAAAATGGGTGCTAGCATGGTTAAAAATCGCTAAAGTCAACTTTTAAGTGCTACAAAAAACGCACCTTCAGCAAACACCTGCAATAAAAAAAATCCCTCCCCCATACTTGCAGACCCCCCAAAAGTCTATTTTGCTAGTTTTTTGCGTTTGTACCCCACTTTGTACTTTTTCGTCCCCATTTTCAAAGTGCATTTTTCGCTTTTTTTTTTTTTTTGCGTTTTTTTGATGCAGTTATCCTTGCAGGAGCTGTCCAAAGGGTGCAGAGTGATTTCCGCACCTTTACACCCCAAAACTGAAAATCTGCACTTTTTTCTGCCGGGTATTCATAGGCGAAACTTTTTCGCCTATTACATTACATTGACTTTCCGCGTACGCGAAAAGTCTTTGCAATTAAATACGGCGATACTTTTCCGCCTGGCAAAATGAGGTCATCCGCGATACTTTTTCGCGGATTCTGACTTTTCGCCGGCAATTGAATACGGGCCATAGAATTGTGAGTCCCTTAGGAAAAACAATATATTATCTTTATTTTGAATTAGGGTTAATAATATTCACCAATACAGTCTTTTATTTATTTTTAATATATTAATAATGATAAAATATAAAATTTATTATGAACAGTGTAAAATGTAGGAGTATCCCACCAAAGAGTCCTTTTTCTTTTTTTGATACATACTTTATTACATAGACTCTCGGAGCCCAACAACGCATATAATCTTTTAAGGATTTTTTTTTTTTAATTACATTAATTTTAATATTGTGTTTAGTGTGAATAACTTTGGCTCTTGTGTTACACAGGTTTACACTTATCATTTCATCTTTGGGCAATACCAGTGATGCTTTTATGCCCCCTTTTCATTTAAGATTAATAATTAATTTGGCAGTGTAAACTCCTACTGTTATCACTAAATAAAATAAAAGTTGCAGATTATTTGTGCACAGAGCTATATTTATAGATTTTCTTAAACTTTAACACTTTTTAATTTTATTGTAAAAGAATCTCAGTTGAATTAACCAAGCAGGCCAGGAAGAAGCTGACATCCACCTTGCTCCGTATGCTGTAGTTAAATTACTAGCTCCTTTCTCTACCTCTCACTGCCCGATGTCTTTTTATATTCAGGATCAGACTATGCAATTAGCCAATCAGCTTCAAGAACAACATATTCTATTAAAAAAAAAAAAAAAAAACGACACTTCCCTGGGGTTTCTACTGGAACAAGAGCAGATTGATGGATAACCCAGTGATTATCTCAGTTAGAACTTCCAAGTTTGAAATGTTTCTCTATTGTATTTTGCAGGTAGTAATTTAATCTTTTAAGAATAAAATAATGATACATTCCCATGTATCAACATACCTCAACAGGTAATACCAAAGGGCTAATTTCCAAAACAGAAACTGTTGCATAGGGATATATTGTATGTGTTTCATTTATATACTGTGTTAAGCTTGTTTGTGTTGCATTTTAGTTAATACACACAGATAGTACCATCTAAACACCAGTCTATAACACCAAGGTGTCCAATCTATTTTTATATTAATTATATACTGTATCCGTAAATATTCAAGATACATTGTGTGTGTGTGTGTGTGTATATATATATATATATATATATATATATATATATTTATTAGGGATGTGCAGGCTCGGATAGGTTCGACTTTGCACGCCGAGTTCGGTTTTTCCCCACCAAAATAACCGAACTCGGCGTGCAAACTCGAACAGGCAGGTCACAGCACAAGTGGCGCAGTGATAGTCAACGTTTTAATGCCTTTAATCAACCGACATTTTCATCAGGACACCGGTCATTTGATTACAGGTATTATAACGTTGACTATAACCGCACCATTGCAGTAAACTTTATATTGTGCTTGGTGTGCCGCACCCCGCTGTGACCTATTACATGCTTCTCCTATGAAAAGCATGTAAAAGCAGACAGTATTTTGCACCCCTTACATTGCAACATTTTTGTTTGCCATCTTAATCCTTTTACCACTGAGAGCTTCCTTTAGCTGCATACACACGTAACGATGTTAGTAACCAACGATTTTCGTTAATGATTTTCGTTCAGATTTTCCCTTGAAAAAGTGAACAAAAATTGTTTAGAAAAATCGATTTTCATGAACGATAAACGATTTTTTAAACACGCATACAGTGAATGGACATCATTCATCGTACATTGTGCATTCTGTACAACATGAACGATTTTATGAATGAAAATCGTTCTGTTGGGGAGTCAGAGTGGACGATGAACTACAAACTAGAAACGGGAGCGCGCTTGGGCGAATATCGTTCATCTAAACAAATGAACGATTTTGCAAATAATTTAACGATAACAACGTTATTATAGTTAAATCGTTCAAAAAATCGTTACTTGTGTACGCACCATTACCCTTGTGCTTATTTTGGCACTTTTCAGGGTGGTCACTTTCCAACATCAGTATAAAACCAAACAAGTTACAATTGTTTTTTTTTTACATAATCACCAAATAAGGTATCATTAGTCTAATTATTCCTTTGAACACAGCAAATCAAATCAATCCTCATGTTGTTCAATGGAGGAGTTCACTCATGGAATGCTGAAGTAAGGAGGCTGCTCAGTGCTTGTCTGACATGTTTCATCTCTGCATTATCAAGGATACTGGGGTAAATGTATGAAGCAGTGAAAATAGTGGAGAAATGTGTCAGTGGTGAAAGTGCCAATGGGATCCAATCAGCTTTGAGGTTGTATTTATGAAATACATTCTATGAAATGATAGGTAGAAGCTGAATGGTTGCCCTGGGTAACTTCTCCTCTGGTACACTTATCCACTCTTTTCACTGCTTCATACACTGTGTGGCATCCAGTAACTGCTATTTAGAGTGGTGGCTGCCATGTTATAGAGAGAGTTTAGCATTTTCTTGAGATAATTTATTTATTTAAAAAATGAATAAAAATGAGCATATAATGGCCAAAACAAATGCCCCTTCTATATAGAAAGCAAAATATAATCCCATGAGTGTATCTAATGATGTGTGGCAGGGTGTGTGGCGCTAACGCTCTACTCCAATAACCTATCATTACCTCTTTGCCAACATTACACCTCTGGCAATGCTGATGTAATCATTGGGAAATTGGCATGGGCAGGTGACAGAGAGGAGGACTCACACAGAGGATGCACACAGGCTTCCTCCTCTCTTAAACTGCCCCTGGATACGACTTATTCCAGATAACGGAGATAGCATTTTAAAAATTAATATCACTTTTATTGATCAATTAGTGATGGTAAATTATGGCGATAAACTTGATGGCATATGCAGAACGGATATAACAAACATTTTACCACTCTCCATATAAACAACCTACCTGTCCTGGTGGTGTCGCCATTTCCCATTCAGTACAATCGGTCTTTATAGCTTGCATCGTAAGCAGGAAAGCACACCCACTAAATCCTAAACTAGACATTAACAATCCACAAAACTTTCTTTACCGCTACAAATAAAACAAACGAAAATAGGGTGGGAGGGAGGGTGAACTGGAACAAAGAGGCGCTAGGACTGCCTGGCAGCAACAATCAAACCACAAAACTCCTCCCTCAAACAATTCCTATAGGTTAACCAAACCCACAACTAAGATGCAAATTCTTAAAAGGGTAACATCCACCAATATGTTAAAGGGCAATACACAGAAAATGTCTCGTAGTTTATCCATCTTTATGCTTACGCCCAAACCTTCAGTCCCATATATACTTAGAGTGGTTAGTGCTGCTATGTTTGAGGTTTCAAAGAAGGATCTCCAACTCTCCAAATAGCATACATCAGAGGTTCCCAAACACGGTCCTCAAGGCTCGCCAACAGTTCAGGTTTTAGAGATGTCCATGGTTGAGCACAGGTGGTCAAATCAAATTGACTGAGGTACTAATTAAGTCACCTGTGGTCAAGCATGGATATCTCTAAAACCTGAACTGTTGGGGAGCCTTGAGGACTGTATTTTGGAACCTCTGGCATACATCTTAGCCTTCATTCTTGGGCAATACCTAACATCATTGACCTTCTCTATACATAGACTGCTTAGTGACACAGCTTCTCCAGACTCCAGCAGCTTCACTCAGCACTACTGTATCTTGCAGGCCTCTTGCCTGACACACAATTGCCTAAAATGGCCCACTCCCACTCAGCTCACCTGCTGGACATCTCTCTGGTGGTATCCAGTCTTATTTGTGACTTGTCACACATCTGTCTCCAAACTGACTGTCTTGGCATCTTTAGCTTGCCTGCCTCTTGCAGGTCTGGTTGTACTCAGCTCACCCATTACTTTTAAACCTTTCTGTGTGGCAGAATCACACCATCCCAGCACAGAACAAGAGGCTCACCAGTGTCACCTATGTTTCTATCACACATTTTTTTCAACAGCTCACAACCTCTAAAGTGAGCAGTTTTAGGGAAGGCATTTCAATGTACTCATTAGCACTGTGTGAGTGGTGCCGCTGTCCAGGTCACAGGGCCTAGGATCAGTGGCGTAACTAGGGTCTTTGGAGCCCAGGGCAAGAAGAAGAATGGTGTCCCCCCCCTCCCCACACACATAAAACAGAAAAAATATGTGCGTGCCGTAGGCGTGCGGCAAAAAATGGGCGTGGTCAAGTAACAGAAAGGGCATGGGGTATGCAAACATGACATGCTACTCATTTGTCATCACTTTTGGAACAATCCTTTCCATATGCACCTTACCTATATGGTGGTTTCTCACAATGTGGAACCTCTGAAGAAATGTATCCTCCCTGGGAAGACGGCGCCTTCAGTCGGTATTCACTATTCATGTAGGTCACATCGTCCGGAAGATGCCTGTTTGTGTAGGAATATTAACAAGGTCATCATCATTCAACAGCGGTTCAACCAGATGTGTGCCCCTGTGTAACTTCCTAACCCCCTGAGTCTCTCAGCCACACCATCTCCCCCTGCGTCATCTCTCAGCACACAATCTTTTCCCCCTCCTGCGTTGCCCCCCCATGTCGTTTCTTTGTATTTGTACCCTGATGTCATCAATTACTGTCCAAAGTCATTCCCTAATATTCACGTGGACATAGAGGGGAAATAAAAACCTGTGGTGAGCGAACACATTTCTTCTATTTGTGGACTGTATAGGCATGGTACTGCACTTCCACCATCACTCCCAGGTACAAATACTCAAGGCGATATATACACTACCATGTGTATTTGATGGACACAGACATATACACACACACTGACACAGATACACACAAATAACACAGATTCATACAGATACCTACAGTACACACTGACAGAGATACATACACACTGACACACATGCACACACGCTGACCCAGATACACACACGCTGACGCAGATACACAGATACATACACGCTGACAGATACATACACGCTGACGCACATACACACACTGACACAGATACATACACGCTGACACAGATACATACACGCTGACACAGATACATACACGCTGACGCACATACACACACGCTGACACAGATACATACACGCTGACACAGATACATACACGCTGACACAGATACATACACGCTGACCAGGGCCGGCCCGACCTATACGCCAGGTACGCAGCCGCGTAGAGCGCCAGACTGAAGAGGGCGCCGCGGGAGGTCCCGATGGGCATGCACACCAGACACTGAGCCAAGATGCTATGAGGTGAGATGCGCCTGCTACCATTCCATTAGCACGAGGGCAGCCGGCAGCGGCGGATTCAGGGAGGGGGGCAGTTTTTTTTTACTTTGCAGCCCCGGGGAAGGAAGCGAGCAGGCCAGCACGCTGTTTCCTTGTACCTGATTATAAGTAACACAAGGCGCGCACGTGACGTCACGTCGCGCACCTTAGAGCTGTGCAGAGGAGCCGGCCGTCATGAGAAAAGGAGCAACTGGGACAGCCCTCCCAGTGTAATTGCAGAATGCAGCCCTATTCTGTTAGCTATGCGTCGCATGAGCAGAGAGATCAGCAAAAGGCTCAGGTAAGTGCTGCCTCTGTTGCAGAAAAAACGGGAAGGGGGGGAGGCATGTAATAACAATGGATGCAGGGTGCACCCAAGTTGGGGGGTACTGGGGTGGATGACAGTTTAGCAGCTGCCTGTCGGCTCCCTGCGAGACATCCGATCTCCCCCTGTCTGTGAGAGCTCATGCTGAGAACAAAGGAGAGTCATCAAACTATTTGCCACTGTACAAGTGTGTTGAAACAGTTTTCAATATATTAGACTTGTATAGTGGCAAGTAGTTTATAGACACTCCCTTTCTCCCAGCATGAGGGAGATCTGAAAGACCGGGAGAATGCAGCCAGTGTGGTACGTATTATGGGTGCAATGAGGGGGGGTGTGGGGGCTAGACTCTGACACAGGAGTGAGCAGGAATGTTATATGGGGGGCTAGACTGACACAGGTGGGAGCAGGAGTGATATATGGGTGGTGGCCCACGACGGGGGGGATAAGGGGACACTAGTACCGGGCCCCGATGTCCAGAAGGGTCCTGAGGACTGGACAGGCACTGGCACAAAACGGGTCCGTGGACAGCGGTCTTTGTTCCAGCCGGCGGGCCACAGCCACCAGGACCCATAGTGGTCTCCCAGCCCCTAGTCCCTTGTAGCCTGGCTTGTGCAGCGCTGGGCTCTTCCGGATGGCTCAGCTGCAGACCGGGCTGGGCCTGACCTTTTGTTGAGCAAGGCAGCGGCGTGACGTCATATGTCACGTCGCCGCACATCAGACAGGCAGCGCCGCTGCAGGGCTAGAAGTGGAAGTGGACCGATTTCCCCCCCGAATGGGAACAGCTAGATGGTACAGAATCCGGAATAGGTGCTGGGGACGGAAGATGTAGAAAGCTAATAGGGCCTGGGGGCATCGGAAGGTGATGGGAGCTGGGGATAGTGAAAAATTAAGGGGCATAGGAAGGTGATGGGGCTGGGGCAGAAAGTGACATGGGCTGGGAGCAGAGGAAGGTGAGATGGGCTGGGGACAGAGGAGGTGATTAGGGCTGGGGATAGAGGAAGACGAAGGGGCAGAAGAAGGTGTTGGGGTAAAAGATGACACGGGCTGGGGAAGAGAAAGGTGATGGGACAGAAGGTGATGGGGGCTGAGGTCAAAGCAAGGTGATGGGACTTCTGGGCTGAGGATGGTGTTGAGAGGCTGAATTTGAGGAAGGTGCTGAGGACTGAGGATGGCTGGCTGCAAACACCATCTCTCCTACCCCTGAGGCATCCACATCACTGTCATCAAGAAGACCTTGCAAGAGAGGCAGACAAGAACTACAGCGGCATCATCAGTGACAGACAGTGTGGTAAGTCAGTGTATTTTTACTTTACTTAAAGGCTGCCATATCTTTCAGTTAACATTTTCATGCTTCACGTATCACACATGCAGGGGAGGGATGAGCCGGATTGGGGTGGTGCGAGAAAGTGGGGCCCCCAGAGACATCAGAGTACTGGGCCCCCGAGATTTCTGTTGCCGGCCCTGGGTGGGGGCTAGACTCTGCTCTGTGACACAGGTGGGAGCAGGAGTGATATATGGGGTACTGTCATTGTGGAACTAAAGTGACACATGGGGGAGCTTGAATGACATGAGGGCTGTAGTCATACAGGGAGGAGCTGGAGTGGGGTACATTCAGCATCCCGGTGGTCGTGATTCTGACCCTTACATTACCAACGCAGGAATGCTGACACCAGTCACAATGCCGGGAACTGAAGTTAAGTAGTGGGGTTGGGGAAGGGGTTAGGCATTATCGGGAGGGTTAGGGTTAAGCACTAAGGGGGACGGTTAGGGTCCGGGGAGGGGGAGGTTAGGCTTAGGCACTAGGAGAAGAGGTTAGGGTCAGGCACCAAGGAAGAAGGGTTAATGTTATGGTAGGGAAAGGAGGATTTTGCCAGCATCCATATTCTGACCGCTGGGATTTTGAGCACTGGCATCCCGTACCCAATATGCTGGAGAAACACGTGGGGAGCTGTAGCCAGAGACACATAGGGAGGGGGATGAGGCCTGCTGTAGAAATGCAGGGGGAGTGGGGTTGAAATTAGTCTGTTAGAAAATCACAATAGGGATGAGGCCATTGTTACACAGGAAGAGTGAGGAGGCTGCTGGAGAGAGATGGGGGATGAGGCAGATGGAGAGACATGGGTGATAAGGCAGATGAGAGACATGGGGAAGGTGGTGGCTGAAGAGACACATGGGGGTGAGGCTACTGAAGAGACACTGGGGAGGATGTGGATGGAAATACACAGGGAGCTTGAGCCTGGTGACATAGGAGGCATGTGGCTGACACAGGGCAGGAGGTGACACAAGATGAACAAGGCTGGAACTAATACAGGGAGCACAAGGCTGGAGAGACAAGGAGCATGAGGGTGGGTACAAGTGTTGTTGAGCCTCTGTTGTATGATGATGACATTGGTTATATTCTTAAACAAACAGGCGTTTTCCGGACTATGGGATTTCCTACATGAATACTGACTGAAGACATCGTCTACCCCGGGAGGATCAATTTCTTCAGAGGTTCCCCATTGCAGAGAAACCACCATATAGGTAAGTTGTATTTTTATTTAGTACACACGAAAAAACTGTATAGATATATTTTTTTTAAAGGGGGGCGGCAAAGGCATTATTCACCCAGGACTCTACTTGGTCTAGAACCGGCCCTGCATTCAAGATATGGAAAGTGTGTTAAGAATTCTGCTCAGATACAAATTTTAGGGCATGGAGGAGATTTTTACGAAGTGTTCTCCAAAAGCCATGTGATACATTTAAGTGATACTAAGAAAATGTGAAAAGAGTGTACAGCTTCAGGCCACCCATGAAAATAGGCCCATAGGATCCACTACAGTGCAATGCTGACAGGAAAAAAACAAATCCTGTAACCACCAACAGCCCAGCTCAGTCTGAAGCATTGCCCATTTACTCTACTCAGCCTACTGACTGAAGCCCCGGTGATCGCGGGGCTGTCAGTAGCTCCGGCCCCTCCTGCACGAAGCCCCGCCTACATACTGGCCAATGCTCTGTCTCTAGTCATGTTAATCTCCGCCCCATGGAACACCCACAGGCAGCTGTCCATGTGTTCCCCAGTTATACGAAGCTCTGCTTCCTGTGTCATCTTCTGAAGCCCCCGACCCGGCCAGTGCACATTCATTCCCCTATCAATCACCCTGCTCTTAGATGTTGGCAGCCAGGCCCTGAAATCATAAGGGGAGTCAGTGCTGTGAGTGCAGAGGCTGAGCTGCCTAGGAAGGGAGAGAAGGTATGTGTATAAATGAATATATATATATATATATATATATATATATATCTCTCCCTCTCTCCAACAGTCCGGCACTCCCATGACCATAACACTGTCCACCGGTGCCTTCTGGAAAAATGTGAACCACTTCTATACAGACAAGCAGCGGTACTCAGTGTAATTTCAATGTAGAAAAATTGTATTGATTACATTAATATGCCATCTGACGTTTCGGGCCATCTGACGTTTCGGGGCTCAGACGCCCCTATGTCAAGGTAATGAGGTGAGAATCCCACCTCTTCACCTTGACAAAAGGGCGTCTGAGCTCTGAAACGTCGGATGTCATATTGATGTGATCAATACAATTTTTCTTCATTGAAATTACACGAGTGCCGCTGCTTGTCTGTATAGAAATTATATATATATATATATATATATATATATATATATATATATATATATATATATATATATATATATATATATATAAATAATTAGTTCCAAGTAATAGCTATGCATACATTCACATATTAACACACTGCCATATTTGATAGCTTATTTGCAGACTCAGGGTCCCATTTATAAACGAAATATAACCCCTTTAGCGCTCGCTAAAGGGGCTTATACCTTCTTGCTGTATTTAGTAAACAGCGGTAATCTAAGATTACCGCTGTTTGTACAGCATCGCTCTCGCCATCTAAAAGATGACGAGAGCGATGCGGGCCCCATTGCCGGCAATGGAGACCCGGCGGTGCCTTTCCGGCTTCAACGAAGCCTTCCAGGCACTGCCGGGTCTCCCTGTCATGTACATGCGCAGACGGACCGTCGCGCATGCGCATGACCCTGGAGCCCCGTCGCTGGCATCGTTAGGCTGCCAGCAGCCCAGCAGAGGACCTCGTCGAGGACGAGGATTCCGCTGGACTTTGCGGGACCTCGCCGGAGGGGCAAGTATTACTAAATACCAGTGGAATTTTCGTTTGTATCAGTGATACTAAACGAAAATTCCCGCTGGTATTCCCCTTCGTTTGTAAATGGGGCCATATATGTGAATAAAGTGGAGGTTATAATGTAACATCTGGTATGCATTCCACTCTAAAACGCAATTTGTTTGGAGTGATTTTTGCCTACATCTTCACGGGTATAAATATGGGGCCCAGGGATAAGGATGTAATCTCTGCCTGATATGCTGTGTATTTGTTTAAGTGCTGCACCTGTATAGTCTTGACACAGGTTCTTGAAGGACCGAAACATCGACAATCAGAGATGGTATGGATTTGGTCTAATAAATGCTGACGTACTGATTTATTTCAGGTCTGGTGAGTGACTTCCATCCTCATTTTGGAACTACACTGTATTACTATATGTATGGGTAATCTTTGAATACACCTTAGAGGAGCACCTGAGAGTTTGTCCCTGAACTGAGATGAGAGTGCAGAATTTTTGGAAAGATAGATAGGATAGACAATAGATAGCTGTGTGGGTAGTCTCAATTTATTAGTTGTACCCTGTGCGTGCGTCGAAAGTGCGTGCACGAAAAATGGCCTTGGCCACACATCATGAGGGGTGTGACCACTCGAAACATAGCTGTGTCCGCAAGATATGCCCCTGTTTCTCTGGGGGCATGTCCAGCACTCCGGGATCTGGTGGGCTGCTCCTTGTTACTGATTGCCTGGGGTCTGTCTCCCCACAGAGTGTTATGACTCACTCAGTAGCACAGCTAATGGTGCCGGCAGTAAGGTTGTAGGGGGTACCACATACCGGCTGCTTATTTCTTAATGGTACACCATACCACTTTATTTGCACCACTACATGCTGTGACAAATATTAGAATTGCACAAAATACATGTGCTGGAGTTTTGGTCGCACAGAATGGATATGGGAACTAAGAAGCAAGAGCCATGTTTCTTGGGTACTGGATTGCAGATGCAGGATGTGATGACCCTGAAATGGTCGCAGCACTCCTGTGGTATTTGCCTCAACTCCCCATTATCTCCCCCAAACACTCCCGACTGTTAAATACACTGCGAGTAAAAAGTTGCTGCATGCAACTACGGTAATATACTGTGATGCATGCACAGTGCAACTTAGATGCATATGCAGCTTACCAATAAACTCTCAACTGCAAAAATATCGTCATTGTGCATAACTCTAAATCAGGCCCATAGCTCCACTATAAAGGTGTTGAAGGTAGGCGCTAGCTATGTCCTACATGCAGATAGCCACATCCATGGCACATGACACACCCCCTATGTAGACCACACCCACACCACACTGGTCAGGCCCCCACATCACTAATCACATCGTCACAGCACTTGTCACACCTCCTGCAGTGGAACACAATAGGCCCTTCATAAATTCTCAGCTCCAGGCCCATGTGGACATTAATCTGGCACTGTGTACCGCTGCTGTCCTGTTAAATAGATGGCGTCTTATACAGGGAGAAGCATAAACATACATTTTTAAGGGACTTAGGTTTTTTCTCTCTATTATAACTACACCCTTAAATTCCTCTACACATCTTCTTGTGCCAAGTCCCCCTAGTGTGCCTTTTACTGTTTTTCCTTATATATACAGTATGTATATATGTGTGTATATATATATATATATGTGTGTATGTATGTATATAATATATATACTCACAATTAAAGGCATGTTTCCTGCTGTTCGTTACTTCTTCACCTTTCTTCTTTCTTTCTTCTTCTTCTTATAATATTCTGTCAACAGAATATTATAACAATTATGATGGACATGGTAAAGTGTTTTGCGGTCAGTGCAGTCTCATACATTCCATTTACTATTATGGTGAAACAAAACAGTACACCAATCATGAGTTGTATGATACAGCAATGCTGTTTCTGTCTTTGAATACAAGGTGCAGTCATGGGAGTATTTTAATGGGTGCACGGTGTGCAGTGCACATGAGTCCAGGTGGGCCCGCTCTGTATGACCTACCTGTGACTTATTTCAGATTGCATAAGTATTCTTATCTGTCACAGCATGGTTTTACGGCCCTAAACTTCAGTCCTTCTGTTTGATGGATGTCCCACATATTGATCTAGAAACTAAACTTCCTGTCCTAAAGCTGATGTGAACTTCTGTCCTTTCCTAGAGGTATGATGCATTCACCCCCCCCCCCCCCCTCCACTTTTTTTGATTGAGAAATCTAATCTTGGACAAAAAAAAAAGTGTACAGTGACCCTTAAATAGCAATGTGGGGGTTGGAGCAGTCCTGCACGGGGATAAAATGGCAGGAGACCCGTAATGTATTCTGCATTATCTAGAAGTAGTTTGTAAGACTGGGATGTACCAAAAGCTTTCTGATGTGATCTCCTTTCACTGTGGGCGTGGGGTCCTAGCCCATCCTTTGTACTGTAAGTTAAAGATTCTGTGTTATTCCTTTATTATTTCTTGTAACTATTTGTGTATTATATTTCTTGAAACTATTTATCTATATTAATCTATGTGGCCTTTATTTATTAATTTTTTTATTTGTTATGCTTTAGAGTAATGTTGTACTCAGATAAAAATCCTTAATCTTAGCGTGATTTCAGAAGTTCTTTCCAAGAACCTATATACTGTAGGATAACCCAAAAGTAATGCTTCCTGTATTAGTGCCCCCAGTAGTAGTGCCTCCAATAGTAATGCCCCCAGTAGTAGTGCCTCCAATAGTAATACCCCCAGTAGTAGTGCCAATAGCAATGCCCCTGTAAAATTTCCCCCAGTAGTAAGCCCCTTGTAAATGTGCCCCAGTAGTAAGCCCCCAGTAGTGAGCCCCCTATAAAACTGCCCCTTGTAAAAGTGTCCCCAGTAGTAAGCCCCCTGTAAAATTGCCCCTTGTAAAGTGCCCCTAGTAGTAGTAAGCCCCTTGTAAAAGTGCCTCCAGTAGTAAGTCCCCTGTAATAGTGCCGTGCGAACACACACAAAAAAAACAGAATACTTACCTTAAGCCCCGATCCTGCGTCCACTGCCGTCCGCCGCTCCTCGTAACTATGGGAGAGACGTCATGAATAAAACAGCAAGAAATTATAGTTTTTGATTAAAAAGAACAATGTTGCAAATGGCAGACAGAACAATGGCATAGAGTAACATGCTAGACCAGTGTTTCCAAAACTCATACCTCAGGGAGCCGTAAAGCTGGGTACATACTGGGCGATTATATATATATATATATATATATATATATATATATATATATATATATATATATATATTGCCCGTTCAATTGAACGGCCAATATATCACGAGCATCAGCGGGTGTGTACATATCTTGTCGGCTGTGTAGAACAGCCAATGCCAATATATCTAGCAAATACAGTACCTTTATCAGTGCATCTTGATATGTTGGCTGCTATGGGCTGGTTTATTTAAATGACCTGTGACACATGCTCCAGAGGCCACATGGTTGCTGCAGCATGGTTCTGTCTGGTGGTATCAGCATTGCTGTGTGAGGCAGCTGCAGTGTGGGTCTGTGTAGCACAGCAGTGAGAAAGGGCTTTTTTACACCTTAGTAAAATGTGAAAAACTGTTCTGTGTCATTTTAACATAAGAATGTGTGTGAGTCACAGGGGTAAATCCTGAAGTGAGTTTTAAAAGTGATGTTGCCCATAGCAACCAATCAGATTCTAGCTATTATTTTCTAGCAGGTGCTAGTTTAATGTTAAGTAGAATCTGATTGGTTGCTATCGACAACATCACTTTTAAAACTCCCTTCTAAAAGCTCTCACTTTAGTAAATTTACCCCACAGAGTTTATTAAGAGGGGGCACTGAGGGCCTCATTCAGAGGCGGTCGTAGGATGCAAGCGGTTGCTCAGAAACAGGGTGGCCGCTTGCATCCTGAACGGCCGCCTCCATGTCGGTTGTTAGGCTGTGGGTTAACACCCACAGCTCTAACTACCGCTAAGGGAGATGGTCGCAATGGTCAAGACCATCGCGACCATCGGGGCTTACGAGACCCTAGGGTAGGATCTCGTCAACCTTAAGCCCCAGGGAGCTTCCTGCTGTGTTTCAGCAGGAAGCTCCCCACTGACATCACTGGTGATGTCAGTGGAGCCGCCCCCAAACGGCTAGCGTTCCGGCGAGAACGCCTCCGTTGGGGTAGGCACGGCCCCTGCCCGCCCAGCAAACGGAGCGAGCTGTCAATCAACATCGACAGCTCGCTCCGTCTGCTTCGAGCCCGCTAACGACGGATCACCCGTCGTTAGCGGGGGCTCGCGCATGCGCACGACGGAGCCGTCTCCGTCGTGCGCATGCCCTGTGGACCAACATCGAGTCGGTTGCGAGCGCTCAGCGCTCGCGACCAACTCTGAATAAGGTCCTGAGAGAGTTAGCCAGAAGGGTGGGGGCTAGGAGCACTCCAACCCAGCATAACAGTCCAACTCTCTCTACCTAGCTTGTTCATTCATTGGGGAGCAGAAGAAGTGTTATGAATGCGCAGAGATTTCTTATGTGTGAACCCCCCACACAACAGCAGTGCTAAGAACTTTGTTGTAAGTTGTCTTAAAACTCTGTATTATTTATTTTGTTTTTAGAAATTATTTACATATATAATCTTTGTGTCATTTTACTAATATGTTTTGTAACTAAGCCTTGAAAATATTCTTTTGGATTAAACACATTTAATTTAGCATACTTCTCTGTGATTCTTATTGAACCTGTGAGCCTGTGAGGCCCATGCTACATAGCTGTTTGTGTCTGAAGGTGATTGATTAAAAATTGTTTGGAGAATGCAAAGACTCCATAAACTTTTGTGGTGGCAGTAGAATTGTGTATTCTTATAAGTGACCAAGGTGCACCGGCATCACGATCAGCTGGTCCAGATTGCTAAATCTAAACGTGCGTACACACTGTGCGATTAGGAAAGACAGTACGATTCCAAAATCGTAATCGTACAGTCGTTCCTGATCCCCTGTAGTGCCTACACTGAACGATGTGTCGTTCAGTGTAGGCACCCTCCATCATTCCTGAACATGGCCAATCTGTCGTTATCGGCAGATTGGCCTGCATGTTCAGGCGATGATAGATGACGGAAACGACCAGCGGGAGCGCGCATCGCTGGTCCTTTCCATCATTATAATGCACGATTTGTGCACGATTACTGAGCGATTGCATGATTACGATGTCGTAATCGTGCAATCTCTTAGTAATATCGCCAAGTGTGTACGCAGAGTCAGCCCGGGATCATGAAAATTGGTGGCAAGCGGCGGGATAATATATATATATTTTTTTTATAATAACTTGTCAATTAGTTGTGTGATTTTGGACAGGATCAGCAACCTAATTGATCGGAGAGTATGCTCAAGGCTTATGATATTTTAAAAGACAGTTGCAAATATCTTTTGTTCCCCACCCCCTTCTCATGTTTTTTCTTTTCTATTTTTATTTGGCAACACAGATGTGTCTATATAAATTTTTCCTCTGAGCGCTACAAGTTGCGCTACAAATGTGATTTAAAGGGCTTGGAGTAGTTTTTTTTTACAAAAACTGCTCCAAAAACCCTTTACTACATTTCCGTAAACTAAAATAATATGACAATGGTGTGAAAACAGCCTTTTTCACAGTATATTAGTACAAAAATATTGATAAATAGAGCCCATAGGGCCTGATCAGAGATGGACATTATTTTGATATTCCCGCTGTTGACAAGGTACATTACTATCAGCAGTTGCACCCAGGATTTATTTGCAAATGATTGACAGACAGGAACCGTTTGGAGATGGTAACGGGGAAGTGTCGAAAATACAGACGAGACATGACCACTGTGGGGACATGTAGCAGTCTGCAACTGCGCTCTCATACGCAGAAATAAGGCTTTGGAGTCTCAGTTACCACAGCCATTCTGCAAGACCATAGGCTTACTCAAGACTCCGGTAATCGACTGATCTGCGACAAATGCTGTGTCTGTATACAGATGCTTGGAATTATGAAACCACTGATCAGGGCCATAACAGGGCTTATCTGCGACCGATGACGTCCTCGCTCCTTTGCACATGATGTTATGATGTTGCGCATTTGCCAGACTCAGAGTTTAAAAACATAAAGGGCGGGATGCATGACGCATCACATTTGGGATGTGTCGCATCCCACCACCATTTGCATGTATGCCGGCGTTAGCAATGCCGGTATGCATGAAGAACGTAACAAAGGACTGCTTTCTCTGTAAGAGCAGTCCATTGCGATGGAGGGATGTGGGGGAGGGGGGGGGGCAAATGGAGAGAGGACAGACATGCAGCAGTGAGGAAATCCTTCTGGATACCTCAGCTGCAAGGGAAAAATTATCACTTTTCCAAAAAGGTGACTCCGCAAAAAGAGCAGCTAAACCCCGGGGCTCTTCCCCGGTAAAAAAACAATAGTTTATATCTATTTTCACCACTATTACCCTGTACCCACAGCCTAGGGGTGCGGGGAAGAGCTCCGGGCTCAGCTCGGGAGAGGGGGGTCTCCTTTATTGGGGGGGTCCCTACCAGGGCCGGCGCTAGGCTTTACTGTACCCAGCGCCGTCCTGTGTTGCCGCCCCTTCCCTCCTCCGCTCCCGCCCCCTGACCTTACATATTACCTATAGCATCGGGCGGGAGGGTGGGTGTTTCTTGCACCTACCGGACACAATGGCGCTCCGGGCGACGGACCGGCTTGCCCGTCCCAAGAACCACTCCTGGTCACTACCTTCCCTGAGATCCCTGGCTTGTACTGTCCGGCTTGGGATAATAATAATTTGGCTGGGGACACCCAGTGAAAAGGGTCCCCTGGCTGTGGCATTACACCCAGGCCGGTTTTGAGCCCAGTGCTGGTTTTAAAAATAGGGGGACCCCTACGCAATTTTTCCCCCCACTATTTTTAAAACAGGACAAGCTCAGCTGGTTCCTAAAATACGGGGTAACCCTACTCATTTTTCCCCAATATGTGTAGGAACCAGTACTGGCTTAGCAGCTCGGGACTGGTTATGCTTGGGAGGGGACCCTACGTCATTTTTTTTTTTTAGAAAAATTAATACTTTAGGTAGTTTACATGCAGAAACATACACTGATCTGTGTATGATTCTGCCAAACTCGCAGCTCAGGAGGTGGTCTATTTGAAACTTCTATTTACAGTAGCTGCGAGTTTGCTACAATTACATCCGTGATTCTAATCATGATTCTTAGTAAGTTGTATCTTTTCAATTTAAAGTACTTTCGTGTTTGGCTGATGGGGAGTTTAATTGAGTTTGCAATCGCACCGAGTTTTTCAGTGTAAAGAGAGAAATCTCTCCCGAGTTTATCTTTAATAAATTTACAAGTTGAAAAAAATGCCTAGACTCACCCAAGATTGCAATCTCATCCAAACTCGAATCTTAGTAAATTTACCCCTAAGACTTATTGACTCCCATGCTGAGAATAGAATTTGTTTCTAAATCCCCCCCAAAAAATGCATCCCATAAAAATGTGGATTCTTCTTGGCCTGCAGAGATGTGTGCAGCTCAGTAAGGGTAGCATATGTGCCTACTGTATTCCAGGAGAGAACAGTATTATATGCGCCCAGTATATTCCAGAAAGTGTGGCTACGCTGAGGTTGTGCTAAAGTAAATGTTACATTTATAGTACACAATTCATACACAACAATACTTGTTGTTCCACAAATGCCGGCATGTCGGTACAAACTTGCTGTTACCTGTAGTCTGCCTGTAAAGAACAATATTATTCTATTCTATTTTTTACACATTAGATATGTACCCACCTCGACCAGGCTTGGTAGTTTCTCAGGAGGGAGACCTCTTTGTATTTTTGGGGCCCCCCTGGGGCTGACAAATTTGTTCATGGTTAATGTTATGGCAGGGGGACCATACTATGTATATCTCCCTGCTACAGCATTATAAATTGTTAATTGGATCGCCTACTTAAAGACAGGCCATTTACAACACACTCTGAATGTCCCTGACGAAGTCCAACCCTATTGGTCCAATGAAAAACACAGTGGACTCCACACTCCCTTCTCCCAGAAACCACCCCCTCTGACTATGAGCTCAGTTGACAAGTAACAGAGAAGGACTCTGCATAGCCTGTTAACACCTATGGCCAGGGCCGGATTAACAATGGGGCGGATGGAGTTGCAGCTCCAGGCCACCCCATCAAAATAGGCCCAGAGAATCTGCTGTGCTGCTGTAGACAGGAAGAAAACTGAAACCCTGGCGAACCCCCTGGCCGCCCCTCCGCCTGCCCGCAGTTCAATCACAAATGCTGGGCATACTGTCACACACTGTGTGTGACTCACACGTGGTCCGTGCCTTCACTAACCTTCCCTGTATCTCAAGCCGCGCAGGGGCGCATTGTGAAACCAACTGACCGTCGACTACAGGCCACTGGGAAATACTTCGCACAGGCTCCGGACGGCCAGCGCTATCTGTTTTTTAAACGGAAGCCAGAATTTCCTGGGGAGAGAGTGCACTTTTTGTGCAAGAATGAATATAAGCCCCTAGGGATTTTTAGGATAGATAATGGCCCAATGTAGGTATGCTGAGGGTTTCATTTGTTTAGTTATCAGTGGACAATAAGGAATGGTTCGTGCGCTCTAATTAACGGTACTGGTGGTAATAATGGGAGCAGCTTACTGGTTAGGTCACCACTTAACCCAGAGGGTATACACATAACAAGATAAGCATTGAAAATGCTTGGACAAGCGAGCACTCAATCCTATGCAATAGAATATTTTAACACTACGTGTAGAACCAACTGTATTTCTATAACAATTCACTTTGGTAATAACCAGCAGATAGCGAATAGTGAAGTTGGTGTGGTATATAGCCTGGACGTGTAATAATCAGTTGAGAGTACTAAAGGATCAAAAGATACACATTTAATCCCACATAAACTAGTGGTGGGTTGGTCCAAATGTACAGTATAAATGCAAATAAATACCGAAATAAATACAGTATACGAACTAAACTTAAAATGGTCAAACAGAACTTGTAATGAAAACAAATCTTGCACGTATACTCCCACCTATATTACTAGTGGTTGATTTAAATGTAATACATTCTACAGTATAGATGCCAATAAAATTAGATAAATGAAATAAATATATATAAAAAAATAATGACACACTGGGAGAGAGGGGGAAGGTGGACAAGTGAGGGTGATGATAAAATTGGGAAGGGGTATAGTTAAAACACTCAATACAATGGTTGCAATGTTAATTGTATTGAAATTCCAGAGGTATATGGAATGTGAAATTATGTGGCAATATGGTTAAAGTCAAAAAGTTCCAATGGTTGGTGTAAAGCGTCAATCCTCATCCAAAGTGTGGTTTACAATGTCCTATAATGATCATACTAATGTGTCTAATGCAGTATGGGGCTTGGCATGGAGAGAGTATGATGCGCAGTTCAGACGAAAGCACGATGGCAGGGGTATCATGCCTTTCGGGGTTAGGGATGTCACAGCACCGTCAACCCCTTTTGGATGCAGTGCCACTCCGCAAGACCATTTCTGCTGTCAGGCCTGGTTTGATGGCAAAAGGCAAATGTTTAGCTTTTAATGATTTCCGGTGCACTTGTGGTGCTGGCTGTTGTTTTTGCCACTCCTGCCATCTCTGCGGAGGTGATCACCCAGCTAAGGAATGCCGACATGGATCGGGGGGTGCAGCACCCGACCGTTCTGAGGGCTTTAAGGGAGCTAGTTAAGACTCAGTCACCTATTTGTTTGGCTATGCTTTCTCAATGGTTAGGTAGGTACATTTTGCGAGATGATTCCGCATTTTTGTTGCAGGGTTTTTCGGTCAGCTTTAGGCTGGCTATTGTTGGTCCTTTGCTAGTTAGGGCGCCCCGTAAGATACATTCTGCCAGGTAGCTTCTGGAAGTCCTGCAAGCGGTTGCGGCTGAGGTTCTGCTGGGGAGGATGTAAGGTCATTTCCCTAGTACTCCTTTGCAGGACCTATGTATATCCCCAGTAGGGATAGTTCCCAAGAAAGTGCCGGGTAAGTTTCACTTGATACAGCATTTGTCCTACCCTCTGGTTCAGTTATTTATGCCACCACGGAGACAGTCTTGTAAGGTTGTTTATCAATCTTTTGATGAGGCATTATGTTTGGTGCACAATTTTGATTACGGTGCCTTGCTGGCAAAGCTGTATATCGAGTCGGCCTTTAGTTGATACCTTTGCACCCAGAAGCCATGCGATACATTGGTTTTCGCTTGAACTCTGGTTATTTTGTTGATAAATGTTTGCCCTTGAGCTGTGCAGTTTCCTGTGCTTATTTTGAGAAATTCAGTTCCTTTTTACATTGGTGTATTCATGCTGGCACTGGCCAGGATGGCATTGCACAATATTTAGATGACTTTCTCTTCATAGGTCCGTGAGGGACCGACGTCTGTTCGGACCTCCTCTTTTCTGCTCAAGCTCTTTTCCGGGTTTTAGGGGTTCCTGTAGCACAAGATAAAACTGAGGGTCTCACTTCCTGTTTCTCTTATTTGGGGATTGAGATAGACATGGTAGCCGGTTGTTGTCATTTGCCTCAGGATAAGGTGTTGAAGTTGTTGGATCAAATTTCAAGTTGTTTGGTGGCTGATCTTTGGTAGGTTCCTTTAATTTTGACTGCTGTATAATTCCGATGGGGAGGGTTTTCTGCAGGAAGTTGGAGAGGGCCACAGCCGGAGCGAGCCAGCCTCATCACTATATTCGTCTTTCTTCGGACATTAAGGATGATTTCTGAGTTTGGGCCAGATTTTTGGTTAAATTTAATGGCGAACGCATTTGGCCTTTGCCTCCTGTAGCTAATGAGGCGCTACAGCTTTTCACTGATGCAGCTGATTCATTGGGCTTTGGGGCCTATTTTGACGGGGAATGGTGCGCTGCCCCGTGGCCTTCGAATTGGCGTGATGAGGGCCTTACCAGCAATTTGTTACTGTTGGAACTTTTCCTGATTGTAGTTGCTGTTGAGCTCTAATCTTTGTGTTTGAGTAATCAGCATGTGAATTTCTGGTGTTACAATCTGGGCATAGTCCACGCTATTTCTGAGGCGTGGAGTCTAATGTGCCGGCGCTGTTCACCAGGGACCCACGCAAGAAGGTATAGGCTTGGCTGCGTCCTACACACAGGTCGCAGCCCTCAGGATAGGTTCCCTTATGCTGGTAAACTCCGGATGAAGCGGAGAAGACGTATAGCTAGTCGACAGGCCGGGTCAGAACCAAACGGACTTAGACGGTACCAGGGAGCAGGCGTAAACAGGTCACAGGGAATAGCCAAAGTCAAAACCAGATATCAGATGCAGTACCAGGGGTCAGGCGAAATCAGGGTCACAAACGAAGCCAAGGTCAGGAACAGGTAACGGAATATCACAGGGACGCTGGAGTCTGGTAAATGAGCCTGATAGCAGTGGTGGTTTCTGCACAAAGGAGCCACAGGTTAGAACTGAACTCCTAGGAAGCAACACTTTGCTCAGGAACCAGTGGGAGTTCTCACAGGGGATATGACTCTGCTGCAAGTCCCTGATAGGCTGCTGAGGTCAGCTGAGGCAGGAGCACTCCCACTGGTAGAATGATAGCAGCTGACATAGTGCATGATGGTGATGTCACTGCATGGTTCCCGAACAAGGTCAGGCGAAATCCTGACCTGCAGCAAATGGCAAGGTAAGTCACACAATTTGAGCAGAGTGTGACAAAGGTTGTGTGAAGGAGTTCCCCGCTCGAGGCAACTCCAGGCGGCCTGTTGACAGGCAGCTGCTGAAGGCTTTGCTGGCAGTAATGGAAAAGGTGGCTTCTGATGCAGTTGAGGCTGCCCATTACTGTTTGGCCTTTTCGAATGCATTTTTTGCTTTCAGGGTTGGTGAGTTGGTGGCGGCCAGTAAGTCGTCAGCATCCTCCGGCCTGTTGTTGTCTGATATTGTTTTGCAAGCTTAGGTTTAAGACAGATCAATTGGGATGTGGCAGATGGGTGACCCTGCCTCAACAGGATGACCTGTTTGTTTGCTCGGTATGCCTTGCGGCTAGTTACATGGTTGTGCGCCCATCCAGCAGCTCCCAATGGTTATTACATGCTTATATGCTGATTTTACTCCTCTTACCAAATTTCAATTCGCTGCTGTTTTTAAACAGAGTTTAGTTGAATTAGGAATGCATGTGCAGCTATTACAGGGGCTGCTCCCACTTCCATTCAGAGTATAGGGAGGTGGAAGTCGGTGGCTTACAAGACTTATGTGCGCTGCAACAAGTTGTAGTTGCACCCCTTGCCCAACCCAAAAACGTTGTTTACTTGCCAATCGTTGAACGACTAACGTTCAAATGTCATTACTGATTTTTCATCCCAACATAGAGAAGTGAAAAAATTCTTAAAAAGTACTGGGACTTAATTAAAAAAGATCCGGTCATAGGGAATGATCATAGGCAAACGCAGGGAGGTTTCCGCCTGCCTGGAAACCCCCCTCTCCAGCCCACACCATTACCACAATAGAAATAGTAATATAATAGAATTTTATTAGTGCTGCATGTTCTTGGAATGGTGCCTACATCTAAAATAAAAACATTCAGCTCAGGCAGGATGGACCTACTGCCGCACCTAATGGTTTACTGTGATCGCTGGTCCTGTATATGCTGGAATAATGACATATAATACACTTTGTATGATGCATATTAAAGCTGATTAAGTGCTAATTATGCCCTCTTCATGGACTGGCCACACTCGCTCTAAAATCAAGCATTTGGAATCCCCCCTCTAGAAATCCTGCGTTTGCAACTGATGGTGTTCCAGATATGCCAGTGTGCATTTATAGGAAAGCCCCTAACTTAAGAACTTGTAAAAAGTTTATGTCCGACATCCCCTAAAACATCCATTAATAATTCCACTGGTTTCCACAGATGTGGATGTTGTAAAGGATGTAAAAGCATTACAAATACCTTTGGTCAAAAAATAATGGATGTTAATATAAATAGAAAGAAATGTAAAATAAAAGACTTGTCATACGTCTAATGTTATATATGCCGTGGAATGTTGTTGCAGAATGTTTCACATTGGAAGAACTAGTAGACCTTTAAAAGTCTGGATTATGGAACATCTGTGCAACATAAGAAAGGGCTTGGAGACACATGCCTTACCACTGCACTTTAAGGAAAAGCACCATTGTGATCCCAAAAACTGTATGTTAAAAAATTTTAAGGGTTGAAAATAATTATAGGAGATAGTAGGATAAAAGAAACATCTGCTAAATTAGCTAAGACAGAGATGAAAATGAATGGACTAAACAAGGATTTTTAAATCAAATGGTTTTTATAGGATGACATGTTTTTGTAAAAAATCTTTTAACAAAACTTTAATGTTTTTAAAGTCTTAAGCAGTTTTTATGTATATTTGTGAAGAATTGTATATATTTTTGTGATATTTGAGTTCTCAAAATATTTAAAACCTACACTAAAATAGCCCCCAATACCATAAGATGGAGAAAGGACTTCACAAAAATGGCCACCGCTTGATGTATTGGCAGAAGTCCGTAATGTCCGAGTGGCTCTCTAGTGCCTCTCCAAGATTATTTTTGGCATCAAAACCTTGGCATGTGGAGGAACGGAGATGACGATACATTGAGTGATGTAATTTCCGTCCGGAAATGATGGAGTTCCCGCACTAGTGTTTCCGGTTTTCAAGATCGGACCGGATGAGGACGGGAGAATCTGAGCACAACGGGGAGTGAATTCCTAGATGAACATTCACAGATAAAAAAGGATATCTGGTACATTTGGGATCTTAGAGGGAAATAGGAGCGGCTTTCACTAAAAGAAGGAGTGGAAGTGAATTACGGGGATAGATTTAATAAAGGACTTTAGGATCAGGTTTAGATGTTAGCTGATTTCTGTCTGGTATTAGGTGTTACAATTGTATTAATGACTTTGGGTATAAATACCCAGTTGAGGAGGCACTTCACTATACCTTGAAAAAAGACACAGAAGGTGTCGAAACGCGTTGGTGGGGAAGTGCTTTGGTGAAGTGATATGTGGACAGACTCGATCTACTTGGCTGGAGCAGAGGAGTGTTCCAGGGATGCCTGGTTATCCGTAATTCATGCCTTTATGTCTACTGTTTGTTAGTAGACTGTTACATATGGTAGGAGTCCATCTTCACCCTTATCCTACAGTTTTTATGTTATTTGTATAGCTTGAATAAAATGAGTATTACACTATTGGAAGTTTCCTTCCCCATCTTTTTTATTTGGGGAAGTTCCCTTTCTTATAGTGTTGATGAAGAACTTTTGGATGTTGATCTAAAGTGGGTTTATCTCTCTCCTGGCTTTTGTGCTATATGTCTACCTACTAGTAGACACAACATTGGGTAGGAGTCTAATTCTACATATGAAAATCGTGGGTATCTTTTTGAAACACTATTGCACTATTATCTTTTTTTTTTTCTTCTATGTACCGGAGAAATAATTGATGAAGTTTGGACAGATTGAGTTTCAACATAAGAGATTTTTCTCCTGATATATAAAATGGAAGTTCCAGTATCTAGTGCTCCTTTTTTCCTATTTGTGATTCCTTACTGTTTATATTATTGTATTTAAAAGTGTGGGTGACAATTTGTTCACATATTTTTGGTTGGAGCAGCTGTATTTCTGCGCACTGTGGATTTGTCTCTACAATTTATTGTATAATAGTCGCTCGTCACTGTATGGATATGGGACATCAGGTGGCTGCATTGAAATCAATATTGATCTACCACGTACCTAAATCTGAGAGGGGTGGTGACCATGACAGAATTTTGTTACAGAAGGAGGTACGGTGGATCTATGAATTAGGAACTATTGCACCCAGGGGATTGAGCGAGACTATTAACTATAGATGTCTTTTTAAAATTTAATGCTGTGCTGTTAAATTCTGGTAGCATATGTTTAAGGGGGTAGTAGGTGTGTTATTTTTCCTGTTTTACTCTTTTTTTAAAAAAAATTTGATTTCTTGAAGTATTTTTTTCAATAATGAGGATGTTTTTCATGTACTGTATAGGGTATTAGGAATTTATTATTGTTTAATTGATATGAGAAGTTTTGTACTTGCACTGTGTTTATCTCAGTGGCTAGCCCACCCTGAGTTCTAATTTTACCATTGAATAGAATGGTTAATGTGAATAAGTGCATAGTGTTGCTATAAGAATATGCTGGGAGCGGCATTTGATAGTGACAGACTGATAGTTTCTATGGTAACGCTGGTCGGCTATAGCATGACGGGGCTGCACCAATGTACACCGTGTGCCAGTGTGATACTTACGGTTACTATAGTAACCAGGAAGTGCGGCGCTTGCGCAGTGTGTGGAACGCATGCTAGCGGACACAGCTACTCCTGGTGAACCGCAGTGATTAGGAGGAGGATGGTATAAGAGGCACTTTAAGGGTAAGTAACAGGGGGGAGACTTCTGACTAATTGTTAAGAATTTTGATGGATAGTTGTATGTCTTGAACGGCCCAAAGAGGACCGAGGTCAAGGGACAGTCTGAGTATACAATATTCAGATATTTGTGCTTATTTGATGATTGAAGCATCCATTTCCTGGCTATAATAACTACAAGTTTGTTGATATCGGATGTCAGCTATTTTTACACTGGGCGGTGATGAAGATTTTTTCTATTAAAAGAGAACTTTATTAAGATAATTGTGGATTGTGCCCTCTTAAAGACTCTTTTTTTTGTTTATAAAAGCCACAAGTGGAGAATGTGGTTTATCTTGAGGCAGCGCCTCATCTGTTGAATCAAGGAAGAGAGCAATTGATATATATATATATATATATATATATATATATATATATATATATATATATATATATATATATATATATATAAATTTTTTTTTTTTTTTTTTTTTGATGGAAGCACTGGAGAAGTGTGGAATGGCTTTTATATCTGTCCCAGATTCCTGTCTTATGTCTTTCAAAACCCCCAGGAGAAGTCTGTTGTAAAGCAGACAAGAAATGTCGGCTTGCGTGAAAAGCCGGCATGGGTCCTGAGAGTGTGGATGTGAGGAGAGGGAGGGCTCCATCCACAGGCCACTCTGGGTATTGGGACTTTCAGCCTGGTAGCAGGTCATTAGTGCTTGCACCTGGAAATGGCTGTGATAAGCTAGGTTTAGTTGTGGCTGTGTGTCTCACACCTGGGGAAGTAGGCATGCCGGCTAGCATGTCCTGAGACACTGTCTGATAAACCTGTAAGTACTGTGCACATGCTGTTATTGACGGTGAGGGCAGTAGACCCTACCGTTCTGGTAGTGGGGGGTACCTTCTGTTTAGCTAGTGCCCAGATGGGCTAGGTTTTTTGTTTGTTTTGTTATATTTATCTTGCACAATAAAGACAGGCTCTGGCCAGCTTGAACAAGAACCCCTGAACTGTGTCCTGTTTTCCGGCTGTTGTGGGTGTAAAGAGGGAGTCCATCTACCCCAGGAGAGGGACCCCTATCCCGACTGTGTCACATTTGGTGGAGAATGCAGGCATTTCACACCCTAAAATCGCAGCAAGGAAACATTCTCCTTTAAAATGTAAAGGAACAGACACGTGATTGTGAAATCCATGAAGGTGATGTCAGCAGATGCTCAGAGAGGTCAGGTTCTGCTTTCAGCCAACCTCTAAAGACAAAATGGAGAACGTTGTAAAAGCCTTGCTGCAGGCTACGTCCGCTCAGCAAGAAGCTACCAGAGCTCAGCAGGAATCCACCCAGGTGCAACTGTTGGCCTTGGAGGCGGCCCAGAGGCAGCAACAGGTTACCATCGAGGAAACCCACCAGGCCATAGTGGAAAACAGACGGGCCATAAAAGAGGTGATACAACACCTGGTAGTCCGGTCTGGAGATGCTTCCACTGACCCTCCAACCCACACTCGCTCCATAGGCGTCAGTCACTTTTTACAGAAGATGACCTCGGGTGATGATGTGGAGGCGTATCTCACGGCCTTTGAGAGAACCACAGAAAGGGAGAGTTGGCCCAAAGAACAGTGGGCAAGTCTTGTGGCACCCTTCCTGTATGGAGAGCCGCAATAGGCCTACTATGATTGATATGTGCCTGGCTGATGCAAAGGACTATGAAAAGTTAAAACGGGAGATCCTAACTTGCTTGGGGGTCATCGGATTTGTTTGTGCCCAAAGAGTCCACTGCTGGGAGTTCCAAATGGAAAAGCCTCCACGCTCACAGATGACCTTGTCCATCTAACCACCAAATGGCTACAGTCCGAGATGCTGACAGGACCACAGATCGTGGAATGAGTCGTGATGGACTGGTGTCTGTGATCGTTACCTGCATCTTTGCACAAGTGGGTGAGCCATGCGGATCCTAGCTCCACAGACCAGTTAGTCAAACTGGTGGAGAGGTATGTGGCAGCGGAGGAGCTGTTGAGTCTGCCCAACCGAGCCCCAATGATGCACTGGCGAACTCCTATCAACACTGGTAAGACTGTTCCAGGGTAGAAGGGTGCTGGGTGATGGAATGTACTTAAGACTGAAGGTGTGGAACCTGGAGACAGGCCAGGAAGGTTCCTACCTCGTAAAAGACTAGATCATAATATGATTCAGTGTTTTCGATGTGGTGGCTTCGGCCATATTGCAGCTAATTGTTCACTTACCTCTAAACCTATGCCATGTGATACTGCTCATGTCCACCGCAGGGGGTCTTTCTTTGCCCAGCCAGCTTGTACTGCTGAATGGCAGGCTGAGTCTGATAAGCACATGTGTGTACTCACTGTAGAGGGCAACCGAGTAGAGGCACTGTTAGATTCTGGTAGTCTGGTGACACTTATGAAAGCTGAGCTGGTGGACCCCTTGAAGTATAAGGGGAAAACTGTTGGTGTGACCTGCATACATGGTAATACTTGGTATTATATTACTGCAGAAGTGAACATCGAGACACCATGTGGTTCTGCGATAGTCTCTGTGGGTTTGGTACAAAGCTTAATGTATGATGCGATATTGGGGTGAGACTTTGCTCACTTCTGGAAGTTGTGGGAAAGCCAATTTTTCACAGAGGTAAATCACCCTGACCCATTTGTGAAGGTTACTTGTGAAGTAGCAGAGGAAGTTTCTTCAGAGTCAGAGATGTTCCCTTTTTCTACTATGGTTGGCGAACTAGAGAATGTGGAGCATAATGGTGACTTGCCAAGAGATGTGCCTCCCACTGAGTGTTATTGAGCCAGTTGATCGTCTGCCTGATTTAGAGGTCAGAAGAGAAGTCTTTGCTGTGGAGCAGTTAAATTACCCTACTCTGGTAAAAGCCATGGTCATATAACAGCAGGCCACCTAGGGGTAGAGAAAACCACTGAGTGAATTATGCAGAGGTTTTTCTGGCCCGGGGTCCATAAAGAGGTATATGACTATTGTGCATCTTGCCCTGAATGTCAGTATTATGCTCCAAGGCCACATTTCAAAAGTCCTCTGGTTCCGTTCCCCATTATTGAGGTTCCATTTGAAAGAATAGCTATGGATTTGGTTGGGCCATTAATGAGATCTGCCCGGGGCCATCAATATATTTTGGTGATAATGGATTACGCTACCAGGTACCCGGAAGCAATACCATTACGCAATACGTCAACCAAGACCATTGCTAGAGAATTAGTCCATGTCTTTAGCAGGTTGGGAATACCTAAGGAGATCCTGACTGACCAAGGTACCCCATTTATGTCAAAAATCATGAGAGTTATGCCGCCTGTTTAAAATTGATCAGTTAAGAACCTCTGTGTACCATCCCCAGACCGATGGGTTAGTGGAGAGGTTTAATAAAACTTTAAAACGCATGCTAAGGAAAGTAGTGGACAAAGATGGTAGGGATTGGGATTACTTGTTACCGTATTTGCTGTTGGCCATAAGAGAGGTTCCCCAATCCTCCACAGGGTTTTCACCTTTTGATTTATTGTACGGGAGACATCCAAGGGGATTACTTGACATTGCCAAAGGGACATGGGAGGAGCAGTCCAGTCCGTATAAAACAGTTATTGAGCATGTTTCCCAAATGCAAGAAAGAATTGCTGCTGTGGTGCCGATAGTAAGAGAGCACTTGGAACAGGCACAGCAGAGGGTATACAACCGCAATGCTCGCTTACGCAACTTTGCTCCTGGGGACAGAGTGTTGGTGTTGGTTCCCACAGTAGAAAGTAAACTTTTGGCTAAATGGCAAGGACCCTTTGAAATCTTAGAAAAAGTGGGGCAGGTCAATTATAAAGTTTACCAGCCAGGAAAAAGAAAGCCAGAACAGATATACAGTACCATGTAAATCTTATAAAACCCTGGAAGGATAGAGCAGCACTGTCAGCCATCTGAGCCCCTCCATGGTGCCTGAAGTGACAGTAGCAAAAACCCTGTCAGCCAGTCAACAGCAGGAAGTTAAGGAATTTCTGATCAGAAATAGGGTGCTGTTTTTTGACATACCAGGGAAAACCATGGTCATTAAACATGACCTAATCACTGACCCAGGGGTTAAAGTTAACCTAAAGCCCTATAGGTTACCAGAAGCCCAAAGAGAATCAGTGTCGAAAGAAATTAAAAAATGTTAGAGTTGGGTGTAATTGAAGAATTGCATAGTGAGTGGTGAAGTCCCATTGTGCTCATTCCAAAGCCCGACGGGAGTGTGCGATTCTGCAATGACTTACGGAAATTGAACAGTGTCTCAAAATTCGATGCCTACCCTATGCCTAGGGTGGAAGAACTAATTGAAAGGCTGGGGACAGCCAGATATGTAACTACTCTTAACTTAACCAAAGGGTATTGGCAAGTGCCGTTAACTGAGAACGCCAAAGAAAAGACAGCTTTGTCTGCCCCAGAGGGGTTGTTTCAATACAAGATGTTGCCATTTGGGCTACATGGGGCACCTGCTACCTTTCAAAGAATTATGGATAGGATTCTAAGGCCCCATAGACAGTATGCTGCTGCTTAGCTGGATGATGTGGTCATTCATAGTCCTGATTGGCAGTCTCACTTGCTCAGAGTACAAGCAGTGTTGGACTCCATCTATAAGGCAGGTTTGACCGCCAACCCAAAAAAGTGTTGTCTAGGGATGGAAGAAGTAAAGAATCTTGGGTACATCATTGGCAGAGGTTTGATAAAGCCACAGCTCAATAAGATTGAGGCAATACAAAACTGGCCATGACCCCTGAATAAGAAGCAGGTGAGAGCCTTCTTAGGGATCACTGGGTATTATAGGAGGTTTATACCCAATTTTACCACCATTGCAGTCCCACTGACTGACCTTACTAAAGGCAAACAGAAAGTCATGGTGGAATGAGCCGCTCGTAAGCGGCCGCTTGTTCTTTCCGAGCGATGTTCGCACATCTGCGCATGCGTATGGGTATTAGTACGCATGCGCTAACCAGTCAGTGCGGTCAGAAATCGTGTGCTCGCAAAATAGCGAATGCCTGCTAATTTGAGTGACAGGATGAGGCGTTTGTGGGTGGTAACAGGGGAAGGTGCTTGAAAACAGGGAGTGGAGATCCGAACGCAGGCGTGCCAAACGGTCAAAACGGGCGTTTTAAGGGTGTGCATAATTAACAAAGCAGCGTCATAGACCACGTCACTTGGTTGTCTTTTAGCCTGAACTGCTCGCATGATTGCGGTAGGAAAATCCAACCACAAGAATAGCGAGCAGTTCAGACGCCGTTCGATGTACTCGATTAATCTAATAGCGGACATGACGTATGATGCGAGCGGCCGGGGGTGTTTTTTTCAAAATAACGACCGCATGTTTTGTTCGCTCGTTCAGACATAGAGGCGTCAACAGACCGCAAAGAGCGAATGGTCAATTTAAATAGCCAGCCCCTTTTTCTGAACGAGCGAGCGCAAATAGCGTCCGGCTCTGAATCAGGCCCGGAGTCCTGAAGCAGAGAAGGCTTTCCAGGAGTTAAAATAGCATTATGTGCCCAACCAGTTCTGATGACCCCTGATTTTGACAGGGAGTTTGTTGTACAAACTGATGCATCATATGTAGGCATAAGAGCGATCCTGTCCCAAAGCAAAGAGGGTGAAGAACACCTGATTTTTTTCTTAAGCCGGAAATTAAATGTACATGAGAGAAACTATGCTACGGTCGAGAAAGAAGCATTGGCCATAAAGTGGGCGTTAGAAACTCTCAGGTACTACTTGGTGGGAAGGAAGTTCGGATTGATCACTGACCATGCCCCTTTGAAGTGGATGTCAGAAAACAAAGACAGCAATGGGAGAATAACGAGATGGTTCTTGGCATTACAAACCTTTAAATTTACAGCAGAACACAGGCCAGGAAGCCAACTGGCCAATGCAGATGCTTTGTCACGTGTCCATTGTTTGGGGACAACAGTTGTTTCGCCCCACAGGTCGAAACAAAGGGGGGGGATATGTGAGAGAAGCACTGGAGAAGTGTGGAATGGCTTTTATATCTGTTCCATATTCCTGTCTTATGTCTTTTAAAACCCAAAAGAAGAGAGACAGAGGCGAAATGTCATATGTGGTGCACTTTGGTTAAAACGTAACTTTTATTAATGTCACAGGCTAATACCCTATTATGAAGGAGGAACAGCGAAAATTGTTAAAAAATTGTTAAGTGTGATAAAGGAAGAAAATGTGATTCAAAAATAACGCAACATGTGTGTCCTGACCTATTGTGTTGTAGTAAATATTGACTTGTACTATTCGTGACTGTGTGTCTAATTACTCCAACGGAACCATATGTTTAATTATCTTATTTAAATTCATGAGAGTGACACACATAAATCACATATGATCCATTCAGTATCAACTATTCCCAAAATTTTGTGGAATTTGTATATTAGATTTCTCTCTTTGTCCTAGGCAGCACCCCCAAATAATGTCTATTTGATAGGATTATTTCTAATTGGGTTTACCTACAATTCATCTTGCTAGTGCAGTGGTTTCCCTTCTCCTTCCCCCTGATTTACACACATACACACGCTTACACAGATACATACACGCTGACACACATACACACACGCTGACACAGATACACATGCATTAACACATACAGATACACACAAACTGACACAGATACATACATGCTGACGCAGACATGCTGAAACACATACATACACGCTGACACACATATACACACGCTGACACAGATACACATGCATTGACACACAAATACACACACACTGACACAGATACATACATGCTGACACAGACGCAGACATGCTGAAACGCATACATACACGGTGACACAGATACATACACGCTGGCACAGATACACACACGCTGACACAGATACATACACGCTGACAAACACGCTGACAGATACATACACACTGACACACACACACAGATACATACACAGATACACACACGCTGACAGATACACACACGCTGACACAGATACACACACGCTGACACAGATACACACACGCACTCCCAGGTACAAATACTCAAGGCGATATATACACTACCATGTGTATTTGATGGACACAGACATATACACACGCTGACACACATGCACACACGCTGACACACATGCACACACGCTGACACACATGCACACACGCTGACGCAGATACACACACGCTGACGCAGATACACACACGCTGACGCAGATACACACACGCTGACGCAGATACATACACGCTGACAGATATACACGCTGACACATACATACACGCTGACACACATACACACACGCTGACATAGATACACATGCATTGACACACATACACACAGTGACACAGATACACAGTGACACAGATACAGACATGCTGACACAGACGCACACATGCTGACACAGACGCACACATGCTGACAGATACATGCTGACACACATACACACACTGACACAGATACACAGTGACACAGACGCACACATGCTGACACAGACGCACACATGCTGACACAGACGCACACATGCTGACACAGACGCACACATGCTGACACAGACGCACACATGCTGACAGATACATACATGCTGACGCACATACACACGCTGACACAGATACATGCTGACACAGATACACACACGCTGACACAGATACACACACGCTGACACAGATACATACACGCTGACACAGATACATACACGCTGACACAGATATATACACGCTGACAGATATACACGCTGACACATACATACACGCTGACACACATACACACACGCTGACATAGATACACATGCATTGACACACATACACACACTGACACAGATACACAGTGACACAGATACAGACATGCTGACACAGACGCACACATGCTGACAGATACATACATGCTGACGCACATGCACACGCTGACGCACATACACACGCTGACACAGATACATGCTGACACAGATACACACACGCTGACACAGATACACACACGCTGACACAGATACACACACGCTGACACAGATACACACATGCTGACAGATACACACATGCTGACAGATACACACATGCTGACAGATACACACACGCTGACAGATACACACACCCTGACAAAGCCTACACGGACACACACACACTTCTTTCCTACAAATGCACCAAATGCAAAAGTCATCCCCTACCCCGTTCACCCCCCCCCCTGTCGGAAGCTTCCACCCCCGTCGGCACCATCCACCCCCCCACCGGCACTACACACTAATACTCACCTGCGGTGCAGCTCCGGAACGCTGGGGAAGGAGTAATCACATCGAAAACTGTTACTCGGCGCCGGCGGTAGCTCTCAGGATCAGCATGCAGAATGATAGAGGACTGCCTTGGAGGGGCTGCGCGCTTCTGCTGCAGCTCCCCTACAGTCATCCCCAGCAAGTCATTCACTCCAGTAATTGATCTCTTCGGTCAGGGCGCAAGGATGGCATGGTGGCATAGGGAGTGGGGTGCGATGCCCTGGCTGGCAGCGCCCCCTTTTGTTGGGCCTGCCACCGCGCCCAGGGCACAAGCCCCGCTCAAACCCCCCCCCCCCCCTTAGTTACACCACTGCCTAGAATGCAGCATCATCGCTATTCTATGGAATCTGCATTTGAGAGAGAGGGAGAGAATTCCAGAGGTAGGGAGCAGCATGGGTAAATCTTGGAGGCGGGAGAAAGCAATCAGTTGGCAAGAGAGGCAGCATGTATTTGTGGAGCGAAGTGGGTGGGTTGGTGGAGTGTGAAGACCGATGAGGTCAGAGATGTAAATGGAAGAGGATTGGGTGAGGGCTCTGTAAGTGAATGTGAGAACCTTGAATTGGGTTCTGAAGGTTAGGCAGTCTAGGTCTTGCAGGAGAAGGAAAGCACATGTAGTATATTTGGAAAAGATGAGCCAGGCAGCTGCATTGAGAGTGGAGAGAGGTATGAGTGATGGAGGCCAGATAGGAGGAGGTTACAGTAGTCCAATTTGAAGATGACCAGTGAATGGATGAGGGTCTTAGTTGCCTCCAGGGTGAGAAAGGGTCTTATCCTACAAATATTTCTGAAGTGGAAATGGCAGGACTGCGAATGGTACCGAATGTGTGGTTTGAAAGAGAGGGGAGGAGTCAAGGATAACTTCAAGACAGCGCACTTGGGGGCTAAAGGAGATGGTGTGCTGTCAATAGATATTGAAATTGTGAAAGGTGAGATTATGCTGGAGTTTGGGAAGATGATCAGCTCAGTATTAGTCATGTTATATTTAAGAAAGATCTGGGAAATCCATGAAGAAATAGCAAAGAGACAGTTGGAGATATGAGTGAGGAAAGCGGGAGAAAGATCAGGAGAGGAAAGGTAGATCCAAGTGTCATCAGCATAGAGCTGACATAGGAGGTCAAAAGAGCTTATAAGCTCACTTAGAAAGGACATATAGAGGGAGAATAGGAGAGGCCCCAGAACAGAACCTTGGGGGACACCTACTGTTAGTGGAAGTGGGGATGAAGTGGAATCATGAGAAGAGATGGAGTGGTCAGAGAGGTAGGAGGACAGCCAATAGACTGAGGGAGTGAAAAAGAAGAGGAGAGGGTGATCCACAGTGTCAAAAGCAACAAAGAGATCAAGAAGAATGAGTAGTTTGTAGTGCCCCTTGGATTTGGCTGCAAGGAGATCTTTGCTGGAGGCAGTTTCAGTGGAGTGGAGAGTACAGAAGCCAGACTGAAATGGGAGTGTGAGGAAAGAAAGTCAGTAAGGTGGTTGTAAACAATCCGCTCAAAAAATTTGGAGGCGGATGGAAGGAGAGCAATGGTAGTAGAATGTTAGGACTAATGGTGGGTTTTTTAAGAATGGGGGAGACAAGGGCATGCTTGAATGCAGAGGGGACAGTGGCTGATGTGAGGGAGAGATAGAAGAGATGAGCAAGATGGGAACAGGCAACATGAGAGAGGCAACAAAGGATGCGGGAGGAATAGGGTCAAGGGGATGGAATGAATGAGGGGAGCGGTAGTCTGGGAAAGGAGGAGGTTGTGCTTTGAGGGTCTGGTGGGATGAGATGTCCTGACATATGTTCTATTAAAAATGTGGCAATGAAAATGAACAAGGTGGATAATTAATGCAAAGAGATCCTTAAGTGTAGCAGCTCTAAAAAGCCTAATTACAGTGTTCAGTAGTTTGCATGTTTGCAGGCAACTGGTGGGTCCAGGACTTCTGGGTACACACCTAAAGATTTTCTGTTCACCCATCCAACTAGTTGATTGGTTGAAATGAAAATCTGGTAAGGTATGAAAGCAAATGACAATCAGCAATTTGCTCCCAAGCGCCGGAAAATGGACAAAAACTGTTGTTTGAACAAATTATTTAGACAAACATTTAACAAACTTGTCTGACGACCATTTTCATCTGTTTTCTGGCATTTAGGAGCAAATTGCTGATCATCAATTACTCCCATTCGTTACCAGATTTTCATTCCAACCAATCAACTAGTTGGATGGTTGGACAGAAAATCTTTAGGTGTGTACCCAGCCTAAAACTGGAAGTGACATGACAGAGTATAACATGGTTGCTAGTAGATGCAAAACTCGTTCCATGTCATCTTGTTGCTTGGATATTTAGTACGAGAGGCTGTTGACTTGGTCTGTCAATATAGGTTGCCACAAGACGCTATTCTATTGTTAAATGGTGTATTTTCTTTCAGTGATAAAGTCAGATAGATTCCTTAGGACAAATTACAAGTGCAGAAAAATTAGGTGGATCTGGGTTTCACTGTTTAAAGTAGAAAATTATATTCCATCTGCAAATAAAGAAAAAACATTAGTACAGTTATGGAACAGAAGGAATAAAGTTTACACTGTAAATGAGATTCAGGAAGGGGTCTATACTAAGACTTGGAGAGTGACAAAGTAGAGAGTGATAGAGAACCTATCAGCTCCTGTCATTTTTCAAACACAGCCTATAAAGTGACAGTTAGGAGCTAATTAGATGGTACTTTATCACTCTTCAAGGCTTATTACATCTCCCCTTATGGGCGGTGCCAAAGGGTACTCTGTACCTGCAGCCTAAGTAGATATAAGGGTTTCCCCAACCCTTAGGGCGCAATATGAAATACAAGAGGACTCTCCGGCTGAAACATGTCTATGACACAGAGCTGGCACTAGACATTTCCTTGCTCACCCATCTTGGGAGAACACATATGCATGTATCTGGAAGAAGCTCAAGGATGTCACAAACATCATTACAAATGAATAATTTATTTATAAATGCATTTTTATAATACATTACTGTTCTATCCTGGGCACATGTGTTAATATCATAACAACAGGGGTCGCTTTCATCTGAATCATCAGAACGGAAATACTAGTCTTCATTGTGGTATTTTGTGTTTGCTGATGCTGACTTTGCTATTTACCTGTTCTCACACTTTTTCTTTTTCTTCCATTTTCTTTACTGTTCTTTTAGCTGCTTGACTTTTTTTCCTGCTGGCTGTCCTTCTCTTTGCTATCCCCTCCACCCTTGTTTTTCTTTGTTCTCACCATGCCACTGCTAGCCAGATTGTTCAAATGGATCCTCTGTACTCATTACGGTGGCTGAGTGTTTGTAGTCTGTTGGTGGAAGCCAGCCCTGGTTCCTGTCTGTTGTTGGATCCCCACTGTGATTGCATTTAAATTCCAGTCTGGGAAGACAATCCAGAGACTGCTCTGTCCCCACTCAGCGTCCTCATCTTTCATCCATATCTGCATTCGAGAATTCAGGCCCTGCCTAGCCTATTGGCTCTTGATGTACAAGCTGTGTGGACTCTGCATTTGTGGGGGTAAGTTGCATCCCCACCTATGCTAAAATTATAATAGTTATATTATAATACTCTTTCATAGGCGCCTTCGTGTCACAGGGGTGCTTGAGATGGCAGCTTTTGGCAGCTGTAGTTGCATACTGACAGCCACAGGATCCTACCACTTGCCCTTTTGCTTCATACAGTACAATCCATACATTCCATAAGGTCTAATCCAGTGGTTCCCAAACTGGGTGCCTCGGGGGACTTGCAGGGGTGCCACGAGTTGGTGGTCCAGAAACCATTCAAATTATGTATACGTAGTCAATGCAGTGGCATATCTATAATGGGTGCAAAGTGTGCGGGGAACATGGGCCCCAGGGTCCAGGGGGGCCCACAACACACACCCTGCATCCATAGGTAATTATACTTACCTCTCCGCCGATTCCCGAAGTGCTGGCGCTGTAGAGCAGCAAACACTAACTGGGAAAATGGTGGCGGCCATTTTCCCAGTGATCTGTGCATGCACAGAAAAGATTTCCCCGGGAAAGTAGGCGCGGGCGCCATTTTCCCGGAGACCCGCGCATGCGCTGTAGATTCTGGCATGAAGTCCTTGCCCACCTACAATCCTCTTCTGCCTATCAGCACACCTCCACCCCCATCTCCTTGGCCCCATCCAGTCCTCTCCTGCCTATTAGCACGCCTCCTCACTGGCTTCTTGCCTGGCTCCATTCCTCTCCTGCCTACCTGTCCTCTCACCTCACCTGCCTCCAGTCCACTCCCATCTACCCACTTGCCTCCTCACCTATCTCTAGTCCTCTCCCACCTATTAGCAGGCCGCCTTACTCACCTCCTGTCCTCACCCACCTACTCATCTGCCTCCACCAAGTCAGTCTTCTCTGACACAGTGTTAACAGTTACATCTATAAAAACCTAATATATTCCAACCACACTATTTGCTCTGCTAGCTGGCAATGAGATATTATAAATAGGACATATCCATACACTCCTCTACTTATTTATCCTATACTATAAAAGTGAAATTGAATAATTATTTGGAGCATGGTTAGACACTTGTTCCCACTGTGCTACAGCTGTTTGCTTAATACTATATGTACACAGGCCGTTATTCAGTAATCCTAGCAAAGATTCTGGCATACTGAAGCAATAGCTAAGCGATACACAAATACACATACAGTAGCTGGATTTTAGTAACCATTGTTCCATATTTAGCATAGGAGACATGTAAAAGAGTCTATTAAATAGGAACAAGGGAGAGGTATGTTTAATAGGTTGTGAAGCTTATCTTTAGGCCTGGTCAACATATGAGTGGGAAGGTACCTTTTTGACCACATCCTATGCAGCAGCAGGAATTATACATAAAAGCTCATTTATATTTATAATACTACCTGTAATTTATTTAATAAGTATATTCTTTGATCAGTGTTTAATACCCTTGAATCATTACTTTCTTTAATAGTATATCAACATTGACTTTCTGGTTTAGGCCCATTGATTTTCTTTGGTGTCTAGTTCTAGGATGATGTGATAATAGGGGCGAAACCATTCATTGTTGAGAAAATTAAATAAAATGCCTCTTGATAATGATTTCCTAATAATTTCATTTTGGATAGGGAAAATAGGACTTTCAATTGGCATATTACCGCCTTTTAGAATATAGAGTCTAGGGAGGGCCAGGATACTGCCTCTGAAAGGTCACACACAAACCATATTCCAGACTCAATCATAGGTTTGAAGTACTTGGGGGAGGTCCTGAGAGGGATAGCCAGGATAATTCCACAGGGATATGGTTGAGGGGCATGGAGAATGAGAGTACAACTGTTTTCTGTAGGCTTCCCAACCTGTGGCTCAGAATGGCATTATTTGGTTTATTCTAGTCTTTCAATGAAGGTCACAAATGCTGAACAGGGAGTATAGGTTTAGGTATGCAACCTCCAGTCCATCCAGAACAGCCACATTGGCAGGAGGAGGAGACTCTAGCTTGACTAAAATGAGTAACCATATTGTACCAGAGATGTGCACTGACCCTCATGTTTTGGTTCTGGATTTATCTTCTTGTTTTGGATCTGAACAAAAAGTTTTTTAAAACGGCTAAATTCATGTGATTTTTGCAATCCAAAACCCGAAATTCGGAATTCAAAATCTGAATTCAGAATAACGGGAAGATCAGAACCGCGACTCGGATTTATCCGGCTCTCCTCAGAATAGCCCTCTGTGTGTATAAGCACCATGAATCCTTGGGCAGTAGCCCTCTGTATGTATAAGGCTATAAGCACCGTGACTCCTTAAACAATAGCCCTCTATGTGTATAAGACTATAAGCACTGTGATTCCTTGAGCAATAGCCCTTTGTGTGTATAAGGCTATAAGCACCATGACTCCTTGGGCAGTAGCCCTCTGTGCGTATAAGTACCGTGACTCCTTGGGCAGTAGCCCTCTGTGTGTATAAGCACCGTGAAACCTTGGGCAATAGCCCTCTGTGTGTATAAGGCTATAAGCACTGACACTCCTTGAGCAATAGCCGTCTTTGTGTATAAGGCCATAAGCACCGTGGCTCCTTGGGCAATAGCCCTCTGTATGTATAAGGCTATAAGCACCGTGACTCCTTGAGCAATAGCCATCTGTGTGTATATGGCTATAAGCACCATAACTCCTTGAGCAATAGCCCTCTGTGTGTATAAGCACCGTGGCTCCTTGGGCAATAACCATCTGTGTGTATAAGCACCATGACTCCTTGGACAATAGCCATCTGTGTGTATAAGCACCGTGATTCCTTGGGTAATAGCCCTCTGTGTGTATAAGCACTGTGACTCCTTGGGCAGTAGCCTCCTGTGTGTATAAGCACCGTGACTCCTTGGGCAATAGCCCTCTGTGTGTATAAGCACCATGATTTCTTGGGCAATAGCCCTCTCTGTGTGTATAAGCACCGAGACTCCTTGGGCAGTAGCCCACTGTGTTTGTACAAAGTGTAGCACGACCGGATTAGGGGTCCCTCTCCTGGGGTAGATGGACTCCCTCTTCACACACACAGCAGCCGGAAAATTAGTACACCAGTCTGGGGTCTCCTACTAGCTGGTCGGTACCAGTCTTTATTGTGCAACATAAAAGGAAAACAAACCATAAAAATAAACACTAGCCCGTCTGGGCGCTATCTAGACAAGAGGTTCCCTCTCTAAAGAAAAAGTGGGGCCTACTGCCTCCACTATCAACACAAACGTATGCACAAAACTTACAGGTAGTTTTCATCAAGTGTCTCTGAGCCAGCAAGTCTGCTTGCTCTCCCAGGTATGAGACACTAGCTTACAATCACACACAGCCTATATCAGCCAGTTCCAGGTGCAGACCCTAATGAGCCTGCTAACAGGCCAAAAAGGCCAAAACCCGGAGTGGCCTGTGGATGGAGCCCTCCCTATCGTCACATCCACACCCCCAGGTCCCAAACCGGCTTTTCAAAAAGCCAACACTCAAATCTGCTTCACTGTAGACTTTCTCCTGGGGGTTTTTAGAACACATAGGTCAAAAACCTAGGACAAATGTATCTACCACTGGCCACTTTACCAGTGTCCCTATCACAAAAGCTATAAGCACCATGACACCTTGGGCAATAGCCATCTGTGTGTATAAGCACCTTGACTCCTTGGGCAGTAGCCCACTCTGTGTATAAAGCTATAAGCACCGTGACACCTTGGGCAATAGCCCTCTGTGTGTATAAGCACCGTGACTCCTTGGGCAATAGCCATCTGTTTGTATAAGCACCGTGACTCTTTGGGCCGTAGCCCTTTGTGTGTATAAGGTTATAGGCACAGTGACTCCTTGAGCAGTAGCCCTCTGTGTATAAGCACTGTGACTTTTTGAGTAATAGCCCTCTGTGTGTATAAGCACCATGACTCCTTGGGCAATAGCCCTCTGTGTGTATAAGCACCATGACTCCTTGGGCAATAGCCATCTATGTGTTTAAGCACCGTGACTACTTGACCCTCTGTGTGTGTAAGCACCGTGACTACTTGGGCAATAGCCATCTGTGTGTATAAGCACTGTGACTCCTTGGGCAATAGCCATCTGTGTGTATAAGCACCGTGACTCCTTGGGTAATAGCCCTCTGTGTGTATAAGCACCGTGACTCCTTGGGCAGTAGCCATCTTTGTGTATAAGCACCGTGACTCTTTGGGCAGTAGCCATCTGTGTATATAAGCACCGTGACTCCATAACACACAAGTACTGTGACTCGCAGTGAGTTGAGTGTTGATTAGTAAATAAATACATAAACTTAGTAGTTTTTACTTGAGTGTTTTAATCAATATGGATCATGACAACCAACTGAGTGTAGAGCAGAAGCAGCAAGAAAATGCTAGCAGTGCAGCTGCTGGAACCAGTCATGATGACAATACTAGGCATTCACTATCATCTAAAGCGGATGCTCAAGGGCGTAGAGGCTTTAAAAAATTAGGTTACTGTATCTGAATTAAAAAAATATTGAGATTTCACAGGGGTAAAGACAATAAAAAACTCAAAGGTTAGTGCAGAAAAACAGAAAATTGGCTATATACCTTTCCCCACACTCAGTAGCAAGGAAAGTCTCAGGCCTTGGCCTTTATTTCTTAGTAGTGGTTCTGCAACTGTCAGTGAGGCATCTTCTGCCTCTCATGACAATGAGAAACCTTTTCACTCTGACTATAGAAGAAGTGTAAAAAAAACCTGAAAACTGCTAAGGCAGTAGATCAAACTGTGCGTTCAGAAGCACAAATGTCAGAAATCCCTGAGGAGAATCTAAGTGTGTCCACAAGTGCTATGTGTGAGCCTGACCTTTCAGAGAAGCCACCTTCCACAGTCTCTGTTCCCTCTGTATTTGTAGGGATGAGCAGCATAAGCAGGGCCGTAGGGAGGGTGGTGCGGCTGGTGCGTCCGCACAGGGCAGAAGCCTTCAAGGACTCACCGGCCGCAAACTGTCCGGCTCCAGAGGTCTGTAGAGAGACCATCAGTGCTGCTTGGTGCTCGCAGAGCGATGCCAAAGAAGATCCCTGCCCTCCACCCACCCCTTGGCGGAAAAAGATAACCGTTGAGGGGGCGGGGGGAGTGCGCGTGGCGGCAGTGCAGCACAAGGCGCACTGCTGTCCTGAGCATAAGATTTGCTGATGACATAGAAATTGAGGATGCCAACGTGGAATTACAAGAGGATGAGAGGGATATTTCTGTAGCTGACGCTGGCACTAATAAGGATAATGAAGATGAGGATGTTGTTTGTGTAAATCAGGCACCAGTGGAAGCAGCTCTTGCCATGATAAGAAGAAGACCATTGTCATGCCTGGGCATAGGACCAACAAATCCACCTCTTATGTCTGGAATTATTTTTATCCAAATCCTGACAACATTTGTCAAGCCACAATAAGTAGAGGTAGGGACGTTAAGCATCTAGGAACCTCCACGCTATTACATCATGTGCAACGAGCTCATGACAAGTATTTTATAACATCAGAAACTGGTGCTAAAAAAATAACAACAAGCAGTCCAGCATCAGCTAGCTCCCTTCTCTCTTCTAGATCCCAGCATCTGCAATCTCCATGCCACCACCTTCATCCTCAATATCCTCAGTAATGATCAGAGGTAGTCCGGCATCCAATTTGCTAGGTGACTCATCCCCTTTCCAGGGCTCCTCAGAAGAATCCTTGAGCACTAGGGCTGCTGCTGGGGGTGGATCTTCATCCCAGAAGTGGTTTAAGAAGACTACTAGTAGTAGTTTAACAAAACAATTGACTGTCAAAGAATCTCTTGCAAGGGGACGCAAGTATCACAGCTGTCACCCAGTCACACAGTGGATCACTGACGCCATGACCGCTAGACTACTATTAGATCTGCGTCCAATAGCCGCAATTAATGCTGTGGGTTTTACAAAGTTAATTGAGGTCCTGTGTCCCTGGTACCAAATTCCATCTCGGTTTCATTTTACCCAAAAAGCCATTCCTCGGCTGTACCAGGACGTTAAAAAGAACCTAATTATTGCCCTACAATATGCCAATGTAACAACTGTCCACTTAACCACAGATATCTGGACAAGCAGTAGTGGGCAAACTAAAGATTTCTGAGGCAGGCTACTCTGTGTATCACCGGATTCAATAAGAGGCATACCGCTCACAACCTCTTAGAAAAACTAAGAGATGTCATAGAAACATGGCTTACCCCACTTGGGCTCTCCTCAGGATTTGTGATTTCTGATGACGTCACAAATATTGTAAAAGCATTACAGCTGGGTGAATTTCAACACATCCCTGGTTTTGCTCACACGATCAACTTAGTGGTGCAGCTTTTTTTTTTAAAATGACAGAGGCGTACATTTCGTGACATTTTCGACATTTAGAAACAGCATGCATCAACTGAAACAAGAGGTGGTAACAAGGTGGAACTCCACCCTTTATATGCTATTGCAGATGGAAGAACAGCAGAAAGTCATCCATACTGTATATCAGGAATATTGTTGAATCTCCTGTACTTACAAGTGTTCCTTTGTAAAGCTGGGTACACAGTACACGATATCTTTAACGATTTGGCCAATTTTGACACATCGGAACGACAAATCGTTAAAATACTTGTAGCGTGTTTGCACTACATCGTGTAGTGCGTGCTCCCGTGGGGGTGTCAGCCTCACCACCTGATCTTATGTGCAGCATGTAAGATCAGGCGATGCAGCTGACAATCCCATGCAGTGCTATGGAAGGGGGCCGACATATCGGGTGGTCGGGCACTGGATCGCCCAGTGTGTACGGACCACCAGCTATGTCAGCTCGTCGGTGGTGGGATCGTCACCGACATCACATCGTTTAGTGTGTACCCAGCAAGACCCTCTGTTCCTATGCTGCATGTTGATTATTTTGAATAAGGAAGCGACTTTCTTCTTTCTCAAGGACTACAATATATTTCCGTCAGCCCCATCGATATGTCTCCTCAACCCTTACAGTTGGCTTTCAGTACCCATTCTCCAAAACACTTATAGAAGACACCATGGGGAAAATTAAATAGAGTGCAAAGTTCTGTTATCGGCGAGTCCCGTGCAAGACTGCCCGATGATTTAATGTAGCAAACAATGCAGCCCCGAGGAGCTGGTGTTAAGCGTGTGCAAGTGCGGTGCCACCGCCGCTCAAGCGCATGCGCCGGTCCCGACACCTGCCAGATTCATTGAGCAGGCACCAGGTCCCAAGCCAGCAGCAGCCCCCCTCAGGTGAGCGGGCAGGAGTCGCTGCTGCAGGCAATTAAAAAGGGGGTCCTGTAGCCGGTAATTACATTTGCTTCAGCGCTGTCTCCATTACATTTACGCTTAAGCATTTGCTTTATGATCACTTAGCAGCGAGTCTTGATCTTACAGTGTCTGAATGGGAGGTTGGATATCTGAAAGGATCTATTAGTAACTATAGAAGATGCAGAGAAATGTTACTGGTCATTTATGTGAGTGCTGTGATTTATGTGTATCATGTTTTATCTTTCTCCAGGACCAGGTTTGTGACTCACATGAAAATATGAGAAGTGGTCCGCTTGCCGTATCCTCTGCAGATGAAGTCATCTGAGCCTCCATCCTACTTCATTAGGGATGGACAGACTGTCTTATGAACCCAATTGTAGGTTTATGATGTACAACTCTGATCTTGAGAAGTTGGTTATACAGTGATTGCCCTAAAATACACATAAGAGATAACAGTAATGTATTGTGTCCTCACCCTCTATTGCATGCTTTGGTATTTGACACGGGATACGGTCCATATACCAAAAGTCGGGATGCCAATGCTTAGAGTGCCGGCGTCGGAATCCCGACACCTGTCAGAATCCCGGCACTGGCATCCCGTACCCAACACTTTGGCACAATCTCAGCAACTGCTTTTTTTAATTTAATTGTTAATCAGAGTATAGCAATGAGCTCCATGGCAGTAAAGGCGGGTGCACACTTGGGCGACAGATTGGCCGACCTGCCTGTCGACAGACCGATTTGGTGTGTATGTAGGTGTATATAGAAAAGGGGGCCCTAGACTGCCACCTTGAATATATATATAATGGGAGGTGCTACCTGTGGAGACTATTGTTGCAAACATAAGAAGAAAAAGTACAAGTGCACAACTCCAACATTACTAATTATATATAATACATTATGCAGGGCCGTAGCTAGGGTAGTGCGGCCAATGCCATCGCACAGGGCACCACAGATCAGGGGGTGCTGTTTGGGCCTGTCAAATTTCTGTTTATTATCGTTCTCACTTGTAGCTTCCACTTATTTCATCCCCAGCATCTCCTGGCCTTCCCTATGTCTTCCCTGGCCCTTCCCCTTGAGGCAAATCCCCTTTTTTGGGAGCATCATGTCCCTTTGAAAAATGAGGGGGGCGCCAATGCTCTTTCTGGCACAGGGCATCAATAGGTCGAGTTATGGCTCTGACATTATGCAAAAGAATTTTGCAATAAATAGAGGTTTTGGCATAATCATGGCCATGGTTATGGGCCTACCCACTGCGCCCAGGTAACCTCTGAGGGTAGGTCCCTAACATACTAGGGTTCAAATCCAGAGCACAGGACACCCCCAAACAGGCCCAGCTGAGCCAACCCAGGGCATCACTCTAATGAGATAAGGTGAAGTGTAAAAAAGTGTAAGATAGATAAGAGCAGCTACTGCTGCATATATAAGAATGTGAAAAATAAAGGTTTCAAAATAACATACATATATAAAATCAACCCCTAGCTGCACTGCATTATAAAAACCCTTATTTATTGCAAAATTCTATAATGTATCATATATAATTAGTAATGTTGGAGTTGTGCACTGGTACTATTTCTTCTTGTGTATGGAGGTGTGCGATACATACCGACCAATATGTCTGGCCACAGGAATCGGCAGTGACATCATTGTCGGAGGTTCCTGCATCCGGCATGTGGCTCAGTCAGTCATCCATGCACACAGGCAGATGTGCACAATATGTATCTGAAAGATATATCACATCTGCCAACTGCCATGCTACATGGCCGACATGATATATCTGTGGCCAACGTCAGTCACAGATATTTCGGGTATGCAAACTGGTCGATATCTGGGGCGATATATCATTTGTCAGCGGTATGAATGATATATACAGTATTCCAGAAAAAAGGGAGATTCCCTCCAGCAGACTGCAGCAATATCAACAATAATACTTGAATCCTACATGATAATAGAAATTCAGAGGTATTAGTTACAGACATTTGCAAATATATGAATAAGCGCCAGGCCAGCATCAAGGCTCCTCTATACTGGCATCCCTAACATTAAGGGGTTCAGGGTACCCCAAAGAATTCCAGCCAAGGACCATCACACGAAAAGGGGAAAAATGGTGATAGTAAAGTGGAAAGTATAGATGTGTAAAGCTAATCAATAAGTGCTAATAAAATGAGGAAGAATTAAAATTGACATAAATAATAAACAAACAAATAGAAAGGTGATGAAAAAGTATCTATGTGAATTAAGTGGTGATGCCCTGAAAAAGGCCCAGCCACAGCAACTTCGGGGGCCCCACTCCCAAACACTCACCCCAAAATAATTATTGCTACCTAATAGTAGCACCCACTCTGGGTCATGTAATTACAAATTAATGTACTGCATCAGGGCCGTAGCTAGGGTAGTTAGGACCGGTGCCATCGCACAGGGCACCACAGGTCAGGGGGCGCTGTTTGGGCCTGTCAAATTTCTGTTTATTATTATTCTTGCTTGTAGCTTCCTCTTATTTCATCCCCAGCATCTCCTGGCCTCTCCTATCTCTTCCCTGACCCTTCCTAGTGAAGCCATGGCCCTTTTTTGGGTGCATTATGTCCCTTTGAAAAATGAGGGGGGCGCCAATGCTCTTTCTAGCACAGGGCACCAAAAAGTCTAGTTACGGCTCTGTACTGCATAATAACAGCACATGTATAAGCCGAGAGCTGACTCGCCTAGAAGGTACAAAAATAAGGGGCCAAAAAAAAACAAAAGAAAAGACACTTATGATTTAATAGAACGTGAGATTAGTTGGTGCACACCTGGAACCATGAATGTAAGGTTAACATCAAAATGAAAACTTTACTTTTATTTGGCGGTTTATAAATTGCATGAAAAATAGATTAAAATCAATAAAGTAGTGAAAAAGATTGAAAATAAAGTGATATAAAAATCATAACCTCTGTGTCTGTTATTTGTGTTTTTAGTAATTATTGTTTGTGTTTGTATGTCAGTATGTTTATTCTGATTTAAAAGGGAAAAACCCCATTGGATTATATTTCCTTCAGAATATTATTATTATTATTGTGCTACATATAGCAACAATATAGACTCCATCCAATAATGTGGCAATTGTCTCAAATTTTGTTATATTGCTTGTGAAATCTCAGCTGTCTCAGGCAACACTATTGCAATATTCTCTTTTTATTGAGATATATACTGATTCTTCAAGCTAATTTCTTTACTGATCTTCTAGTATTGTGGAGATATATCATTGCTCATATAGCTAAAATATCATGTATAGCCTCCTGTTCTGAATGGATGGCTACTATAAGTCACAGTGTGTGGATTTCCAGCTGCTGTTAATTCCTGCACATGTCAGAATCCCTAGTTAGCATGACAGTTTCTCCTGCCTCTATTGTGTCTAACAGCTTTGTCAGACTTTCGGCATGGTTCACATTCGGGACTCCTGCTGATATAGTGTGTCCCTCCGCAATTACTCTCTGCTGTTATTGCAGTGAGAGTTACCTTGCGGTCAGCTAGCCGATGCTCACATGGGGCTGACAAACACCTGCAGTCTCAATTCAATTAGCACTACACACTCTGCCAATACATTGCATTCACTCTGTTATTTTGCACAAATATTGACATATTTAAACTGACACATTTGTTTTTCAACTTTCACATAAGGAGACACAGTAAGTGCAACTGCCTATGCACATTTCACCGGATGTCCGGCTTCATCAGGGCAAACAGAGCCACACATGTTACTGGGTTTAAATACCCTATTCCCTAGTTACCATTGTCAAGGGGTGTGTCTGAGATTTAAATGGATCTAGAAGGTTTCTTAGGAGAATTAATTTCTTTTACATTTTTAATTTCAGTGTACGTGATTCTTTTGCAAATTCACATTATATATATTGGGAAATAATATTCCCTATTGTGTCTAAAATAAAAGGAAATCTAAAAATATGTTAAAATTAGTACTCCAGAAGATATACTGTTTAGCCCTAAGGCAAAGAAAAAAAAAAGAATGGGAAAATCATGTTCTCTAGTATAAAATAAATGTAGACTATATGAAAAATATATATATGTTAATTATTAGGAGTTATAAACTGTTTCATATGACAACAAAAGTGAATAAATTGTAACATATATAGGAAAGATAATACTTGGAAAATTTCCCACTATTAATGTTTTACTAATATTTAAAACATCGGACCTGGCAAAAAACAAGAAGGGGGATCAGGAAACCTAAGAAAGAGAGTGGGAAGAGAAATTGATGAAGAAGAAATACAAAACACCCAAAAAATATTAGAGACGGACACTTTACAAATTATAAACCTATCAGATAAGGTTCTAATAGGGTATTTAAACCCAGTAACATGTGTGGCTCTGTTTGCCCTGATGAAGCCGGACATCCGGTGAAATGTGCATAGGGAGTTGCACTTACATTTGTTTTTCAATTTTCACATAAGGAGACACAGTGTCAGTTTAAATATGTCAATATTTGTGCAAAATAACAGAGTGAATGCAATGTATTGGCAGAGTGTGTAGTGCTAATTGAATTGAGACTGCAGGTGTTTGTCAGCCCCACGTGAGCATCGGCTAGCTGACCGCAAGGTAACTCTCACTGCAATAACAGCAGAGAGTAATTGCGGAGGGACACACTATATCAGCAGGAGTCCTGAATGTGAACCATGCCGAAAGTCTGACAAAGCTGTTAGACACAGTAGAGGCAGGAGAAACTGTCATGCTAACTAGGGATTCTGACATGTGCAGGAATTAACAGCAGCTGGAAATCCACACACTGTGACTTATAGTAGCCATCCATTCAGAACAGGAGGCTATACATGATATTTTAGCTATATGAGCAATGATATATCTCCACAATACTAGAAGATCAGTAAAGAAATTAGCTTGAAGAATCAGTATATATCTCAATAAAAAGAGAAGATTGCAATAGTGTTGCCTGAGACAGCTGAGATTTCACAAGCAATATAACAAATTTTGAGACAATTGCCACATTATTGGATGGAGTCTATATTGTTGCTATATGTAACACAATAACAATAATAATAATATTCTGAAGGAAATATAATCCAATGGGGTTTTTCCCTTTTAAATCAGAATAAACATACTGACATACAAACACAAACAATAATTATTAAAAACACAAATAACAGACACAGAGGTTATGATTTTTATATCACTTTATTTTCAATCTTTTTCACTACTTTATTGATTTTAATCTATTTTTCATGCAATTTATAAACCGCCAAATAAAAGTAAAGTTTAAATTTTGATGATAGCCTTACATTCATGGTTCCAGGTGTGCACCAACTAATCTCACTTTCTATTAAATCATAAGAGTCTTTTCTTTTGGTTTTTTTTGCCCCCTTTTTTTCATTAGTTATACGTTAGTATACCATGAGAAAGGTAGCACCCAAGTATCTCATATGAAGAAACATACATCCAATGGATTGTATCCCAGGATGTAAATTGATAAATATTAACATATAGAGGGGATAAAAAGATACAAGGGAACCTGGTTTTGTTTTTCATGTAAATACAAATGAATGAATACATGAACATAATGTAAATTCTGTGCGGAACTATTCCCATTGTTTTTCACCTAGGAGGTACCCCAGAAACCTCCACATGGCACTATACGGACCAGCACATCCTCCCAATGCTGGCTCCCTTCATGCCTCACAGAACTGCAAACAAAAAGTATGGTGGTCGCTCACATCAGCTCAATGACATTGCACAAGAGCTTGTAAAGGGCGGGGTTTACACTGAACCACAGAAAAAAAGGGAGATTCCCTCCAGCACACTGCAGCAATATCATCAAAAATACTTGAATCCTACATGATAATAGAAATTCAGAGGTATTAGTTACATACATTTGCAAATATATGAATAAGCGCCAGGCCAGCGTCAAGGCTCCTCTATACTGGCGTCCCTAACATTAAGGGGTTCATGTCCGAGGAACAGGGTACCCCAAAAAATTCCAGCCAAGTGCAATGTCATTAAGCTGATGTGAGCGACCACCATACTTTTTGTTTGCCACCCCTGAGCTGCTCCTCCCTCATACTCCTCTCCCCTCAGAGACTTACTGCGGCCATTTTCTGCAACAGTCACAGGTCTCGCTGGGTCCAGTCTCCCTGTATATCTCTCCTCCAAGGAGCCAGGTTATACAGCACTATTTCCTACCAGCCACTGCGGTCTAATTGAATTTAGTGCCCACTGCAGTTGCATTGTATGTGTCTTGTGCTAATGCTGCTGTCTGTTTATTTTTCTCAACTGTCAGCTTATACCTTTCCCTTTCTTTCACTATAACCCTGGAATACTGAGGTATAGGGATTTCATTGTACCTCACATCTACCTGTATTTGTGAGGGCTGTCACATACTGTATATCTGTGTTGCGCATTGCACTGTGCCATATTGTACATATATCTATTGCTCACTGCTCTGTACCAGATTGTGTGCTATACTATCCTTGCAGCTATGTCTAGCAAAGGCAAGAGTAACAGCCTACTTGTCCCACTCTGATTTCTTGTAAGTCTTGTTTAGCAGGTTTAGCTTCAGAGGATCTCATTCAAAATGGTCTATGTGCATCGTTATAGGGCTCCTGGCCCATCGTCCCCTGCAACCTCACCTCAGGACCCTACCTGGACTTTTTCACAGGTGTTGGCAAAAATTGCAGACCACCTAGCGGTCCCTGTGGTAGCTCCTATGGAATGGCCACAACAGGTACTCCCTGCAAATCCAGTGCTTCCTTTGCCTCCTCCATGGGTAGATGTACTTTCTACCTCAGTGCAGAGTCTGGTGGCTACCTCTACAGCCTTTCAACAAAAGTTGCAAAAGGAGAGACCCTTGCATTAAAACCAGGGCCGGATTGGGCCACTGGGAAAGTACCCACCTGGCCGGTCACATGCTCCGCACTAAAAGGGCCGGCCGGGCTGACACTGCTAGCCGGTCTGCACCGATTCATAACTTCACTCTGCAGCAGCCGGGCCACAGAGGCCCGGCTGCCGCACTTGCGGGAAGCTGCCTCCCATCCCAGCTCCCAGAAGTCCCTTCCCTCCTGTATCCCCTCCCTCATCCTCCGCGGCGCTGCCCGCCTACCCCCTGCGTCTATGGGATTGGGCAGGCCGTCTGTCCATCCCTGGCCCGCCTGGGGCTGCTTGAGAAGTGCAGTGTTGTGCGTGCGGCCTGACGGGTGCATGTACTGCAGCTTTGTAGTTTGAAGAAGGAGCCAGGTGTCAGTGGCACAGGGCTGCCTGTACTATACGGAGGGAGGAATGACCGCCTGCACTCATGAGCTCTGCGGAGATTACTTTTTCAGGTAAATTCCTTCCAAACCCATTCTTCCTGCTTCCCACCACTACTTATATCCTGCCCTCTGCTTCTAACTGCTACTCCCATCCTGCCCCTGCTTCTCAATACAACTCCCATTCTGCCACCTCTTACCTGCTACTCCTATGATGCCCCTGCTTTCCACTATTATTCCCTCCTGCAATCATACTCTGAACTTTATTCATTCAACATATTTAAATGTATGTGATCTCCACCCTCCTGCAATCATACTCTGAACTTTATTCATTCAACATATTTAAATGTATGTGATATCTTAAATTGTTGCAATAGTCATTTCCTATTTTTGTGATGTTGTTGTTAGTGAAGCATAGTTTATGATGGCAAACTGGGCTGTTGTTTACATCGTCAAACACAAGGCAATTTAACACCTTAGGTCAGCTGGACATGTCTCAGATGTAGCCTATATTAATCAGCCACAGTATATCTTACTAGTCAGATCTAGAGAGCTGGGCTTGATTGAGCTGGGCATCCCATGCATGAAGTATCAAAATGAACAGTTAAAAAACTGTTGAACAAACAGTGAACAACATCATAAAGCAGGTAATTTCTAAATGCAAACAATAACTATTTGTATTCTACGTATTTTCTCTTTGTATTCTAAACCATCATGTACCAAACATTATTCATTCTTATTTCACTCCATGGCATGTTCTCTAAGGCTATTGCATCCTTTACTCTCCCTGCAGCTCACCCCTCTGTACACATTGCAGCCTCAATAATCTACTCCCCTCTTATGAACACACATGAGCTATTTACTTATCTTTCTAAATTGACCATATCCACAACCTGTTGCCATAAAAAACTTTCATACAAAACACATAACTATATTTATGTCTCTCTCCTTCTACTTCCCTTAGCTGGTGACATATCACCAAATCCAGGCCCTACACACATGCCCTACTCACGGAATATAAATCCAGCAAACCTCAGACACATCACATGCCTCCCATCACCCTCCAAAACACTGAAATGTGCCTTATGGAATGCACGCTCTGTCTGCAACAAACTAACATCCATCCATGACCTCTTTATTTCTAATAACCTCAATCTTCTGGCTTTAACAGAAACATGGCTCACACAAACAGACACTGCCTCCCCTGCAGCACTCTCACATGGTGGTCTACACTTCACACATACCTCCAGGCCTGGTAATAGTAAAGGAGGTGGAGTAGGAATACTACTGTCCCAATCTTTTACATACAGTTATTCCACAGGTACTATCCCTTACATTTACATCATTTGAAGTACAATCTATTAGGACTTTCACTTCTTTCTCTCTGCGCATTGCTGCTATCTATCGTCCACCTGGACCACCCAATCAATTTCTGGAACATTTTTCTGCCTGGCTCCCTCACTTCCTATCCTCTGACATCTCCACCATTATTATGGGTGATTTCAATATCCCCATTGACAGTCCACAATCCCCTCATGCCTCCAAACTTCTCTCCTTAACATCCTCTCTTGGCCTCTCCCAATGGACTGACTCCTCTACTCATCAAGATGGCCACTGCCTTGATCTTGTATTTACCAGACTATGCTCAGTCTCTGATTTCACTAATTCTCCTTTCCCTCTCTCAGATCATAACCTTATCACCTGCACACTCTCCTCCATTACATCAGCCTCAATGCCAAGCAAATCAACCAAACCTCCTCAAACCCGCAGATATATTAATGCTATTAATTTTGAACAACTATCCACCTCTCTGCAACAATCACTCTTACCTAATTCTACTTTCACTTCTCCTGAGACTGCTGTATCACACCTGAACCAGACCCTAGAACTAGCCCTTGATGAAGTAGCTCCAGCTACCCATCACATTCCGCGTAGACTTAGACGTCAACCGTGGCATTCCAAATTCACAAGAGGCCTACAAAAACTCTCACGAAAAGTAGAACGGCAGTGGCGAAAGTCTCATACTCCAAGTGACTTCCTCACATATAAGATGATTTACCACTCTTATCGTAATGCACTGGATAATGCCAAAAAGACATATTTCCAATCTGTTATCTCTGCCAAAGCCTCTAACCCCAAGCGACTTTTTAATACATTTAAATCACTTCTTACCCCTCCATCACCCAACCCACCTGCTACTATCAGTGCACAAGATCTTGCTTCCTATTTCAAAAACAAGATTGATAATATCCGAAATTAAATGGTATGCACTTCCTCAGCCAGGGTCTTGTTCAATTCCCTACCTGAACCCAGTGGCACATTCTCATCATTTGACCCCACTAATGAAGATGAAGTAGCTACACTCTTCTCATCCTCCTACTCTACTACCTCTCCTCTTGATCCTATACCCTCACAAATCAGTAAAGCTCTGTCTCCTGTGCTCATTCCACACTTAACTAAAATCTGTAATCTCTCTTTCTCTACTGGTATCTTTCCATCACTGTTCAAGCATGCAGTGATCACTCCCATTTTGAAAAAACAAAATTCTGACCCTAACTCTCTCTCAAATTACCGTCCTATCTCCCAGCTACCTTGCCCCTCCAAGCTACTGGAGAGACTTGCCTACACTCGCCTCACACACTTTCTTAACACCCACAACTTATTGGATCCACTTCAGTCAGGCTTTCATACCCAACACTCCACTGAGACAGCACTGACTAAGGTAGTAAATGATCTGGTCACTGCCAAGGCTAAAGGCCATTACTCACTCCTAATTCTTCTAGATCTCTCTGCTGCCTTTGACACTGTTGACCACTCTCTTCTCATACAAACACTACAATCCTTAGGTCTTCAAGACACAGCCCTTTCTTGGTTCTCATCTTGCCTATCTAATCGCTCTTTCACTGTTCGCTTTTCTGATTCTACCACCACTTCACTACCTCTATCAGTTGGAGTACCACAAGGTTCAGTATTAGGTCCTCTGCTTTTCTCAATATATACCACCTCTCTTGGCAAACTAATCAGCTCTTTTGGTTTTCAGTATCATCTGTACGCGGACGATACTCAAATTTACCTATCCTCCCCAGATTTGTCACCATCTGTGCTGGTCCGTGTCACTGAATGTCTCTCTGCCATTTCATCTTGGATGTCATCTCGCCACCTCAAACTTAATATATCCAAAACAGAATTAATTATATTTCCACCAGCCAATAGCAGTTACCAACCTGATATCTCTATTACTGTTGACAACTCGACAATCTACCCCACCCCACAATCTCGCTGCTTAGGTGTGATCCTTGACTCTTTTGTTCCCCACATTCAATCTGTCTCTAAATCCTGTTACATACATCTAAGAAACATAGCCAAAATTCGACCATATCTTACGCAAGACACTGCAAAAACTCTTATACACGCACTCATAATTTCCCGCATTGACTATTGCAATAGTCTCCTTATTGGTCTTCCCAAAAACAGGCTCTCCCCACTACAATCCATTTTGAATGCAGCTGCGAGGTTGATCTTTCTCACCAAACGTTCAGTGTCTGCTGATCCACTCTGTCAGTCCCTCCATTGGCTGCCGGTCTTCTACCGTATTCAATTTAAAATACTTACACTCACACATAAAGCTATTAACCAAACCACACCAACATACATCTCTTCAATTATCTCAAAATATCTTCCAACCCGACATCTCCATTCTGCACAAGATCTGCGTCTATCATCCCCGCGCATTACTTGTTCCCATGCACGGTTACAGGACTTTTTTCGGGCTGCACCCACCCTGTGGAATGCCCTCCCACGCTCAATAAGACTTTCCACTAGTTTCCAAACATTCAAGCGTTCTCTGAAAACTCACCTCTTTAGAGAAGCTTATCAGATTCCAGGACCGCCCACCTAACCTTTTATAGCTCCCTATCTAACTCTCTTCTTATAGTAAACACCTATCACATCTTCTCTTTCTTCAATTGAACATCCTCCTAACCATAGGCCAACTTTCCAGTGTGATTGGATTATACAGCCCACCAAGAAAATCTGCAATTGGGCTGGACCAATTTGCAATAGCACCTCTCCTTATGTATCAACACCTATTTCCCTATAGATTGTAAGCTTGCGAGCAGGGCCCTCTTACCCTTATGTATGTCATGTATGTATGTATTTTACAACCCAGTATAATGTTAATCCTAATTCAAATTGTAAGAAACTGTTAATAAATAATTCCCATCCTGTCCCCTGCTTCTAACTACTACTCCCATCCTGCTCCCTGCTTCCCACTACTTCTCCCATTCTGCCCCCTGCTTCCCACTACTACTCTCATCCTGCCCCCTGCTTCCCACTACTACTCTCATCCTTCCCCCTGCTTCTAACTACTACTCCCATCCTGCCCCTGCTTCCCACTACTACTCCCATCCTCCCAGCTGCTTCTCACTAGCACTCGGATCATGACCTCTAATTCTCATTACTATTCCTACCATTGTGCCCCCTGCTTCCCACTACTGTGCCTATTCTACCCCCTGCTTCCCACTATTACTCCCATCCTGCCCCCAGCTTCCCACTATTACTACTCCCATCCTGCCCCCAGCGGCAGAGTGTACGGGACTTGTACTCCAACCGTTGGTGGGTCAGGCGATAGGCTAATTAGTTCCAACCTCGACTATGGAACATACATGTAACTCGCCCTACCCCTCGGCCTCTAGATATACTGTACCCCCCAGCTCAGGGACATAAACTACCCACTCTACCACCTACCCACCCCCCTCCTTCCTAACCCGGGGACCTACACTCACCACCATACTTCCCAGCCTCTTAGACATAGTACCCACGGACATACACTACCCTCTCTACCACCCTACTCCCCCTGTCTTCCCCAGGGTTGTACACTCACCATCTTACTCCTCAGCCACATCTGGGCTGGTGCTGTCTGCTGTGTCCATCTGGGCTGGTGCTGTCTGCTGTGTCCATCTGGGCTGGTGCTGTCTGCTGTGTCCATCTGGGCTGGTGCTGTCTGCTGTGTCCATCTGGGCTGGTGCTGTCTGCTGTGTCCATCTGGGCTGGTGCTGTCTGCTGTGTCCATCTGGGCTGGTGCTGTCTGCTGTGTCCTTCTAGGCTTCTGTGCTGTGTATATCTGGGCTGGTAGCGTGCTGCCTGTGTCGTCGATCGCTGCTGCCTCGATCAGTCAGGGGTGCTCCGGACCACAAGTTCTGGACCAAAAAAAAAATAATAATAATAAAAGTGTATTTTATTTTCTGCATGTGCGTTAGCCGCAATTATTATCAGACAGTACCAACCTAGTGCTGCCTGTGTCGTCATTCACTGCTGCCTCGGTCAGGGCTCCGGGCCCCAAGTTCTGGACAAAAAAATAATAATAAAAAGTGTCTTTTTTTTTCTGTGTGTGTGTGTGTGCGTTAGCCGCACTTCTTATCAGACAGCTGTGTAGTCAGTCGCTGCTGCCTCGGTTGTATTGTAATGGCCACACTCAGCATCTCCTGTATGCCCTTTTCATTTTTTTAAAAAATGGCCACGTTAGTGCCTAAAGTTAGGGGGAAAGAGGAAGGAGTTGTTTTAGTGGGCACACAAGAAGAAATAAATGATAGATAAAATATAACTTTCATTAAAAAGTTATATTTTATCTATCATTTATTTCTTCTTATCTATCATTTATTTCTTCTTGTGTGCCCACTAAAACAACTCCTTCCTCTTTCCCCCTAACTTTGTGATCCAATCTATTTATTAAGTATTTAGCTTTGATTATATAGGGGCTCAACATTCTAATTATTAGTGTGCAGATACTCTCCCTCCTTTCCCTTCCCTTCACTCATACACATGTTAGTGCCGCCCACTGCTGTCGCTTAGTTTAGTCAGCCAGCTAGTTGGATGCAACATTTTGGCCCTAGGCCTAACCTAGATGAAAAAAAATCAATATTGTGAGCTGTGAGGTGGTCAAAATTAACTGCAAATGACTGGGAATAAATGTTAGTAAGGTTAATAATACTGTAGGAACAAAAACAGGCCCAAATTATTTGGTTTTACCTGTTTTTATAATTTTTTGAAAAAAAGATCCAAAACCAAAACACGCAAGGGTGGTTTTGCAAAACCAGATCCAGATCCAAAACACGAAGGAGATACAGATCCAAAACCGAAAATAAAATCAAAACATGGGGGTCGGAGCACATCCCTTCTTTAAAGGAGAAAATTTAGTTTTGTCGGAGTTTCCTCACTCTGATCAGCTATCTGATCTAATGAGTGAAGCATGGAATACGGCAAATAAAAAGTTTCAGCTGCCTAAACGCTTGATTTCTTTTTACCCTCTTCCAGCTACTGATTGCACTAAATGGGAAGTTCACCCTGCAGTGGATTCGCACGTGAAACGCCTAGTTAAGAACTTTATCTTAACAATCCATACAGCAACCTCCTTAAAGAAGACTACGGATAGAAGGATTGAAGCTTGCCTGAAGTCTATATACTCTCTTACAGGAGCTATTACTCGTCCTGCCATGGCTACGGCCTGGGTGGCAAAAGCCATTGAGAGTTGGGCAGAGGCCCTAGAAGACACATTTCCCTCTGATGCTTCTCGGGAACAGCTGTCCTACATATCTCACATTAGAAATGCAGCCTCCGATTTAGGAGAAGTGGCTTTGGATACTGGTCTCCTAGCTTCCAAAGTATCTGCTACTTCCGTGGTAGCCCGCCATATCATTTGGCTTCACTCATGGAAGGCAGACTCGGACTCTAAAAAGGCTTTGGAGTCTGCCTTACTCTGGGGAGATCCTGTTTGGCCCAGAATTGGACAAGATTGTGACTACCTTGGCAGCTTCTAAGATGGCGTTCTTGCCCTCTGCATCTATTACAAAGCCTTAGATGTCATCCTTTTGGTCCTTTCATCCCCAGGGAAAAGCTAAAGGTCATTCCTTTCCATGGCAGTCGTCATCCACAAAGGCCTCCAAGCCTGGGACCAAACAGGCCTGGGCTACTAGACATCAACCTAATAAAAAAAATGTAGACAAGCCTTTAGCCTGACGGGGTGGGTCTCCCCCTGGGGGCTCCAAGGGTGGGAGGCCGACTTCAGTTCTGATGTCAGACCACATCAGATGCCTAGGTAAGAGAAGTGGTCTCCCAAGGATACGTCCTCTCATTCCTCAGGGGGGCCCCATCGCAGTTCTTTTGCACAGGATCTCCATTGGACCCAAGCAAAGCCCTGCTCCTTCAGAAGACCATTCGGTCATTGCTGCTCTCGGGGGTAATAATTCCGGTACCGTCATCACAGCGTGGGAAGGGATACTACTCTAAGCTGTTCTTGGTTCAGAAGCCCAATGAGTCTCATCAGATCTCCGAACAAGTTTATCAGGGTGCCCAGGTTTCGCCCTATTGTCCTGGCTATGGAGCCTGGGGACTTTGCGGTGTCTCTGGACATTTAGGACGCTTACCTTCATGTACCTATAGCGCCCTCTCATCAGCAATATCTCCGGTTTGCTGTTCTACAGCAACTTTACCAATTTCAAGCACTGCCTTTTGGGCTTTCTACAGCTTCACGGATCTTTAACAAGATCATGGCAGTTATGGCGGCCTATCTTCATCGTCAGGGGATCAGACTGCTCCCATACTTGGACAATCTCTTGCTCTTAGCAAGCTCTCCAGAGATTCTTCACCGCCATCTACAGGTAACCATTGCCTTTCTACAAATGCACGGCTGGCTGATCAACTGGAAAAAGTCTTCCCTGACCCCTTCTCAAAGAATGGTGCATCTGGGAGACTTCCTGGACTCTCAGACTCAGAGAATCTTCCTAACACCAAACAAAATCTCTGCACTACAGCACTGAGTATGCAGGTTACTCCATAGTCGCTGAGTGTCAATTCACTCTGCAATGCAGACCTTGGGATCCACGGTGTCCACCTTTGATAAGGTGGAGTTCGCTCAATTCCACTCCAGGCCCCTACAATACCTGATCCTCTCCAGGTGGAATGGGCTGCCCTATCTGCTCAGATCCCAGATGATGGACCTCTCTCTGGAGGTTTGCCTGTCTCTATCCTGGTGGCTACAGAAATCCCACTTAAACAAGGGTCGCCCCTTTTGGGTCCCTGACTGGGCACTCCTCACCACAAAAGCAAGCCTCCTTGGTTGGGGTGCAGTGACTGGCCAGCACTCCTTCCAAGGATGCTGTACTCCAACCGAGGCGATCTTACCAATCAACGTCCTGGAACTCCAAGCCATCTACAGAGCTCTCACTCTGGCTCAGGATATTCTTCAGGTCAGGCCAGTACAAGTACAGTCTGACAACGCCACAACAGTGGCATACCTTAATCACAAGGGAGGCACCTGAAGTCGGTCAGCAATGGCAGAAGTGTCCCACATTCTCACATGGGCAAAACGCCATTTCCGCAGTGTTCATCCTAGGGATTGCCAATTGGGAAGTGGCTTTCCTCAGCCATCATGACAGGGGAGGGTCTCTATATCCAGAAGTCTTTCAGCTCCTGGTGGACAAATGGGGTCTACCGGATGTGGACCTCATTGCCTCACGACACAACCACAAGCTTTCAGTGTACAGGGCCAGGACAAGGGACCGCGACGCAGCCTTCGTGGATGCATTGTCAGTGAAGTGGACCTTCCATTTGGCATACCTCTTCCCTCCAGTCTCCCTTCTTCCTCAGGTTCTTCAGAAGTTCGGACAAGGAGGCACGGTCCTGTTGGTAGCTCTGGCTTGGCTCAGATGCCATTGGTACTCAGATCTTCAAAGTCTTTCCATAGACACTCCTCTCCAACTTCCTCGACAACCAAACCTGTTGTCTCAGGGTCCTTGTCAACATCTGGGCCTAGCCCGTCTGTCTTTGATGGCTTGGCTCTTGAGACATCCCTTTTAAGTTCTAAAGGATTTTCTAGTTTTGTGGTCCAGACCATGCTCAGAGCGCGTAAACCGGCCTCTGCCCGGATTTATCACCAGGTGTGGCATACATATTTCCAGTGGTGTGCTACCAGAAGCAATGACCCTCAGGTTTTTAGGGTTTCTAGAATCCTTGTCTTTCTCTAGCTGGATTGGATCTCGGACTCTGCCTGGCCTCTCTGAAAGTGCACATCTCTGCTATGTCCATCTGGTTCCAGCACAGAATTGCTTCTCTGCCAGATGTTTACATCTTTCTGCAGGGTGTGCTCCGTATACAACCTCCCTTTGTTCCCGCTGTGGCTCCGTGGGATTTGTCAGTGGCTCTCCACGCACTTCTGGAACCTCCATTTGAACCCCTGGATTCAGTAGACGTCACATGGCTCACTGTGAAGACTCTTTTTTTCTTCTGGCTATACCATCTGCCCGTAGGGTATCGGATTTATGGGCGCTCTTCTGTCACTCCCCATTACTGATATTTCATTAGGACAGGGCTGTTCTTCGAACACGCCCTTGCTTCCTTCCCTAGGTCTCTCGTTTCCACCTTAATGAGGAAATTGTAGTTCCGGCCTTTCAATCACCAGACCTCTCGGCTGGTGAGGCCTCCTTGGATGTTGTCCATGCTCTAAAGATCTATGTGGACCATACTGGTTCCATCAGGAAAACAGATTTCCTCTTTGTTAGCTGCCCATCCCTTCTTGTGGAATCCATATAGGTCAAACTCTGGCCAGATGGTTTCGCATGACTATTTCACAGGCTTACACGCAGGATGGCCTTCCTGTGCTGGCTACATTATCTGCTCATTCTACTCGCTCTGTGGGTCCCTCGTGGGCAGCCCACCGTGGTGTGTCTGCCGAACAACTATGCAAGGCGGCCACGTGGTATTCTGTCCACATCTTTCTTAGGTTCTATACCTTTGATACATTTGCCTCTTAGGATGCTTCCTTTGGGTGCCGAATTCTCCTCTCAGTTCAGGAGCATCCCCGCCCTTAAACAACTGCTTTGGGACATCCCCATTGTCTCCCTGGGAAGCCCTATGGACCCTGAAGAAGAAAAGGAGAGTTATGGTAAGAACTTACCCTTAACTCTCTTTCTTCAAAGTCCTTAGAGTCCACAGGGCACCCACCCTGACGCACCTGGCTTCTATGGGTTTCTTCTCTTGGTCACTTGTTTCCTTCTCTGTGTGAGTGTGATTCTTCAGTGTACAAGTCTTCTCTCCTCTTTTGCTCCTGCCTTGGGCTTGTTAACAAAACTGAGTTGCCTTCAGGCTGTGGGCAGGGTATAGGGGGAAGGACCAGAGCATCCTGGGATAGAAAAAGCTTTGTTGTTGGTGTCCGGTCCTCCAAGTACCACCTACACCCCAATGTCTCCCTGTGAATCCTATGGACTTCGATGACCATGACCATCGCGACCATCACCCTAGCGGTCATTAGAGCTGTGGGTGTAAACCCATAGCCTAACGACCGAAACAGAGGCGGCCGGTCAGGATGCAAGCGGCCGCCCAGTTTCTGAGCGACCGCTTGCATCCTCCGACCGCCTCTGAATGAGGGCCCATGTCCCCTTCATTTTACAAAATGACGCCAGGGTGCACCAAAAAGTATATTCGCTCACCAAAAAATACAAGAAGGGGCCAGCAGACACAGACATGGTCATCAAAGGGGGCAGGAGGTACCAAGAATATGGAGGGGCCCTGATGGTTCTAATGATCCTGACTATAAACTGCTTCTGTGAAGCAATGGCCAGGATCATTGGTGCCTGCTGTAGGACCAGATTATCATGGAGGAACCTGCCCTGCTGGGAATCCCATCACTCACCCATGTTCCCCCCCCTCAGCCCCCTCCCCCCCACCAGGTCAAATTTCCTTCCTCGGCTTTGCAGTAACCCCGCCCCCAGCTCTATTCTCTTCCTCTCATCTGAAGATTATATATATTACAGAGGAGGGATACATGAGTATATATAGGTGATGTAGAGGATATATATTAGAGAGGAGGGATACATGTATATATAAGATATATATTACAGAGGAGGGATACATGTGTATATAAGATATATATTACAGAGGAGGGATACATGTGTATATATAGGAGATGTACAAGATATATTGGTATAGCAGGGAGGAAAGAGGAGATGAGAGTATACCATTGAAACCACACAGAAGGAAGCTGGGACTCCTGCAGCTGCGGAGCACAACACAAAGGTACTCTTTCCACTGCAATCTCTCCTACTGTCTCCTCCTTCCCTGCAAGCTCTCACACTGTTCTCTCCTCCCCTACAGTCTGTCACAATCATGGGATTTGGAAGCTGTGTTCCCGGACTGGGCCTTGGACCTGTATTACTTGGAGCAGACGCTCGCTGGAGGAGACTTGGTCTAATAAAGTTTCTCCGCATGAGAGGGTGCAGCGAACTGATAGGAGTTTGAGGAATGTAGAGGTAGCGCGATAACTTGGAAACTACATGGAGCGGCTGGACAGCCGTGGATAGATGTTGGTAGCTGGGCGGCTACGTGGAGCGGCTGGATAGCCGTGGGTAGACATTGGTAGCTGAGTGGCTACGTGGAGCGGCTGGATAGCCGTGGGTAAGCGTTGGTAGCTGAGTGGCTACGTGGAGCGGCTGGATAGCCGTGGGTAGACATTGGTAGCTGAGTGGCTACGTGGAGCGGCTGGATAGCGTGTGGAGGCGTTGGTAGCTGGGTGGCTACGTGGAGCGGCTGGATAGCCGTGTGGAGACGTTGGTAGCTGGGTGGCTACATGGAGCGGCTGGATAGCCGTGTGGAGACGTTGGTAGCTAGGTGGCTACGTGGAGCGGCTGGATAGCCGTGTGGAGACGTTGGTAGCTGGGTGCTACGTGGAGCGGCTGGATAGTCGTGTGGAGATGTTGGTAACTGGGAGGTGAATACTAGCAGGAAACACCTTTGGAGCGCAGTGGGAAGGCTCACTTAGTAGAACTAAGAAAGTAGTTGCACTGGCAATTTGTGTCAGCGTTGGGGATCCTTTTATAGTAGACGCTGAGAGCTGACAGGCTGAGAAAGAAGGAGAAGATTCCTCATTGGTGGAACGGAGTCACATGGGCAATCCAAGATGGCCGCGCCCATGGACCGGAGGACAGCGCTTCCCGGATGCAACCAGCGGAGACCAGCGATCAGCAGGAGCCGGCGTGGAAACAGCACAGCAGTGGGACCCTCCAGAGGACAACAGAGGAGACCGCCCTGAGAGGAGTACAGCGCGGGAGCCGGAAGACAGCGCGGGTCAGCATTCGCAAAGATAAGCGGCGGGGTCTGATTCTGGGGTCTCCAGGGCAGCGTGTGACACAGTCTCTCCTACTGTCCCCTTCTTCTCTGCACTCTCTCCTACTCCTCCCTTAACCCCTGCAGTCTCTCCCACTGTCCCCTTCTCCCATGCAGTCTCTCTTACTGGCCCCTTCTCCCATGCAGTCTCTCCCACTGTTCCCTTCTCCCAGCAGTCTCTCCCATTGTCCTCTTCTCCCCTGCAGTCGCTCCCTTGGTTCCCATTCCCCATAGTCTCTCCCACTTCCCAATCTCTCCTGCAGTCTATCCCAAAGTCCCCTTTCCTCTGCAGTCTCTGCCACAGTCCCCTGATCCCCTTCACTGCAGTCTGCCCTTTAGCTCCTTTTCCCCTGCAGTGTTTCCTTTTCTCCTCCAGTCTCGCACACTGTCACCTTTCCACTGCAGTCTCTCACTGCAAAAATTTGAGCTTTATCACCCTCCTCATATATGCCTGTCCCCCATCGCCATCTGCACCTCTGCTCCCCTCCCCATCTGTGCCTCTGTCCCCTTACTGCATGGCTGGTGGCTGCGATCAGATTTGGCGTGGATGGACGGCGGACCAATCACATCCAACACTACAAAACTGAACCTAAGGATGGCAGGTAAGCACAAAGTGCCCACTGCGATCGGGACTGTTGGCCCGATTCAGATCGGCTCGCTAGGATGTGTTCGCACGCAGCCAGCCGATGTTTGCATTCTGCGCATGCATACGCATCGCAGTGCAAGTGCGCGAACCAGTCCAAGCGATCAAGAAACGTTCACTCGCTGCGCATAGACGGCCGGCTGAGCCGTTTGTGGGTGGTGACAGGCTGGCCGCTAGAAACGGGGAGTGGAGGTGCAAACGCAGGCGTGCCTGAGCGTCTTAATGCCGTTTGGTAGGCGTGCATAATTAATAGGCAGCGTCATAGTACATGTCACTTGGCTGAATTTTACACTGAAGTGATTGCAGTAGGGTATGGTCAACCAAAAGTGCTGCGATCGCATCCGATGGTTTCGCTATTGTGCTAAGTATTACGGATGTGAGTAAAGTAAAGTGAGCGTCCTTATGTAGTGGATCTGCATGCGATTACAGAGATGCAATCGCAGTTGCGATCTGTACTGAGTCAGGCCCTAAGTTCTTACTTGGTTGATTTAAGAAATCTTACCCTGCAATATAAGGGAGAAATAAAAAAAATAAAATGTTTGTACACTGAGTCTAGCAAATTAATTTGTCACTAAAAACTGCTGTACAAAATACTTCATAAAGTCGTATATACTGTATATAAACTACACTATTACCCTGCAATTTGAAGGATTAAAAAAAACTTTCTTTTTTGTACAGATGTGTCCATCTATCCTCCCATGCGCTACAAGTCGCGCCACACATAAAGCGGGAGCTCCGTGTGACTCAGTAGCTCAGAGAACCTTCAAATGCTTAATCGCACACCAATGTGAATAGGAAACACATGCAGCTTCTGCTGAGTAAAATGATATGCAGCATGTCTATATTGTGTGAGCAACTGCTGGTGTATCTGCATGTGATACGCTTTGTTACAGTGTTACAGCCGCTGACACTGTAAATGTTGCGTTTGAAGATGCATTTGAAGGTAAAAAGTTGCACAAAAAGATGCTCGGCGCTACCGAGTCACACCACGGCATGGCGTGACTAGAAGGGCTGTTTAGCGAACAAGGAGGCTAGATGTATGAGGACACATCTGCATTTCAAGTTGGTCTTTGGGCCGTATTCAATTAGAAGCGAAAAGTCTGTTGCCGGACTCTTCGCCATCGTGGCTGGTTTTGGGTGCAAAAAAGTATCGCGCTCGTCCCCGCTTATCCCCGTATTCAATTCCAAATCGGCGAAAACGGGACCCGGCGAAACTGAAATTGGCGAAAAGTTCTGTCATTTTTGGGCAAATCAGCCTGACACCCCCGTAAAGATGCACTGACATGGGGGTTCACTATGGGTACCCCGAACAGCCCTGCTAAAGGTATTTAGGGTGTTTAAATGGTCTCAATAGGCGCTATTTAGAGTCTATGAGCAAGTGGTGAACAATAGCATTTTGCAACTTTTTGGGGGGAAAATAAGTATTCCCATCAAATTTGGGGCATATGAAAATGGGTGCAAGCATATTTTAAAATGTCTAAAGTAAAGGATTAAAAAGCGCCAAAGACGCACAATCAGCAATCACCTGCAATCTAAAATACACCTCCCCCATACTTGCAGCCCCCCCAAAGGCTATTTCGCTAGTTTTTTAATTTGCACCCCCATTTTCATTTTTTTTCACCCACTTTTTCAAAGTGCTTTTTTGGGGTGTCCTTAGTGGTTTTTTAGCATTTTTTTGACGCAGTTAGCGTCAGAGGGGTGTCCAAAGGGTGCAGGGTGGTTCCCGAAACATTGCACCCCAAAACTCCAATTCTGCACTTTTTTCCACCGGGTATTCATAGGCAAAGTTTTTTGCCTATTACATTGCATTGCGTTATCGCACCGGCGAAAAGACGCTAAACTTGAATACGGGGATAAGTTGAAACCGTCGAAAATGACGTCATCGGCGAAAAAGTATCTCAGAAACTGACTCTTCCCTTCTAATTGAATACGGCCCTTTGACTCAAAAGACTGTCTTCCATCATTTCTATAAATTCCTGTTTGGTGGTTAAGATACTAGTTCTAATTTATAATTGATATTTAAGAATGCCACCAGCAAAAAGAAAGTGTCAGGTAACTGATAATAAAAATATGAGATATGGTAAGAACTTACCTTTGTTATCTCTATTTCTACGAAGTCCATAGGGTTCGACAGGATACCTTGGGGTATAGGTGATGACGTCAGGCATCAGGCACCATAGAGTTAAGTTTTCAGCCTCCCAGGATGCACTAGGGTCCCCCTCCTATACCCCGCCCCTGAGCCAAGGCATATCAGTTACTTACCAAGCCACAGGCCGGAGGAGGAGAAGGAAGAGAGAGAAAAAAGATCTGGACACACACAAGAATCACATTCTCACCAGAGGGAGACGGAAAAACTGGTGACCAGAGTAAAGCCCATCTGCAGCACAGGTGTGGCAGGGCGGGAGTCCTGTGGAACCCTATGGACTTCATAGAAATAGAGATAACAAAGGTAAATTCTTACCATATCTCATATTTTCTAATCAGGGTCCATAGGGTATCCACAGGATACCTTGGGGATGTCCCAAAGCAGTATCCTTTAAGGGTGGGGACGCTCCTGTGCTGAAAGGAGAATCCGCCGCCCGAAGGAAGCATCCTGAGAGGCAAAGGTGTCAAACGCGTAATACCTCACAAAGGTATGGACCGAGGACCACATGGCAGCCTTGCAGATCTGGACTGCAGAGGCACCACGTCGAGCAGCCCACGAAGGACCCACAGACCTAGTGGAATGAGCCCTCACAGAGGAAGGAACCGGAAGGCCTTCATGAAGATAAGCTTCTGAAATGGCCATACGAATCCAGCCTGCCAAAGTTTGCTTTGAAGCAGGCCAACCCTTTTTACGGAAGCCATAGAGGACAAACAAGGCATCCGACTTCCTAAACGAAGAAGTGCGGTCAACATAAATCCTTAAGGCCCGCACAACATCCAAAGTGGCCTCACCCACTGAAAGATCAGGTGAGTTAAAAGCCGGCACAATGATTTTCTCATTGATGTGAAAACTGGAAACAACTTGAGGAAGGAAACCAGGACGAGTGCGCAGCACCGCCCTGTTCCTATGAAAAATCAGAAAAGGGGGTCTACAGGAGAGAACCCCTAAGTCAGAAACACGTCTGGCCGAAGCAATGGCCAGGAGGAAAATTGTTTTAGCTGTCAGCCATTTGAGGTCCACTGAGCCCAGTGGTTCAAACGGCAGTCCCTGGAGAGCCCTCAGGACCACAGCTAAATCCCAAGGCGCCACCGGTGGAACAAAAGGTGGCTGAATTCGGGGAACACCTTGCATAAAGGTGCGCACATCAGGGATTGCAGCAATCCTACGATGGAACCAGACGGACAGGGCAGACACCTGCACCTTCAGAGACGCAAGGCGAAGCCCATGGTCCAGTCCCGCCTGTAGGAAAGTAACACTCTAGACAGACGGAACTCCCGAGGAGCATAACCTCTCGACCGACACCACTGAAAGAACGTATGCCACACACGATAGTATATCCTTGCAGAGGATGGTTTCCGAGCCCTTAGCATTGCACTACAGAGCTGGAAAACCCCCAGGACATTAACATGGCCGTCTCAACAGCCACGCCATCAAAGACAGCCGAGTCAGGTCTGGGTGAAGGCAAGGACCCTGTGACAGAAGGTCCGGGCGTAACGGCAACCGCAGAGGAATGTCCACGGACAGTCCCTGGAGGTCTGAGAACCAGTGCCTCCAGGGCCACGCGGGAGCTATCAACAGGAGCGTCCCTCCTTCCTGTTTGAATTTCCGGATTACCTGTGGAAGAAGGGAAAACTGAGGAAACAGATAAGCAAACCGGAACGTCCACCGGACGGACAGAGCATCCACCAGAGACGCCTTTTTGTCTCTTGTGCGAGACCCATACACCGGCAACTTGTTGTGCCGTGACGCCATGAGGTCGATCTCTGGAAGACCCCACCTGTCCACCAGAAGTTGAAAGACGTCCTGGTGCAAAGACCATTCCCCCGGATGAACGTCCTGGCGACTGAGAAAGTCCGCCTCCCAGTTTAGGACTCCCGGGATGAATACTGCTGATATGGCCGGGAGATTGCGCTCCACCCAAACCAGGATTCGGGACACCTCTACGAGAGCCGCCCGACTTCGGGTTCCTCCATGCAGATTTATATAGGCCACGGTGGTAGCGTTGTCCGACTGGACCTGCACTGGGTGACCTTGGAGAACCCGATGTGCCTGCTGGAGAGCATTGAAAACCGCGCAGAGCTCCAAGATGTTTATTGGAAGCTCTGCTTCCGCCCGAGTCCACCTGCCCTGGAATAAGTGTGGACCCGTGACTGCTCCCCAGCCCCGAAGACTGGCGTCTGTTGTCAACAGGACCCAATTCGCCACCCAGAACGGACGACCCTTGTTGAGATGGGTCATCTGCAACCACCAGGCTAGAGACAGGCGAACCTCCGGAGTGAGCACCATCATCTTGGATTTTAGACTCTGAGGCAGTCCATTCCATTTGGACAAATCAATTGCTGCAGAGGTATGGAGTGAAACTGGGCATATTCCACCATGTCGAATACTGACACCATGGAGCCCAGTAACCTCACCGCCGAGTGCAGAGACACACGGCGATTCTGCAGACAACTGCGCACCCTCAACTGCAAGGCAGAGATCTTTTCCCCCGTCACAAAGATCCTTTGCTGCCCGGAGTCCAATAAGGCTCCGAGGTGCAGAATCCTCTGAGACGGGATCAGGGTGGACTTCTGCCAGTATCAACCGTGCCGTTGCAGTACCACAATGGTCAGGTCCAAGTGGCGTAGAAGGAGCTCTGGAGATCCTGCCACCAACAGAAGGTCGTCCAGCCGCAGGGAAGCCGCCATGACCGCCATCACCTTGGTGAATACACGTGGTGCTGTCGCCAGCCCAAAAGGTGACGCCCGGAACTGAAAGTGGTCGTTGCAGATTGCAAACCTGAGCAACTGTTGATGGCGTAAAAGAATAGGGACATGCAGGTAAGCGTCCTGTATGTCCGACACCATGTAATCCCCAGGTTCCAGCGCCAGAATGATGGACCGCAGGGTCTCCATCCGAAACCTCGGCACCCGCAAAGACTTGTTGAGTGCTTTGAGGTTGAGGATCGGACGATACGACCCATTGGGTTTCTGCACCAAAAACAGATTGGAATAGAAACTCTGGCCCCTCTGGGAGAATGGAACAGGCACTATAACTCCAGCCTGGAGCATAGTGTGCAAAACCTTCCGCAGATCCATGGCTTTGTTCCGGTCTGATGGAAGACCCGTGGTGAAGAATCGAGACGGGGGCCTGTGCCGAAAATAGAGGGCGTACCCGTGAGAAACCACCTCGAGAACCCAAGTGTCTGTCGTGGTAACTGACCAACACTGGGCGAACTGCAGCAGGTGGCCTCCCACATTGGGATCCCCCAAAGGGAGGCCCGGACAGTCAGGCCGCAGGCTTGTCATCGGGTTTAGGGCCGGACGTCTGGTACTCCAGGCCTGTTTCCGGGGCTTGGACGATTTTTGGGGGGCCAGCCTGTCTTGGAAAAGACTGCATCTTAGGCCTACCCTGGGCCCTGTAAGGCTGAAAGGACGACGTACCTGAACCGGAAGGAACCGCAGCAGACTGAAGACATGCCGATTTGGCTGCCGCCAGCGTGGCTACGATTTTGTCCCGATCCGAACCAAGGAGGACTTCTCCATTAAAAGGCAGAGCTTCCAAGCCCTTCTTGGAATCAGCGTCCGCCTTCCAAGATCGCAACCATAAGGTGCGACGAGCAGCTACAGCTGCCGAAGAAATCCGAGACGCCAGGGTACTGATATCCAAGGCCGCTTCATTGATATAAGTGGCCGAGTCCCGGAGATTGCCTATCAACTAGGTCTGTTCAGCCGAACAGTCGGAATCGAGAGACGCCTCCAAACTATTAGCCCAGCGCTCCATAGCTCTGGCTACACAACAAATGGCCATAGCCGGCCTAGCTGCCCCACCGCAAGGGAATAAACGGACTTTAGGCAGATCTCTACCTTACGGTCCGTAGCATCCTTCAAGGAAGACATGGAGGGCATGGGCAATGTGGCACTTCGGACTAGGCGTGTCATTCCCACTTAGAGAAATAATTATCCTCAAGCGGATAAGCCACCGCCAAGCGTCTTTGAGGCTGATACCATTTGCCCGGATGTTTCCACGCCTCCTCTAAATGGTCCACTAACTGACCCGAAAGAGGAAACACTGTGGCGTCACCTTTAATATCCTTAAAAAAGGCATATTTAGATTTGGGCACCGGAGGATTATCATCCTCAATCACTAAAGCTGTGCGGACTGCCCGAATAAGTCCAGGAATATAAACCTTGGACCTAGCATTCGACTCTTTAGTACGGAAAGGTTCCTGGTCCGAAAGATCCAGAATTTCCCCATCATCAGACGTCACGTCGTCATCCTCATAAGGAGCGGACAGAGATGCCACCGGCCGCTTATGTAGCCTCAACACAGACTCCCCTTGTAACACGTCCGACAAGTGCTGTACAGAACTTGTCAGAGAATTAACCCACGCAGGCTCCTGAGAGACTTGGGGAGGGGAAATAGGGAGACTGTGTGGTACCATCAATTGTCTCGGGAAACCCTGCATGGGTGACGACACCACTGACTGCTGGGACAATCCCATCTGAGAACGCAGGCTGCGGAGCTAACTGGCCCACGAGGGTTGTAAGCGCTTTGGCGAAACAAGCCCAGGACGGCTCCTGTAACGGGGCCGTGACAGTAATTGGCTGCGCCAATAAATAACACTGCCGACATAGCCCCTCCGCGCTACCCTCCGCTATTGGTACCTTACACGTAGTACACATAAGCTGGAGAGGAAAGTCACTCTCAGACATGATGGTAAGTATGTGACCCCTCTCACTGATACTTGTTAGTATAGTGTGAGACCACCCTGCAATCACCGCACCGCAAGGGCTTTAGCATAAAAAAAATCAGGGATAGTGAAATGGCTGACAGTAGAAAATGAAAGTACAGGCAGCAGCGCTAGCAGAAGTCACATACAATGCAAAGAAAATCAATTTCTGCACTGTCAGTGCTGATACTCAACTACGCAGACACGGAGCCTGGTAGGACACAGTGCTGCATACACAGACCTGAACCCAATGGAGGAGAGGTATGCCGGGGGACCCAGACCGCGATGCCACCGCTCCAAAGCTTCCAGCAGCGTTCACCATGCGTCTTGTAAAGATGGCCACCGAGGAGCATAGAGAAGGCCGGCCTGGGGGAGGAGCGCTGCCACAGGGCCAGTCAGCACAGTGCAGAGAAGGCTGTGTGCAGCGGGGGAGGCGCCGGCTGTGTACAGTGAAGGCGCGCTCCCCTGGCATGCAATTAACCCCTGGGACGCCGCAGCGCTACAGCTCAGCCGCGGTCCGCTGTCCCAGGGGGGTAGTGGAAGCGCAGGTTACGTACCTGGCTCCACGCTGCAGCCAGTCCCCAGGGAGCCCCCTGCCTGGGGACTCTGGACCATGTTTCAGCAGGGTCCCACCGCGGGACCCCACTGCTTACCTGCTGCCCCCTTGGATCCAGCCATGGTCCCAAACATCTGTGGTCACCGCTAGCTGTGACCCCAGATGCTTACCAGCATCCCCGGATCGGTACCGGCGTTCTGGTACCGACGGGGGTGTAGGGAAGACAGCATGGGCGTCAGCACTGACTGTCCATGCTGTACTTCCAGATGTGCGCTCTTCTTAGCCCCCCTCTAACAGATGCATCCGGCCGGGCACCAAACGAAACTGAGATGCCTTGGCTCGGGGCGGGGTATAGGAGGGGGACCCTAGTGCATCCTGGGAGGCTGAAAACTTTATTGTCCCCGATGCCTGACGTCATCACCTATACCCCAAGGTATCCTGTGGATACCCTATGGACCCTGATGTAGAAAAAAAAGTCATTACACAAATAAGACAGGTAAACAGAATGACAATAATACTGCATTATGGCTAATGTGCAATCGGCCATGGTGGGAGCTCTGACTACGTCCATATTACATCAAAGATGAAAGCGAGGGAACATAATCATCTATATATTATTTGAGGTTTTAAATATATTCCTTTATGAGGACTTCCAGTGGGTGGGGCATCCGAGATGGCCGCATTTTAATGTCGCTCTGTACTGGTCCTACAAAACTACTGATGTATTCTGCTTCACACTTCTGATTTCTCCTGAGAGTGACAGATTTCCTATTATAACATTCTCAGAAGTGTGCCGGACTGTTTATTGGCCCAGAGAGCGACAGACATTTTTAATACCCGAGTCTGGCCGTTTCCTTAAGGCCTTGGATGGAGTTTCCCACCAATAAGACTGTGGCAGCTTGTTCCCATGTGGAACGCCTGATCTCCACCAGCCCAACATTTGCTTTTGATGACAGGAGGTGATGATCCCACACTGTCTGCTTTTCTGCGTAAATTGTATAGGAAGCACCATTGCCGGCTGCCTATCTCTGGACGACATCTACTGTGCCCAACACTTAAAACTACTGCCTAGAGCACACACATGGGCCCAGTGTCCTACTCCTCTATCACCTCTTTCAGACACTAGTTTCTGCATCAATAGTGTCTTGGAATACGTTTCACTGCTGTTGCTTGCTGACAGCATATACTGTACTTAGGAATTATAGGAGATTCGCTAACTGACCTGTCATTAGAAATTGTAGAGTCTGCATGGATGTGAAGGGGTCAAGAAGAACGTAGCACTCACTGGACGTCTCAGCTGTGGACTCTGTGATCAGAGCGCTGGTCTATACTGCCGTGAGAACACCCTTGCCTAAGCTGCTCTATTTCATATTGAGATCTGGTGCATTGTCAGCTTATAACACCACAGGCTCCTTGCACAGCAGGGACTGGACATTGTAAATCTGCTTTAGCTGGGCATTAACCCTTCCTTACAGTATGCTTCCACAGCACTTTGGCTGGAAACCTTGAGTTTTATTATGTTGGGATGGGGGATCTGGAATGATGACCCCTGAAGCCAAGAGAGAGCGAACCAACACCTCGAGAGCTTCTGCTTTTTCTGGCTGTGTAGCCTGGCCGGTGAAAAAGAACCGGGAAGGTTGACGCTGATGAAAGGTGAGACACGATACCTCTGACCCAAGCATCTGTTGTGGTCTGCATCCACACCATTGAAAAACAAAGAAGCCGGCCCAGCTCCCCCCGGAAGGAGGCCCACCCCATCACGCAGCTGGCTTGGCAGCTGGATGTCTAGTGGACCATGGTTGCTTACCTCTGGGTTTGGAGCTTTTAGAAGCGGAAACCTGGTTTCTGGGAAAGGGCTGACCATTCGCCTTGCCTTGAGGGTGAAAGGAACAAGATGTAGAAGTTCTGGATCTCGTGGTGGCAAACGATGGGAAGAAACCAGATCTATAAGCTGCTAGCATAGTCACTATCTTGTCCAATACTGGACCAAACAAAACATCTCTGGAAGAGTGGAGGCCCTCCAAGGCCTTCCTATATTCTGTGTCCGCCTTCCAGGTGCGCAGCCAGAGTGCTCTTCTTGAAGTAACCACTGAAATAGAAATTTTAGAAGTTAAAACCCCCTAATCGGAGAACTAAGAAGCTGCTTCTCTCACATGTGTAACCATAGAAACTAAATCATTTTGGTGTGCAGCCAAAATAAGATCTCCCTCCAAAGCGTCTGCCCAGAAGCCAACAGCTTTAGCCACAGAAGCTGAAGCAAGGACTGGACGAGCCAGAGCACCTGCGTTAACATAAATTGTCTTTGGGACATTTTCCAGCTTCCTGTCCATGGGATCTTTAAAAGATGTCATGTTAGGAATAGGTAGGAGGGATGATCTAATCAGCCGAGTGATGTGGGCATTCACTGGTGGAGGAGACTCCCACTTAGCCCCATCCGCTGCAGGGAGAAGGTAGCAGCACGCTTGGAGTTCTTTTAGCTGTGCTGATGACAGAAATTCCACTACTGTCTTCTTTTGTATTTTAAAGACAGGTGCCTTGGATCTGGAAGGTTGCTCTGAGTCCTTCACCAGAAGGATAGCTTTAACAGCTCTAATAAGAGCCTCTACGTCTACTGGAGACAATGCTTCCTCAGGTACAATGTACCTCTCCACATCGAATGCAATAGAAGCACTAGCATTGCCATCAAATGAGACTTCTGACTCTGAAACTCCACCAGATACTGAAGTGGAGCTTACGCATGGGGCAGGCCTACACCTAGGAGCTCTATCCCTATCCAGCATCTGTTGAAAGGATGTGGATACCAGGTGAAGAAGGGGTGTGGCCTAATCGTGGGAGGTGTGGTCATGCCCCCTTGCACAAAAAAAAAATCACATTTCTGCAGCGCACTGGGGAGGGGGGCGCTGTGAGCCCCTCAGCCCGGGGGAAAAAGCCAGGGGGCGCAATCAGTGTGATCGCTCCCCCCCTCAGGCATAGGAGATTGCTGTGGTTGCTGCTTAGCAGCCACGAGCACGTGCAGTCTCCCACTGCAGTTCATCACACACTGTGCGCTGGGCTGCTGTGAGGGAGGGAAAAGGGAGGGAGAGCGGCGCCAGACCTGGGCCCCCTGCCGGGCCCCTCAGGAAGCATTGTTATATATAAGAGACATCAACACTCACCCATGTGCTGCACAACCAGAGGCCGGTGCCGGGGGAAGTGATGTCATAATGTCGCGTCCCACTGCAGAGACGTGAGATGTCCTCACACCACGAGCAGCACCCGGTAACAGCACCTTGTCACCTGGTAACCTAGGTGACAAGCCCGTTTACTAATAAGAAAAAACATGCATATAAAAAAACACAAATACAGTCAAATAAAGGAAACACAATCAAATGATGAAAGGTGGTGAAGGTAAATATGACTTATTTAAAGGAGCATGTCGCTAATGGTAATAAACTTCAAATGCAAAACCTGTGCAATGCTGAATAGCTGGCCTGCTCGTGATAGGATAATAGCCTAATGCATACTCCCAAAGGTTTGTATCCAAGGAATTGTATAATTACAGGCACTAATTGGATCTAACAATGTGATCTAGTAATACATAGGTATATGCCTGATTGTTTCACTGAATCGCAAGCAATATGGCTACAATGTCTTAAAATATGTACTTAATTGCAAGCTATATAGCTCCATTGTGCCCAGCTCGTATTAGAAAAACATCCAACATATGACTGGTTCCTAATAAGTTGTGACCCTAAGACACCATGTACCTGCTTCACCAAGAGGAGGCGATAGAGAGAAAACACTCCTCAAATTGCAAGTCATCGACTTCGTCAGGGGGTGTCAAAGTCGATGACGAAATGCGTTGGGCATGGCTAAGAAACGTGAGAAGGAGTATAGTCACCTGCCGAGTCCAGAGGCAGTGATATTCCGGGGACCCGTCAGCAGTTATGGAGATCCACTGAGTGATGGAAACAGACTGCCAGCAGTGGCGTAACTTCATCCCAGATGCCCGGAGGCAAGTTATAATTTAGTGCCCCCCCGTCACAGATGCCGACACTGTAATGTAGCAATTCACTTGCAAACAGCCTATATAATAGACGAAGGCAGCAGCTGATGCTCTGACACGGAGCTCTCCACTAGTGTATGGTGGCCTCCCAGGTGCTGGGAACGGGTGACATGTATTGGGCGGCTGTGATGGTACACTCCGGGTACATAGTTACAGTCCTAAGTGGGGTGAATATGTTGTGGACAATGAAGATGCCCCTTCAGAGCTGGAGCCCGGCGGCAGACGCCTCCATTGTCTACCATAGCTCAAACAGGGAAGCACCCGCCTCCCCCTCCTGGCAAAACCCACCGGGAATATGGTCGCCGCTGCTTGTATTATGCAGCCCCTGTACCATATTATATATCCTTGGTGATCTAGTGGAGAATGCGGTGAATCAGGAACCTCTACCTGTCAGCACCGCCGGGGGTCTCCTGCTCTGGCGGTAAGAGCCGCGAACTCGCGGCTCCTTGCACGCAGAGAGCTGCTGCTTACCTTGCCTCGGAGATCGCCAGCTGCGGCTTGCGGCTCCGATGTAGAAGAGACCGTGGCCGAAGTCACTGACCCATAATAAAAAAGAGAAATTGATCCCTTAAAGGTGCACAAAAAGTGGAGGCACCCTGTACTATGGTATGGTCTGATACACTGTATATTTGTTACTCTGGGAACTATACTAATGGTAATCTAGGAAAGTCCGGCATCCCTACACTACATAGCTTTAATGCATATTTATACCATCAGTGTAATTATTACGGTATCATAGATTTTATGTATTATAATAAACCACTCTTTCTGATACATGGCCCGTTCCCCTTTTTTTTTGTCATATGATCCATTGCATATGTGAGGGAATGAGGAATTAATGAGAAGAAGTGGAGAAAGTATTTTACATAAAGAAAACATTACATACATATAAAGGCCGGCTGACTTGTGAGTCTAAGTATGCTTTTCTTCACCACACACCGGGTGAAATTTGAACTGGAAAACGAAACCTTTATGTGTCTTCACACCACCTGCTATATAGTGAGTGGGGTATGCTATATATCTAAAGTTAAAATAAACTTTGATATTTGTGGTCTGTAAGAAGAAAGCAGACTCGAATAGACTTTCACTATTGTCCATTTGTTATGTTTTATCTTTTTCATGTTGTGAATTATCTTCTACATGAGCTGGAACTGACATTTGAAGTTGTATCACCGAAGACATCCATATTTGGATCATTTCACAAGTCTAAGTATTATTGTATCTTAGCCAGCACCAGCTTTTGTTTCTAAATGTTTTGTGTGAAGTCCCTGAGCCAGTCGCCAATGCTGCTGGCGCTGGGGTGGCAGAGTAGCAGTGGGGTTCTCCTACAGGACCCTACCACTGCACACTCAAAAATTAATAAATGTAAGATAAAATATTAGGGGACCACCTAAAGTAGCCCACCCAAAACCTGGTGCCCAGCTCCTACCTAGCACCAAACTTAAAACTGAAGGGCCTCTGACTGGTGGTGGGGTATAGAGAAGAGGAGCCTGATCTTTGTGAGTATTTGTATTTAACTGTTTGGTTCCGAGACTCTCTTCTCAAGGCTATACCCCAGCGGTGTCACAGCGCCTCCTAGTGGAGGAAGAAAAAAATAAGTTTTCTTCTTCAGTGGATGTATTTTTATCTATATATGGTCTCTTGCGCATTGCAACATGCTCACACACAATTTACGCCAGTCTGGATATCACCCACACTCTCCTCCTCCACTTGAGGTGATGAATACTTTATCATTTGCTGAATCTACTGCAATCGCCATCCAGGTGGCCATGGAGCTACTGAATCTGCTGATGCCCCGCATACATTAGATAATTGGTTTGATCGCTTGCTAACTACAATTGACCCAGCCCCAACACTGATTTCCATTGGACTGGTTTCATCAGACCAGAGTTTGGACAACTCGTGAGGTTCTGTTCCTCCTAGTACAGTAGTGTACCCTGTTGCCTCTGTGCCAGTTTGTGTTGATGAGATTGATGTCTCCATTCCTGCCTTATTACCTGATCACTGTAATGTCCTCTCTAGATTTAGGTAAAGACCTCATCGCCCTCTTGGGTGGCCCATCCTAGCTTCTCCTCAGGCTACCCTCTCTAAGGCCTTGGCCATACACTGTAGGATGAGGGCATTTATGGGCCTGGCCTTTCTGGCATTGACCTTTTACCTTTCCCTATCACAGATAGGATACTGACAATGTACAACCACAAGACAGAACTGCTTATTTCAGACCGCACACCAGTTATTTTCTGGGACCTTATAGGTACAGTGCCTTCATATTTTACTGCTACTTGCAAAACATAATTTACAGAGATGTCCTCTTGCATCTTTTCTGTGTACGTGGCTAATCACACCACGCATGGCGCAAGGCATGCACCCACATGATGATATGTGCTCTGCATTCGCACCCGTGTTTACATAGAATTGCATGGTGCGATCGCAGTGCGCACCATAGCGTATGCTGCTGCGGGTAATCACATGGGGCGATGCATGTGCACTTTTGTAGCGCAATCGGCAAGGATGTAAGATTGCATTTTTGTAGCCCAGTTACATATTTAGTTACATTTCACTACCTTTCCCTGGGGGTATCTTGTCTCACTTCTTTCCTTAGGGTTTGCAAATTGCTTCCCACACCAACCCCCTATTCCCTCCTTTTGACGTTTGTTCTATACAGAAGCTTTGCAGGATTGGTATGAAATACCGCTGACACTGGAAAACCAGCAGTGAAGAACCCAAGTGAATATTTTCACTATTCGCTAACCTAACCCTAACCTCCCCCCCAAGTGCCTAACCCCCCCTGTAAGTGCCTAACCTAACCCCCCCTTCCCCGCAGCCTAAACCTAAGTTTCCAGGGAGGGTGCCTAACCTTAACCTCCCCCCCAGGGGTGCCTAACCCCCCTTCCCCTAGCTTAACGCTAACCCTCCCGGGGGGGTGCCTAACCCTAAGTTCCCCCCGGGAGCCCCTAACCTAACCCTCCCCCCCCCCAGGCTGTCGGTGCCCGGCGTACCTTCCATCGGTATGCCGGGCGTCGGGCTCCCGACGTAGGTAAAATGACAGGCGTCGGTATTTCGACGCCTGTCATTAAACCCTTGCCAGGATTAGACAGTCGGGATGCCGACGGTTGGCATTTAAACCGTCAGGATCCCGCCTGCATACCAGCTTTGCAACTACTGATTTGTATATTCGCTGTGCTCTTTAGATTGCCCAGAGCACCAATTGACTCATTGGTGCACCCTGTTTGCTTGGAGAAAATGTAACAAAATGTGGACTTCTGAAACATTGTGTCTATTTTCGTTTGTGTTATTTCCTATGATTGTATCATTGCCCCATATGCTATCTTGTAGTATATTATGTTACTTTGCTGCCTATTGTAATCATTGCATTCTGTCATGTTTGCACATATTCTTCATTTAGCTCTGCATTGCTGAAACTTACGATAACTTTATAATCTATGTTGTGGAATAAATAAAAACATTATTTAAAAAAATAGATTGCTTTGCTTGCTCAGGAGGCACATTTGTTTTTATGAAAATGCGTATAGTCAGGATAAACTGGGAACTTTAAATATCTGAACACGACCAAAAAGTACAGCCTGTAATTTGCCTTCATGGCAATATAATTCCCTTATCATGGTGTTTATGAAATAGGGTTCGGTGTGGATTGACTGCGCCGGCGGGTTTCCCGCAAATATGTCCTGGTTTATTATTTTCAAATTATAGTGACACTTTCCTATTAGTAAGGAAGTAACTCAAATAGCATTTTTAAAATAACATTACGCTGACATTATTACTATTACTACAACTTGTATTATTATTACTATTACTACTACTTGTATTATTATTAATATTACTACTACTTGTATTATTATTATTATTATTACTACTACTTGTATTATTATTACTACTACTTGTATTATTATTATTACTACTACTTGTATTATTATTACTACTACTTGTATTATTATTATTACTACTACTTGTATTATTATTACTACAACTTGTATTATTATTACTACTACTACTTGTATTATTATTATTATTACTACTACTTGTATTATTATTACTACAACTTGTATTATTACTATTACTACTTGTATTATTACTATTACTACTACTACTTGTATTATTATTATTACTACTACTTGTATTATTATTACTACAACTTGTATTATTACTATTACTACTACTACTTGTATTATTATTATTACTACTACTTGTATTATTATTACTACAACTTGTATTATTACTATTACTATTACTACTTGTATTATTACTATTACTACTACTACTTGTATTATTATTATTACTACAACTTGTATTATTATTAATATTACTACTTGTATTATTATTATTACTACTACTTGTATTATTACTATTACTACTTGTATTATTACTATTACTACTACTACTTGTATTATTATTATTACTACTACTTGTATTATTATTACTACAACTTGTATTATTACTATTACTACTTGTATTATTATTATTACTACTACTTGTATTATTATTACTACAACTTGTATTATTACTATTACTACTACTACTTGTATTATTACTATTACTACTACTACTTGTATTATTATTATTACTACTACTTGTATTATTATTACTACAACTTGTATTATTATTAATATTACTACTACTTGTCTTTTTATTATTACTATTACTTGTATTATTATTATTACTATTACTACTACTTGTATTTTTATTATTACTATTACTTGTATTATTATTACTACTACATGTATCATTATCATTATTATTACTACTACAACTTGTATTATTACAACTACTACTACTACTTGTATTATTACTATTACTTGTATTATTATTATTACTATCACTACAACTTGTATTATTATTATTACTACTACTTGTATTCAGAGGTGTAGCATTTGGCCAGGGTGCCCGGATCATAAGCAAGCTACCACCTCCTCCCCCCCCCCCCCCCCACAAAAAAAAGTGTGTGCTAAATACCATATCCGCTATATATATATATATAACAAGAAACTCTTAGTTCAATCAAATCAATGTCTAAATGATCATCGGTTGATGCACTCCCCAAATCTCAAGGGTGGCAGCTCCTTCTCCCAAAGACTGTTGTTCAGACAGCGTATTATCCTATAAGACAAAAAGGTGGAGAGAGAGCGCCTCCTAGTGCAGTATTTTATATTTGTGGTAACCTCCACCAAATGGGATCTCCTCTATATGAATGGGAGTGTACCTTAATAAGTGGAATACACCACTTTTGTATCAGCATGAATGACTATATGAATCCTTGGATCCAAATCCTGTGAGCAACCCGGTATCAATTCATATAGTAAAGCTTTAAGGCTTATCTGCATTATGCATTGTATACAACTTCTATCTTCACATGGACATGAATAGGCTTCAGGCCGCTGAGATGTTGCAGATGTTCCAGGAATGTAGGTTAGAATACACTTTTCATTTGGTATAACACACTGATGTATATTCCTGGTCAGTCCAAAACTGCAGTATGGTTACATCCATTTTAAAATCTAATCTAAAAATGTGAAGATAGAAGTTGTATACAATGCATAATGCAGATAAGCCTTAAAGTTTTACTATATGAATTGATACCGGGTTGCTCACAGGATTTGGATCCAAGGATTCATATAGTCATTCATGCTGATACAAAAGTGGTGTATTCCACTTATTAAGGTACACTCCCATTCATATAGAAGAGATCACACTTGGTGGAGGTTACCACAAATATAAAATACTGCACTAGGAGGCGCTCTCTCCACCTTTTTGTCTTATATAAATATATATATATATATTTACATGGCAGGGTCATACATACATACATATACACATAAAGGCACGGTCACACACACATACAGGCAGGGTCACACATACATACATATAGGCAGGCAGGGTCACACATACATTCATACACATACAGGCAGGTTCACACATATATGCATACATACACACAGGCTGGTCATACATACATACATACAGGCTGGGTCACACATACATACACACATGCAGAGGGTCACACATACATACAGAGGGTCATACATACATACATATAGGCAGGCAGGGTCACACATACATTCATACACATACAGGCAGGTTCACACATACATACAGAGGGTCATACATACATACATACATATAGGCAGGCAGGGTCACACATACAGGCAGGTTCACACATACATACATACATATAGGCAGGCAGGGTCACACATACAGGCAGGTTCACACATACATACATACATACATATAGGCAGGCAGGGTCACACATACATTCATACACATACAGGCAGGTTCACACATACCTACATACATACATACATACATGCAGGGGCACACATACATACAGAGGGTCATACATACATATATATATATATATATATATATATATTGGCAGGCAGGGTCATACATACATACAGAGAGGGTCACATATACACACATGCATACATACATACAGAGGGCCACACATACATACATACATACATACATACATAGAGAGGGTCATATATGCACATACAGGCAGGGAGGGTGATAGACATAACTGGGGTATAACCTCTCTCACCTTAATGTGAACCCTGCAGCTTCTTCCTCGTCGACATGCTGCTGTAGGCCCGCCCCTTGCTGGGGTCAGATGAACATGTGCTGAGCTCCACCAATCAGGGCTCAGCACAAGCTCCTCTGACCACGGAGTCTCTCACTAGAGCAGCAGGAAGGCAGGACAGGACGCTGCTGCTGCGGACCCGGCACAGGCTGTCAGCTACTTGACAGCTGCTCTGGAGTCCCACTTCAGGGGGCCCTCTGGCAACGAAGGCGCCTGGAGCGCGTGCTCCAGTGGAACTGCCCTCCCTATGCCCCTGGTTGTATTATTATTATTACTATTACTACTACTTGTATTTATTGTTATTACAATTACTACTAATTGTATTATTATTATCACTAGTATTATTAGTATGATTATCATGTTGCAGTACAACCTGTCCCTAATAGTCCCAGCCAGGGCCTAGCTGCCGTTATTACATCACTGGATGCATCACAAGAGGGCTGAGGGTAACATCAGGGGCTGTAACAGTCTGAGCCCTCTGATAGGAAGTTTTAGGAGAGAATGGACGGTAAGTGGAGACTTCTCTTATTATTACTAAAGGGTCTATTTACTAAGCAGTGTTAGGAGACAAAGTGAAATTAGATAAGGTGCCAGCCAATCAGCTCCTAACTGCCATATCACAGGCTGTGTTTGAAAAATGACAGTTAGGAGCTGATTTGCTGGCACCTTATCTAATTTCACTCTGTCTCCTAACACTGCTTAGTAAATAGACCCCTAAGGGGAAAAACTAATCAGTGTATTAGGTCAGAGACACAGAGACATTTATACTTCAGCAGCTATCAGGGCACACAGTATATTACACACAGTTTACTATACAATACAACAAGGCATACACAGCACCACAATGGTCACACATTGGGGGCCAAATGTACAGTAATAGGGTGAGAGTTTAGCAGTAACCTCTCACATTGGTTGAGTTTTATCATCAAAATGGGAAAACATCTGGATGAGACTTTAAATCATGGGATCTTCAACCTTTGGCCCTCCAGCTGCTGTGGAACTACACATCCCAGCATGCACTGCTACCGTTTTGATATAACAGCATGCTAAAACTGTGGCAGTGCATCCTGGGATCTGTAGTTCCACAGCAGGGCCAAAGGTTTTGGCCATGTTTACTGCCAAACTCGCACATTTTCTAAACTCTCCCCATATTTTATTAGGCCCTGGGTGGTACCTGTATAACGCTGTATATATTGGTGTGTAACATGGCTGTACCTAAGATGGATGTATTCCCTAATCTGTTCATTTCTTACACAGTGATCACTGTCCTTTCGTGTGCTGCCACAGCGCTAACACTGCTACTGATATTTTATGTCATCTTCATTTGGTAAGTTACTAATATTCTCTACATACTGTACAGTATATTTACCTGGATATTATCACTATATTATTGTTGTTGTTGTTATTATTCAGCCTTTTCCAGGGGCAGACTTAGGGCCGTATTCAATTAGCGGCAAAAATTTATGTTTTTTTCGTCATTGACGAAAATGGACGTTTTTCTACAAAAAAAAAAAAAAACTGCAAAATTTTTGCCAAAAAAAACCAGGCAAAAACAGCAACAGACGAAAAAAAGCTGGAGAAAAGTTTTCGCCATCCCAGACCAGGAGAAAAAAAAAGCAAAATCCCTATCTTTGTAAGTTGCGTACTTTGGCAAAAAACGGCTGTGCAAATTTGGGGCGAAAAAATGTAAAAATCATTGAAAAAAGATAGAAAGCTATTTTTTTTTCCAGAAATTAACTGTTCCACGTAAATTAGGGGTAGGTTAAAATGGATGCAAGTATATTTTCGTGTTGTAAAAACGTAATTTAAAAAAAGTAATAAAAAATGCCTGCTGTGACCGCGTGCGATGTTTAAAACACTTGACGCATCCATACCACCCCCCGAAAAAGCAGACCCAATACGTTAAAATCATTTTCAATGATTTTTTTTTCGTCCAAAATTTGCACGGTTGTTTTTCGCCAAAGTACGCAACTTACAAAAAAAAATTTGGTCATTTATCATTAGGGGGATTTCCAAAGGGTTCTGAAAGAAATCCCCACATTTTTAGGCAAAAATAGGGATTTTGCATTTTTTTTCTTCTGGTTTGGGATGGAGAAAACTTATCTCCAGTTTTTTTTCGCCTGTTGCCATTTTCGCCTATTTTTTGGGCAAAAATGTTGCCTTTTTTGGTGAAAAACATCAGTTTTTGCCAATGAACACGCCGCTAATTGAATACGGCCCTTAGCGTAACTACAGTAGGCCTGTGTTGGCAGTAGGACCCCTCTGAGTCTTATTGCCAGCTGTGGCAGACAGCGTCACCAGCTCCCATCCCTGTCATGTCAGTCGATCTTTTGTCCCTGTCGACCTTTTGACCATTTTGACTTACTGAATGTTGACCATCTGGTGTCGACCTTTTGACTGTTGATCTGAACACGCTATACCTAACTATTAGTTGCTGTTCTGTACGGTTCCTTATCACAACCTGGGTCGCGGTGAAGGGGAGAAGACATTTATTTCTCAGTGGGGACCTCTGGACACAGAATAGTGGGTGGGAAGTAATGCCTCTGGGATATATATTACCACAGGGGAATATTTTGCCACTAGAGGGGAGGCGGGCAAATGTTACAATGAAGACATAAGGGCACTGGGGAAGGGGGGAGTGCTAGATATCCCTAGACATATATACATCCGCAGCTAAGTTGCCAAAGAAAAATGACCTCCCAATTGCCAGTAATCACCAGTGGGGAGTATGAAGTAGTTGTGGGGCCACGTCAGCTGAAAGTGAACCCATCTTACAAAGAGGGGGGAGTCTCCTCTTCCAATTGATGGATCCCATTAGTACTATCTTTGAGGGCATTCATATGTCAAAGAGTGGCGTCTGCTCTTTCAAACTATTTAGCCCACTAGTCGTTATTGCCTAGTGATTACCTGTGTTCTCCAGACAATATTACCCTGCGCTACTGGAAAAAGACAATTTACATATATGGGTGGGAGGGCAGTATGTCCCCTATCACGCCTATACTGACCCTCGCACATGGGGACACCCTGTCTGGAAAGACTGGTGTCTCCTCTTTTAAACAATGTGCCCCCTGATCACCAGACAATAACTGAAATATTATACAAACAATTAAATTTTCCACAGATCTTGTGTCAAATAAAAAATGTGGTCCCTCATTTAATGCAGTAGGGTGACCAGCTTATAAAATGCTAGGTTTTGTTGCGCTATCATAGAAAAAAATAAAATAAAATCAAAATGTAAGTGCTGAATTTTTTTCTTGAAAGCCTACACATAGAATTCTGCATTTTACTATTTTGGGGATGTGGATCATTGGCGAAACCAGAACCAAAAAGTATTTCTTTGTGGTGTTTATAACACAAAAAACAATCACATTTGTTTTTGGTTCCCTTTCTTGAAATGTCAATTAAAAAAAACACTTTTTTGGCCATTTGGGTCACATTTATTTGTCACTCTAGAATTAATAAATAGATTAATTGTATTTTCTGAATATACTAAGGTGTAATTTGCATGGGAACCGCATAAAAAGTGATATTGATGTTGGAATGTGATGTAGAGCTAGTGCCGGAGAATGGCCCCAGCACAAGGCTGAGAAAAAACGCCCATCATCTTTACATTTACATTAATTAAAGTTCAACATTAAGGCTGTAGCAAAATTTCGCCACTGATAGTTGTATGCTGCATTTCTGGGTACTTATCGGGCCATGTATTTTGCTAGTCATGATCTCTAACTGACCACTGTTTGTCATCTTTTGCAGGCCGAAGGTTTTCGGAAAACCTGATGCCATTGCCGACCTGGAATGGGTCGTTGTACCCAAACCACCAAAACCCCGTCCCCCATCCACACCCCGTCCCCTAACCACACTCCATCTCCCACCCACACCCCCTCCAATCAAACCCATCCCCCATCCCAAATTCATTTATTACCATACCACAGCCCCACCCCCCGCACCGCTAATACGCCTATTCCCACCACCACCACTACCACCCCCACCCCCCGGCTGCCATCCCCTCCGCCACCCCCACCACCCCCTCTACTACCCCCACCACCCCCACTCATTCATTCGAGAACTCATTAAAGCACGTGCCCAAATTAACCAGTAATTACCGCATACTGCCATACCCCCTACCCCCTTTCCATCTCCAACCCCCTCCCCCTTACCATCACCTATTGTGTCTTCCCTTGTTGTCTCCTTCCCATAGATGTTGATCAACATCTACAGGCACCGTCACCACCAAGGATGCTGCCTCCAAGCCTCTTACCACCTCCTGAGTCCCCAACACCTCATGGCAGAATGGCAGCCTCACACAGGCACTGAATCAGTGTGAGCAGATAGCCAGATGGAGGGGTACACACAAACCTCCCACACCCACCCAACCATCTCTTCACCTGGTAGGAGCTTCTCAGAGTTTCAGTCTCCAATGCTGACAGGAATGTGTGCCGTGCCTGGGTAATTGCAGTGCAAACCCATCCATCCCCACACCAGTGATGGCCATCAATATCTCTGCACTCCATCAACAGTGACATCCACACAGTGGGGACCGGGAAAGCTGCATACAGTCACCTCAGGTGCGAATAACAGCTGGCATAAAGAGAATGGCATCAGGCCAGGAGAGAACGGCATCAGGCCAGGAGAGAACGGCATCAGGCCAGGAGAGAACGGCATCAGGCCAGGAGAGGTCGGCATCAGGCCAGGAAAGAACAACATCAGGCAAGGAGGGTCAGCATCAGGCCAGGGGAGAGGTCAGAATCAGGCCAGGGGAGAGGTCAGAATCAGGCCAGGGGAGAGGTCTGAATCAGGCCAGGGGAGAGGTCGGCATCAGGCCAGGGGAGAGGTCGGCATCAGGCCAGGAGAGGTCGGCATCAGGCCAGGAGAGAACGGCATCAGGCCAGGAAAGGAACAATATATTTGGTGTTTGCTGGAAAAAGCAACTGAAATATAAAATTTCAGAAGCTAAGTGGCCTCTGTGCTCCACGTGGCACAGGGGAGACTGAGCAACAGCCAAGTGCGTTTCCGCCTTCTGCCTCTGCTAATTGCTGCACCGACCTCAGATGTATGAGGAAAAATGTAAAATGCTTTGAAATAGGCAAAAAATGAAACCTCACATTTTTCATTTCTAAATACATTTTTTCTATGCATCTAATAAAAAAAAAAATGTGTGTCTTTCATTCCTGCCTGAGCTACACGTCCTGCATGTTACATGTAGGTCCTTACATATGTATATATGTGTATATATATATATGTGTGTGTGTGTGTATATATATATATATATATATATATATATATACACAGAGACTAGGTTCGGCACTCCTCTATAAATAGATAATGTAGCCTGCGTGCCCTTTGAATCAATCATGTAAAGAAATTTTGAGATGCCTAGTCCGGCAAAACAACACATGGCACTGCAGTATATAGATGGGTCTTTACTTCAACTTTTCGAGGCACTTGTGCCTCGTCCTCAGGAAGAAATACAATACAGAAACAATACAGAACTTACCTTATATCCCCACCGAAAGAGTGATGAAACGTGTTGCAGCAGGAATGGGTGCACGCGGCCGGGGAGTCTGGCACGCCTCCATGACGTCATCATCTCGTTCCCCGGCGGTGGTCATAGGAATCTCTCGCGCTACCCCAATCACTGACTGCAGAGGAGTGCATAGAGAAAAAGAGACAAGATAGCAATAGTGTAAATACACATTAATTAAATTTGCATGAAACTGCATGGAATAAAGAACAGCTCAATGCTAAAAAGAGAGAGACATTTTTCTGGAAACATAACATACACATAGCATAAACATACAACAAGACGGAAAATACCTAATATCAATATCTAAGATTAAATTAATCAAGGGAATTCCATAAGATACGTTCATTTAACCCTCGAGGGGCCACAGTATCCAGCTTAAAAATCCATGATGCTTCTACTTTTGTCAGTTCTTTAAGATGATCACCACCTCGTATTTTTACAGGAACGTGATCAATTATTTTGTACCTAAGTGAGGCCAATTGGTGTTGATGGTTTTTAAAGTGAACTGCAACTGGTTGATCCATAGGCTTGTTATTAAGTGCTGCTCTTATCGCCGACCTATGTGAAGCCATTCTTTCTTTAAATTTCCGAGAAGTCATCCCTACATAACAAAGGCCGCACGGACAGGTGATCATATAAATGACAAAAGATGAATTACACGTAAGTACATGTTTTATATGAAAAATCCTTCCTGTGTGCGGATGTTGAAAGTTGTTTCCCGTCTGTAGATAGCTGCATGTTACACAAGACAGGCAACGGTAGCAACTTGGCTGTTTCTCTTTTGTTAGAATGGATTTATGTGAACTTAAATTGGTAATGTTGGCACGAACTAACAAGTCCCTTAAGTTACGGCCCCGTTTGTAGCAAGTCATTGGTCTGCTTTTATGTAGACCTAAGAGATCTTTATCACTTGTGATGATGGGCCACAACGCTCTGCTGGCTCGAGGGATGATTGCACTGCTGGTATCATAAGTGGTACTCCAAAGGAACGCAGACATTTCAGACTTGTCTGGACCCTTTGGGTTTAATAAAATTGTTCTACTCATGGCTAACACTTTTGCTTTGGTGGCAATGAGATATTTGTTTTTATAATCTCCCTAAATTTGGCAATGACTTTGTCCAATTCATTAGACAATAAGTTATAATCACTTGTTATTCTTGCTATATGAAGCATCTGAGAATACGGCAAGCCTCGCTTAAGAGGAGGCAGATGATGACTATTGAATTTTATATATTATATATTGTGGCAGGGTCAGCATAAATCCACATTAAGTGAATGTGAAATGTCCAGATATCTCAGGTTTGGCAGAGCAAAAGCAGCAGGACTGAAGGCTCCAGTTCAGGTGTTGCTTCAATCAGTTGTCATCTGATTAATTAAACTGCACCTGTAATCAGGGGGTTAGGGTTAGGCACTAAGGGGGGAAAGTTAGGTTTAGGCACAAAGGGGGTGGTTAGGTTTAGGCACTAACAGGGAGGATTAGGGTTAGGCTACAAGAAGGGAGGGTTAGGGGGGGTAAGGGGAGAGGGTAAGTATACTTAACCGAAGATGTCAAGCGTATCTGGACAGCAGGAGTAACAGCAAAACGTGGAACAGTCCAACAGGAGGAATACCTCACGCGTTTCGTCCATTCAAAATTACCAGGACTTCATCCTCCTGTTGGACTGTTCCAGGTTTTGCCATTACTCCTGCTGTCCAGATAAGCTTGACATCTTTTACTTAAATGTATGTTTGGATATACACTTAATAAATTGTGTTTGTATACTGTACTTACTAACTATACACCATTTATGTGTATGGTCTACTACTGAAAATACAAGCTCAAGACATCAAGAATTTTTGTGGTGGGAAAAAAATACCCAAAAGGTCTTTGTTGGCAAAAATTAAAACCTTTTGCCTTTTCACATGGTACGTATGCACCTAATTATTTCATTTATCACTAAGAATATATACATAATGCACTAGGAGGCGCTTTTTGACACCAATATTTCTAGATTTCCAACCAATGTGCGCCATTGGATTTGATCATAGAGCTGCCACCGGAAACAAACCGGGAGTGCAATATACTGAAAAGTAGGACGTATTTAATATGTTGTTTATAGCCACAATTTAATTTGTTTACTTTGGGTTGATTTTATGTATTAGCGCCATAATCATCACTGTTTGCACAATATATATATATATATATATATATACACACACACACACACACACAGAGGAGTAGCATGTAGCCAGGGTGCCCTGAGCACGTGCATGCTATGGCGCCCCCAAGTGTTCCAGGGAGGAGGCGGGTCCATATGTGATTTAAAGTAAAGAGAAGTAAAAATTAAGATTAGGGGCAGCATCAAAGTGGGGTACTAAGGGCTCAATGTATTCCGCCTTCTTCCCCTTTCTCTCCATCCTCCTACCCCAGCTTTCCAGCCTCCTTCCGTATCACTCCTATAGTAGTGCGCCTTATGCAGGGCCCTCTGTAGTAGTGCCCATATGCATTGCCCCCTGTAGTTGGGCCCATATGCAATGCCCCCTGTAGTGGTGCCCATATGCAGTGCCCCCTGTAGTGGTGCCCATATGCAGTGCCCCCTGTATAGATTCCCATATGCAGTGCCCCCAGTAATTGTGCCCCTTAAAGTAAAGCCCCTTAAAGTAGTGCCCCTTAAAAGTTCTGCCCCTGTATCTCTGCCCCTTAAAGTAGTGCCCCTATAGTTCTGCCCCTGTAGTTGTGTCCCTTAAAGTAGTGCCACAGTAGTTGTGTCCCTTAAAGTAGTGCCCCCCCTGTAGTTCTGTCCCTTAAAGTAGTGCCACCCCCCATAGTTCTGTCTTTTAAAGTAGTGCTGCCCCATAGTTCTGTCCCTTAAAGAAGTGCAAACCCCCCCCCCCCCGTACTTACCTGAATAATCGCGGCGGTCGACCGGGCTGTCGTTCCACCTTCCGTGCTGACTGGATCTAACCAGATCCAGTAGGCGTAGCCGCGCAGGCTCCTCAGTGCGCGGTCATGACATCACCAGCGCACTGCATCACTGGGAGCGCTGGCCTCTGAAGCGATCAGAGGCTTCCTTAGTCTCCGATCACTTCAGAGGCCAGCGTGCTCAGTAGTGGTGAATGCAGTAGTGGTGAAGCAACGCCCCCCCGGCGGCTATCAGCTTAGACAGCTGCCGGGAAGAAGCCAGCAGGCACAGCGTGCAATGCCTCCAGTCACCTTCGGCATCTGGAGCTAGCGCTCCACTGGAATCTCTTACTTAAATGTATTTTTGTATATACACTTCATAAATTGTGTTTGTATACTGTACTTTCTAACAATACACCATTTATGTGTATGTCTACTACTGAAAATACAAGCTCAAGACATCAAGAAATTGTGTGGTGGGAAAAAATGACCCAAAAGGTCTTTGTTGGCAAAATTTAAAACCTTTTGCCTTTTCACATGGGAGCGTAGTTACCCTCCCCCCTTCCCCCCTAACCCTCCCTTCTTATAGCCTAACCCTAATCCTCCCTGTTAGCGCCCAAACCTAATCCCCCCCCCCTTTGCACCTAAACCTAACCCTCCCCCCCTTTGTACCTGAACCTAACCCTCCCCAGCTTGAAAAGAACCACACAGACTCCGCTGGTTTGCGATCAACTTTTCAATGCGATTAGCATTTTTATCAGGATACAAAAGACAAAATGAAAGTAGCTTACTGTACGTAAATAGTTCAAACCACCAGCGACAGAATGCCAAGCTCCTGCCGGAAGCCAAGATCATACCTCCCAACTGTCCCGCATTTAGCAGTGTCCCGCGGTGGGGGGAAGCATACACGCTGCTCTGCTATGCAGAGCTAGAATAGACGCTGTGCGCATGCGCACAGCATCTATTCAGAGTACGGGGGGAAGCCCGGGGGCTGCCCAGCATCTCGGAGATGCTGGGCACGCCCCATTAGTGATGTAAACGTGGCGTGGCATCAGACCACGCCCCTTTACGGGTAGGCCACGCCCCCTTTTCGGGCGCTCGCAAGTCCCGACTCCCTCCCACCAAAAGTTGGGAGGTATGCAAGAGCCTATGACATCATGTAAACACTCACCACCAGAATACATTAAGTACGGAATCCTGCAAGGTACAAGCATAATAAGATCTCAAACATTACTACTGTATGCTGTATGAAAGAAGAGTTGATAACTAGATGTTTCAAAAACAATGTCTCCATTGCTATAGGAGGTACTTTCTTGATGTAAATATAGCTAGTATGCAGATACACCCGCAGTCGCACACAGAACATAGGCATGCTGCATATCAATGTCCTTACTAAAAGTAATTTTGTAGATAGGAGACCTATTCAGAATTTTGAGCTATCTAATACTTGGATCCCCGAAAAACTTGCTGGTTGTTTTCAATGTAGTGCACAGAGATGGTTGACATGCCAATTTATCTCCCATAGAATTGATAGCTGCAGTCTAATAAAACCAAAGAAGTACAGTATTTGACATTAAATCTTTCATAAATTGTAATACTACTCATGTCATCTATGTACTTGAGTGTAGTTGCTCCCTACAATATGTGGTGAAAACCACAAGATGTCGAAAAACTCTTTTCCTAGAACATAAACGTAACATCAAAAAAAGCTACCGATGCGTTTTTTAAAAGCATGTCTGTATATTGCCATACTGCAATTCCAGCATCATTACCTAGATGTAGATCGACTCTGATGAGGGATAGTTTTGTCCACCTATGGGTTACAAGGATCTACATTCTGGAATGTATTTGTATACTAAATGGATTTAGAAGGCTATATTGTTTTGTATCAGATATATGTTTATACTAATTCCTATGTAGTTATCAATTTTGGATAATAAAGTATGGAGAATGACTATACAATCAATTATACATACAATTAAGGGGTTAAATTACTTTATTTAAAAAAAAACTCTGTCCTTCACATATTGGAGAGACTGATAAATATACTACATATAATAACCAGTCTATTATAGAGATGGGTATGATCAACTATAAGTATAATAGTGAATAGGAATATGAATTATGTGCTATTACTAAGACCAGCCACACACTTTCTGTTTGTATAACAATGGTGGAACATTCACATATCTATAAATATCTAAAAATAATTTGGAGGAATATTGGCGAAGCTGGAGAATTCATACAACATGGAGTAAAAATATTTTACTGTTTTATTGTTTTTGTCCGTCTTTATATACATATTTGTTTTAAAATTCACACTTTTTTGTGTTTAACTTTTATAAATGTATTGTGTGTATATGGACACTATTGCAATATGAACCAATTGCAGAAGGAATAATCACAGGTGCATTAGATTATCAATTTACCTGGGGGTGAATAAATAGGATCACCCATGATGCAGTGCTTTATCCTCTGATGCAATTACCTGTTGGTAAAGATACTAGTTAGGAAGCCTGCCTTTACCATACTGTGACTACCACCTGCAGCAGGGATCCACCTGTCACTGTAATACACAGCACTAACGTGGAAGCCGGAGGCTGTGACTGTGGACTCAATATTTTATCTCCCGTCTATTAACTGATGCAAGAGCCAGCCCATTCATCAGCAGACGCACACCATATGGGAGAGGCCGCGGTCTCACCAGGTCGAAGTGCGGTGCTAATATTGGAAGCTGACAAGTAAAAGATCAGATACTGCCATTCGGATTATTAACTCCGAATACTACACAGTCAGTCAGAGAGCATACTGCTTGTCTGCTCCAACCCCGCTGGACTACCCTGCATCCTCCATTACCTTCCCCTTGCTTGAGTACATGAGTCCTGCTGTTCACCCTGCACCTTGCCTCCACTGACACTCTGCTGGATATTTCTTCCTCAGTTTGCATTCTTCATTAATCAGTCACCACATGGACAGTACCCCTTGTCTGCCACTACCTGGACATTTTCTATTAACCAGTCACTACCTGGACATTTCCATTGCCTGTCACTAACTGGACTTTTTTCTATTTGCCTCACTTCAGCTCCCAAGTGCACTTTAGTGCTATACCCGGACTTTCTGTTTTACCACATTCATGTCTGTTAAGCCACTCATTAAAAACTCAACATTTACTTTTAAACCTGCGTCAGTGTCTACTCCTATTACCACCCCAGGTCCACAACAAAACCAGAACCTCACAGTTTGCACTGGCCCCATGGATCTGGCCACGGAACAGGAGTCTGGAGTAGATTTATTTTGGTGCATTGCTGGCCGTCTGGAAAACCTGGAAACCATGCAGCACCAAATGGCTCAGTTTCTGCAAGAAATGTCTAAACGACATTTTAATCTGCAAACCTCCTTATCCACCTCTGGGGTACCAGCAACTACACCCGTTTCAATGTCCGGGAATACAGGAAGCATGGCATCTCCCCACTTATATCTTCCTATGACCGTTCCTTCTCTGTTTCCTCTCATGGAGGCTCCTCCCCACAGCCTCTTACAGTAGGTGTTCCCCAAGGTTCTGTTCTTGGACCTATCCTATTCTCTCTCTCTATACATCTTCTCTAGGTAAACTCATCAGCTCTTTTGACCTCCATTTTCATCTCTATGCTGATGATACTCAGATCTACCTTTCCTCACCTGATCTTTCCGTCTCTCTACTGACTCGTATCTCTAACTGTCTCTCTGCTATCTCTTCCTGGATGTCCCAGCGATTTCTCAAACTTTAATATGTCTAAGACTGAGCTGATAGTCTTCCCACCCTCCCACATAACATCATCTCCCACTATTTCTTTATTAATAGATGGCATTACTATCTCATCTAGTCCCAAAGTGCGTTGTCTTGGAGTCATCCTGGACTCTTCCCTCTCCTTCAAGCCACACATTCAGAACCTCTCGCAGTCCTGTCGTTTCCATCTCAAGAATATTTCCAAGATTAGACCCTTTCTCACCCAGGATGCTATCAAAACCCTTGTACATTCACTAGTCATGTCCAGATTGGACTACTGTAACCTTCTCCTAGCTGGCCTCCCCAAATCCCATCTCTCTCCTCTCCAGTCTGTGCTCAATGCTGCTGCTCGGCTCATCTTCGTCTCCAAACGCTCTACATCTGCCTCCCCTCTTTTGCAAGCCCGCCACTGGCTCCCATTCCCTTTCAGAACCCAATTCAAGGCTCTCACACTCACTTACAAAGCCTTCACCCATTCCTCTCCCATTTACATCTCTGATCTCATTTCCCTTCACTCTTCTGGCTGCCTTCTTCGTTCACTTAATACAAGCCGCCTTTCATGCCAATTGATTACTTCCACTCCCGCCTCCAAGATTTTGCCCGTGCTGCTCCTCACCTCTGGAACTCCCTCCCTATCCCTATCAGACTCTGCACCTCTCTACAATCTTTCAAACGTGCTCTAAAGACCCACTACTTCATTAAAGCCTTCCAGCTCTCATCCTAACTTGCTGCTACATCTTCCTTTCTCCCCGCCCACCCCATTCTGTGTCACTCCTGTTTGCATTCCACTCCCTTAAAGAATATAAGCTCTTTCGAGCAGGGCCCTCTACCCTCTTGTGCTTCTCCTTACTGTAATTTAATTTATCTCTTACTCCCCGCTAGGGCAACTAACACTTGGCTGCTTATGTGGGCGTTAAGGTCGCTAATATAGCAATGTTTATCCATGTCCTGTATTGTAAGTCAATGGTTACTTTTTTGTCTATGTACTTTGTAAGCCGCTGCGGAACACTTGTGGAACCATATAAATAAATGATGATGATATGCCAAGCAAGTTTGACGGCAACCTTAAGCTATGTCGCGGATTCCTGAATCAGTACAATACATTTCACCCTACAGCCTGATAATTTTCCCACCAAAGTGGCTTAGATTGTCTCCCTGTTGTCCGGCTCGGCCTTGGATTGGGCTTCCCCACTCTGGGAGTGCTCAGATTCTCTGCTGGATAACTATGCAGGCTTTGTGTCATCATTCAGGAGGATTTTTGACGAACCTGGACGTACTGTATCAGCATCGTTCGGTATCATGACTCTGAGACAAGGAATCTGTCCCGTCAGCCAATATGCCGTGCAGTTTAAAATTTTGGCATCAGAGCTCAGCTGGAATGAGGAAGCCCTCACCTCAGCCTTTTGGCATGGACTTTCGGACCGAATAAAAGATGATCTGGTCACCCGTGAGCTCCCTACTAACCTAAATGACATGATTTTGCTCTGTAACAAGATCGACCTACGCTTCAGAGAACGTCAGGCTGAAAAGCATCGGTCTGACAGGCAAAGGTCATCTACCCTTGCCTACCCGTCCAGCCCCTCCTCCTACAGACGAAGAGCCTATGCAGGTGAACCATACCCATCTCTCCAAAGAGGAACGTCAGAGAAAGATATTAAAAAACCTCTACCTATCTACCTATACTGTGGAGATTCGGGTCACCTGGTGGCCTCCTGTTCCGGCAAGTCGGGAAATGCCCGTTCCTAACTGACACTGGGGACATCAAGTTAGGAGTAATGAGTCCGTCCTCAAATAATAAAGATTTCATCATAACTTTAGCTATAGATATCAAGCCTAAAGCTGCCTTTGTTACTGCTCTACTAGATTCTGGAGTAGCCGGAAATGTTATAACCTCCAGCTTAGTGGACAAACTACAGATTTCTTGTTCAGCCCTCCATCATGCAATTTCCTTGACTGCCGTAGATGGTCGGCCTCTGGCTAATGGAGACGCAACCAGTACTAGTCCGTATCGGAGCACTCCATTCTGACTCTTTAAAGTTCTTAGTGATACCTGAGGCGTCTCAAGACGTCATTTTAGGACTACCCTGGTTACGACTACACAATCCTAGGATAGACTGGTATTCTATGCAAATTCTTTCATGGAGAGCTAATTGTCAGAAATCCTGTCTTCTCAAGATACGACCTGTAAGGAAAACAGCTTCAGTAATATCTCCATCAATTCCTAAGGAGTATCAAATGTTTACTGATGTCTTCTATGAACAACAAGCAAATGTCTTACCGCTCCATAGATAGTGGGATTGTCCAATTGATCTATTGCCAGACAAGATGCCACCTCGTGGTCGCACCTATTCTCTGTCCTTACCGGAGACCAAAGCTATGTCTGAATACATTCAGGAGAATTTGGAGAAAGGATTTATTCGCCCCTCCACTTCTCCTGCCGGAGCTGGGTTCTTCTTCGTTGCCAAAAAGGATGGTGGTTTGAGACCTTGTATAGACTACCGAGGTTTGAATGATATAACGGTCAAGAATCGATATCCGCTTCCACTAATCAGAGTTATTTGACAGAGTCAATATCACAGGGATTTACAACAAATCCCTTGCAGGGACAGAGCTTGCGAGAAAGCTCTGGGCCTGATTCAGGGCCGGACGCTCTGACCAGAGCGCTCGCTCTGAATCAGGGCCGGGCTACCTAAAATTGGAGCGGCCTCTTGGACGCTCGCATAGCTGTGGGTTACCACCCACAGCTTATGCGAGCATCCATGATGATGGTTGCGATGGTCAAGACCATCGCGACCATCGGGCTTGCGACGAGACCCTGTGGTAGGGTCTCGTGGCCGCAAGCCCTGGAGTGATTTTGGCTCTATCAGAGCCAAAATCACTCCCACTGACATCACTAGTGATGTCAGTGAGGCCAGACCCAGACGGTAGGCGTTCCCATGGGAAAGCCTCCGTCTGGCAGCCACGCCCCCCGGCACGCCCACCAAAGGGGGGAGTGCTGTCACTCAACATCAACAGAATGCCCCCTTTGGTGCGAGACCCTGAGCGACGGCTTCCCCATCGCTCGCCGGGTCTCGCTCATGCGCACGACGGAGCAGCCTCTGTCATGCGCATGCGCATTATTTGGGTACCATCGACCTGCTTGCGAGTATCCTGCGCTCGCGAGCGGGTCTGAATGAGACCCTCTGTTCCTGCGAATCCCATCCGCACACTAGTCGCATTATTTTTGGAAAAAATACCGTGAGAAAGTGCCCGCGCATGCACGGACCGGCCGCCGCTGCTACCCCCGGCGCTAACCCCACCCCCCAGTGCTAAGCCATGCCCCCTGTGATCGCGGACCCCCCCTCCCCCCCACGACCACCCCCCTTCCTTAATTACACTTACCTGCATGATTCGGGCCTCCGGTGATGTCCTCCATGCCTCCGGTCAGGTGATATCCCATACTGCACTGGGACTCGATCACCTGATGACCGGGCCCCAGTGCACTATGGAAGACTAGCAAACAGGAGGGGAGACATCACCGGAGGCCCGATCTCCGGTCCCTGGAGTCAGGTAAGTAAAAAAAAATGTTGACAATTTTTTTTCTTTTTTTTTACAGTAATCAGCTTGCGGTCTGTTTAGACCACACAGTTGATTACTGGGGCTGGCTCCGGGCTCTGCTCTCCCCGTTAGAGCAGAGTAGGAGTCCGGTAACCGGGTGAGACCCTGGAGGTGGCGTTATTTTCACAGGGCTTTCCCCGGGATTTTTTCACATTTTATTATTAGTAACCCTGGTCAGATCACATTTCCCATTACAATTATGGGAAATGCGATCTGCTTACTAAAAATAAGTGATACTTAGGAGTTGGAGTAGAATTTTACGAATTCTACTCCAATTTCCTTGTAATAACTGTAGGTGATACTAAAATAATGTGAAAAGGGTGTGAAAAAACCTTTTTTCACTTTATTTTAGTAAAAATAATGTTAATAAATAGAGCCCTTAGAGTGGTCTAATAGAATCTGGAGCCTCTGGTAAGCTGAAGAAATAGCTCCTCTGCCTAAAGGTTGCTGTTGTAACAACTTCTCAAGTGGGTTATCCCAGTCATTCGGGGAGAAGTATCTAACAACTAAACTGGCATAGTGTTGAGCTAAAAGGAATGCTATTGGATGTCCTACTACAACTGGGTATTTTTCGGATGTTTCCTGGAACGTGAGAGGTCGATAGATCTCTATAGATCTAATGTTGTTCAACCCCAACTATTCTCCGAGTATTGAAGGGATATCTAGCTTGTCTTTCCTGAAAGTCGGGATTGGCAACAAGGGGGAGGTACAATGTTTTATAAGCATTTAAATTGAATTTGTGGCGCAATATGTGCCATATTTTCCTAACAGACCAGAGAAGTGTATTTTCTCTAATATGGGGTAAGACTTCTTGATCATGCAAAGGCAGAAAAGACACTAGGTCTCCTCCCTGAAGAAACTCCCTCTCCAGAGAAGTATTTGCATAATTGTCCCAACAATGCAACCAATCTTTTTAGATATCTCAAATGAGCAGCCTGACAGTATATCTGAACATTAGGGAAGTTAATACCCCCGTTAGTAACTGACTGTTGTAATTTTATAAGTCCTATACATGGCCGTTTACCCTGCCATATGAATCGCCGAAACAGGAATTTAATTTGTTGAATATCTTTGGGAATTAGTATAACAGGCAGGGACTGTATCAAATACATTAAACGTGGAAACGATACCATTTTGATGAGATTAGCCCTACCAATATATGACAATGGCAGTAATTTCCAACCTCCAGCTCAACGGACATCCCGCGTATAGCAGATTTATAATTGAGATCATACAGAAGACTTGGTTGTGTCGGTACACTAATCCTAGGTAAGTAATTACTCAAACCCAGGGGAAGTGCTACTGATTTTGGTCAGTTATCCTGAAACCCTGAGTTTTCTCCTAATTGTTGTAGAATCTGGAATATTCTAGGCATTGATTCGGAGGGTTGTGATATATATTATAATATATAATCTGTAAATGCAGTTATTTTAATTACTTTGTTCCCTATTGCGATCCCCTTGAAGCTAGAGTAATTTTGAAGAATGTGTAATAAGGGATATGGGCTATGTTGAATAAAAGTGGGGATAAGGGGCATCGCTGGCGAGTTCCACAAAACATAGGTATTGGGTTGCTATTATAATCATTAATCTAAAGGATAGTGGAGGGCGATGAGTATAAATATCGAATCATCCCATTGAAGGAGGGGTGAAAGTTCCTACGTTGTAGGACTGAGTAAAAATGAGGCCAAAGTACCGTGTCGAATGCTTTTGTGGTATCTAGACTGAGTAGTACATTTTTTGATGTAGGTGATTGAGAAGAGACTATGGGCCTGATTCAGAGCCGGACGCAATTAGCGCTCGCTCGTCCAGAAAATAGGGGTGGCTATTCAAATGAACCGTTCGCTCTTTGCGGTCTGTTCACGCCTCTAGGTCTGAACGAGCGAACAAAACTTGCAGTTGTTTTTTGGAAAAATACGCCCACTGGCCGCTCGCATCCTACGTCATGTCCGCTATTTATTAGATTAATCGAGTACATCGACCAGCGTATGAACTGCTCGCTATTCTTGTGGTTGGTTTTTGCTACCACAATCTTGAGAGCAGTTCTGGCTATAAAATAACCCAGTGACGTGGTCAATGACGCTGCTGTTTTAATTATGCACACCCATAAAACGCCCGTTTTGACCTTTAAGCACGTCTGCGTTCGGATCTCCACTCCCCGTTTTCAAGCACCTTCCCCTGTTACCACCCACATACACCTCTTTCTGTCACTCAAATTTTCAGGCATTCGCTATTTTGCGAACACTTGAATTTCGACCGCACTGACTGGTTCGCACATGCGTATAACGATCCGTACGCATGCGCAGTTGGGCAAACATCGCTCAGAGCGAACGAGCGGCTCTGAATCAGGCCCTATAGTCGCTGCTATGGCAGAACGTATGCCCCTAACTGAATGAGTATTACGCACGAAACCTAGTTGGTGATTTGCTAAGATCTGAGGAAGCAAGCATTGTAATCGATCAGCCAGTATTTTAGCAAATATCTTTATATCTGAATTCAGTTATGTGATCGACTGATACGAATAAAACTCCTGGGAATCTCGATTGGGCTGGAAGATTACGATACGAGCACCACCCACCATCAACTGAGAGATTTTACAATAAGCACGAAGAATACGCTCTTTCATGCGATAATCCAAAAACCTTGCAATAACTGGTCTAGGCTTACTGGTTACATCCTGCCTTTCCAGACCAATACGGTGAGCTCTATCGATATGAGAAAGCAGTGAACTATCTGAGATGTCAAGCTCTCCTATCACTGAGCTAATGAGAAACTCAGGAAGTTGAGAATCACGGATGGACTCAGAAATTCCAATAAACCGGAGATTATTCCTCCTATGTCTATTCTCCAAATCGTCTATTTTAGCCTGCATGGCCTGAACTGCAGTTGTTAATTTTTCAGAGGAGTTTTGGAGTGTATGAACCTGATCTTGTGAGTCACTGACCCTCTGTTCTAGTGAGTCAAGTCTAGTTGAATTAACCTCAATTTTGGTTAATGCTGTTTCACGTGATGTTTGTATATCCTCAAGTTTTTTCTCAATTTTTTCCATTCGGGGCATAATAATTTTTGGAATTTCTTGAACCATTTCTGTTACAGATGGATGTTCAAAATGGGTATCATCATGTGAGGGACTAGCTACTGGTACTGTACGCCGGGCCGGATTTACCGCTAGGCAACCTAGGCGCCCGCCTAGGGCCCGGCGTGATCCCATGGGGCCTGGGGACAGGCCCCCTGAAATCCGGCCCTGACACCTGAATACTCAGTTGCGGCGGTGCATCCGGTACTCGCTGAAATGAAGGGGGCCACACGGCAGCATTGACTAATGAGTCACACTGACTCATTACACTGCAGCCGGCCATAACAAAGGAGGAGGCGGTCCTACACGCCTCTTCTCTTCCCCTATCATCTCCTCCCCTCCTACCTCATACTGAGAGGCAGCTGGTGATGTCTGAGGGGTGGGGGCTTTAGAGACCGGGGGCTGAGTGGGCTTAGACAGCTCCTGAGCGGCGTGCTTCATCTCCGGTGCGGGCTGATGTGCTGCTGGGGGCGGGGCTTCTGCGGTGCGGAGCGCTGACCCGGAGACTGCTGCTGCGGTTTGTGCTGATGCCATCGCTAGCACTGTCAGAGGGGCAGCCCGGCTGGCCATCAGCCTGATGGCCAGCCGGGCTGCCCCTCTGACCGCAGTAGTTGGATTGCTGCCCATGCCTCGGCTGCCACTTCCCTGCCTGTAAATGTTCCCTCCCATACCTCCTCCACCTGCCCTAGTGACCGGACCCGGCGTGAAAACCAGAGGAGAGGAGCAGTACAGCAACTAGCCTACAGTCAGTTCTTCCTCTTTTTTTTCTCTCTCATCAATTTACTCCCTCATTTAGAAACCTAACACTGCTTATAGCACACTTATATGTTTAACACTATAACATGAATAATTCTAAGAGATAGCCACTAGATGGCAGTGCAATATCACATTAGAACAAGAACACTTGCTAAATCCTCCATTCTAAGAATATTATCTGATGTGAAATGGCAAAGGAAAAACTTCAAGCTTATATGTGGTATAAAACAAAGTTATGCAAAAACAAGTAGAGAACTAAAAATACTCTTCAGTGAATTTGCAAGCAAAACCAATTGTTGAGTATAAGTGTAATGAAACCTGGTAGTTGTCCTCTAGACAGAGTTGATAGATCCGACAGCAGGCAGGAAAGTTCCAAAAGGGGTACAGCAGCCTGGTCCAGGCGAATACTTTAGCAGGGAAGGCTTTGTGTCCTCTTAGTTGGCAGAGTGGTCTGGGAATGGAATTCTGAGACACAGCCATGTCAAGTCTCAGGAATGTGTCAGCCCTGCTGGTTTCAGCAGTTTCACGGTTATGCAGCAATCCAGAGGAGATGTCAACAACGTTGCTCCCGGCTGGAACATCCTGCTTCCATTCAACCCAGGTGGAATACAAGCAGGATACTCCGAGGATACATCAGCCACTACACCACCAGGAACCAGGCGTTCCGGCATGTCAGCAATGCACCTCAGAGTCCGCGGACCTCACAAACATACCGGCACCGGCCGCTCAGTCATGGATGCCCGTTCGGTGGTATGCAGCAGCAACAGCAGGCGGTTTACTGGAAGACAGCGGACTGTGGCCAGGAAGTTTCAGCAGATCCCCGCTTAGCACCTCAGGTAAGTCCAAGCCACTATCTTCAGGGTCACCCCCGTGCTCTAGCAACAGGCGGTTACCTAATGGTTAGCAGCAGCAGTACTTATGGTGCATATACACAGTCAGATTTTTCTTCAAATTTGTACAATAACGATTTTAAAAATCATTAAATCGTTCATATCTGAAAGAAAATCTGACGTGTCCCTGCAACGATGAATGATGCGCATTTCCGTTTGTCAGATAACGATATCTGACATCTGATGTGTTTGCAGTCAGATTTGGTCGAATTTCATTCATTTTAATACTGTAAAAAATCGTTCGTAGTTAGTAGCACATGAAATCGTTGGTAAAATCGTTCAAATGGTTCGTAGTTCATCGTTCGTCTGACAGATCTGACCGTGTGTAGGTGGTCATGCAGGAAAAAAAAAATTCACCCGTGGGCAACTTAGTTGGGCAGGCTTGTACGTCCTCTCGGGGCCAACTTCACGAGGGGAGACTGTTTTTGCAAAACTCTGATGACCAGGAGAGAGGGTGAAGCAGAGCTGGAGCGAATTGCAGAGATATAAGGCAGCGCAGCCACACAGGCGGTCATGCCAGTTTTCGTGCCAAAAGTATGGCGTCATATGAGCCACTGTTATTAGTGGCTGGATTCCAGTGAATAATACCTTCCCGAGTTAATGGAGACCTCAAACTGATCCACCTTCTCTTTAACTCGTAGCTGAGTAGTTAGCAACCTCAAGGTAGTGATCAACAGGGAGGATGCAGGTAGATTATATGAGTCTCCGCCGGGAACTCTACTAAGATGCGGCCATACACAATGCCCCTCCCACCGGAAGTCTTCCCAATCATTTTTTGATTGGTGAATCAAGGATTTTCAACATTTTGGATTCCCCTGGAGGACAGGGAATTGGGGCAATACATCACAGGTGTGTGGGTCCCATTAGATGAACTGAAATCTCTATATGTACAGTATATATATATATACAGTAATTTTTGTGAAACTACCTCAATATGTCCATTAGATGGCACTGCAGGCTCTAATAATGCTCACAGATTTGTGTTTCAGGTCACAAGCACTATATTTTGCCAGCAGCCTGAAATGGTCTCTTTCCCATGCTTTCCATGGCATTCATAATTCTGTATACATTATTTATTAACAGTTTCTTATATAGCGCAGCATATTCCATTGCGCTTTACAATTTTAATCAACATTAATAGAACAAGACTGGGTTGTAAAAGACAGACATAAAGGTAAGAGGGCCATGCTCGCAAGCTTACAGTATACATATATATAACATAAGTCTGACAAATTCAATACAATGACTTAACACTGTAGGCCCTATATCAGTACACACTGTATATCAGTGGTTTCTACAACTAGTGTCTGTTGGATGAAGATTAGACATTGGGGTTAATGTAGAGTGGGATGCATTTTCACCTGAAACTAAGCAGGAAAATATGCATGTTGTACAGGAAAGACCATTTATGTGAATACATTCAGTCAGGCAAATCTCAAAAAGCATTTAGCTGTACATGACTAGCATATGCAATAGGAGCACTAAGTTTGTATACTTACACCCTCTGCATTTGGCTGGGACAGACACTCTTAAGGGGATCCTAATTAAGATACTAATTAGGAGCCCCTGTATAATCGCCCCAGGGGCCCCCCAGAATCCACTAATGCTCCCTGCTAAATCATTCTGTACAGCCCTCCTTGAGAGAGGGTCCCCTTGGTTTTACCATGCTCCTGGGCCTAATCTTTATGTGTATTCATGTTGGATTTTATGGTCTTGCTCTGGCCATTTTGGACTACTAGGGGTATATTTACTAAAGTGCGGGATTTTAGAAGTGGAGTTGCTGTCCATAGCAACTAATCAGATTCTAGCTATTATTTATCTAGCACCTTCTAGAAGATAATAGCTAGAATCTGATAGGTTGCTATGAGCAACATCTCCACTACTAAAATCCCGCCCTTCAGTAAATATACCCCTACTGTGTATTTTGCAGCTGCCTGAACCTTGTGATCTGCCCTGGATAGTACAATATTGAACTACCTTCTGAGCTTCCCAGCATATATTCAGCAGGGATGCGGTTAATATACCTACGGACGGGATACCGACTGACGGAATCCCGATCAGTGTTAGAAGACCGGCTCCGGGATTCCAACATGGCTGGAGATGCCGGCGACGGAATCCCGTCATCCGGCATTCTGATCGTAAGGATAGGGGGCCAGGTAGATGTTAGCCACGGTGGGGGATTACGTTTAGGCACCCCGGGGCAAGTTAGGGTTAGGCTGCGGGAGGAGGAAGGTTACGGTTAGGCTCCAGACAGGGGGAGGATTAGGGTTAGGCACCACAGGGGGGAGGTTTGAGTTAGACACTAAGGGGGGAGGGTTAGGAACTAAGGGGGGGGGTTAGGTTTAGGCAGTCACCGATTGGGTTAGGGTGCGGGGTAGGGAGGGTTAGTGTTAGGGCGCGGGAAAGCAGGGTTAGGGGGTGAATAGGGCAGGGGAACACTACTTACGTTCCCCTCTCGGGATTTTAGGCATCAGGATGCCGCTGTCAGTCTATTCTCAACTGTTGGGATATCATACCGATTCCATTCAGCAAGTAACCTACCAGTGTACACAGTACATATGGCTACTTAAGACTGATTCCAATTGTGACAGGATGGGCTTTTCAGGGGGACTGTTTTAGGATTACTCTGCCTTACCATCAGTAATAAGCCATTACAATGTTCTAATACATGGGAGTGCTAACCAACTTAACCTTTGTCAGTCTTTGTGGGTGTGATTCTGGAACAGTATAGATAAATCTAGTGGATCTTCACATTAATTGTTCCTATTTTTTTATTACGTCTGCAAGTAATATTTAGCAGTGTTCCGCTTCTTGGAATTTATTTTACCAATGTAAACTAAGACGCTAAGTTGGAGTTTTGATGTATTGAGTTCAGTGTACCCTCCTCGCTTTAGTGATGATTAAATGATTGTTGTACAAAGCTCTCTAGACATTTGGTTACCATGAGAACACTAAAAGATTTAAAACATACTCAGCAATACCAGTCTTATGTATTATACACACAAATTATATACTGTACGTTATACTGATTACTGTGCTACCATGCTGTCTCTTTAGCATGAACCTGCAGAAAATAATATTATGGGGCTCCATTTAAAATTGAAGCACTCGCTAAAGCGGTTATGTCATCCTTTCAATATTTAACAAACAGCGGTAACCTAAGATTACCGCTGTTTGTCATGCATCGTTTGCAAGAGAAATGCGGTCCCCATTGCCAGCAATAGGTACCCGGCAGCAGCCCGTCCCACTTCAGCGAAGCCTTCCAGGCACTGCTAGGTCCTCGCCAAGTTGAAAAGCTATGCACATACGCAGACTGATCGTCACGCATGAGCATAACATAGAAGCCCGTCACTGGCAGCATTAGGCTACCCGCAGCTGAGCAGAAGACTTCGACGGCCAGGTAAGTAATGATGAATACCAGCGGCATGTTCGTTTGCATCACTGTGATACTAAACAAAATATGCCACTGGTATTAAGGTTCATTAATAAATAGGGCCCTCAGTGTCTAATTCATAATATATTTCTGCACTATTTTCATCAATTATTATTGTTTGTTTTTCTTTTGTTTTGTTTTTTTTCTTGTTTCATCTATGGATTTTTATCTGCTTAGCCTGTCTCTTTTGTGGTATTAGAGTATTTTCTGATCTTATGATAACATGCTTATGGCTCTGTAACGTTCGCATCGAGAAGCCTGATGTAATCTGTTAGCCAGTTATAGGCTAAAGGGATAATAACCCGTTTATAATGCTATAAGAGTGATGACTGCCTCATTATTGTCTATATCAGGCTGGGGAAACCTGTGGCTCTCCAGCTGTTGTGAACGTCCCAGCATGCTTTACCAGCTGATCAGCGGGAGGGTATACGAGAGCCACAGGTTGGCCAGGCCTGATATATATAATCCAGTCATGGAAAAATGTGTTTATATTATTTTAACAAATTTTGTTAGTCTATTTTCAATCTGGTTTCCGATCAATACCCTGTAAAGTTACGACCCTATTAAAAATCTTTAATGCAATTTAGTGCGGATTGGTGCATGAACAGGTCACTGGTGCAGTATTCATAAATTCCACTATACTCAGGGGCAGATCTATAATGGCTGCAGGGGCATCATAGCGATTTTTTGTTGGGGGGGCATATATTGTAATATTGTATGAGCTGGATATTGGCTGTGATCAGCTGTAAAGGAAACTTTGCCTGTTTATTGGCCAAGTACCTGAACAAAGTTCTTATCCCTCTAGTTTACTGCACTCATTACTGTAGCTAGGATTTACTTCCAGAGGCTGGCTAATGGTCTCTAATTTCATTATGGAATATGGCCTCTCTGTCTTCTCCTACATAGCTCTACATTTCTGAAATAACTTTCCTAAGTCACTTAGGGCCTGATTTAGAGCCTCACCCAATGCCGATGTTCACATAGCTGAGCGATTATTTGTTGTTGGAAATGACGTGTGTGCTGGTATTGATATCGCAGAGCTATGTAGGCTCACACCAGTGGATGACTCAAATTATGAACAACCCTGTTACTTAACCAGAGGAATTGGTTTATTGAAGTATATTAGGTATAGCTGTACCCACTGTCACATGCACACTGGTAATGGAGTGGAGCTTGAGCGGAGAAGGGTTCTATATAGCTCACCAGCTGGTGAGTGTAACTGAAAACGTGTGGTGGTGCAGGAATGCTGGAACAGCATTAACTAACTCTGGGTTAGTCACAGACATTCCTATGACCATACTGCTCTGTAGCTTCTGAACACTCTCATATCCAAGGTGACAAAATCTTCTTTGCCAGGGTAGCAGTGACTGACTCAGTTGCCATCATCTTATAACAGTGCTGTGTATCAAGGGCGTACAATTACTCACATCTTGTGCCTGTAGCTATGACAGTTCCTTTTCTGTTTCTTACAATGCACTTTCCTTTACCGAGGTGAACTCTGTGGCCTCTCTGTTCTAGGACACTGATAGTGGTAAGATTTGTTCCCATTTCTGGTACATAAAGCACATTTGGATCTCTGTGACTTTTGTTTATGACTCAATTTTTTAAGCAAGCTTCATTTATCCAAACTAGTTGCTGTAGGGACTTGATTGCCAATTTCTTTGATAGTGTCAGGGTCACATTTGGTTAACTTAGTGAGCTATTCTTCATTGCAGCTGAAATGCCTTGTTGCACCCAAATCGAAGCACCAGCAATCCTTTCTGTGGTTATTTGTAACACTCGGGCTGCCGCATCATTGCCATTGCATTTCTTACTTTGTATAGGATTCACATTCTTTTGTCTGCACTCATGCTTTGTGACCTATCTTGTGACAATTGTAACACTTCCATTTAAAAATGTTTTAATCCAAATCGCAGGGCACACATTCTTCATACCAAAAACGGTGCATTCAGTGGTCGTATTATGGGAATGTCAGGACTGACAAGTGGCTGCACAGGCAGACGCACAGCCACAGGCATATGAGGCCATAGTCGCATGGAAAAACTGAACCTGCCATAGGCCTGGCGCAATTTTCGCTGGTGTGACTGATGATGGCTTACAAGGGTACAACAAACAGTAAAAGTGGGCATCTCAGTCCTTACACAATTGGCCGTATGGTTGTACACAAAGGAAGGAGATTGTAGGTCATTTGCATAAAGCCACAGATGGGCAATCAAGGCACGCCATTAGTTTTTTTTCAAATATAATAGCAAATATCAACATATATTTAATATATGTTGATATTTGTTATTATTTCTGTTAAAATGATTAGAACTTAAACACAATCACAATGGCCCCCACAGAAACAAAAAAAAACACATCAGTGGCACCCACAGAGAAACACACTCACAATGGCCCCCACAGAAAAAAATAAAACACACTGGCCCCTACCTTCCAATAGCAGAGAAGATCGCAGTTGTCCCTCAGCGGCAGGAGTTGTTGAAGCACTGTGATTGGAGCAGAGAGAGAGCCTGCTTAGACACTGCAGAGCAGAGCAGTGAGCACTGTGTGGGCAGGAGGGACAATGCCGCAGTGTGCGTGAACGTTGCGTCTCCATAGGTAAGGACATAGGTCATTGCCCGTGGTGCATCTGAGCAACCCATAAGAGCCCAGTGCTGCCCAGGCCTGAAGTTTTAAGATAAGCTGGCGGCGGATGCGCTCTGTCGGGCGCATCTCCAGCGAAACACTAGTGTGCCGCGGCACATCGGTTGAAAAACACTGGTGTAGAGAGAAAAAAAAGTGAGTCCCACAATGCAAAGGAGTCAGCTCTTATATAAAGTGATAACACTTTCATATATAACTAGGGTGAAGCAATCAGATTCTAGCTTTCATTTTATATGATGTAAGCAGTGGTCGGGGAACAGGGGTAAATTACCCCACATGGGTTAAAACTGAAATTCCTGGGGGTAATGGATGCAGGGTTGGAGGTGCACGTGAACCGGGTGTGCCATTACACCCGGCGCCAGTGACCTCCAGCCGGCGCCGCAGGGAGGCTCTAAACCGGATGCCCACTGAGATGTTATTACCAGCGGGCGCCCGGCTCCTTCCCTGCAGTGCCGCGTTAGCCGGAGGCTGGAGTACTCTTCTGAACTCCTGCTTCCGGCTCTCTCCATGCGCACTATGGGGAATAACTATGGGGGGCACTGCTACAGGGGCATAACTGTGGGGGCACTGCTACAGGGGCATAACTATGGGGGCACTACTACAGGGGCATTATATGGGGGCACTGCTACAGGGGCATAACTGTGGGGGCACTGCTACAGGGGCATAACTATGGGGGCACTACTACAGGGGCATAACTATGGGGGCACTACTACAGGGGCATTATATGGGGGCACTATTACAGGGGCATTATATGGGGCACTGCTAGAGGGGCATAACTATGGGGGAACTACTACAGGGGCATAACTATGGGGGCACTACTACAGAGGCATTATATGGGGGCACTATTACAGGGGCATTATATGGGGGCACTGCTACAGGGGCATAACTATGGGAGCACTACTACAGGGGCATTATATGGGGGCACCACTATACGATGTCCTTCCTTTCAAATCAAGGGGGTAACGTTGGCGTATCTAAATATATTTTGGGGTAAAAGGTTAAAAAGTTCCCGGACCCCTGATGTACAGTATGATAGTTACAATCTGATTGATTGCTATGGGAAATACCTCCACTTGTCCTCTTTGATAAATCTCCCCTGTGGTGAAATGTGCTGGATGGTAAAAGTGGAAGAATCTAATTTTTTTTTTCTTCCAAATATTATCACCTGGCGTCCACTCATTTCATTACTAGTAACCGTACACCACAGCCGCTGAATGTGCCTTACTTCATGTGCATGATACCTGTTTTCTCATTTATATTCCACATAAGATCAAATTATTGAGAGACTCAGCTGCATCTTGAAGAGTGGCATCAGGATACAGGTGGGCGCTGACAAGGCTTACCATACTATCCCTTTATACAGGGACACTCATGAATTACACAGGTTCTGTGGCTGATTAAAACCAGGTGAAGTCAGCCAGCCATAGAACCTGTGTAAAGACCCCCATACATCAGTGACTGATTGCTGCGATGTTACGATTTCACAGATATGCCGATCACGATCAAAAAATGATCGTGATTGGCAGATCGGTGAAATTTAACATGTAGAATTTCACCGATCCGGCGACATCGATGGGTGGATCAGCATTTCCGATCCCATCGCAACTTCACGGCGATCTGTCGCAGATGTATGGGGACCTTAAGTCATGAGTGTCCCGATTTAAAGGGATAGTATAGTAAGCCTAGGGTTGAGGATAAACCCCCACCAGCACTGTAAAAGGGCAACTTGTGGACTTTATAAATGTGTTACACAGTAATGCACTCACCTGTGCACCAACTAGGAGACATGGAAAACATGCACTGTTAGTCATGCTTGAGGACTGGAATTGGTTAATACAGCCTTAGACAAACAGGGGTTACATACATTATATCAGAGGTTCCCAAATGCAGTCCTCAAGGCACCGCAACAGTTCATAGAGATATCCATGGCTAAGCACAGGTGGTGAAAACAAATTGACTGAGGTACTAATTAAGTCACCTGTGGTCAATCATGGATATCCTTAAAACCTGAACTGTCTGGGTGCCTTGAGGTCTGTGGGCCTGATGCAGAGCCGGACGCTATTTGCGGACGGTCGTTCTGAAAAAGGGGCCGGATATTTAAATTAAGCGCTCGCTCTTTGCGGTCTGTTGACGCCTCTATGTCTGAACAAGCGAACGAAACATGCGCTCACTATTTTGTAAAGACGCCCCTTTGTCGTTCGCATCACACGTCATCTCCGCTATTTATTAGATTAATCGAGTACATCGAAAGGCATATGAACTGCTCGCTATTCTTGTGGTAGCATTTTCCTACCGCAATCATGCGAGCAGTTCAGGCTAAAAGACAACCAAGTGACGTGGTCGATGACACTGCTTTGTTAATTATGCACACCCTTAAAACGCCCCTTTTGACCGTTTGGCACGCCTGCATTCGGATCTCCACTCCCCGTCCCCTGTTACCACCCACAAACGCCTCATCCTGTCACTCAAATTAGCAGGCATTCGCTATTTTGCGAGCACACGATTTCCGACCGCACTGACTAGTTGGCGCGTATGCGCATTACGATCCTTACGCATATGCAGATGTGCGAACATCGCTCAGAGCGAAAGTGCGGCCGCTTACGAGCGGCTCTGAATCAGGCCCTGAGTTTGGGAACCTGTGCATTATATGTTTAGAAGAACCTCTTGACTTCCTCACTGACTTACTGCTGCTGGATCTTTAACTGTTTCTCTGGATGATTTTAACATGTTGCCCTATGGGACTCAAGTTGCAAACTCTCTAGCTAAATGAATGGTATAGGCAGTTCATATCTATATGCTGATTGTCACTGGGGACATGACCAGAGAATAATCCTGGACAAAAGAGTTGTTATTTGAAGCTCAGAGTTAGTAAGAGAATTCACGTCTAACCTTTCAATACAAACATCCATTGAACCATGGTCACTAATTATTATCAGTGTGTATTCCCAACTGGTGGGACGTCACCATGGAAACATTGATTGGAGCCATGCGAAGAAAACAAGTCACACTGGAAAGCATATGACTATATGTAATAAGGTCTAATAGTCAGCTAGGGGGTAAAATTCAGCAGCCAAATCAACATTTCAGGAACGCTTAATTTACCAGTCATGTCTACAGTCTGGCATGGTAATTTATTTTCTATACAATTATTGTAGATGGAAACAAATACAGAAAAAAGTGACATGATATAATGTCACAGGAGTTATTAAAACATCACGTTTTAAAAGGCCCATAAGGGCTTGTTTATTAAAGTATAAACCTTCTATCGGATGAGGTGTGTCGTGTGCAAACCCCTTATCATACTAACTTAAAATAAAGACACTGAGACGTGGATTTGGCAGATAACTTGATGGCGATTTATTGGAGCAAAATAAAATATTATTATTTATTTAAGGTTGTATGGTGGCAAAGAAAGGACGGCCAGAAATCAGCCAAATCTGCTATGCCAACACACAAACAACAAAAGGCATAGCAGGTGTAGATCGCCCAGAGTGCATACACATAACCATGTAACTCATATCATCAACAAAAGGTAACGCTCACCCCCATCTTGACTTCCCACCCGTTTAAGTGGTGATACTGCCCCCAGTTAGGTTGGTACAGCCAACTACCAGTCAACAAAGGGAGCGCCCTTAAACCATAATTGCACCCGGACTGGTGACCAGCCATTCTTTCCCGCCACTGCAAGGTTCTGCTTAAAGAACCGCTGCACCGCCACCATACTGAGAACTACTCCAATAAAGCCAACTCCACAAAAAGATCCCCAATAAACAAAGACAAACCCTCCACTGTCAAATGGACTCCGTCAGCCCTATATAAATGACTAAATCAAAATTGTATGTTCCTATGATAAATGACCCGGCCATCATTGGCCATCACAAATTTGGCTACAGCAAAGTTAAGCTTCTTCAATAGCAGGAAAACTCCTAACCCCATGCCAGACCTGGCGAGGACAATGCAAGACCACATTAATATACACGAGGGCCAGGCCGAGAGCACCCTCGCCAAATCGTTGACAATATCAACACGTAATTCCACAGTGGGCCTTCGACCTAAATCATTACCCCCTAAATGAGCCACCAAAATACGTGGCCTACCAAAAAGCTTTGCATACTCTAACAGTTTAGGACAAAAGGAATGCCATCTCATACCTCTGAAACCTATCCAACGGACCCTAGGTGAATGTTCAAAAGTTGGAGCTTGATCTGAACTCATAAACCTAGCAGCCCAGAAAATATATGAGTGGCCTATCACCCAAATGTCCTGCGTGTCAAAGAGCAATCCTAAAGGTGGAGGAAAGCGGTAAAGAAAAATTAGTATTTGTCATAAAACAATAAAATTTTATGGTGGATTAGTGGGATCATATAGAACATAAGTGAGTATCTGCCAAAAAGACAAATTTTCTAATGGTCGCCAACTTTACTTTTTAAAGTGGCTAGGACAAACAAGACACAAAGGGGAAGAATGGGTGGGGGGGAATTGGGAAAAAACAGGTGAAGTCGGCAAGACGTATAATAAAAACCTGCTGAGGGATGGACTATGACCTAATTAAATGATTGAGAATAGCCGAATTGAATCCGTCAGTTCAGGTAAAAATTGTAAAATCCCTCAAGACTCCCATTGCCAGCAATGGCAAGTAGCTATTCCCGAGTAGGATGGACAGGGGTAACAGACAAGACAAGACAGTACAGGAGACAAGACAAAAAACCAGGCAAGCATAAAATATAAACGTCACAAGAACAAACTGTGGTATGACTTTAAACAGAGGACCTTAACGCCTAGGTCGAATGTAACATTTATAACTATCAGATTTCCAACGCCCGAGGGCCTTAATTTCCGATGCCGGGAAACCCGCAGCTGCGGCCGAAGTTGCGGCTCCGATACGAAACGAGTGTGTACCAAAGTCCTGAGGCGAGAGGCCTAAACCTGATACACACCTCTTCAAAAACCAACCAAACTGGTATTTGGTAAGCGGGGTCCTGTCCAAATGCATGAGCCATGAACTAGGGACATCCGGCCGTACAAATGCAAAGCGCGTAGCTAGTGCCACAGGACAGATCCATTCGTCCTTAGACGGACTCAACGAGATCCACCTGCCCTTACCAGCCTGGTCGGTCTCTGACCGCCGAATTCTACACAGCACAGACCTTTCACTGACTGAGACATCCGAGAGGAGCATGGTGGCATCAACACATTTGGAAGACGCCACCAGCTCCGATACCCGCAAGGCGCCATGAAAAGCCATTGAAAATGCCAATTGGATCAGGACCACCTCGTACTCGGTAAGAGCAATTCCGTGAATTGCCCCCAACACTGCCGGCAGCAAAGTAGCATCTACAGGTCTCCTATGGTCAGCTACTGGCCGGGAGACCCGTGCCCAACCCTTTAAAGCCTTCACGATCAGAAAGCTTTTCGTAAAGTCAGGCTGACCCTTCACCTTACTATAAAATGCAATGCATGTCAAAGAGCGCGTCACAGAAGCCCTGGATCTGCCAGCCAAACGGAGACTCCAAATAAAAGAAAGCATCGAACGATGCTGACCCTTACCTGCCTGCCTGCTGCTACGGGAATAATCTTCCCATTCATGCCAAGCCTGATGATATGCTCGCAATGTGGAAGGAGCTAGAGACTGTTCTGCTAAGCCCTCCATGCCGGCTCGATCACCTGCCAAACATAAGGGGCCAAAGATTGGAATTTAGCCCAGTGAAAACGTGATAACGCATCGGCTATCTGATTCTCCACCCCAGGCACGTGTCTTGCCTAAACATGATGTTACATCGCAGACATGTGAGCACCAGCTGTGCTAGCAAGCGCAAAACCAGCAGGGAAACTGCGGTGTCACAGTGTACGATCGGCACCCTCCAACCCTTTCTCTATATTCTTACGCTTAGGGGTGCGATGCCTACGCCTCGAGCGCCACCTTGCTTCCAGTTTTGCAGATTTCGCTGCTCGCTTGCGGGCTCTGCCAGTGCTGTCCGCGTTAGAGATAGAGGAAGCAAAAGAAGAAGTCAAAGAACTAGAGTCTGAGGAAGACCCACCTGAACTCTCCAATGTTACGGAATCAGAGGAAAATCGGGATGGCCCCTCCCCGACATCTACGTCAACCAACTCCCCTTCTTCGAGATCGCCATCTGTAAAAGAAGAAAGGACACCCGCTGCCGCCTCCGCGGCAGGTGACCCAACAACCGCACTGCCCTGACTCAAACCTTGACTCAGCGGTAGGGAGGGTGCGTTAGTCCCTAAACTCTGTGGGCCAAACTAGGTGCGATAGACCTCAATGCCTGCACCAACTGCTCAATCTCCGACCTCCCTTGGACCCTCGCAGGGTTAGCGTAAGCGGGCGCGAGAGTTTGGTTAGGCAAAGGGCCTGCAGGCGGAGCTGCTAAAAATGGGGCAAAGACAGCAGCCAGAGTAGACAAGGCAGAAACTATGGCTGAGGGATCTGGCTGTACAGCAGTGGAGGGAGGGGCAGCAACAGGCAAAACTGCAGGGGCTGACTGTGTTTGGGCCATACTGCCAGCATTAGGAGCCTGGGACAAGCTGGACAGAAAATGGCTGCTATCTCTACTAAGCCCCGCCCCCCGCACACTAACATGGCGGGCGCCCCACTGCGAGCGGGGAATGGGAAGGGCCCTAGGCACAGCAGAGCCCTGCTGTGCCCGAGATGGAGCTCTGTGCCCCCGCCGAGACCTCCTCCTTTTACCGGAGGTTATGTCTTCAGTGTGAGACGGGAGCACACGCCCGCGCACAGCTGACGCGGCGTGCTCTCGTCCTCGACTATGAGAAGGAGCCACAGCTGGGTCCGGGCTCAGCCGAGCCGGACGCCGGTGTGAACTCCTCTCCAGCCGCAGCGGCGTCAAGGGCAACACCCACCGCATCCGCGGCAGGGGCCACCCCGCAACGCCGAGCCCCGGATATTACAGCGCCGGGAACAGCGTCCGTGGCGGAGGCCGCTTCCCCACGCCGGCGAGGGACCCACAACGATGCTCGTGCCCCGCCAGAATCAGCATCCGCGGCAGGGGCCACCCGGCGACGCCGGTCCCTATCAACAACAGCGCAGGGAGTAGCATCCACCGAGTCCGCGGCAGAGGCCGCCCCCTTACCCCAGAGCGGGTCCCACAAGGTCAACAAAGCGGCGCCATGAGCAGCAGCCGCTGCATCAGCAGCAGGGGCCGCTCCACGACGCCGGGATGGGCCTTGATCACCCTCAGTATGTATAAATCGGGCAGGAGGGGGCACAGAGCGGCGGGGACGCATGGTAATGAGTGAATTGAATGTGGACAGCAACAGGGAACTAAAGCAAAAATGGACAGGCCAGGAAAGGGAGGGAAAGAAGAATGTAAGGAAAAGAAAGAAGAATATGAAGAGGGATAAATAGAGAGAGATAATCACCAATGTAATCAGTATTAACTGACAAACTCTGTTACTGACCGAACAAATCTGAAACAAAGGGGGTTAATCCCACACTTCAAGCCCATTATATAAAGTTCCTGTTGCAAAACCGCCCCTGACTGCCATAGGCTAACTCCCACCAGTCATTTGCATACATGCCGGCCCCCATCCTAGAGGTTTAAAACACCTCTTTTCTTATTTAATCTTTCGGTTTCTCTTATTCGCAAACAAGGCCATTTTGGAGTATTGCTGCATTATCTGGTATCATGTCTATTTTAGGATCATATAATCAGTCCCCATAGATATAGACAGGGGGCGGGATGTACTAACCTTGTGGAGTACATCCCGCCAAACATCGCATTGTTACTGATCGCATATGCACTAACATATGCGATTAGTACCGCAAAGTACAGCTCTTCCGGTAAGAGCTGTCCTTTGCGATCAGTGCTGTGCCGTGGACTTCTGGGTTCATGACCCGGGAGTCCATCGGCGCATGCGCAGAGTGACGCGGCGGCCGCCGGGCATGCTGGGAGGGATCCGATCGGATCCCTCATACCAGCGCGATGCAGAAGACGCCCATAGGCTTCTATAGGGTAACGCCAGCAAAAGCATCGGAGCCTCGGCAGCTAGCAAATAATACATATGGAAAATGCGGTAAGACCCTGAAAACTGGGTTTTTACTGCATGTTCTATTTAGTACATCCGGCCAGAGACTGTGAAAATGGGTAGTTTACTATACTTTTTTTTTTAGGTGGCTTTAGTCATTGTGGCCTACAAGCTACCTTTTCACTATTTTATTTTAATTGGAGACAGATCTTTGGATCACCCCCCAGCAGCCTTTGCATGCAGTAGGTAAGTCGGGTCTGAACCCCGCAGTAAAGTAGAAGTGTAAGATATAGCTTTAGTTTTCACGCTTCGTCGGAAAGGCTTCTTATCTGAGCCACTGTACCAGCAAGATAACTCTAATTAATAACCCGGCAGTGACTTTGTTTAGCATGGTGATATGCAGTGACATTATTTAGGACAGTGATATGCAGTGACATTGTTTAGCACGGTGATATGCAGTGACATTATTTAGCACGGTGATATGCAGTGACATTATTTAGCGCGGTGATATGCAGTGACATTATTTAGCATGGTGATATGCAGTTACATTGTTTAGCACGGAGCTATGCAGTGACATTATTTATCATGGTTATATGCCGTGACTGTGTTTGGCACGGTGATATGCAGTGACATTATTTAGCACGGTGATATGCAGTGACATTGTTTAGCATGGTGATATGCAGTGACATTATTTAGCATGATGATATGCAGTGACATTTTTTAGCATGGTGATATGCAGTGACATTTTTTAGCACGGTGATATGCAGTGACATTATTTAGCATGGTATGATATGCAGTGACATTATTTAGCACGGTGATATGCAGTGACATTATTTAGCATGGTATGATATGCAGTGACACTATTTAGCATGGTGATATGCAGTGACATTATTTAGCATGGTATGATATGAAGTGACAGTGTTTAGCACGGTGATATGCAGTGACATTATTTAGCACGGTGATATGCAGTGACATTATTTAGCACGGTGATATGCAGTGACATTATTTAGCATGGTGTGATATGCTGTGATATTGTTTAGCACGGTAATATGCAGAGACATTATTTAGCACGGTGATATGCAGTGACATTATTTAGCACGGTGATATGCAGTGACATCATTTAGCATGGTATGATATGCAGTGACAGTGTTTAGCACAGTGATATGCAGTGAAATTATTTAGTATGGTATGATATGCAGCATACTTGCCTACTCTCCCGATTTGGTCGGGAGCCTCCCGAAAATCGGGTGCCGCTCCCGGCCTCCCGGAAAGGTAGGCAAGCCTCCCGGTCCCCGGCGATCTATCTGCCCCCCCCCCGCGAATACAGTATAATCCCCGGCAGCGGGGGGGGGGGGCGGTGGCCCCGCCCCCTGCTTCACAATGCCATTTATCTCTGCATTGTGAAGAGGGGGCGGGGCCGCGATGACGCGATCGCGCTGTCACGCCCATGCCCCGTCCCAATTGTCGAGTCATTTTCTGGGCCACGCCCCCTTTTGATGTGGCACGCCCCCCTGTTGAGGACGCCCGAAAGCTCCCTCCCGGAAGGAGGGAGCTAAAAGTCGGCAAGTGTGATATGCAGTGAGATTGTTTAGCACAGTGAGATGCATTGACATTGTTTAGCACGGTGATATGCAGTGACATTATTTAGCACGGTGATATGCAGTGACATTATTTAGCATGGTGATATGCAGTGACATTGTTTAGCACGGTGATATGCAGTGACAATATTTAGCATGGTAATATATGCAGTGACATTATTTAGCACGGTGATATGCAGTGACGTTATTTAGCATGGTGATATGCAGTGACATTATTTAGCATGGTATGATATACAGTGACATTATTTACCACAGTGATATGCAGTGACATTATTTAGCACGGTGATACGCAGTGACATTGTTTAGCATGGTATGATTGCAGTGACATTATTTAGCATGGTATAATATGCAGTGACATTATTTAGCATGGTATGATATGCAGTGACATTATTTAGCATGGTGATATGCAGTGACATTGTTTAGCACGATAATATGCAGCGACATTATTTAGCACAGTGATATTGCAGTGACATTATTTAGCATGGTATGATATGCAGTGACATTGTTTAGCATGGTGATATGCAGCATACTTGCCGACTATCTGGCTGCCCCTTCCGGGAGGGAGCAGCCAGATCAGCATTACTAGGGGGGCGTGGCCAGCAAACGGGGGCGTGGGCGGCCAGATGACACGTTTTGTGGGCGGAGCCACGCAAGCGCGTCATTTTGGCCCCACCCCCGCACCACACTGCCGATATTACAGGCAGTGTGATGCAGGGGGCGGTGCCAAAATGACGCGAATCGCGTCACCGCCCCCTTCGCTGCCGGGGGTTTTACAAACAATTGGAGTGGGCCAGCCGGGAGACTTGCCTGGCTTCCCGGAAGGTCGGGAGCGGCACCCGATTTTCGGGAGGCTCCCGACCAAATTGGGAGGGTAGGTAAGTATGATATGCAGTGACATTATTTGCACGGTGATATGCAGTGACATTATTTAGCATGATGACATGCAGTGACATTATTTAGCACGGTGATATGCAGTGACATTATTTAGCACGGTGATATGCAGTGACATTGTTTAGCACGGTGATATGCAGTGACATTATTTAGCACGGTAATATGCAGTGACATTATTTAGCACGGTGATATGCAGTGACATTATTTAGCGCGGTGATATGCAGTGACATTATTTAGCACGGTGATATGCAGTGACATTATTTAGCACGGTGATATGCAGTGACATTATTTGGCACGGTGATATGCAGTGACATTATTTAGCACGGTGATATGCAGTGACATTATTTAGCACGGTGATATGCAGTGACATTATTTAGCACGGTGATATGCAGTGACATTATTTAGCATGGTGATATGCAGTGACAGTGTTTAGCATGGTGATATGCAGTGACATTATTTAGCGCAGTGATATGCAGTGACATTATTTAGCATGGTATGATATGCAGTGACATTATTTAGCACGGTGATATGCAGTGACATTATTTAGCGCGGTGATATGCAGTGACATTATTTAGCGCGGTGATATGCAGTGACATTATTTAGCATGGTATGATATGCAGTGACATTATTTAGCATGGTATGATATGCAGTGACATTATTTAGCATGGTGATATGCAGTGACATTATTTAGCGCGGTGATGATATGCAGTGACATTATTTAGCATGGTATGATATGCAGTGACATTATTTAGCACGGTGATATGCAGTGACATTATTTAGCACGGTGATATGCAGTGACATTATTTAGCGCGGTGATATGCAGTGACAGTGTTTAGCATGGTGATATGCAGTGACATTATTTAGCGCGGTGATATGCAGTGACATTATTTAGCATGGTATGATATGCAGTGACATTATTTAGCATGGTGATATGCAGTGACATTATTTAGCACGGTGATATGCAGTGACATTATTTAGCACGGTGATATGCAGTGACATTATTTAGCACGTTGATATGCAGTGACATTGTTTAGCACGGTGATATGCAGTGACATTATTTAGCACGGTGATATGCAGTGACATTGTTTAGCATGGTATGATTGCAGTGACATTATTTAGCATGGTATAATATGCAGTGACATTATTTAGCATGGTATGATAGGCAGTGACATTATTTAGCATGGTGATATGCAGTGACATTGTTTAGCACGATAATATGCAGCGACATTATTTAGCACAGTGATAATGCAGTGACATTATTTAGCACAGTGATAATGCAGTGACATTATTTAGCATGGTATGATATGCAGTGACATTGTTTAGCATGGTGATATGCAGCATACTTGCCGACTATCTGGCTGCCCCTTCCGGGAGGGAGCAGCCAGATCAGCATTACTAGGGGGGCGTGGCCAGCAAACGGGGGCGTGGGCGGCCAGGTGACACGTTTTGTGGGTGGAGCCACGCAAGCGCGTCATTTTGGCCCCACCCCCGCTCCACACTGCCGATATTACAGGCAGTGTGATGCAGGGGGCGGTGCCAAAATGACGCGAATCGCGTTACCGCCCCCCTTCGCTGCCGGGGGTTTTACAAACAATTGGAGTGGGCCAGGAGGGGTCGGCGCCAGCCGGGAGACTTGCCTGGCGTCCCGGAAGGTCGGGAGCGGCACCCGATTTTCGGGAGGCTCCCGACCAAATTGGGAGGGTAGGTAAGTATGATATGCAGTGACATTATTTGCACTGTGATATGCAGTGACATTATTTAGCATGGTGACATGCAGTGACATCATTTAGCACGGTGATATGCAGTTACATTATTTAGCACGGTGATATGCAGTGACATTGTTTAGCACGGTGATATGCAGTGACATTATTTAGCATGGTAATATGCAGTGACATTATTTAGCGCGGTGATATGCAGTGACATTATTTAGCACGGTGATATGCTGTGACATTATTTAGCACGGTGATATGCTGTGACATTATTTAGCACGGTGATATGCAGTGACATTATTTAGCACGGTAATATGCAGTGACATTATTTAGCACGTTGATATGCAGTGACATTATTTAGCACGGTGATATGCAGTGACATTGTTTAGCATGGTATGATTGCAGTGACATTATTTAGCATGGTATAATATGCAGTGACATTATTTAGCATGGTATGATATGCAGTGACATTATTTAGCATGGTGATATGCCGTGACATTGTTTAGCACGATAATATGCAGCGACATTATTTAGCACAGTGATAATGCAGTGACATTATTTAGCATGGTATGATATGCAGTGACATTGTTTAGCATGGTGATATGCAGCATACTTGCCGACTGTCTGGCTGCCCCTTCCGGGAGGGAGCAGCCAGATCAGCATTACTAGGGGGGCGTGGCCAGCAAACGGGGGTGTGGGCGGCCAGATGACACGTTTTGTGGGCGGAGCCACGCAAGCGCGTCATTTTGGCCCCACCCCCGCTCCACACTGCCGATATTACAGGCAGTGTGATGCAGGGGGCGGTGCCAAAATGACGCGAATCGAGTCACCGCCCCCTTCGCTGCCCGGGGTTTTACAAACAATTGGAGTGGGCCAGGAGGGGTCGGCGCCAGCCGGTAGACTTGCCTGGCTTCCCGGAAGGTCGGGAGCGGCACCCGATTTTCGGGAGGCTCCCGACCAAATTGGGAGGGTAGGTAAGTATGATATGCAGTGACATTATTTGCACGGTGATATGCAGTGACATTATTTAGCATGGTGACATGCAGTGACATTATTTAGCACGGTGATATGCAGTGACATTATTTAGCACGGTGATATGCAGTGACATTGTTTAGCACGGTGATATGCAGTGACATTGTTTAGCACGGTGATATGCAGTGACATTATATAGCGCAGTGATATGCAGTGACATTATTTAGCATGGTGATATGCAGTGACATTATTTAGCACGGTAATATGCAGTGACATTATTTGGCACGGTGATATGCAGTGACATTATTTAGCACGGTGATATGCAGTGACATTATTTAGCATGGTATGATATGCAGTGACAGTGTTTAGCATGGTGATATGCAGTGACATTATTTAGCGCGGTGATATGCAGTGACATTATTTAGCATGGTATGATATGCAGTGACATTATTTAGCACGGTGATATGCAGTGACATTATTTAGCGCGGTGATATGCAGTGACATTATTTAGCATGGTATGATATGCAGTGACATTATTTAGCATGGTATGATATGCAGTTACATTATTTAGCATGGTGATATGCAGTGACATTATTTAGCGCGGTGATATGCAGTGACATTATTTAGCACGGTGATATGCAGTGACATTATTTAGCACGGGGATATGCAGTGACATTATTTAGCACGGGGATATGCAGTGACATTATTTAGCGCGGTGATATGCAGTGACAGTGTTTAGCATGGTGATATGCAGTGACATTGTTTAGCGCAGTGATATGCAGTGACATTATTTAGCATGGTATGATATGCAGTGACATTATTTAGCATGGTGATATGCAGTGACATTATTTAGCACGGTGATATGCAGTGACATTATTTAGCACGGTGATATGCAGTGACATTATTTAGCACGGTGATATGCAGTGACATTATTTAGCACAGTGATATGCAGTGACATTATTTAGCGCGGCGATATGGTCATCAATAGACATCTTTTAATCACTAATTACACTTAATTGCAAACAACATCTGACAAAGACTGAAGCTGGGTACACACTGCAACAATACTTTTTAAGAAGGGTCTTTTCTTTTCCAGACCATCCTACCCACCCTACAGTACTCTACCATGTAGGATATTAATCCATTCTTACATTTTTTGGTAACTATACCTCCACCTCCAGCATTTTCTACCTCTCGAAGAAGTTCGCTTCACTATTGGCGTTATCCTTCGCAGCCAGAGGTGCTGAACTTTCTTTAATCCATACCTCCGAACCATGGGTGCACTCCAGAGCGTTTCCTTATCCGTAGATGTATGTAGCAGTGAAAAGAGTGGAGAAGTGTGAAGTGGAGAAGTTGCCCATGGCAACCAATCAGTTTTGAGTTTGCATTTATCAAGTGCATTCTCTCTTTTTCACTGCTTCATACATCTATGCCACACTGACACCAGTTCCGTTCGGAACCCAGTAGTAGAGTTCGATTTGATCCAGTTGGATCCTAGTCTTTGTATAGTTGATTGCTTATCAACTCATCTTTCCTTCACTGCCCCACTGAGAGGCAACATTACCAACCTTTTCATCACCTGTCGTAAACCCTTTTACCCTGCCTGGGCTGCTACAATCGGGTTGGATAGTTTCTGCTATGCAGAATTCAGGCATTGACACTTCCCCCTTTAAAGGTCATACCTTGTGAGGGGCTGCTGTTACTTCTGCAGCCACAAAAGGATTGTCTTTACAGACTATAATAATGCAAGCTGCTTGTTGGCCCTCCTCACATACTTTTATGAAGCACTATTGGTCTTCTGACTCTCAAAGGATCGAGTTCCTGAGAGCAACCACTAGGTATGTAGTAGCCTGTCCACCAGCTGTTGCTAGGTGGCAAGCCACCCTCCTAGTATGCAGAATCTATTATCTGTAAACTCTCTTTGTTCTAGGGAACAGTATTTCCACCTAGCAACAGCACCCTCCCTACCCACCCTTTACCTTGCTAGGTCAGTTGGTTGTACTCTCCTGACCTCAGTCATTGTAATTACTGTTTTTTCCTGTGGTTTCAGGTGTTCCAAGAGGACAGAAGAAACAGCAGACTCGACCACTTAAGGAACAAAAATAATTTTTCCCTATTCACAGGCAGTTTGTTTAGTTATTTCTGTTTTCCCAGTGGCGTAAGTTCATCCCAGATGCCCAGAGGCAAGTTAAAATTTGTTGGTTCCCAACGTCACAGCCGCTGACACTGTAATGTAGCAATTTGCATGTAGACAGGCTATAGATAGAAGCAGCTGATGGTCTGACATGGAGCTCTCCACTAGTGTATGATGGCTTCTCAGGTGCCGGGAAGGGGTGCCATGTATTGGGCGGCCATGACGGTATGTTCCAGGTATATACAGTAATTACAGCCCTAAGTGGGGTGAATATGTTGTGGACAATTGAGGAGGTGTACCTTCAGAGCTTGAGCCCGGTAGCAGGCGCTTCCATTGTCTCCCATAGTTCTGCCCCTGCGTTTTCCCTGCTCTATTACATGACAGTAGTTTCCTCTCCGTCTCGAAATTCACTTTTCATTATTTAGTTGTGTCAATCTTTTTTCATTTTCTTTTTTCTTTTGTATCCTATAATTTTATTTTAAAAATCAATATTAGTCATACAGAAATAGCAAAGGTAAATCACCGATAAAAATTAGGTGGAAAATTTGATCATAAACAAATCTAAACAGACAAAAAAACATACTAAACTAGAAAACATAAAAGCTATAGCTTGTCAACATTAATGACAAATAATACTAGGGTGAAAGTGAAAAATAAAATTTTTAAAAAAGGAAAATTAATCAAAGGATAACGGGTAGTTATGGTACACTAGGTCTTCGAAAAAATTGATGGGAAGAGTAATCGTAATCAAGAAAGATGAAGGGAAAAAAAAGAAAATATATAATAGAGAGAGTTATAGAAAATAATCAACAATAAAAATATATAAGGAGGGGGCGAGCTGCGGGAAAGAAAAAAAAAAGAAAAACGGGCTCTTTACTACGTGCTTCTGTGAATATGGTGGGCGCACGCGTCAGTGACAAGCATGCAGGAGCAGCGTCATGCACGGCTCCGTCTCTCCAGGCTATGTGAGAAGGTAACTGAATGGTTCTTTCATTCTACCTTCTCAGCAAAGTCGGGAGGCTTGCACCCTAACCCACCAGCTGTTGCTAGGTGGCAATCCTATTCCCTAGAACAAAGAGAGTTGTCAGATCATAGAGTCCCGCAAACTAGTGTTTACGACGTTGCTGGGAACCTGAGATCAAGGTGCCTGGAGGCACTGCACTGACGGTACAGGGGCAGTGAAAAAAAAGAAAAAAGCGTAGGGAGTACACCAGTGCCACTGGGACTGGCATACAGTTGTGTCGTCTTGTATCTTTGCCACTGATGTGGCAAATCACGCCACATATGCTGCGAGTCGCGCACATACGCAGCAAGTCACATGGTGCTATGCGTGCGCACATTTGCCATCAAAGCGCCAAAGCTGGAAGAGGACACATCTATAGGTACTGATTAAGGTGTTGATATCCTGCACGCTCTTCACCAACAGTTATACATACTTGCCGATATTCAACTCCCTCCTTCCGTGAGGGAGCTGAATGCAAGCATAGAGGGGGAGGCGTGGCCGGCTATGACGATGTTTTGGGGGCGGGGCCAGGGCGTGAGCGCACGAACGCGTCATCGTGGCCCCGCCCCCTCTTCACAATGCCAAAAATAAAGGCATTGTGAAGCGGGGGGCGGAGCCACAATGACGCGATTCAGCGCGAATCACGTCATCGGGCATCCCCGCTGCGGGGGTTTCAAGTAGTTGTGCGGGGGGCAGGCGGCAGCCGGGAGGCTTGCCTGCCTTTCCGGGGGGTCGGGAGCGGCACCCGATATTCGGGAGGCTCCCGACCAAATCGGGAGGGTAGGCAAGCCTGCAGTTATACCACTGTCTCTGTGGGCCAAGAGTGACGGTCGCTTACCTGTCAGAGAATGGCTACCATTAGCTCAGCCTTTGGGGAGAAATCCTACAAAATATACGCTCAATGGCGCTTGGTCTTGATAAATCACAGACTCTTTAATTTATGCTCAAGAAATTCTGACCTGAGAGGCAAAAATATCAATGCTTTGGGATTGATGTTATTAATAGTATTAATAGTTGTTGTCCCAGGGGATCCACTGCCTACCTTGCTATGCAAACTGTTAAAGCAGGTCCCCAAACACATTGACCAACTGGCTGGTCATATTTTCAATGCTGCTAAGTTCCTCATTGCCACGGACTGGAAGACACAGACTGCACCTTATATGGTGGCTCTTGCTAATAAATTCTGATGTGTGGCAAGTATGGAATACGTCACTATTCTCCCACAAGGTTTGGTTTCTGAGCTCTACAGTATAGTGGGGTCCTCTTGGCCCTCCTGTGCTCCTCTGTGTACTGAATTCGTGATCCCTCGTATCCCACTTTTTCTATTTATTTGATCCGTCTGCAAGTACCTGTTTGTCTCTGCGAGGCCTCTCCAGCTGCGTACAAACTCGCAGCGGCTCACTTGGGCACATCCAGAAACCTGTCCCGACAAACCTGCATTTTTGTAGCCATCCCCATTACCTCCCCCAAAACGCTGACTACCTGTCAATCACTTTGCAAATAAATCCTCGCTGCGCATGCCCAGTGCAGGTTTGGTGCATATGCAGTAGCAAAAATAAACTCTCCACCGCCTCCCACATCAATGTTACATCCATCTATAAATCAAGTCCCTTATTACCTGGATTAAGGGAGGGGGGGTCGCGGGGGGGGGTCCGTGATCACGGGGGCGGGGCTTAGCGCCGGGGGGGGGTAGCAGCGGCGACCGGTTGGTGCATGCACGGGCACATAATCACGGTATTTTTACCGTGATAAGGCTCCGAAGGGGATTTGCAGGGGCATAGCTTTATCGCAAGCTCTGTCCCTGTAAGGGATTTGTAGTAAATCCCTGTGATATTGCCTGAATTCACAATGCGAATTCACTCGGTAATATCACACTACAATCTGCATTCAATATGCGGATTGTAGTAAATAGAGCCCTGTATGTGCTCTTTTGTATCCTATCTGGTTGTCTGAACCTCCTGTATAAAGAGGTTCCAAATAACAGATCCCAAACCTTTATTAAGAAGAATACACATGAGCACCAGGCTACACAAATTCTCTCCTCCCACCCTTTATGCTCATCAAGCCATTAAACAGCATAAGATAACACACACAGAGTATACAGTAGTCATAGAACCATAAAAAAAGACATTGCTATGTAGGCAACAAATCTACAGTTACTAAGGTTCTGAAATACAACTTATTTAACAAATACATAAATATGAAATGAATGTGATCCCTTTAAATAGCTAAGGGCTTTGTTCCAATATCTCCGCAATGCCGATATTTAGGCAGATGGAACGATTGTTAGCCATTGTGCATGCGTGAATGCTGTACTGCGCACTCATAGCGATTGTATTGTGATTATGCTCGTACAGAGGATTCATTCGCACAGTGGTGGGGTGGTAAAGGAAAAGCAGGCGTGTCTGACTATTTAACCGCCGTTTCATGGGCGTGCATAGATTATCCATTGCGATCTCCTTCGCAGCATGAGAGTTCTCAGCGTGTCAGGAGAGACGCAGTGTTTGAGGCAGGTCAGACTTGACCTTCAAGTTGCGTGACTGCACGATCTTCATTGATGTCACTGATGTTTGCGCTGTCGCACGTCGTTGGACGGATATGAGAAGGCAGCAGGGGGCGTCCCTATGCTCGGCTACGCTTTTGGAGACATTACCATATTTTCTCTATTGCGACCTGAACATTAGCGCAAATTTCTGAATCAGGCCCTCAGCTAAGACTTTCATAACAACAAGGATAGTAGGAAGACTCCTTTGTGCGGGACACTTGTGTACATAAAGTTATTTTAAATGTAACTTTTATTGGTATATTTAAAAAAAAAAAAAGGGAGGTTTGGGAGCTAGATTACCACAAATAACACAGCACATCTATAGAAAATCTTTTTAAAACATCATACAGAATTGTCTATGTGGAGAATGTAAATATTCCAATTATTCAGGTTGAGCTATTAAACGTTAGTAGGCTACAGGTGCATACACACACAACGATTTTTTGAATGATTATCGTTAAACGATATTGTTTAACGATAATCGTTTGAAAAAATCGTTCACTTTCTGAGTCGAACGATTATTGTTCATGCGTGTTCACGTTTGTAGTTTGTAGTTCAGTCAGACTTGTCAACTCAACGATTTTCATTAAGTTAATATGCAAAAATCGTTTGTAGTTCATAAAAATCGTTCATTACATTTAAATGAACATAGTAAATGAACAACTTTAGCAAACGATTTTAGTTCATTTTTTCAAGGTATAAAATCGTTTACTAAAATCGTTCATTAACTAAATCGTTGTGTGTGTATGCACCTTACCAGTTAGTACATATGTAATATTTATGGTCAGGGAACTGACCTATAAATTGCTGAATCTTCGCTATCAGCATGTCACATATAGTTGATCAGATATTCCATTAGCACTGATGTAGTAACAGTCAGTTGGCGTTTCCTACAGAATTAAACAGTTATAAATTATGGTCTGAATATGAATTTATTACATATATAGATAGATATGTATCACAAAAAAACAGTTGCACAAAACCAACAAGGAGACAGGCATATTATTTATTAACTACTAATTGAGACAATAAACAGCCATTGGCTTAAATGCCAGTGACATATCAATTAGTAATCAGCTCATCATACCTATAGATATATTTTTAGGGGGCCCTCCTGTAATACCCCTTTCACATCGCTAAGCCGGGTTGCACCAGGGATTTTGTTCACGCGTCCATCCCGGGTGTGACGCGGCTGAGACCCCTTTCAGACTGGCTGTCACTGTCATCACGTGCTGAGCCAGCGCTTGGTGATGACATCATCTCCATGTGCCGGGTCTTCCTATGCTTGTGAACAAGACCCGGGTTACCCGTTCACACTGCATTGCGTGCCTCGCTGGTGAATATTATGTGGTTTATTTACAAGTCTCTAAGAAGTGACAGCTCCAGGCATGGATCTGAGCCAGGCGGCTGCCTATGGGCACAGCATTTAGGGGATGCCACTGCAGTCACCTTGCCTCAATATTTATTATTTCAAAGTTTAAAAAAAATGAAGTTACCCAGGCATCGGCACAGCTTAGCTGTTTTCCTGCAAGTCGCCATCATGTTTACTTCCCTCTCTTTTGGAGGCAGTCGTGAAAATCAGGGCAGCTGTTGTTTCCTGATTGTCGTTGAACCTCAAAAGAAATTTACTTCCAGCACTTACAGTACAATTTCTTCTCCACACAGAGCTACAAGTAGTGGTGGGTGAGCAGTTCCTCCATTCAGGACGCAGGGCCTAGGGGATGGCAACATTTCTGCCCCGTGGCATTGTATTTGGCATGTATTTGGCATGTCAGGTGCCTGGAATGGCACCCAGCAGACTAGAAAGCCGCCACCAAGAGCATCCTTAGGAAGTTCCAGACATAAAGGCTTTTATTAGTCCTGGAGGCAAACACACGCAGAGCTGCACTGAGCAGCGGGAGGTTCTTACCTGCCTGGCCGGGGGGGGGGGGGGTCTGCACAACATAGGCTACTGTTAAATACTACTCATTTGAAGTTATTATGATAAAACACAGCTTACTTAAACATGTTATATATTAAGTAGAATTTACTTGAGGAAGAGAGAAACCTCTTTGCAGATACAACACACTTTAGTAATGCCATGCCGCTCAGCATTTACTAAAAAGTCATAAGACTGAGTTAAGTGAAGGTGAATCATTAGAAAGGGAATGGCCGTCCTATGTGGTGGGTGTGGTCTTGTTACATCATTAATACATTAAAGGACATGTGTTATATCAACTGTTGTACTGCTCCATACAGACATAAAAATGTTTCTCTGCCATCAGAAAGAATCTAGTCAGAAAAAGGCAAAGGGCCTGAATTGGCAGATAGTTAGGTCAGGAAGAGCTGATTAGTCATAGAGTTCTCCACAGGTACAAAGTGTTCCTCTGGCTTCAATGCACAGAACAGAGCGATGGGAAGACTCTTCGGACAGGCTCAATCAATAGGCATTCTCTTATGCAGACGTTTGCTGCATTCAAAACACCTTCAATGGCTGTTCTTTTCTCACCATTGCAAGTTCCACACGCTGCACATGAACAAAGTGCTTATTATAATCTGAGGAGCAGGGTGACTCAGAAACAACATTGTGCAGTGTGTGCCTACTAATTTAACGTGTAATATGATGGTGTTTAAAACTGTAACATTACCGTTCCCCAGAAACTGCATTTGAGTGAGACAAATCTAGTGAGGCCTCCTTTCAGCCAAAGAGCAGAGATTTATCTCAAGGGACTCAAAAGGTGGGTACACAGCACACCTAGTATATATATCTGCACATTGAGTGATCTGCAGATATATTGTAGATGATGGACGTTCATATACACTGAATGACCATCATCAGCCGCGGGTCCCGCTGGCCAGGGGGCAGGTCCGCCCCTCTCCCAACGGGTGCATGTGTACGGGCGGTCAGCAGACACAATTGTCGATGGACAGATATATACAGGGGCTGGCTGGCAACTTTTAGCCTGGGGGGCAAATGCAGTCAAGTGGCCCCAGATTTTCTAGCAGCTTACGGCAATGGCAAAATGGATGTGGCAAAAAAAATCTGCAGGCTTGGCTTATCTGAATACCCCCTCCATTGTGTCTCATTGCCTTTGCATAACTTTCTGATTGCCCTCTCCATTACCCCCTGCATAGCTCTCTGATTGCCCCCTTCATAGCAGCCTCGAGTCCTCCCTGTATATAACACTGAGCCCCTCACAATAAATACTGACACCATCAAAGCTCACTCACTGATCCCCTTACTGTCCCCCTCACAGCTCACACTGACCCCCTAACAGCACTCATTGTCCACCTCATAGCTTTCAAAAATAAACACATTGGCCACCACAGGAAAAAAAAAAAAAACATTTTGGCCCCCACAGGAGAAGAAACACTTTGCTACCTAGAAGAAAAAAAAACAAACACATGGCCCCACATAGGAAAAAATAAAACACCTTGGCCCCCATAAAAGAAAAAATATATATATATATAAACACATTGGCCTTGACAGGAAAAAGAACAAACACATTGGCCCCCACAGAAGAAAAATACAGATTGGCCCCCACAGGAAAATAATAAAACCTACTGTACATTAATCAGGGCCGTAGCTAGGGTAGTGCGGCCGGTGCCATCGCACAGGGCACCACAGGTCAGGGGGCACTGTTTGGGCCTGTCAAATTTTTGTTTATTATCATTCTCACTTGCAGCTTCCTCTTATTTCATCCCCAGCATCTCCTGTACTCCCCTATCTCTTCCCAGGCCCTTCCCCATGAGGCCTGAGAAGAGATAGGGGAGGCCAGGAGATGCTAAGCCTTGGATGGAGATAAAGTGAGCGGAAATAAAGTACCAGCCAATCAACTCCAAACTGTCATGTCACATGTCACAGGCTCCTTTTGCCGTTTTTTTTTGGGGGTGCATTATGTCCCTTTGAAAAATAAGGGGGGCGCCAATGCTCTTACTGGCACAGAGCACCAAAAAGTATAGTTACGGCTCTGACATTAATTGTCCAGCCCCCCACAGAAGAATGTCGGTAACAGGAGAGAAGAGAGCGAGGAGCTCCCAGTCCCTCCCTCGCCATCAGCCGTGGACGGCACCGGCACTAGCTGCGGCTGCAGTCTCAGTGTCTGCAAGAACAGGTCTGGTATTTCGCAGGGTGAGAGAGTCTGCAGGGACAGGTCTAGTGGGCGATAGGGTGAGAAAAACTGTGTTGCAGGTCTGGTGGGTGATGGTGAGAAAGTCTGCGAGCACAGGTCTGGTGTTTGGCAGGGTGAGAGATTCTGCAGGGACAGATGTGGTGGGTGACAGGGTGAGAGTCTGCAGCACCTGCTGAACCCTCGCACGCATCCGAAAGGGGGGGTGACAATTGTGTCCAGTGAGGCCACGCCCACTGAGATGTCCCCCTTTGTGGATTGTGAAGTCGCGTCACGCTCCCATTGTCGTCATGTTATGGGTTTGCCCAGGGCTCCGGGAGCTGCGTGGAAGCCCCGAGGCTCTCTAAACACTGTGGTGTGTGGAATGGTTGATGCATTCATGCGCGTCAACCATTCTGACAAGTTGTCAACCCAGCGACAAGTATTGGCTTACAGAAGTTGCCGCTTCGTAAATACAGCTTGAACTGTTCCATGCTATCCGAATGAGAAACAATCAAAACGTTGGCAATCAGTATGTGGACCCGGAAGCCAGGTGACGGGATTCCGCATTTAACGTGCGCCATTATATCGACAGTCGTACTGCTGGCACCTGTGAAATGCTTTAAGAAGCATCTGCCTCCCAGGGTCCCGACATTTTGATTGTCTCTTTATATGCAGTGTGCTTTTCAACATACATATAGACAGGGTTACATGTGTGACACATACATATAGAGACACATGCATACATACAAGCTGGGTCACACATGCATACATACATCAAACAGGGTCACGTATAGAGGCAGACAGATATACAGATGGACATGGGTACCTCTTATCACCAGTAGCAACTCTCCCTTCCTCTTCCATGTTGCCAGTGCAGAAGTTTAACAAGCAGGTGTAGCCGCGCCCCCTGCTCGGATCAGAGGAGCATGTGCTGAGCTCCACCAATCAGGGCTCACTACACGCTCCTCTGACCTCAGGGTCTAGACATAGAGGTACATTACATTCATGCTACCACCCTAGCCTGTCTCTCCACCTCCTCCCCCTCCCTCATGCCACTGCCGTGATCTCCTCCCCGTTCTCCAGTACCTGGCTGCACTGCAGTGATCAGCTATGGAGGAGGAGAAGAATGGCTCCAGTAAGTTCAATGTGGCACCTGTTTCACTCTGTACAGCACCGTGCAGCAGCTCTCCTGCACTTTGTCACGTGGTGTCTGCTGTTGGTTGCAGCTATCTCGCGGGCTGCTCTGCTTATCATCCGAGATGTGGGGGAAGGGGGGGGGGGAAAGCATGTAAAAAAAAAAAAGTCCACCTACTAGACAGGTGGCCCCATAGGTGTGTCGGTGCACCGGGAAGTTTTCCTGTGAGGTCTACAGCCAATCCGCCCCTCCCCCCTTTAATAATCATCTACAGCATCCCTCCTCTCCTATATTGACCACTCAGCAGCCCTGCCACCACCGCCACCAACAAACTTACCTTCTTTGTAGACTGACACGCACCCCTGCAGTGGCACGGCCGCAGACAACCCTGTCCTGACATAACATTTGTCATGTTCGTGCATGGGCACCTGAGGGCTGAGAGAGAGGAGCTGAGGGAGGCGGAGCTACCTGGCTGCTCCGACACTGTGTTACAGCACATACTGAGCAGTGAGCACAGACAGAGAATCCTCCCTGCCTCCAGCGGCCAACCATGTACATACGAGGGCAGCCCTGGAGCACTAAAATTGTACCGGCCCGGGGGGCATATGGCACCCTGCCCCCCGGCCCAGCCCGCCCCTGAATATATATATAGAATGATAATATATCTGTCCATCGGCTGTGCAGCACAGCCGACGCGATATGTCTCTGAACGACGTGATTCACAGACATATCGCTGGTACACACTGGCCGACGGGCACCAGAGATATTGGGCGGTCAATTGATCGGCCAATATATCTGTCAGTGTGTACCCAGCAAAAGACACCTGATCTAACTCTGGGTACACAGTAGAACAATGTAGCAAACAATGCGATGGTCTTTCCAATCTCACTAATCCCAGAACACACAATATTGAGGTTACACACTATGCAATCTCCTGAACGTTGGCACAATATATCGTTTTGGGGGATTGTATTCAATGAATCGTTTCTCCTGTACACTATGGAGGTAAATCCATTTAGCCGCGGTGCTAATTACCTGCAGCGGGGGGGAGGAGGGGGGCGGACAATCAGGAGATCCCTTCGGCATAAACTGCGGAACCAATGTGGTTCCCAGCATGTTACACCCCTGAAAAGTCCACCTAGTGGAGATGTTACGTGGAATTAACCCTGTGATTGAACTGCCCGCACATAGGGCCTGATTCAGCATATGTACCGCGTATGCATCACAGTGCGCGTGCATGAGTTAGCGTTGCGATCACACACCCAGAAAGAAAGCCATCACATATGGAGGGACAGGACGTCAGCGTTTGGGGGGTGGTGACGGGGGAGTGGTCAGAGAAACGCAGGGGTGCCTGTCCGTTTGAACGCCGTTGCATGGGCGTGCATAAATTAGCCGCTGTGACAGCATACGCAGCTTGTGTACTCACTGTGTGCAACGAGGTTAGTAATTTCTGAGCAAGGTCTGACCTGCTGTAATTGTGCGTGAGGGGCTGATGTTACATCGATGCTCCCGATGTATTCACAGGACTGCAAGGTATTACGGATGTGAGATAGCGGTAGTGGGAGGCAGTGGGCGTCTCTATGCTGGCTTTGCGATAGTAGTTATTAGCACATAAACCTAGTAACGGCTGATGTGTGCCCAGTGTGTGTGATCATTATACCATAAAATATGAACACTCCAAACTTATCTAAGAATAAACGCACGGAGACAGTAATGGATTTTAAAACAGGTTGGCTATTTATTTAAGAAATTAATTTAATTATTCTAAATATTGTATGGTGGCTGGAAGGATGGCACTTACACAGAGCAGCCCAACAATGCAAACTCAACAACAAAACACAGCATTGCGGGCGGAGTACGTCCTGTGGATGTCAAACCCTGCACTTGGGTATCAAGCGAAGACCTTCTACCAAACATAGGGCCTGATTCAGAGCCGGACGCAATTAGCGCTCGCTCGTCCAGAAAATAGGGGTGGCTATTCAAATCAACCGTTCGCTCTTTGCGGTCTGTTCACGTCTCTAGGTGTGAACGAGCGAATAAAACTTGCGGTAATTTTTTGAAAAAATACGCCCCCTGGCCGCTCGCATCCTACGTCATGTCCGCTATTTATTAGATTAATCGAGTACATCGACCAGGGTATGAACTGCTCGCTATTCTTGGGGTTGGTTTTTGCTACCACAATTTTGCGAGCAGTTCTGGCTATAAAATAACCCAGTGACGTGGTCAATGACGCTGCTGTTTTAAATTATGCACACCCATAAAACGCCCATTTTGACCTTTAAGCACGCCTGCGTTTGGATCTCCACTCCCCGTTTTCAAGCACCTTCCCCCGTTACCACCCACATACGCCTACTCCTGTCACTCAAATTATCAGGCATTCGCTATTTTGCGAGCACATGAATTTTGGCCGCACTGACTGGTTCGCGCATGCGTATAACGATCCGTACGCATGCGCAGTTGGGCAAACATCGCTCGGAGCGAACGAGCGGCCGCTTACGAGCGGCTCTGAATCAGGCCCATAATACCATCCTTAGATGGCTGTACTGACCCCGTAGAGATGGTATAGTACTACTCTACACACAATAAAAGGTGAGCACACCCAATGCACACACACTACACCCGGGCTGATGATAAGCCGTACTTCCCGCCACACAAGATTATAGCTAATAACAATGAACCTTAGGGTACGGGAGGGCGGGCAAATGATTCCCATGAAAGAGGCCTCAGGCTTGTAAGCCTGGCCTTAAATAAGCTCTGTCCCTACTCCTCCCATTAAGGATTTAATAGGTTGGTACCTCCACAATGATCACCACCCTGGCCAAAGCCCAGCCTCCTGGTTTAAGTAACTCTTGGCTCATTCGAGCCCTCCGTTATTCTTTTTGCAGCAGAACTGCGCACGTAATCCCAGCCACAATCACAATCTGTAACAAATCACTAGTAAATATACCCCTTGGAGAGAGATAAAGTGGAGAGAGATAGAATATTAGATAATCAGGTCCTAGCTGCCATGCTACAGGCTGTGTATGAAAAATTACAGAAGCTGGTTATATCTCTCTTCACTTTATCTCTCTCCAAGGCACAGTACTGTACATCTACCAAGATGGCGTTAGTCACTGGTCTCAAGGCCTGTCATCTACAGGTGTGATCTGTGCATGTTCTGCAGCGCCTGCATCTACTTGTGGTCATTGTTCTCCGCCTCCTCATGGGGTAAAATGGATTTCTAAACCAGTACACATCCTGCGCATGCGCAGTTCTCCCACCATCGGAGATGTGCGATAACTATCGGGTTAACGTACATCTCTGAATCAGGCCCTCAGTCTATGGGCCTGATTCAGAGCCAGACGCTATTTGCGCTCGCTCGTCCAGAAAAAGGGTCTGGCTATTTAAATTAACCGTTCGCTCTTTGCGGTCTGTTCACGCCTATATGTCTGAACGAGTGAACAAAACATGCAAACGTAATTTAGAAAAACAGCCCCCTGGCCGCTCGCATCATACGTCATATCCGCTATTTATTAGATTAATCGAGTACATCGGACGGCTGTTTTTCCTACCACAATCATGCGAGCAGTTCTAACTATAAAACAACCAAGTGACATGGTCGATGACGCTGCTTTGTTAATTATGCACACCCTTAAAACGCCCGTTTTGATCGTTTGGCACGCCTGCGTTCGGATCTCCACTCCCCGTTTTCAAGCACCTTCCCCTGTTACTACCCACAAACGCCTCATCCTGTCACTCAAAATAGCAGGCATTCGCTATTTAGCGAGCACACGATTTTCGGCCGCACTGACTGGTTCGCGCATGCGTATTAAAATCCGTACGCATGCGCAGTTGTGCGAACATCGGTCGGAACGAACGAGCGGCCGCTTACGAGCGGCTCTGAATCAGGCCCTTTATTTAGACCATTGTTGAAACTCCATGACAGTCTGCATGAAAATGTACCAGACTCATACTTGCCTACACTCCTGGAAGTCGCAGGAGGCTCCTGATTTTTTCGGGTCGCCCCCTGCACCATGGCCAGCTCTAGGGGGTGTTCGACCAGGGGCGCCACTCATAGAGGGCGCACCCCTCCCCAACATCTCAATTTCAGCGGGACGGTACTGTCCCGCTGTTCCACCCGTGGGCCAAAGTGGCTCGCGGATGGTCAAAACGGGAGGTTGGGGACCCCCACCGCCGCAGCTGTAAAGGGGTGCCAGACCCTTGGAGTGTGAATGGTTGCAGCGTGCATGCGCGCGGCATCCATTCACTGACGGGAGAGGGCTGGGGGAAGCCCAGCCTGTGACGGAGGACTGGGCTTTACCCCCAGCCTGACATTATTTGGAGGCGTGCCATGTGTGCACGTCTCCAAATAACGTCAGTTAGGGGGCGTGGCCTTTGGTAATGAGGCCACGCCCCCAATTTTGGTTGCACACTCCAAAGCAGGGCGCTACTTACTGGGCCGGCACAGGGTGCTCAGACCCCTGGAGCCGACCCTGCCCTGCACCCTCTGAAATGTAGCCAGATCTCCTGCATCCTGCCCACTTCCTAGTGAAGCGGGCAGGATGGGGAGATTTAATGGGGAATTTGTGGGTCCGCGAGGAGGGGGCTGGACTAAACGGTGCTATTTGTTTCCTTTAGCCCTGCTCCCTCCTCGCGGGTCTGCGAAATGCGGACCTTTCCAAAAAAGGGGTGGGGCCTATTTTCATCATCAGTCCGGGCTCGCCCCCTGAACCGGCCTCTAGCAGCAGCTCTCGAGGCTGCTCCCAAAAAGGATATCTGTAAAGTAGGTAAGTATGACTGGACTACACTGTATCTAGACCACACTACTGCCTAACCCCCTGCAGCATTATGTTGGGTACACACTTAAATGATGGATCGGTCAACAGATTAATCCACCGTCTGAGCGGCCGATTGGTAAGCTACAGTATACACACTAAGCAATTGGCCTCTCGATATGTCTGCTCTGACATCACAACTGGGTGGGAATTTAAATTTGCCTGCCCAGTTGTGATGTTACCCTGTGGCCAGAATACTGGTGGTCAGTGGGTATCCTGTACACACAGCAAGATATATCAGCATCGGCAGATATGTCTGTGAACAACATCGCACTCACGATATATCTTTTGTCGATCAAATGAACACTTGTGTACCCAGCTTAAGTCTAAGTGCTAATATACTGTACTAGACTGGACTGTTCGAGACCGCTGTCTGCTCTCAAGTGAATCTAAATCTTTGTGCATTCCTACCATACAATGTGCCTGATTAAGAGATGTACGCTAACCCTATGTTTAGTGTACATGTCCGACGGGTTTAGGGTCTGTGCGTGCACAGAATGGGTCCTGCGATCTTGCTTGCAGACCATTCCAAACCGCAGCATGACCGACAGGCTGCAGCTTTTGGGGGGCTAAACTGGACAGAAGATTCCAGCAAAGCAACACATTTTTGGGAACTTTTGCAATAGTGTTGGTAACGGGGCCTGATTCAGACCCGTTCGCTAGGCTGCGTTCGCACGTAACCAGCCAATATTGCGCATGCATATAAGACGCAGTGCGTGTGCGCGAACTAGTCCATGCGATCGGGAAGTGTCGCTCGCAGCACAGGACGAGCCATTTGTGGGTGGTGACAGAGGATGGTCGATATAAACAGGGGTGTGGTGGTGCGAACGCAGGCGTGTCTGTGCGTTTGAACGCCGTTTCAGAGGCGTGCATAATTAGGACGCAGCGTCATAATACACGTCGTAGGGTATGGTCAGCCACAAGTGCTGTGTATGGGTCCGATGTTACAGATTTTTGCATACACTCTCCTGGAGATGATGTGTAACACTAAGGGAAAGTGGGCGTCTTAAGACAGGCTGGTGGACGTTTAAATACACACTGTGATCGCACGCCAAGACATAGTGGGTGTGCTAATGCCTTGCCATGCGATCGCAGGATTTGCATACTTTGGCTGCGTGCGAACGCATCTAGCGAGCGGGTCTGAATCAGGCCCAGAGTTCGCCCCTGTAGCAAACACCATTCTCAGATTATTAATAAACCTCCATAGGCAATCAATTGATTGCATCACGACCGTCATGCAGAAAATTGCCTCTACTGGGGACATGAGCTGTTAAATGGCTCATTTAGGTGAAACTGGAAAATAAATCCACTGAGTACTGTATGCAGCTATTTTCAAGTGCTGTGATTGAAAAGGAGAATAGACCCTTAGCAAAACCTGGTAGCTGAGTATCTCTTGAATGACATAAGTACTGGGCATTTGACCCCTGTTGTTCTGCTATTTGCAGGGAAGGAGTGTGGGTAAAATATTCCAAATAGTAAAAATATTACCAAGATTGTCATTCCACCTTACACCCTCACCTCTGTAATGTAATCACTAGATGTGACACATTTAGAGATATCAGAATTGTCTTTAACTGACATGTGAGCTGCATTTTAATTTAAATATCATAGATTTTGCTGAGATTTCCTTTGAATTTAAATGAACAAAGCTTTGTTTATGCTCTGGCTATAATGTGACAATGTAACATTAGGGTAAAGGTGATAATTATGGCATGGCATGACATGAATAGAATGCGAATATAACATGAAGTCACAGCAAAGGTCATTGATTTTCTGGCGATTTTGGCCTCCAAAATGGCAGAAGTAATGACCGTCGATTTGGAAAGTGATAATGCAAGAAGCTGGCAATATGAGATAGCTTTGCACCCATGCATAGGTTGTGGCTTGGGCTATTCTAGCATGTTGTTACAAAATAAAGAAATATATAGAATAGCCTTCCCCCTCAAAGGTGTAACCAATCAGAGAGGCTTTCCCCACGCTCTGACCAATCAGAGTTAAGTCACTGTGATTAGAATGATAGGCTTAGAAGTTGTCAATCGCAGCAGGACATCACAGAGCAGTCCGGCATAGCAAGCACAAGATTCACGGATACCTAAGTTGGACCCCAGCTTGGAATTGGGTGAGAAATAACATGGAGAAAAAGGGAATATCTTGTTATGGTGTCTGTATTTTTTACAAGTGGACTACAGGCCCCAACGGGCTCTGTATGTCACGGAATGCTGATACCTGTGGTTCTTCATGTGCCAGCATGATGGATTTGCTGGTGCGTGCTTGTAGTTCTACAAGAACCAGCATGACCACACACTTTAGGCATAATAGAACTTGTAGGGATCCATAATTCCCTAGAAAAAGAAAAAAACTCCTATTTTCGATCAGTTTTTTTTTTTTATACAATCACAGCCCAGGGGTGTTCAGGAAAATCCTTAGTATTATCAGCATGGGTCTGGTTTTTCTATGTCACGGGGTACCTGCATTGTTCTGCATTGCCCATTCCTCTAGGAAATTTGTTGTGCTGAACTCGCTATGGCTGGAAGACATTATGGCAGGCGACGCTCCATCTCCATAGCAGTGCCCGGAATGGCCCGGGGGACAATGGAGCCAGGTGCCCCCTTAAGGGCTGGAGCCCGGCGGCAAATGACTCCATTGTCTCCGGGAGTTCCGCCACTGTCCCCAGCCATGCCGGTGTAAGTATGGGTTTTTGTGGCTTTTTAAGGGAGACCCCACATCGGCTGTCCCTCGATTTTGCTGCTATACCCCCAGGCTTTGAGCGCTGGTGCTAGTTATACTTTGGGAGGGAGGGAGGGGTGCAACGCTTTAAAAAAATAAATATATATATATTTATTTATTTTTAAGTGACAGGCCAGGTAGCTGTGGTTGTAGCTAATTTGCCTGTCCCAACTACATCTATTATATTCCTTTTTTTAAGCAATTTTTCAACTACCTATTACATCTGGCGATTTGCGGTGAACCGTGTTGGATGACAGTGATTGTCTGGCTTTTTATTTACACGATTTAGCCTCTATTGTATATGGCAATTTAAAACTCAATGGAATATTGCAAATTTTACAAATCAACAGGTTATTGCATGGCGGCCTATGACTCTACATCAAAAATGAACCAATGTGTTAATATATTGTATCTACATTTTTGTCAGTGCATGACTAATATTGCTGTAAAAAAATAAGAGTTATGGTATAACATACTGACGATACTGGATCAGAACCTCTATATACCCCTGCCTGTACCTTCTAAAATCCTACCTATAAACGTCTAAGGATGACGCTAATTTGCGTATGCAGTCATACAGTAAATAAAAGACTCCAGACTTGGAACGTGTGGTTCCGAAGCACAAAGTATTATTCAAGTAAAAGTACAGTCAGTTACACGCTATTGATCCAGACACAATTCGGCGCAAAGTTATACAGACCCCAAGTACAGTATACATACGCAGCGCTTCCGGACCAGATGATAGGCACCAGCAAGAAACCCCGTCGTCCTTCAGCATTCAGCAAGAAGACTAAAAACCCAGTGTTGGAGCACACATATTTATACCCCCCCAGAATAGACAGGACAATAGAGAAGTTTGTTGCTGATGCTATTGGTTCCCAGGGGGGGAGCATCTGTTGCAGAGCGTTTAACAGGCTGGTTCAAATAGACTCATCACAGCCTCTAACAACTGGGGGTCTCTGCCCTCCCGCCCCCATGCAATATCCTAACAGTTGTTCATAATTTACGTTTTGTTGCTTGAAGTCTCTGCGGTCCATAAGTTGAGAATGCATGATGCAATCTCCACACCCATAATACCGGAATTCTGTTGAAAGAGTACGCATCAGTACGAACCCAAACACGGCTTTCTTAGCATGTATAAAACCTTAGTTATCAAATATCTTTATTTCACAGCATTTATACTAACTGAACCAACTTAAATCTTATACCTTAAAGCTTATTAAACCTTTTATGTGGATATGCAATGTGTGAGTATGCGGGGTTTGATATAAAGACGCTAGTTAACTTGGGGCAGATGCGTGCGCATGAAGCTAATAAAACAGTGTTTTCATACAGGATCTTATGCATTCGCTAATATGCGATTAGTTACCAGCGCAATTGTGCGTATTAATGTGTGTATGAGAAATGGTGCACTTAAATCTCACTAAGTGAACACCTAGCAGTGTGGATTGCTGAGCCTGATAGTTCCACATGCCCCCTCTCTCAGCAGCCCCCACCTTTCCCAGGCTCAAAAGAAAAGCTCTTTATTCTCCCAGACTCAGGAAGCTTGCTAATGTAAGGTGTGTATTCGAGCCGGGCCACCTGGAGTGAGAGCAGACGTTATCCAGGAAGCTAATCTACACAGGCTAGTTATCACGTGGCCATTTGCTCTGTTCTAGCTAATGGAATATATAATAATATGCACTTTATCCAGAACACCCAAACTACGTAAAGTCATGAAATGGGCTTTTGGTGAATCGCCGTAACTTATGGCGATGGTCACGGATGCAATCGCATGATGCTAATAGTATTATCGCCACATGTACTAAAGTGTGAGTTTATCTAAAATGGCGCTTAGGCGGCATTCGCAAAATGGTGTCGCTGCGATTCAATTTTAAACTGATCTTGTCTCAGCCAATAATCCAATTTCGACAGTCCACCCTTTGATAGTGAACAACATGCTATCACAATCTGTTATTAGAATTTAATTTAGGCTTACAGTTACATATTATTTAGTGTTATTATGGGATGGCACAAGGTGGTTCTTAATCCATCAATAATGTGTCTCTGAGTGGGGACATAAAACTACTATTATACGCACACTGCGGATCTTGGAAGATCATGTGAAAGGTGTGGGGATGCACCAGTCTTATAAAAGCAGTCTTGAAGGGGAATTTAGACTTTACATTATCTGAGGTGTTTTAAAAATAACATTTCAATAATACATTCTATGCATGTCTAAATATAATACATTAAATGATGGTACTTCCTAGTTCAGGGTTGTAATGCAGTTCTATATTTACCTTGGTATTCATATTGTCATTACTGACCACCATCATAGTTTCGTTCTTTCGTTTTACTCTATTTTTTACATTTTCCACACTTCAACACAATAGGAACACACCGGACGCATATGTCAATTATTATGATGACAATTATTATAAGGATTAAGAATTTGCCTATGCTGGCGATCACTTTCTGGACCCATTCCCCTAGACCTGAGAACCATTTCACTGGGTTCAGCCATGAAACCCATCCTTCTATCTTCTCCCCTACTTCAGCCACTGAAGCATTATGGTTCTTATGAAACTCCCATTTTAGCTGCAGAATTTCATCCATCCTCAGGTCTATCACCTCCTTAGGGTCGCTGGTATCATTGGTGACATGGGTGCAACATTTTACTTCAAATTGGGTGGCTAACGTTACGCAATACCCTCCAGTAACAGCAGTTAAATAATTCAACACTAGCCTGTGTTGCACCAGTTCTTTCTTGTACGCTTGCAATTCTCTCCCTGTATACCTGAATGTGTCATCGTACATCTCGGTGATATTATCTATCAATTTAGCCAGTTCCTGAATATATCTAAAATTTTATGTACCCCGAGCAATTCTGGTGGGATCCAGTGCCACTAAAACTTGAAAGCCAGTTGTCTCACTAATTAACTGAGTGGCTTTATGCACATCACCAGGTATCATGTTTCTTTTGCCTCTGTGCATATTGCGTTTGAAGATATGGTGATGGTGTGTTTTTATGAATACCAAGCATTTCAACATGTGTGAGGGTCATAACTTCTGGAAGTATTCTTCCCAAATAACATAACATTTACAATACTAAGATTGGTCAGACACTCCCCTGATTGGCATTGCACTCCTCATGACTCCACTCCATCAGCACTGCCATCAGCTCCCATTTCCTCAATCGGTCCTCCATCACAGACACTGAGTATCCCCAAACAGATCATCACGACAAAAACTCTGAAAAAAAAAAAGAACTAGGATGACCACAGCAGACCACTCCATTGCTGGAAGCACTGATCTACACTTTTCTTTAGCTCAGATATCTCACCGTCACCTTTTTAATCCTTCCGGCACAAGCTCGCAATCGACAGGTCATCGTTATCAGCCTTGTCTCCGCCTTGTATCTCCACCGGTTGGTTAACCTCCCTATAGTGAGTGGAATGGACCCACGTATCTTCGGCCACCCTTTGAGAATGTTGCATCGTCAGATACGGACCTTTCCACTGATCAGTCAAACAACCTGAGCTAAAAAAAATTGGATCATAACAAATTCTCCAGATTTGACATCATGACAGTTTGCATTGGACATGTTAGTTAATAACACTTTTAATTTTGGTTATTCTCATTCATCTTCGTGAGACCCTGCACAGTAACCTCATTATCATATTTCACATGAGGCTGCCTGTTTGAACAGTATCTCAAGGGAGGGGGGGGCAAATAAAGGAAAAGACAGTCTGGGATAATCTTAGTGTTGTTACCATCACCTTACACATGTTCTTGGAAATGTCACCTGTAAAATAAGTCCCCCTATCATTTTTAATAATTCTAGGGATATAGTATCTGCATATAGGTTCCTGCAATTAAATCTTGTTATTAATAGCTACTGCTCTAAATAATGCCTGGACCACTGGGTTGGATAGTATTCCGAGTATTCGACCTTAGCCTGGCATGGCTGCCGTTTTATCCTTAGCAACCTTGTGTCCTGTGAGTGAGATATAAAGCACAACAGTTTAATATCATTTAAACATGACCTAAAATACAACAATAAATTGTCCGCATTTTACATTAGAACAGATCCATTGATAGGTTGAAAAGATTGTAAACAGTCATATAAGGCCTGGGAGAAGATACTGGGGTTACCTATGAACCCATGGGAAACTCGTGTTCATGTGTGGTGTTCTTTACTTTTCAGTACTTACTTATGTGTCCCACTTGGTGACAGTTAAAACATAATTTTGAACGGGGTGGATGAAAGGATTGTTGTGGGAGTTGAGCAAGAGGAAAAGATGGTGGGTATGGGTAAGGATGTGAAGGATAAGGGTATTGTGGGAGGTATGAAGTTTGTGGGTAGTATGAGGCCTGTGGTTGTGTATGATATGTGGGGTAAGGATGTGTTTGCTGTGGTGTGGGATTGGTGAGGATGTGTAATTGTTCAGGTGCAGGTGTGTCGGTTGGCTGTGATGTTATTGTCATTCCTTCCAGAGCTTGGATACTGACAGCCATTAGTTTTTCGCTCTGGGTCTCTCTCTTTGTGATATTTTTATCATGTTCTATGGCAGATTCTATGAGTGTATCTATTGTGACTACCCTCCAGCCAGGTTGTGAGGTCTGAACCCGAGTCTAAGTCGTCTTTCAGACCGTCCATGAGTACCGTAACTATCATTCCCCTGTGGTGAGTGCTATCTTTAATATCTTCTATCCCAGTGTACTGGGTGATAGCCTGCAGAGCCCGATCGCAATAATCCTCTGCAGATTCACTCTCCTTTTGCTTAATTGTGAAAATTTTGTTCCAGTTAACTACTACTGGAAAATATATACCCAATTGAGTTACAATGCGGGAAATGTTACCTTGGTTTACTTGGTCTGTTAAGGGAACGTTGCCATCCAATACACAATCCGTGATAAATTTTGTCACGTCGGTATTGCGTGACAGACAGGCCCTTAACACCACACGCCAATCTTTATTAGTTGGCTCATGAGAACTACCCAAATTTCTCAAAAATCTTTGACATTTGGCTAGTTCCTTTTTGGGATCGGGGAAATCATTTATGATGGAATTTAGTTCTGCTCTTGTCCAAGGACAATACATTACCACTTCCCTCATGGGCACTACACCATTCGCATCTGCATTTCCATTCGGAACACTTATCGTCCGAATGGGATGCAGACCGGTAGCGTTGCTACCTCTGACCTGGTTACCTGGCTGGGGGTTTAATCTGCTGCTGCTACGTATGGTATTAAGAACTTCCTCTACGGGTGCAGAGGGTGTTAACACTTCCCTTGCTGTTACAGATGGAGATGGCGGCACCACTCGTGATTGTGGTGATGCAGCATCTATCATTTGTACAGCATGGGAAATGACAGACATAACAATAGGCTCATCATCCACATCATAAACATTTTCTTTATGGTTGCTTAAGAGAGGGTACAAATTGCTTGTTACATTTTTATGGGTATTTTGGTAACTGTACTTGCACCTCCATCCACATAAGGTGGGGGAGGTGAGCGTGAACTGCTGACAAAACTCTCCACAACGCTACCTTGCAGCACGTGCGCCCCATTTTGCGGCTCGCCCGTATTGCAATTTAGCGTCGCGGATGTATTTTCTGGCAATGCGCTCGCGATGCTAGTTTGCGTCGCTTGCACATTTTTAAGCCACGCATCCCCTTCATGTTGCCACAATTTTATACATTCACAATTTTAGACCTTTTTCTCTCTGGAGCGCATCAAACTGATGTGATCCCGGACATTATCTAATACATCCTTATCAAAACTACCAATTCTGGGAAACGGTCTAACACTCTTCATCGTAATTTTAAACCATACATCACAATACCTTATTGCATAAGTACCGTACTTAGTATGCATAATACGACGGGCCGATCCAATCGGAGCTTTCATTAGCAGCACATCATTGTCTAACATCTCTACTGTTTGCATCGCTCCCATTCTGAGACAAAATCCTACGCTTTTCAATAAAGATTTAAACTGGTGAAAGACAATCTAGATACTTTCACTTACCTACGGAAGAAATTTCTAGATGCCCCCTCACCTACGGAAGAATTTCTAGATGCCCCCGCTCAGCTACGGAAGAATTTCTAGATGCCCCCACTCACCTACGGAAGAAATTCTAGATGCCCCGCTTACCTATTATCTCTCAGCTCACAATCACACCTAGTGCGGCTCAACTACAATGCTCAAATAACCCAACCTTATTATTTAACACTGCAGTCACACTGAGAGCCGGTCCGTAACAAAAATAACAAACCATACACCTGCTCTGTGTACTGAACGGTAAGCTGCTTACCGAGCGGCTAGCACCTAGCCCTTAAAGGTCATACAGTACCTCTAACTGTAGGGAACAAGTTACCCCTACTAGCAAACACACAACAAATACTCACTGTTACACACTTTTTAATGCGTAGAAAAATACACGTTAACCCAGATATTGATAACAATTGAAAAATGTAAACACCGTGGCAGCACAACCGGAAGTACGTATACGCTATTGTGCGACCAGTCACATACAAACTAATGCGACTACCACACAACCGTATGACAACTTTTTAGCTGCGTACGCAAAAGTGCATCTTTACTGTGTGTGCAAAACTGCGACTCAGCCGCGTACTCAATACTGCGGCACCCTTTTAAACGTTAGGTTCTATCAACAAAGGAAAACAAACTTTTTCCTCTCTTGTCCATGGATTCTAGTCAGCTTCCTTTGCTCACATGAAAACGGATAGCGATTTTTCAGCACAAAGCGGTTGCAGAAAAACCCTGCATGTGGCCACTCCACCCTTTGCTGAGATATCGATAGCCGTATGTGCCGTGTGAGTAGGTAAGTGACTTCATTCGATGAGCCCCCATCTGACGATACTGGATCAGAACCTCTATATACCCCTGTCTGTACCTTCTAAAATCCTACCTATAAACCTCTAAGGATGACGCTAATTTGCGTACACAGTCATGCAGTAAATAAAAGACTCCAGACTTGGAACGTGTGGTTCCGAAGCACAAAGTATTATTCAAGTAAAAGTACAGTCAGTTACACGCTATTGATCCATACACAATTCGGTGCAAAGGAATTATACAGACCCCAAGTACAGTATACATACGCATCGCTTCCGGACCAGATGATAGGCATCAGCAAGAAACCCCATCGTTATTCAGCATTCAGCAAGAAGACTAAAAACCCAGTGTTGGAGCACACATATTTATACCCCCTCAGAATAGACAGGACAATAGAGAAGTTTGTTGCTGATGCTATTGGTTCCCAGGGGGGGAGCATCTGTTACAGAGCGTTTAACAGGCTGGTTCAAATAGACTCATCCCAGCCTCTAACAACTGGGGGTCTCTGCCCTCCCACCCCCATGCAATATCCTAACAGTTGTTCATAATATACGTTTTGTTGCTTGAAGTCTCTGCGGTCCATAAGTTGATAATGCATGATGCGATCTCCACACCGATAATACCGGAATTCTGTTGAAAGAGTATGTATCAGTACGAACCCAAACACGGCTTTCTTAGCATGTATAAAACCTTAGTTATCAAATATCTTTATTTCACAGCATTTATACTAACTGAACCAACTTAAATCTTATACCTTAAAGCTTATTAAACCTTTTATGTGGATATGTAATGTGTGAGTATGCGGGGTTTGATATAAAGACGCTAGTTAACTTGGGGCAGATGCGTGCGCATGAAGCTAATAAAACAGTGTTTTCATACAGGATCTTATGCATTCGCTAATATGCGATTAGTTACCAGCGCAATTGTGCGTATTAATGTGTGTATGAGAAATGGTGCACTTAAATCTCACTAAGTGAACACCTAGCAGTGTGGATTGCTGAGCCTGATAGTTCCACATGCCCCCTCTCTCAGCAGCCCCCACCTTTCCCAGGCTCAAAAGAAAAGCTCTTTATTCTCCGAGACTCTTGTGTGGATTCAAATTAACCCAGCTACAAGACCCAAACCTAAGATAACACTCTAGGCTTTGAAGTTATTTCATTTCAGGAAGCTTGCTAATGTAAGGTGTGTATTCGAGCCGGGCCACCTGGAGTGAGAGCAGACGTTATCCAGGAAGCTTATCTACACAGGCTAGTTATCACGTGGCCATTTGCTCTGTTCTAGCTAATGCAATATATAATTATTGCACTTTATCCAGAACACCCAAACTACGTAAAGTCAAGAAATGGGCTTTTGGTGAATCGCCGTAACTTATGGCGATGGTCACGGATGCAATCGCATGATGCTAATAGTATTATCGCCACATGTACTAAAGTGTGAGTTTATCTAAAATGGTGCTTAGGCGGCCATTCGCAAAATGGTGTCGCTGCGATTTCATTTTAAACTGATCATGTCTCAGCCAATAATCCAGTTTCGACAATACCTTTGTTAACTCTTTTTCTTCGAGGTCCATGGGGTCCACAGCAAATACGTTGGGTTATGTGGTTGGAGTGATCCAGACACCAAACAGTTAAACGAGCTCTCAGCTCCCAGGATGCCCTGGGTCCTCCCCACATATACCCCGCCGCTGGCTATTGGCAGTAGGTTCGTTACCAAAGCCCAAGCAGAAGAAGACAAAGGATAAGAAGGAAGAACCCTTGTTCTCTAGACCAATCTGTCACAGACGAGGGAAATCATAGAGATACAACAAAAGATTACCCAATAACACCAGGTGCGTTTGGGGTGGGTGTCCTGTGGACCCTATGGAAAAGAGTTAACAAAGGTATGTTGTACCATAACTCTTATTTTCTTCCTCGGGGTCCATGGGGTCCACAGCAAATAAGTTGGGGATGTCCCAAAGCAGTTCCCCTAAGGGCGGGGATGCTCCTGTGTCTCGGAAGAAAGGAGAATCCTACGCCCAAAGGAGGCAACTTGAGAGGCACAGGTGTCAATTGCGTAGAAATTGACAAAGGTGTGGACGGAAGACCATGTGGCTGCCCTGCACAACTGTTCAGCAAAGGCACCCCGGCGAGACACCCATGAAGGTCCCACTGACCGTGTAGAATGTGCCGTTACTGAGTCTGGCACCACCAGATTGGCCTGTGTGTATGCCTGAGAAATTGCCATACGAATCCATCTGGCCAGCGTCTGCTTATTGGCTGGCCAGCCGCGCTTATGACAGCCATACAGCACAAAAAGAGAATCAGACTTCCTCATGCTGTTGGTGCAATCCACATAAATATGTAGCGCACGGACAACATCCAGAGAGACCTCACCTACCGAGAGGCCTGTAGTCTGAAAAGCTGGGACCACAATCTCTTCCTTCATATGAAAATGGGATACCACTTTCGGAAGGTAGCCCACCCTAGTACGAAGTACCACTCTATCCTGATGGAATTTTAACAAGGGAGAGCGGAAGGAAAGAGCTGCCTAATCCGAGACCCTACGGGCAGAGGCGATAGCGAGAAGAAACACTGTCTTCGCTGTCAACCACTTGAGGTCTACTGATTTCAAGGGCTCAAACGGTGGAGCCTGTAGAGCCTTGAGAACTAACGTCAAATCCCACAGGGCTACCGGGGGAACAAAGGGGGGCTGAAACCTTAGAACTCCTTGAAAAAACATCCTCACATTGAGCAGTGGAGCGATTTTCCACTGAAACCAGACCGAAAGTGCAGAAACCTGAACTCTTAAGGTGGCCAGACGGAGCCCTCGTTCTAAACCAGTCTGAAGAAAAGAAAGAACTCTAGAGACCCTAAATACTTCAGGGTCATATCTTCTCAGTTCACACCACTGAAAATATGAATGCCAAATTGTATAATAAATGCGGGCCGAGGCAAGTTTACGTGCCCTTAACAATGTCTGTATCACGACTCTGAAAACCCCTTTTTTCTCAGAACGGAGGCCTCAAGAGCCATGCCGTCAAAGACAGACGAGGCAGATCTGGATACCAGCAGGGACCCTGTATTAACAGATCTCGCCTCAGTGGAAGAGGCCACGGAGTGTCTATGGAGAGACACTGTAGATCGGTGAACCAATGGCGTCTGGGCCATGCCGGAGCTATCAGTATTACCGTACTGCCTTCTTGCTTGACCTTCTTGATGACCCTGGGAAGAAGAGCAAATGGCGGAAACATACGCTAGCCTGTAATGCCACCTTACTGCTAGCGCCATCGGATCCTTGGTCCTGGATCTCTATCTGGGCACCCTGTGGTTTCTCCTTGAGGCCATGAAGTCTATTTCTGGAAGAGCCCATCTGTCCACCAGGCTCTGAAATACCTGTGGATGCAGAGCCCACTCTCCGGCATTTATCTCCTTCCAAATTTAGAACCCCTGGTATGAACACGGCTGATGTTGTCGGAAGGTGACGCTCCGCCCAAACCAGAATTTTTTATACTTCTGCCATGGCCACCCGACTCCGTGTGCCTCCCTGATGATTGAGGTAGGCTACCATGGTGAGATTGTCGGATTGTACCCCGAGCCTGTACCAGAGCTCTGGTTTTTCTATGTCACGGGGTACCTGCATTGTATTTCAGGGCCCATTCCTCTAGGAAATTTGTTGTGCTGAACTCGCTATGGCTGGAAGGCGGCGCTCCATCTCCATAGCAGTGCCCGGAACGGCCCGGGGGACAATGGAGCCAGGTGCCCTCTTAAGGGCTGGAGCCTGGCGGCAAATGACTCCATTGTCTTCGGGAGTTCCGCCACTGTCCCCAGCCATGCCGGTGTAAGTATGGGTTTTTGTGGCTTTTTCAGGGAGACCCCACATCGGCTGTCCCTCGATTTTGCTGCTATACCCCCAGGCTTTGAGCTCTGGTGCTAGTTATACTTTTGGAGGGAGGGAAGGGTGCAACGCTTTAAAAAAAAAAATATATATATATATATATATTACTTTTTTTTAAGTGACAGGCCAGGTAGCTGTGGTTGTAGCTATTTTGCCTGTCCCAATTACATCTATTATATTGCTTTTTTTAAGCAATTTTTCAATTACCTATTACATCTGGCGACTTGCTGTGAACCGTGTTGGATGACAGTGATTGTCTGGCGTTTTCTTTACACGATTTAGCCTCTATTGTATATGGCAATTTAAAACTCAATGGAATATTGCAAATTTTACAAATCAACAGGTTATTGCATGGCGACCTATGACTCTACATCAAAAATGAACCAATGTGTTGAACACGGCTGATATTGTCGGAAGGTGATGCTCCGCCCAAACCAGAATTTTTGATACTTCTGCCATGGCCGCCCGACTCCGTGTGCCTCCCTGATGATTGAGGTAGGCTACCGCGGTGAGATTGTCGGATTGTACTTGAACAGGTCTGCCCTTCAGTATTCTGTACCAGAGCTCTGAATAATGCCCTTAGTTCCAGGATATTTATAGACAGAAGACTTTCTGCCTTTGACCATTTCCCCTGAAACATGTGCTGACCCGTCACCGCCCCCCAGCCATGAAGACTGGCATCGGTCGTGAGAAGTACCCAATCTGACACCCAAAATGGGCAACCCTGGTTGAGACGGCTCATCTGCAACCACCATGACAGGGATAACCGAACCTCTGGTGAGAGATGAATCATCTCAGATTTTATTGAGCGGCACTCCCTGTTCCAGTGCAAGAGAATCAACTGTTGCAATGGTCTGGAGTAGAACTGGGCATATTCTACCATGCTGGAGGTGGACACCATCAACCCCAGCACCCGCATTGCCAACTGCACAGACACCCGCCTGTTGTGAAGCAATCTGCGTATCCGCAAGTGCAGGTATGCAGTCTTGTCCTCCGGCAGATATATCCTCTGAGCCAAGGAGTCCAAGTGTGCCCCCAAATGTACCATCTGCTTTACTGGCAGAAGCGATGACTTCTTCCAGTTTATGACCCAGCCGTGACTGTGCAGTCAGTCCCAGATGATACCGTAACTCCTGTGGAGACTGCCCCAGCAACAGGAGATCGTCCAGGTACAGCAGAATCCTGATGCCCTGGCGTCTGAGACATACCATCATTACCGCCATTACCTTGGTACACACCCGAGGAGCTGTCAACAAGCCAAATGGCAGTGCCTGAAACTGGAAGTGTTCATGCCCTACCGCAAACCGCAGAAACTGCTGGTGGGACATGGTGATTGGTCTATGCAGATATGCATCCTGGATATCCAAGGACACCATAAAATCCCCTGGTTCCATTGCCAGCGCAATCGACCGCAGTGTTTCCATATGAAACCTGGGCACTCGGATAAATGTGTTGAGCCCTTTTAGGTTCAAAATAGGCCGGAAGGACCCATTTGGCTTCTGAATCAAAAATAGGATGGAATAAAACCCTTCCCGTAATTGATTCTCTGGAAGCGGGATAATGACTCCTGATATTAGCAGGGATTGTATAGCCTGTTGAAAGGCCGAGGCCTTTACAGAACCTACTACCGGGTTTATGGAAAAGAATCTCTGGGGAGGAATAATCCAGAATGTCAGGGCATACCCCCGGGAGACCACTTCTCGAACCCAGGCATCTGTTGTCGTGAGATGCCAGGTGACTGAGAACAGAAGAAGTCGGCTTCCTACCCTGGGGTCCCCCAGGGGGAGGCCGTCCCATCTAGCCACTGGTTTATCCTGAGACCTGAAAGCCGGACACTTGTTCGGCCAGGGTTTCTTAGACACCGGTCTTCTGCCCGAATTGATTCTAGCTGGGGGCTGACCCCTGGTCTTTCCCTGCGGCCGAAAAGTCCGAAAGGACGACCGTCTAGGTCTGGTCACAGATGGTGAAGGAAGACCAGCTGTTTTAGAGGCTGCCTCCGTAACCACAATCTTGTCTAATTCTGTGCCAAACAGTATACCTCCCGTAAACGGAAGGGATTCTAGGGCCTTCTTGGACCCTGCATCCGCTTTCCAAACCCTTAACCACAGGGCTCATAGAGGGATTGCTGGGAGGAGCAACCCAGATGCGGGAACCTTAGACTGGGCTGGCGTGAGGTTGGGGGAGGGGCCGCAGGAGAAAAGCAAAACCTCCCCTATGCTGTATGGATCCACCCAGCACACTGACATGGCCGCCGCCAACTAGTCCGCGGCTGTCAGGATTCCTTATGTCCCGGTGGTCTAGTGTGGGAGACAATCTACCTGGCTCCTCACTGCAGCGTTCCCCTGGCCAGTCTCCACCGCTGGAGGACGGACCGCCATGTGGTCCCAGCATCAGCGGCCGCAGACACCACCTTACCTGCTTACCTGTACCTGGTTGCAGTCCAGGGTCCAATGCCCCTGCCAAAATCACTGGCTTCACACCAGTGTTGCAGTGCCAGCGGGGGTAGATGGAGTTGCTACACGGGCGTCCGACGGACGCTTAGCTGCTTCAGGTCCCCCCCTTAGCCAGCACGTGCCGCTTCCTCAGGCGGAGAGTGGAACTCTCCTGTCTCGTCTCTGGGACTGCTCCTGCAGTCCCACTGTCCATGTGGTGCCTCGTACCAAACAGAAGAACTGACTGCCTATAGCCGGTGGCGGGGTATATGTGGGGAGGACCCAGGGCATCCTGGGAGCTGAGAGCTCGTTTAACTGTTTGGTGCCTGGATTACTCCAACCACATACCCCAACATATTTGCTGTGGACCCCATGGACCCCGAAGAAGAAATTGTCAGTCCCAGTTTATAGTTTTTCAGTGTTAAATTTCAGTGTTAAATCTGGTTAAAATTCCTATATAAACAGGTGTAGTGGAGCGTTGGTTTAGTCAAGTGACTACACTAATTAATATAAAGCAATTTATTGCAGATGAGTAAAAAAACAATAAATACATTAAATACATATATCTACATGTGAACACTTATGTTATGCGCGGAAAAGCAGAAGAGAAATGAAGATGATTAAATCGTGGGATCACTCGTAGGTCTAATTATCTGTTAGTGTCCACAAATAACCTCTACGCAAATCCACTTCCGTAAATATATTATTGTGTCAGCAAGATAGTCATGAGAGCAATAGTGTCAAAGGGAAAGTCCACATAATCCGTAGTGTCGTAGTCACCTGTATATTGAATCGCCAGTACTCACGCTGAGTACTGAGTGTATTGCATGCGCTCTCTCCGCTGACACTCCCTGAGCGTTTGTAGGCTTTAAAGGGAGAATGAAACAAGTGTCTGTGTCCAATAAGGTAAAACCCTTGACGCGTTTCTCCGGGCTTGTAGTATTCCCGGTTTCATCAGAAGGCATATGGTCTACATTAAGGTCTGAGGCTGATTTATACACCCTTTAAAATTACTCTAATTGGTAGATTAGATACAGGCATTGTCAAAAGCTATCTTAGTTAAAGAAGACAGGAGTACAATAATTTAACAATTTATTAATGGCACGTTGATACAGCTTGATAAAAAGGAAGAAAGGCTATAATGATGTGGAATGGGTGTGAGACCAATATATAAATGTATAAATAAATGAAATACGTATACAATGATATATAATGAACAAAGGAATAAATAATGACATTTAATTAAATGTGTATGACTGGTCTCTATAATCCTAATAATGCATAACAGATAACTTTTGAATAATAAATAAACAATGACATATAATCATCATGTATCCGATACCTATAGTAAATGAGATATATATATATATATTTATACATATTCATATGGATATCGATATCAATAGAGTAATAAAAAAATTATTAAAAATATGAATAAAAAAATAAATAAAATAACAAAAACCAGTGGCATTTAATAAGTAAATGATCCCTATAATTCTAGATATATAATTAATACCTATTTTATAATAAAAAAATAATAAAATAAATAAAAATAAAAAATGCCATATGATGAACAAATATTTGATCTCTATAGTTCATGACATATACTAATAAAAACTCATATCAATATTGATCTAAAGTGGTACTAATGAAATGAAAGTGAAAACCAATAAACACCACTTCAATCTGAGTACATGGTCAACAATGTAAATAAATTATTAGAAAAATAAATATACATTATAGTTAAAGAATATATTATGTCTAAATGATCTTAATGATTTAAATAACAACATTACACTTCATTATTTACAAGCCCGTAATGGATTACAGAGGATGCAGGAGCTGTGGTAAAAAAAAAACGTTAGTTGCTATCATTTTGCTAGATACTTTCATGTAGTGTGACAGTCACACATTTTATGTCTGAGTGACAACAAATGTCAAGAATTTATGATGTGGGCTTTTTTCTAGGAGAGCTGACATGTCAGATTCAACTCACAATAGATCTAACAGTGCTAGTGTGTCAGCAACAGCTGACCCCTTTAACCGCACTGTCATTCCTACACTTAATAGTTTCCACAAAAATGTCATTGTCTAGTGAGGCAGTGAGTTACAGTGAGAACATGTCACTCTCATCTTACACAACACTCTCTTAATAGTGGTTTGTTAGTTACTATTTTGGGAACATTTCAGGAACATGTGGGAAACATATAAAACCTTAAGGGGTCTATTCATCATCACTTAATTTCTAGAAAAGCAGAACATTTTCACCTGCAATTGTAGAAATTAGGTTATCGGGCCATTCATCAAGAACGTAAAGCAGGAGATATTACAGATATCTCCTGCTTACCTTCCTCTGGCAGAATGGCCCGCTATCCCCATACACTAGTATCATAGATAGGTCCTGCTTACCTTCCTCTGGCAGAATGGCCCGCTGTCCCCATACACTAATATCACAGCTATCTCCTACTTACCTTCCTCTGGCGGAATGGCCCGCTGTCCCCATACACTAGTATCACAGATATCTCCTGCTTACCGTCATCACACGGAATGGTCCGCTGTCCCCATACACTAGTATCACAGATCTCTCCTGCTTACCTTCCTCTGGCGGAATGGCCCGCTGTCCCCATACTCTAGTATCACAGATCTCTCCTGCTTACCTTTCTCTGGCGGAATGGCCCGCTGTCCCCATACACTAGTATCACAAATATCTCCTACTTATCTTCCTTTTGCGGAATGGCCCGCGATCCCCATAAACTAGTATCACAGATATCTCCTGCTTACCTTCCTCTGTTGGAATTTCCTGCTGTCCCCATACACTAGTATTACAGATCTCTCCTGCTTACCTTCCTCTGGCAGAATGGCCCGCTGTTCCCATACACTAGTATCACAGATATCTCCTGCTTACCGTCCTCACACAGAATGGCCCGCTGTCCCCATACACTAGTATCACAGATATCTCCTGCTTACCGTCCTCACACAGAATGGCCCGCTGTCCCCATACACTAGTATAACAGATATCTGCTGCTATCTTATTCACGCGGAATGGCCCGCTGTCCGCATACACTAGTATCACAGATATCTCCTGCTTACCTTCCTCACGTGGAAAGGCCCGCTGTCCCCATACACTAGTATGGGGACAAAGGGCTTGATTCAGACACGCTCGCTAGATGTGTTTGCACGCACCCAGCGTATGCAAATTTGGCAAAGGCATGCGATCACACGGCAAGGCATTAGCATGTCCACTATGTCTTAGCGTACGATCGCATTATGTATGCAGACACCCACCAGCCTGTCTTAAGACACCCACTTGCGCACGTCATCTCCAGGAAGTGTGTGCAACCATCGGTAACATCGAGTACCATCGGATGCGATCACAGCACTTGTGGTTGACCATACCCTGCCGCAAGCACTGTGAGTGGTTCAGTGTGAAATTCAACCAAGTGGCGTGTATTATGACGCTGCATCTTAATTATGCACGGCTCTGAAATGGCGTTAAGACACTCAGGCACGCCTACATTCGCACCTCCACTGCCCCGTTTTCATCGATCAACCCGTCACCACCCACAAACAGCTTGTCCTGTCACTCACTCAACTGTGCCGTCTATGCGCAGCGAGCATGACCGGCGCTTCCACTAGGCAAGCTCAGGCAGCTTCCTAGGGGCCACTAGAGGGCGTCCGGCCCTCCGATCACACCCCCCATTTGCTGGGTGCCCGCTGAGATTGTGTTACCTGCGGGCACCCGGCTCCTTCTCTACCCCCCTCCTTACCAACACCCTCCCTCTCCCCGGCGCCAGTGGCAGCCGGAGGACGGAGCTCACTCTGCATGCAGAAGTTTTGCCTAGAAGTCTAGCACCGGCCCTGGCAGCAAGCAAACGCTTCCCAATCGCTCGCACTGGTTCCCGCACTGTGGGCCTGATTCGGAGCCGGACGCTCTTTCAGAGTGCTCGCTCTGAATCAGTGCCCGCCTATTGTATTTTTAGAGCGGCCTCCTGGCCGCTCGCATAGCTGTGGGTGACCACCCACAGTTAGTGCGAGCGGCCAGGATGATGGGCCTGATTCAGAGTCGGACGCTCTTTCAGAGGCCTCGTGGTCAAGACCATCGCGACCATTGGACTTGCGACGAGACCCTTGTGGTAGGGTCTCGTTGCCGCAAGTCCCAGTGGACTTCTTGCTCTTACAGAGCAAGAAGTCCACCCACTGACATCACTTGTGATGTTAGTGGGGCCGGCCCCCGACGGTAGGCGTTCCCATGGGAACGCCTCCATCTGGGCAGCCACGCCCCCGGCCCGCCCACCAAAGGGGGCGTGCTGTCACTCAATATCGACAGCACGCCCCCTCTGTAGCGAGACCCGGAGCGACGGCTTGCCCGTTGCTAACCGGGTCTCGTGCATGCGCACGATGGAGCCGCCTCCGTCGTGCGCATGCGCACTGGGCCAACATCGACCCACTTGTGAGCGCTCGCGAGCGGGTCTGAATCAGGCCCTGTGTGCGAACACAGACTAGCGAGCGGGTCTGAATCGGGCCCAGAATTCATAAAGCTCCGAAAAATACAATATTTTTGTATTCTTTGGGAAGAAGTCCCGGGCCGTGAAGAGGGATCCTTTTGGATCCCTCCGCCCCGGCTCCCTCTACCGGACGTCGGGGCTCAAGTGCTCCGATAGGAGCAGTGAAGCAGCAATGATGAATTTCTCCGACACTCACGGCAAGTTAGTATGCTAATTATCGGGATCCGTTCGGTCCCCGATAATTAAAAGCATGAATAGACTACTAACAGTGAAGTGGACCATTGGAGACGTTTCCTAAGGTTTACTACATCTCCCAAATAGTTAATAATGGTTTTAATACTTGGACTTAATTTATAGCATGCCCCCCCCACCCATCCATTCTTCAGTGAGACAGTCACTATTTAACACTGAGTAGACCCGATTGTCAGACAGCTGGCAAATACGCTTAGCAAAACAGTGGTGAACAGCTGCTGCATACACCTCCCTCTGATTGGGGATGCTATGCAGGACTGAAGCTCTGTTTAATCTTAGTTTAAATATATGAATATGAATACATATACAGTCAGGTCCATAAATATTGGGACATTGACAGAATTTTCATATTTTGTCCTCTATTTACCACCACAATGGCTTTGAAATGAAACAAACAAGATGTGATTTAACTGCAGACTTTCAGATTTAATTTGAGGATAATTACATCCAAATCAGGTGAACGGTGTAGGAATTACAATGGTTTCTATATGTGCCTCCCACTTTTTAAGGGGCCAAAAGTAATAGGAAAAACTAAACAATCCTAAATCTAACTTTCACTTTTTAATACTTTGTTGCAAATCCTTTCCAGCCAATTACAGCCTGAAGTCTGGAACGCATAGACATCACCAGACACTGGGTTTCATCCCTGGTGATGCTCTGCCAGGCCTCTACTGCAAATGTCTTCAGTTCCTGCTTGTTCTTGGGGCATTTTCCCTTCAGTTTTGTCTTCATCAAGTGAAATGCATGCTCAATCGGATTCAGGTCAGGGGATTGACTTGGCCATTGCATAACATTCCACTTTTTAGCCTTACAAAACTCTTTGGTTGCTTTTGCAGTATGCTTCAGGTCATTCCATCTGCACTGTGAAGCGCCGTCCAATGAGTTCTGAAGCATTTGACTGAATATGAGCATATAATATTGCCCGAAACACTTCAGAATTCATTCTGCTGCTTTTGTCAGCAGTCACATCATCAATAAATACAAGGGAACCAGTTCCATTGGCAGCCATACATGCCCACGCCATGACACTACCACCACCATTCTTCACTGATGAGGTGGTATGTTTTGGATCATGAGCACTTCCTTTCCTTCTCCATACTCTTCTCTTCCAATCACTCTGGTACAAGTAGATATTTGTCTCATCTGTCCATAGGATGTTGTTCCAGAACTGTAATGGCTTTTTTAGATGTTGTTTGGCAAACTCTAATCTGGTCTTCCTGTTTTTGTGGCTCACCAATGGTTTGCATCTTGTGGTGAACGCTCTATATTCACTCTTGTGAAGTCTTCTCTTGATTGTTGACTTTGACACATATCCATCTACCTCCTGGAGAGTGTTCTTGATTTGGCCAACTGTTGTGAAGGGGTTTTTCTTCACCAGGGAAATAATTCTTTTGTCATCCACCACAGTTGTTTTCCGTGGTCTTCCGGGTCTTTTGGTGTTGCTGAGCTCTCCGTTGCATTCTTTCTTTTTAAAATGTTCCTAACAGTTGATTTGGCCACACCTAATGTTTTTGTTATCTCTCTGATGGGTTTGTTTTGATTTTTCAGCCTAATGATGGCTTGCTTCACTGATAGAGACAGCTCTTTGGATCTCATATTGAGAGTTGACAGCAACTGATTCCAAATGCAAATGTCACACCTAGAATCAACTCCAGACCCTTTACCTTCTTGATAATGAAATAATGAGGGAATAGCCCACACCTGTCCATGAAATAGCTTTTGAGTTGATAGTCCCATTACTTTTGGCCCCTTAAAAAGTGGGAGGCACATATTGAAACTGTTGTAATTCCTACACCGTTCACCCGATTTGGATGTATTACCCTCAAATTAAATCTGAAAGTCTGCAGTTAAAGCACATCTTGTTTGTTTCATTTCAAAGCCATTGTGGTGGTGAATAGAGGCCAAAATCTGAAAATTCTGTCAATGTCCCAATATTTATGGACCTGACTGTATATATATATATATATATATATATATATAATATGGACTATGGCCCTCATTCAGAGGCGGTCGCAAGAAGCGATCGCTCTCTCTGAATGAGTGCGGCCGCTTGGTTGTTTAAGTGCGGCCTCCTGGTCGCTAGCTAAGCTTTGGGTTACCACCCACAGCTTAGCGACCGACCAGGGTGATGGTCGCGATGGTCAAGACCATCGCGGCTTGCGACGAGACCCTAAGGTTGGGTCTCGGCAAGCGCAAGCCCCAGGAAGCTCCCCACTGATATCATTGCTGATGTCAGTGCAGCCGCCCACAAAACGGCAAGCGTTCCGGCCACCCCCCCTGCCCGCCTCCCAAACGGGGCGAGCTGTCTATCACCATCGACAGCTCACCCCCTTCGGTGCGAGACCTGTAGCGACGGAGCGCCCGGGTCTCGCGCATGCGCACATCGGAGCCGGCTCCGACGTGCGCATGCTCTGTGGACAAACATCGACCCAGTTGGGAGCACTCAGCGCTTGCGACCGTATGTGAATAAGGCCCTATATCCATAGTGTTCATACGTTATTCTAGCACCAGTACAAACAAACTACCCTAAAGCACTGGTAATATGCATTAGTTGTAGGGGCCCTTACCAATAAAATTGCCACGGCCCCCACAGCCACTACCTATGCCCCTCACCATGTCTCCGGACTCTCCACTGACCGGCAATGCAATATTACATCGTCTCCGCGACGCTGCCGGGAACCGACTACCGGCAGCATTGCGGATATAATCTAGTACACAGGATTTTGGTGGTGGGTGAGAGAGGGAAAGAGAGAGAGAGATGGAAGGAAGGTTAGTGGGGGACGAGAGAGAGAGGGGGAGACAAAGGGAGAGAGAGCGACAGATGGCGAAAGAGATAGGTTGGGAGAGAGAGGAAAAGAGAGAGAGGATAGGAGGGGGGGATAGAGGGAAAGAGAGGGAGAGAGAAGGAGGAAGATAGAGAGGAAGGGAGATAAAGAGATGAGGAGAGGAGGGAAAAAGAGGAAAAGAAGGAGGGAGACAGAGAGAGAGGGAGGGAGAGCATGAGAACACATACTACTTGGTTCAGCATTAGGCCCCACCCATACCCATACACCCGCAAATTGCGGCATTATCAGCGAGGGGGCAGGGCTTTGATCGTCAGTCATTGCTGCCCGGTCCACCCACTGTAGAGGAAAAGCTGTCTCCATCTTATCTTAACAGTACATTAGTGAATGTGATGCTGTGACAGGAGCCGCCAGGGAGGGTCCACAATGGTCCGGATCCGGGACAATGTTTGCATAGTGTGGGGGCCCCCAATATGTGGGGGCAACTGTGCAACTGCCCAATCCACCCCGCCCATAATCCAGCCCTGGCTGAATTTCTGGGCTAATTTTACGGGGTTTACTGGAAATTACATTCAAGGAGTGTTAAATTGCTATGTAATGTGATCAGTTGTTTATGTATCTTTGTTGGAGGAATTTTTCTAATCCATGACAGATGAACCCTACCCAAAATATGGTATAAGACAAGTAGTGACTAATATATACACAAGGGCAGGTGTCATCTAGCTGTCAAAGTATAATTACTAGCACTCCTACATTGTAAGAGGGTTTTCCCATGTAGGCCCATTACCACATACTAATATAAAAAGGTTAAGGGTGGGTACATTCTATGCACCAAAGTAATTGGTAACCTAGAGTTCCTTTAGAAGTTTAAGGGGGTTACATAGTGGAAGTAATAATCCACATAGGTTATATAGCTCTGTACGTCCTTTGTGTTAAATAAAGTACACACTGTTTATCTAGAGATTTGCCTATATGTTCCCCTGCCCATGTTTCAGAAAGGTGATAGTCTATTTGGTATCCCAGTAAGGCACTGCATTCATGCAAGGAGGCTCTACTGCAGGGCTCAACAAAACCCTGGGGCCAGGTCGCGATGGAGACCAGATTTGCAGCAACCCCTGCCGCTGCCTCACCCGCCGCTAGTGTAGTGCAGACTCTCATTGGCTGCTGCGTCCACGGAGTGAGCTGGCTGGAGCTCACTCATGAGCTCCGCCTTCTGGCTCCCCCCGCAGCAGGTGATGGGAGAGATGTAATGACATCAATCCCATAGTACAGGAGAGTAGCGGGCTTGGACACGGAGCGGACAGCGGTGGTGACGTCAGGAGCGGGGATTCAGGTAAGTTGTGTTTTTTTGTGTGTGTGTGTAAGGGGCACTGCATAGGGGGGGTGACTGCTTCAGGGGGCACTGCATAGGGGGGGTGACCGCAACTGGGGGTACTGTATGGGGGGGCTGCTACTGGGGCACTGAACAGGGGGTGTGCTACTAGGGGCAATGCATAGTGGGGACTACTACTTTGGCCCCTGCATAGGGGGTACTACTACTGGGGGCACTGTATAGGGTGGCTACTACTGGGTGGACTACTACCATGGGCAATGCATAGGGGGAACCACTTCTGGGGGCACTGTACTGTATAAGGTGCACTACATAGGGGGACCACTACTGAGGGCACTGCATAGGGGAGACCACTTCTGGGGGCACTATATAAGGGACACTAATAGGGTGACCACTACTGGGGGCACTGTATGTGGGGACCACTACTGGTGGCACTGTATAGGTGGGGTGGCCGCTACGGGGGGCACTGTATGGGGGGTGGCCGCTACTGGGGCACTGTTAAGGAGGGGCGCTACTAGGTCACTGTATAGGGGGCCGCTACTAGGGGCAATGCATAGCGGGGACTACTACTAGGGGCACTACATAGGGGGGACCACTACTGGGGGCACTGCATAGGGGGGACCACTACTGGGAGCACAGTATATGGGGCACTGCATAGGGGTCCACTACGGGGGGCACTGCATAGGGCGACCACTACTTGGGGCACTGCATAGGGTACCCAAAGCATATTGTTGCAGCTGGGACCACCACACTCTAGTTCGGCCACTGTCGGCGGTGGCTTTGCTTGCCCAGGATTTTTTGGCTGCAGAGGGGTGGTCTTCCTGGGGGTTGGTTGCCTGGAGAGGGGGGTTAGCTGCTCAGTAATGTAGCTGTGGGAGGGTGGTTTACCTGGGGTACCCTGTTAGTGGTGTGGCCATGGGGATTGGTTGTCTGGGGCATAGGTGTTCAGTAATGCTGCCCCGGGGGAAAGGGGGGTCTGGCTCCTACACTTTCATCCTGGCTCCTAGATTTTAGAAACATTTGTCAAGCCCTGCTCTACTGGATAACGCTGGGAGCACTTTCTGCTGATCAATGCAGCAGAACAGCATGTAGGTGCCCTGGTATTGTATCAGGGGCACCTACATTAAATTAAAGGGGTAAATTTACTAAGAATCGGTTTTGTCGTCTATTGCAACCCGATGAACATCACAGTTGAATTGTCACCTAGAAAAAGAGCATTTACTACGCATCGGATTTGAGTGTCAATAGAAGTCCATCAGCGATGTCCGTAGTATATTTTCTGTCTAAAACCCCGTTGGAATACCTGCTTCTGATATAATCCATTGCAGCAGATTTAAAGCATTAATCACAGTGATCTGTGCAGGCTTTGGTTTACTAATACGTTTAAAAGTTGTAACATTTAATAAAACAAAAAAAGTGTAAATTCTCCAAAAAGTGATGTTTTTGAAGGCATGCTACAATTTGTTTGTAGCGTGGCCATTTATTATAATAATTAGATATCAGCAGTCCCTCCTCTATTTTTTGCAAAAGCAATCCCTACAGCTCTCCTGAGGAACTGTGATAATGCCAGCTTAACGTTTTAGAGTTTGGCCTTGTAGCTACCACCATGTCTCGCTCATCTCTAGCCTATTGTAACCTATGGACTATAGAATCACAATATATTTTGGAGAATGATCCTCCTTATACTGTATCTCTCATTAGCCTTGCCATAAGCTATCACTTTGATTATTGAACCTGTATCCCAGCAAGAAACATTGAAAATTTCCATTCTTACATTTTTATTGCTGCAATATATGGTGATAAGAAATTATATTTAACGAGAGAAACTTCACAATATTGATAAATCAGTCCCATAATGCCCTGATAGATAGTTAGATACATAGACAGATAGATCGATAGATCAGTGACGTGCAGTGAGGTCAATGACTGGGGAGGCACATATGTTGATGGGTATGAGTGCTGGGAGCCTATCTCACCCCTTACTCACTGTAACTCTCCCCTCACTACACTAAGCTTCATTGATTCTCCTACCTGCATCACTGTGTCTTCTCTCACTGCTGCTGACTGAGGGCCTGATTTAGAGCCGGACGCTATTTGCGCTCGCTCGGTCAGAAAAAGGGGCCGGACATTTAAATAGAGCGCTCGCTCTTTGCGGTCTGTTGACGCCTCTATGTCTGAACGAGCGAACGAAATATGCGCTCGCTATTTTGTAAAGACGCCCCTGGCCGTTCGCATCATACGTCATCTCCGCTATTTATTAGATTAATCGAGTACATCGAAAGGTGTCTGAACTGCTCGCAGTTCTTGTGGTTGGATTTTCCTACCGCAATCATGCGAACAGTTCAGGCTAAGAGACAACCAAGTGACGTGGCCGATGACGCTACTTTGTTAATTATGCACACCCTTAAAACGCCCGTTTTGACCGTTTGGCACGCCTGCGTTCGGATCTCCACTCCCCGTTTTCAAGCACCTTCCCCTGTTACCACCCACAAACGCCTCATCCTGTCACTCAAATTAGCAGTCACTCGCTATTTTGCGAACACACGATTTCCGACCGCAATGACTGGTTGGCGCATGCGCATTACGACCCATACGCATGCGCAGATGTGCGAACATCTCTTGGAGCGAACAAGCGGCCGCTTACGAGCGGCTCTGAATCAGGCCCTGAGCTCCAATCTCTAAACACTGCAGTGCACTTCCTGGTCACATGACACATACAAGGTATCCATCGGTGCTCAAGGCACACCCCCATATTCAGAGGTATTTCTCTATTAGCTCTCTTTTTGTGGAGCTTACTGCCTGTGGTGTGGCTCCGCCCCCAGCTCTGCAAGCAGTATCTGACTATACAGAAGGGAGGTTGATCTGTTGCTGCCTCATCTCTCATTTTCCTGCAGTCCCAGGGAGCTCAACAAAGCTGATGAGTTAACTATAAAAATTATTACAATAAACAAAGATGTTTATAAGTTATAAATATCATCTTTGTATTATTCTAATAATATTTATACCAAATCTCAGAAGTATGACAGGGGAGGCTCTGAGATATATAGATAGATAGGTAATAGTTAGATAATACATAGTATAGATAGTTAATAGTTAGATAATAGATAGTTCATAGTAGGGGTGAGCGGGTTCGGATTTCTGAAATCTGAGCCCCCCCGATCCGAGTCCGATCTGAGTCAGGCTCGACTTTTCCCGCCTGACTCGGATCTGAAATCGAGGCAAAATGTCATCATCCCGCCTTCCGAGTCTCGCGGGTTTTGGATCCTATATAAGGTACCCGCGTCGGCGCCATTTTCTCACTCGGCTGTGGACAGTGAAGAGGGAGGGTGGGAGTTAGGGCTGTGTAGTGTAGTGTAGTGCTGCTGTTGTCCACTACTTCAAAGTCCATAGGGGCTGGCTGTGTTGTGCTGTGCTGCTGTTGTTAATAGGGGCTGTGTCCACTACTTCAAAGTCCATAGGGGCTGGCTGGACTGTGTTGTGCAGTCAGTTCTCCATAGGGGCTGTGTCCACTCCAAAGTCCTGTGCAGTGTCCCAGTCCTAAAGGGGTGCTGTAGTGTTGTCCAGGGGGTGCTCTGTCCATCAGGGGTGCTCCCCCCAAGTGCTAAAAAAATAATATATTTTCTGTGTTTGTGAATTGTGTGCGCAGTAGCCGCACGTGCATCAACAAAGTAGTGCCAACCGTGCGCCTGTGTCATAAGTAAAGGGCCGGCTGGCTTGACCGTTAAAGGGTGCTGTAACCCCCAAAGTACACTCCAGTCCAAACCAAAAAAAAAATTATTTTCTGTGTTTGTGAATTGTGTGCACAGTAGCCGCACGTGCATCAACAAAGTAGTGCCAAGCGTGCGCCTGTGTCATAAGTAAAGGGCCGGCTGGCTTGACCGTTAAAAGGTGCTGTAACCCCCGAAAGTACACTCCAATCCAAACCAAAAAAAAATTATTTTCTGTATTTATGAATTGTGTGCGCAGTAGCCGCATGTGCATCAACAAAGTAGTGCCAAGCGTGCGCCTGTGTCATAAGTAAAGGGCTGGCTGGCTTGACCGTTAAGGGTGCTGTAACCCCCGAAAGTACACTCCAGTCCAAACCAAAAAAAAAAATATTTTCTGTGTTTGTGAATTGTGTGCGCAGTAGCCGCACGTGCATCAACAAAGTAGTGCCAAGCGTGCGCCTGTGTCATAAGTAAAGGGCCGGCTGGCTTGACCGTTAAGGGTGCTGTAACCCCCGAAAGTACACTCCAGTCCAAACCAAAAAAAAAATTATTTTCTGTGTTTGTGAATTGTGTGCGCAGTAGCCGCACGTGCATCAACAAAGTAGTGCCAAGCGTGCGCCTGTGTCATAAGTAAAGGGCCGGCTGGCTTGACCGTTAAAGGGTGCTGTAACCCCCAAAGTACACTCCAGTCCAAACCAAAAAAAAATTATTTTCTGTGTTTATGAATTGTGTGCGCAGTAGCCGCACGTGCATCAACAAAGTAGTGCCAAGCGTGCGCCTGTGTCATAAGTAAAGGGCCGGCTGGCTTGACCGTTAAAGGGTGCTGTAACCCCCGAAAGTACACTCCAGTTCAAACCAAAAAAAAAATAATTTTCTGTGTTTGTGAATTGTGTGCGCAGTAGCCGCACGTGCATCAACAAAGTAGTGCCAAGTGTGCGCCTGTGTCATAAGTAAAGGGCCGGCTGGCTTGACCGTTAAGGGTGCTGTAACCCCCGAAAGTACACTCCAGTCCAAACCAAAAAAAAAATTATTTTCTGTGTTTGTGAATTGTGTGCGCAGTAGCCGCACGTGCATCAACAAAGTAGTGCCAAGCGTGCGCCTGTGTCATAAGTAAAGGGCTGGCTGGCTTGACCGTTAAGGGTGCTGTAACCCCCGAAAGTACACTCCAGTCCAAACCAAAAAAAAAATTATTTTCTGTGTTTGTGAATTGTGTGCGCAGTAGCCGCACGTGCATCAACAAAGTAGTGCCAAGCGTGCGCCTGTGTCATAAGTAAAGGGCCGGCTGGCTTGACCGTTAAAGGGTGCTGTAACCCCAAAGTACACTCCAGTCCAAACCCCAAAAAAATTATTTAATGTATTTGTGAATTGTGTGCGCAGTAGCCGCATGTGCATCAACAAAGTAGTGCCAAGCGTGCGCCTGTGTCATAAGTAAAGGGCCGGCTGGCTTGACCGTTAAAGGGTGCTGTAACCCCCGAAAGTACACTCCAGTCCAAACCAAAAAAAAAATAATTTTCTGTGTTTGTGAATTGTGTGCGCAGTAGCCGCACGTGCATCAACAAAGTAGTGCCAAGCGTGCGCCTGTGTCATAAGTAAAGGGCCGGCTGGCTTGACCGTTAAAGGGTGCTGTAACCCCCGAAAGTACAGTCCAGTCCAAACCAAAAAAAAAATTATTTTCTAGTTTGTGAATTGTGTGCGCAGTAGCCGCACGTGCATCAACAAAGTAGTGCCAAGCGTGCGCCTGTGTCATAAGTAAAGGGCCGGCTGGCTTGACTGTTAAAGGGTGCTGTAACCCCCGAAAGTACACTCCAGTCCAAACCACAAAAAAATTATTTTCTGTGTTTGTGAATTGTGTGCGCAGTAGCCGCACGTGCATCAACAAAGTAGTGCCAAGCGTGCGCCTGTGTCATAAGTAAAGGGCCGGCTGGCTTGACCGTTAAAGGGTGCTGTAACCCCCAAAGTACACTCCAGTCCAAACCAAAAAAAAAATTATTTTCTGTGTTTGTGAATTGTGTGCGCAGTAGCCGCACGTGCATCAACAAAGTAGTGCCAAGCGTGCGCCTGTGTCATAAGTAAAGGGCCGGCTGGCTTGACCGTTAAAGGGAGCTGTAACCCCCAAAAGTACACTCCAGTCCAAACCAAAAAAAAAATAATTTACTGTGTTTGTGAATTGTGTGCGCAGTAGCCGCACGTGCATCAACAAAGTAGTGCCAAGCGTGCGCCTCTGTCATAAGTAAAGGGCCGGATGGCTTGACCGTTAAGGGTGCTGTAACCCCCGAAAGTACAATCCAGTCCAAACCAAAAAAAAAATTATTTTCTGTGTTTGTGAATTGTGTGCGCAGTAGCCGCACGTGCATCAACAAAGTAGTGCCAAGCGTGCGCCTGTGTCATAAGTAAAGGACCGGCTGGCTTGACCGTTAAAGGGTGCTGTAACCCCCAAAGTACACTCCAGTCCAAACCAACAAAAAAAATTATTTTCTGTGTTTAGCCGCACGTATATATCAAATCGATATAACATAAATGGAGGACCAAACTTTCTCCGATAAAAATAAAATAGAGAAAGATCAAGAACCACTTCCTCCTAGTGCTGAAGCTGCTGCCACTAGTCATGACATAGACGATAACATGCCATCAACGTCGTCTGCCAAGGCCGATGCCCAATGTCATAATAGAGGGCACATACAATCCCAAATGACAAAGTTCAGGAAAATGACCTTGAAAAAAACATTTAAATCAGCTGAAGAGAAACGTAAACTTGCCAATATGCCATTTACGACACGGAGTGGCAAGGAACGGCTAAGGTCGATCCCTAGTATGTTCATGACTAGTGGTTCAGCTTCACATGACGATGGAAGCCCTCCTCCCACTAAAAAAATCAAAAGAGTTAAGCTGGCAAAAGCACAGCGAAGAACTGTGCTTTCTAAGAAGATATCACAAATCCCCAAGGAGAGTCCAAGTGTGGTGGTGGTTGCGATGCCTGACCTTCATAGCACTGGACGGGAAGAGGTGGCTCTTTCCACCATTTGCACGCCCCCTGCAAGTGCTGAAAGGAGCACCCACAGTCCACTTGCTGATATGCAAATTGAAGATGTCACTGTTGAAGTACAACAGGATGAGGATACTGGTGTCGCTGGCGCTGAGGAGGAAGTTGGCGAGGAGGATTCTGATGGTGATGTGGTTTGTTTAAATCAGGCTCCGGGGGAGACAGTTGTTGTCCGTGGGATGAAAAAGCCCATCACGGTCATGCCTGGGCAGAAGACCAAACATTCCACCTCTTTGGTCTGGCAATATTTCTATCCAAATCCGGACAACAACTGTCTTGCCATATGTACCATATGTAAAGGTGAAATAAGTAGGGGTAGGGACGTCAACCACCTAGGAACATCCTCCCTTATACGGCACCTGCAGCGCGTTCATAAAAAGTTACTGTCAAGTTCAGAAACTTTGGCTAAGACCGTAAGCAGTCCAGGGACACCTAAATCCCGTTGTCCTGTTGTATCCAAGCGCCTGCAAACCACACCGTCAACTCCCTCCTCGTCAATTTCCTTCTTAGTCAGGATCGGAAGTAGTCCTGCAGGCCATGTCTGACTCTCCTATCCGGGATTCCTCTGGAGGATCCTGCATTGCAACGCCTCCTGCTGCCGCTGCTGCTGCTGTTGCTGCTGCTGGGAGTCGTTCATCATCCCAGAGAGGAAGTAGGAACACCACTACTTTTACTAAACAATTGACCCTCCAACAGTCCTTAGTGAGGAGGATGAAGTACGACAGCAGTCATCCTGAAGCAAAAGGTATAACTGAGGCCTTGACTGCTATGTTGGTGTTAGACGTGCATCCGGTATCCGCCATTAGTGCAGTGGGATTTAGACCATTGATGGAGGTAGTGTGTCCCCGGTTCCAAATCCCATCTAGATTCCACTTCACTAGGCAGGCGATACCGAGACTGTACAGAAACGTCAGAAAAAGTGTCCTTAGTGTCCTGAAAAATGCCGTTGTACCCAATGTCCACTTAACCACGGACATGTGGACAAGTGGAACAGGGCAGACTAAGGACTATATGACTGTGACAGCCCACTGGGTAAATGTATCACCTTACGCAGCAACAGCAGCAGCGTCACCAGTAGCAGCATCTCAGAAACACCAGCTCGTTCCAAGGCAGGTTACGCTGTGTATTACCGGTTTCAGTAAGAGGCACAGCGCCGACAACCTCTTAGAGAAACTGAGGGAAATCATCGCCCAGTGGCTTACCCCACTTAGACTCTCCTGGGGATTTGTGATGTCTGACAACGCCACCAATATTGTGCGGGCATTACATCTGGGCAAATTCCAGCACGTCTCATGTTTTGCTCACACAATAAACTTGGTGGTGCAGAATTTTCTGAAAAGCGACAGGGGCGTGCAGGAGACACTTTGGGTGACCCGAAAAATTTCTGGCCACTTTCGCCATTCAGCGACTGCGTGCCGAAGACTGGAGCGCCAGCAAACACTCTTGAACCTGCCCCGCCATCACCTGAAGCAAGAGGTTGTGACGCGGTGGAACTCAACCCTCTATATGCTTCAGAGGATGGAGGAGCAGCAAAAGGCCATTCAAGCCTATACATCCACCTATGACATAGGCAAAGGAGGGGGTATGCACCTGACTCAAGCACAGTGGAGAATGATTTCCGTGTTGTGCAAGGTTCTCCAGCCCTTCGAACTTGCCACACGTGAAGTCAGTTCAGACACTGCCAGCTTGAGTCAGGTCATTCCCCTCATCAGGCTTTTGCAGAAGCAGCTTGAGAAAGTGAAGGAGGAGCTAAGACGGAGCGATTCCGCTCGGCATGTGGGACCTGTGGATGAAGCCCTTCATTCGCTTTGCCAGGATTCCAGGGTGGTCAATCTGTTGAAATCAGACCACTACATTTTGGCCACCGTGCTCGATCCTAGGTTTAAAGCCTATGTGGTGTCTCTCTTTCCGGCCGACATAAGCCTGCAGTGGTGCAAAGACCTGCTGGTGAACACACTGTCAGCTGAAGCGGAACGTGACACGTCAACAGCTCCTTCTTCATTTTCTCCCGCAACTGGGGCTGCCAGGAAAAAACTTAGGTATCCTAAGCAACCCGCTGGTGGTGATGCAGGGCAGGCAGGACCAAGTTTGGATATCTGGTCCGGACTGAAGGACCTGGCAACAATTTCTGACATGTCTACTGTCACTACATATGATACTGTCACCATTGACAGAATGGTGGAGGATTACATCGGTGACAGCATCCATGTAGGCATGTCAGACAGTCCATACCTGTACTGGCAGGAAAAAGAGGCAATTTGGAGGCCCCTGTACAAACTGGCTCTATTTTACCTGGGTTGCCCCCCCTCCAGTGTGTACTCCGAAAGAGTGTTTAGTGCAGCCGGGAACCTTGTCAGCGAAATGCGTAGGAGGTTGCTTCCACAAAATGTGGAGAAGATGATGTTCATAAAAATGAATTATCAACTCTTCCAGGGAGACCAGCCTCCAGAACGTACAGAGGGACCTGTGGTGGTGGATTCCAGTGGGGACGAGTTAATACTCTGTGAGGATGAGGATGTACACAACACTGAAGAGGGTGAGGAATCGGTGGATGAGGAGGATGAGGACGACATCTTGCCTCCGTAGAGCCAGTTTGTGCAGGGACAGATTAATTGCCAGCTTGTTTTGTGGGGGCCCAAACAAACCAATCATTTCAGCCACAGTTGTTTGGCAGACCCTGGCACTGAAATGATTGCTTTGTTAAAGTGTGCATGTCCTGTTTATACAACATAAGGGTGGGTGGGAGGGCCCAAGGACAATTCCATCTTGCACCTCTTTTTTTTCTTTGCATTATATACAGTTTGGGGCCTAGTTTTTCAAACTGCCATCCTGTCTGCCACTGCAGTATCACTCCTAGATGGGTCACGTGTTTGTGCCGCCCACTCGTGTCGCTTAGCATAGTCATCCAGCTACCTCGGTGCAACCTTTTGGACATAAAAACACTATTGTGAGGTGTGAGGTGTTCAGAATAGACTGGAAATTAGTGGAAATTAAGGTTATTGAGGTTAATAATAGCATAGGAGCAGAAAAACCAACACATTCTGTGATTTTAGCTGTTTTTATGCTTTTTTAAAAAAAAATACAGATCCAAAACACAAAACCCAGAACCCAAAACACGGAAGGGTGGTTTTGGCAAAACCAATCCAGATCCAAAACACGAAGAAAGATCCAAAACCAAAACACAAAACACGAAAAGTGGCCGGTGCACACCCCTAGTTCATAGTAGAGATGAGCAGGTTCGGATCTCAGAGATCCGAACCCACCCGAATTTTGAGATCCAGGGTGAGAACCGAACGTGCGTTCGGTTCCCCCGCCGGCCCTGGATCTCAAATCGAGGCAAAACCATAGAGATGAAATCTCGCGGCTCGCGAGCTTTCGTCTCTATGTATGTAAGGGACCACGCGGCGTCCGCCATTTCACTCTGGCTGTGGAGACTGAACAGGGAGGGTGGGTAGTGTAGGGCTGGGAGAGGTAGTACTACTTACCTGTGCTAGTGCTGTGCTGTCTGCTGTGTCCTGGGCTGGTGCACTGCTGATCCATCTGGTGCTGTCACTGCTGTGCTGTCTGCTGTGTCCATCTGGGCTGGTGCTGTTGCTGATCCATCTGGGCTGGTGCTGTTGCTGATCCATCTGGGCTGGTGCTGTTGCTGATCCATCTGGGCTGGTGCTGTGCTGTCTGCTGCGTCCATCTGGGCTGGTGCTGATCCATCTGGGCTGGTGCTGTGCTGTCTGTTGCGTCCATCTAGGCCCAAGTTCTGGACCCGAAAAAAAATATATATATATATTGTCTTTTTATTTTTTTTCTGTGTGTGCATGTTAGGCTTAACCTAGTGCTGCCCGACTCCAGTCGTCATCAATCTGTGCTCTGGGCCCAAGTTCTGGACCCGAAAAAACAAAACAAAAAAAATAGTCTTTTGTCTATTTATTTTCTGTGTGTGTGTGTGTGCGTGTTAGGCTTAGCTGCACAAGATACAGCAACGCAACCTAGTGCTGCCCGACTCTAGTCATCATCAATCTGTGCTCTGGGCACAAGTTCTGGACCCGGAAAAAAAATCCCAACAGACAGTGTATATTTTTGTCTAATTTTTTTCTGTGTGTGTGCGTGTTAAGCTTAGCCGCACAAGAACATGATATAGCCAGCAACGCAGGTTGCAACCTAGTGCTGCCAGACTCCAGTCATCATCAATCTGTGTTCTGGGCCCAAGTTCTGGACCCAAATAAAAAAAAAATAGTGTCTTTGCACATTTTTTTTCTGTGTGCGCACGACTGCACGTGTGTGAATTTTGTAACCGCACCTTGGCTACACTATTGGTGCTTGTGACACTGCTTCAAGACTGCAGAAAATATGGAGAGCTGTCACATGACAGGAGAGCAAGGCCAAGAACCACATGTTGTTGCTGCCGCCAGCAGTCGTCGTGATAATGCAAGGCCGTCAACTTCCTTGTCCTCTATGAAGGCCCATACCCCAGGGCTTAAGTCACGCCATGGATATGGTAAAGTTACTTTTACTATAGTAAAGAAAAAAAATCAAAAGGCAGGTTGCCTTTAGATAAACAAAAAATTGGCAATATGCCATTCACTACAGGAAGTGGCAAGGAAAGGATAAGGCCTTGGCCTTATTTATGTTGACTGCTGGCTCTGATAGCCCTTCTGCTTGTAGTGGTGGTGGTACCATTAAAAAATGTAAAGTTGTTAAGAAGAGTAAGACAGCTCCGGAAAAACCAACTATGTGCCCTGAGAAATTGAAATCACAAATCCCCGAGGAGAGTGCAAGTGTGTCCGCGGTTGCCATGTGTGAACCAGACCTAAATACTAGTGTACTGGAGGATCCTCCAAGTTCCAACATTTGTGTGCCCTCTGTAAATGTGAGGAAGGGCAGTCAACATCTTGCAGACGTAGTCAGTGAGGATGCTTCTGTGGAATTGCACATGGAGAAGGATATTTTGGTAGTTGAAGGCGCTAAGGATGATGAGGATGTTGATGATGAAGATGTTGGTGATGAGGATGTTGATGCCGAGAATGTCCTTTGTGTAAGTAAGGCAACAGCTGTTGCCCATGGATTGAAAAAGCCAAAGCCCATTGTTGTCATGTTGGGGCAAAAGACAAAAGAATCCACTTCTCACATGTGGAATTATTTCCACCCCAATCTGGACAACAGTTGTCAAGCCATATGTAACCATTGCCAAGCAAGAGTGAGTAGAGGGAGGGACTTAAACCACCTAGGAACCTCCTCCTTGTTATGTCACTTGGAGCGCATTCATCAAATATCAAAGTGTATGTCGCCAAGTTCCAAAACTCAAAATGTAACAAGTCCAGTGTCACCTACCTGTTCCCTCTCTGTGGGATCCAAGCACATTCGATCTCCACCACCAACACCTGCATCATCAACATCCTCATTTGTCATCAGGAGTAGTCCTGCTGCATCCAATGTTGTTATTCGAAGCATGATTGACTCCTCTCCTATCCGTGATTCCTCAGAAGGATCCTTGATGACTACGCCTGTTGCTGTTGCTGTGAGTGGATCTTCATCCCAGAAGGGGACCAGGAGGAAGACTACTTGTCCGTATTCTCCAAAAAACAATTAACTGTCAAACAATTGTTTGCAAGGGCAAACAAGTATGACAGCAATCACCCAATTGCACAGCGGATTACTGACGCCATAACAGCTATGCTGGTATTAGATGTGCGTCCAGTATCCGCCATTACTACAGTGGGTTATCAGCAGTTAATTGAGGTCCTGTGTCCTCGCTCCCAGATCCCTTCTAGATTCCACTTCGCTAGAACAGCAATTCCAAGTCTGTAGAAGGACATTAAAAAAAACCTTATTAATATCCTCAGAAATGCAGTTGTACCCACTGTCCACTTGTCCACTGATATGTGGACAAGTGGGACAGGGCAAATTAAGGATTACATGACTGTGATAGCCCACTGTAGGTGTATTGCCTACAACAGCAGCAGCAACATCTACCAAAAGACAGCTTATACAGAGACAGGCTACTCTTTGTATAACTGGTTTCACTAAGAGGCATACTGCTGAGAACCTCTTAGAAAAGGGAAATCATTGCTAAATGGCTTACCCCACTTGGACTCTACTCGGGATTTGTGATTTCAGACAATGCCACCAATATTGTGAGAGAATGACATGTGGGCGAATTCCAGCACATCCCATGTTTTGCTCACACAATTAATTTGGTGGTGCAACATTTTTTTAAAAATGACAGGGGCGTGCAGGAGATACTCTCGGTGGCCCGCAAAAATATCCGGACATTTTAGACATTCGGCAACCGCTTGTCGAAGATTGCATGACCAACAGATACTGTTAAATTTTCCCTGCCATCAGCTGAAGCAAGAGGAAGTAACTCGGTGGAATTCTACCCTCTATATGCTTCAGCGGATGGAGGAACAGCAGAAGGCCATCCAGGGCTATACAACGGCCTATGACATAGGCCGTGGAGGTGGAATACACCTTACTCAAGCGCAGTGGAGAATAATTTCCGTGTTGTGCAAAGTTCTCAAACCCTTTGAACTTGCCACACATGAAGTTAGTTCAGACACTGCCAGCTTGAGTCAGATCATTCCCCTCATCAGACTTTTGCAAAAACAGCTGGAGAAACTGAAGGGGGAGCTGAAACGGAGCGATTGCGCAAGGTATGTCAGACTGGTGGATAAAGCCCTTGTTTCACTTCACCAGGATCCAAGAGTCATCAATCTATTGAAATCTGAAAAATATACTTTTGCGACCATTCTGGATCCTAGGTTTAAGTCCTATCTTGTGAGTTTTTTTCCAACAGACCGAAATCTAAGACTATGCAAAGAGCTGTTGATAAATAATTGTCAGCTGCAGCTGCACATGAAACGCCATCATCTCCTCCTTCAGTTTCTGCAGCTGCCAGGATAAAACAAAATTTTCCTTACAGAATGCCTGCTGGTCATGCAGATCGTTCACCAAAAAAATGACATCTGGTCGGGCCTGAGAGAACTGCCTACTAGTGACATGTCTTCTACCGTGACTATGGACCTCATTCAGAGACGGATGCTTCTTTGCGCTCGCTCGTTCAGAAAAAGGGGCTGGATATTTAAATAGAGCGCTCGCTCTTTGCGGTCTGTTGACGCCTCTATATCTGAGCGAGCGAACGAAATATGCGCTCGCTATTTTGTAAAGACGCCCCCTGGCCGTTCGCATCATACGTCATCTCCGCTATTTATTAGATTAATCGAGTACATCGAAAGGCGTCTGAACTGCTCGCAGTGCTTGTGGTTGGATTTTCCTACCGCAATAATGCGAACAGTTCAGGCTAAGAGACAACCAAGTGACGTGGCAGATGACGCTGCTTTGTTAATTATGCACACCCTTAAAACGCCCATTTTGACTGTTTAGCACGCCTGCGTTCGGATCTACACTCCCCGTTTTCAAGCACCTTCCCCTGTTACCACCCACAAACTCCTCATCCTGTCACTCAAATTAGCAGGCACTCGCTATTTTGCGAACACACAATTTCCGACCGCACTGTCTGGTTGGCGCATGCGCATTACGACCCATACGCATGCGCAGATGTGCGAACATCGCTCGGAGCGAGCGAGCGGCCGCTTACGAGCGGCTCTGAATCAGGCCCCATGTGTGATACGGTCTCCATTCACAGAATGGTGGAGGAGGACTATTTCAGAGATAACATCCTAATAGGCATATCAGACAGTCCCTTTCAGGAAACTGGCAGGAAAAAGAGGCAATTTGGAGTCCCATACACAAACTGGCTTTGCATTACTTAAGCTGCCCACCCTCCAGTGTGTACTCCGAAAGAGTTTTCAGCGCAATTGGCAACCTTGTCAGTGATCGGCGTAGGAGGTTACTTCCTCAAAATTTGGAAAAGATTATGGGCCTGATTCAGAGCCGTTCGTTAACAGCAGTACGCTCGTTGCGTTCCGATGTTGAGAAAGCGCGCATGCGTCGGTGTAACACTGCGCATGTGCGTACGGCATATTGCGAGCTTTTTTTGTCTCGTTCGTCAAATAGCGTACAGGAAGTGACAAAGTCAAATATGATTGACAGAACAGGGCGTTTTGGGGCGTTGACGGGAGTGGAGATGGAAAAACGCAGGCGTGGCGAGGCATTTTTTGGGTGTACATACATTATCAGATGCGAATGTCAAATGTGTTCGTACCAACTCATACGTCACTGGATGATCCTCTTTCCGTTCAAAATGCTTGCACATCTTAGGGTCTGGATTACTCGACCACATTGGCGATGGCCTTCTCCTCCGTCCCGGCACTCCACGATGTTGCATCGATTAATCACGGCTTGTCAGAAAAACAGTTAGTGTTGTATTGAAAACCGGCTTGGAATGTGTTTTGAAATCAGTTTTTTGGGTTAGCACAAAACCGTACGCAGGTGGAAATCATAGCTGCTAATGTCAGGATTACACAATCAATTAGCGTACATTTGTGGGTGCTTTGTTTTGGGTTGATATTTTGTTTTTGGCCTATTGGAACAATAATGTCATCATGTTTGTGTGTTTTTTTCCATTTTGCTTTTGCCTGGAGAATTTGCATCCTTATGTAAATTTTAAAACGTTCCTTAAAGAGCCCTTTTTTTTTTTTCAGGTAAAAATTTGGGGGAGCTCGTTTTTGCCTTGTGGGCCAGGATTAAATGTAAACCATTTCTACAATAATGTCAGAATACAATGTCGTACATTTTGTTCAAATTTATTGGAAAATAAAAACATTTTCATGCACATTTTTGGCCCAAACATTTTTTGCAGTGTTCTTCCCAAAAAAATTTATAATTGTGCAAACATAAAAGGTATGGAAACTTAAAGCTAAAAATTAAAAACAATTCACAAGAAAGGAGAGGGAAGTTTTGGCCAGAAAGGAATATGGGGCAAGCACAGAAGGAGTGTGGGAAAAGTAGCCAGTGCTGTCAACGTTTTTTCCCCCGTTTGGCAGGGGAAGGGAGGGCGCCAGACAGGGTCCGGGATGTCATCGGGCTGGCCCGTCCAGAGGCAGATGTTGTGGCCTCTGGACTAGGCACATTTGGAGGATTGGCTGATGTTGTGCCAGAGGTGGAGGATCCTGATGTTCCGGCAGGAAGGGAGGTCGGCTCCACCATGTGCTGGCGAACGAGCTGCTCCAGGGCATTGGCGATGCGGATGTTGGCCCTGGTATTTTCCGCCAGGGCCTGACCAATGGTCACGTTGGCCGCAGCATTTTGCTCCATGGCCTCAGCCACCCGTACCAGACTGGCGTCCATCCTCTGCAGAATCTCCGTATGGAAATCCGATTTAAAATTGAGTTCTGTGAGGAGGGACACTGCCTGCGAGGGGGATTGCCCTGGACTGGCTTCTGCAGGGTCCTCAGCCGGATGTACTGGTTCTTCCCCTGCAGAGCCAGCAGAAATTCTGCGGCCAAGGCTCCCCTCTGGAGCAGACTCATCCGCCTGTGTCTCTGTTGGAAAAATGAGAAAAGAGTCACATTAGAATCTACATATTGGCACAATAACATTTCAGAGTTGGTGACATCACAATATTTACCTTGGACAACATGAGGAGCCGCAAAGTCTGGCATGTCCGTATCCATGTTGGACACGCCAAACACCTCCACAGCCTGCACACACCCCTGTGCCAGCTCTTCTAAATCATTCAACTCCAATGACACAGGGGTGGGACCCCCACCTGTCCCCCTTGCATGCCTAGCCCTGTCCGCCAGTTTTTGCTTCAGGCGATATTTGAAGTCGGCCCATCTGTGGGTGAAATTGGAACCATTATCCTTTTGTTTTAAATGGGTTTTGGTTTTAGGGGGGGGTCAAGTTTTTACTTACCGCCGTTTGACATCCCGGGCTAGACGGACATAATCACCCACCCTATTGACAGCAACGGCTACCTCCTCCCACATTCTCCACTTCTGGCTTGCACTCATATTCCTGTCTGCCTGTGGCAGGATGTCCACACACTTCTGAACCAAAACCTCCATCTCCTTTCTTGTGAATTGTGGCTGCCTTTTCTTTTTGCCAGCTTTGGCCGGAATACTGGGCCCAGCAGCCTCTTCCATGTCATCCTCCTCACCTATTTGTTTAAATGTTGAGAATTGTAAGCTTCACAACTTGCACTATATTATGTTTCAAATTAATCATTGTTTACAAATGCCTGAAATACTTACCGCCAGACTGTTGCCCATTGTTTCCCTGGTCTGTAGCCATGTCTTATCTCCAAACAAGAAATACACCAGAACTTTTTTGTTGGCTCGTGACGTATTTATACATGCGTCCTTATTTTTCGGCCGCATCATTGATTGTGCATTCCTATGATCCCTCCTTAATTTGTGCGGGAAACTAAACACTATTTATGGCTTGGGGAGTCGAGGTGGCGGTTGTTGATTGTTGGAGGTTACGTTGGTCGGAGTTGATTGTTGGCGGGTTTTGGATTTGGCGTTGGTGGGAGTTGTTTTTGGTTTGTCTTTTTCTTTTTTTTTTTCCGTTCGCTTTTTTTCTGGTGGTTATTGTTTTGGCGTGTATTTATTTGGTAAGTTTTTGGCCGTCTAACTTTTGATCAATTTGTGTCTCCTTCTTTTCCTGAATTTTGGCTCGTTAATGTTTCCAATTTTCCCCTTTGTTAGGTTTCTTTTGGCTCTGCCCCAACGACCTTTTGATCCGGAGACTTATATATTATCTATTGGTAAGTTTTTTTTTTCACTTGGTTCTTAAATGTTCATGTTTGTATTTACGCAACTTTGTTTGACCTTACACTTTTAACCTTTGGTTTTATTAGTCAGAAATGTTTCAAATAAATCGTGTTTTTCTATCTGCGTATATTTGGACTTGTATGTGCGAACTAATTAGCGCATTTTTATGTTTCTATTGTGAATGGTATTTGCGAACTAATTAGCAAATTTGTATCTGTTTCTATTGTGACTTGTATGTGCGAACTAATTAGCGCATTTTTATCTGTTTCTATTGTGACTTGTATGTGCGAACTAATTAGCGCATTTTTATCTGTTTCTATTGTGAATGGTATTTGCAAACTAATTAGCGCATTTTTATCTGTTTCTATTGTGACTTGTATTTGCGAACTAATTAATGCATTTTTATCTGTTTCTATTGTGAATGGTATGTGCGAACTAATTAGCGCATTTTTATCTGTTTCTATTGTGAATGGTATTTGCGAACTAATTAGCGCATTTTTATCTGTTTCTATTGTGACTTGTATTTGCGAACTAATTAATGCATTTTTATCTGTTTCTATTGTGAATGGTATGTGCGAACTAATTAACGCATTTTTATCTGTTTCTATTGTGAATGGTATGTGCGAACTAATTAGCGCATTTTTATCTGTTTCTATTGTGAATGGTATTTGCGAACTAATTAGCGCATTTTTATCTGTTTCTATTGTGACTTGTATTTGCGAACTAATTAACGCATTTTTATCTGTTTCTATTGTGAATGGTATTTGCGAACTAATTAGCGCATTTTTATCTGTTTCTATTGTGACTTGTATTTGCGAACTAATTAGCGCATTTTTATCTGTTTCTATTGTGAATGGTATTTGCGAAATAATTAGCGCATTTTTAAATGCTTATTTAGACCCGTTAAATTGGTTGTTTTCCCTTTAGCATTTGTTTAATACATTTGGGCCCAAATTGAGGTAGTCTGCGCACTGTCGTTTTGCTATTTGCCCAAATGTGTGTTTCTCCCCATTTATGTTTTGTCTTGCACCCAATTTAGAATCCAAAATGCCCACCCTAAATTGTTGCATTTTTATATTTTGATTATTTATAGTTTGGGCCAATCATGACAATACCCCGGCATGTAAACATCAAAGGATTGTATCATCTAGATAAGTAAAATTCCTTTTTTTGGGGGGGAAAAAAGCCTTACATTCAAATCTTGCCATTTCAGGTTGATCTTGGTCGGATTGTTCTGGCCATGCTCCCGGAAGCCGACCAACCTCAATTTCGTCCCAGGCATAGGCATCGTAGGCGTGCAAGGCCCCAGATATATCGAACACGTGTCACCCTTTTTGGAATGCCCGATGATGAGGTGTTAAGACGCTACCGTCTTCCGCCCAAAATCATCATAGACACTCTCTCATTAATAGAGAGTGATCTTGAGCGGCAAATTGACAGTCCTACAGCAATACCACCACTTACGCAATTTATGGCGGTGTTACATTTCTGTGCCTCAGGATCGTTTCAAACAACGGTGGGAATAGTGGCGGGAATCTCCCAATCCTCTTTTTCCCGGATCCTGAGGGCAGTGATGGAGGCACTTTTCAAGCACCTCCATCATTTTATTAAAATGCCTTTGGATATGGGTGCCCTTAGTGTGGCCAAGGCCAATTTTTACCAAATAGCTGGCTTCCCACACATCATAGGGGTTGTGGATGGTACTCACATACCACTTCAGCCTCCAGCACGTCTGGAGGCCATATTTCGCAACCGTAAACACTATCACTCCCTGAATGTAATGGTGGTATGTGATGCCTCCCTCCAGATCCTGTCCCTGAATGCAAAATTACCTGGAAGTGCACATGACTCATTCGTCATCCGGCAATCAGGGATATGGCACAAATTAAACAACCTACAAGCTGGTGATGCGTGGCTTCTGGGTAAGTGGAGACCTTTAGTACATAACAATGTTAAGCTTGATACACAGTGATCCTGATGTTGTCACTTCTTTTTCACAGGAGACAGTGGCTACCCTTGCACGCCCTGGCTGCTCACTCCTTATTTGGCTCCCACACCAGGGCCACAAAGTAATTTTAATGCCGCACTTACAGCCACCAGGCAAATGGTGGAGCGCTGTATCTGCCTTTTAAAAGGCCGATTCAGATGCCTCCACCGCTCTGGTGGCGAGCTCATGTATTTGCCGGATATGGTATTGTGGTCCTGTGTGGGATATTTCACAATATCACCATAAGGAGTGGTGTCCCAATGCAGCCAGAGGATGCCTTACCTGAGGATGGCCCCCCCGAGGTTGGTCGGAGGTCAGTATGTGGGGGGGCCATACGCGATGATGTGGTGGCCAGATATTTTAGGTAATTATTGGCAACACAACAGTGTTTAGACACAATGTGGTAAGGATTTTTTGAGAACATCTAATTATTTTTTATTTTTTTCTCCATCTTCTGTTTGATTTCATAATCTTTGGGACTCCAACGATGACTACTTCCTGCTACCCTAAAAAAACCTTCATGGGGACACATTGGAAATATATTCTGGAACCCATATTGCAACGCCACATTTGTGGAATCATGTTGGCATGGTCCTTCGTCAACCAGTTCTTGATTTTTCTTTTTTATTTTAAAATGTTGTTGTATGGATTGTATTTTTGTTTATCACTGTGTATATTGTTTGTGAGTGAACACTTTGTTATTTTAGTTATGTTGTGAATAAATGTTTTGAGAGTGTAATTTTGTACATTTTATTGCCCATTACAAGCAAGTGTAACCAGGTTCACCCACGTTAAAATTTCCTAAGGGGTAATCCTGTAATGACGAAAGTTGAGCTAAAATTTAAGATGTTTTCGGGGTCAAAACCAACACCAAAAGGAATCCTGTACAATCAGTTGGCTTTGTAATATCGGCCTAAGCAGGTTGCCCCCCAAATTGGAACCTGTAAAATGTAGTAATATATAAATTGTCAAACACCAAAAAAGGCCAATCAGATTGTTACTGTTAGGTGTTTCTTGTGCCTGTTTTCCTAAAAAATACAACACACAATCTTAGTGACAATAATTGCAATTAATTGCTGGAAGAGTCTACTTATGTCAGTGTAAACAATCTCTGATTTGGAAACAAGGAATGAGACAGAACGTTAAGATTAATTTTTTAATTTATAAAACTTTTATAAAATGAAATCAAAAAATTATTGACGAAGGATGACCGACATATGGTCAAGGACCACCAGCAGCCCGATGACGTGGGCACGCATCCGTCCAACACATCCGAGTAATTCCGCCATACGCCTCTGTTCCTCTGTGGGTTAGAAAAGTGTGGGGCTTAATACATCAATAATGAAACCACATTAAAAAACAAGCCAAGCAAAGCTAACCAAAAATGTCAATATTGTGACCCAAAGCAGAATTACCCCAAAAATACCAAGCACCCAAAAATGGTCCCCCAAAAAATGACAAGTAACAAAATCAGATTCTGACAGGTGTGATATGTGTATGGGGAAATCAGCAGTAAAAGGTAAAGACAAACCGAAAACTACAACAAATTCTCACAAACAACACAAAAAAAGGCACAGACACATGATTACATACAGTTTTTGCAAAAAGCTAAAAAAAAACAAAACATACCGTTCAAACTAACGCCCGCTCCAGAAGCCACTCCCTCGTTCTCCTCGGAGGTGCCTCCATTCCCCAACGAGGTTGGCGGGGTGATTTGGGATTCAGGGGAGGGGGTAGTTACAAGAGGGGTGGTTGGAGGAGAGGGGGAATTGGGATGGAGGGGAAGGAGCTCCGAAACATCCTCCACAGGGTCTGTGCAGGCTGGGGAGGAGGGGGAAATACGGGAATTTGGGGGTGTTGAGGTTTGGCTTGGGGTTGGGGAGAGGGGCCGAGAGCGCCGTCTTTGACGCCGATGAAGCCGTAGTCTTCGCTCTGCCCCTAAAAGATGGGAAACAAATTGTGGTTAGTTTCAACCAAAACCTAGTTAAACACTAATTTATGACAACACAAATATGTAAACATGGCCATGCAGATATGAATACAAAGAATAAATAGGCCATACATGAAAACATGGCCATGCAGATATGAGTACAATGAATAAATAGGCCATACATGAAAACATGGCCATGCAGATATGAGTACAATGAATAAATAGGCCATACATGAAAACATGGCCATGCACATATGAGTACAATGAATAAATAGGCCATACATGAAAACATGGCCATGCACATATGAGTACAATGAATAAATAGGCCATACATGAAAACATGGCCATGCACATATGAGTACAATGAATAAATAGGCCATACATGAAAACATGGCCATGCACATATGAGTACAAAGAAAAACATGAAAACCACAGTCACAAAAACTTACTTTCCGCGATCTGCATGCGAAAGCATGCCAGCAAGCGGGGCGTCTGCCATTGCAGGTCCGACCACCTGCGCTCCAGCTGGCCGATCTGGCGGCGTGAGACGAAGGAACGCAGGCGGCCACGTACCTCCGCATATGCGGAACACTTTTGTCTATTGGTGATGGGTGGAGGCTGGCTGGTGATCTGCCTGTCCATGACCTCGGTTAACACCAGCAGCTCGCGCCTGGTGAATGCCGAGGCTCTCATGATGGCAATGGTGTATTTTCTAAAAATCATTTTTAATAAAAACCCGAAAATAAATTTGATTGGCTAATGTATTTGGGGAATTAACAGGACCAATTCTATTGGTTAGTGTATGAGTCATGTGTTCGACAGGGCCACAAATCTCTTGAGAGTTATGATAGGCTTGATGCAGTGACATGCGTAAGCAAATTTAAATAAAGAAATGATCCCAGGAAAATATGCGTGTTTAAAAACAAAGAAAACAAATGTTTAATTGGCTCTAACATGTATTTTGACAAAGAAAAGCGAATGTTTAAGCCGTATGTATTCTGCGGGTAAACACAAACACGGACAAGAGTAAAGTTTATTGCATTGTCCCAAAAAACACAAAAAAACAATTAAGCTAATTGATATATTGATTGGCATGATACGATTGAGGGAGGTAGGCAGAATAAACGAGCAGGTAATCGGAATCTGACAGTCCCACTTCCGGTTTGTACTTGTGCGTGCGTTCCCTTCAAGCCACTTTGGGGATGTACACTCGCTATTTGGCACGCTCGTTAGTTAGAGGAGGGGTCGGTACAGTTTGGGGAGGATGTTTAGCTGCGTTCGAAAATACGAGCGAGTGCTTGAATTTACATATGTTTGTACGTACGCCGAACGTACGAACAGCCACTTGCGTCCGGGTCTGAATGAGGGCCTATGTTCATTAAAATGAATTACAAATTGCACGAGGAAGACCTCTACCAACAATTACATAAAAAAATTACAGAGGTGCCTATGGTGGATTCCAGCGGGGACAAATTAATATTGTGTGAAGAAGAGGATGTACACACTGATGGGGATGACGAGGACGAGGACAACTTGTAATGTAAAGCCAGTTTGTGTATGGGATCATCTTCATTTCCATGTTCAATGCATATTGGCAGCTTGTTTTATGGGGGTCCAAACAAACCAATCATTTCAGCCACAATTGGCAGTCCTTGTCGCTGAAATGATTGATTTGTTAAACTGTGAATGTCCTGTTTTGTATACAACATAAGGGTGGGTGGGAGGACCCAATGACTATTCCATCTTGCACCTTTTTCCTTTCCATGATGTGCTAGTTGGGGCAGTGGTGCATGACATTTTCAATTAATGTTATGGTTGGTTTAGGAACCAATGATTTGTTTTTAAATTAATTTATCAATTTTACAGCCAGGGGCAGCACCAATGAATTTCTTTTTATTATTAATTATGCAGCCCGTCGCTGCACAGAATTAATTGTTTTTTAATTTATTTATTATCAATTTTACACCCAGGGGCTGCACCAATGAATTGTTTTTTAATTAATTTATTATCAATTTTACAGCCAGGGGCTGCACCAACTATCAACTATCAATTCTTCAATCCTCAAGGGTATCCCAATCATCTTTGCACAATCCTCAACTCTATTAATAATTATATCAATCAGTTTTGAACCAGCAAGCTGGATGCAACCTTTTGGCTCTTTAACTAGATTAATAAAATCAATATTGTGAGCTGTGAGGTGGTCAAAATTTACTGGAAACGAGTGGAAATAAATGTTATTGAGGTTATTAATACTGTAGGAACAAAAAAAGGCCCATTTTATGTGATTTTAGCAGTTTTTTTTATTTTTTAAACAAAATCCAGATCCAAAACCCAAAAACAAAAAACGGAGGTGAGGTTTTGGCAAAACCAATCCAGATCCAAAACCAGGGGAGATCCAGATCCAAAACCAAAACACGGGGGTCGGCGCACATCTCTAGTTCATAGTTAGATAATAGATACAGTAGATAGATAAATAGATAGATATTAGTTAGATAATAGATAGTTAGTCCCCTTCACTGAACCACAGCCCCTGCATCTGGCTAGCAGAGTTACTGGAATGGCACCCTACAGCCAGTATCACTGTTGCAGTACCGTGGATGCTCCTAACATGCAGCCAGTACAGCCGCTCGGAGCGTCCACAGTATGCCCAGTGCTGGCAGTGCTGGAAGCCCTGGCCTCTTCCAGTGACGTCATGACTTCATGCGCTCAGGGGAAGGGTCCAGCCCAGGGTACACAGCCACCCTGTTACGTTGCTGGTAAGCAGCTTTGCTCCCCACTAACTAGAGAGAGGCCCAGAAGTGAATAAAGCTGGGTTCACACAAGTCAATGTGCAAACAACAAAATAGTCGTCCTGATTCCCCTTGAACTCCTGAACAAACGATATAGGGCCTGATTCAGCAAGGATGGCTATTCTGCTTATACGCACGCAACGCAGTTGCTAATATCAGCGGTGCTATGTAAATGTTTGCATTCACATTGCGATCACAGCCTGACATAAAGACGCCCACTTCCCCTTACTCACATCCGTATACTTGGCCAACATAAAGAAACAATCGGTAACATCGAGTTACATCGGACAGTTAATGAAGCCCAGACCTTACTCAGGAATTGCTTACTTCTGCGCACACTATGAGACCTCAGGTGGCGTCTGGTATTGCAGTGGCTAATTTATGCACACCCATGAAACACACTGGCATGCCTGCGTTCGGCTGACCACCCCTCCGCCACCACCCACAAATGGCACATCCTGTCAATCATTCTGTCTTGGGACTGTTTATCCTCTGCAATCGCTGTCCCAAACGCAGCATCTGGCAAGCGCACTGCAATGCATTCGCATGCGCAGTGCGAATTAATCATCCGATTGCATGTGTATAAGCAACTGCGTTCCTTGCTGAGGCCCATACTGCGTACACACTGTGCAATCTTTCAAACGGCCAATATATCTTGCGTTTCTAGAGAGGAGGGGGCCCGTGTGCAGTCTCCGACACGGGCCCCCTCCTCTCCGCCCAGCGGCCAGCAGCGCACTGAGCTGCCAGCACCGGAGTTATAGACTCTGGGCACTAGAGTGTGCCCAGAGTCTATAATGAATGCACAAGTCACCGGGAAAATGGCAGCGGCGGCCAGTTTCCCTGTACTGCGCATGTGCAAACGACGGGAAAATGGCCGTCGCGGCAATTTTCCAGTCGTTTGACAGCGCCGGACCCCCGCACCGATGTGGGACTCCGGAGAGGTAAGTAGTACTATGGGTGCAGGGTGTGCGGTGCGGGGCCCCCCTGGACCCAGGGACCCGTGTTCTCCGCACACCCTGCACCCATTATAGATACGCCCCTGTCTGTTGCAACCAGTCAGAAATGCCGAATACTCGGCTGCCAGAAACTAATCTTCCAGCAGCTGCCTATATCAGAGGGACCTGCTGGTCCCCCTGCATCTGTGGCTCCCTGTCCAGTGTGTCCCAATCGCTGCTGGCCATAGTGACCCCATTAGTAGTGCCCCTTAAGCAATGCCCCCTGTTGTAGTGCACATTATGCCGTGCCCCTTAGAAAATGCTCCCAGTAGTGCCCCTTATACAGTGCTCCCAGTAGTGCCCCTTATACAGTACCCCCAGTAGTGCCCCTTATACAGGCCCCCCTCCCGCACACGCTGATGGTCCGATGGCACCCAGGGCACATGCCCCGGCCGACCCCCCATAGTTACGCCGCTGCTGCTGGGCAGCCGTGACTTCACTATAAGCAGCAGCCGTGGCTCCTGGTAGCAGCGACTGCTGCTGTGTCCATCCTGCAGGACCCCTCCAAGCGTGGCTGCTGCTGTGTCCAGCTGTCATGACCCTCTCACGCTGTGACTGCTGGGCAGCCATGATCTCACTAGAAGGCAGTAGCCGCGGCTCCTGGAATCAGTGCAGGCAGATCTGAAGATGTGATGAACGACGTACGGGAGAGCGCAATAATGCATACACACTGCACAATGTGGATAATTTGTCATTCCAATTCAGCTCAAAAAGACAAATCATCCAATATATCATCTAGTGCTTACCCAGCTTTAGAGCTAATTATGGAGGCTGGGTTTATTGTTATCTATAAGGTAATGTTATAGTACTGCAAAACTGCTGACAATTAAAGCTCAGTATATGTTTGAGAGGATGCGGTCAATATCCCGACCGCGGGAATTCCAGCGCTCAGAATGCCGGTGTTGGAATCCCGACGACTGTCAGAATCCCGGTGCCGGCATCTCGACCGCCGGATTCCCGAAGGTAAGTAGCAGGGTTAGGGGTTAAGGTTAGGCACCAAGGGGAGGGTTAGGCTCTAAGGGGGGAGGGTTAGGTTTAGGGTGCAGGGAGAGGGAGGTTAGGGACAGGCACCGGGGAGAGAGGGTTAGGCACCAGGGTTAGGGTTAGGCACTAAGGGGGGAGGGTTAGGTTTAGGGTACAGGGAGAGGGAGGTTACCCTAACCGGGGAGGGAGGATTAGGGTAGGGAGAGGGGGAGGATTAGAATACTGGCCGACAAGTGTTGGTATTCTAACCCTGACAGGATGCAGGCGTTAGGATTCTGACTGCCGGCATAGCGAGCACCGGCATCCCGTATCCATCCCTGTTTGAGTACCGACCTTTGCTGAATGTAAACCCACTATTCAGCATTTATACTTGAATCACTGACAGAAAAGCTGCTACCTGAGCAAATTCCCTACTACAGTATTTTCTTTACTCTAATTAACACATGAATAATATTATTTTTAGCAATATGTAGCATCTTATACAGGTTTTTCTACTCTGGCAGGAAAGCCTTGAAATATTATAATGTAACAGGTCTTAGATAAGTTTCTCTAGTCTGGTCTGAAAACATGGTATTATGTTGAAGTCCCTGTATAAGGTTACATCCCATGTGAATGGAATGACATTTCTCTTGCTGCGATTCTCATTACATATTTATGGAAGGGTCAGTTTCCCAGTGTGTTAAATTACAGTTTTCCGCATTGGTGTTACTGCATCAACGTGTGCTCTAATTATTGTACACACAGAATCAGAGCCATAAGTAGACTTTTTGGTGCCCTGGGCCAGAAAGAGCGCATTGGTGCTCCCCCTCTCCCATTTTTAAAAAGGGACATAAGACGTTTGTTCAAAAGAGTGGTGTGGCCTCATGGGTAAGGGCCATGACAAGTCTGATTTTGTCCCGTACAATGGTGACGGGGTACCAATCCTGTTGTACCACTGTTATCCAGGTATTTCTGCCAACTATAGTGTGAATCCAATGGCTGCAGTGATGATACCCAATAATTATGCTGTATAACTCACCAGCTCTAGATGTAGGAGAGCACTGGTGAAGCTGCAGCTGTGGCAGGATTTTGTCAGGATGCGGCCTGGCATCAGCAACTACTCACCTCCGTGCCGGCATCCTTGGGCTTAGGTGTTCAGTCGCTGGGAGTGGAGATGAGTGGTGACTGAGTATTCTCCCCAGGGTCTGCTAGGGCTTCCGTGCATGCGTCCTGGTTTCCGGGGTGCTGGGCATTGGCGCAGCCATGTTGGTCCATATCATCTGACTAGTCTCTCCCAATGGTAGTCCTGTGGTCACTCAGCTGATCCTCTGATCCAATGACCAGCTACCTAAGGGTATTTAAGTCTGACTCCAGGAACAGGAAGTTGCTGTTCAACTTTGCTTTTCCAGTGACTGTGATACTCACTAGTGTTTCTCCATGTAATGTCCTTAGTGTGTTGCTTCAGCCTTCTCGCTGTCCTCCAGTGTTATATATATCAGCTCCCATGCTGACTTCCAGTGTGTAATTTCTGTTCTCTCACTGAACTCCAGTTTTTTACATTACAGCTCTTGTGTTGTTATTATTGTGCTGTTCAGTTCCCCAGCTGCCTCCCTGTGTTACTGTGGTGTCAGTTTTCATGCTAATTACTAGTTAGCTCTTAGCTGGATCTCTAGCAATTCCCAGTACATGCTGTGTTACATTTCCCTGAGTTCTCAGTGCAAGTCAGCGACTGGATCCTTTACAATTCTCTGTGCATTCCTGTGTTAAATTTCCCTGTGTCCTCAGTGCAAGTCAGCAACTAGATCCTTTACAATTATCTGTGCATTCCTGTGAACAAGTATTCAGTTCATACGCTGATCTCCTGTGTTCAAGTATTCAGTTCATACGCTGATCTCCTGTGTTCAAGTATTAAGTTCATACCCTGATCTCCTGTGTTTAAGTATTCAGTTCATATGCTGATCTCCTGAATTCAAGTATTCCGCTCACATGCTGATCTCCGGTGTTCAAGTGTTCAATTTATATGCTGATCCCTTGTGTCCTAGCTATTTAGTTCTTATGCTGGCCTCTAGTGTTATTACATTCCTAGGGTTCCCAGTGCTAATTCATTCTAATATTCATTCTAATATAATTTTGGTCTTCCTGCCACTCCCAGGTACCTGTCTAGAAGGCCACGATCTGCTCACTAGGTGCAGCGAAACTCATATCCCAACTGAGTTAGACTCCACGTCTCTGGGCAGGTCTAGCCAAACCTGGGTTTGGCCACAATAGGGAGACCTAGTACTGTCACTCACCTGGTCGTTCCCTAGCCGCACTAACCCCCTGGCTTTTGTCATCTCCCAAGGAACTTCCCATACAGTTCCTGACAGATTTGTCCATCAGAACAGCTGTGCACAAGCCTGGAGCTGGCAGTGTAGATCACCAATTGAAGGTATAGAAGGAGTACTGCTTGTATTGTATATGCAGAAAATATCAGCAGCAGGAAGGTCCATGTATGGAATCAGTATGATTTACCTCCAGCCGCATGGCTTTGATCGGTAAGCCGGTTGTCGGGCTCCCGGCGTAGGTCTAATAACAGGCGTTGGGATTTTGATACCTGTCATTTGTACCTTGCCAGGATTAAGTAGGCGGGAAGCCGGCGTTCGGTATTGCGACGGCAGGCTTCCCGACTGCTTCCCCGATGTATGTACCCTGCATTGGCAGCTGAACTCGCCAGCAAGGGTACTTGAGGTGTGCTGGTAACACCTGGGTCGGGAATCGGTGGCTGTGTTCAGGGCTATGGGGCAGATAGCCGTAGTTACAGCCCTGCACAGAATTGAAGGGGAAATATTGCTTACTGATAAGCTGGGCTTAATTTCACTTTATTTTTCATTCAATAACAGTAAAACAGATACACTTATGATATTCTGGCCAGAGAAACTGCTTATCTGACTCTGAATATGAGATTGTTTAGGGCCCCCCTCCTATCCAGTGGATGCCCTCACTATGACAGCCTCCACAACATTAACATGCGCCTTGTGCCCATCAGACCTCTCCACCTCCCATCTGACCTTCCCACAAGACAAACAATTTGTCCTTACCTGTCATATTTAGGTTCAGTTATGTAGCTTTGGCCAAGGTCTTGTTCGTCACGCTACTTCTGATCAGCAGCCCCAAGCCATGGGGAGCAAAGTCACAGTTGTGGATGGGGCAGAGGAAGGGTCAAAAATGGGAAATGGGTCAGAGGAATACATTGGGAGATGTGGACTCCTATGCCCCCATCCAAATCCCATATTATCCAGGAGGGTACAGCCAGTACTAATGTAAAGGACCCAGATCCACAGCAAGGGGGCCCCGCAGCACCCCAACAATCACATCTGGCAATTGGAACAACTTCTTATTCGCTTGCCTCCTTTGTCAGTGACAGAGATCATATGCAGCTGGATAATATGGGATTTGGATGGGGGCATAGGAGTTGCGTTCCCTGGGCCCCCCCTCATAGGAGGAGGGTGGATGCAGTCAGGAGACCATCTATTATCTGTAATTTTTTCTGACATATTTTGATCCTCCATTTGCATCTATCTCTGAATAAGGCCCATCATGTGCACTTTATATATTTATATATATCCTTCTGTGACTATAGAAGCATAACAGAGACTAATCAGCAAAGTCCCTCTAACATGGTATCTGCTCACAGTGCTGTGAGAGCCTGGAGGCAGCACAGCCTCTCTGGGAGTGCTGGGTACGCCTCCAGAGTGACAAAAACGAGGGACACACCTTCCCATTAGGACACGCCCCACGCCAACTCCAGCGTTCGCAGATTCCCAAATTTGAACCTAGAAATGTTGGCAGGTATGCAATACTTTAATAAATTACATCACTATTGTTTTCTGATTCCTTTGCAGACCCATCCACACATAGAAAATCAGTAACTTATTTTAAATCACATTTGTATTTCTATGCAATGGGAGTGTGTTATTATTGTATTTTCCACCGTAACTAAAACCCCCCATCTCACTTCTCTTCCCAATAGATGGCGCTGTTGTACTAACTCTTCCTAGAGCAGCTGTCTGCTTAGTCTATTAGAGTCCTCTAATAAATCCTAAATAAAATACTATAGAGTATAATCGATATCACTTCCAGATAATAGTCCCTTCTCTTATGTGCTGCAGAACACCATCTAGCATATGCACACTTTTGGTTCCAGATGTTTTTCAGGATTTGCAAATGTCTTTTAAACCATAATGAACATTTATTTATTAACATTTACCTATATGGAGCCAGCTTTTCTGTTGTGCTTTACAATTGGGAACAAAACAGTAATAAAACAAGAGACATAACAAACAGACAGAGAGGAAAGAGGGTCCTGCTCACAGGCTTGTGATCTATACATCTTTAACCACCATATGGGCTGGGATGGGATGCACTAGCACAATTGCATCCCACTAGACTGAGCACTCCTACTGTGTGCCCTAGCGATTTAAATCGAAATCATTTCTGCACTTGTTGCTGCTGCTACAACGCCCTGGCAGTGATGCAGTGGTTTCTGGGCCTAATTCAGAGATGGACGGTGTTGCAATTGCAGCTGCGATTTTGTAAAGCTGCAGAGGAGTAATTGTTGTAAAATAGCCCCCTCCCCTAACTGAGACACCCACCGGAGCCTTCGCAAAAAGCACCACAAGTGCGTACACATTCGCAGCCCATTCTCCGGTAATCGATCATGTGAGCAGGGCCGCAACTAGGGGGGGCTAGAGGTGCACGTGCACCGGGAGGGAATTGCGGGGGGGGGGGAATGCAGACTCTGCCATCTGAAAATGGCCGCCGCCGAAGAGGAGACTAATGCTAGAGGTCCTTACTGGACCTCTAGCGTCTGTCTCTTCCTTGGCGGCGGCCATTTTTGGTTGGCCGTTTTCAGCAGATTCCATGCGGACTAGCCGTCCGCATGGACTCTGCTGAAAACGGCCATCAAAAAATGGCCGCCGCCAAGGAAGAGACAGATGTTAGAGGTCCTACTGGACCTCTAGTGTCTGTTAGCAGAGCGCAATGCACACAGCGTTCCCGGAAGTGCCGGGAACGCTGGTGCTGCAGGGAGAGGATGCTGAGAGCTGCATCTTCTCCCTTCAAACCTCCCTGGCAACGAGCATAAACCCCCCTGGAAACGAGCATGGAACCCCATGGCAACGAGCATGGAACCAGGGACGTCTGAGTAATGCACTACCTTATGGAGGAGCAAGGACAAAATCCAGGTACGTGAAGGGAGGGGGGCGCAAAATTGCTGCCTTGCACCGGGTGACAGATATCCTAGTTTCGGCCCTGATGTGAGTAATCCTATGGCCACGCAGCATAGGCGTCTGGAATGAGACGCTGGAGCCACCTTAAGTACATACAATAGGTGGCCCAAAGGCAAACGCAGGGGGGGTTTCCGGTTGCCTGGAAACCCCCCTTCTCAGTATCACAAATTAAATAATTAGCACCACCTGTGGATCTTTTAACATGTGTCAGCCAGTAATAAATACACCTAGGAGATCTGGAAAACATGCACTGTTAGGGGTGCGCTGGGATGGTTGACCATCAATAGGGTTAATTATTAATACCATATTATAATGCACTATGCAGGGCATTAGGAGGTTAATATGTACATATATGTCCAGGGCAGTGCTAGGTTCTTCTGCTGCTCCCCCAGACTTGCTCCCATGCCCTCAAATGGTGCTCATATCTGAAATTAAAACTTTCAGCTTAGGCAGAATGGCCCTACTTCTGTATTTAATGGCTTGCTGTGATCACTGGTCCTGTATATGCTGGTATTATGGCATACAATACATTTTATAAGATGCATATTAAAGCTGGTTAAGTACTAATTGTGCCCTCTTCTAGGACTGGCCACACTTGCTCTAAAATCAAGTATTTGGAAACCCCCTCTCTAGAAATCATGCATTTGCTATTGTGACCCGCCCCCAAAATGTCACCGACCCATCTGCGTTTGGTTGACTACTCAACTGTTTCCTCCCCCAAACGATACCTTCATGTCAATCACAATGCGATCCTTGAAGGTACTGTATGCGTGCAAGATCGCAGGGCACAGGTGCATTTTGATGCCTGCAGAGTTCACCAATAATCCCTCCACTGTGAAAAAATGGGAACAGCGTACATCTCAAAATGAGGTCCTCTGACCGCTGACATCACTGCCAGCTTTACACCCCAGACTGCAGTGCAAATCGCATTTGTTTTGTGTGTGTTTGTGTATGTAAGAGCGGTTTAAGAGAGGGGGGACCCGTGTGCAGACTGCTCCATGCCGGCTCCCCCCCTCTGTGATGCAGTAGACTCTGGCATAATTGCACATGAGCTATACTTGCCTACCTTTTAAATTCTCTTTCCGGGAGAAGCCCGGGTAAGAGAAGCAGGAGGGTGGCGACGGGGGTGGAGCGTGATGATCGTGTCATTAAGCCCCGCCAACTAACTGTAAAATTTCCGTGATTGGCTACAATTTACATAGGGGGGGGACCAAATGGCGCAATTCATGTAGAATTGTGTCATTAAGCCCCTTCCCCTGCACGGAGACCCGCGATTGCCGCGGAAAATCTTCTCATTCTGCCCACTTCACTAGGAAGTGGGCAGAATGCGGGAGAGATGCCTACCCTTCCGGGGGTGCGGGGGGTTACCCGAAAAATTGGGAGCCTCCCACGAAAACCGGGAGGGTAGGCATGTATGACATGCGCTGGCACCCTGGTACAGGGACACCTCTATTGCCCATGCGTAGGTCTCCAGTAACATGGCGCCCGTGCCTTGTTACCACGGACACTTTTACAGCGCACACGCAGATCACTGGGAAAATGGTCGCCGCGCCATTTTCCCAGTGATTAGTGCTGCTACTACAGCAGCGACACTGGGCTTCAAAGAGGTAAGTATTTAAATTGGGTGCAGGGTGTGCGGTGTGGGCCCCCCTGGACCCAGGGGCCCATGTGCACCACACACCCTGCACTCTCCCGGGGGAGTGCCTAACCCTAACCTCCCCCAGGGGTGCCTAACCCTAACCCCCCCTTCCCCTAGCCTAACCCTAACCCTCCTTGGGGGTGCCTAACCCTAAGTCCCCGCTGGGAGCCCCTAACCTGTCGAAGCTGAATAATTGGCTGAGACAAGTTCGGTTTAAAATTTAATTGCAGCGACGCCATCTTGCGAATGGCCACAAGACTCCATTTTAGAAATGAGATCGCAAGACGCCATTTTGCGAATGGCCGCCTAAGCGCCATTTTAGGTAAACTCACAGTATAGTACATGTGGCGATATTTATGTTAGCACTATGCGATCGCTTCTTTCATCATTTCTCATACACACAATCATACCCACAAGAGCGCTATTAACTAGTCGCATATTAGCGAATGCATAAGACTTTGAATGAAACCGCTGTAAAAGTAGCTTTATGCGCACGCATCTGTCCCAAGTTAACTAGCGTCCTTATATCAAACCCTGAACACCCACACATTCCATATTCACACATAAGGTTCCATAAGCATCAAAATGTATGATTTAAGTCGGTTAAGTTAGTTTCAATGCTGAGAAATAAAGGTATTTGATAACTAAGGTATTATACATGATAAGCAAATTGTGTTTGGTCTTGTTCTGATGCGTACGCTTTTTACAGCATTCTGGTGTTATCGGTGGAGAGATCGCATCATGCAAACTCAAGTTATGGATCGCAGAACCTACAAGCAACAAAATGTTTAAACTGTTGGAATGTACAGAAGGCGTTACTAGAAAGATTCCCCTGCTGTTAGAGGCAGGGAGAGTCTATTTGAACCAGCCTGTTAAATGTGCTGTAACATATGCTTCTCCTCTGGGAACCAATGACATCAGCAAGAAACTTCCCCATTGTCCTGTTTTAGTCTGAGGGGGATAAATATGTGTGCCCGGATAACTGACTGAACTTTTACCTGAATAATACTTGTGCGTTGGAACCACAGATTCCACTCCTGTCTTTATTTGCAGTCAGACTGCGTATGCAAATTAGTGATATTCTTAGAGGTTTATAGGAAGGATTTTAGAAGGTATAGGCAGGGGTATATAAAGGTTCTGATCCAGTTTCGTTAAACCTAACCCTCCCCCCCGCGGCTGTCCGTGGCCGTCGCCCCGGCTTACCTTCGCTCGGTATGCCGGGCGTAGGGATAATGATAGGTGTCGGGATTTCTACGCCTATCATTAGACCCCTGCCGGGATTATACAGTCAGGAAGCCAGCGTTCGGCATTTCGACCATCGGCTTCCTGACTGCATCCCATTTAAATAGTAAAATAGAGACATATTCTTTTTAAGCCTCTGTCCTGCTTATTTTCCACTTTTTTGTGGGTCAGGATCATTTGCTCACTCTTTCCTTCGCTTCACCCAGGGCGCACATTGTAGAAATAACTCGCCCTATTGCCGTGATGCCAGAAAATTGCCGTTTACAATTAAATGACATGATTATTGGGAGAGTTCTTCAAGGAAATTAGCCGAACTGTGTGTGATTTCTAAGCTGCAATTTCACACTACAGAAATAGCTCCTAATTGAATTGACCCAATACAGGACTCGGAAACTGCTCACGGGGTTGTATTTCAAATGTCACATCCTAAAATGCACGTATAAAACAAATGACATATGACAACAAGCATATAATCTTTTGACCATTTGCAGTTCCATTACTGCATTGACTTTAAAGCAGATTTTGATTATAAATATGAATACAGCATGTAGATATAAAAGTACATCTGTATTTTGAAGACATATGTATTATGTTAAATATGAAATTCCCGAAATTACAAAACAAACAGTTAGGTAAACGGGTGCGTGTATGGATTGGGGAGAAGGGGGTTACTCTTTGAGGACATGACTGATATGTCACAGTTCAGTACAATTTGCACAGTTGCATAAGTGTGATGGCTAAGACAAGTCTATGCAAAGGATAAAGATGACAAATTGTTCAACGCAACCTTGAGAATTAAACACCACCCTGGTGCAGAGCCTATCTGTCAATGAAAAGAGCCCCAGGCTAAGGTCACTCTGAGGTCTAACAAGGCCTGGCGTGTATAAACGTTAAGAAGCTAATAGGTAATAAGGTTCATCACCAGACTTGTGCGGACAGGAAATAAGGATTTGTCTCAAATGATAGATACACACGTAATGCTGAAGTGATTTCCTATACAGTGTTGACAGCTAATTGCAGGGAGACTGTTCTGTACGTGTTCTATTACATGTGCATGAATGACTGCTCTGTGTGGTCCTATCCCAACACGTGCACTCCAGCAGGCGGATGGCAGATGTCACACCTTCCCAATATTACTTATCTCTCCAGCTGGGTACAAACCTCAGCGATGTGCAGACCCAGAGACACGACCATGTGATGTAACGATATATCGCATCACCCTGCAAACGACACGATCCGCCAGTATATCGTTACATGCTTCATGTAGTAACATCACATCGTCTGTGGCATCGTCCCATTTGCTGTGCAGCACAACAGATGAGGCGAAGTGACCACCCAATTCATCAAACGTTGAATTAGGTGGATTTGCCCGTACACACTATATGATGGTCATAGTGATCCATCGCGGATCGCAGGATCGGCCGGTATGTTGTACAGTATACCCACCTTACCGGTATGTGTTTACCCACCTTTAGGTAATAGGATTGGCACAATGGCCCTCATTCAGAGCCGCACGTTAACAACAGTACGCTCGTTCCGAGCGATGTTTGCACATCTGCGCATGCGTACGCTTTTTAGTACGCATGCGCGAACCAGTCAGTGCGGCCGAAAATCCTTTGTACGCTATATAGCGAGTGCCGGCTATTTTGAGTGACAGAATGAGGCGTATGTGGGTGGTAACAGGGGAAGGTGCTTGAAAATGGGGAGTGGAGATCCGAACGCAGGCGTGCTTAAAGGTCAAAACGGGCGTTTTATGGGTGTGTATATTTAAAACAGCAGCGTCATTGACCACGTCACTGGGTTATTTTATAGCCCGAACTGCACGCAAATTTGTGGTAGCAAACACCAACCACAAGAATAGCGAGCAGTTCATACGCTGGTCGATGTACTCGATTAATCTAATAAATAGCGGACATGACGTAGGATGCGTGCGGCCAGGGGGCGTTTTTAACAAATAAACGAGCGTATGTTTTGCTCGCTCGTTCAGACTTAGAGGCGTGAACAGACTGCAATGTGCGTACGGATCATTTGAATAGCCACCCCTTGTTTTTAAACGAACGACCGCAAATAGCGTACGGCTCTGAATGAGGGCCAATGTCCACATATTACTGTGCGGCCACCCTGAACTTAAGGCCCACAAAAACAGGGACTGATATGAATGGGATTCCGGTGCTCAGAATGCCGACACTGGAATCCATACACCTGTCAGAATTCCGTCGCCAGCATCATGACCACAGGAATCCCGAAGGTAAGTACTTGGGGTTAGGAGGAGGGTTAGGCACTAGGGGTTAAGGTTAGGGTTAGGCACTAGGAGTTAAGGTTAGGGTTAGGCACTAAGGTGGGAGGGTTAGGTTTAGGGTGTGGGGAGGGGAAGGTTGGGTTTAGGCACTAGGGGAAAGGTTGGGTTTAGGCACTAGGGGGGAGGTTAGGGTTAGGCACCAGGGAGGGTGGGTTAGGGTAGGGAGAGGGGGAGGGTTAGGATACCGACCGACAGGTGTCGGTATCCTAACCCTGCGAGATGTCGGGATTCTGACTACCGGGATCCCGAGTGCCGGCATCTCGTACCCAACCCATATTAATGACAGATATTTCTGTACAGCGCTGTGTATATTGGTTGCACTATATAAATAAACAATAACAACAGGTGATGGGGGACTTAGAGCTGGTCTGTATAGTTAGCATTACTTCCTCTACAAACAAGGGTGACTAGAAGCCTACAGATTGAGTGGGACTGTTTTCTGTATTCATTTACATGTTTGTTGCAGACTCCTGGCACACATTGTACAAGAGAACAAGGCAACATGCTCAGAGCAAAGCTGCAACCACCCCCTTGTTTGCCGGTCAACAAGAATCGTATCCATAAGACAGTTCCCCCACCATCTGGGCTGCCAACCTTTTGTCATCAATATTTAGTATCAGTATTAAAAAAATCAGGATTAGGGATCATAAATAAGGGTTTTGCAAAATTACCCAGTCTCAAATCCATTGGTGTAATGTGTATTATTGTAGTATCAGGTGTGGATCTGACTTTTACTGACCTTTGCTTTTGTCTTACTGACGAATGAAATGTACTTTTTTTAACAGGCAGTCAATAAACTTTTAACAGGCTGTCAATAAACCAAACATATATGTGATGGTAAGTCACGAGTATAAATGAATACAATAAAAGAGAAAGATAGAGCATCTACTACTGTAAAGAATAAGAGATTCCACCCAAAAAGTGGTTAGTGAGTAGGGTAAATGTAAGGTTCGCTTATCTTATCTTTGGTATTTCGGTCATGTGACCTACCATAAAGATCAGCATATATATAAAAAAAGAACATAAAACATAGTATAATGCACTATTTAAAACCATTAGACTGTATAATAAAACTGTTACAACCATAATTAGGGCCAAAATAGTCCCAAATAGAATACTGTCACTTGGTCTAGACTTTATAAAACCAGTATATTTATTTAAGCAGTAAACTCAACGGTAGGTAACACATACAAAAAAAACATAAAATAGAGCGCTTACCTGTCCATAGAGGATTTTCAGGTATAGAGTCACAGCGTCAACGCTTTCTGTCTTTCAGGAAGTCTTTCTGGGAGATGAAACGCATCGGGGTCTGACAGGATAGTCAAGATAGGCAAAACTGCTGCAAGGGGGAAAAGATGGGCAAAGGTGAGTCCAGATTGGTCACAGAAAGCCCGGTCAGTAACAGACACGTGCATTACACACAAAGATTGTATAGACAAAGCCCGGTTATTAACTAGTAATATTAGGCTACTGCATACAAGTATATAAAGGCACACAGCTCTTGCTCAGGCACAGGAGTGCAGTTAATCACACTTCTCTAAGGACACAAGGAGCAGGTAGCTGGTGAGAGATGCCTCAACAGGAGTGTCGGGCAATGTAAATAAATGTTTAACCCGCTGGACACTCTCTTCTTGCCAGCTTGTGTACTAATGTGTGTACTATTATGGCTGTTATACCAACGTTTATGGGTTTGTGTATACTGTAATATACTGTATGAACTTGCCTGTAATCTTAAAAGTTGCCTATTATTGCAATGTCCCTTTGTCCTGTAGAAGATGAGTTTATTTGTGTTTAGCAGGTGTCCATATGGGTCACATCCGGTCTGGACAAACATGCTGGAGCACATGGCGACCACAATGAGGCTCCAGGAAGTTAGGTGAATTGATATCAAGAGGGTTTCAAAAGGCAGAGGCACAGAATTAGATATACCATCCCATCTCTCAAGTCCCATACCCTTATTTATAGGCTTGCATTCTCCCTTTCCTCTCACAAGCAATTTTACACTCTTTAGTCCGGCTTTCAGTCATAACACTCCACAGAGACTGCACTGACTAAGGTGGTCAGTCATTTAATCAATGTTAAATCTAATAGCTTTCAATTATCCCGGATCTCTCTGCTGCATTTGACACTGACCACTCTCATCTCATACAAGCACTATATTCCCTAGGTCTTCAAGACAATGGACCTGATTCAGACCCGCTCGCTAGATGCGGGCGATCGCTCCCAGCGTATGGTAATTCAGCTAAGTGACGTCAAGGCAGGCGATGGCACGGCAAGGCATAACCACGCCCACTATGTTTTGGCGAGTGATCACTTTGTATTTATAGACCCCACCAGCCTACCTTTAGCCGCCCACTAGCGTACGTCATCTCCAGGAAGTATATACAACCATCGGAACATCGGGAACCATCGGATCTGACCGCAGCGCTTGCGGTTGACTGTACCCTACCGCAAGCACTGCGAGCAGTTCTGTGTAAAAATCAACCAGGTGACGTTTACTATGATGCTGCCTGTTAATTATGCACACCTCTGAAATGGCGTTGAAACTGTCTGGCACGCCTGCATCCGCAACTCCACTCCCCCGTTACAACTGCCCTGCCCCTGTTACCAACCACAAACGGCCTCTCCTGTCTCTCATTCCGCTGTGCTGTCATGGCAGGGTGAGCGAGCACATTCCAATCGCACGTACTAGTTTGCGCACGTGCACTGCGAACTACATGCATATACACATTAGCGAACATCGTCTGCAACGAGCGGCCGTTTGCTAGCGAGCAGGTCTGAATCAGGTCATATGTCCCATTCTGGTGCTCATCCTACTTTACAAATAGTTAATTCAACTTGGATTTCCTCTCACCACGTCAAACTCTGGACCTCATTCAGACTCGCTTGCAAGCGCTATGCGCTTGCAAGCGGGTCGATGGTGAGGGCCTGCGCATGCACAGCGTTCGCACTGCGCGTGCGCAAGCCCCGGAGTGAGTGACAAATGCACTCGCTCTGGGCCTCACTACAAAAGGGGCGGCTGTCGATGTTGATCGACAGCTCGTCCCGTTTTGTAGGCGGCGTGGGGGGGGGGTGGCCAGACAAACGGAGGCGTTCCTGAAGGAAGAACGCCTGCCGTTTGTAGGCGGCCCTACTGACATCACCAGTGATGGCAGTAGGGAGCTTCCTGCTCTGTTAGAGCAGGAAGCTACCTGGGGCTTGAGGTAGACGAGACCCTACCGCAAGGTTTTCGTTGCAAGTCGCGATGGTCTCGTCCATCGCGACCATCACTTAGTCACTCGCTAAAGCTGTGGGTGGTAATCAACAGCTTAGCGAGTGGCCAGGAGCCCGCCTTTCAAAAGAAAAGCAACCGCCCTCATTCAGAGCGAGCGCTTGCTTTTTGTGAGCGGCTCTGAATGAGGTCCTCTATCTTTCAAAAACGGAACTATTAAAATTCCTGCCTGTCAACAGAAGCTACTTAGCACCTCTATGGAGGTTATGTAATAGGTTCTAAGATGAAGGAACCAGTGTGATTTTGTTGAGTTTGGCGCTAAATTTAAAGTGGCAATCAGTTAAGAGTTAACATGAGTAAAAACCATACCCCAGTCTTGTGATCCCAACTTCCTGTCTCTCTATCAAAATCCTGTTACATACAGTACATCCTCATTAAAGCTTATTTATAAATCACCAAGTGTTCCAGCAAGGAAACAATTAAATAAAGCAGGATACAGCAAACAAAATGAGGCATACATGTATTTCATGTGAGAACAATAGCGCACTGTGGAATTCCCTCCCTTGTACAACAAATCTTTCCCCCTTGCCTCCAAACCTTCAAGTATTCTCTGGGAACTCGCTTCCCTATGGTAGCTTACTAAATTCCCAAACCTTCTTCTTAGTCTCCCTAGGCTATTTTACCCAATTACCACCACTCTACTGTACACAGCTCATTCAAACTTATTTTTGTTTATTTTATGGTGAACATCCGACATTAACACCCATAGGGGTCAATTTACTAACACTCCACATAACGTGGAGTTAACGCCAGAGCTGTAGCTAGACTTTTCGGTGCCCTGTGCCAGAAAGAGCATTGGCGCCCCCCTCATTTTTCAAAGGGACATAATGCACCCAAAAAAGGGGAATGGCCTCATGGGGAAGGGCCTGGAAAGAGATAGGGGAGGCCAGGAGATGCTGGGGATAAAATAAGAAGAAGCTACAAGTGAGAATGATAATAAACAGACATTTGACGGGCCCAAACAGTGCCCCCTGACCTGTGGTGCCCTGTGCGATGGCATTGGCCACACTACCCTAGCTACGGTCCTGGCTAACGCCGCTCCTGCTTCGCCCTGCTAGCGTTGCGAAGCAGGAGTCGGCTACCGCACCTTTTACTAAGAAACCAGCTGACGAAAAGGATGAACGTTAAGTTCACCCCTCAGCAGTTTCTGCCCCCCTCCGTACCGCCTGCAGCATAGTTTCTGCGCATGCGTGTCCATGTTATCATGTGGGGGCGTGTACCTCGGCGGCTGACTTGTTGACTGTGGTGATGGCGAGTGACCTCCAGCATTCTGCAAAGTGGTCTGTGGAGCTCAGCAGCAGCTTTTTCTCAAAATAAACTTTATCCGCACATTAACAATACATACATCAGAGACTTCTGGGATGCCTAAGACAGGAGTTACCAGCAGCCAGGGGATGCGATGCGGCACGGAGGATGATAGGACGCGGTAAGCAGGATAACTTCTTGATAACTTCTAAGGCACTTAGCGCTGCCATAGGAGGCTATGGCAGCGCGATAAGACCCTACAGGTTTAACGCTAGCAGCAGATAAGACCTGAACATCATTTAGTACATATCGAGAAGCGGTATGTACTTGGATGTTCAGGCCTAATGAGCTCTGCACCCTTAACTCCTGTTAGTAAATAGACCCCTAAGCTGCAGAAAGCATGAGGAAATCTAGAGAGGGGAGACTATAATGCCCAGATCGCCAGCATACTAACATCAATTTCATGTGGAAGTTTGTTTACTTTTCAAAATTGTGCATCTTTTTGTGCTACCATATTAGTCCTAAACATTTTAGACGTTCCAGTAGAACACACATTAAAAAATACAATTTCAAGAGAAGATTTTATTCTAAAAATGACGTTTAGGACAAGTAAATTAATATTGAAGCAATAAACACATTGGGCCAAATGTAATAGGGTGATAGTTTAGAAAATGTGAGTTTAGCAGTGACCTCTCACACTTTTTAATCTCGCCCAATGTAATAGAGTACGAGAACATGAAAACTCCCATGTTTTTAAACTCAATAAAACTCTCTCGATTCAAACTCTCATCCAGATATTTTCCCATTTTGAAGATAAAACTCGATCAAAAGATGGGTCCACATACATCATGCCTCCTGGCGAGTTAAACAGCCCTTCTAGTCGTGCCATGCCGTGGCGAGACTCTTGCGTCTTTTTACCTTCAAATGCGTCTTGTTCGCACAGCAATGAGAACAGATAGCACAAGCAGCCTCTGCTGATTACAATGAAACGCGGCATGCCTATGTTCTGTGTGTGACTGCGGGTGTATCTGCACGTGAAATGCTACGTTACAGTGTCAGCGGCTGTAACACTGTAACGTAGCGTTTAGCATGCAGATACGCCCACAGTCACACACAGAACATAGGCATGATGCATATCATTTTAATCAGCAGAAGTTGCTAGTGCGTCCTATTTGCATCGCTGTGTGAATAAGACACATTTGAAGGTAAAAAGACGCAAGAGTCTCGCCACGGCATGGCCATTTTGGTACATTGTCTTTGGTGTTGAGAAATAAGCAAACATGCTATTTTCTGGAAATTAAAAGTCTTCTCTAAAAAGAAAAGGTACAATTTGTGCTGCAAATTAATTTAGTCAAACAGTAAACGAAAAATTGAACAGGACAAAGATCTCCTTTGTGGAATGGGTCATGTTGGCATCAGTGGCGTAAGTTCATCCCAGACGCCCGGAGGCAAGTAATAATTTGGTGTCCCTTCGCCCATCACAGCTGCTGACACTGTAATGTAGCAATTCGCATGCAGACAGGCTATAGATAGACAAAGGCAGCACCTGATGGTCTGACACGGAGCTCTCCACTAGTGTATGGTGGCTTCTCAGGTGCCGGGAAGGGGGTGCCATTTGGCGGTTGTGACGATACACTCCGGGTACATAGTTACAGCCCTAAGTGGGGTGAATATGTTGTGGACAATGGAGGAGGTGCCCCTTCAGAGCTGGAGCCCGGCGGCAGGCGCCTCCATTGTCTCCCGTAGTACTGCCCCTGTTTGGCATCTCTGAAAAGGTAGAGTGTCCACATAGGTTAGAAAGGGCCTGATGCAGACTGGTACGCAAATGTACAACTCTGATGGTTGCTGCAGGATGTGTACTGCGCATGTGCAGATTGGTGTCCCCTAAGCATGATTGACATGCTGCTGACCTTTGGGTGTGAGGAATGGACGGCAACAGGGAGCGCTTTTGAGAACGGGGCGTGTCACCACCATTTTTGAGGCATGCTGAGGCCACTGTCTGACTCTGCCCACGCAGCTTCACTGGGCCCAGCAGTGTACATTTTTCACACCCATCCTGAGTTACCAGGCTACTCAGATGGTTGATGGTCACGCAATTGATCCGATGGCTGCATCCTAGGATGCAGCAGCGGATCACAGAAGCCGATAGGCGGAGTCTATTTGCACAAGACGCCTCCTGCGGTATTAGCATCATTTTGTATCTCCGCTGCGTACAAAGTTGCATCTGCGTTACGGATAGCGTGCGACTCTGAATCAGTTCCAGTGTGGCTTATTGAGACCTCAGTAGAATCCTATAATGTAGCTACAATTTGTTGTAACTAATAGATTTAAGCTAGGGGTGGGCAATAAGCCCCCCACTCAGCTGTTGTAGAACTACAAATCCCATCATACCTTGCTACAGTTTTTCTATTTGGGCATGCTAAAACTTTTGCAAGGCATGCTGGGATTTGTAGTTCAACAACAGCTGGAGGGCCTCTTATTGCCCACCCCTGATAAGCTGATACTATGTTACTAATAGGCAATTGCTGATGATTATTTGACTGTAATTGGCACCATGAGCCATCCCAAAATTGTATAATGATAATTGCTAAGGTTTTCACTGGCTCCACTAGGCCATCCAAGGTCCGGTGAGGAATGGATAGCATTCACTGTAGCATTCATTGGTGTTAGGAGGGCAGTGTATTTTGCTATTAAGGGTGTACAACTGAGTCTTGCCTTTATCAAAATACACCACGTAGAGTGTACATAAATTGCCCAAGCTTGCTTTTCGTGCCTAGGATAAGAGCGAATACAAATTATTTTGCACTCTTTCTGAATGCGCTATAAGTAAAATAAACAGACTTTTTGACTGCACTATTTCTCCGTATACTTTCCATACATAACATGTCATCTTGTTTGCTACTGTAGCTCTTTTTAAGTAGCTGAAACATTTATTATGTCTACAAATATCCTTTATCAAAATCCAGGCTATAAACACATTCTTCCTTCCCTGATACCTAGTAAGATCCCACAGGGAACCATTTCGTACACAACAATGAAAATTTACTATTTTATAGGGTGAGTAACTTTATGGAGCTACTTGGAAATTTTCCCCTGGAATACACCACAGGACATGCTAAAATATTAGCTTACGGTAGAACTGTCCACTTCAGTTCTGCATTATTTATACAAAGCAATATCTACATTACATATCTTATAGTAAGTGAATGATTGAAAGGCAAAACCGTGGAAAGTGCTTGTAACCTAAGGCTGTCAGCTTCTGATTTGTGGCATTCTGTATTTCCATTTTAATAACCGATGGTTTATAACTATTGTAAATTCTTTTTTTTTTATAGTTAAATCCACTACAGTCTTAACTCTTCACATAAAGATCCCTGTGTATCCTTGTCTTAGTTAGCCAGATAGTGATATTGTAGCAATACATAAGGAGTTAACCTGTCTAACTCCTGAAAGTCTGACACGCTCCTACTGCAATCCTGTACAATCATAGGATTAAACATTTTGCAGCTAGTTTTGGTATTACTATAGATTAGGTAACACTAGAAATCTCTTCTATTATCAAGGGGACTATGTACTGTTATCCTTTTAAGCCAGATTTGTGTTCTTATAGGAGTACTATAGATGGCAGAAGAAATAGACATTCTCCCTGAAATCTAATACAGTTAGTCATGTATACAGAAATTATGGGTTGTAGTCGGGATACCACCGGCCGCTATCCCGGCCGCCAAAATCCCGACACTAAAAGCCAGACATGGGACTAAAGATAGGTGTCGAAATCTATCATTAGCCCCACAATGAAATCCCGAAAACCCGGCATAACGAACAAAAGTAAAACGGGTGTTTTAGGTTCTAGCCGCGTGGGGGGGAGAGTTATCTTTAGAAACCCCCAGTGGGATTTAGGATTAGGTACCCACGGGAGGGTTAGGAATAGGCTAGGGGAAGAGGGCGTTAGGGTTAGGCACCCCCGGGGGGGGGTTAAGGTTAGGCAACCCCCCGGGTTAGGTTTAGGGTTCGGTTCTGGGGTGCTAGGTTTAGGCACCAACAGGGGGAGGTTAGGGTTAGGCACCACTAAGGGAGGGTTAGGGTACTTACCACCCCCGCTGGGATTTTGAACCCTTGGTCTTCCACTGTCGGTATTTGCTCCGCTGGCCATTCAGCCATCGGTATTATATACCGATTCCAGAAATTACACTTAGTAAGTATTTTCAGGATCAGCAGAAAGTCATACATAATGCAGTCTGAGTGGTATTGTAAATAAGAATATGTATGTTTTATTGTGCAAGGGGATTACCAACTATGACCCTGCCATTGTCTGCAAGCAGGCCCTGCAGACAGGGCCGCCATCAGTGGGGTTGCCTATATATGGGGTAAAACTAGTCAAAGGGCCCTCTGCCCACCAATGATCCTGGCCTCCTATAAGTTAGTGTGGCCACACCCATGCACAAGAGGGTAGAGGGCCCTGTTAGCCTGCCCCTCCCCATTCTAAAGGGGAGGGGCAGGCTAACAGACGAGACACAAATTGGGTATGAAGAAGCATGTAGCAGCATGTTAAGATGACAGCTGGAAGGCTTTGATGAAGTAGTGGCTCTTGAGAGCCCGTTTCAAGGATTGTAGAGAGGTGGAGAGTCTGTGGGGAGAGGGATAGAGGCCCTGATTCAGAGACACTCTGACAGAGCGCTCGCTCTGAATCAGGGCCATCCTTCTTAATTTTAGAGCGGCCTCCTGGTCAAGACCATCGCGACCATCGGACTTGCGACAAGACCCTTGTGGTAGGGTCTTGTTGCCGCAAGCCCTGGAGTGCTTTCGGCTCTATCAAAGCCGAGAGCACTCCCACTGACATCACTTGTGATGTCAGTGGGACCGGCCCCAGATGGTAGGCGTTCCCATGGGAACGCCTCCGTCTGGGCAGCCACGCCCCCGGCACGTCCACCAAAGGGGCCGTGCTGTCACTCAACATCGACAGCATGGCCCCTTTGTAGCGAGACATGGAGCGACGGCTTGCCCGTCGCTATCCGGGTCTCGCGCATGCGCACAACAGAGCCGCCTCCATCATGCGCATGAGCACTGGGCCAACATCGACCCGCTTGCGAGCGCTCAGCGCTCGCAAACGGGTCTGAATCAGGCCCAAAGTTCCAAAGGTGGGGAGCAGCATGGGCAAAATCTTGGAGGCGGGAGTGTGAGGAAGTAATCATTTGGCATGAGAGATGGCATGCATTGTTGAATGAAAAGGGTGGGCAGGAGAATGAAGGGAGAAAAGGTCAGAGTTGTAAATGGGAGATGAATGGGTGAGGGCTTTGTAAGCGAGTGTGAGAACCATGAATTGGGTTTTGAAAGGGAAGGGGAGCCAGGAGAGGGCTTGTTGGAAAGGGGAGGCAGATGTAGAGCAGTTGGTGAGAAAGATGAGCCAAGCGGCAGCATTGAGGACAGACTGGAGAGGAGAGAGATGGGAGTTGGGGAAGCCAGTAGTCCAATCTGGAGATGGCCAGTGAGTGGATGAGGGTCTTAGTAGCATCCTAGGTGAGAAAGGGTCTGATCCTGGAAATATTTTTGAGATAGAAATGACAGGACTGCGAGAGGTTCTGGATATGTGGTATGAAGGAGAGGGAGGAGCCCAGGATAAATCTAAGACAGCGCACTTTGGGGCTAGAGGAGATAGTTGTACCATCAATTGATAAAGAAATAGTGGGAAGTGATGTTATGTGGGAGGGTGGGAAGATGATCAGCTCAGTCTTAAGCCTCATAATCACTTAACGATATGCTCCATGAGCAATATCTTTAAGTGTTTATCCTGCACTGCCGGGCTCAATGTCTTTAACGACATTGAGCATACACACTAAACAATATCATCAGTGTTGTTACTCCCTGTGGCATCCTCTTGAACTGGAAGAATCCCTCAGGTCAGACAAAGGCAGTCTTTTCAGCATCTTCTGGACTCATCAGAATCTGATAGTACCCACTCCTGAGGTCTAGCATAGAGAACCACTGGCTTCCTTGCAGACAGTCAAGTGCCTCATCCACTCTGGGTACTGTGTACTGCTCTGGCACAGTTCGCTTATTAAGAGTCCTATAATCCACACACATCCGAATGTCACCAATCTTTTTACGGGCCACCACTCTTCCTTCGTGGCACATGCCTTTTACTTCTGGAGCTGGCACTTCAACCCACTCCTCTTCAGGAGATTCAGCCTTTCTCCCAGCCAACCTGGACAAAGCATCAGCATCAATGTTTCCTTTGCCAGGACGGTACTTCAGTGTGAAGTCATACACAGCCAAAGCGGCCAGCCATCGATGCCTTGTGGCATCCAACTTTGCTGTAGTCTGGATGTAGGTCAAGGGATTGTTGTCAGTATGCACTTCGAACGTAGCACCATACAAATAATCGTGAAGACAATCAACAATGGCCCATTTCAATGCCAAGAATTCCAGCTTGTGCACTGAGTAATTCTTCTCTCTGGGCGATAGCCCTCTGCTCACAAAGTGCACAGGCCTCATCTGACCCCCATCTTCCTGGTAAAGAACTCCTCCCAGTCCGTCAAAAGATGCATCTACATGCAGGGTGTATGGCAGGTCTGGGTTTGCATAGGCGAGCACTGGAGATTGAGTAAGGCTCTCCTTCAATTTCTTGAATGCATTTTCACACTCCTTTGTCCACCTTTCCCCAAATGGGTCATTAACACGAAGATAGTGTTTCTTCACTGGTTGGGGCACCTGTCCCTTCACTGGGGGGTACCCCTTGGTCAATTCTGTCAAAGGTTTGGCTAATCTGGAATATCCTGGAACAAATCTTCTGCAGTACCCACAGAATCCCAGAAAAGACCTCAATTCTTTTAGTTTTGTAGGCCGGGGCCACACTGCCACAGCTTCCACTTTGGCTGGGTGAGTGGATATCCCTTCTCTGCTGAAAATGTGCCCAACATACTTGACTTGCTTCTGGCATAGTCTACACTTTTCTAGAGAGAATTTCAGTTATTTGCTTTTCAGTCGGTCGAGGACTTTGAGCAACCTCTCACTATGTTCTTTTAGAGTTCTCCCAAAAATGATTAAGTCATCCAGATACACTATTACTTCACGGAAATTCATGTCTCCCATCTTCAAACAGGCTCTCAAGACCCACTACTTCATCAAGGCCTTTAAAGCACTCATCCTAACCCACCTCATGCTCTTTCCTCCCTATCTTCCCCTTCTGTGTCACGCCCATCTGTTTGCCCCTCCCCTTTAGAATGTAAGCTCTCACGAGCAGGGACCTCTTCCCTCATGTGCTCCTCTTTACATTTTCTTCTACACTTTACTCCCCATAAGGGCACTTAACACATGGCTGCGAAGTCCCGGGTGCTTATTGTGAGGGCTTTAATCGCTATTGCAGCAATGTATATAATTCATGTCCTTGTCCTGCAATGTAATGTACTGTAAATTACTTGATTCTTGTTCACCTATTAGTTCTATGTACTATGTGGAACACTTGTGGCGCCATATAAATAAAGGATAATAATAATAATAATAATAATAATAATAATGATCTGCAGGAGCATGCATCGTTAACAATATCTTGCATACACACTGGACGATATTAAACGCGATGAACGATAACTATATCATTATTGTTCATATCGTCTTGTGTGTATGCTGCATTAGACATATTAAGTTTAAGAAGTTGCTAGGGCATCCAGGAAGAGATAGCAGAGAGATATTTGGAGATACGAGTGAGGAGGGAGGTGGAGAGGTCAGGGGAGGAAAGGTAGATCTGAGTGTCTTCAGCATATAGTATGATAGTGATAGGGGTATGATGATAGTGACAGCAGTGATTGGGGTATGATAATGACAGTAGTGATAGGGATATGATAGTGACAGCAGTGATAGGGGTATGATGATAGTGATAGCAGTGATAGGGGTATGATAGTGACAGTAGTGATAGGGGTATGATAGTGACAGCAGTGATAGGGGTATGATAGTGAGCGTAGTGATAGTGGTATGATAGTGACAGCAGTGATAGGGGTATAATAGTGACAGTAGAGATAGGGGTATGATAGTGACCGTAGTGATAGGGGTATGATAGTGACAGCAGTGATAGGGGTATGATAGTGACTGTAGTGATAGGGGTATGATAGTGACAGCAGTGATAGGCTGATAGTGACAGCAGTGATGGGGGTATGATCATGACAGTAGTGATAGGGGTATGATCGTGACCATAGTGATAGGGGTATGATAGTGACAGCAGTGATAGGCTGATAGTGACAGCAGTGATGGGGGTATGATAGTGACAGTAGTGATAGGGGTATGATCGTGACAGCAGTGATAGGGGTATGATGATAGTGATAGCAGTGATAGGGGTATGATAGTGACAGTAGAGATAGGGGTATGATAGTGACCGTAGTGATAGAGGAATGATAGTGACAGCAGTGATAGGGGTATGATAGTGACCGTAGTGATAGGGGTATGATAGTGACAGCAGTGATAGGGGTATGATAGTGACCGTAGAGATAGGGGTATGATAGTGACCGTAGTGATAGGGGTATGATAGTGACAGCAGTGATAGGGGTATGATAGTGACTGTAGTGATAGGGGTATGATAATGACAGCAGTGATAGGCTGATAGTGACAGCAGTGATGGGGGTATGATCGTGACAGTAGTGATAGGGGTATGATCATGACCATAGTGATAGGGGTATGATAGTGACAGCAGTGATAGGCTGATAGTGACAGCAGTGATGGGGTATGATAGTGACAGTAGTGATAGGGGTATGATAGTGACAGTAGTGATAGGGCTATGATAGTGACAGTAGTGATAGGGCTATGATAGTGACAGTAGTGATAGGGGTATGATAGTGACAGTAGTGATAGGGCTATGATAGTGACAGTAGTGATAGGGCTATGATAGTGACAGTAGTGATAGGGGTATGATAGTGATAGCAGTGATAGGGGTATGATAGTGACAGTAGTGATAGGGGTATGATAGTGACAGCAGTGATAAGGGTATGATAGTGACAGTAGTGATAGGGGTATGATAGTGACAGTAGTGATAGGGGTATGATAGTAACAGTAGTGATAGGGGTATGATAGTGACAGTAGTGATAGGGGTATGATAGTGACAGCAGTGATAGGGGTATGATGGTGACAGTAGTGATAGGACTATGATAGTGACAGCAGTGATAGGGGTATGATAGTGATAGCAGTGATAGGGATATGATAGTGATAGCAGAGATAGGGGTGTGATACTGACAGCAGTGATAGGGGTATGATAGTGACAGCAGTGATAAGGGTATGGTAGTGACAATAGTGATAGGGGTATGATAGTGACAGTAGTGATAGGGGTATGATAGTGACAGTAGTGATAGGGGTATGATAGTGACAGTAGTGATAGCGGTATGATTGTGGCAGGGATAGTAGTGATAGTGGCTGAGGGGAAGGCTACTCAGGTGCAGTGTGGAATGTGTTGTCACACCCGGGACAATGGGGGGTTTCCTACCTATATCCTCCCCCAGACGGGAGACACCTGCTTCTGCTGTCATCTCACGGTAGCAGATAGATCATCTCACCACAGCAGGAAATTCCACCATATCCTCCTCCAGCATCCTACATAATTATGCCACACATCAGTGCCCCAATACATAATTATGCCACACATCAGTGCCCCAATACATAATTATGCCACACATCAGTGTCCCTATACATAATTATGCCACACATCTGTGTCACTATACATAATTATGCCACACATCAGTGTCCCTATACATAATTATGCCACACATCAGTGTCCCTATACATAATTATGCCACACATCAGTGTCCCTATACATAATTATGCAGCACATCAGTGTCCCTATACATAATTATGCTGCACATCAGTGTCGCTATACATAATTATGCTGCACATCAGTGTCGCTATACATAATTATGCAGCACATCAGTGTCGCTATACATAATTATGCAGCACATCAGTGTCGCTATACATAATTATGCTCCACATCAGTGTCCCTATACATAATTATGCAGCACATCAGTGTCGCTATACATAATTATGCTGCACATCAGTGTCGCTATACATAATTATGCTGCACATCAGTGTCCCTATACATAATTATGCAGCACATCAGTGTCGCTATACATAATTATGCTGCACATCAGTGTCGCTATACATAATTATGCTGCACATCAGTGTCCCTATACATAATTATGCAGCACATCAGTGTCGCTATACATAATTATGCAGCACATCAGTGTCGCTATACATAATTATGCCGTACATCAGTGTCCCTATACATAATTATGCCGCACATCAGTGTCGCTATACATAATTATGCCACACATCAGTGTCCCTATACATAATTATGCCACACATCAGTGTCCCTATACATAATTATGCCACACATCAGTGTCGCTATACATAATTATGCAGCACATCAGTGTCCCTATACATACTTATGCCACACATCAGTGTCCCTATACATAATTATGCCGCACATCAGTGTCGCTATACATAATTATGCCGCACATCAGTGTCCCTATACATAATTATGCCAGACATCAGTGTCCCAATACATAATTATGCCACACATCAGTGTCCCTGTACATAATTATGCCACACATCAGTGTCCCTATACATAATTATGTCACACATCAGTGTCCCTATACATAATTATGCCACACATCAGTGTCCCTATACATAATTATGCCACACATCAGTGTCCCTATACATAATTATGCCACACATCAGTGTCCCTATACATAATTATGCCGCACATCAGTGTTGCTATACATAATTATGCCAAATATCAGTATCCCTATACATAATTATGTCACACATCAGTGTTCCCAATACATGGCATGTCACACAGCAGTATCGCCAATTAATTAATTATACCATAAGTAAATCCATGTGTTTACCTCAGTCCCGGTTGATGCAGAGGCGAATAGAGGCTGTAGAGTCATGTTGACCATGGCAATGAGATTATCAAACAGCCACGGAGGCATAAAACTGAAATCTACTTGGAAAATGTGGCATCCACGCCCAGCCACCAGTCTCTCAGTACAGGAGGCAGTGCAGCACAAATCTCCAATTCCAACAGCTCAGCATGGTGCTCCAAAAGGGGCAGGCCTAAAACAACCTAGCATGCAAACTACACATCCCACATACTGCCTGTAAACCTGTATAACCAGAGCATCCAATATGCCCATTCGCCTCCACCTCTATTTACAACCTACTTGCCTACACTCCTGGAAGTCACAGGAGGCTCCTGATTTTTCTTGTAGCCCCCCACCAACCTCAATAGTGTGGGCAGATCTCCCAGCATCCTGCCCACTTCCTATTGAAACGGGCAGGATGGGGAGATTTAATGAGCAATTTGCGGGTCCACGCTGATGGGGCGGGGCTAAACGGTGCTATTTGCGTCATTTCGCCCTGCCCCCTCCTCACGGACCCGTGAATCATGGACTTTTCTGAGAAAGGGGGCGTGGCCTAATTACATCACCAGCCCGTCCCTGCTCCTGAACCAGCCTGCAGGAGCAGCTGTCCAGGCCGCTCCCGGAAGGCATATCTACAAATTTACAATCCCCATTTTTTTCCAGCAACCCATTCACCCACCCTGCCAGCACCCATTCATTCATTTAGCAACCACTAACATCTACCCTTCACTTATTCTCCTCAAAATGCCATTCATCAATTTACCCCACCCCAGCAGTTAATAACCCATTCTCTTCAAGAAAAAAATGAATCCACCCACACAGTACTATCAATGAGATTGAGGTGACCGTGTTCCTTTAAATAAATAAATAAATAAATAAATATATATATATATATACATATAAAATGTTATGTGTCTGTGCAAAAGGTCTCTTTTTGCATACTACAAAGAAAGAAGCAGGAAGTAGACATGTGATACATACTAGAGATAAAGAAATGCAAACTAGAGGAAGGCTAAAAAAAAGAATCAAGTTAAAACATTTTCAAAACCTGATTATACTTTATGATCCTTGGGGAAGTAATTTTAAATATACCGCAAAAAACAGATGTTACAAAAACTGCTATAATAAACTATTGGAACTGTCACATATTTTGAGTTATGAGGACACATATAGATAATTAGGGTGTATGTAAGAGGCTAGAGTTGGGTCAAAATAGGATAAGTAGAATTGGTAAAGTGACGGTCAAGAGGCTGTTCAGGAGAAAAGATCAGAGAAGACTTAAGGGTCTATTTACTAAGCTGTGTTAGGAGATAAAGTGAATGGTGATAAGGTGCCAGCCAATCAGCTCCTAACTGTCATCTCACAGGCTGTGTTTGAAAATGACAGCTAGGAGCTGATTGGCTGGTATCTTATCACCGTTCACTGTATCTCCTAACACAGCTTAGTAAATAGACCTCTTAGGGCTTGAGAGACGGACGCTAATGCAATTTTCAGGCAAATCGAGCGTTTGTTTGCCATGGCGCATACGTATGCACTGCGTGTGCGCTTAGATCGCATCCCGATCATGCACGCACAGAGGAATCCATTTCTAAGTGAGTGACAGACTGCCAGCTTTTGGGGGTGGTAATAGGGAGTGGTCACAAAAATGCAGGTGTGCCTGTCTGTTACATGGGCGTGGATAAATTCGCCACTGTGAGTGCATATACAGCTCTGCGTGTCAGGAGAGCTCCCTAGGCAGCGGCACGTCAGACATGCCGCAAGGGTAAGATGGCTGCCGATGTGCTTCGATTTTACCGATGTTGACGTAGGTATGCATCGTCGCACGCAGGTGAGAAGGCAACAGTGGGCGTCTTTATGCTCAGGTGAACTTTGCAGACATTAATTGTCATTCTGTACTATTTTCTATCAAACTATGGCCCGTATTCAATTTGAACCAAGCCGCGATAATTTAACGTGGCCCGGACTTAACGCTGCCTTCGCCTGTTTTGTAGGTGTTAAAGTATCGCGCGCGTGCCCAAGTATCCCCGTATTCAATTTGAAAGTAGGCGAAAACGGGACCTTGGATCGCCATTAAATAAACAGGAATTTTCGGGAAATAATCCTAGGACCGCCCTAAAGATGTCCAGACATGGGGGATCACTATGGGTACCCCCATTTTTGGTTGCTAAAGAAAGTCGGGTTTTTAAATAGCCGCGGAAGGTGTTTTTTTTTCCCGACTTTGAAGAAGTAATGCAGAAGAGCATGTAGCTTATTTTTTTCATTTTTAAAAATGGTCCTATCAAATTTGGGGTACATGAAAATGGGTGCTAGCATATTTCTAAGTCCCAAAACGCATTTTTTTTAAAATTCTGCAAAAATGCACCTGCCACGGCTATTTGAAACCCCGACTTCCTTCAGGAGTTAAAAATGGGGGTACCCATAGTGATCCCCCATGTCTACACATCTTTAGGGGGGTCCCTAGAATATTTCCCGAAAATTCCCATTGTGTTGTACCTGTAAAAAAAAGAAGTAAAAATGTTAACAAAAAATGACATAAGGTCCCCCCCAAAAGCCAAACCAGCCCCAGGCTTGCCAGCACGGAACTGGCAGTCCAGAGAGCCAATCAGCGGCCACGCTGACTGTAGAGCGGCCGCTAATTGGCTCTGGCTACTGACAGTTCCCACGTGGGCGAGTCACACCATGTGGGAACTGTCAATAGCCGGAGCCAATCAGCGGCCGCTCTACAGTCAGCGCAGCTGCTGAATGGCTCTCTAGACTGCCAGCTCCGTGCATGTTCCGTCAGCTGGCATTCAGGAGCTATCAGTATGTGTTGCAACACACATACTGATAGCTGTTGCTCGTTTTTTGTTTTGCCAAGTACCTGGATTACTACGGAGACCAGCGCCAGGATATAGGTGAGTATGAATTTTTCTTTGCAGAGCCATTTATTAAGGATATTTTACTGGACAAGGGGACAGACACATCTGGTATAGGTAAGTATGTGTGAATGGGTAGGTATGTGTAATAAAGTTATACTGTCACGGTGTGTGTTTTTGTCTTTTTTTAACTATTTATTTTACAGTGAAGTTACAGGTGCCGCATGTCTACTGACACTTGTTGTTTCACAAGTGCAAAATGGCAGGCATGCTGGCACTTGTAGTTCCACTGTAAAACACAATAGTTTTACATTATTTGGCCCCCCCATTACCTCCATACCCACCAAACCAGTGGTATGGGGAAGAGCCCAGGGCTTCAGCGTAAGCCTGTGGTGCTCGGGAGGGGGGGGACCCTTCTTTGGGGGGTCCCCGACTCCTGAGATCACCGGCTTGCGCTTACTGATTTGGGGTGCTAATGCTTTGGACCTGGAGCCCCGGTGATTGGGTCTCCGGGCTGTGGCATTACACCCCAGTTGGTTAGGTCTGGTGCTGGTCTTAAATATAGGGGGATCCCCACGTTTTTTTTACCCCTATATTTAAAACCAGAACTGGTCCCTGCAGCCTGGTGTTGGTTACTAAAATATGGTGGAACCCAACACATTTTGTTCCCCATATTTTTAGAAACCACCACTGGCTGGCAAGCCTGGGGCTGGTTTGGCTTTTGGGGGGGACCATATGTCATTTTTTTTGTAAATTTTTACCCCGTTTTTTTACAGGTTAAACAAAACGGGAATTTTTGGGAACTAGTCTAGGGACCCCCCTAAAGATGTGTAGACATAGAGAAGGACAAAGGGTACCCCCATTTTTAACTCCTGAAGGAAGTCAGGGTTTCTAATAGCCGCGGCAGATGCATAAATGCGGCTTTGAATAAGGTGATGCAGAAGAGCATTTAGAAGTTTTTTTTAGGGCAAAACAACTATGCCCATCAAATTTGGGGTACTTGAAAATGGGGTTCAGCATATTTTAAACTTGCTAAAGTGACTTAAAGAAATCGTGAAAAATCCACCTGCCGCAAACACCTGCAATCAAAAAACACTTGGGGGATACTTGGGGACCCCCCCAGAGTCAAGTTCGCTAGTTTTTAAGTTTGTACATCAATTTTTTTTATATTTGCCCCCTTTTTCAAAGTAAATTTTGGGGTGTCCTTAAGTTTTTTTTTAAAAAAATTTGCCATTCATAGGCGATACTTTACCGCCTATTACACTGCATTGACTTAACGCCTAGGCGGAAAGTCTTTGAAATTGAATACAGCGTAAAACCAAAACAGACGACAATGACGTCATCAGCGGTAAATTACCGCGGATCCGGACTTATCACCTCAAATTGAATACGGCCCTATGTATTAATGAATATATTAGTAAAAGCAGAGGCACTCAGTAATATGTACTAACAAATTGCAAGTTCTTTTTGTAATTAAATAAATCACAATATCATCATGAGTCAAATTAGAAATCAGATATGTACACAATGCTGATATTATATATTTATCAGCCTACTGTGCATGTGTCTTAGCCGCAATGCGCACACGCAGCGATTGAATTTCATTCAAATGTGACTACGGATGTAGTGATGATTTATTCACAAGGGTTTGACAGACAGAGGCCATTTTGTGGGAAGTAACAGGGAGTGGCAGCTAAAATGCGGACGTATCGTGACCCTTTTTCGGATCGTGCATCTGCCTATATCTGTGATCCTATATGCAGAAAATATGTTGCCAGCGTCTCAGTTCCCGCAGTCGTACTGCGCAGCCCCCCCCCTAGTAAAATCCACTACCTCTCTGTAGTCAGTGCAGTCCGTGACTGCACTGGCTACACTGTGTGACTGGCAGCGGCTTCCTATTGGAAGCGCCACCTGCCAGTCACATACACCACAGGCAGCCACAGGGGGAGGTGTCTCCTCCCCCTGGGACTGCCAGTCCGGGCTGCTATTAACAGAGAGCGGCTTCCAGGAAGAAGGCCCTAACCGGCTCCTAGGTGCTGCATATGATGCAGCCCTTTGGATGCAGGTGGCATGCGCCGCTCTCCACACGCTAGTGCGCATGTGCCGGTCCCGGCGCCTGACTGATCGATTGCGCAGGCGCCAGAACCCGGCCAGGAGGACTCGGAGCGGCGGCAGGTAAGTGATTGCACCCTCCCTGTTCCCTCTCACTTTCAGCGGCGGCAGCCCACCTCATCACAATCAGTTTGTAATACAGAGCGGCTCCACTGGGCATGCGCCAGATATCCCATTGCATCCCCCTGATCTGACAGCCACCACAGCGCCGATGTGCCGACATTGCCACAAGTTTGCGGTTTTAAATGCACAATCAGTTTGTAATGCCTCACTTTTAAACAGCCCACTACTAGTTTCACTATAGAGTCGACAGTGCCAAAAAAAAAATATTATTTTCCAGGGCTCGAACCCGGGACAAGCGATCACTGTACCACTAGCCCACACACCAGCTATATTAAGAACCGCACATAGTGGGCTCCTCCTTGTGCACTCTGCCCACCCACTGCTGTTTTGTACTAAAGTGCGGCTTTGCCAAAGAGAATTTTTTAGGTGTTTTTACGTGCGGTTTATAACCATTAGATTTCTAAGCCAAACCTCACATCAAATTGCATTACTGCAAACCACTTGATCTGAAACCACTATTCTGATCCAGGTTTTTACAAATGGACATACAGTAATACAAGTTCAATGTATCACGCTCCAGGAAAAGCACTATGGCAACGATAATATATTAAACCTCGCTTTAAACTGCCAGGAAAGGAAAATATGGTACTATTGCATGTTATTGCATGATATAGATGATATTGCATGTCTATAAAAAGGCCCAGAAATCCCCATGTATTAAAATTTTTAAAACATTATTCACAGCAGTTCACATGGTCCAACAAATGACCTAGAGTTCTACAGAGACCATCTCAGGGTGGGGATTTGGGCCCGGCATTCCCAACTTCAGATGGTACTATTTAGTGGCCCGGCTCGCTCATTGTGTCTTATGGAACTATCCTACTCTGGAGAGGGTCTGGACTGTGATTGAAGGTGACATGCTTTGGGTTTTATTCTGTGGATCTCTATAAGCCACCAACCAAAATCAATCCTCAAACTTCCAATCAGATACCATTCTCTAGGACTTTTTGCAGCTAGTCCCTTCATACCTCTTTACAATAACCCAGACTTTTTTCAAGAACTCTACTTTCATCGTTCAAACCTTGCCTGAAGAGTGGAATTATATTCTTGCAATTTTTTAATTCCTCCAATTGAGACACTGCCATACTTTTTGTAAAGCAGCTGTTAACGAGCTGATCTCTTACCAACTGTGAATCCCTAAGTTTATGCTGTGCCTCCACCAAGGGCCTGGTTTCCATTCTATACTCAGAACTACAGACCTCTTTAGGGACCCTCATGAATCTGCCTGGGAGTTGGTTCTGGGGGATGCTCTAGATGCTGATGGCTGGGAGGAGATCCACCGTTGAACAGCCTTTAGCTCCATTGTGTGCATATCAAAGAAGATGTCTATATACTACTTCACAAGTGGTGTTATGTACTATGTTCGGGATGTAGTCAGGAAGCCGACGGTCTAAATGTCGACCGCCGGCTTCCCGACTGTCTAATCCTGGCAAGGTACTAATGACAGGCACCGAAATCCTGACGCCTGTCAGACCTATGTCGGGAGCCCGACACCTGACATACCGAACGAAGGTAAGCCGGGTGCGGACAGCCACGGGGGGGAGGGTTAGGTTTTAGGGCTCGCGGGGGGACTTATGGTTAGGCAGCCCCCTCTGGAGGGTTAGGTTTAGGCTAGGGGAAGGGGGGGTTAGGGTTAGGCACCCCCCCGGGAGACTTAGGTTTAGACTGCGGGGAAGGGGGGTTAGGTTTAGGCACTTAGTGGGGTTTAGGATTAGGCACTTGGGGGGGAGGTTAGGGTTAGGCACCCCTAATGGAGGGTTAGGGTAGGGAATTAGGTAAGCGGTACTTACCTTAATTAGCATTCGGGATCTTCACCCTTGCCGGGCTTCCGCTGTTGGGATTTGAACCGCCTACTGCACACCTATGTGCTTACTCATCTTCACAAACTGGATCTAAATTTAGTCACTTGTTATTGGAGGAACTGTATGTTGGACGGCACCTTTCTTCACATATGGTGGCATTGTCCCAAGCTCCATCCTTTTTGGACGAATGTTGGGGACCTGAGTACCTCCTTCACAGGTAAAGTATTATGGTCCCATTCTCCCCTAACTTGCCTTGGGGCTTCTTGTCACCAAAACAAGTTGATAGATCATATTTTATCTGCAGCCGCATGCCAGATCGCTACGGACTTCAAAAAAACCTTCTGCTCCTTCGCTACACTCAACCCTTCCCAAGATCTGGAATGTTTACAAAATGGAATTTATGTCAAGCATTATCCAGAATACATCCCTAGCTTTTTCTAAAACATTGGACTTCATTTTTGTCGCGTCCAACCGTTCGTTTAAATATTCGATTCTGTACGGCTCTTCCCACCTGGATCTATAACTGTCACCCCTCCATTGTTCCCTCCCACCCTTGTGAATTGCCACTCTGCCCTTTCATGTAACCGTATTAGAAAATCGGTACAACATTGCATTGCTTTGTCAGGCCTGGAGTTGGAATCTTTTGTTTTGTTTTTTCATGCTGGAGCTTGTACCACTCCTTACATAAAGTCCTTAAAAAAAGGCCCAGAAACCTTTCTGCTACTGAGCAGGTTTGAAAATGGTGATGATTGGTGAAATGTTTGGCGTGTTTGGATCGCTTGCTCGTGTTGATTGCTCTGCAGTCTGCATCACAAGGAGGAGGAAAGGATTCAAAAAAGGGGGGTGGAGGAGCAGTAGTAGCAGCAGCATATGCTGCAAACAGGATGCAGTCAGGAAGCCAACACTCAAAATGCCGACTGCCGGCTTCCCGACTGTATAATCCCGGTAGGATTCTAATGTAATTTTACCTACGCTGGGAGCCCGACGTTTGGCATACCGATCGAAGTTAAGCCAGGGGTGGATAGCCGCGGGAGGAGGGTTGGGTTAAGGTTAGGCTAGGGGAAGGAGGGGGTTAGGGTTAGGCACCCCCGGGGGGAGGTTAGGGTTAGGCACACCCGGGGGGAGGTTAGGGTTAGGCACCCCCCCCGGGAGACTTAGGTTTAGGTTGCGGGGAAGGGGGGGTAAGGTTTAGGCACTTACAGGGGGGGTAGGGTTAGGCACTTGGGGGGAGGTTAGGGTTATGCACCCCTAATGGAGGGTTAGGGTTAGGGGAGGAGTTAGGTTAGTAAATAGAGAAAATATGTACCTGTCAGAATCTTCACTGCCGGTGTTCCATCGTCGGGATTCGAACCGATCCCCTGCAAACGTCCCACAGAGATCAGGCACTTTAAGCAAAGTTTGACCCTAGATCCCCTCTCGGACCAAAAATTAATTCAAAGGTTACGCCTATCAGCATGGTAGTATCACAGCATAGCAGTATCATAGCATAGCAGGAATACAGAATACTACATAGAGGTTAACAACTCAATCACCAGGTCTTGAATTAACCAGGTGGGAGGGAGGAGTGGAGTTACCACCTGGATCCCAGGAGATGAACCCCTTCCTCACTTGGAAACACTCTTCCCAAGTGTTAAATGTGCAGTTATCTGCTTTCTTAGCTAAAAAGGACAATGGCATAAGCTACAAATCCTCAGGATTCCCAAATGTTGTGTGAGCTCTACAGTGCACACATATTTGTCTGATGGGAATCATGAGCATCACAGGCAACTTTATTTAGTTACCCTTGTTTTCTGAAGTGGGACCCAAATAGCAAGAACACTAAATATGGCAACATATAGTGAGCAACCACAATAGTATTTGATCACTTGTCTTGTAGTACCAGGTCACCAATACTCGTAGTCAGACAGTCTTATACCAATACACTGCCCAGCACAGATCAGCAAACAAGGATGAACCAAATACAGGCAATTAGTTAAGTGCACAGGAAAGCAATATTAGCAAGCAGGGGTGAGACAGAAACAAGATATAGACACAAGTCTAATATTTGATACACACCTGGAAATGTTAGCAGACAAGAGCATTGCAAAACAGGGTCAGTAATCAAACCAAGTCTGTACATTGTTAATACAACATAGAGGCAGGAGAGTAGTCAAGAGCCAAATTAGTACAAAGTTAATCCAATATGGAAGCAGACAGAAGAGTAGTTAGAAAGCAAGCCAGCGATCAGAAGCTAAAGTGTTTTTTAAATGTTCATGGGGTGTGCACTAGTACAGAATCACAGAACAATCACCTAGCACTGACCACAAGGGATGGTCTCTCTGTAAGTGTTAGGGGAGGTGGCTCCAACCATGACAGGCTAGTTGGCAGTGCAGCTACTTTCACACCACGATGGGAGCTGAAGACCTGTCTTAGCCTAAGGACAAAATGTTACAACATCTAATATATATTTGTCAAAGTAATGAAAATAATAAATGAGCACTTAGGTAGCGTTGACTGTGGCAATGAGTGTAGAAGCAGACTATCCTGGTTCATGTCATCACTAATATCCTTTGGCAGTCATCTCTGTACAATGAGTTTGAGGAAGGGGAATTGCCCAAAGGATGGCTACTGGGTATGTAAAAATAACTATTGCTTTGGACATACTGTATATTTTTTTTATATGATTCACTTTGAATGTCTGTACAATGGGCCTGATTCAGAGCCGCTCGTTAGCGGCAGTACGCTCGTTCCCCGAACAAGCGAGAAAATGTAAATTCCTGTGCTTGCTCGAAAATTCGCTCGTAGCTATTCTTCTGCCCCAAAGTCTCCCAACCCCTCCTCTAGCTAACGAGCGAGCAAAATTGCGACCGGCCATCTCCCAATTTGGTTGCAGGGAACGCTCGCACAAGTACAAACCGGAAGTGGGCCTGTCAGATTTCGATTACCTGCTCATTCATTCTGCATACATACTTTAATCGTATCATGCCAATCAATATATTAATTAGCTTAATTGCTCTTCACATGTTTGCAATCCATTTTTTTTTTCATTTTTCAATAAACTTTATTGTTGTCCGTGTGTGTCATTTTACCCGCAGAATACGTACGGTTTCCCCAATGGTTTACTTTTTCATAAAAACATGTTGTAACCAATTATCCTTTTGTTTTCGGGTGTTTAGGATATTCCTATTTTCTGATATCAATTTCTTTATTTAAATTAGCTTACGCATGTCACTGCATGAAGCCTATCATAATTCACATTAGATTTTGGAGCCTGTAGGACACATGAATCATACAAGAACCAATACAATGGTTCCTGTTAATCTACAAAGTACATTAGCCAATCAAAAGTTTTCTCTGGCCTTTATTAAAACTGTTTGTTGTTAAAAAAATCATTGCCATCATGAGAGCCTCTGCATTTACAAGACGGGAGCTGTTGGTCCTCACAGAGGTTATGGACCGGAGGATCACCAGCCAGACTCCCCCCATCACCAACCGGGCCAAGCGATCGGCCTATGCGGAGGTTCGCCACCACCTGCACTCCTTCGGCTCACGCCGTAAAATAGGCCAATTAGAGCGCAGGTGGTCTAATCTGCGGTGCCGCACCCCCCGCTTGCTGGCATGTTTTCGGCAGCGGATCGCTGCAAGTAAGTTTTTTTTTTTGCGGATTTGTTTTATGCCCTATCTGCGTCTGCTTGTTTACAGTATAGCCGTGTTTGTTTGTTGCGGCCCTATCTGCGTGTGCATGTTTGTTTTCAGTATAGCCCTGTTTTTTGACATGTCTGTGTGTGCATGTTTGTTTTCAGTATAGCCCTGTTTTTGGTTTTTTGACATGTTTGTGTGTGCATGTTTTCCTGTTTTAGAATGTTTGTTATTTTTGGGGTTTTGGAAATTTGGCTTCCACACCCCCCCTTCCCTAAAAAAATTAAAAAAAATTTCATTAATCATTTAGGGGCTGAACGCAGAATCCTGGCTCGCCGCAGAGTTCGGCACCGGGCTCGGCCCCTGCCACCACCAACCAGCCCGAGCCCCTCTCCCCAACCTTCCCCCAATTCCCCCTCCACCCCTGCCCGGCAAAGAGGTGAGGCCACTCCCTCTCCCAATTTGCCCCACACCCAAAATTCAACCTCCCCTCCAACCCCCCCTCTCTTTTCTTCACCCTCCCCTCAAACCCCCCCTCTCTTTTCTTCACCCTCCCCTCCACCACCCCCTCGATTTTCCGGACCCTCCACAATTTCTGCCCTCTCCCCTCCCTCAACCCACCAGCACTGGCCCACCTCCGAGGAGGAGGAGGAGGATGGAGTTCAACCCAGACCATCCAGCCCAATGACCGGTATGTTTACCTTTGTTTTGTTGTAATAAATCATTTTGAATTGGATATACAATGTCTGGGATATTTTCAACTAATACATCTCACACATGTGAAAACATTCATTCTTTGTGTTTTGTGCTTTACCCTAACAAGTCTACTGTGTCCTTTTTGGTTCGCCTTTTTGTGTGTTCATTTATAAATTATTATTGATACCATCTTAGCATTTGCCTGGACTTTTTTTTTGAACATCAAACTGGATCTTGTTTGCAACTAGATTTATTTGTTTAGTTTGTTTTTTACACTTATAATGTAAGGTGGCATTTCATTAAGGATCCCTTTTTTTTTATACCAACAGCGGACCAGAGGCGGATGCATGCTATGCAGGAGGGCTTGGCCGCCTTGCGAGGCCACGTTATTTCAATGCTGGTGGTCCTTGACCACATTTCGGCGCTCCTTAGGAGCTGATTTTTTTTTTTTATAATTTAGGATTGTTTGTTTAACAAAATAAAATAGCGTTGGATGTTAACGAGTATCATTTCTTGTCTGAAAATATTTCATTGTTTAACCTTCCAGAAGTCCACTATTTGGTCATGTTCTTTAAAGTAAGGTAAATTAGATTGTACAAAGCGCTAGAAAGTATGTAAGCTGCCACATTAAACACCTCACCATACCAATAGGTTTGTGGCTAAACCAACAGTTTGTGGTTTTTTGTGTGATGGGTAATGTAAATAGAAACTGAAACCTGCTTAGGCCTCTTTTTTATCAAACTACTGATTCACCCTAAGACCTTTGTTGTTTTTTCTAAGCCACAAAGCATGTTCAAAGACTTTACAATTTCACACATTACAGGATTCAGCATTATGAAAGGTGGCATTTTGGGAGACAGGTTACATGTGCTTGTAATGTGTAAATAAACAGTCTTTGGATTGGAAAATGAAACTTTAATACACAGCAAACACAAACAGAAAGTGAATTGTGACAAGCAATTCACACAGTGAAAACACACTACAAAAATCAACCTACACCAAACTCCAAAAAAACAAACAACACTCAAGAACTGTTGAAATAAGTAGCAGGCCAACAGGAATCCACAAATGAGGTGACGAAAATATTTTGCAACAAGTTAGTTCCAATGTGGCCACATGTAGACAATTTAGTGGATCAGGTAGTAGGCATCGTTTTTACATGGTTTGAAAAGGAAGACAAGAACAAAAAATGAAAAACAAGATTAAAAAGGCACATTACAATCATACATGTAGACATTGGGACAATTAAGTAAAGGTTTGACAATAATTACCTGAAAAAGCGGGCCACCACATCATCGCGTATGGCCCCCCCACATACTGACCTCCGACCAACCTCGGGGGGGCCATCCTCAGGTAAGGCATCCTCTGGCTGCATTGGGACACCACTCCTTATGGCGATGTTGTGAAAGATCCCACACAGGACCACAATTTTAGAAACCATATCCGGCAAATACATGAGTTCGCCACCAGAGCGGTGGAGGCATCTGAATAGGCCTTTTAAAAGGCCGATACAGCGCTCCACCACCTGCCTGGTGGCTGTAAGTGCGGAATTATACTCACTTTGTGGCCCTGGTGTGGGAGCCAAATAAGGAGTGAGCAGCCAGGGCATGCAAGGGTAGCCACTGTCTCCTGTGAAAAAACAAAACAAACAGTCAGGATCACTGTGTATCAAGCTTGGCAATGGTTACAACTAAAGGTCTCCACTTACCCAGAAGCCACGCATCACCAGCTTGTAGGTTGTTTAATTTATGCCAAATCCCTGATTGCCGGATGACGAATGAGTCATGTGCACTCCTGGGTAATTTTGCATTCAGGGACAGGATCTGGAGGGAGGCATCACATACCACCATTACATTAAGGGAGTTATAGTGCTTTCGGTTCCTAAAAATGGCCTCCAGCCGTGCTGGAGGCTGCAGTGGTATGTGAGTACCATCCACAACCCCTATGATGTGTGGGAAGCCAGCTATTTGGTAAAAATTGGCCTTTGCCACACTAAGGGAACCCATATCCAAAGGCATTTTAATAAAATGATGGAGGTGCTTGAAAAGGGCCTCCATCACTGCCCTCAGGATCCTTGAAAATGAGGATTGCGAGATTCCAGCCATTATTCCCACCGTGGTTTGAAAGGATCCTGAGGCACAGAAATGTAACACCGCCATTAATTGCGTAAGTGGTGGTATTGCTGTAGGACTGTCAATTTGCCGCTCAAGATCACTCTCTATTAATGAGAGAGTGTCTATGATGATTTTGGGAGGAAGACGGTATCGTCGTAAAACCTCATCATCGGGCATTCCAAAAAGGGTGACACGTGTTCTAAATATCTTGGGCCTTGCACGCCTACGATGCCTACGCCTGGGATGAGATTGAGGTTGGTCGGGTTCGGGAAGCATGGCCAAAACAATACGACCAACATCAACCTGAAATGGGAAGCCAGGTAGTTATTTTTTTAGAAAAATGTAAAAACAAAAATATACTTATCTTAGGTTAAAAATCCAAAGATGCTTACATGCCGGGGTATGGTCATGAGTGCAACAACCTACATTTCAAAAATTGAAATTCCGGTTAGTATTTTTGGTGGACATATTTGTTTCTTTAACCAAAAACAAAATGCGTTAAAAGATAGGGGGGAGAACACATTATTTCGGAAAAAATACCTACATTGAGAGGGCAAAAAAAATGGGCAAATTTCTACCCAAAAAAACATTAGTGCGCTAAATAGTTCGCATTTGGCGAAGGAGAATAAGGAAACATTAGTGCGCTAAATAGTTTACATTTGGCGAAGGAGAATAAGGAAACATTAGTGCGCTAAATAGTTCGCATTTGGCGAAGGAGAATAAGGAAACATTAGTGCGCTAAATAGTTCGCATTTGTCCCTTGAAAAAACAAGGAAAAAATTTTGCAAATAACAGACGCTATATTTAGTGTTAATACATGAAAGGAAAAAAAAAAAGAAGACATGAATGTTCCAAATATATGCGAAGACCCACACATCAAATTCGTCAAATAATGATAAAAACAAACTTACCAAAAGTCGAACAATAAGTCACAGTCCAAAAACTTCTCGGGAGCCAAGCCAAATTAACTGGAAAAAAAAAAAAAATATATGAAAATGAAGAAATTCGGATTGTAGATGCCTTATTTTTTAAAGGACATGAAAAAAATACTTACTCACAAAAAAACCAACAACGAAAATATCCGCACTACAAAAAAATGAACGCAAAATATCCTAAAAAAATAAAGCACCAACTATCCTCCAAAAAAACGCCTCACAACCACTAATCCCGCCAACAATCCACAACTACACACGATACCTCCAACAATCAACACCCGCCACATCGACTCGAGTCGCCCATATCCATAAATAGTTTTTTTTTTCCCGCTCAAATTAAGGACGGATCATAGGAGCGCACAATCAATGATGCGAACCAAAAATAAGGACGCATGTATAAATACGTCACGGAAAAGCCAAAACGGTCTGGTATAGTTCAAGTTGTTTTGATCAAAATGGCTACAGACCAGCAAAACGATGGCCAAGAGGTGCCCGGTAAGTACTTCTCTCTTTCTGTTTAAAGGATTTGTTAGACCCCGAATTTAGAGATAGTTGGACATGTAAATGATATTCTTTTTTGAATTGAAAGGTGTGGAGGATGCCATGGAAGAGGCTGCTGGGCCGAGTATGCCCACCAAAGAAAGCAAAAAAAAAGGCAGCCACAATTAACAAGAAAGGAGATGGAGATTTTGGTTCAAATGTGTGTTGACACCCTGCCACAGGCAGATCAGAATATGGGTTCAAGCCAGAAGTGAAAAATGTGGGAGGAGATAGCCAGTGCTGTCAATAGGGTTGGTGAGTTTGAACGTCTAGCCCGGGATGTCAAACGCCGGTACGTAAAAACTAAATTTTTCATAAAAGTGGTTACAGGGCCAAATACTGCAGGAATAATGCTTTTGTTTTGTCCCACAGATGGACCGATTACAAATATCGGCTAAAACAAAAACTGGCAGAGAGGGCTAGGCATGCAAGGGGGACAGGTGGAGGTCCCACCCCTGTGTCATTGGAGCTGAATGATTTGGAAGAGCTGGCACAGGGGTGTGTGCAGTATGAGGAGGTGTTTGGCGTGTCCAACATGGATACGGACATGCCAGACTTTGTGGCTCCTCATGTTGTCCCAGGTAAATGTTGTTATGTTACCAAGTCAAAAATGTTTGAGACAATATGTAGATTGTAATGTTCCTCTTTTCTAAATTTTTCTCACAGAGACACAGGTGGACGAGTCTGCTCCAGAGGGGAGCCTTGGCCGCAGAATTTCTGCTCGCTCTGCAGGGGAGGAAGCAGTAGATCCGGCTGGGGACACTGCAGAAGCCAGTCCAGGGCAATCCCCCTCGCAGGCAGTGGCCCTCCTCACGGATCTCAATTTTAAATCGGATCACCACACAGAGATTCTGCTGAGGATGGATGCCAGTCTGCTACGGGTGGCGGAGGCCATGGAGCAAAATGCTGCGGCCAACGTGACCATTGGTCAGGCCCTGGCGGAAAATACCAGGGCCAACATCCGAATTGCCACTGCCCTGGAGCAGCTCGTTCGCCAGCACATGGTGGAGCCGGCCTCCCTTCCTGCCGGAACATCAGGATCCTCCACCTCTGGCACAACAACAGCCATCCCTCCAAATGTGCCTAGCCCTCTGCCTACTGGAGAGGCCAGCCAAAGGACATCCCGGACCCGGTCAGGCTCCCACCCTACCCCAGCCAAACGGGGCAAAAAGCGATGACAGCACTGGCTAATTTTCCCACAATCCTTCTGTGCTTGACCCATATTCCTTAAGGGCCAAAACTTCCCTCTCCTTTCTTGTGAATTGTTTTTAATGTGTGTTCTTTTATTTTGGCCAAATGACATTCTTGTTTTTTATTTCATTATGTCATTTTTTGTGACATTATCCAGACCTGAAAAGTGGGCAATGGGCTGGAAAAACAAAAAATGTGTTTTCAAAAAATAAAACAGGTAATCCCGGCACCCAAAAATTTAAGTTTAAAAAAAATATAAAAAAAAAAATTAAAAACCGTTTGGGAGTTTAAAGGCACACTTTTCCATTTAAAAATGTTGGCGAAATTTCCGTGAAGATTAAAAATGTTGCAAAAACACAAACATGCTGACAATATTGTTGCAATAACATAAACCCCAAAACAAAATTAATGTAAATTATTTTACACCAAAAATGGTACGCTAATTGATTGTCTAATCCTGAAATTAGCAGCTGAGTATTTCACCTGCGTACAGTTTTGGCCTTCCACCCAAAAACTAGTTGCTAAACACATTCCAAGCAAGTTTTGTAATCAAAGTTGATTGCTTGTCAGTTTATAAATAAAACATCGATGAAACATCGAGGAGGCTCGGGGAGGGGGACGAGACCATCGCCATTGTGGTAGAGTATACCAGACCCCAAGCTGTGCGAGCAGTTTGAACGGAAAGTGGATCAGACAGTGACGTATGACTCGTTCCGATCACATTTGCCGTTCGCATGAGATAATTTAGGGACGCCCACAAAATGCCTCGACACGCCTGCGTTTTCCCATCTCCACCCCCGTCACCGCCCAAAAACGGCCTGTTCTGTCAATCACATTTGACATGTCACTTCCTGTTCGCTATTTGACGAACGACTAAAAAAAAGATCACAATCAGCCGTACGCACATGCGCTGTGTAACACCGGCGCATGCGTGGTTTCACAACATCGAGACGCTACGAGCGTACTGCCGCTAACGAGCGGCTCTGAATGAGGGCAAATGTGGTCAATAAAAATGCTTAGCAATTGAAATATGTTATATTTCAAACCATCGGATCCCTCTTAACATCCCCGGAACTCTTTCCCATAGGAAGCAGTGGGACTCTGGGAATCAACTCCATCTGAAGATAGCGTTGGTACCCGCAACTTTCAGTTTTCTGAGTTTGTTGAATACTAGGGGGTCCCATCAAGCCCTTAATAATCAATGTACCCGTTACAAAAAAATCCATGTGTGTAACAGGTCCATAACAGATTATGAATAGGCCCCCAAAACACTACAGTTTTCTAGCTGCGATTAAAAATCTATATAAATTAGGTTGGAGTACTTCTAAGGCCCAAGTATGTATAGTGCCATGTGTTACTGTACTACCCATTGGATCTGTGAACATAGGTAAAAAACCTGCGAGTTATGAAGTAAATAAAAAAAAAATTAGAGCCGTATTCAATTTGAGCAGACCCACAATACTTTTCCACCTCCCGGACTTTTCGCCTACTTCACTTGTTTTGCAGGTGGAAAAGTATTGTGTGCGTGCCCGCATATCCCCGTAGTCAATTTGAAAGTAGGCGAAAATGGGAACCGGCGAAACTTAAACAAGCGGAAAGTCATGTCAGATTTGGGGGAATCAGCCTGACACCCCCCAAAAGATGCTCTTACATGGGGGTTAGCAATGGTTACCCCCGATTTGGCTTTCTGAAGGTATTTGGTGTTTTTAAACGGGCTCAATAGCTGCTAAATATCGTTTTTGTACAAGTGGTGAAGAATAGTATTCTTGTGTTTTTTGCAGAAAATAACTTATCCCAGCAAATTTGGGGTACTTGAAAATGAGGGCCAGCATATTTTAAAGTTGCTAAAAATAAGTTTAAAAAATCGTGAAAAATCCACCTGCCGCAAGCACCTGCAATGAAAAAAACATATGGGGCATACTTGGGGACCCCCCCTAGAGTGTAGTTCGCTAGTCTTTAACTTTGTCCCCCAACATTTTTTTTGCCCCCAAAATGGAAGTGATTTTTTTGGGGTGTTAAGTGTTTTTTTTTTTTTTAATTATGCAGTTTCCCTTTGGGGGACTGTCTGAAGGCTGCACGGGGGTTCCCGCAACGTTGCACCCGAAAACCCCAATTCTGCACTTTTTTCCGCCTGCTATTCATAGGCGAAACTTTTTCGCCTAGTACATTGCATTGACTTTCCACCTAGGCGGAAAGTCTTTCAAATTGAATACGGCGATACTTTTCCGCCTGGTGAAATGACGTCATCTTTTTGTCAACTTTTTTGCAGATTCCGGCTTTTCGCTCCAAATTGAAAACAGGCCTCAGGTTTAACTAAATAATATGTAATGGTGCATACACACGATCAGATTTTTCCTTCAGATATGAACGATAACGATTTAAAAATCGTTCAGTCGTTCATATCTGAAGGAAAATCGTTCATATCTGACATGCCTGAACGATGGACGATCAACGATGCGCGTTCCCGTTTGTCAGATAACGATATCTGACATCTGATGGGTTTGCAGTCAGACTTGGACGATTCCATTCATTTTAATGCAGTCAAAAATCGTTCAATCGTTCAAATCGTTCAAAACTTTGGTAAAATCGTTCAAATCGTTCAGATCGTTTAATCGTTCAATCGTTCATCTGACAAATCTGACAAGTCTGACAAATCTGACCGTGTGTACGCTCCATAAAACTGGGAAACGTTATGAAAGAAATGTGTCACCAACATACCTGTTGTGCATTATAAATGGAAAGTATTTTGTTAAACAACTTGACAGACTGATACATTGGATCTATATTAGTAGACAGTTAAAGAATATGGGGGGAGATGTATTAACGGCGATATCGCAGATCCGGTACATCCCCCCTGACTTCGCGTACATACCGCGGTATGTACCAAGGATTTCGCAAAGAACAGCTCTCTCGATGAGAGCTGTCCTTTGCGATGCTGCCGGACAGAGGGACTTCCGGGTTGAACACCCAGAAGTCCTTCTGCGCATGCGCAAAAGGATGCGGGCCGCGGGGGCTCATGAGTGGGATCCAATCGGATCCCTCCCAGCCCCAAGTGTCGCGTTAAGAAGCCCATAGGCTTCTATTGGGTAACGCCACCTGAACTGCATTTTCGGGGGTTTTACCGCATTTTCACCGTTAATACATCTCCCCCATGATTCTATAAAAATATGTGTGACACAGTACAATATTGTACCAATAACTGGGAAGGACATAATATCAGGAGCCCTCGATATCCACACAATCATTCCTTTCACTACTGTCAGCAAATCTAAGGACATTGGGCCTGATTCAGAGCCGGACGCTATTTGCGCTCGCTCGTTCAGAAAAAGGGGCCGGATATTTAAATAGAGCGCTCGCTCTTTGCGGTCTGTTGACGCCTCTATGTCTGAACGAGCGAATGAAACATGCGCTCGCTATTTTGTAAAGACGCCCCCTGGCCGCTCGCATCATACGTCATCTCCGCTATTTATTAGATTAATCGAGTACATCGAAAGGCGTCTGAACTGCTCGCTATTCTTGTGGTAGCATTTTCCTACCGCAATCATGCGAGCAATTCAGGCTAAAAGACAACCAAGTGACGTGGTCGATGACGCTGCTTGATTAATTATGCACACCCTTAAAATGCCCGTTTTGACCGTTTGGCACGCCTGCGTTCGGATCTCCACTCCCCGTTTTCAAGCACCTTCCCCTGTTACCACCCACAAACGCCTCATCCTGTCACTGAAATTAGCAGGCATTCGCTATTTTGCGAGCACACGATTTCCGACCGCACTGACTGGTTGGCGCATTACAACCCATACGCATTCGCAGATGTGCGAACATCGCTCGGAGCGAACGAGCTCCCGCTTACGAGCGGCTCTGAATCAGGCCCAATGTCTTAATTTGAGGTGTTCTACAGTAGTTGTATTGCTTTGCGTAGGGGTCCTGTAGTGGGAGTGGCTCACGTAACCAGCAGCGCTATACAGACTTGTGGCAGCAGCACCTTCACCCACCATTTACCCCAATGTCACTGTGTGCCCTGTGCACAGACTGCTATGTAGCCTATCCTATTCAAGTGAATGAGGGCCCAAAGAACCCCCTTTACCGGCCGATGAAACAAAGTGCAGGTTATTTCCACTACAAAATGATGCAATTTTCATGTGATGTCTGGTGATGTCTGTGCTTTCCAGACTTCAGGCTGTAATTGCCTGCAAAGGATTTGCAACAAAGTATTAAAAAGTGAAAGTTAGATTTAGGATTGTTTAGTTTGTCCCATTACTTTTGGCCCCTTAAAAAGTGGGAGGCACATATAGAAACCGTTGTAATTCCTACACCGTTCACCTGATTTGAATGTAATTACCCTCAAATTAAATCTGAAAGTCTGCAGTTAAAGCACATCTTGTTTATTTCATTTCAAAGCCATTGTGGTGGTGAATAGAGGCCAAAATATGAAAATTCTGTCAATGTCCCAATATTTATGCACCTGACTATATGTGATTCATGTTCTTATTATATACATAGCTGAAGTACACGGCGTTGCCCAGGTTTAATCTTAAAGTTATGACGTTTTATTATGTGATGTCGTCCAAATCCATCCAGTGGAAGGCCCAGAACAGGCTCTCTGGTTCAAATTTTTTTACGGCGCAGTCCGCCATGAGGTCCAACCGAGACCTCAACCACTCCAATAGGCATCCTAGACCAACTGCCAACCCTCTGTGAAGTTTTCATCAAATCCATCCAGTAGAAGGCCCAAAACAGGCTCCCCGGGTCAAAGTTCTGCCCAGCGTACATCAACCGGAGGACCCTAACCCCCCTAAAACCTGGCCAGGATCCAACTGGACCACCTTGCGTTGGTTTCATCCCCATCAGTGCAGGAGTGTCCGAATGCATAACCGGACAAAACAAACAGACTAATGAATTTTATGTATAAGATTAAATTGCTACAGCTACTTCACTAACTGATCATATTCTTGCAAAGACCACCTATATAGGAAAGGGGGGGGGGTGCAGGAGGCAAGTCATGTTTTAGACAAAGCAATAAACAGGCAGGAGAGAGTTAATAGCTCTTGCAATAGAAACTGCTTATGAAACAACACAATAAAAGAAATATGTATTCCAGCATCAAATATATAGAAAGCAAATTCAAAAGCCAGAATCTTTTTCTATTTCCTCCGAAATGACATTCAGGTAAAATATATATCGCTCTGAAATAGGCGCTTGTACTATAGGGAATATTTATATCTCACAGGACATCTCGCAGGAAGATTTGCCATATAACAGCTGTATTCTTCCTTTAGTTTAACACTACTATAAATTCTCCATGGCCATCTCACAATGTAAAGATCCTCCTATAAGAAGGGAATTTATGCAGAGGTTCTGGTATTAATCATAGAGTATATTCTGCCTTTGAGGTATTAGTTTCATGAGACAGACTTAATACGGTTCCACAAAGATTGCGTGACCGAAGAATAGTCCCTCTGCTTCCTGCGTATTATACAAATCAAGGACAATTGAAGCCATTTTGCGCTTTGAATCACTCTAAAGATAAATTCAATTTGTTTTTATTCGTTTGTGTACAGATATTTGTATAAGACAAAAATATCCCTCGCTGTTTGTGAGATTCAGGGGAAAATGCCAGTTTCCTTATAGAGGGAGCATTTGTACCAATAATTCTTCTTTACAATAGAGACTAGTAGGGAGGTTCATGTATAATATGCCTAATAGAGCACATTGGACCCAAGGTCAACCATTAGACAGCATGGCTCTTGGTTATTGTACTGTAGCAGGAGATCTTATGATTCCTTCATACATGGCCAGAGAAAAGTACTTGCGGAATTACTGGATCTCTGCTGTTGAAGGGTGCTGCCTATTTCAGTCTCGCTTCTTGGGCACTGTTCCGCTGTCCCACCCGCAGGCCGCTGTGTCCTGCGGGCGGGGGGGAGAAAGTTGGGGAGACACTCTGACACTGCTGCTATGCATAGCAGTGCAGCAGTGAATGGATGATGCAGACTGAAGTCCGGTCATCTTCAGGTTCCAGTCAGGTCATACTAATACAGACCTTCAGTACTGTTTACAGTTAAGCACCATTACACAGTCATCACTCATACTGTATCAGTCTCATCCATACAGCTCAGTGGTCCCAAATTTCTCTGCCCACAAACAAAACCCTGATTCCTGACATTTGGTGAGGAAGTGTTTGGTCTTTGAATTCCCTCCAGTTGCTTTTCTCACCTACTGGAACTTAGACCAAGGGTCAGGAATATCTTTTATTTCACAGATCCAGAACTTTATAAAGAAAAGTCCTTTGATGCTGCTAATAGTCACCAAGCATCTAGTGTTCTCCTCTCAATGCAACACAGCTGTACTGACCCCTAGCCAAGCAACTTCTTTCATCAATTACTCATGCAGAAGTGTATACACTGTACCAATTCTCTCCTATTCCAAGGCGTAGATTGTTAAATAAAAACGTGGGCAGTGGACAATTTGTCAACGTTCAAAATGACAGCAATAATATTGTCGAATACGTAATGTTCACAAGTACTCTATACAGAGTACATATAGAAATGTTCATTATTTCAACATAAACAATGTTGACATCTATCTATATAATAAGCAAGACTGTCTGTCTGTCAGTTTGTCCTTTATGCATGGCCAGAATTTTGGACCTAACTCCACCAAATTTGGCAGTGTGGTGTAGTTTGACCAGGATTAGGTTTTTGCCTAGGTTTGAACTCTGTCAGGGCAACGCACTGTCACACAATCCCTAAAAATAAGGACACTCTTAAATTCCACAGGTTCAAGGGCTGGCTCCAGTGGAAATTGGCAGTCTGCCAAAAACCTGTGTGAAACCTACAAAAGTATCCTTTTAACCTCACAGGCTGAGCAAATGTCAACCTGTATGAGTCATGCAAGTTCATATTACATTCAGAGTTAAGCTAGGTACCCACTAGAGGACTTGCAAATGATGCGATGGTCGTCTAGATTTCTCTTGAATTCACGGACAAACAATAAAGTGCATACACACTGTGCAATCTACCAAACGATATGTCGTGCGTCGTTCAGGACTTCCAAATCGTGAGATTGTTAATGATATATCATTTGCTTTCCAAAACACCCGACGACCATCTTAAAGATTTCTGGCCAAATTTAAATAGGGGGCTGTACTATGCACAGGCTATATAAAGCAAGCACGATTTTAGCTCTGTGCAGTTCTGCTGTGTGACTAATGAGGATTGGTGTATAACTGCTGATCAGGGGAGTATCTATAATGGGTGCAGGGTGTGCGATGCACACCGGCCCCAGGGTCCCACACCGCACACCCTGCACCCATATTTTGCAATACATACCTCTCTGAAGTCCCGTGTCAGCTCTAGCAGCGCTGCACTAAACCCCTGGAAAATGGCTGCCACAGCTGACAAAAGACCAGGAATGATGATGTTCGTCCATGTAAGATGACGTTTTGCCTCGTTCTGAGTTCCGTTTTTTTGGAGGGAAAAATCCGAACTCCACGTGCAAACTCGAACCTATCCGAGCCTGCACATCCCTAGTCTATAGTACATTCTCCTGTGATGGATACTTTTCGCTATCGAGTGAGGGCATCATATGCTGTGGCTGTAGTGTTAGCTCATAGGGAGAGGGCCCAGAACAGGAGAAGCCTGAGATCATGCTGGACAAAGGAGTGGCTGCTGCAGACGGAATCTCTCTCTCACATTCCATGTTTATGGAGCTTCAGGAGAACCATCTGGATGATTACAGCAATTTCCTGCACATAGATGATACCACCTTTCAGCAGTTGCTGCGTCTGGTGACTCTCTACATCCGGAGGCAGAATACCAAGTTGCGGAGGGCCATCCCTGCTGAGGAGAGGCTGCTACCCTGAGGTACCTGAAGTTTGGCTCCCTCATCTCCCCCCAAGCTTTGGGCCTCATCATCCCAGAGACCTGCAAAGACATCATTACTATCCTGAGGCAGCAGTACTTTAATGGTGGGTACACACTAGACGATATGCTCCCTGAGCAATATCGTGTAGTGTGTCCCCGGCAGGCTGTGCTCAATGTCGTTCATGACATTGAGCACAGCCGCTGAACGATATCATTAACGATATCGTTCAGCACCGGGCTCTCTCCCCCATTCCCTGACATGCAGCAACCTGCCGAGATCGTCAGGTTGACCTGCATGTCAGCCCGATGAACGATAATGACGAACGACCCGCGGGAACGCGCGTCGTCGGCATCGTTCATCTTTTTGGGGTTAAAAATGGACGATAAAGTGGACGACTGAACGATAACGATATCGTTATCGTTCAGTCGTCCACTTTATCGCCCAGTGTGTACGCACCTTAAGGGGAAAAAAAAAACAATACACTTTTATTTCTTGTGCAAGAAAATGTTTTTTTTTTATTATTATTATTATTATTATTATTATTATTATTATTATTATTATAAAAGCACAAACTCTGCACCCTGTAGAAGAACATAGCTGCATTTTTTCATGTTTTCGAAAGGTATAAAATGCAAAGCAACATATATGTGCAAATTTAAAATTTGGACATGTAATGGTAAACTTTACTTGCATACATATAATATAATTAAACTTTTAAACTATTAGCATAAATTTATCAACAAGTTTTAGCATTCGCAATAACTTTGGTGGCTATGATATATGATGCTGTAATCTGCCCTTACGGCACATTTTTTATGGACCTAGTCAAATGAGCGGTAGGAGCACCATATATCATAGAGCACCAAAGTTATTGGGAGCAATACAACTTGTTGAAAATGTTATACTAATAGTTTAAAAATTGTAAAATTTTTATATATATATCACAATTATTACACATTATAAAACTGAGGGTCCTCCTCTTCTTCCATTAATGCAGTATATATGCCACTGAAAAATGTGAATGGATAGGTGGGTGAGGAAGGTTTGACGGGGTGGGATCCCTCATTCTACCAGTAGGGGCAACGGGGTGTTGTTGTGGCTCACACATGAATATGGTTGGTGTTAATTCGCCACTTTTGCCACAAATCACCAGAGCCATGTGGAGCATGGCACCCCCCAAATGTGAGGTTAACAGATCAAATTGATCTGGTGGGCTTTGGAGCACTTTTTCTGCTTTTTGGAGAAATTGATCTATAGCAGTGTTTGCTTGTGGCCTTGTTTTTGTTGCAATTCGCTGTTGTTTTTTTTGGGGGGGTGGAGCTTGCGAGGAACTTTCCCCCTAACTTTCAGCGATGCCGCTTATTTCCTGGGTGATATCGATGTCCAGGTCAGGGGTTAAAGTCTGTAAAAAAAATACAGCTATGCATATAGTGCATGTATTAACATTTTTGTGATTGTTTAATTCTAGTTCCCTACAACCGTGGAGTAATGGAAAAGCATTGCTGAGAATTTGAATGACGGTGGAACTTCCCTAACTGCAGGGGAGCTATAGATGGCAAAACATGTGTGCATAACCCCACCTGCCAACACCGGATCCTATTACTATAATTACAAAATATTCCTCAGTTGGCAAGAATGGTCATGCTTTGGATGGTGTGTCCTTCAAACAGACGGCTTTCTACGATAAGCTCATGTCCAAAACCCTCGATTTACCGTCTGTTCAGGGAACGGAGTACAGGCTTAATTTTGTGTTTGTAGCTGATGATGTCTTCGCACTACACGAGCACATTATGAAGAAATTTGTGCAAAGGGGACTGACCATGGAGAGGCGTATCTACAACTACAGGCTTTCAAGGGCACGCCATATTGTGGAGACCGCATTTAGCATCCTAAGCAATCACTTCAGTATCTTCCACACAGCCAGCAACCTACGTGTGGACAAGATCAACTGGGTCCTCTTAGCATGCGGTGTCCTGCATAATTTTCTAAGGCGGAAAACCATCCAACAAAGGACAACAGGCACAACAATGCCAGATGACCCAGACCAGCCAGAGGACATGAACCGGTGGTCGTCTGTGGCAACATCAGGGGTTTTAGAAACGGGCAATGAATGTACAAAACAGGTCAGGGAGGAATACCTGACCTATTTTAATGGAGTGGGAGTGGTGCCATGGCGGGAAGACTATATAAAATAAACTATAGAGGGCAAATTTTAACTGTATTATGGCTAGTAACATTTGGAATGGTGTGTTTGCACTGTGGGCCTGATTCAGACCCGGACGCTATTTGCGGACGCTCGTTCTTAAAAAGGGGACAAATATTTAAATTGTGCGCTCGCTCTCTGCGGTGTGTTGACGCCTCTATGTATGAGCGAACGTCCGAAAAATGCGCTCTCTATTTTGTAAAGACGCCCCTTTGCCGTTCGCATCACACGTCATCTCCATAATTTATTAGATTAATCGGGAACATCGAAAGGCATCTGAACTGCTCGCAGTGCTTGTGGTAGGATTTTCTTACCGCAATCACTGTGAGCAGTTCAGGCTAAAAGACAACCAAGTGACGTGGTCGATGACGCTCCTTTACTAATTATGCACTCCCATTAAACGCCGTTTTGACCGTTAGGCACGCCTACGTTCGGATCTCCACTCCCCCGCTTTCAAGCACCTACTCCTGTTACTACCCACAAACGGTACATTCTGTCAATCAAATGAGCAGCCCCTCATTGTTTTACGAGCGCACGATTTCCGACCGCAATGACTGGTTTGCGCATGCGCATTGCGAACCATACGCATGCGCAGTTGTGCGAACATCGCTCAGAGCGAACGAGCGGCCGCTTACGAGCGGCTCTGAATCAGGCCCTGTGTCTTTACCTAGAAAATCAACGCTGGACGTTTCACCAAAATCTTCTGGCTCCAAAGAGCTCTGACATGGGCAGAGCCGGAGTTAGACGTCATGGGGCCCAAGGCAAGATACCAGTTTTGCCCCCCCCCAAACAATCAGTCCAGGGTGAACTCTACTAGCTCATAGTACCACAGACTTGGATGGTGGATGTCACCTGCCCTCCGTTCCCAATGACTTTGCAGCTTTCCAATTCTTCTGCTCTTTAAGGGACATGGGACCTGATTCAGACCCGCTCGCGACCATCGCCAGGCCGCTCGCAAAAGCTGTGGGTGGTCACCCACAGCTATGCGAGCGGCCTGGAGGCGGATGCGAGCACCTCTGAATCAGGCCCATGGTCCGCAAATTCTGGATTATTTTGTGGACCCATTTGATGGAGGCTTCGCTGTGGTGACTTTTGCTGTAATCAGCCAATTCCTGGAGGGCAATATTTTTTTGTTTTTGCTTGTTGGAGTAGTCTTTGGCCTTCACTCTCCAAAGACACTCCTCTCTGTATAGCACGATAAAGCCGGTCCAGAATTCACAGCTTTTGTCCATAGCCATATCTTTAGAAAAAAAGAAAGAAAACTGTGTGTACAGGAGTTCATTGCAAAAAACGCTGGAAAACAATTAAACAGTGGTCACTAACCACTGTCTGGCTACTCCCATTAAGGAGGTGGCCAAACTTGTAGATATTTGGGCCCTGATTCAGAGCCGGACGCTCTTTCAGAGCGCTCGCTCTGAATCAGGGTGTTTTTTTTTAATTGGAGCCGGCCTCCTTGCTGCTCGCTAAGCTGTGGGTGACCACCCACAGCTTTTGCGAGCGGCCAGGTGATGTCTTGACCATCGCGACCATCGGGCTTGCGACAAGACCCTTGTGGTAGGGTCTCGTCTGCCGCAAGCCCCAGTGAGCTTCCGGCTCTAATAGAGCCAGAAGCTCACTACTGACATCACTGGTGATGTCAGTAGGGCCGCCCCCAAACGGCAGGTGTTCCTTCGGGAACGCCTCCATTTGCACAGCCACCCCCCTTCCCTGCCTACAAAACGGGGCGAGCTGTCAATCAATATCGACAGCCTCCCCGTCTTGTAGTGAGCCCAGGAACGACGGAGGTACAGTCGCTCGCTGGGGCTTGCGCATGCCGGAGCCGGCTCCGGCGTGCGCATGCACAGTGGGGTACCATCGACCTGCTTGCGAGCGCTGTGCGCTCGCAAGCGGATCTGAATCAGGCCCTTGGTGCGGCCCCGAATCAATGGGGGTCTTTAAACATACCTGTTTTTAAAGGATTCAAACTATCATTTTTAACTGAAATTTCAATATTTTTTATATATTTATATTGTTTATAATGTTTAGAATTGTTATTGTTTTTTTTTAATAAAGTTTACATTCGTTTAAAAATGTTAATATCCATATAATGTAAAGTGATTTTGATTTATTAGGTAAATAAAAATAAAATAGAATGCAAAAAATTCAAAACAAGATTCATTCACACAAAGGTCATTGTGGTTTTTTTAATTCAAAGTTAAGCAGACTGCATTATAAATAAAAGAACAGTGACCTGTGTGTCGATGAAAGTTATTAGTCAACATTACACAAGGTTCAATAAGTTTGCAAAATATACGTATGCACATGCCTAGGTCTCTGTGGTGGTCTGCACAAGGTTGATTAGGGGTGCATGCATGGACATAACATACCTGTGACAGTGCTCTTTTGGTTTTGTAGAAACAAAACTGTAGGCCTCAGAAAACCACAAGCCCCTCAAAAAGCCAGAATGGGTGTATTATAGAAATGGACATCACGGGGTAACCTAGGTGGTCAGCAGGGTCATTGGTGGTAACGTTGGTGGTCAGCAGGGTCATTAGTGGAAACATTGGTGGTCAGCAAGGTCATTGGTAGTCAGCAGCACATAGGTGCTCAGCAGGGTCATTGGTGGTAACACTGGTGGTCAGTAGGGTCATTGGTGGTCAGCAAAGCATTAGCAGCAGTACACAGAGAGGGGCAGCCATAAATACTTACCGATAACGATGATGTGTAGGATGATCGCATCTGGATGCTGCTGTTCTGTGCATCACTGATCCAGACACAAAATGGAGGAGGGGAGTGTCCAGGGTGTGCCTCTCAAGTGATGTCTACATCGGCGAGTTCAGGACGACATATCGTTCGTCGTTTGGTAGAGCTTACACACTGCACGATCTGCTGGGAATCGTTAACAAGATTGACAGATTGAGCTGCATGTAGGGAAATCTAAAGATGCGATGGAAGACGATTTGTTGTTCTGATGTGTTGGAATTGGCCATATCATTCAAAAAATCGTCTAGAGTGTAGAGGCCTTTTAGGTGACCATATATATTAGTCAGCCCTCTGTGTTTGCATGCAAGGGCATAAATAGAACTTTGGGGGCCACATAGCAAGATCTTAAAAGGGCCCCCAGAGGTAAAAAAAACACATACATTTGCCCCCACACAGAGCCAATTCCTATTATGCCACACAGAACCCATTCAGGTTATGGAATACAGTAGTACCCATTATGCACATTATGCCACACAGTAGTAGTGCCCCTTATACATTATGTCACCCAGTAATGCTCCTTACACACAGTAATGTCCCTTATACATTATACCACACAGTAATGCCCTTTATAGAATATGCCACATAGTACTAGTGCCCCATATAACACATTATTCCACATGACAGTAGTGCCCCTTACACACTATGCCAAAAAAGCAATGCCCCCTATAAATTATGCCACACAATAATGCCCCTTACACATTATGCCCCCCAAGCAACTCACCCCCTCGTGTCCCTCCAGCAGCCTCTCACCTCCACCTGTGTGCCATCAGCAGGTGTGGATTTAGTGTCAGGATGCCAGCTAATTACAGCTGGCGCACCGGCAGGCAGCGGTAGACATGGATAGACAGCGTTGGCGCAATTTGAATCTGGCACTAGTCACGAGTCAATCGGAGCTTGCATTCTGGCAGCCAATCAGGAGCCACCGCTGCTGATTGGCTGCCAGTCCACAAGCTCTGATTGCCTCGCGACCGGCGGTGGTGTCTCTCCATGCCTGCCTGCTGGTGCGCCAGCTGTAATCAGCTGGTGGGCTGGCATCAAATCAACACCGCTGACACCCCCCTCGGCAGCCCTGACTGGACCGGCTCACCTTGTGCATGTGACTAGGTGCAGAGGGAGCGACGGGCCACAGAGGCAGCTCTTGTACCATATCAGCTACACCCTTTGTATCCACGGTAGTTACGCCACTGTTTGCATGCATGTTAACAAACAGTCTTTTTCAGGATCAATGGAATGGGGTTACAGGCTGGACAATGTAAACAAAGGCTGCAGGTGTACTTCAGGGTCCAGTCTTCAACTCTGGCAACACCGGGTATCCCAGCTAGTTTTCAATATTAACCCTAGTACCAAACCTAAAGCTCACGATAACCTTAACCCGAATGCTCCCACTAACCCAAACGTTTGTATTGTCGATATTATGACTGTTAGATCTGTCATACTGTATATCGACATTTTAAGTGAGTCAACAAGGTGCATGTGTTGATATAGGGAATATTGACATTTTACCCATGTCGACATGGTAAAATTTAACATTTTGGTGTCGGCAGTACTATCTGTATAGTCATTGTCGATTTGCTGATTGCATATTAAGAAAAAGCACCTCTCCCTCCCATTCACTTTCTGTGCTGCACACAAACATCCTATAAGCAAAAATCAAAAACATGCTGGTAGGTCAATTGGTTTCTAGTCTATACAGTATGTGTGAGTTCATGTGGTAGAGAATATAGATTGTAAGCTCCACTGGGGCAGGGACTGAAGTGAATGACTAAAGTATTCTCTGTATAGGTCTGTGGAATGTGTGTGCTATATAAATTACTGGTGATAAATAAAAATAATGTTGATGTTTAGAGCCAGGTTGCTCACTCCTGATAGCAGATGTTATATACTAACAGTCGATTTGAAATAGACCAAAAATAGACCTATAATCACTATTTTCAATAGAACCATCAGAAACAGGTCTATTTGGTTTTAAATCATGCAGAATTGTCTGAAATACACATGGGAGAGAGGCATGTGGGGCACTCCTGCTGTATAAATCAGGCATTTAAAGACATAGCAAATACTTTTTAAAAATCATGGATATGCGCAAATTAGCACTGGGAAGGTGTTTGTGGGTAATATAGTGCATGTGACATGTTTTGGCCTATAGGAATGCTTTTGTATCATTTTCTGTCTATTTTGGGTTCTATTGAGGGTGATTAGAACACATTTACAATTTGAAATAGAACTTCAAATAGAAAGCAATGCACCATCAAAATCAGAATGGAACCAAAAATCGACTGTTAAGAAATTGATCTATTTTGTATAGGAACACTGTGGTTGATTTTGGGGGAATGTTGGTTCTATTTTGGTCTATTTTAAATGGAACCAAAATGGACTTTTAGTAAATTTAACCCATGGTCCTTATAGATGCTGCAACCTTCTAACAAGTTAGGCTAGCACTGGTCAAACAGGTACTGTAACTGATAATGTATTTTCCCTATTGTAGTTTAGGCAACTTAATAATTATCTGCCGCCAATGTTGTTGTAACTCAACCTACACTGTGACATTTGAGAGCTCAAAGTGGTGCTCATCCCATATCCATATTAAAGTAATATGTATTAATTCACATATGTTTGATGGTAGAATCAAGTTATTCTGGTCCACCCTCCTGAAGCTCATTTTCCATATAAGCTTTCTAATCTTGAAAGTTCTCCAGCTATATCTGTGTAAACTAAACTTAGACTAAATCATTTCTTTGCAGACAAAAACAGTTGATGCTGGAGAAATGCTCCAGGAAGTCATCCCACTGTTTATCAGACTGATTCACAACATGTGGCAACTCTGTGTGGATAAGTACTCTATGACTGTATGATACTGACAGGGGTATTCAATATGGGAGCGATAAGTCCGTTTTTGCGTTAATATCGGAGCTATGACGTCATTATCGGAGGTTTTACTTTTACACCGTATTCAATTTCAAAGACTTATCGCAGTTTTGAAAAGTCTTTGATAAAAAACGGGGATAACTTTTCACCATTGAATAGGTGTCGAAAAAAAGTGCAGAATTGGGGTTTAGGGGTGCAGGCTTAAAAAAAAAATAGCCTGCACCCCTGGGAATGACATTTAAAAAAGAACTGTGTCAAAAAAAGTAAGAAAAAAAAAATAGGGACACCCCAAAAAATTAATTTAAAAATTGGGGTGAAAAAAAAAAATGGGAAAAATGTATTAACAATAGGGAAATAGGTTCAGGGCTATTCTGCATGTATGCGGCAGGTGTTTTGAAGAATAGATTTATAGCGGCAGGTGCACAAATGCAGATTTTTTTAAAACTTACTTTAGGGGCTTAAAAATATGCTAGTACCCATTTTCATGTACCCCAAATTTGATGGGACCACTTAAAAAAACGAAAAAAATAACCTAAGTGCTCTTCTGCATCACTTATTCAATGTCGGGAAAAAAACATCTGCTGCGGCTATTTAAATCCCCGACTTTCAATTTAAAGGCTAAAACGGGAGTACCCATAGTGATCCCCCATGTTTTTACAACTTTAGGGGGGTCCTACAATTTTTTTATGGAAAAATTCGTAACTTTACGCAAATCCAACTTCGAAGGATCCCGTTTTCGTTAATTTTATATTGAATACGGGGATAAGCGGGAGCGCGCCCGATACTTTAACGCAGGTAAAAACTCCGATATGAAACGTTAACTTCGACAGTGAAGTTAATGTTTCATATTGAATACCCCTCTGAGTGTGATATAGACACTGGACAAAGGATGTGGGTGAGCACAAAATTGTAATTCAATAAAGTTGATTTTAAATGGCAATATGGTATTTGTAACCTGGGAAAGAGGAAGGGAGGAGACAGGAGCAGCTGCAGACAGTGTGCCAAGTAATGATGTAAGGTAAGAGGGAGGAGAGGGAGACACTACTTACTGCATATGTATATGTGTATAAGTATGTGCGTAAGTGAGTGACTGTATGTATGTATGTATGTGTATATGTTTATGACTGTGTGTGTGACAGTATGTATATATGTGTATAAGTGTGTGACTATATGTGTGTGACTATACATATGTATGTGGATAAGTTTGTGACTGTATGTATGTGTATAAGTGTGTGACTGTATGTATATATGTGTGACTTTGTGTATAAATGTGTGATTGTATGTGTATAGTTTGTGTCACTGTATATATCACACATGCTTACTCTCATGGGATGGGCGGGGGGCTCCCGAAAAATAGTTGGCGCTCCCGACCAACCACAAAAGTAGTTAAATCTCCCAGCCAACCGCCACCCCATTGCATACCCCCGCATTGCCCAGGAAACGCCCGCATCCCCATACACGCCCCCCATAGCGGAAGGAGCCGATGATGAGATTTGCGCTAAATTGTGTCATCGTAGTACCGCCCCCTGCTTCACAATTCCATTAATATTGGCATTGTGAAGAGGGGGCGGGGCCACAATGACGTGTTCACGACCCTGCCCCGCTCCCATTGCTACATCTTCTCCCCACAACGCCCCCTTTTCATGTGCACGTTGAAGGCTTACACAGTGTGACCCCCCAGTTCTATGAGTCCCGGGCCCCCCAATGCCTTAATTCAGCTCTGCTACAAATGAAATGGGAGGTCAGTTCATATATGTAAAAATGAATCCACTCTATGGAACCATAAAGGTGCCTTGATAATGGTTCCATAGTAAAACCAAAAAGTCGGACTGATGTTTGTTTCTCTGTTAATTCAATAAAGAATCGAATCTGTTTAATATCAGCTGAGTGCACCCTGGATTCATTTTTACATGTGGACAAGTAGATTTGTACTGTCTATTTTGTGCTGCACCCAGAGCCTGGCCTTACCTACGTGAGTGCGGACTTAGGGCCTTATTCAGCCTGGATCGCACATGCAACAGCACACGCAGATGGATTGATGATGCGTACTGTGCATGCGTATGCATCGCAGTGTGCGTGTGTGAGTTAGCATTGCGATCGCTTTGCAATCACTCAAGCAGAATGAAAGCCATCGCAGAGTGAGTGACAGGCTGTGAACGTTTGGGGGTGATGACTGGGGAGTGGTTGGAGAAATCAAGCGCGCCTGTCGGTTTGAACGCCGTTGCATGGGAGTGCATATATTAGCCACTGAGATGGCGCATGCAGCTTCAGTACATCGATGTTCCCGATGTATACGCAGGACTGCAAGGTATTACGAATGTGAGATAGTGGTAGTGGGCGTCTCTATGCTGGCTGTGCCATGGCTTTGCGATTGCAGACATTAGCATATTTTCGCAGCAGACCTCGCTGCTGTGATCGCATTAGCGATCTGTAGTGAATCAGACCCTTACTCCAACAATTCCAGGGTCCTATCGCCAGACAGAGACTCCTAACATTTCCCTGGTGCATTTGTGGCATGGACTCCTGGCAGTGAAAGAGTTAATATGTCACTTTGGATACAACTCCTCTCTCCATTGCACACTGCAGTCATCTCTGTGTGATTTTAGCCTCACACTACCACAATATATTTTTCTGAACATTGCATTTTACCATAAAGAACTTCAAAGCATCATATTTTCATCATTTCAAATGTATCTGGAGAAATACTGATGGTGTACAAATGATGTGCGATTGTTATTTTGACTGTAATAAGAAATTTTTTAAAATGGGTCATACAGTAACAACAAACCCACAACGAAACACTTCATAAACATCTCATCAAACTAATTGGCTTCCTCCTTTTTCAGCTCTAATTATTCAACTTTCTTTGATGTTGCAAAATGAACATATAAACAGTTTAAATTAGTATGTCACATTTTTATATGACTTCCATTTCACTTTTTATTGTAGTTCGATCGCAGCTGTGATTACGCATGCAGACCCGCTGCGAAATATGTTAATAATTGTGATCGCTATGCTGTCACAGCCCAACATAAGGACGCCCCCTTCCCCTTACTGACATCCATAATACGTTGCAACTCTGCAAAATTGTCTGTAACATTGAGTACCATCGGAGCCTCACGCACAATTGCTCAGGGTCAGCCGTTACTCTGAAATTGCTAACATTCCGGAACGCAGTGAGAGCTCAAGCTGTGTATGCCATCGCAGTAGACGCCACTGTAACAGCGTTCAAATGCACTGACCTGCCTGCGTTTCGACGACCACCCCGTCAACACCCCCAAACACTCACTTTCTGTCAATCACTCTGCGATGGGTTTACGTGGTCACTGCGATCGCAGTGCAAATGATGATACTCTAGCGCACGTGCACTGTGATGCATGCGCAGTACGCAACAATCGGCCATCTGCGTGCGGAATCGCAATAGCGATCCTTGCTGATCCTTTTTATTGGATTTTTATATTTCACTCCAGCAAGTCAGCAGCCTGTGTACATTGTTACAGGCACAGAAACTGCACATAAGGTCAATTGAGTTGCAGAGGTGATAATATTCAAATGCTAGGTTCAGCCTTCCCCTTGTGTACTAGCGTGCGCCGGACTGTGCAAGCCCTGATATTCCCACTGTCAATGCTCGTGGACGGTGCAAGTCTGCCAGTGGTTCGAAACACCCCACCATCAGCGCACCATCACGTGCTATATCGACGCTTGCACCTTCGGGAGGCGCAGTGTCTTCTTCTGAAATTCATCTGAAGATGGCCTCTGTAGCTGCAGCTCTGCGTCTGAGAACGCAGCCACTTGCAGGTTATTTCTAGGAGTTTCCACTACAAAATGATGCAGTTTTCTTGAAAATCGTTTCATTCGTTTTTTTGCCAACTTGGAACAAATAAACAGATACAACGTTCTTATTATATTAGTATAGATATAAAAGTGTATATATATATATATATATATATATATACATATACAACCAAAGACAAGGGGCGGCACTCTAGGTCTTCAAAGTGCTTCTATTATAGATGAGCGGGTTTGGATTTACTCGGTTCTCAAACCGGCATTTTATTGGCTATCGGCTATCACGTGTTTTGGATAGCCAATAAAATAAATCCGAACTAATCCGAACTTGCGGTAATGTGGCGTTAAACACCGAGAATATCCGAACCCGCTCATCTCTAATTTATATACAAAAAAAGACACTTAAGCCACGTATCCACTAGACGATATGCTCCATGAGAGATATCGACTAATGTTTCCCCGGCAGTGATGTGCTCAATGTCATTATTGACATTGAGTACCCACACTGAGCGATATCATTCACGATATCGTTCAGTGCCGGCACCCTCCCTCATCCCCGTACTTGCAGAACCTGACGATATCGTCAGGTTGCCCTCCAAGTACGGGCGATGAAAGATGTTGTCTACGACCAGTGGGAGTGCGCATCGCTGGTCGTTGACGGCATATCCACTGGACGATATTGCGGACAATATCGTTATCGTTCAAATCAGCCAATTTATAGTGTAGAGGATAGGCGGCGTCCCGACGCGGCGTTTCGCTTTACAGCTTTGCCTTGACAAAGCTGTAAAGCAAAACGCTGCAACGGGATAGCGGCGCGCCCTATTGTCCTATGATGTGTTGATATAACTGAGTTATACGCTTTAGTTGACAGCATGTAATCTAAACAAACGTGATTGTGATCTTATGTTATAAAGGAGCTCCGATCGGTGGGAGCCGTGCAAACTATAGAAGCTCAGATAGAACTGAGCTCATACATGATATATATGGAGATCAAAATGACGAGCTATTGAATCTGCATATTACAATCCCATAAACACCCTCATTAGGGATATGAAGAATACATGAATGTGTGGAGATAATCTCTGTGAATAATTCCCAACCACATTCAACAACCATTAACACGAGGATAATCTGGGGAGATATACACAGTCCCACGAGTAATTAGGTTGCCATAATTATAGAAGTAACTCTAAAGAACTACCTATTTATGAGGGAGATAGGTTTAATGTGCAAAGATAGAGGAGATTAATAATACATAAGAAAATCTTTTTCAACCAGTCCTAGACAAAAGAATGTAGAGGAGACTGACTCCCATTACTGAAAGTCTGAGATCACAAAATATAAGCAATACAGGGATTGCTATAAAATGTGTATGAATACAAATATACCTCAACTGGCAATCTCTCCTTTATTTTATTAAACATTAATCCCTATGTCAAATGGTCATTTATGTCTGATAAAGCCGTTCAAACATTACTGTCAACTAATTCATTACCTGATGATAACAGGCATACTAGTGTAAAACTGATGGGTTTTAACCACGATCCAGAAATAAGCAGGATATTGTTACCATAAGGTTATAATATACTATATATCCTATTTTTGCTTATATACTCAATATAGGAATAACAACAGTATGAGTCACATCAATTTTGGCGAAAATATAGGGAAGGTGCCTAAAATTTTATTACACCTTTCTATCTATTCACACTCTCTATTTTTTTTTATATTTTCGCTATTTTCTTCATAATGTGATACTAATGTAATAATAAAAGTTACATTTTAATTTATTTACAGTGAACCTCTTTGGACATTTCACTCTCTTCCTTTTGTTTCTTCTGCAGGAAGAAAGAAGTGATAATGCCCCTGTATATGTCATTGGTACGGCCCTTGCCCCTGTATACGTCATTGGTATGGCCTCATCTAGAATTCGTTGGTCAGTTCTGGAGGCCATATCTCCAGAAGGATATAAATACATTAGAGACTGTACAAAAGAAGGACAACTAAAATGGTGCATGGCCTACAGCACAGAACTTACCCGGAAAGACTAAAAGATCTTAATATGTATAGTTTGGAGCAGAGAAGGGAAAGGGGGGACATGATAGAAACATTCAAATATATAAAAGGTTTTTAACAAGGTGCAGGAGGGAGACATTCTTCAAAGGAAGAGAAGTGTTAGACACGAGCATAGGCATAAGGGGTGGTCCGGGGGTGCACCGGACCACCCATTAGCCTCTGGTGCTGATTCTAAATTTTTTATATGTAATTAATGGGCACCGCCTCCCGGTCAGTAACGCGTTACCTCCGCGTCTGACCAGGAGGACCTTCCCCAGATCCGCCTCCCCCGCATCGGCACCAATAGGATCAGTCATCTGATCCTGCTGATGCACAAGCGCGCGGTGACGTCATGACGTCGGGCCGTGCGCGATCGCATTCTTGTGAGGACTGGAGGAGCGGAGTTGCAATGGCAGCCCAAACCACTCAGGACCGGCATCATGGTCCCAAACAGGAAATCCCAGCTCAAAAATTAAAACAACAAGTAAATAAATACATATATTAATGAATAAATACACAGACCAACCATCAATCCTCTATGGGTAACATGTCACATTACATAGCTCAAATTCCACATATCATATCCAATTCGGCCATCTGTTATTTAACATTAATGACAGCTCAGTGGGAAAAAAAAATCTCCCCACCATACATGGCAAGTACAAAGAAAACCAATAAAGGATATGAGAAAAAACAGAAAAGGATAAAGCAAAATAGAAACAAGTAACACAAATACCATAATACTACAACAAATGTAAAAAATTGATAAGAAACCACAATACATAATACCAATAGCAGGTTAGTCCCTCACATGGAATTCCAGTTAATGTTATCATTCAACCTTTTAGGGGAAATAGGCCCTCATTCAGAGCCGCACGTTACCAACAGTACGCTCGTTGCGTTCCGATGTTGACTAACCGCGCATGCGTCGGTGTTACACTGCGCATGTGCGTACGGCAGATTGCGAGCTTTTTTTCTGTCGTTCCTAAAATAGCGTACAGGAAGTGACATGTCAAATGTGATTGACAGAACAGGGCGTTTTTGGGTGTTGACGGGGGTGGAGATGGAAAAACGCAGGCGTGGCGAGGCGTTTTTGGGGCGTACATACATTAGCAGATGCGAACGTCAAATGTGTTCGGACCGTCACATACGTCACTGGAACATCCTCTTTCCCTTCAAAATGCTCGCACAGTTTAGGGTCTGGATTACTCGACCACATTGGCGATGGCCTTCTCCTCCGTCCCGGGACTCCATGATATTGCAGCGATTAATCGCGGGTGGTCACAAAAGCAATTAGTGTTGTATTGAAAACCGGCTTGGTATGTGTTTGGAAAGCAGTTTATTGGGATAGCACAAAACCGTACGCAGGTGGAAATCATACCTGCTAATGTCAGGATTACACAATCAATTGGCGTACATTTTTTGGGGGTTTTTTTGGCCTCAATTTGTTGTTTATGGCCTATTGTGACAATAATGTCATCATGTTTTAATTAGCTCCCCTTTTTTTTAATGTGGAATTTGCATCGTTATGTGATTTTTTAAACGTTCCTTCAAGAGGCCTTTTTTTTTTACAAATGAAATGGTTTTTTGTGTCCTTTTTTGCCTTTAGGGCCAGGATTAAATGTAACCCATTTGTACAATAATGTCACAATACAATGTCAGATTTTTATCATAAATTTATTGTTTAAACACAAACCAATTGGCATAATATTTTGTTTTCTTTTTTTCTGGCAAAGATACTTTTTATCAAAAATAAATAATCAATAACTGATAACATAAACGTACAAAAATAAATTAAAAACATTTCACAAGAAAGGAGAGGGAAGTTTTGACCAGAAAGGAATATGAGCCAAGCACAGAAGGAGTGTGGGAAAAGTCGCCATTGCTGTCACCGTTTTTTCGCCCATTTGGATGGGGGAGGGTGGGCGCCAGACCGGGTCCGGGATGCCATCGGGCTGGCCTGTCCAGAGGCAGATGTTGTGGCCTCTGGACTAGGCACAGGGCTAGGCACATTTGGAGGATTGGCTGATGTTGTGCCAGAGGTGGAGGATCCTGATGTTCCGGCAGGAAGGGAGGTCGGCTCCACCATGTGCTGGCGAACGAGCTGCTCCAGGGCATCGGCGATGCGGATGTTGGCCCTGGTATTTTCCGCCAGGGCCTGACCAATGGTCACGTTGGCCGCAGCATTTTGCTCCAGGGCCTCAGCCACCCGTATCAGACTGGCGTCCATCCTCTGCAGAATCTCCGTATGGAAATCCGATTTGAAATTGAGTTCTGTGAGGAGGCCCACTGCCTGCGAGGGGGCACGCCCTGGACTGGCTTCTGCAGGGTCCTCAGCCGGATGTACTGGTTCCTCCCCTGCAGAGCCAGCAGAAATTCTGCGGCCAAGGCTTCCCTCTGGAGCAGACTCATCCGCCTGTGTCTCTGTTTGAAAAATGAGAAAAGAGTCACATTACAATCTACATATTGGCACAATAGCATTTCAGAGTTGGTGACATCACAATACTTACCTGGGCCAACATGAGGAACCGCAAAGTCTGGCATGTCCGTATCCATGTTGGACACGCCAAACACCTCCACAGGCTGCACACACCCCTGTGCCAGCTCTTCTAAATCCGTCAACTCCAATGACACAGGGGTGGGACCCCCACCTGTCCCCCTTGCATGCCTAGCCCTGTCCGCGAGTTTTTGCTTTAGGCGATATTTGAAGTCGTCCCATCTGTGGGGAAAAATGGAAGCCATTATCCTTTGGTTTAAAATGGGGTTTGTTTTTAGGGGGGGCAAGGGTTTACTTACCGCCGTTTGACATCCCGGGCTAGACGGACATAATCACCCACTCTATTGACAGCAACGGCTACCTCTTCCCACATTCTCCACTTCTGGCTTAGACTCATATTCCTGTCTGCCTGTGGCAGGATGTCCACACACTTCTGGATCAAAACCTCCATCTCCTTTCTTGTGAAATGTGGCTGCCTTTTTTTTTGCCCGCTTTGGCCGGAATACTGGGCCCAGCAGCCTCTTCCATGTCATCCTCCTCACCTATTTGTGTAAATTTACAGAATTCACAAAATCACAACTTGCCTAATCTTATGTTTCAAATTAATCGTTGATAGAAAATGCATGAAAGACTTACCGCCTGACTCTTGTGCATTTTTTCCCTGGTCTGTCGCCATGTCTGAGGTCCAAACAAGAAATACACCAGAATTTGAATGTGTTTTCGTGACGTATTTATACATGCGTCCTTATTTTGCGGCCGCATCATTGATTGTGCGGCCCTATGATCCCTCCTTAATTTGTGCGGGAAACAAAACACTATTTATGGCTTGGTGTGTCTCAAGTCGAGGTGGCGTTTTTGGATTGTTGGAGGTTATCTTGGCTGGAGTTTATTGATTGCGTAGAAAGGAGTTGGAGGTTGGAGATTCGTTTGTTGGTTAGATTTGCGTTTTTTTTTCCGTTATCTTTGTTGGTTTATATTTTTGGGACCTCGTTTCTTGATTTGGTAAATTTTGTGAAGTCTAACTTTTGTTCAATTGTTGTTTCATTGTGTTTCGTATATTTTGTAATTTTTGGATCCCTAATTTCTTCTATTTTAGATTTTGTTTATTTTCGACCCCAAAGACCTTTTGATTTTGCATCTTAGATATTTGCTCTTGGTAAGTCCATTTTTTATCTTGTATTAGCGAACTAATTAGCACATTTTTAGTAGTTACTCTTGTGACTTGTATTAGCGAACTAATTAGCGCATTTTTAGTAGTTACTCTTGTGACTTGTATTAGCGAACTAATTAGCGCATTTTTAGCAGTTACTCTTGTGACTTGTATTAGCGAACTAATTAGCGCATTTTTAGTAGTTACTCTTGTGACTTGTATTAGCGAACTAATTAGCGCATTTTTAGTAGTTACTCTTGTGACTTGTATTAGCGAACTAATTAGCGCATTTTAAACAGCTTAATAATCATTCTAACTTTTTGGTGGTTTATCTTTCGCTTTTTGAGCCAACATTTCGACCCGTTTTGATGTACTGTGTTAAATGTCGCTTTGCGGTTTTGCTAAATGGGTGTTTGGCATATTTTAACTTTGGTCTAGCACAAAATGTATAAACAAAAATGCACAGAGTGAAATGTGTCAAGTAATTTTGGTGTTTATTTTCAGTTTGGACGTATCATGACAATACCCCGGCATGTAAGCAGCAATGGATGGTATCATCAAGCTAAGTTGTTTTAATATAGTTTTGGGGTGGGTCAAAAGCCTTACTTTGAAATCTTTGAATTTCAGGTTGATCTGGGGCGGATTGTTCTGGCCATGCTCCCGGAAGCCGACCAACCTCAATCTCATCCCAGGCGTAGGCATCGTAGGCATGCAAGGCCCCAGATATTTCGAACACGTGTCACCCTTTTTGGAATGCCCGATGATGAGGTTTTAAGACGCTACCGTCTACCTCCCAAAATCATCATAGACACTCTCTCATTAATAGAAAGTGATCTTGAGCGGCAAATTGACAGTCCAACAGCAATACCACCACTGACGCAATTTATGGCGGTGTTACATTTCTGTGCCTCAGGATCGTTTCAAACAACGGTGGGAATAGTGGCGGGCATCTCCCAATCCTCCTTTTCCCGGATCCTGAGGGCAGTGATGGAGGCACTTTTCAAGCACCTCCATCATTTTATTCAAATGCCTTTGGATATGGGTGCCCTTAGTGTGGCCAAGGCCAATTTTTACCAAATAGCTGGCTTCCCACACATCATAGGGGTTGTGGATGGTACTCACATACCACTTCAGCCTCCAGCACGGCTGGAGGCAATATTTAGAAACAGGAAACACTATCACTCCCTGAATGTAATGGTGGTATGTGATGCCTCCCTCCAGATCCTGTCCCTGAATGCTAAATTACCAGGAAGTGCACATGACTCCTTCGTCATCCGGCAATCAGGGATATGGCAGAAATTAACCAACCTACAAGCTGGTGATGCGTGGCTTCTGGGTAAGTGGAGACCTTTAGTACATAACAATGTTAAGCTTGATACACAGTGTTCCTGATGTTGTCTCTTATTTTTCACAGGAGACAGTGGATACCCTTGCATGTCCTGGCTGCTCACTCCTTATTTGGCTCCCACACCAGGCCCACAAAGTGAGTATAATTCCGCACTTACAGCCACCAGGCAAGTGGTGGAGCGCTGTATCGGCCTTTTAAAAGGCTGATTCAGATGCCTCCACCGCTCTGGTGGCGAGCTCATGTATTTGCCGGATATGGTGTCGAAAATTGTGGTCCTGTGTGGGATATTTCACAACATCGCCATAAGGAGTGGTGTCCCAATGCAGCCAGAGGATGCCTTACCTGAGGATGGCCCCCCCGAGGTTGGTCGGAGGTCAGTATGTGGGGGGGCCATACGCGATGATGTGGTGGCCAGATTTTTTAGGTAAGTTTGACCCAAACTACAGTGTTTATACCTAATGTGTTTGTGTTTGTTTGCGAACATCTAATTTATTTTTATTTTTTTCACCATCTTCTGTTTGTTCACATAATCTTTGCCACTCCAACGCTCACTACTTCCTGCTACCCTTACCAAACCTGGATCTGGTGATTTTGGGCATATATTCTGGAACCCATATCGCAACGCCATGTTTGTGGAATCATGTTGGCATGGTCCTTCGTCAACCAGTTCTTGATTGTTTTTTTTATTTAAATATTTTATTTGTATGTGTTGTATTTGAGATTATCACTGTTTTTTTTTTTTGGGACTGACCACTTTGATTTCTCATTTATGTTGTGAATAAATGTTTGGAGAGTGAAATGGTCTTCCTTTTTTTGGACGTTAACAGCAAGTGTAACCAGGTTAACACACCTTACATTTGACTAAGGGGTAATCCAGTACTGACACCAGTTGATGTAAACTGAAATATGTTTTCAGGTTCCCAACCCACACCAAAAGGAAGCCTGTCCAAACCTTTGGATTTTGAAGATTGGCCTAAGCAGCTTGCACACCAACTAGGAACCTGTAAAATGTCGAAATATCTAATTGACACTACACCCAAAAAGGGAAATGACATTGTTACTGTTATGTGTTTCTTGTGGCTGTTTAACATACAAATACAAAACACAATCTAACTTTTAAAAAAGGGAAATCCTTGCAGGAACAGTCTACTTATGTCAGGGAAAACTATTTTTGTTTTGGAAAAAAAGAATGAGCCAGAACGTATATTAGAACTAAAAAATGTATTTACAAAACGAAAATAAACAAAAAAAACTACTGGCGAAGGATGCCAGACAGTTGGCCAGACGCATCTGGCCAACACAATCGTCCACCTCTTGTCGACGCCTCTGTTCCTCTGTGGGTGAGAAAAGTGTGTGGATTAATAAAACAATAGGGAATCCACATTAAAAAAACAAAAACACAACAAAATCACTCCTAAACCGAAAAAAACAAAAAAAAACAAAAAGGGGGTGCTGCCAAAAATACAAGGCCTATGTACAAATTCCCACAGGTGTGATATGTGTATGTTGAAATCAGCAGGAAGAGGTAAAGGCAAACTGCTAAATCACCAAAAGTAAACCAAACAAGCACGAATAAAGGCACGACACATGATTACATACAAACAGTTTGTGGTTAAAAAAAATGTGAAAGAAAAACATACCGGGAGCCAAAACGGGAGCTCCGGAAGTCCCTCCATGTTCCTCCTCGGAGGAGCCTTCATTCCCCAAAGAACGGGGAGGGGTAATGACGGACTCCGGGGAGGGGGTAATTGGAAGAGGGGTGGGTGGAGGAGAGGGGGAAGTGGGACGGAGGGGAAGGAGGCCCGACAGTTCCGGGAGAGGGTCTTGGAAGGCTGGGGAGGAGTGGGGTATAGGGGAAATATTTGGGGTGGAGTGTTGGCTGGGGGTTGGGGATAGTGGCCGGGAACGCCATCTGGCCGGACGGTGACGGCATAGTCTTGGCTGTCCTCCTAAAATATGTCAAACAAATTGAGGTTAGTTTCTGGGCAAATCCGGGGCCCAAATAAAAAAAAAAAAAACACCAACAAAAAACATGCAAATAGGAGTAGAATGAAAAAAACAGAAATAGAGGGAAAACAAGCACACGCTGATATGAGGACAAATAATAAATAGGACAGACAGGAAAACATGCACACGCAGATATGAGGACAAATAATAAATAGGACAGACAGGAAAACATGCACACGCAGATATGAGGACAAATAATAAATAGGACAGACAGGAAAACATGCACACGCAGATATGAGGACAAATAATAAATAGGACAGACAGGAAAACATGCACACGCAGTTTGCCCCACAAACACAAACATGAAAACCACAATACATAACACTTACTTTCCAGGATCTGCATGCGAAAGCATGCCAGCAAGCGGGGCGTTCGCCGTTGCAGGTCTGACCACCTGCGCTCCAGCTGCCCGATGTTGCGGCGTGAACCCAAGGACCGCAGGCGGGACCGTGCCTCCGCATACGCGGAGCGCTTCTGCCGGTTGGTGATGGGTGGAGGCTGGCTGGTGATACGGCGATCCATCACCTCCGTAAGCACCAGCAGCTCGCGCCTGGTGAATGCGGAGGCTCTCATGATGGCAATGGAGTTTTTCATACAAAACATTTTTGATAAAGTGTGCAAAAAATTTCTGATTGGCTAATGTATTTTGGAAATTAACAGGAGCAATTTTATTGGTTAGTGTATGAGTCATGTGTTCAACAGGGCCAGAAATCTCTGGAGAGTTATGATAGGCTTGATGCAGTGACATGCGTTTGCAAATTTAAATAAAGAAATGAACCCCGGAAAATATGCGGGGATCCACAGCAATAGAACAATTGTTTAATTGTGGTTCACATGTTTTTTGAACAATAAAAGCGAATGTTCCATCCGTACGTATTCTGCGGGTAAACACAAACACGGACAAGAGTAAAGTTTCTTGCATTGTGTTGAAAAAAAAAAAACAATTAAGCTAATTGATACATTGATTGGCATGATACGATTGAGGGAGGTAGGCAGAATAAAGGAGCAGGTAATCGACATCTGACAAGGCCACTTCCGGTTTCACTTGTGCGTGCGGTCCCTTCAAGCCATTTCGGGGATGTACGCTCGCTATTTCGCACGCTCGTTAGTTAGAGGAGGGGTTGCCTGAGTTTAGGGAGGAATTTTAGATGCGAACGAAAATACGAGCGAGCCATTGAATTTAAATAATTTTGTACGTACGCCTAACGTACGTGCGCCCGCTTGCGAGTGGGTCTGAATGAGGGCCATAGTCCCTAATCTTAGGATCCACCGTGCTTCTTTAATGAGAGCCTTAGCTAGAGATATAGGTACATGGTCAATGGCAAAATATTTTAAAGATTCCAGAGTGTGGTTCAGATGGAACGTTCAGGTTCGTGTGGTCCAGATGGAACGCAAACTTGCGGTACGGCCTGGTGAGTGACCAGAAGTCTGCTTGTTGATGACTCTTCTGGAAGCAGGACACCAGCGTGGGAGCAGTGACGGGAGGTTTTTGGTGTTGGTATATATGTGGGTAAGTGTTATGTTATTCATTTGTATTATCTGTTTGGTCCTGACGATGGGGCAGCAGCTCTGAAACGTTGCTGTTCTTGTCAATACAACTTTTGCTACTTTTAAATAATTCTCTCTAGTGCCATTTTTTCGTGGAGTGGTATATATGCTTATTTGGGCATAGGAGTGAGTTGTTATGTTGGAATGAGTGCCAGCAGAACCATATATATATATATATATATATGGGTTGGGTACCCTCACCCTCCCTGTAACTCCCCTACAGTGTCCCTATCCTCACCCTCCTTATGACTCCCCTGTGTCCCTGCCCTCACCATCACTGTAAGTCCCCCAATGTGTCCATATCCTCCCCCTCCTTGTAACTCCCCCTGTGTCTCTGCACTCACCCTCCCTGTAAATTCACCTCAGTGTGCCTATCCTCACCCTACTTGTAACTCCCCGTCATTGTCCCTATCCTCACCCTCCCTGTAAATTCACCTCAGTGTCCCTATCCTCACCCTACTTGTAACTCCCCTTCAGTGTCTCTATCCTCACCCTCCCTGTAAATTCACCTCAGTGTCCCTATCCTCACCCTCCCTGTAAATTCACCTCATTGTCCTCACCCTCCCTGTAAATTCTCCTCAGTGTCCCTATCCTCACCCTCCCTGTAAATTCACCTCATTGTCCCTATCCTCACCCTCCCTGTAAATTCACCTCAGTGTCCCTATCCTCACCCTCCCTGTAAATTCATCTGTGTCCCTACCCTCACCTCCTCGTAACTTCACCTCAGTGCTTTGCCTTCACCCTCCTTGTAACTACAACTCAGTTTTTCTGCCCTCAAGTGTGACAAATTGGGGACGTGTCACAAGGACACGCCCCCTCCCAGTCAGTCACGCCCCCTTTCCAGGAGCGCGCGCGCCTCCGGCGTGCACATGATGACTCTGCCTGCATCTTGGCTCCCTGCCCTACCCCTGGTCTGGCATGAACACTAATAGGAATAACATTACAATTCTTTGCTGCCTAAATAATGATCACAAACACAGTGCCAAACTTCCAAGGTAACAAGTTCTGGTAATGGGCTGGAACTGGGACCACCCATTACCAAATGTCTAGTTTCGCCTGTGAACACGAGTACATGTACTGACACTGGGGGGAGGGAGGTTCAAAAGAAATTTGAGTAAAAATTACTTCACGGAAAGGATAGTGGATAAGTGGAATAGCCTTCCATCAGAGGTGGTAGAGATTAAGATAGTAGAGCAATTTAAACATGCTTCCGATTAGGGGTGTGCACTAGCCACTTTTTGTGTTTTAGTTTTGGATCTGGATCTTTCTTCGTGTTTTGGATCTGGATTGGTTTTGCCAAAACCACCCTTCCGTGTTTTGGGTTCTGGGTTTTGTGTTTTGGATCTGTATTTTTTTTTTTAAAAAGCATAAAAACAGCTAAAATCACATAATTTGTGGGGTTTTCTGCTCCTATGCTATTATTAACCTCAATAACATTAATTTCCACTCATTTCCAGTCTATTCTGAACACCTCACACCTCACAATATTGTTTTTAGTCCAAAACGTTGCACCGAGATAGCTGGATGACTATGCTAAGCAACACGAGTGGGCGGCACAAACACGTGGCCCATCTAGGAGTGACACTGCAGTGGCAGACAGGATGGCAGTTTGAAAAACTAGGCCCAAACAGTACATAATGCAAAGAAAAAAAAGAGGTGCAAGATGGAATTGTCCTTGGGCCCTCCCACCCAACCTTATGTTGTATAAACAGGACATGCACACTTTAACAAACCAATCATTTCAGTACCAGGGTCTGCCACACGACTGTGGCTGAAATTATTGGTTCGTTTGGGCCCCCACAAAACAAGCTGACAATTAATCTGTCCCTGCACAAACTGGCTCTACGGTGGCAAGATATTGTCCTCATCCTCCTCATCCACCGATTCTTCACCCTCTTCAGTGTTGGGTACATCCTCATCCTCACAGAGTATTAATTCGTCCCCACTGAAATCCGCCACCACAGGTCCCTCTGTACGTTCTGGAGGCTGGTCTCCCTGGAAGAGTTGATAATTCATTTTTATGAACATCATCTTCTCCACATTTTGTGGAAGCAACCTCCTACGCCTTTCGCTGACAAGGTTCCCAGCTGCACTAAACACTCTTTCGGTGTACACACTGGAGGGGGGGGGCAACTCAAGTAAAATAGAGCCAGTTTGTACAGGGGCCTCCAAATTGCCTCTTTTTCCTGCCAGTACAGGTATGGACTGTCTGACATCCCTACTTGGATGCTGTCAGCAATGTAATCCTCCACCATTCTGTCAGTGGTGACAGTATCATATGCAGTGACAGTAGACATGTCAGAAATTGTTGGCACGTCCTACAGTCCGGACCAGATGTCCAAACCGGCCCTTGACTTATGACACAGGCACATGCTTGGCGCTGCTACTGTGTTCATGCACGTGCAGCTACAGGGCACACAAGTCACAAACACAGAAAAAAAATTGTTTTTTATTTTTTGGAGCACTTTGGGGGTTACACCACCCTTTAACAGACTTATGGGACACAGGCGCACGCTTGGCGCTGCTCCTTTGTTGATGCACGTGCAGCTACAGTGCACACAATTCACAAAGACAGGAAAAAAAAGAAGAATTTTTTATTTGTTGTGGAGCGCACTTAGGGGGTTACACCACCCTTTAACAGACTTATGGTGCACAGGAGCATGCTTGTGCTGCTCCTTTGTTGATGCACGTGCGGCTACTGCGCATACATTTTGCACACAAACAGCACAAAAAGAAGAATTGTTTATTTTTTGGAGCACTTTGGGGGTTACACCACCCTTTAACAGACGCACGCTTGGCGCTGCTGCTTTGAGGATGCACGCACAGTGCACACAATTCACAAACGCAGAAGAAAATATTTTATTTTTGTTGGAGTGCACTTTGGGGGTTACACCACCCTTTAACAGACAGATGCACGCTTGGCGCTGCTGCTTTGAGGATGCACGTACAGTGCACACAATTCACAACACAGAAAAGAATAATTTTTTACTTTTGTTCTAGTGCACTTTGGGGTTTACACCACCCTTTAATGGACAGACACATGCTTGGCGCTGCTGCTTTAAGGATGCACGTACAGTGCACACAATTCACAACACAGAAAAGAAGAATTTTTAATTTTTGTTGGAGTGCACTTTGGGGGTTACACCACCCTTTTACAGACAGACGCATGCTTGGCGCTGCTGCTTTGAGGATGCACGTACAGTGCACACAATTCACAAACACAGGAAAAAAAAATTTTTTTGGAGTGCACTTTGGGGGTTACAGCACCCTTTAACGGATGAGTCAGCCGCCCTTTACTTATGGGACACAGGCGCACGCTTGGCGCTGCTCCTTTGTTGATGCACGTGCAGCCACAGTGCACACAATTCACAAACACAGAAAATATTTTTTTATTTTGTTTGGAGTGCACTTTGGGGGTTACAGCACCCTTTAACGGTCAAGCCAGCCGGCCCTTTACTTATGATACAGGCGCACGCTTGACGCTACTTTGTTGATGCACGTGCGGCTACTGTGCACACAATTCACAGACACAAAAAAATATATTTTTTTACTTTTTTTGGAGTGCACTTTGGGGGTTACAACGCCCTTTAATGGACAAGCCAGCCGCCCTTTACTTATGGGACACAGGCGCACGCTTGGCACTGCTCCTTTGTTGATGCATGTGCAGCCACAGTGCACACAATTCACAAACACAGAAAATATTTTTTTATTTTGTTTGGAGTGCACTTTGGGGGTTACAGCACCCTTTAACGGTCAAGCCAGCCGGCCCTTTACTTATGACACAGGCGCACACTTGGCGTTACTTTGTTGATGGATGTGCGGCTACTGCGCACACAATTCACAAACACAAAAAAAAAATATTTTTTTTTTTTGGAGTGCACTTTGGGGGTTACAGCACCCTTTAACGGACAAGCCAGCCGGCCATTGATTTATGACACAGGCGCAGGCTTGGCGCTACTTTGTTGATGCACGTGCGGCTACTGCACACACAATTCACAAACACAGAAGAAAAAAACATTTTTTTTGGAGTGCACTTTGCACCCCTGATGCACAGATCACCCCCTGGACAACACTACAGCACCCCTCTAGGACTACAGCCTTTATGGGACACTGCACAACACAGTCCAGCCAGCCCCTATAGACTTTGGAGTCCACACAGCCCCTATGGACAACTGACTGCACAACACAGCCCAGCCAGCCCCTATGACAGCAGCACAACACAGCCCAGCCAGCCCCTATGGACAACAGCAGCACAACACAGCCCAGCCAGCCCTAGCTCCCACCCTCCCTCTTCACTGTCCATAGCCAGAGTGAGAAATGGCGCCGACGCGGGGACCTTTTTTAGAATCCAAAACCCGCGAGATCCGGAAGGCGGGATGATGACGTTTTGCCTCGATTTCAGATCCAAGTCAGGCGGGAAAAGTCGAGCCTGACTCAGATACGACTCGGACGGGGGGGTTCGGATTTTAGAAATCCAAACCCGCTCATCCCTACTTCCGATAGATATAAGGATATCCTTACAAAGAACTAAGGATCAAATAGAGTTTGAGTTTACCATAAGTAGAAAAAAAAGCGGCAGACTAATTGTGTCATAGGAGTCATCCTTTCTGTACCTAGGGGTGTGAGAGCCAGGGCTACATTTGAGACATTGGGCAAAATTTACTAAGAGGCGGTTTCTATTCTATTCTAAACTCCGGTGGTTTGGTGGCGGGTTCTATTCTGTTCTAAACCCCGAGGGTTTGGTGGTGTTTTTGCAGCGGTTTCTAAATGACAGCCCTGTTCTATTCTATTCTAAAATTTGTTTTGACTGTGGTTTGGCGGCGGTTTTGCTATTTTCAGATTTACTAAGGCCAAAACCGCTGCAAAACTGCCATCAAAACACATTTTAGAATAGAATAGAACAGGGCTGTCATTTAGAAACCACTGCAAAACCGCCACCAAATCCCTGGGGTTTAGAACAGAATAGAACCCGCCACCAAACCACCGGAGTTTAGAATTCTGCGATTCTGTTATTCCCAGAAGGTTGGGATTGTGTCAGAAGAAGAGGTCATGGATGGAAGTTAGGGCCTAATTCAGACCCGCTCGTGAGCGCTCACAAGCGGGTCGATGTTGGCCCAGTGCGCATGCGCACGAGGGAGCCGGCTCCATCGTGCGCATGCGCGAGACCAGGATAGCGACGGCCAAGCCGTCGCTCCGGGTCTCGCTACAAAGGGGGCGTGCTGTCGATGGAGAGTGACAGCACACCCCCTTTGGTGGGCGTGGCTGCCCAGACGGAGGCGTTCCCATGGGAACGCCTACCGTCTAGGGCCGGCCCCACTGACATCACAAGTGATAGTGGGAGTGCTCTCGGCTCTGATAGAGCCGAAAGCACTCCAGGGCTTGCGGCAACGAGACCCTACCACAAGGGTCTTGTCGCAAGCCCGATGGTTGCGATGGTCTTGACCATCACGCCCATCTTTTTGGCCGCTCGCTATAGCTGTGGGTGGTCAGGAGAAAAAAGTACTGCAGGAGAACGTCACATTGCAGCACCTGGCTCCTGTTACTGAGGAGCTGCCATTTCGGTGTCACCCCCCCTGAGGGTGACTCGGTGTGGCCCGCACCCCATAGTGAGGCCACTGGAGATGCATCAAGCCATCTAAAGAGTGGTGAAATGGAGCAGTTGCCTATAGCAACCAATCAGCTTCAACCTATCATTTTACAGAATGTACTTTATAAATGCTAGGTAGAAGCTGATTGGTTCCTATTTGAAACTTCTCCACTCTTTAGGAGGCTTGATACATATCCCCTCATGCCACTATCTATTTTTTCTTGTATTACACATATTGCAGAAGCTACTTACAAAACATAATAGCCGCTTTGTTCCTGAGGTAAGTGGCCATCTCCATTGTTGTGCGATAAAAGTGCTAAATTTGGTGTAAAATAACGATCTTCAAATACAATCAGAGAGTTCCCTCATCATACTAACTGCCTTAAGCTGGGTACACACTGACCGATATATTGGCCGATCAATTGACCGGTCAATATATTGTGTGCACATCGGCCAGTGTGTACCAGCCAATGGCAGATATACTGTATCTGTCCATCGTGCCGTGTATACGAGTGATCAGCCGACTGCCCGTACACTTGTAGCGGACGCCGCGGGGGGGGGTCGCGGGAGTCGGGACCCGCGGCCTAATGACAGATGATGGTTGTTCAGTGTGTATGAACAACCATCATCTGCAGATATATCGGTTAGGTATGTACCCAGCTTTGCTCTCTTCTAAAGCAACCCCCCCTCCCAAAAAAAGAGAAACATTAAGGGTCTCACCTAGAGTTACGATCACTTTTGTAAATCCAGCCAAACACAGTGCTATCCTGTTGCTTGACCCTTGGCTTGAGATCCAGGTGTTCAGGCCCTCGGGCCAAATATGTGCATCACTTCTGTCTCTGTGTCCATACAGACAGACTGCAATCATTTGCACACTGCATTTGCTTCCATTATATTTTGACAACATAATTATCCATCTTTTGTGATTGAAGTAAACCAACAAACAGGAGTAAAATACAGTATTGGTTACAGTTTTTGTGTAAAACATCCGAAATATACACAAAACATTTGCTGCACAAACATAAAAAATACCTTCGGAGTCCTGAACATATTAATAAAATGTCAAATACAAAATCACAAAAATAACTGAATACATCAAGAATATTATTAATATATTGGAAAGAAAGGAAAAGAAAAGAGAGAAGAAAAAAAATAAAATCAGAAGATGGGGGGGGGGGGGGAGTAGGAAGGTCAACAGAGACCTGAAGTGATGAGTGACTGCTATTGGAACCAGGGAGACCATATCGCCTGAAACGTAGCAACCCCATGATTTTCCAAGCTGGTGATATATTCCATGGAAGCAATAAAGTTAATCTTTGACTTAAGGACAGTCAGCGGTGGTGGTCTATGATCTTTCCATTGTTTGGCAATTAGGGATTTAGCTGCATTGCATACACGTATAAGCAATTTATCCTGAGATTTGGAGATCCCAGGTTTAGGAGAGTAAAACAGGGCCACCACAGGATCTAAAGTCATCCCAGTCCCGAGAACATGGCAAATCAATAATTATATATCATTAAGCAGAACTTTCACCCATACGCATGAATGGGCTGTCAAGCCCGAGTATGGTTTGTTCTCAGTTTTAGGCTCAGTAGCCGGGAGGCTAGGGTGAATTGGAAGCAACAGACGAGGAGGTAATATGTAAGTCTTCCTCATAGGCTACTCACAGCTGTTGGTGAGACCTACTCTGGGGCGTGGAGTCTAATTCACCACGATGGTATTCACCAGTGACCCCTCCAAACGGGATATGGATTTTGCTGCACCAGGTGAACAGGTCGCGGACCCCGGAGTAGGTATCTGAGAGTAGCAAGAAGACAAGGGACAAGACCACGAATGTACTGGAGGGACAACTAGAAGGACAAGCAAGATGGGGCAATTGCCAATAGCAATGGAAACAACTATGGCACTCCAGATAAAGTTTGCTATGGATAGCTGCACTGACACACCAGACGCTGTATGGTGAAATAGTACTACTGGTTGATCCGGTCGCTGAATAGTGGAGATGAGACCCCGAGTATCCAGATGCAAATCAGATGCTGTATAGCGATGGATGACAGCTTCGAGTGAACCAGGTGCTGTATAGCGATGGATGACAGCTTTGAGTGAACCAGATGCTGTATAGTGATGGATGACAGTTTCGAGTGAACCAGACTCTGTATAGCGATGGATCACAGCTTCGAGTGAACCAGATGCTGTATAGTGATGGATGACAGTTTCGAGTGAACCAGACTCTGTATAGCGATGGATCACAGCTTCGAGTGAACCAGATGCTGTATAGTGATGGATGAAAGGTTGGAGTGATCCAGACACTGTATAGCGATGGATGACAGGTTGGAGTGAACCAGACGCTGTATAGTGATGGATGAAAGGTTTGAGTGAACCAGACGCTGTATAGAGATGGATGACAGCTTCGAGTGAACCAGATGCTGTATAGTGATGGATGACAGGTTCGAGTGAACCAGACGCTGTATAGTGATGGATGACAGGTTCGAGTGAACAAGATGCTGTATAGTGATGGATGAAAGGTTCGAGTGAACCAGACGCTGTATAGCGATGGATGACAGCTTCGAGTGAACCAGACGTTGTATAGCGATGGATGACAGCTTTGAGTGAACCAGACGCTGTATAGCGATGGATGACAGCTTCGAGTGAACCAGACGTTGTATAGCGATGGATGACAGCTTCGATTGAACCAGACGCTGTATAGCGATGGATGACAGCTTCGAGTGAACCAGATGCTGTATAGTGATGGATGACAGCTTTGAGTGAACCAGATGCTGTATAGTGATGGATGACAGCTTCAAGTGAACCAGGCGCTGTATAGTGATGAGAATCACAGGGGTTGCAACTTTTTAGAGAACACTAGTGAATAGTGCTGAGCCTAGGACGCAGTCTCAGCAAATGAACACTAGAAAAGCGAAGTTGCACAGGCAACTTCCTGTTCCAAAGACTAAGCTTAAATACCTCTAGGTAGCTGGTCATTGGCCGAAAGAAGCAGCTGGCTGCCTGCAGGCTGCCAGTGGAGGATACTAGTCAGATGACTCGAACCAACATTGCAGCACCCATGCCCAAGCTAATGGAACCAAGACACACACATGAAGATTCTAGCAGACCCTGGGGAGAATACTCAGCCGCAATCACTCCTAGGCCTGCCATCCACATGCCTCGGAGCACGAAGACGACGGCATAGGGGTGAGTATTGGGCGATCCCCGGCCGCATCCTGACATGGGCACCTTAAGGATGAGGGAATAACACTAAGGTGCATATTTATCACAATCTGCATTTAAAATGCGGTTGAGCGCCTAAATTCACATTTATGTGCTTGTGCTGTCAGTGCGAGAGTAATCGTTGGGCATGGAGAGAAGGAAGAAATGAGGGGAGGAACAAATCTGTCAGGGTGCCTTGGAAAAAGACAAGTGGACTTTTTATTTTACAAAATGGGCAGGGTGTGGTGTGCCTCTAAAATAGCCTAGCGGGGACGCCAGCTTGTTGCTTACCAGCAGTTATTTCACATTTTTCTATTTGCTATATAGACCATACCTACTCGACTCGTTTCACACTTAAATAATATACACATAAACACCATAAAGCTGTGTATACAAGAAAAACCCAGATCATTGAGCAAGTATATCTTACAAAATATATTTTACTTGCAATAACACAGAAAATATAAGTAGTACATATAAAATCATACATAGTGTACATAATGTATAATATAAACCAGTTAAATATAGATAATACAATACAAATTACATTTTGAATCTACAACCATTCTGGTTTCAGCAACTGCATAGTTATTTATTTATTTAGCTGTAGGACTTGGTAGGGTATTTGGTCTACTGGTCGACAGTTAAAAAACAGGTAGACATTCAGAAGATCAACACATTCCTGTGTACTGTGTGGTGTTTCCAGAATTAAATCACATGTATAATTGAAGATCTGTGACATTGCAGAATTCTTTATTACAAAAAAATCAGTGACAATAGTTAGGTTTGCTTTGGCTAGAGAGGTATATAAGGAATGCACATGAGTAACAGAGACTCAGGATAGCACATGAGTAACAGACTGTCAGGAATTCAGGATAGCATGCAAGTAGCAGAGCGTTAGGGACTATTTTTTACACTGTTTTGCAGAGTATCAGAAACTGACAAATGCACATGGATATCAGTGTGTCAGAAATGTATGATTGCTTATGGGTAGCAGAGTGTCAGAGTTACAGGATAGCAGAAGAGTAGCAAATTGTTAGGAATTTATTTAGATAAGAGTGTCAGGTTCTCAGGATTGCACACTAGTAGCAGGTGCAGTACTGTACATTAATTGCTGGGGATTAATGAATAAATTTCTGACAAAGATAAAATTCAGAATACAACAGCCCTTCTGGTTTGAGTGAGATCTTATACTTACATATAGCATGGTCCTGAGCTTTAAGCTCTGACAAGTGTGGTCTGCTGGTCAGGGAAAAATAGATATTTTTCTTTGTCCAGGTGTATGTGCCAGTGGTGGCATTTCTGTACATTTATTTTTAATGGTAAGTAACATTTCTACTAGGGATGAGCGGGTTCAAAATCCGAACACCCCCGAGCCCCCCCAATCCGAGCCGGGAACCGAGTCTGGCTCGGATTTTCCCGCCAGACTCAGTTCCCGGAACGAGGCAAAACGTCATCATCCTGGTGTCAGATTCTCGCAATACCCGGACTTTGCACATTTCGTGCCTCCCGAACCCGCCATCTTCACTCCAGTCCTGGAGAGGGTAGTGAGAGGACTTGTCTCTCTAGTGTCTGTGGGAAAGTGGCGTTGCATTGGCTGGTGACCTGTCTGGGGGTACGTGCTATGCTGTATCAGTCTGGGGGTGACCTTCTCTGCTGTATCAGTCCAGTCCAGTGGCGCTGTGCTGCTGTATCAGTCTGGGAGTGACATGCTCTGCTGTATCAGTCCAGTCCAGTGGTGCTGTCCTGTGCTGTATATTCAGTCTAAATAATTTTTACAGGGGCTGCCCTGTGTGGTGTAGGGCTACAGTGCCCTGTGCTGTGTATTCACTCCAGTCTCCAAATAAGAAGGGGTGATTTAATTAATCCAAATAATTTTTACAGGACCTTCCCGTGTGTATTGTAGGGCCACGCTGACCTGTGCCCTGTGTATATTCACTCCAAATAAAAAGGGGTGATTTCACTCCATAAAAATAATGCACTCCATAAAAATAATGGAGGACAAAAATTTGGAGGATAAAATAGGAAAGATCAAGAACCACTTCCTCCTAGTGCTGAAGCTGCTGCCACTAGTCATGACATAGACGATGAAATGCCATCAACGTCGTCTGCCAAGGCCGATGCCCAAGAGGGCATGTAAAATCCAAAAAGCCAAAGTTCAGTAAAATGACCCCAAAAAAATTAAGTTGGAACACCACTACTTTTTTTTTTACTAAGCAATTGACTGTCCAATAGTCCTTTGCGAGGAGGATGAAGTACGACAGCAGTCATCCTGTTGCAAAGCGGATAACTGAGACTTTGACAGCTATGTTGGTGTTAGACATGCGTCCGGTATCCGCCATTACTGCAGTGAGATTTAGACAATTGATGGAGGCAGTGTGTCCCCGGTACCAAATCCCGTCTAGATTCCACTTCACTAGGCAGGCGATAAAGAGAATGTACAGAGATGTCAGAAAAAGTGTCCTCAGTGTCCTGAAAAATGCAGTTGTACCCAATGTCCACTTAATCACAGACATGTGGACAAGTGGAACAGAGCAGACTAAGGACTATATGACTGACAGCCCAATGGGTAGATGTATCGCCTTACGCAGCAACAACAGCAGCGTCACCAGTAGCAGCATCTCAGAAACACCAGCCAAGTCCAAGGCAGGCTACGCTGTGTATCACCGGTTTCAGTAAGAGGCACACCGCCGACAACCTCTTAGAGAAACTGAGGGAAATCATCGTCCAATGGCTTATCTCACTTAGACTCTCCTGGGGATTTGTGCTATCTGACAACGCCACCAATATTGTGCGCACATTACATATGGGCAAATTCCAGCACGTCCCATGTTTTGCTCACACAATAAATTTGGTGGTGCAGAATTCTTTGAAAAATGACAGGGGCGTGCAGGAGATGCTTTCGGTGGCCATTCACCGACTGCGTGCTGAAGACTGGAGCCCCAGTCTTGAACCTGCCCTGCCATGACCTGAAGCAAGAGGTTGTGACGCGTTGGAACTCAACCCTCTATATGCTTCAGAGGATGGAGGAGCAGCAAAAGTCCATTCAAGCCTATACATCCACCTATGACATAGGCAAAGGAGGGGGTATGCACCTGACTCAAGTGCAGTGGAGAATGATTTCCATGTTGTGCAAGGTTCTCCAGCCCTTCGAACTTTCCACATGTGAAGTCAGCTCAGACACTGCCAGCTTGAGTCAGGTCATTCCCCTCATCAGGCTTTTGCAGAAGCAGATGGAGAAAGCGAAGGAGGAGCTAAGACGGAGCGATTCCGCTCGGTATGTGGGACTTGTGGATGAAGCCCTTCATTCGTTTGCCAGGATTCGAGGGTGGTCAATCTGTTGAAATCAGACCACTACATTTTGGTCACCGTGCTCGATCCTAGGTTTAAAGTCTACGTGGTGTCTCTCTTTCCGGTGGACACAAGCCTGCAGAGGTGCAAAGACCTGCTGGTGAAAACACTGTCAGCTGAAGCGGAACGTGACACGGCAACAGCTCCTTCTTCATTTTCCCCCGCAACTGGGGCTGCCAGGAAACAACTTAAATATCCTAACCAACCCACTGGTGGTGATGCAGGGGAAGGACCTGACAACAATTTCTGACATGTCTACTGTCACTGCATATGATGCTGTCACCATTGAAAGAATGGTGAATGATTACGCCAGTGGCAGCATCCAAATAGGCATGTCAGACAGTCCGTACCTGTACTAGCAGGAAAAAGAGGCAATTTGGAGGCCCCTGTACAAACTGGCTCAATTTTACCTAAGTGGCCCCCCCTCTAGTGTGTACTCCAAAAGAGTTTTTAGTGCAGCTGGGAACCTTTTCAGCGAAAGGCGTAGGAGGTTGCTTCCACAAAATGTGGAGAAGATGATGTTTATCAAAATGAATTATCAATTCTTCCAGGGAGACCAGCCTCCAGAACGTACAGAGGGACCTGTGGTGATGGATTCCAGTGGGGAAGAATTAATACTCTGTGAGGATGAGGACAAGACTGAAGACGGTGAGGAGTCATTTATGAGGAGGATGAAGACGACATCTTGCCTCTGTAGAGCCAGTTTGTGCAGGGACAGATTAATTGCCAGCTTGTTTTGTGGGGGCCCAAGTGAACCAATCATTTCAGCCACAGTCGTGTGGCAGACCCTGGCGCTGAAATAATTGGTTTGTTAAAGTGTGCATGTCCTGTTTATTCACCATAAGGGTGGGTGGGAGGGCCCAAGGACACTTCCATCCTGCACCTCTTTTTTTTCTTTGCAGTATTTACTCTTTGTCTTTGGGGCCTAGTTTTTCAAACTGCCATCCTGTCTGCCACTGCAGTGCCACTCCTAGATGGGCCACGTGTTTGTGCCGCCCACTTGTGTCGCTTAGCATAGTCATCGAGCTACCTCGGTGCAACCTTTTGGCCTAAAAACAATATTGTGAGGTGTGAGGTGTTCAGAATACACCGGAAATGAGTGGAAATTAATGTTTTTGATGTTAATAATAGCGTAGGAACAAAAAAACAAAAAAAAATAAAAACAAAACCCGGAAGGCTGGTTTTGGCAAAACCAATCCAGATCCAAAATACGAAGGAAGATCCAGATCCAAAACCAAAACACAAAACACGAAAAGTGGCCGGTGCACACCCTTAATTTCTACTGTATGCAAATTGCATGCTTTTCATTTGGATTAAGCTTCAGATGGCAGAATCTTTGAGTGAGATCCTGTACATATACACTACAAATGAAACTTAATCATTGCATTATCTTACTTATGGTATTTTCTGTAATTTATTCAGATATTGGAAATAAGAAGGTGCATATAATACATTCTTTCACATATGGCAATATAAAGTTTAGGGTTATCACTATATTTTGGATTTTTCAACATTTGGATTTTCTTGTGAACAGAAAGTCTTAGGATCACCTCAGTTGGGAAATAAAAGTGAAAATAGAGGATTACCCTCTATTTTTTACAACAAAGGTGTAAGATACATAGGACTGGAAGTTCCACTCAAAAGAAATATAGATGTATTAGAGTTATGCCCTGATTACCTAAAGGGATGACTGAGAGTGATGTATGTCAGAGCTTAGCAAGTAATATCATTCTAGTTTGTAGATGCTACAGCTAACAATTCAGGATGAGTGACAGATATGTTATGCCTTGGCGGGTAGGTAAGGAGCCTCAGTCAAGACTCAGAAGGCATTCAATGTAACTGAAACAACTTTTTAGTGTACAATATATGTTTTGATTTCAACATTTTCCTCAGGACATCAGCGATAAAAAAAAACATAAAAAATAAGCGAATAATATAGTAAATGGTAAGGTAGAAACTAAAACAAAGCTTGGTCTGCCGCAATGCATAATCAAAAATTGAAACTCAGTTAAATAGGGATAAATCTAATAGAATGATGATTGATGTAAAATAGCCAATATGGAAATAATCAGTAATAACATAGACAATTGATTTTAGCATAGCGACCTAAGATGGAAGAGATTACTTGAAAGAAGCAGTGATCTTAACTGATAGGACTTAATTTGTAACCCTTGAAAATGGCAAAACAATAGCATTTTCTAGTAAATTCAAAAATATTATTAAAAATGCCTCCAGTTATAATTTGCTTGTTAAAAATAAATGAACCAATCTATATTTGTCCAACACATATCCTGTTATCCCTGAGATGAATTACATTACTTCCAATCTATCTCACTATATAGATTTCCATTTAGAAAAATTATTATTAACCTCTCCTTACCTTTTAGACACTTCTCCTCTATTACGAATATTGAACAATGTATAATAGTGTAGATTTTAGCTGGGACACTTTGGATATCATATCATTATAGTCAAATATACTTTATAATTAGGGCATACAGACTTTGTGCAAATTTCTATATTTTATTTGTCCATGCCCCAAGTTTAAATCTATTCTTTTAGCCATAATGTTTAATCTTGCCCACTTTTTTTTAATTTAAAAAATAAATGTACTTGCAGGTTAAGGGCACAGCAATGGGGAGCAGATTTGTACAGAGCTCTGCAAATCTATTACCAAATTTATTTTGGGTATAGATTTGTTTACTTTGGTCCTCTGTAAATAAAATTTTGACTTTATTATTAGTGTACTTTGTTTTGTCAGTTTTTTTTATGAGAATATTTGGGGTTATGCATTAAATTCAATTTCAATTGTACTTACTATCAGGATTTATTACATAAATGGGAGAAATCATTTAACATCGTTACTATGTCAACTGGAAAGACTTACCTAAGGAAGTAGTCAGAGGTCTGAAAAATACATGTACAGTATCTGCTGAGAGGTAGAGAAGTATCTTATGTTATCATTGTCCTACAAATTGTACTGTTTAAATTATTTCTGGCTTATTTTTATTTAAGGCATTTGCATCTCTTTTTTATTTGTAAATAAAAATAAATTGAATTTTATCACACCAAGAAAGTTTCTATATTTTTTCCAACTTTATTGGTCCTTTTTAGTATAAGGAATTTAGGGCCTGATTCAGACCCACTCGCGAGCGGCTGTCCGCTCGCAAGTGGGTCGATGGTGTGCACTGCGCATGCGCACGACGGAGGGAGCTCCGTCGTGCGCATGCGCGAGACGCGACGAGCGAAGGATTTCCTTCGCTCGTTGTGTCTGATCAAAGGGGGCATGCTGTCGATGTTGACAGCACGCCCCCTTTGGTGGGCGTGCCGGGGGCATGCCTCCCAGACGGGGGCGTTCCCAAGGGAACGCCTACCGTCAGAAGCCGGCCCCACTGACATCACTAGTGATGTCAGTGGGAGTGATTTTGGCTCTGATAGAGCCAAAATCACTCCGGGCCTTGTGGTTGAGAAACTCAACCGCAGGCTCCGGCTCGCAGTGGCGATGGTCGCGATGGTCAAGACCATCAACCTGCACGCTGGTATAGGCTGTGGGTGGTGACCCACAGCTATACGAGCGTCCAGGAGGACGCTCCATAGTTAAGGAGGTGGGCCCTGATTCAGAGCGAGCGCTCTGGTCAGAGCGTCCGGCTCTGAATCAGGGCCTTAGATCTAAGATAGTAAGTTCTTTTTTTTTTTTTTACTTTTTTTTTGTATATTTATTAAAGTTTTAGTCATTAGAAGTACAACAAAAATAAAACAACTTAAAAAAATATCAGAGCAAAAAAATTCAAAAGTGTAACAAAGCATACAGGTAAATAACAAATTAGTAATAACAAGTCACACATACAGTATGTGATGGAAAACTTTAAAGTAAAATACAAAATCAGATATACTATAAATGCAGCAGTTTAAGTAGGTATAACACATCAGCAGAGAATAATAAAGAAAAATGCCAAATATAAAGTGAAAGAGAAGGTGGGGACACCCAGGTTGAACTAGAGATCACAAGGCTCCAGGAGGTTCAGGGCAAAGCAGGAGGACTGCCAGAGAGCCCACACTTTATCATATTGAGGGACATTTTTTTTTAACATACAAAAAGTGTTAATGAGAAGCAGAAGAATTCACCAACTGTATCCAGGCATCAACTATCCAAGCCCTAGCAATAGTGAAACCATCCAACCCCTAGCAATAAGCACCTTAACTACCAGCAGACATATGTACAATATTGTCTAAAGTGTCCATATTATCAATACAAGGTGAGTACTTTTGCACCGTCTGGACATGACTTGCATTACACAGTGTGCAGTGCATGTCAAGTATCAGTGTACAGGATGCACTTACCATGTCTGGGGTACTGATTTGCTTCCAAATAATACCAGATCTACCCTTTGTAAACTATGGTCAGCTGATCAGCCCAGCCAATGACATCTACTCACTCTAGTAGGCAGGCTATATTAACTTGCTCTGCTGGTAGTCCAGTGTCAGATCTTTGTCTCACATTTCCTGTGATTCTGACTGTGGGCTGTATTCAATTAGGTGCAAAAAGCCTTTTTCTGTGATGAAGTATAGCGAGTGACGTAATTTCGCCATGCAAAAAGTTTACTCCGTATTCAATTCCGGAGATTTTTCACCGGTCAATGCAAAAAAATCAATGCAATGGAACCTGTGAAAAAGTTTCGCCTATGAATAGGTGTCAAAAAAAAGTGCAGAATTGAGGTTTTGCGGTGCAAACCTCGGAAAACCCCCAAAGGTAAAATGTATCCAAAAAAAGTTGAAAAAATACTTTAGATCACCCCAAACAAGTACTTTCATTTTGGGGAAGAAAAAGTCCAAAGTTGTGGGAAAAAATTAAAAACTAGCGAAATACACTCCAGGGGGGCCCCCAAGTATGCCCCAGGTGTTTTTAAGTTTGTAGGTGGTTGCGGCAGGTAGATATTTAAAGTTTTTTAAAACTTCACTTTAGCAACTTTAAAATATGCTTGCACCCATTTTCATGTACCCCAAATTTGCTGGGACTACTTAATTTCATCTTAAAAAACTGCTAAATGCTATTCTTCACTACTTGTGGAAATACGCTAATTAGCAGCTATTGAGAGCATTTAAGTACCCCAAATACCTTCAGCGGGCCTATTCGGGGATATCTATAGTGATCCCTAATGCCAGTGCAAATTTTGGGGGGTGTCAGGCTGATTTCCCCATTTCTGACAGCACTTTTCGCCTGCTTGAGTTTCGCCGGGACGCGTTTTCGCGTCCTTTGGAATTTAATGCAGTGAATAGCGTGGGCGCGCACGATAAGTTTCTGTGGCTAAAACATGCAAAGTCGGCGAAAAGGGCGGCCTGTGAAAAAGTATTACGGGTGTGAAACTAAACTAAAGTCTTTGCAATTGAATACGGCGGAAAGTTTCTGCCTGGTGAATTGACGTCATCCGCAAAACTTTTTAGCAGATTACGGCTTTTCGCCAGTAAATTGAATACGGCCCTGAGTGTGCTGTACTACAGTGCTCACCTCAAACTGCTGTGTTATACGCTTCAGTGTACTGTACTACAGTGTCCATCTCACACTCCTGTGTTATACACTTCAGTGTACTGTACTACAGTGTTCATCTCACACTCCTGTGTTATACGCTTCAGTGTACTGTACTACAGTGTTCATCTCACACTCCTGTGTTATACGCTTCAGTGTACTGTACGACGGTGTTCATCTCACACTCCTGTTATGCGCTTCAGTATACTGTACTACAGTGTTCATCTCAAACTCCTGTGTTATGCGCTTCAGTGTACTGTACTACAATGTCCATCTCACACTCCTGTATTATGCGCTTCAGTGTACTGTACTACAGTGTTCATCTCACACTCCTGTGTTATACGCTTCAGTGTACTGTACTACAGTGTTCATCTCACACTCCTGTGTTATACGCTTCAGTGTACTGTACTACAGTGTTCATCTCACACTCCTGTGTTATGCGCTTCAGTGTACTGTGCTACAGTGTTCATCTCACACTCCTGTGTTATGTGCTTGTGTACTGTGCTACAGTGTTCATCTCACACTCCTGTGTTATGCGCTTCAGTGTACTGTCCTACAGTGTTCATCTCACACTCCTGTGTTATGTGCTTGTGTACTGTACTACAGTGTTCATCTCACACTCCTGTGTTATACGCTTCAGTGTACTGTACTACAGTGTCCATCTCACACTCCTGTGTTATACGCCTCAGTGTACTGTGCTACAGTGTTCATCTCACACTCCTGTGTTATACGCTTCAGTGTACTATGCTATAGGTTTCATTTCACACTCCTGTTATGCGCTTCAGTGTTCATCTCACTCCTGTGTGCTCTGCTCCTGAGTTCTAATAAAACACCTGTGCGTAGTGTTTCCGAATTCCTGCAGTGCCTCTGTGTATTGCCATCCAACATTTTCAAGTCAGGGATTTTGAACTTGTTGAATTCCCCAGAGAGATTGCGGATTACAGTCGGCAGGACGGGGGGCGTAGATGTATGGCCCGTATAAGTTACACCAGTGTGCAGTACTCCAGAATCCTGTACTGCCTACTCATACTATCCAAGCATTCCCTAGTATCATAGTCACGTCTGGTGCTCACCTGAAGGGTCACAACCTGTGTGGTATCTGCAGCAGAGTCCAATCCTCCTTAACCACTTGCCTGGCATGGTCGCATCAGATGCAACCACACCAGGCTGGGTGTGCCCTGATGTGACCAGTCAGAAAACGCCCTGTCGGTGGCTGTTGAAAGATAATCTTTCAGCAGCTGCCGAGGAAACACACAGCCAGCAGTGCCTGCCCCCTCACGCTACAGGAAACACATGGCCAGCGGCCTCTTCCCTTCACACTGTACCCGGCGGCTGTATGGAGAAGCAGCCGTCTGGAAACAAGCAGCCCATCACTGTACCTGGGGGCTACAGAGGAGCAGCCGCTAGGAAAAGCCAATCTGCCACCACTCACTACATAAAAATAGTAGACACTAGGGTAGGGATGGGCATCAATGTTTTCAAAACATCGATGTTGGCCACCAGATGTTAAATAGTTTTGCCATCGATGGCAGAGAGCCAATGGTTCTCCACCATTGATAGACAAGTGGGAGCCGATTGTTTTATTTTTCCTTGATGGGTCGTAGCTTAGCCCAGGCCCTGGCACCGCTAAGCCCTGCCCCTGGTTTTTATTGGCCCACGGCCCGCCGTGCAGCTATGGCCATCGAGAGGTGCAAACCATTGTTGGATAACTTTAAATTGATGTTCTTGACCTAATTCAATCATTAAAAAAACGACAATTTCGGAGCGGTTTTTAGAAAAAAATTTTGTCAGTTAAGTGGTTAAGGAAGACCCAGGCAAAGACCAGGACCCCGTTTGGCTCACAGTGTCAAAACTGAGCTGACAGAATTGTGATCGACACTCAAACTAAAGATTCAAGTGCTCTGGAATACCCTCCATGTTAAAACCTGTTAACACTAACAACTAGTTTAGGAGAGTGAAAAAACTGTACAACTTAAATTGTTTATCACATTCAAATTGAATAATACAAAGAATGTAATTATAATTATATATGCAAAACCCAAATACTAGGTGTAGCACACAAATTCAACTGATTATATACATCTCAGCTGAGGTCTTAGTGCCGGTCCTAGTGCTAGTGGTGAAAACAACAGCATAATTGAAGCCCAGCCACATGTGCAGTGCACTGCGAAGTAGGCAGCCAGCATGTTGCCCGCTCCCGGCTCTCTGGTCCCCGACTCTAGCAGTTTTTCCCATCAGGGTCAGTGGTGGATCCCCCCACCCCCATTCAATTTGCTCTCCTCTCCTATACCCACTGTGTGGCTCCTGCTTCTTCCCCCGATGACCAGCAATCTGGTAAGCAGACTGGGGATCTGCAACTCTGGGGTGTCAACTACCTGTCTATCTATCTATATAAATTAGAGATGTGGAGGCTCGGATTACTTTTGGATTTTTCCGCCAAGTTCAGATTTTTCCCGCCAAAAATCAGGTCTCAGAAAGAGGGAAAACGTCATCTTTCATGGACAAACATCATCTTTCATGGACAGTTGTCCAGGAATGATGATGTTTGTCCATGAAAGATGACATTTTGCCTCTTTCTGAGACTGGATTTTGGGCGGGAAAATCCGAATTAATCCGAGCCTGCACATCCCTAATATAAATATATATATTATATATATAGAAAATGTGAGCTAGGTTGCTATCTGTGTAGTATGGGATGCTGAATGTGCGATCTGGCGGTCACTGTGATCAGGTCTGTATATTATGGTTGCCACTTATCTAAAGAAGGAGCCCCTATCTAAAGAAGGCAGCAATAGGTGCAAAGGCGCATATCAACTACATGATAAAATTGAACGATTACGACATAGTTATCGTTCAATCATTCATTAATCGTGCAGTGAATATGCCGGCAACGACCAGCAATGCGCACTCCCGCTGGTCGTTGCCGGCATCTGTCGTCGCCTGAACATGCAGGTTGTGCATGTTCAGGGATGAGGGAGGGGGCCTGCACTGTACGACATATCGCTCAGTGTGGGCACATTACTCACTGCACAGGATGATGAACGATTACGATGTTGTAAGCGTACAGTAATACGCACCTTATGTACCAGGGGCCTGATTCAGAGTTATACGCCAGTGCTCCTGTAGCTGTGGATATACGAAATGTGCTAATGCTACAGCGGCCGGGACTTGTACCGAGACGCCCACCAGAGCAATTGCAGCAGTCTGCAAATGTGTACACATACACAACATCGGACGTATATTAGGCAAGCATCGACTCCCCGTCTATGGTCACTCAAAATGGCCACCATATTTGAGATGCTGGAGTCATGGTAACTGCGTACGGGATCACAGACGCAGGATGTGACATACCCTCGAAACGGTTGAGACACGCCTGTGTTTTTGTCTGAGACTCCCTATTGCCACCTCCATAATGCTCCCTGCCTGTCAATCACACTGCAATTAAAGACTGGCAGCATGCGCCAAGCAACTCAGACACATTCGCAGTGTAAAAATATAGCTCTATTTGCTAAAATATTGGAATAGCGTAAAACTCTGAGTAAGGCCTCAAGACAGCACAGTCAGATATTCTGCTAGTAACGGATTATAACAACTTTCTTCCAGCAACATGACGGGCCCACATGGGAACAAGGGCGGTGTTGTGTAACTTTGCCTAGGGCTCCTAGAAACCTCCCCGGTGGGCTGCAGGAGGACCCGTTGTGCATTGTAATTGTTCCTGCAATACATATGCAAGCTGGTAAGCTGTGTCTGTGCAGTAGCCATGAGAGGGTCAATATATATGGCAGATTTTAGAGAGCATACGAGGGACAGATGAGGAAAGATGTTGATGTGGGTATAGAGGATGCTGGTGCACTGGGTATGGTTGGGTTTGAGGCGATGGGAGAGAGAGATGATTGCGCAGAGCAGTGTATGGGAATAGAGGGAAGGCGAGAAGAGTCATGTACAGTGGTATGTGGAGTGGAAATAGTAGGTGAGGGGGAGGAAAGGTGGTCACATTATGATGGAGATTGCAGGGTACTGACTGAGAGGTTGGCTGGGGCATGGGTGATCAGAGCAGTAAGGAAGAGGACGTGGGGTAAGATATTGACAATAAAAGGCAGAAGCAAGGGAAGTAGTAGGCTGCACAGTGCAGGTAAGAGCAAATGAGAAGTACAGTATCAGGTTATAGGTGAAACAAGGATGGTGGATGGGCAATGATGAGAATAAGGCACTGGAAGGAACTGCAGGGGTATGGAACAGAATTGAAAGCCAGGTTGTGGGTGTTCTACTATGTCGAAGCTGGATTATTGGCTGAGACAAGATCAGTTTAAAATTGAATCGCAGCGACACCATCTTGCGACTAGGCGCAAGACGCCATTTTGCGAATGGCCGCCTAAGTGCCATTTTAGATAAACTCACACTTTAGTACATGTGGCGATAATACTATTAGCATCATGCGATTGCATCTGTGACCATCGCCATAAATTACGGCGTTTCACCAAAAGCCCATTTCATGACTTTACGTAGTTTGGGTGCTCTGGATAAAGTGTATATTATTATAATTCCCCTAAAGGATATAGGAGCCTATTCAGAGGCGGCCGCACGGTCTACGACCGCACGCCGCCTCGATGTTTTGCCAGTGCGCATGCGCACGAGGGAGCCGGCTCCCTCGTGCGCATGCGTGAGACCCGCTACGACCGACAGCGCTGGTCATAGCGGGTCTCTTTCCAAAGGGGGCGAGCTGTCGATGTTGATTGACAGCTCGCCCCGTTTGGAAGGCGGGCCGGGGGGTGGCAGGCCAAACGGAGGCGTTCCTATGGGAACGCCTGCCGTTTGGGGGAGGCCCCACTGACATCACTAGTGATGTCAGTGAGAGCTTCCGGCTCTGACAGAGCCAGGAGCTCTCCGGGGCTTACGACAAGTGAGAGCCTACCCTAGGGTCTCGTCGTAAGCCCCGATGGTCGCGATGGTCTCTGACCATTGCGACCATCACCGGAGAGGTCGTTAGAGCTGTGGGTGTTAACCCACAGCCTAACGACCGCAACAGAGGCGGGCAGTCAGGATGCAAGTGGCCGCCCAGTTTCTGAGCGACCGCTTGCATCCTCCGGCCGCCTCTGAATGAGGCCCATATTGCATTAGCTAAAACAGAGCAAATGGCCACGTGATAACTAGCCTGTGTAGTTAAGCTTCCTGGATAACGTCTGCTCTCACTCCAGGTGGCCCGGCTAGAATACACACCTTACATTAGCAGGCTTCCTGCAATGAAATAACTTCAAAGCCAAGAGTGTTATCTTAGGTTTGGGTCTTGTAGCTGTGCTAATTTGCATTCACACAAGAGTCTGGGAGAATAAAGGGCTTTTCTTTTGAGCCTGGGAAAGGTGGGGGCTGCTGAGAGAGGGGGCATGTGGAACTACAAGGCTCAGAATTCCACACTGCTAGGTGTTCACTTAGTAAGTGAGATTTAAGTGCACCATTTCTCATACACACATTAATACGCACAATTGCGCTGGTAACTAATCGCATATTAGCGAATGCATAAGATCCTGTATGAAAACGCTGGTTGTTAGCTTCATGCGCACGCATCTGCCCCAAGTTAACTAGCATCTTTACATCACACCCAGCATACTTACACATTACATATTCACATAAAAGGTTTAATAAGCTTTAAGGTATAAGATTTAAGTTTGTTCAGTTAGTATAAATGCTGTGAAATAAAGATTATTTGGTAACTAGGGTTTTTTACATGCTAAGTAAGCCGTGTTTGGTTTTGTCCTGATGCGTACTCTTTCAACAGAATTCCGGTATTATCGGTGTGGAGATCGCATCATGCATTCTCAACTTATGGACCGCAGAGACTTCGAGCAACAAAATGTATATAATATGAACAACTGTTAGGATGTTGCATGGGGCGGGAGGGCAGAGACCCCCAGTTGTTAGAGGCTGGGTTGAGTCTATTTGAACCAGCCTGTTAAATGCTCTGTAACAGATGCCCCCCCTGGGAACCAATAGCATAAGCAACAAACTCCCCTATTGTTCTGTCTATTCCGGGGGGGTATAAATATGGGTGCTCCAACACTGGGTTCTTAGTCTTCTTGCTGAACGCTGAGGGATGAGGGGTTTGTTGCTGATGCCTAATATCTGGACCAGAAAGCGCTGCGTATGTATACTGTACTTGGGTCTGTATAATTCCTTTGTGCTGAATTGTGTATGGATCAATAGCGTGTAACTGACTGTACTTTTACTTGAATAATACTTTGTGCTTTGGAACCACACGTTCCAAGTCTGGAGTCTTTATTTACTGTATGACTGCGTACGCAAAATAGCGTCATCCTTAGAGGTTTATAGGTAGAATATCATAAGGTATAGGCAGGGGTATATAGAGGTTCAAATATAGATTGCTTAGTTGGGGGCTCATCAAGTGAAGTCACTTACTACTCACACGGCACATACGGCTATCGATATCTCAGCAAAGGATGGAGTGGCCACATGCAGGGTTTACCTGCAACCGCTTTGTGCTGAAAAATCGCTATCCATTTTCGTGTGAGCAAAAGAAGCTGACTAGAATCCAGGGACAAGAGAGGAAAAAGTTTGTTTTCCTTTGTTGATAGAACCTAACGTTTAAAAGGGTGCAGCAGTATTGAGTACGAGGCTGAGTCGCAGTTTTGCGCACAGTAAAGACGCACTCTTGCGTACGCAGCTAAAAAGTCATCATACGGTTGTGTGGTAGTCACATTTATTTTGTATGTGACTGGTCGCACAATAGCGTATACGTACTTCCGGTTGTGCTGCCACGGTGTTTAAACAAAGCCGTTGAGGTTTACATTTTTCAATTGTTATCAATATCTGGGTTAACGTGTATTTTTCTGCGCAGGAAAAAGTGTGTAACAGTGAGTATTTGTTGGACAAGGTAAAGGGTATCGTATGATCCTTAAGGGCTAGGTGCAAGGGTTAGTCTAGCCGCTCGGTAAGTAGCTTTACCGTTCTATACACAGTAGCAGGTGTACATGTTGTCTTTGTTGTAGAGAGGTGCGTGGAAGTAGCCGACATACAAACTTCCATAGGTGTGGAAGTAGCTTTACTAAATCTTATCCGGGTGTGGTAGTTGCCTTTTTCAACTCTTATGCAGGTGTGTGGGCGCCGCCGACTTAAATCGTCCACAGGTAAGTGAAAGTATCTTGATTGCCTTTCACCAATTTAAATCTTTATTGAAAAGCGTAAGATTTTGGCTCAGAATGGGAGCCATGCAAACAGTAGAGATGTTAGACAATGATGTGCTGCTAATGAAAGCTCCGATTGGATCGGCCCGTCGTATTATGCATACTAAGTACGGTACTTATGCAATAAGGTATTGTGATGTATGGTTTAAAATGACGATGAAGAGTGTTAAACCGTTTCCCAGAATTGGTAGTTTTGATAAGGATGTATTAGATCATCCATCAGTCTGATGCGCTCCCGAGAGAAAAAGGTAAAATATTGTGAACGTTTAAAATTGTGGCAGCATGAAGGGGATGCGTGGCTTAAAAATGTGCAAGCGACGCAAACTAGCGTTGCGAGCGCATTGCCAGAAAATACATCCGCGACGCTAAATTGCAATACGGGCGAGCCACAAAATGGTGCGCACGTGCGGCAAGGTAGCGTTGTGGAGAGTATTGACAGCAGTTCACTCTCACCTCCCCCACCTTATGTGGATGGAGGTGCAAGTACAGTTACCAAAAATACCCATAAAAATGTAACAAGCAATTTGTACCCCTCTTAAGCAACCATAAAGAAAATGTTTATGATGTGGATGATGAGCCTATTGTAATGTCTGCCATTTCCCACGCTGTGCAAATGATAGATGCTGCATCACCACAATCACAGGTGGTGCCGCCATCTCCATCGGTAACAGCAAGGGAAGTGCTAACACCCTCTGCACCCGTAGAGGAAGTTGTTCATATAATACGTAGCAGCAGCAGATTAAACCCCCAGCCAGGTAACCAGGTCAGAGGTAGCAACGCTACCGGTCTGCATCCCATTCGGACGATAACTGTTCCGAATGGAAATGCAGATGCGAACGGTGTAGTGCCCACGAGGGAAGTAGTAACGCATTGTCCTTGGACAAGAGCAGAACTAAATTCCATCATAAATGATTTCCCCGATCCCAAAAAGGAACTAGCCAAATGTCAAAGATTTTTGAGAAATTTGGGTAGTTCTCATGAACCAACTAATAAAGATTGGCGTGTGGTGTTAAGGGCCTGTCTGCCACATAATACCGACGTGACAAAATTTATCACGGATTGTGTATTGTCTGAAAGACGACTTAAAGACTCGGGTTCAGACCTCACAACCTGGCTGGAGGGGAGTCACAATAGACACACTCATAGAATCTGCCACAGAACATGATAAAAATATCACAAAGAAGAGAGAGACCCAGAGCGAAAAACTAATGGCTGTCAGTATCCAAGCTCTGGAAGGAATGAAGGTAACATCACAGCCAGTAAACACACCTGCACCTATACACACACTTGCACCTGAACAGTTACACATCCTCACCAATTCCACACCACAGCAAACACATCCTTACCCCACATATCATACACAACCACAGGTCTCATGCTACCCACAAACTTCATACCTCCCACCATACCATTATCCTTCACATCCTTACCTATACCCACCATCTTTTCCTCTTGCTCGACTCCCACAACAATCCTTTCATCCACCCCGTTCAAAAAATATGTTTTAACTGTCACCAAGTGGGACACATAAGTAAGAACTGCAAAGTGAAGAACACCACACATGAACACGAGTTTCCCATGGGTTCATAGGTAACCCTAGTATTGTCTCCCAGGCCTTATATGACTGTTTACAATCTTATATGACTGTTTACAATCTATCAATGGATCTGTTCTAATGTAAAATGTGGACGATTTATTGTTGTATTTTAGGTCATGTTTAAATGATATTAAACTGTTGTGCTTTATCTCCCACTCACAGGACACAAGGTTGCTAAGGATAAACGGCAGCTATGCCAGGCTAAGGTCGAATACTCGGAATACTATCCAACCCAGTGGCCCAGGCATTATTTAGAGCAGTAGTTATTAATAACAAGATTTAATTGCAGGAACCTGTATGCAGATACTATATCCCTATAATTATTAAAAATGATGGGGGGACTTATTTTACAGGTGATGTTCCCAAGAACATGTGTAAGGTGATGGGTAACAACACTAAGATTATCCCAGACTGTCTTTTCCTTTATTTGCCCCCCTTTGAAATACTGTTCAAACAGGCAGCCTCATGTGAAAATATGATAATGAGGTTACTGTACAGGGTCTCACGAAGATGAATGCAAATAACAGAAATTGAAAGTGTTATTAACTAACATGTTTAATGCAAACTGTCATGATGTCAAACCTGGAGAATTTGTTATGATCCAAATTTTTTTTAGCTCAGGTTGTTTGACTGATCGGTGGAAAGGTCCGTATCTGACTATACCACATCCTCAAAGGGTGGCCGAGGAAGATATGTGGGTCCATTCCACTCACTATAGGGAGGCTAACCAACCGGTGGAGATACAAGGCGGAGACAAGGCCGATAACGTGGACCTGTCGATTGCGAGCTTCTGGCGGACGGATTAAAAAGGTGACGCTGAGATATCTGAGCTAAAGAAATGTGTAGATCAGTGCTTCCAGCAATGGAGTGGTCTGCTGTGGTCATCCTAGTTCTTTCTTCCAGAAGTTTCTGTCGTGATGATCTGTTTGGGGATACCCAGTTTCTGTGATGGGGGACCGATAAAGGAAATGTGAGCTGATGGCAGAGCTGATGGAGTGGAGTCAGGAGGAGGAGTGCTATACCAAACCAGGGGAGTGTCTGACCAATCTTAGTATTGTAATTGTTATGTTATTTGGGAACAATACTTCCATAAGTTATGACCCTCACACATGTTGAAATGCTTGGTATACATAAAAACACACCATCACCATATCTTCACACGCAATATGAACAAAGAGGCAAAAGAAACATGATACCTGGTGATGTGCATAAAGCCACTCAGTTAATTAGTGAGACAACTGGCTTTCACGTTTTAGTCGCACTGGATCCCACCAGAATTGCTCGGGGTACATTAAATTTTAGATATATTCAGGAACTTGCTAAATTGATAGATAATATCACCGAGATGTACGATGACAACACAGGCTAGTGTTAACTTATTTAACTGCTGTTACCGGAGGGTATTGCATAACGTTAGCCACCCAATTTGGAGTGAATTGTTGCACCTATGTCACCAATGATACCAGCGACCCCAAGGAGGTGATAGACTGGAAGGTGGATGAAATTCTGCAGCTAAAATGGGAGTTTCGTAAGAACCATAATGCTTCAGTGGCTGAAGTAGGGGAGAAGATAGAAGGATGGGTTTCATGGCTGAACCCAGTGAAATGGTTCTCAGGTCTAGGGGAATGGGCCCAGAAAGTGATCGCCAGCATAGGCAAATTCTTGATCCTTATACTAATTGTCATCATAATAATTGGCATATGCGTCCGGTGTGTTCCTATTGTGTTAAAGTGTGGAAAATTTGAAAAATAGAGTAAAACGAAAGAACAAAATTATGATGGTGGTCAATATGAATACCGAGGTAAATATAGAACTGCATTACAACCCTGAACTAGGAAATACCATCATTTAATGTATTATATTTAGACATGCATAGAATGTATTATTGAAATGTTATTTTTAAAACACCTCAGATAATGTAAAGTCTAAATTCCCTTCAAGACTGCTTTTATAAGACTGGTGCACATGATATTCCAAGATCCGCGGTGTGCGTATAATAGTAGTTTTATGTCCCCACTCAGAGACACATTATTGATGGATTAAGAACCTGTAAGCCTAAATAAAATTCAAATAGATTATGATAGCATGTTGTTCGCTATCAAAGGGTGGACTGTCGAAGCTGGATTATTGGCTGAGACAAGATCAGATTAAAATTGAATCACAGCGACACCATCTTGCGACTGGGCACAAGACGCCATTTTGCGAATGGCCGCCTAAGCGCCATTTTAGATAAACTCACACTTTAGTACATGTGGCGTTAATACTATTAGCATCATGCGATTGCATCTGTGACCATCGCCATAAATTACGGCGATTCACCAAAAGCCCATTTCATGACTTTACGTAGTTTGGGTTCTCTGGATAAAGTGTATGTTATTATAATTCCCCTAAAGGATATATTGCATTAGCTAAAACAGAGCAAATGGCCACGTGATAACTAGCCTGTGTAGATAAGCTTCCTGGATAACGTCTGCTCTCACTCCAGGTGGCCCGGCTAGAATACACACCTTACATTAGTAGGCTTCCTGCAATGAAATAACTTCAAAGCCAAGAGTGTTATCTTAGGTTTGGGTCTTGTAGCTGGGCTAATTTGCATTCACACAAGAGTCTGGGAGAATAAAGGGCTTTTCTTTTGAGCCTGGGAAAGGTGGGGGCTGCTGAGAGAGGGGGCATGTGGAACTACAAGGCTCAGCATTCCACACTGCTAGGTGTTCACTTAGTGAGATTTAAGTGCACCATTTCTCATACACACATTAATACGCACAATTGCGCTGGTAACTAATCGCATATTAGCGAATGCATAAGATCCTGTATGAAAACGCTGGTTGTTAGCTTCATGCGCACGCATCTGCCCCAAGTTAACTAGCGTCTTTACATCACACCCCGCATACTTACACATTACATATTCACATAAAAGGTTTAATAAGCTTTAAGGTATAAGATTTAAGTTCAGTTAGTATAAATGCTGTGAAATAAAGATTATTTGGTAACTAGGGTTTTATACATGCTAAGTAAGCCGTGTTTGGTTTTATACTGATGCGTACTCTTTCAACAGAATTCCGGTATTATCGGTGTGGAGATCGCATCATGCATTCTCAACTTATGGACCGCAGAGACTTCGAGCAACAAAATGTATATAATATGAACTGTTAGGATGTTGCATGGGGCGGGAGGGCAGAGACCCCCAGTTGTTAGAGGCTGGGTTGAGTCTATTTGAACCAGCCTGTTAAATGCTCTGTAACAGATGCCCCCCCTGGGAACCAATAGCATAAGCAACAAACTCCCCTATTGTTCTGTCTATTCCGGGGGGGTATAAATATGGGTGCTCCAACATTGGGTTCTTAGTCTTCTTGCTGAACGCTGAGGGACGAGGGGTTTGTTGCTGATGCCTAACATCTGGACCAGAAAGCGCTGCGTATGTATACTGTACTTGGGTCTGTATAATTCCTTTGCGCTGAATTGTGTATGGATCAATAGCGTGTAACTGACTGTACTTTTACTTGAATAATACTTTGTGCTTTGGAACCACACGTTCCAAGTCTGGAGTCTTTATTTACTGTATGACTGCATACGCAAAATAGCGTCATCCTTAGAGGTTTATAGGTAGAATATCATAAGGTACAGGCAGGGGTATATCGAGGTTCAAATATAGATTCCTTAACTATTTAGAGATCTCAATGAAAGAGCATAGCAGGATAATCATTGCTTTGTTAATATACTGGTATGGTACTCCAAAAATATACTGGTACTCCAAAAATATACTGGTAGGTTAATTGGCTCCCCACAAAATTGACCATAGTGTGTATGTGTGTGAGCATGTGGTAGGGAATATAGATTGTCAGCTCCACTGGGGCAGGGACAGATGTGAATTATAAGATATTCTCTGTAAAGCGCTGCAGAATATGTGTGCGCTATATAACTAACTGGTAATAATAATAATAATATGGCAATTACATGTTTCACAAGTTCCCATAGAATTTGCCTGCCTATAGAGCAGTGTTTGCCAACCTCGGTCCTCAAGGCACAATAACAATCCAGGTTTTAAGGATATCCAAGGTTGAGCACTGATCATGGGCGTTTCTAGAGAGGAGGGGGCCCGTGTGCGGTTAGAGACTCTGGGCACTAGAGTGCGCCTAGAGTCTTATAGAGGATGCGCTGGTCACCGGGAAAATGACTGCGGCGGCCATTTTTCCTGGGGTCCGTGTTCCCCACACACCCTGCACCCATTATAGATACAAAGGCAAACAGGGGGAAGTTGGTGCTCATAGAAGGGGTAAGGGCATTAAACCACTAGCTGCTCTCTCGGGAAGTATCCCCACTTCCTTAACTGGTTAGAAGACAGATTGATAAAACGCTCCGTGGTATTGGAGTGAATAAGATTATTAGTACAAATGTAAGAATCTAACTGAAAGTAACGGAGTTATGGAAAAATAGAATATATATCTCTACGTGTGTTGGGGATGGATAAATGGATAAATGAAAAGAAAAGGGGTAGTTATTCTGGCTAGTAAATGGGAGGTGTCTAAGACCCTGAGCCCAGATGTTTACTGCCCGTGTGGATCTGTATGTAATCACAGATGGGGGTGTAGAGATGTATGTGACAGCTGGTGGGCAAAAACTTGAGGCTGGATGTTCAGGACTGAAGTCCCCTGGAACATGAAAAAGTCCAATGATACAGGAATAATCACTGATATCCCTATAGAAGCCAGTAAGTTATATGAATCCAAGTGAAGTGACCGTTAGAGGGTTATTATTCACCAAGAAAGAACAAATGTTCCAGGTAGGCAATAACTGTCGGCAGGGTGTTATAAGTTCGCAGTGGCTAACAGCAAAATATCACAGGTGTGCAAAAACTGTCAGCAGAATGTTGCATGGATATAAATAGGCCTTGTCCAGGAATTATATACAGGTAGCCTCCTCCTCCACTGCTCTCACCACTCAGAAAAGGAACGCAGGATCAGAGTGACAGGTACACTAGAATGCAGTATCTTAGGTGAGGAATAATTGCTTACCTGACCATGATGCCTGCTGGTCCTGCATGTTCCTGCATCTGCAATCGCTGTGTGCGAGTGTCAGTGGGGGGTCTATAGTGGATATTGATGACTATGTACTCTGATCTTAATACAAAAAACTGTTTAATGAACAGTAAAATTACAGAAAGTACCCTTCAAACAGGGATTGTGAATTTAAAGTACATGGGTATTAACAAAGGTAACCCAACGCGTTTCATCTCACTAGAAGACTTCTTTAAGGGCAAATGTCAGAATAACTACCCCTTTTCTTTTCATTTATCCATCCCCTATTATAGATATGCCCCTGGCACTGCTGGTTAACCCACACTAAGGCCTTTATTCAGAGGCGGTCTACGACCGCACGGCCGCCTCGATCTTTGGCCAGTGCACATGCGCACGAGGGAGCCGGCTCCCTCGTGCGCATGCGTTAGACCCGCTATGACCGACAGCGCTGGTCGTAGCGGGTCTCTTTCCAAAGGGGGCGAGCTGTCGATGTTGATTGACAGCTCGCCCCGTTTGGAAGGCGGGCCGGGGGGGTGGCAGCCCAAACGGAGGCGTTCCCATGGGAACGCCTGCCGTTTGGGGGAGGCCCCACTGACATCACAAGTGATGTCAGTGGAGAGCTTCTGGCTCTGACAGAGCCAGAAGCTCTCCGGGGCTTACGACAAGTGAGACCCTACCCTAGGGTCTCGTCATAAGCCCCGATGGTCGCGATGGTCTCTGACCATCGCGACCATCACCGGAGAGGTCGTTAGAGCTGTGGGTGTAAACCCACAGCCTAACGACCGAACCAGAGGCGGGCGGTCAATTTACAAGGGGCCGCCCAGTTTCTGAGCGACCGCTTGCATCCTCCGACCGCCTCTGAATGAGGCCCTAAGTGAGGCCCTAATTGTCATCCTGTGCTCAAGTATGGCTGTCCTTAAAACCTGGACTGTTAGTGTGCCTTGAGGACCGAGGTTAGGGAACACTGCTATAGACGATAATTGCCTTCTGTATTTCGCACAGCATCTGTTCCTCCTGCTGCAGGAACCAAGCACAATACAATTATTGTGAGCACCCAACTGTCCTTTGTACCTCCCCATACAAAATGCACTTCTTAAGATATGGGAGGACTGAGAGAAATGCTCTTTATGACCTATACTATTCAGGCTCTTTTTCTATAAAAGTTAATAGCAGGCCATGGGCAAATGCTGCTTTTTCACTTTCCTAAAGGACTCTGATGCACTCTAACCACTTTAAGGATGCATTTATGCTACCAATAACTTTGGGGGAGATGTATCAAACCTTGAAGAGAAATACAGTTTTGAAGTTGTCCATAGCAACCACTTAGCTTCTGTCATTTATCTAGCACTGTCTATTAAATGACAGTTACAGTAGAAGCTGATTGGTTGCTATGGGCAACTTTTCCACTTAATCTTTCTCCAAGGTTTGATACATCTCCCTCTGTCTTTTAGGAAAGAATAGTAAATGTAAAGAAGTCTCAGGAATGAGGGAAACTGATGATAGTGTTTCATTTTGCCAAACTTGGTGTTTTACATCCAGTGTCTGAAACGGCTGCAGATGTGGTGGCTCTGATAAGCGCTGCATAGTAGAACTCCCACAACCTGGCTTTTAATTCTGTTCCATACCCCTGCAGTTCCTTCCAGTGCCTTATTCTCATCATTGCCCATCCACCATCCTTGTTTCACCTATAACCTGATACTGTACTTCTCATTTGCTCTTACCTGCACTGTGCAGCCTACTAGTTCCCTTGCTTCTGCCTTTTATTGTCAATATCTTATAGTAAATTTAGCCCTTGGGGCCATATTCAATTAGAAGCGAAAAGTCAGTGTCCGCGATATTTTTTCACCGATGACGTCATTTTCGCCGGCTTCAACTTATCCCCGCATTCAATTTGTCCGACTTTTCGCCAGTGCGAAAAGTTTGCACCTTGTAACCAGCGGAATAGTTTTATCTATGAATACCTGGCGGAAAAAAGTGCAGAATTGGGGTTTTGGGGTGCAAAATTGCGGCAACCCCCCCATAACCCTTTTTACCCCCCCCTTGATGCTAATTGTGTAAAAAAAAACGCTAAAAACAAACAAAGGACACCCCAAAGAAGCACTTTGAAAAAGTGAGCGGAAAAAATCAAAGTGGTTATAAAAATAAAAAACTAGTGAAATAGCCTTTGGGGGGGTCTGGAAGTTGGACAAGGTGTATTTTTGGATTGCAGGTGTTTGCTGAAGGTGCGTTTTTGGCACTTTTTAATGCTTGACTTTAGCAACTTTAAAATATGCCAGCACCCATTACCCCAAATTTTATTTTACTACTTAATTTCCCCCAAAAAGTGCCTAAATGCTATTCTTGACCCCTGTCCCAAAGAGGCTAAATAGCGCCTATTGAGACCATTCAAAGACCCCAAATACCTTCAGCAGGGCTAATCGGGGGTACCAATAGTGAACCCCCATGTCAGAGCATCTTTTGGGGGGTGTCAGGTTGATTTCCCCAAAAATGACAGGAATTTTCGCCTGTTTGCGTTTCGCCGGGTCCCGTTTTCGCCGAGTTCAAGTTGAATACGGGGATACGCAGGGACGCGCGCAATACTTTTTCGCACCTGAAACCAGCGATGATGGCGAGAAGTCCGGCAATGGACTTTTCGCTTCTAATTGAATACGGCCCATAAACGTAAAACAAACAGACAAAACCGCTATCTTGGGGAACAGTGATTTGTTTTGGGGGCATGGAAGAAGCCTGAAGCCAGCTTTAGAATTTCAGACCAGGGTAGCCAAAAGCAACAGGTTGACATGAGATTGTCGACATGCAGCATGTCATCATGGTCGAGTTGTCGACATACATCATGTCTATAATGAACTGTTGACAAGCTGTCTTCTCCCAGTGGCGGCTCCAGCATCTTCTTCCGTGTCCCAGTGGTCATTTGACAATCACTTCAGGCATGGACCTGTGATGCTCCAGCATTCTGGTAAAATTCCCCTTATCCCTAACCATAGCTCCTCCCCCTAGTGCTCGACTGGTATATTTAATAAAATGAGGGATTTCAGAAGGGTAGATCTTGCCTATAGCAACCAATCAGATTCTACTTATCTTCTAGAAGTTGCTAAATAAATGATAAGTAGAATCTGATTGGTTGCTATGGGCAACATCTCCATTTCTAAAACCCTGCACTTTAGTAAATATACCCCCTAGTGTCAATTGATGTCTAATTGGGTATCTGGTCAAAAGCAGGGGCGCCGAGAGGGGGGGGGGGAGTGGGTACAAATTACCGAGGCCCGGGCTTCCTGAGGGGCCCGGCGGGGGCCCGGGTCCGGCGCCACTCCCCCTCCCTCACAGCAGCCCAGCACACAGCGTGTACTGAGCTGCAGTGGAGACTGCTCGTGGATGCTGAGCAGCAGCCACAGCAGTCTCCTATGCCTGTGGGGGGAGCGATCACACTGATCGCGCCCCCCCTGGCTTTGAGCAGGGTTGAGGGGGCCCAGAGCGCCCCCCTCCCCACCGATTTGGGTCGGTGTTGGGTTGATAGACATTCACTTAGAGATAATTTTTTTTTTGGAGGCTTCCAAGAATCATTCTTTATATTTAGGATTAAGAAGTTAGTACTGGTTTGAGCCTATATGACATATTTTACAGAGTAGAAATCTGTAAATTAAATGTATTTGGTAAATAGGCCTTCTAATTTTCCATTGCAAGTGTAACCCTGATGCCTCATTCCCTTTTCATATCTACCCTTGCAATGTACACAGGACCACCATTAGGAATCTCGCTGATACAAGCATATATACTGTTGACGTCTCAACGTATAATAAAATGTAGTTTAGATTAATAATTCTATTGCTTTGAGTTGTGCAGGTGGACACCCCTCTTTATAAACAACATGTTTGTGCCTTGTTGGTTGACCATGTGCAACATTTCTGTGTACAGTATGCACTGTAAAGTATCCACGTTCTCGAAGGCCTCTTGCATTGGAGTATCAACACTTATTCCAGAAAATGGAAAATCTTGCTAGATAGTTGGTAGATATGGAAAACTATTATATCTTTACTCAAGACTCTTTTGTAAGGTCTCTACAATTTGCGGTCCGGTGAGTGGAAGTGCACATCGCTTTAAAATATGGTAACCTAACATCACCAAATTTCTTGTACACCTATATGGGGGCTGTTGGAATACTGGTGATGTTGAAACAGCATTCTGCCCACGGTATGCAGTCGGAAAGCGGCGGACCTAAGCCCGACAGCTGGCTTCCCGACTGTCATATCCCGGCAAGGGTCTAAAGACAGGCGTCGATATGCCTACGCCTGCCATTAGACATTCGTGGGGAGCCCGACGCCCGGCATCCCGATCGACGGATAGCCGCAGGGGGGGGGGGGGGTAAGGTTTAGGGTTCCCGGGGGGGATTTAGGGTTAGGCACCCCCCTGGGAGGTTAGGTTTAGGCTAGGGGAAGGGGGGGTTAGGGTTACGCAGCCCCGGGGTGACTTAGGTTTAGGCGCTTAGAGGAGGGATTAGGGTTAGGTACTGGGGGGGGAGGTTAGGGTTAGGCACCCCTAAGAGAGGGTTAGGGGGTAGAATTAGGTTAGCTAATACTTACCTGAGGACGATTGGGATTTCCACTGCTGCCGGGATGCTGGTGTCGGGATTCCAACCGCCGGACATGCGTCCGGTAAATCATACCGATTCCCTGCCCACAACTAAATCCCATCCAATGATACTGTAGTGTGAATAGTAGTGAAGCATTAGTAACACTGTAGGGCAGTGTTATACAAACGGATACATTTCGGGAGTTATACTGCACAGCTCTCTATTCTTCAAAAAGGCCACACATTAAGTTACATAAATACATTTTTGTAAGAGACAAAACAAGCTATAACAAGCAATCATGACAGCGAAGCAGCAAGCAGCTGGTGAAGGCTTGGAGGGTCACCTGTTGCCCATCAATTGTGTAGGGTTTATAATAGCAGCGATGTAGGGACACTATAGAGTGTATATTTTTTGTAATGTGCTAGTGAAAAATAGATACAGTGATGATGTAGTAGTAGTAAAACTGTGAGATGTATAATACTGGGCGTAATACAGAGATGGATGTAAATTCTGTAGTTGCCGGACTTAGCCCTGGAAATACTCAGCGGTTGTGCGACAATATGCAAATGTCGCAGCTGCTGGACTTTACATTTAGATGGCCAACGGCGGCATTGTATATCCGCCGCTTGCGTACAAGTAGCAACCATCAGACGCACATCGATCGATCATCGAACTTCTGAATAATGCGGGCCATACATATATGGCCATATTACGGCAGTGCCCGGGGGAATCGGTAATTCAACATATTAAAAATCCCTGAATTTCCGATTCCGACCATTTTTGTGTCAGAATTGGGGAATCTAGATTGTCCAACATGTTGGATTTCTTTGATCCCCTAACCTGGCATCTGCAGAATGGGTTATTGCCCCGATATAGGCTAGATGTATGGGCCCCATAACCCTATGGTCATGCAGAAAGGCTGACCTAATACGCCAGTGCCTTAACAACTGCATACAGGATAGTAGTCACAGGCTGTGACAGGCCCCCGAAACGTTTGAGTCGCTACCCCCATTACCGCTCACAGTGCCTGTCAATCACTTGGAGAATAAACCTTTCTGCGACAGCCATCTGAAGACCATTGCGGCACATGCGCAGTGTGACTCCAATGCATACGCAGTAGAAAAAACATTGGCCATTTGCAAAAACATTGGCATTGTGTCCTTGGGGTATATTTACTAAAGTGAGAGTTTTTAGAAGTGGAGATGTTGCTCATAGCAACCAATCAGATTCTGTCTATTATCTTCTAGAAGGTGCTAGTTAAATTTTAAGTAGAATCTGATTGGTTGCTATTGGCAATATCTCCATTTCTAAAAACTCTCACTTTAGTAAATATACCCCCCAGTGTCAGACTAGACTAGAGCATGAAGGGCCCACCTGGGAAATGCAATGATAGCGTCCCATACTTAGAGGTGTAGCAAGCTTCCAGAGGGGGTGTGGCAAACCTCCAGAGGCTTGGCTAATCATTAGAGAGTGCATTGGCTGGGCCCCTTAAGAAAAAAATTATATATATATATAGTAAATACTGCTGGTACATGTATTATAATGTACCAGAATAATTACAGTAATACTTGCAGTATAATGTAACATGTGTATAATTCAAATTCACAGGCTGGTACCTGATCCCAAGAGGAGGGGGTGCGCCCCCAAGCAGAGGGGCCCACCAGGAATTGACTGTGTAGAGCAGGGGTGGGGATCCATTTCTCTGCCAAGGGCCATTTGGATATTTCAATCATTCGCGGGCCATACTAAATTATCAACTTAAAAATGTGCCTGATATATATATATATACACACAGTATACTATATATATATATGTATATATATATATATATATATTAGGGGTGAGCGGGTTCGGATTTCTGAAATCCGAACCCCCCCCGATCCGAGGCCGATCCGAGTCAGGCTCGACTTTTCCCGCCTGACTCGGATCTGAAATCGAGGCAAAACGTCATCATCCCGCCTTCCGGGTCTCGCGGGTTTTGGATCCTATATAAGGTACCCGCGTCGGCGCCATTTTCTCACTCGGCTGTGGACAGTGAAGAGGGTGGGAGTTAGGGCTGGCTGGGCTGTGTAGTGTAGTGTAGCGCAGAGTAGTGTTGTGCTGTGCTGTGCTGTGCTGCGCTGCTGTTGTCCATAGGGGCTGTGTCCACTACTTCAAAGTCCATAGGGGCTGGCTGGACTGTGTTGTGCAGTCAGTTGTCCATAGGGGCTGTGTCCACTCCAAAGTCCTGTGCAGTGTCCCAGTCCTAATGGGGTGCTGTAGTGTTGTCCAGGGGGTGCTCTGTCCGTCAGGGGTGCTCCTCCCAAGTGCTAAAAAAAATAATATTTTTTCCGTGTTTGTGAATTGTGTGCGCAGTAGCCGCACGTGCATCAACAAAGTAGTGCCAAGCGTGCGCCTGTGTCATAAGTAAAGGGCCGGCTGGCTTGACCGTTAAACGGTGCTGTAACCCCCAAAGTACACTCCAAACCAAATAAAAAAATATTTTCTGTGTTTGTGAATTGTGTGCGCAGTAGCCGCACGTGCATCAACAAAGTAGTGCCAAGCGTGCACCTGTGTCATAAGTAAAGGGCCGGCTGGCTTGACCGTTAAAGGGTGCTGTAACCCCCAAAGTACACTCCAAACCAAATCAAAAAATGTTTTCTGTGTTTGTGAATTGTGTGCGCAGTAGCCGCACGTGCATCAACAAAGTAGTGCCAAGCGTGCGCCTGTGTCATAAGTAAAGGGCCGGCTGGCTTGACCGTTAAAGGGTGCTGTAACCCCCAAAGTACACTCCAAACCAAATAAAAAAATATTTTCTGTGTTTGTGAATTGTGTGCGCAGTAGCCGCACGTGCATCAACAAAGTAGTGCCAAGCGTGCGCCTGTGTCATAAGTAAAGGGCCGGCTGGCTTGACCGTTACAGGGTGCTGTAACCCCCAAAGTACACTCCAAACCAAATAAAAAAATATTTTCTGTGTTTGTGAATTGTGTGCGCAGTAGCCGCACGTGCATCAACAAAGTAGTGCCAAGCGTGCGCCTGTGTCATAAGTAAAGGGCCGGCTGGCTTGACCGTTAAAGGGTGCTGTAACCCCCAAAGTACACTCCAAACCAAATAAAAAAATATTTTCTGTGTTTGTGAATTGTGTGCACTGTGGCTGCACGTGCATAAACAAAGGAGCAGTGCCAAGCGTGCGCTGCTGCTGGGAGTTGTTCATCATCCCAGAGAGGAAGTAGGAACACCACCACTTTTACTAAACAATTGACCCTCCAACAGTCCCTAGCGATGAGGATGAAGTACGACAGCAGTCATCCTGAAGCAAAACGTATAACTGAGGCCTTGACTGCTATGTTGGTGTTAGACGTGCGTCCGGTATCCGCCATTAGTGCAGTGGGATTTAGACAATTGATGGAGGTAGTGTGTCCCCGGTTCCAAATCCCGTCTAGATCCACCTGCATCCTCAAAGCAGCAGCGACAAGCGTGCGTCTATCTGTTAAAGGGTGTTGTAACCCTCAAAGTGCGCTCCACAAACAATAAAAAAATTCTTTTTTTTTCTCTTTGTGAAATGTGTGGGCTGTAGCCGCACCTGCATCCTTAAAGCAGCAGCGACAAGCGTGCGTCTGTCTGTTAAAGGGTGGTGTAACCCTCAAAGTGCGCTCCACAAACAATAAAAATATTCTTTTTTTTTCTGTCTTTGTGAAATGTGTGGGCTGTAGCCGCACCTGCATCCTTAAAGCAGCAGCGACAAGCGTGCGTCTGTCTGTTAAAGGGTGGTGTAACCCTCAAAGTGCGCTCCACAAACAATAAAAAAATTCTTCTTTTTCTTTTCTGTCTTTGTGAATTGTGTGGGCTGTAGCCGCACTTGCATCCTCAAAGCAGCAGCGACAAGCGTGCGTCTGTCTGTTAAAGGGTGGTGTAACCCTCAAAGTGCTCCAAAAAATAAAAAACAATTTTTTTATGTGTTTGTGACTTGTGTGCGATGTAGCCGCACGTGCATCAACACAGTAGCAGCGCCAAGCGTGCGCCTGTGTCATAAGTCAAAGGCCGGTTTGGACATCTGGTCCGGACTGAAGGACGTGCCAACAATTTCTGACAAGTCTACTGTCACTGCATATGATACTGTCCTCAAAGCAGCAGCGACAAGCGTGCATCTGTCTGTTAAAGGGTGGTGTAACCCTCAAAGTGCGCTCCACAAACAATAAAAATATTCTTCTTTTTTTTTCTGTCTTTGTGAAATGTGTGGGCTGTAGCCGCACCTGCATCCTTAAAGCAGCAGCGACAAGCGTGCGTCTGTCTGTTAAAGGGTGGTGTAACCCTCAAAGTGCGCTCCACAAACAATAAAAAAATTCTTCTTTTTTTTTCTGTGTTTGTGAAATGTGTGGGCTGTAGCCGCACCTGCATCCTTAAAGCAGCAGCGACAAGCGTGCGTCTGTCTGTTAAAGGATTACAGCGGTGACAGCAACCAAGTAGGCATGTCAGACAGTCCGTACCTGTACTGGCAGGAAAAAGAAGCAATTTGGAGGTCCCTGTACAAACTGGCTCTATTTTACCTGAGTTGCCCCCCCTCCAGTGTGTACTCCGAAAGAGTGTTTAGTGCAGCCGGGAACCTTGTCAGCGAAAGGCGTAGGAGGTTGCTTCCACAAAATGTGTAGAAGATGATGTTCATAAAATGAATTATCAACTCTTCCAGGGAGACCAGCCTCCAGAACGTACAGAGGGACCTGTGGTTGTGGATTCCAGCGGGGACGAATTAATACTCTGTGAGGATGAGGATGTACACAACACTGAAGAGGGTGAGGAATCGGTGGATGAGGAAGATGAGAACGACATCTTGCCTCCGTAGAGCCAGTTTGTGCAGGGACAGATTAATTGCCAGCTTGTTTTGTGGGGGGCCAAACGAACCAATCATTTCAGCCACAGTCGTGTGGCAGACCCTGGCGCTGAAATGTTTGGTTTGTTAAAGTGTGCATGTCCTGTTTATACAACATAAGGGTGGGTGGGAGAGCCCAAGGACAATTCCATCTTGCACCTCTTTTTTTTCTTTGAATTATGTACTGTTTGGGGCCTAGTTTTTCAAACTGCCATCCTGTCTGCCACTGCAGTATCACTCCTAGATGGACCACGTGTTTGTGCCGCCCACTCGTATCTCTTAGCATAGTCATCCAGCTACCTCGGTGCAACCTTTTGGATATAAAAACACTATTGTGAGGTGTTCAGAATAGACTGGAAATGAGTGGAAATTAAGCTTATTGAGGTTAATAATAGCATAGGAGCAGAAAAACCCACAAATTCTGTGATTTTAGCTGTTTTTATGCTTTTTTTCAAAAAATATGAGATATGGTAAGAACTTACCCTTGTTATCTCTATTTCTACGAAGTCCATAGGGTTCCACAGGATACCTTGGGGTATAGGTGTGACGTCAGTCGCAGGGCACCAAAGAGTTAAGCTTTCAGCCTCCCAGGATGCACTAGGTCCCCCTCCTATACCCCGCCCCCGGGCCAAGGCACCTCAGTTAGTTACCAAGCCATAGGCCGGAGGAGGAGAAGGAAGAGAGAGAACAAAGATCTGGACACATACAAGAATCACATTCTCACCAGAGGGAGACGGAAAACCGGTGACCAGAGCAAAGCCCATCTGCAGCACAGGTGCGACAGGGCGGGAGTCCTGTGGAACCCTATGGACTTCGTAGAAATAGAGATAACAAGGGTAAGTTCTTACCATATCTCATATTTTCTACTTCAGGGTCCATAGGGTATCCACAGGATACCTTGGGGATGTCCCAAAGCAGTATCCTTTAAGGGTGGGGACGCTCCTGTGCAGAAAGGAGAATCTGCCGCCCGAAGGAAGCATCCTGAGGCGAAGGTGTCAAACCTGTAATACCTCACGAAGGTATGGACAGAAGACCACGTAGCAGCCTTGCAGATCTGAACTGCCGAGGCACCACGTCGAGCTGCCCACGAAGGACCCACAGACCTAGTGGAATGAGCCTTCAGAGAAGGAGGGACCGGTAGGCCTTCATGAAGATAAGCTTCAGAAATAGCCATACGGATCCAGGCTGCCAAAGTTTGCTTTGAAGCAGGCCAACCCTTTTTACAGAAGCCATAGAGGACAACAAAGCGTCCGACTTCCTAAACAAAGAAGTGCGGTCAACATAAGTCCTTAAGGCCCGCACAACATCCAAAGAGGCCTCACCCACGGAAAGACCCGGTGAGTTAAAGGCCGGAACAACTATTTCCTCGTTAACATGAAACTGGGAAACAACTTTGGGAAGAAACTCGGGCCGAGTGCAGAGCACTGCCCTGTTCCCATGAAAAACCAAGAAAGGGGGTCTACAAGAAAGAGCCCCTAACTCAGAAACACGTCTGGCTGAAGCAACGGCCAGAAGGAAAACAGTCTTAGCTGTTAGCCATTTAATATCCACTGAGCCCAGTGGTTCAAACGGCGGTCCTTGGAGAGCCCTCAGGACCACAGCCAAATCCCAAGGCGCCACAGGTGGAACAAAGGGCGGCTGAATACGGAGAACACCTTGCATAAAGGTGCGCACATCCGGGATTGTAGCAATCCTATGGTGAAACCAGACAGATAGGGCCGAAACCTGTACCTTCAAAGAAGCAAGGCGAAGCCCATGATCTAGTCCCGCTTGCAGGAAGGCGAGAATCCGAGACAGACGAAACTCCCGCGGTGCATAACCTCTCGGTCGACACCACTGGAAGAACGTATGCCACACGCGATGGTATATCCTCGCGGAAGACGGTTTCCGAGCTCGTAACATGGTACGCACCACAGAGCTGGAAAACCCCCAGGACCTCAGCATGGCCGTCTCAACAGCCACGCCGCCAAAGACAGCCGAGTCAGGTCCGGGTGAAGACAAGGACCCTGAGACAGAAGGTCCGGTCGTAGCGGCAACCGCAGAGGACTGTCCACGGACAGACCCTGAAGGTCTGAGAACCAGTGCCGTCTGGGCCACGCGGGAGCTATCAACAGGAGCGTCCCTCCTTCCTGTTTGAATTGCCGGATTACCCGTGGAAGAAGGGAGACCGGAGGGAACAGGTATGCGAACCTGAACGTCCACCGGACGGACAGAGCATCCACCAGAGACGCCCCTTCGTCTCTTGTGCGAGACCCGTACACCGGCAACTTGTTGTTGTGCCGGGACGCCATGAGGTCGATTTCTGGAAGACCCCACCTGTCCACCAGTAGTTGAAAAACGTCCGGGTGCAGGGACCATTCCCCTGGATGAACGTCCTGGCGACTTAGAAAGTCCGCCTCCCAATTTAGCACTCCCGGGATGAAGACCGCTGATATGGCCGGAAGATTGCGCTCCGCCCAAACCAGGATCCGAGAGACCTCTACGAGAGCCGCCCGACTGCGAGTTCCTCCTTGCCTGTTTATGTAGGCCACGGTGGTAGCATTGTCCGACTGGACCTGCACCGGGTGACCCTGGAGAAACCGCTGTGCCTGCAGGAGAGCATTGAAGACCGCACGGAGTTCCAAGATATTTATTGAAAGCTCCGCTTCTGTCGGTGTCCACCTGCCCTGGAACAAGTGTGGACCCGAAACTGCTCCCCAGCCCCGAAGACTGGCGTCCGTTGTCAACAGGACCCAATTTGGAACCCAGAACGGACGTCCCTTGTTGAGGTGGGTCGTCTTTAACCACCACGCAAGGGACAGGCGAACCTCCGGGGTGAGCACAATCGTCTGGAACTTCAGAGACTGAGGCAGCCCGTTCCACTTGGACAGGATCAGGTGCTGCAGAGGTCTGGAGTGAAACTGGGCGTATTCCACCATGTCGAACACCGACACCATGGAGCCCAGTAACCTCATCGCCGAGTGTAAGGACACCCGGCGGCTGTGCAGACAACTGCGCACCCTTGACTGTAAAGCAGAGATCTTGTCCTCCGTCACGAAGATCCTTTGCTGTCCCGAGTCCAATAAGGCTCCAAGATGCAGAATCCTCCGAGACGGGATTAGAGTGGACTTCTGCCAGTTGATTAGCCAGCCGTGCCGTTGCAGCAGTGCAATGGTCAGGTCCAAGTGGTGTAACAGGAGCTCTGGAGATCCTGCCACCAATAACAGGTCGTCCAAGTACGGCAACATGCGGACTCCTTGCAGCCGCAGAGAAGCCGCCATGACCGCCATAGCGTCCTGTATGTCCAATGACACCATGTAGTCCCCAGGTTCCAGCGCCAGAATGATGGACCGTAGGGTCTCCATCCGAAACTTCGGGACCCGCAAAGACTTGTTGAGTGCTTTGAGGTTGAGAATCGGACGATATGACCCATTGGGTTTCTGTACCAAAAATAGATTTGAATAGAAACACTGGCCCCTCTGGGAGAATGGAACAGGCACTATAACTCCAGCCTGGAGCATAGTGTGCAATACCTTCCGCAGCTCCGTAGCCTTGTTCCGGTCTGATGGTAGACCCGTGGTGAAGAATCGAGCCGGGGGTCTGTGCCGGAAGGAGAGGGCGTACCCGTGAGAGACCACCTCCAGAACCCAAGTGTCTGTCGTAGTGAACGACCAACACCGGGAGAACTGCAGCAGGCGGCCTCCCACCCTGGGATCCCCCAAGGGGAGACCCGGACCGTCAGGCCGCAGGCTTGTCATCTGGCTTGGGGGCCGGACGTCTGGTACTCCATGCCTGTTTCCGGGGCTTGACCGATTTCTTAGGGCCAGCCTGTCGAGGAAACGACTGTGGTTTGGGCCTGCCCTGGGCCCTAGATGACCGAAAGGACGATGGTCCAGAACCAGAAGGAGCAGCGGCCGACGGGAGACAAGCAGATTTGGCTGCCGCCAGCGTGGCCACAATCTTATCCAGATCCGGACCGAAGAGAACTTCTCCGGTAAACGGCAACGCTTCCAGACCTTTCTTGGATCTGCGTCCGCCTTCCAGGATCGCAGCCACAAGGTGCGACGAGCAGCTACCGCTGCTGAAGAAATTCTAGACACCAGAGTACTAATGTCTAGAGCCGCCTCGTTGATGTAGGTGGCCGAATCACGGAGATTGCCAATCAACTCCGCCTGTTCGGCCGGACAGTCGGATTCAAAAGAAGCCTCTAATGAATCCGCCCAGCGCTCCATCGCTCTGGCAACCCAGCAAATGGCCATAGCCGGCCGTGCTGCCCCCCCTGCAAGGGAATAAGCGGACTTCAGGCAGATTTCTACCTTGCGGTCCGTAGCATCCTTAAGGGAGGACATGGATGGCATCGGCAATGTGGCACTACGGACAAGACGGGTCACGTGAGAATCCACCTGTGGAGGGGATTCACACTTAGCAAAATAATTATCCGCGAACGGATAAGCCACCGCCAGGCGTCTCTGCGGCTGGTATCTTTTGCCAGGTTGTTTCCACGCCTCCTCTAAATGGTCCACCAACTGACCCGAAAGAGGAAAGACTGTGGCATCGCCCTTCACATCTTTGAAAAAGGCATACTTAGATTTAGCCGCTGGGGGAACTTCGTCCTCAATCACCAAGGCTGTGCGGACCGCCCGAATAAGTCCAGGAATATATACTTTGGACTTAGCATCAGCGTCCTTAGTATGGAAAGGTTCCTGATCGTAAGGATCCAGAATCTCCCCATCATCAGACGTCCCTTCGTCATCCTCATAAGGAGCGGACAGAGACGCCACCGGCCTTTTATGAGGCCGCATCACAGACTCCCCTTGCAACACATCCGACAAGTGCTGTACAGAACTCGTCAGGGAGTTAACCCACGCTGGCTCCTGAGAACCCGGGATCGGGGAAATAGGGAGACTGTGGGGTACCACCAATTGTCGTGGGAACCCCTGCATGGGTGACGACACCACAGACTGCTGGGACAAACCCATCGGAGTAAACGCGGGCTGCGGAGCTAACTGGCCCACTAAAGCTGTTAACGCCTGAGCAAAACAAGCCCAGGGCGGCTCCTGTACCGGTGCTGTAACCGTAATAGGCCGCGCCATGGACAAACACTGCCGGCAAAGGCCCTCCGCGCTACCCTCCCCCTCCGCTAACGGTACTTTGCACGTGGTACACTGTAGCCGGAGGGGAAAATCACTTTCAGACATGATGGCACCACGTATGTGACCTCTCTCACCAATTAAGTATTAAATAGGCGAGAGACCACCCTGCAGCACCGCACCGCAAGGGCTTTAGCAGAAAGAACAGGGACAGTAATAAAGCTGACAGTTTAGAGAAGAAAAGTTACAGGCAGCGCTAGCACAGTCACATACAATGCAGAGAAATAACAATTCCTGCACTAACAGCGCTGATCACTCAACTACACAGACACAGGGCCTGGTAGGACACAGCGCTGCATACACAGACCTGAGCCACAGCGGAGGAGAGGTATGCGGGGGGACCCAGACCACGATGCTTCCTTCCAGACTTCCAGCAGCGTTCACCATGCGTTGCAGAGAAGATGGCCGCCGAGGAGCAGAGAGAAGCTGGCCTGGGGGAGGAGCGCTGACACAGGACCAGTCAGCACAGTGCAGAGAGGGCTGTGTGCAGCGGGGGAGGCGCCGGCTGTGAGACAGGGAACGCGCGCTCCCCTGGCATGCATTTAACCCCTGGGACGCCGCAGCGCTACCGCTCTGCTGCGGTCCGCTGTCCCAGGGGGTAGTGGAAGCGCAGGTTGGTCGCCTGGCTCCACGCTGCAGCCAGTCCCCAGGGAGCCCCCTGCCTGGGGACTTAGGACCATGTGATCAGCGGGGACCCACCGCGGGACCCCGCTGCTTACCTCTGTCCCCCTTGAATCCGGCCATGGTCCGGAGCATCTGGGGTCACCGCTAGCTGTGACCCCAGACGCCCACCAGCATCCCCGGATCAGTACCGGCGTTCTGGTACCGGCGGGGTGTAGGGAAGACAGCATGGACGTCAGGACTGACTGTCCATGCTGTTCATCCAGATGTGCAGCCACAGCTGCATGAAGAAAAAGCTTCAGGGGCTCTTCTAGCCCCCACTCCAACAGGTGCACCCGACTCCGGCCGGGCACCAAACTAAACTGAGGTGCCTTGGCCCGGGGGCGGGGTATAGGAGGGGGACCTAGTGCATCCTGGGAGGCTGAAAGCTTAACTCTTTGGTGCCCTGCGACTGACGTCACACCTATACCCCAAGGTATCCTGTGGATACCCTATGGACCCTGAAGTAGAAAAATACAGATCCAAAACACAAAACCCAGAACACAAAACACGGAAGGGTGGTTTTGGCAAAACCAATCCAGATCCAAAACACGAAGAAAGATCCAGATCCAAAACCAAAACACAAAAAGTGGCTGGTGCACACCCCTAATATATATATATATATATATATATATATATATATATATATATATATATATATATATATCAAATATACCCACACACTGTACAGCATTACTAAAGCAGAACATTATTAATAATGTTATATGAACCTAAATGATAACCCAGTTTAGTAATAACACCACACAGCCCTAGGTTAAACACAAGATGTGGCCTACTCACAGTCCAGGTGCTTTTTCTTAGGGGCCTATGATCTCGTGGGTGGTGGTCTTGCAGTCCGTTATGCTCTGCCAGACTCCAGGCTGGCATCTGACATGCAGAAGATTGGACCCGGCAGGAGAAGGGAGGGATCCGGCATCACCTTGCTGCAGACATGAGCATGGACACCCGAGGCACATTGCCTGCCACTTCGGCGCATGGTACGGCAGCTGCTGGAGGAAAATGGCAGCTCAGCACCGCCTTAGGGATCCGTGAAGAGAGCAATCACGTGACCGGGAGGCGGAGGTCACGCTGGTAGGTTGAGGAGATGCTAATGCGCACAGTCATTGGTTGAGAGATGAGGGATGTTACTGGGCCGGCAGCTGCAGCGCACACAGCGCGTCCTGCAATACCCGGTCAGCCACAGCTGGCCAGGCCAGAGGTTCCACATCCCTGGTGTAGAGCATATAATAGTGGTGAAGCAGTAGTGACACTGTGTAAAGAGAGTTCACACTAAACGATGTGCGATTCCAATGATGTGTCTGACGACTCCCCCAGCAACGGGCCAACATATCGGGTGGGCGATACACATTAGACAATCCGGTGCCCGATATGTCGGCCCCTGCCACATCCCACTGCAAGCATTGTCAGAATGAGCTGCATGTAGGACTGATCTGGCGATGCGACTGACAACTCCGTGGTAGCGCACAAAGGCCGACATATTGCGTACGCACTAGATGATTTTGATGGTATGTTGGCCCAATCCGTTGGATCGGGTGAAATACTGTCTAAAGTGTATCCAGCCTAAGGGGAAACAGTCGGGAAGCCGGCGAACACCGGTAAATCATACCGAATCCAGCCTAAGGCATATAATAGTGGTGATGTATTGGTGACACGGTGGGGTGTGTAATAGATGTAGTGACACTGGTTGGGGCATATCATAGTGGTGATGTATTAGTGACACGGTGGGGTGTGTAATAGATGTAGTGACACTGGTTGGGGCATATAATAGTGGTGGATGTGTTAGTGACATGGTGGGGTGTGTAATAGATGTAGTGACACTGGTTGGGGCATATCATAGTGGTGATGTATTAGTAACACTGGTTGGGGCATATAATAGTGGTGATGTATTAGTGACACGGTGGGGTGTGTAATAGATGTAGTGACACTGGTTGGGGCATATCATAGTGGTGATGTATTAGTGACACGGTGGGTGTGTAATAGATGTAGTGACACTGGTTGGGGCATATCATAGTGGTGATGTATTAGTGACACACTGGGGTGTGTAATAGAAGTAGTGACACTGGTTGGGGCATATCATAGTGGTGATGTATTAGTGACACAGTGGGGTGTATAATAGATGTAGTGACACTGGTTGGGGCATATCATAGTGGTGATGTATTAGTGACACTGTGGGGTGTGTAATAGATGTAGTGACACTGGTTGGGGCATATCATAGTGGTGATGTATTAGTGACACAGTGGGGTGTGTAATAGAAGTAGTGACACTGGTTGGGGCATATCATAGTGGTGATGTATTAGTGACACGGTGGGGTGTGTAATAGAAGTAGTGACACTGGTTGGGGCATATCATAGTGGTGATGTATTAGTGACACTGTGTGGTGTATAATAGATGTAGTGACACTGGTTGGGGCATATCATAGTGGTGATGTATTAGTGACACTGGTTGGGGCATATCATAGTGGTGATGTATTAGTGACACGGTGGGGTGTGTAATAGAAGTAGTGACACTGGTTGGGGCATATCATAGTGGTGATGTATTAGTGACACAGTGGGGTGTATAATAGATGTAGTGACACTGGTTGGGGCATATCATAGTGGTGATGTATTAGTGACACGGTGGGGTGTGTAATAGATGTAGTGACACTGGTTGGAGCATATCATAGTGGTGATGTATTAGTGACACTGGTTGGGGCATATAATAGTGGTGATGTATTAGTGACACGGTGGGGTGTGTAATAGATGTAGTGACACTGGTTGGAGCATTTAATAGTGGTGATGTATTAGTGACACGGTGGGGTGTGTAATAGATGTAGTGACACTGGTTGGGGCATATCATAGTGGTGATGTATTAGTGACACGGTGGGGTGTGTAATAGATGTAGTGACACTGGTTGGGGCATATCATAGTGGTGATGTATTAGTGACACGGTGGGGTGTGTAATAGATGGAGTGACACTGGTTGGAGCATATAATAGTGGTGATGTATTAGTGACACTGGTTGGGGCATATCATAGTGGTGATGTATTAGTGACACGGTGGGGTGTGTAATAGATGTAGTGACACTGGTTGGGGCATATCATAGTGGTGATGTATTAGTGACACTGGTTGGGGCATATAATAGTGGTGATGTATTAGTGACACGGTGGGGTGTGTAATAGATGTAGTGACACTGGTTGGAGCATTTAATAGTGGTGATGTATTAGTGACACGGTGGGGTGTGTAATAGATGTAGTGACACTGGTTGGGGCATATCATAGTGGTGATGTATTAGTGACACGGTGGGGTGTGTAATAGATGTAGTGACACTGGTTGGGGCATATCATAGTGGTGATGTATTAGTGACACGGTGGGGTGTGTAATAGATGGAGTGACACTGGTTGGAGCATATAATAGTGGTGATGTATTAGTGACACTGGTTGGGGCATATCATAGTGGTGATGTATTAGTGACACGGTGGGGTGTGTAATAGATGTAGTGACACTGGTTGGGGCATATCATAGTGGTGATGTATTAGTGACACGGTGGGGTGTGTAATAGATGGAGTGACACTGGTTGGAGCATATAATAGTGGTGATGTATTAGTGACACTGGTTGGGGCATATCATGGTGATGTATTAGTGACACGGTGGGGTGTGTAATAGATGTAGTGACACTGGTTGGGGCATATCATAGTGGTGATGTATTAGTGACACGGTGGGGTGTGTAATAGATGGAGTGACACTGGTTGGGGCATATCATAGTGGTGATGTATTAGTGACACTGGTTGGGGCATATCATAGTGGTGATGTATTAGTGACACGGTGGGGTGTATAATAGACGTAGTGACACTGGTTGGGGCATATAATAGTGGTGGATGTATAGGTTAGTGTTAGGGGCACTGTGGGGTGTGTAATAGATGTAGTGAGACTCTGTAAGGTATAATACACGGCTGGTGTGGTAGTAGTAGTGACCCTGTAGTGTGTGGGTATATATATATATATATATATATATAATGTATTATCACTGTGGATGTGACATCAGTAGGCACGGTGTTCCGCTAGCTCTATGTGTAGCAGCAACAACCGGTCACACACAGCACAGGATACAGGCAGGACGGCGGCGTTAGCTATGGGGGGGGGTGTCGCAGCCCAGGCGGCAGCTGCTTTTGTCCCCCCCGCCCTTCCGTATCGCCCCCGTTGGTTGCACACACAGCACTCCGCGCATGCGCGCTGTCACCGCTCCCCGCCCGCTCCCTCCTCCTCCTCTCCCCGGTGTCAGTGTCTCTCCGCTCTCCACCCGGAGCTGCCGCTGCTGCTGGACACGGGGCGGGGGGCTTCCTGCTTACACTGCGAGGGGCGCCAGACACCTCGCCGGGAATACTGTCTGCCAGACTCCGGTACGTGTGCCCGGGGGATGCTGCCTCCTCCTGGGTGTGTGACACTGATGGTCTATGTGCTGCGTGCGGGTGTGCTGATGCTGTGTGCATGGGGCATGTGCACCTAATAGCGGTCATTGTTGCAGCCGGCTGGCTCCTGCCCCTGTGCAGCGGGTGACGGTGAGTGGCTGCTGTGGGCACCTCTGTGGCCGTGTGTTTTGTATTTGCTGCCACACTGTGCAGCCCAGCTGTGAGTGACCCCATTTGCACAGTGCATGCTGTATAATTGTGTTTATTATTATATGTTACACATGTTGCTCTGTGATCTGTGCCTGTGTGTATTGCAGTGCTGCCCAGCATCTCCCCTGTGCTATAGGATCACACACAGAGACCTCATCTCTCTGATCCTGGCATGACAACCCATGTGCTCACGCTGCCCAGCATCCTATCTGGCCATGCAGATGTGTCCACATACATTTTTGCTCAAATCCTGCCAAATAGCCCCTTTTGGGGCACCATGCAACCTTTTCTTAGAATATGTGCCTTATTCGCATCACTGAGGCGTCAAAAGTTCAGTACATGGGTACCCTGACTACTGGCGTTGGCACTTCATGTCTGTGGCTCAGTTGCTAATCTGGGTAAAAAGGTAAAACACAGAGTTCTGATACCCGCAAACTTGCTATGCCTTGCGCCACATATCGTTATACCAATTCCTATGCGGCATGTCCAAGCAAGTGTGCCTGGGACACTGTGGGCAAATTTGTGTGCGGATAGGATGCAAATAAGTTTACCTGTGGGCAGTAAGCGGGCCTCCAGCTGCTGTTGAACTACACATCCCAGCGTGCCCTGCAACAGTTTCAGCATGGCCAAAGAGCAAACCTGTGGCAGGGCATGCTGGGGTGGATAGTTCTACAACAGCTGGAGGACTGCTTATTACCCACCCCTGGTAATGCGTTCCAAGTGTCTCATGCCATATGGCGCAAAAACGCTAGGTGAATGAGGACACCTTTGTTATATGATCAGATGTTGTGTTCTTCTTTGCCATTGGTCCCCGCTGCAGGTTGGTACACCAGTCATCATGTGTTTGTGGATCTGTACAAGTTCACCTGTGCCTAATATTGATGGCTATTTTAAAACTGAGATGTTTTATTTAATTATTTTTTCAATTAAATCTAATGATCAAGGTGTAACACTATAGTACAGTACTGTACTTTCTGTAAAGCGTGAACCTGTTCTGTAAGGCTGCAATGGAGAGAAATTTGAATTAAAGTAATAGTATGGTTACAGCTATTTTAAGCCACAAGAGGAAGGATCTCACTTGCTAAAGATTGCAATCAGTATCTACAATCTGTTTCAACTTGTGTGTGTGCGCTTTTGTTTAAATGGTTACTAAATACACCAGAAATATTGCTTTTCTCCAAACTGGTCTGCAATGACAGAGGCAAGCAGTTCATAAATTTTGCAATGCTTTTATTTTTGCTATGGGGGCTAATAGCATTCTATGTTCTAGCACTCCTTGGTAGATGGCAAACTCTGTATTTAAAGGGTGTTTAGAGATTTAACATTGCTTTTATATGCAGCACTTTGTGCTTCTTCTATTTGTGACCAGGCTTCACCTTTGCAATTAGTTGACACTAATTTGTGTAGCTTGTAGGCATTTCATATGTTAATAAATAATACTTTAATAATGTGGATTATCCAATATTTACTTTGCATCTAAAATGCTAACTTCCTGCTTGCAGTATGGAGCTCACTGTGTAATTTTTTTTAAGACTTTCATTAAATACACTTCAGGGCAGAACAGGAATTTTAATTATTTTTTTTCTTTTTGCATGTCTGTTTTATAGAATAGATAAAGCTGTGCTGTAAGTTTGTTATCACATGAGACATACTTTATCTGCCTGCAGTCAGTTGGTTTTCAGTCAGATAAACGTTTACATCATTTGATTTATCTGTCCAATCTGTCAAAGAAGGCATTAACGGGTAACTACCCATTTTTGGTGGAGTCTTTATCTATTAAGGTTTAAATGGGTATGGTCTGTTTTGCAAATTTAAACCGACCTGTAGTAATTTTCTATCTAAACACTCAGGCTGGTATTCAGTTGCTGGCGAAAAGTCATTCTCGGCGAAAGTAAATGCATTCTAAGCGGAAAGTCAATGCATTCAGATAGGCGGAAAAGATTCACCACTGAATGGAGGCGGAAAAAAGTGCGGTTTTGGTGTGCATAGTTGCGGGAACCCCCATGCAGTGTTAGGACCGTTACCCCAAAGGTAAACTGCATCAAAAAAGTAAAAAAAAAAACAAAAAAAAAAACATTCGAACACCCCCAAAAAGTGCTCTTGTTTTGGGAGCGAAAACGTGTAAAGTTGGGGGGCCAACATAAAAAGTAGTGAAATAGACTCCAGGGGGTTCCCCAAGTATGCCCCAGGTGTTTTTTTCATTGCAGGTGTTGCGGCAGGTGGTTTTTCCATGATTTTTAAAACTTCACTTTAGCAACTTTTAAATATACTAGCCCCCATATTCAGGTACCCCAAATTTGCTGGAAGTAGTTATTTTGACGAAAAAATATTTCTAAATGCTATTCTTCACTCCATATGCAATACGCTAAATAGCACTTATTGAGACCATTTAAGTACCCCAAATACCTTTCAGCAGGGCTATTCGGGGGTATCAGTGCATCTTTTGGGGGGTGTCAGACTGATTTCCCCAAATCTGACAGGACTTTTCGCAGATCTAAGTTTCACCGGGACTCGTTATCACGTCCTTTACAATTTAATAGGGCGAATCGCGGGGGTGAGCGCAATACTTTTCCAGAACCTAAACTGGCGATGACTGCAAAAAGTCCGGGACTTTTCGCCGGCAATTAAATACGGGCCACAGTAGTAGATTAATTGTGTGTGTGTTTATACAGCACTTACCTGGCCTCATTCTCCTGACTTCTTCGGCTGGTCTGCTGAAGTCAATCATCTGTCTTTGGGCATCATAATCCCAGTGCCTTTATTTTGTTCATACTGTTTCTGTCTATGTACCTTGTAAGGCGCTGCGGACCTTTTGTGGCTCCATATAAATAAAGGATAGTAATAAAGTGTCAATACTTTTTTCAAATCTGATGATGTGGGTAATGCTGGGCATACACTGCCAGATAAAATGTCTGTCAGACCGACAGACATTTTATCTGGCTGGCTGCCAGCCGCAGATGTCCGCGGCATACACTGTGAGAGAAATCTCACAGTGTATAGCCCGACATCCGCGCTCCGCCCCCGGGGGAGGAGACATTTCCCTGTTCCTTCCGTAGGAAGGAACACAGGAAATGTCTGTCTGTCGGCCGCGCTGGGCATACACTGCCCGATGCGGCCGACAATTTCCCGGGTAAATATCGCATCGGACGGTAATGCTGGACAATCCAGCATGCCCGACCAAGCAATATTTAACCCTCGGTCGCCCGCATACACGCTGCAATTATCGCGGCGATCCGCCGATATCGGGCGGATCGTCCCGATAATTGCAGAGTGTATGGCCAGCATAAGCGACAGGGGACATTCTACACTTTATTTTAGTTCTATTTTAATTTTATTTGATAAATTCATCCATAGAATTTTTTTTTTACAAAAGTGTAACAGCATTTTATTGTTTACAATAGTGACAGTCAACTTGGTAAAGTATGGGAGCCTCAATGGGCCGCACTATAACCTTCAATATCTCCAGGCAATACTCTTAAGGCTGGATACAGTTAGATGTGGTAATTCACCGTGCCGGGAAAAGTGTGATAGCCTTGGGTTTTAACGCCTGGGGCTATTCAATTGCAGCCTCTTTTCCTTGTGCAGTAAATTACCCGCTAACAGGCGTTAACCCATGGAATCCGGGATAAATTCCCGGAGCTATGGATTAACACTTTCGCGGCACCCATGATCAGGGCATTTAATGCAGATTTCTGTTCGAGCCTTCTCAGGTTCGAACTGACATCCGTGTTACCTGCAGAATGCGAGCTGCCGCGGGCTATAAATGTATACCCCCTGCAGATCAATTAGCCCTGGATAATTGAATCCGGCCCTTAATCTCAGCAGTAAATTAGATTAATAACATTTAATAAATGAATGACCCCTATTTGTAATAACATATCAGCAAATCTGTTAAGCACTTGCAAGTTCTAACAAATATGACAATAAAATAGGAAGGAACTGGGGGCTGCAAGTGTAGGTTTGTAGAGCCACCTGTTACCTTGCACTGATCCACAACATCCCTTTAGCCACTTTTTCAAAATTGTTTTAATGTTTTTTTTGTCAATCGATCAATAACTTGATTACATTGTAAACCGAGATTTGTCTTGTCACTTTTTGCATGTGGAACTGCCCAAGGTGGAATCTTAAGCTGCATACACACTAGACGATAAGTTGGACTTGATGAACAATAACTATATCGTTATCGTTCATCGCGTTCAATATCGTCCAATGTGTATGCAAGACATCGTTAAAGATTTGCGCTCCCGCGAATCGTTAATCTCTTTCATCACCTGTACTTGCAAGGCAACCTGACGATATCGTCAGGTTCTGCAAGTACGGGTATGAGGGAGGGTACCATCACAGAAGAATATCGTTAACGACATTGAGCCTGGCAGTGCAGGGGAACCACTTAACGATATCGCTCATGGAGCATATCGTTAAGTGTGTATGAGCCTTTACATAGATTTTTTTTTATCTTTTGCTTTAACAACTAGATTTATACCTCTTTACCATGTAGCTGCATAGCTACTCGGAGAGGTTTACATGGCCGTCACTTAAAAAAAAAATTGTCTCACTCTTTAGCCAGTCATGGAGACGCTCAGTGGTCACTGGTGACCGAGGAAGGGTTTGAAACTATGGCTGTACTAAAGCGCTTTTGCTCTCTGTCGTATATTATGTGACTGTGGTTGCCATGGTAATTGTGTGACACTTATAAAGCGGCATTTCAATAATGGCATCTTTAGCCAAAACCCTGTTGAACAATAAACACATGTCTTTTTACAGGTATCCGTAGGGACTTATGTTTAAATACTAAATGTAAATGGTATTTGAGTCTTAAATGATGTCCACATTACAGATGTATTTAAATGGATACTGAAGATCGCTTTTTTGAAACCAAGTAATATATATATATCGTAAACCTGCGAGCTGGACCCTTAAAGCTCTATTTGTTATTACCCAGTTTTGTTTTATTACTGTTGTGCTCCCAAAACACAACAAAATATGTTGTCTCTATGTAGGTAAATGTTAATAATCTAGTGCTGCCGCATTTGGTAAAATCAGGTAACGATATATCGCGCACGCTGTCCACACTACATGAGATGTGTGTACGATAGATCGTTACTATCCGTGTCTGAATGATATATCGTACAATACATCAATATAGTATAGTATGTCCCGTTTTGTTTTTTATTTCTTCAAAGTGACTTACAAAAGATTTAACATTTAGATAGCTACATGGTTTCAGACTTGCTAGGTTAGCACAGATGTCTTTGCACACATAAGTGTTCTTATTGCTTCATTGCTCAGCCCTTTAGTTGCCAGAGGGAGGCTGCAGATCCTCACTCTAAAATGTTCTGCAAACCCCTCTGTTAACACAATAGTTCAGGTTGACTGACAGCTAAGGAAGAAAATCGGACAAATTGTGAGATTTTCGCAATCCAGATTGAGGAACAGGACACGAGTCTATTTATAGATTAGTCCTACATTCTGTCTACATCATTCTTTTGTATTCCAGTATCCTTTTGTATTTTTATGTATGTACCCGAAAACACAAAAGACTCGTATGTCTGACGTCTAAATTGTAGCGGCCAAACAACAACTAACAGCCTATAAAGAATAGTCCATTATTATTATTATCCTTTATTTATGTGGCGCCACAAATGTTCCGCAGCGCCTTACAAAGTACACAAATAAGTGAACAAGAAGCCAGTGACTTACAGGGGAATGGGATTGAAATACCGGTGACTGTTTAGCCGCCGGTTCAAATCCCGACAACGGCTGCCCGACAGGATGAAAATCCCGAAAGAGTCAGGTAAGTATGCTAACCTCCCCTGTAGTGCCTAACCCTAACCTCCCCCCGGGGGTGCCTAACCCCTCCTTACTGCTCCCTAAACCTAACCCTCCCGGTGGGAGGGATGCCTAACCCTGACCCCTAGGGATACCTAACCCTAACCACCACCTTCCCCCAAAATCTAATGGCTAACTGCCCGAAACCTAACCCCCCCCACGGCTAAAAGGACGGGCGCCCCGGACTTACCTCGTTCGGGCACGCGTCGTCCTGGATTCCGGCGTCGGGACAATGATAGGCGTCGGTATAAATCCCTAGTCGGCATTCTGCTGTCGGGATTGTGACTTGCGGCCGCCGGTCACATAACTACATCCCCTTACAGTACAGTAAAATGCAGGACAAGAACAAGGTTTATACACATTGCTGCAATAGCGATCATAATGCTCACATAAGCAACAGGACGTAAGCAACCAAGTATTAAGTGCCCAAGTGAGGAGTAGATGAAGGTATAAGTAAGGGGAAGCACAAGAGGTTAGAGGGCCCTGCTCGTGAGAGCTTACAATCTAACCATTACAATTTATACTTCTAGAGACAGATTATTTAGAGCGTTTCTGTTTTGCTTTAGGCATTATGGAAAGGGCTGATGTATTTTTAGAAGAATGTGACCATTCACAGCCAATATAAATCCTTTTAGTTAGCCGGGTTGCTTTTCAGAAGTTTGCGGTTGCACCAAAAGGCTTCTTGTGAGAGAGTCCGCGTTTCTATGTGTAAGTTAATATTGATGCATATTCGATACCTGCCTAGAAGCTAGTTCACAGTACCTGATATAGACACCTGCCTGCCCACAATTGGATAAAAAGTTCTGATTTGCCCACTGTGCCTCATCTTTTATTGGCCAACCCCCTCTTTTTTTTATTTATTTTTTTCATTCAAAACCTGGCACTGTACATCTAGAAAGTGATTTAATAGTAGTTCTATGCAGGGCCGTAACTAGGATGGTGCGACATGTGCCACGGCAGGGCAGGGGGCGCTGTTCGGCCGTGCCTGCCAATTTTATGTTTATAATCATTCTCGCTTGTAGCTTCCTCTTCTTTGATCCTTGGCATGGCCTTACTGCCTCTATCTCCACTGTGGCTGACTCTCCCCTCCATGTGGCTACCTCCCCAAGCACCTTCGGGCACATCATCCTTTATTTAGCGCACACATTTTAAAATGCTGTTTTACATGGGACTCGAACCCGCTGCTGATATCTGCTGCATATACACTACAATCTTCAGTCGGTGATCTACACTGCAGGCTTCAGGCTTGTGCTATGGCTGCTCTGATGGGCAAATCCTGCTGCAGGTGCAGCTTCCCCAGCGCTCTCCTACATCTAGAGCTGGGGAGTTATACTGCATCATTATTGTGTATCATCACTGCAGCCAGTGGATTCACACTGCTCTTCCTAGTCCAGGCCACCAAAAAGTCTAGTTACAGCTCTGGTTCTATGTGATGGCTTATACTCCACAGTATGTTAAAAAATGCATTACTGTATTTTCTGTAGTGCTAACTGCTCTGGGCCGCTTCCTGCACTCAGCTGCTGTAGCCTTGAAGAAATCATGACATGTAGAAGTGAAAGCGTTTTTTTTTTGTTTTTTTTTTACAGCTCTTCCTTATTTAATCAGAGCCTTGCAACACTGAATTGTAAAAAGTTGCTGATCTTTGCTGCTACAAATTCGTTTTTCTCAGCCAGGTTGTTTGCCCCACAGCTTGCAAAACCACCACTAAATGAATCGACCTGATGGGGGCGAGGTGCAGCTAATTCTGAGAGATCAGGTCACGCGTCCTCGGCCAATCAAACAGCGTAGCCTAAAGGTGCCCATACACCTGCGACGGATTGTCGCGATGTAGCAATGCAATCGGAAATGCCGATCTTCCGGGTGGAAACGCCGACCGCCCACCATCGATGTTCAGCGATCCGTTTTATGATCGCTGAAATTTTACATGTTAAATGTTCCCAATTAGACAATCGCGATAATTTTTTGATCGAGATCGTCAAATCGGGAAAATCCAACATTTTGAACTTCTGCGATGCCGGGTTGCTGCATCGCGGGATCGCGGCAATCCATAGCAGATGTATTGGGCCCTTTAGTTCAGTGATTGTCCTTTCACGCCCCGTTAGCATCCTGCTATTTGGTGAAAACTCTTTGTTGAATATTTCATAAACTATAGCCTCTTGTTCTTTTAATATTTTAAACTTTTTGAAATGAGAATATCTACACTCTTTAATGGTTTTTCAACAAATCTGTTAACACCTTTTTATATTTTTCTTTTTCATTTATGAAATAATGATATAATATCCAATACATTACTTGGGTGGACTTCCCTTCTCTGGGACGTCACCATTTGGTTTCTAAGGCATGCTGTATGGTTTCCATTTAATTGAACCCTCTGTGGGCCAGTTTTGGCAATGCTTGGGCAGTTCCGGAAGAGAGAAGCATTTGATGTAGCGGCTGTTGCTTGGATGAGGAATGCAAAAGGTGAGAAGAGTCCTTGCTTGCTCTCTTTTGCAGTTTACACTGTTCATTTGGCTGCATGGATACACCATTATCCCGATGCTATTATTTTTATGCTGTTCAATAACAAGTGATTTGGCGCTCACTGGACATTGGGACTGTAAATCTCAAATCTTTGTGTGTTGAAAGTTTTTTTTTATTTTGTAAGATTTGGCACAGTGCATTTAGAAATGGACATCTCTGCCGAAGTGTAACTGTTCAGCTGGGTACACATTATAAAATATATTGTTCCGATGCAGATCGGAATGATATATCGTACACCACGTATAGCATGCACGCCCGATCCGTCGTGCCCAGCTGACGCCCATCGCATTGTCCCATCTGCTGTGCTCCGCTTCAGATGGAACAATGCAATGAACAACGCTGTGTAGTTACATGCAGAGTTTAACGATACATCGTGCCATAATACGGCGGATCGTGCAGTGTGTACGGCGCATATGATGTATCGTTACATCGGCCGCCACATCTCTGGGTTGCACCGTTGTATGGAATGAACCCAGCTTTATGGTGCATACACACGGTCAGATAAACTTGACAATATAAATGATAACGAACATATAGGGCCTGATTCAGACCCACTCGCGAGCGGCTGTCCGCTCGCAAGTGGGTCGATGTTATGCACTGAGCATGCGCACGACGGAGGGAGCTCCGTCGTGCGCATGCGCCAGACGCGATGAGCGAAGGAAAGTCCTTCGCTCGTTGTGTCTGATCAAAGGGGGCGTGCTGTCGATGGTGATTGACAGCACGCCCCCTTTGGTGGGCGTGCCGGGGGCGTGCCTCCCTGACGGGGGCGTTCCCACGGGAACGCCTCCCGTCAGAAGCCGGCCCACTGACATCACTAGTGATGTCAGTGGGAGTGATTTTGGCTCTGATAGAGCCAAAATCACTCCGGAGCTTGCGATTGAAAACCTCAACCGCAGGCTCCGGCTCGCAGTTTCGATGGTCACGACCATCGCGGCCATCAAAATGCACGCTCGTATAGGCTGTGGGTGGTGACCCACAGCTATACGAGCGTCCAGGAGGACGCTCCATTTTCATGGAGGGCGGCCCTCATTCAGAGCGTGCGCTCTGCTCAGAGCGTACGACTCTGAATGAGGGCCATAGCCATCGTTCAAATCGTCAAGTTTATGGTCCCCTCAAATGACCAAACGATGGTTGATGCGCGGGGACGAATGGTCGATAACGATATCGACCATCGCCCGTGCATGTAGGCCAACTTATCGTGGGTCGTTATAGTAGTTGGGGGGTTGCTGCATGTGCTGGATGTTCGATCCAGCACATGCAGGACGATGAGATAACGTTCGTTATCTGGCCGTCGAGCATTATGACTGTGTGTACCCTCCATAAGACTTGATAACAGCTGGTTGAGATGTTGCTACACTCTCGTTTTCCTGCAGAGTGAAAATAGTTATGTGCTTAAAAAGAAATCTTGTTTGTTGTATGGCTGGTATACGTTCAGGAAGTCGGCCGTCGCAATACCGACAGCCGGCTTCCCAGTTACTTAATCCTGGCGAGGGTTAAATGACAGGCATTTAAATCTGGACGCCAGGAGACCGGCGCCCGGCATCCTGATCAAAGAGATGCCGGGCGCGGACAGCTGCGGGGGGGGGGAGGGTTAGGCACCCCCGGGGGGAGGTTAAGGTTAGGCACACCCCCTGGGGACTTAGGTTTAGGCGGTGGGGAAGGGGGGGTTAAGTTTAGGCACTTAGAGGGGGGATTAGGGTTAGGCACAGAGGGGAGGTTAGGGTTAGGCACCCCTACGGGAGGATTAGGGTTAGGGGGTAGAATTAGATTAGTTTATACTTAACTTTAGGACGATCGGGATTTCCTCCTCTGTCCGGCTGACGTTGCCAGGATTTGAACCGCCGGCCATGGGGCCGGCGGTGAATCACACTGGATGTGTACGGCCTACTTCATGCCGTGTAAGGAATGCTCTCTTTATAGCACAATGCTGATTTATAAATGTGTCCACGTACACCTATTCTCAAATTGCCCAAACAGCCTTGCATGGTGCGCCACAGATAATGCGGCTAAGCCGCCAAATGCGTCATGCCACAACGTTTTCTACCAATTTGCGACTTAATTGCATCTCCAATGAGACAAAACTACAATGCACAAATACTGTGTTCACTCCCACTAGCATTGCATGCATCAGCGGTACGCGACTGGGACGCTAACCTGGGGAAATTGACGGGAACGAAAAACCGATACGGATGAGCTGCGCCACGCATCCCGACACGTTAGTTTGTTCTTAATCTCCATTTTTATTACAACTCCTAATCCTTCCTGCCTTATAAGCCTCTTAGGAGGCAGCTGCAATGCAACACAGTCGCTAAATTAAGAAATGGGTAAGAAAGTCCGGGAATCGCTACCTCTGGCGGAACGTCTAAGTCACACCATGCATCTCGCGCCACATTGCGAAAAAAGGATGTTTGAATTAGGGATGTGCAGGCTCGGATAGGTTCGAGTTTGCACGTTGAGTTCGGATTTTTCCCTCCAAAAAAAACGGAACTCAGAAAGAGGCAAAACGTCATCTTGCATGGACGAACATCATCATTCCTAAGTCCAGGAATGATGATGTTCGCCCATGCAAGATGACGTTTTGCCTCTTTCTAAGTCCAGGAATGATGATGTTCGCCCATGCAAGATGACGTTTTGCCTCTTTCTGAGTTCTGTTTTTTTGGAGGGAAAAATCCGAACTCAACGTGCAAACTCGAACCTATCCGAGCCTGCACATCCCTAGTTTGAATACTGTATGTTTTGTCAGCAACTGTACACTGTAGCAGAAAGGCGCACCATTCTATAGTATTTAGCCCTTTTTTTTTTATTAATTATGCTAACAGCGTGCGCTTATTTGACAATGATTAAACAACCTTTCTATCTGCCCTAGGTGGCCACACTTTTACAATTTGTAATCTATTGTTAGAGAAAAGTCAAAGTACAGTTCTGAATATAATTGTAGAAACTTCTGTATTCTGTAAATCTCCATCGATACAGAAAATCATCCAGTCATGTAGTGACAGAACATTAACTATAATCTAAATGCAATTTACTTTTGTTATCAACGTCACATAAATGGGCCAGTTATAGTGTTACCAACATTGTCATTCTTACTTATTTGGTTGCTGTTGCAGTAGCATTTGTTGTGACGCTACTTGTTTTATTTATTTTATTACCAGTTATTTATATAGCGCACACATATTCTGCAGTGCTTTACAGAGAATATTTTGGCCATTCACATCAGTCCCTGCCCCAGTGGAGCTTACAATCTATACTCCCTACCACATGCTCACATACACACTAGGGTTAATTTTTGGTGGGAGCCAATTAACCTACCAGTATATTTTTGGAGTGTGGGAGGAAACCAGAGTACCCGGAGGAAACCCACGCAAGCACAGGGAGAATATACAAACTCCGCACAGTTAGGGCCGTAGTGGGAATCGAACCCATGACCTCAGTGCTGTGAGGCAGTAATGCTAACCATTACACCGTCTGTTGTTCCATTTCCATGTATTTAAGCATTTGAAGTCATTTGTAAAACATATTCATGTTAGTTTGACTACATCTTCAACACAATTTCATTGCTTTAGCGCTTTAGATGCGTTTTATACCAGTGTTAAAGAAATGCACGTAAAAAAAACGCTACTGGTTACGCAGCCTATCATCACCTCCTTCCCCCAAATTCTAAGGTAAAGTTTTAAGACTCTATACGTGACACATCAAGCTTTCTGTAAAGCATTTCAGGCAGGAAATTAATTTAACAGGTCAGAAATGTTTTTTTTTTTTTTTTTTTTAGTTTTAATTAACTTTTATAAAGACTTCTGTAGTATAATATATTTTTTATGATCCTTTGGGGGCAGTTTGATTGCTTGTGATGGTCAGGATTTGCTAGTGTTTGACCCATTTTCCTTGCAAGTACTGGCCACAATCATCCTAGATTACACTTTCCAGCCCCTAGTGGTGCGCTGGGAGATCTGTGGTGTTGCGCTGCTGATAGTTGGATCGCACCCATTATGTGCTCCATTCTCATAGTGTTCTAAAGGGGCTACTATGCAGTGAACGACAGAGTGCAGTGTCATTCCTTGCTGCATTTACCAGCCTGGCGCCATTCATCGCATCGACCCATCTGCTGCACAGCAGATTGGCCCATATGATGAATGACCCGTGGCACACGTGACCGGGCATACACGCTATGCGTTTCGTGCAATATATGGTTCCAATCTGCGTCGGAACGATATATTGTGTAATAGGTCGCATAGTGCCCAGCTTCCCAAACTCCGCCATTACAGTCCTGGTTTTAAGGATATCCAAGCTTCAGTCCAGATGGTTAAATCAGATTGACTGAGGTCCTAATTAAGTCACCTGTGCTCAAGCATGAATATACTTTTAAAACGTGGACTGTAATGGTGGAGTTTGGGAACCTCTGGCATAGCGTTGTACCCAGCTTTACTGTCTATTGTATGATTAGACATTTAAACTGATATTGAGGGACAATTCAGTTTAGCCTGTAGGTGCTATGATGCGAGTTATCCAGGAGGACATTGTTCCTTTTGTATAGACCTTGCACAGTTGTGTTTGCTCAGTACCACTGACGGCAATTACTCACAGGTGTAGTAGTAGTAGATAGTGTGGGTCAGCGTGTCACCCATTCCTGTGTGTGTGAATTGGTTTAGCTGGAGGAGTAAGTGTTTTCTTTTCCGCATTTGAAGTGTATCCAGGGTGTTGTCTTCACATATATATTTTTTTTAAATGTGCTTTGTGTCTCTCCCAGCCTTATATACAATAGTATTAGATACCGTGTGAATAACAGAACAATGTGCCACATTGTTTTCCTGTAATAATCGGAACATAAAAAGGACAGTAAAGCTCAGCATTTCTCTCTTTGTGTTGCGTGCAGGACAGTGACACTGAGGATATTGCTTATTTATGTTCTGTTTGGTTATACACATTCCAGTGGGAGTCTGTGGATTTGTTTACACACTGAGGTCTCCTCTGCCTCCTTCCTCACACTCAATGGGGTCAGTGCGCCTCTACTAGAATGTCATAAATGCCTGGGCGAGTCGCCAGGTAGCCATGGTGCAACAACTCTTTGTGGGAAAATAAACACAATTTATTGAGAATAATATTCAATACTCTTGTTCAGGATTATTTCAAATATTACACAACACAAGATTCATTGCACTTCCTCTTTACATCTACTCTGGGGTGGCACTTCCTCTTTACATTACTCAGGTGTGGCACTTCCTCTTTACATCTAGTCTGGGGTGGCACTTCCTCTTTACATCTAGTTTTGGGTGGCACTTCCTCTTTACATCTACCCTGGGGTGGCACTTCCTCTTTACATCTACCCTGGGGTGGCACTTCCTCTTTACATCTACCCTGGGGTGGCACTTCCTCTTTACATCTACCCTGGGGTGGCACTTCCTCTTTACATCTACCCTGGGGTGGCACTTCCTCTTTACATCTACCCTGGGGTGGCACTTCCTCTTTACATCTACCCTGGGGTGGCACTTCCTCTTTACATCTACTCAGGGGTGGCACTTCCTCTTTACATCTAGTTTGGGGTGGCACTTCCTCTTTACATCTAGTTTGGGGTGGCACTTCCTCTTTACATCTACCCTGGGGTGGCACTTACTCATTACATCTATTTAGGGGTGTAGCCAGAACTTTGTGGGTCCCAAAGCAACATTTTTTAAGTGCCCCTCCCCAATGCTTCTATAGAGACACCTTTCTCCACAGTGATTGTTCATTCTATGCCCCAAAGTATTGCCATAGTTCATTTTATGCCCTGTAGTAGTGCCCTAGTTCACATTATTCCTAGTGCCACATTGTATTACCCTCCGTTCACAATATGCCACACTGTAGTGCTGCAAGTACACTTTGTCACACAGTGCCTCCAGTTCACATTGTGAGGGGGATCGTTCCTAATGCAGGACATTCCATTTTGAGTGGAGATCTTCTTAATTTAGTCACACTGTCCCTTTCTGGCACAGTCCTAATTTTGGTGCTCAATTCCCAGCCCTCAGCTTCCCAAAGGCTGTAAACAAGGAAAAGCCTACTCTCCGACAGTGCTGGGTTTTCTGACTAGCTCAGCTGTGTCTGAGTGTGAGACAGGTGTGTGGGAGATGGATCGTATTATTGTGGAGCTTTCCTGAGAGGGAGAGACAGAGATCACCACTGCCGTGTCCCCCTTTTCAGACCCGGCAACGGACCATCACCAATTTCATAGCAGCCAATTTTGGGAACTTGCTAGACAATATATAAGCTGGTTCCATGGGCACCCAAGGCCCCATAGTAATGACACCCCTTGCACCCACTAAAGCTACAGCCTTGGAGCAACCTAATGTGATCCTGTTGCCAAAAATATGGTGATTCAGTTACCTCAAATTACAGCCTGTAACAAAATGTTAGGTCCATCTCCTTTTACAAATGAGCTTGTATTTAGAAACTTTAATATAATACAGAATTTTGAGGTAATATCCCAGTTTGTGAATAAATAATCAAACTTTTTTACCTTTTTTAGTAACGTAATCACCTTTATTGTTGTACGTTTTAATTTAACCATATCATAGTTATGGCTGCTTAAATTGTTTTATTTCCATTATATTATTGACCTTGACAAAGGCCCATGCACAGGACCGAAACGTCGGATTTTGATATGCTGTAAAATTTTTACTGAGATGTAATTAAGAAATGTTTTTAAGAAGACTGGTGAGTGCTACCCCCCCCTTTTTTCTACTTTTATATATATATATATATATATATACATATATATATATATATATATATATATATATATATATATATAGCTTTATATGCACATGAATGAAAGCCTGTCCATAATATTGTTTTCATTCAAGGAACACTGATAGTTTAAAGAGCCCTAATACGAAGTACTAGCTCACAAACCAAAATTACCTTCCTCTATTAGGAAAATAAATATATATATTATATTAGCATTCCCGCTAGGCTGTTTCAGTGGGGCGCCGTGCCCTGCCCTATTTCTGAAGGGCAGAAAGCACCCTGCCCTACAGCGCGGCACCCGCTGAAACAGCCTGCGGCTTCTGTCCTCCAGCGGGTGGGGAAAACTGCAGAGCAGCAGTCACCGCCGGTGAATTGTGCGCCCGGCATCCATTCACAGTGACCGCGGCGCTTGGGAGCTGCCTGGCATGTCCATAAGTGCCGGGCACGCCCCCAAGAGTCATAAAAGGGGAGGTGTCATAGACACGCCCCCTTTTCATTGGTCACGCTCCCTTTTCGGGCGTGCGCAGAAGTGCCCTTACTCTAGGTCCCAGCAGCCGCGTCGAGTCAACGAGACCAGGGGGTGTGGCGCATCCCGATGATGTCAACGCCTCTGTCCCCGGTGGTTGCGATGGCAACCTATACCGCTTCCCCGACCACGGCTGTAAATAGACACAAAGTAGAAGAATGCATAGTGAGACATGTTAGTATAAAAACTGTTACAATAGGAAAGGACAGACAAACCATATTATACAAATAATAATTCAAATAATTCAAATAACGACATGCAAATGACTATGGCACACTCCTCCAAAAATCAATAGAAACGCCTATATATCAGATTTAAGTAAAACTGTTCGCTAAGTCCTCGGGGTGCAACAGTACTTAACCGAAAAATCCTTGAGGCTTCTAACTTTAATAGGGACTTCACTCGATCACCTCCTCGTATGTTTTCTGGAACGTGGTCTATGATTTTATATTTTAGAGATGACAATTGATGTGGTTTCTCTCTGAAGTGACATGCTACTGGTTGATCCATATTTTTATTGTTCAAGGCAGCTTTGATCGCTGACCTATGTAGAGCCAATGCGCTCTTATAATTTTCGGGATGTCATGCCAACATAATAAAGCCCACAGGGGCATATGATGATATAAATCACTAAGGTTGAGTTACATGACAGCACATGTTTGATGCGAAAGGTTTTATCTGTGTGCGGATGTTGGAATGTTGCCATTGCAACTGCCGGGGACAGAGCCGTTAAAGTCATCGGGACGCCCCACACACCCTGGTCTCGTGGACCCGACGCGGCTGCTGCGTTCACCATCTTGTCTGTGGTGGGGGATATAAGGTAAGCTGATTGATTGTTTTATCTTTTTGTCTGTCTTCCTAGCGACGGGGCACAAGAGCCCTGAAACGTTGAAGTAAAAATGTTCACTTGATGATCGATCTCCAGTGCCGTGTATTATTTCACTCTAAGACAGGAGTCTTCAACCTTGGTCCTCCAGCTGCTATGGAACTACAGTTCCCAGGATGCCCTGCCACAGTTTTAGCTTGCTGTTGTATCAAAACGGTGACAAGGCATGCTGGGATGTGCAGTTCCACAGCAGCTTGGAGGGCCAAGGTTGAAGACCTATGCTCTAAGGGGTGATTCCACTTGTCTTGTATAACATAACATTTCAAGGGCAAGCAGCTATATATACTACTATATATATATATATATATATACTACTATACTACTATATATTTGGAGTGCTGAACCCCCCCTTTAGAATGTAAGCTCTCATGAGCAGGGCCCTCACCCCTCATGTGCTTTTCATCCCTTACCTATAGTATCATGTACTCCTAACTCCCCAATCGGCACCTAACACTTGGTTGCTGACGCCCTGCTGCTTGTGTTATGCAGCTATGTTTATAAACCATGTCCGTGTCCTGCATTGTTTTGTACTACTATTGTTTTTTCTTTTATGCTCATTTATGTACTGTGTAAGGCGCTGTGGAAGCTATGTGGTGCCATATAAATAAAGGATAATAATAAAATATATATTTATATTATTATGCTATTATGCAGCATAGATTCGGTGGCACTCAGGATGACTTAATAATACACACAAACAACGCTAATAGAGTGAATCGACGTTTCAATTCTCACTGCATTTTCTGCAGGATACAAGTGAATACAGAGAAACATCTTACCTATTGTGCCATTTTTTAGGAGCTAAGCACAGTCTGGTCACAGTAAAATGATAGAATAATTGATCATGCATCGCCGCAGCTGAGAGGAGGAGATAGGTCCTTCTTCAAATTGAATCGCGGTGGAGCTTACAAATTAGAAACCCTGGCTGCTAAGGGGTTAAATGAACAGTCCGGTATACAGTGCTTCTTATAATTCTAATGGAGACTGTCAGCACATGTACCCCGGTTCAGTTAGGTTTGTGTTATATAGGATAGTTTTCTCTATGCAAGAGAGAGCTTTGTGAGTTTTCAGCTGTGCTCGCTCTGTTGTTTTCTCATCTGCTTCATTAGAGGTGAATTACTCCGTAGTTGTCTAGCCATATACTTTCTTTATGTAGTTAGGTCTGAATAATGGTTTCTGTCGTACCTGCAATTATATGTAATTAGTAATGGTTAACTTATAATGGTGGAGTTCTCTCATAACACCATCATTTCACAATTGCACTTATTTATCTCACACATTGGGCCTGATTCAGACCCGCTCGCTAGATGCGGCCGCTCGCTCCCAGCGTATGTAAATTCATCTAAGTGACGTCAAGGCAGGCGCTCACACAGCAAGGCATAAGCACTCCCACTATGTCTTGGCGAGTAATCATTTTGTGTTTCCAGACGCCCACCAGCCTGTCTTTAGCGGCCTACTAGCGTACATCATCTCCAGGAAGTATATACAACCATCGGTACATCGGGTTCCATCGGATCTGACAGCAGCGCTTGCGGTTGATTGTGCCCTACCGCAATCTCTGCGAGCAGTTCAGTGTAAAATTCAACCAGGTGACGTGTACTATGACGCTGCCTGATAATTATGCACACCTCTGAAACGGCGTTGAAACACTCAGGCACGCCTGTGACTGCAACTCCACTCCCCCGTTACTACTGGCCTGCCCCTGTTACCAACCACAAACTGCCTCTCCTGTCACTCATTCCACTGGGCTGTCTTTGCAGGGCGAGCGAGCACATTCCGATCGCTCGTATTAGTTTGCGCACATGCACTGCGAACTACACGCATGCGCACATTAACGAACATCGTCTGCAACAAGCGGCCACTTGCTAGCGAGCAGGTCTGAATCAGGCCCATTGTTCATGGTATGCAACCGGGAAGCCGACTGCCTAAATACCGGCAGCCGGCTTCCCGACTGTCATATCCCGGCAAGGGTGAAATGCCGAATGCCGGGCGTCTAGATGTAGACGCCCGCATTTCCCCGACGCCGGGAGACCGGCGCCCGACATCCCGATCGTAGCAATGCCGGGCGCCGCGAGCAGACAGTCGCGGGGGGGGAGGGTTAGGTTTAGGGCTCCCGGGGGGGACTTAGGGTTAGGCACCCCCCCGGGAGGTTTAGGGTTAGGCTAGGGGAAGGGAGGGTTAGGGTTAGGCACCCCCGGGGGGATTTAGGGTTAGGCACCCCCTCGGGGGACTTAGGTTTAGGCAGCGGGGAAGGGGGTGGTTAGGGTTAGGCACTTAGAGGGGGGATTAGGGTTAGGCACTTGGGGGAGACGTTAGGGTTAGGCACCCCTAAGGAGGGTTAGGGGGGTTAGGTTAGTAGATACTCCCCTATCCACGATCGGGATTTCCAGCGCTGTCGGGCTTCTGCTGCTTCGAACTCTGCTCATGTCGGGCTGCCGCTGACGGGAATCGAACCATATTTCATTCCCCATTCCTTGTTCATTGCTCTTGTTCCTTACATAAATGTAACATTGTGTGTATCTATTTTAGACACATACTGTATTAGCTAATTTAGTTACTTTGTAACTAACAGTAGTGACTCTTTTGAATGTTCAATTTTGTACTCTGCAGGCTTCTGTATTTTACAATTATTTTGTTGGTGGGTTGTCACATTATGACGTCGTTGGACCCCCGCGTCTGACGGGATCCGAGCGTCTGTTCACTGGTGATCTGAGCTATATAGGTAAGATGTTTCTCTGTATTCACTTGTATCCTGATGAAAATGCATTAAGCATTGAAACGTTGATTCACTCTATTAGCGGTGTTTGTGTGCATTATTAAGTTGTCCTGAGTGCCACCGAATCTATGTTGCATAAATATTTATCCCCCTGCTTAGGGAGGTAAAAGGGGGGCACCGGACGCATTTTGTGTCTTTACGGTACAGGAGTGCCGTCTATTGAAGGAAAAAATAAATAAATATATATATATATATATATATATATATATATATATATGAGAGAGAGACCGTGACACATCACCAATGGATTTTTCACCTACTAGTGTTCATTCTAGTACCCTGCACCTGTCACAACCCGTGCCGTTACTGCCTGGGGTGTCTCTCTGCTCTGGTGCTTCTAGCACACTCAGGGGAGCCACCAAACTGCTGAGATGCAGACCAGAGTTTGCTAGAAGCACCAGAGCAGGGAGCAGCACCCCAGGCAGGAAAGAGAAACCTCACGGGTTGTGACATGTGCAGATTGCTAAAATGAACACTATCCTAAATCTTAGTGGGACAGGCATCATACATTGGTAAAAGTCTTCCTTAAATATGCACAAAGTACTCCCCATCATCACCACCATGTGTGCACGCAGGTCCGCCTGTGGTGCCATCAGATGAAGTCACACGCCATCTCTGGGGCGGCCACCTGACAGTCAACCCCCTGCCCGAGTTGCCCGGACAACACCCTCATGCGATGGCATCTTGATGGCATACAGGGCCTTCTCCCAGGAGAAGCTGTAACGGAATTGTACTGGCATATAGATGTGATTGCAGCAATATGGAATGGGAACACATCAAACAGCCCCTCTCTGCGCGCCAGATCCTGTGTGATTCTGCTAGCGCTGAGCGTCTTTTTTTTTTTTGTGTGTGTTTTGTGTCGCAATGGGATGTGACTAAGACGCACCAGGAGGCTCCACAGATTTATTTATATGCGATACTTGTATATCTGTTTGTGACTGAGGGCCATATTCAATGAGAAGCGAAAAGTTAGAGGTCGGACTTTTCGAAATCATCGCCGTTTTTCCAGGGGATAAAATATCGGGCGCGTGCCCGCTTATCCCCGTATTCAATTAGGATCCGGCGAAAACGGGACCCGGCGGAAAGGTAAGTATCGTAAAGTCCTGTCACTTTTGGGGAAATCCGCCTGTCACCCCCCCCCTCTTCTCCCCAAGAGATGGGTACCCCCAAATTGGCCTGCTAAAGGTAATTGGGGTTTTTAAACAGCTGCGGAAGGTGCATTAATGCGTCTTTGAAGAAGTGGTGAAGAATAGCATTTAGCTTTATTTTTTTGGGAAAAAAAAACAGTTCCATCAAATTTGGGGTACATGAAAATGGGTGCAAGCACATATTTAAGTCCCTGAAGTGATTTTTTTTTTTTAAAAATCCACCTGCCACAACCACCCGCATTCTAGAAAACACCTGCCGCATACTTGGGGACCCCCCCCCTGCGTATATTTCGGTAGTTTTTAAGTTTGTCCCCCAAGTTTTTATTTTTTTTGCCCCCATAACGAAACCACTTTTCTTTGGGTTGTCCTATCTAACTTTTTTAACTTTTTTTTAACACAGATTCTTCTAAGGGGACATTCCAAAGGCTGCAGGGTCCTTTTAAAATTCTGCACCCCAAAACCCCAATTCTGCACTTATGCAGTGGGGAAAACTTTTATCCCAGATTTTACAAAGACTTTTCGCACCTGCAAAGAGTCTTTGAAATTGAATATGTGGATAAGTGAAAATGACGTCATCGGCGTTAAGTTATCACCGATAACGGACTTTTTCGCACCAAATTGAATATGGCCCCGAGTCTGAATCTGTATATGAAGAGCTATGATACAGCGGTCGCAGATTTTTGTTTTCAACGCCAAGTTCCATTGTGCTTAACTTTACAGACCCAGTCACACGCAGGTATATCAAAGTGAATCAGTGCAGTCTCCTGGCGCGTCTTAGTAACATCACAGTTACGACTAAGATGCATTTTCGGACGAAAAAGACGCTTGACGCAAGCAGAGTGGTGCAGGACCTGGCGGCTCACTCATGCCAGGAGTCTCTTGCCTCTGATCCTGACTATATATTGGGCAGTTTACACTCTGGTTATTATTACTCTTGAATATATAAAGCTGTGAACAGCATGATGGTACAGTATAATGAGAGAGAAATCCTAATGCTGTATCACACTGTAAATGCATGCTTATGTTTAGTTATGTGTCGTCTGTTCAGCTAGTGGCCTAATGTGTTGGTGACAGCTATGCTTTTAGGTCCATCTTCTAGATCCGAGTCTGTGGATGCAGCTTGTCAGCACATACAGTATATGCCATTGTTTTGCCCAGTGTTTATAGGCCATACAGTTTATGAAACACAGATGGAGTATTTTTTCTCTTTTGAATAGCCGTCTACAAATTTAACAAACTTTTTTTTTTCCCCTTCACATCTTCACATCTTCACATCTTCCATTGTAATTGTATTTGAAATAAACAGTCTGCACCGTAAACACTCATAGTCTGGAAGATAATTGTTTTCAAATTTATTATTATTATTATTATTATTACCAGTTATTTATATAGCGCACACATATTCCGCAGCGCTTTACAGAGAAATTTATGTTAAATATGGATCCACATCCATAATTGAAGCACTGCAATTAATTCTCAGCGTATGTGTTGCAACTTAATTTGACACCTCTCCTTTAAAACTCAATTTAAGTGCTAACGAAGTTTTGTACGGATCCATTTAGAAATGGGTATCTTAGGGTTTAGTCGATGGTGGACAGAGATTCGCTTAGGGATTGATCCTGGAATATACACTGGTTATTTAGACAGGCTTATTAACATAATGGCTGATTGAATATAGAAGAGAAAGTAAATGGTTATTTAGGCCTTCGGTGAAGTGAGTTGGGTATGGGGCTCCGGCTGTCGGGATGGCGGCTGTCCGATTACCGACAGCGGCACTCCGATGGTCTCAATCCTGACACTAACAGGTAAGTTCCCTAACACTAACCCTTACCCCTAACCCTCCCTCCTCGTTGCCTGAACCTTCCCTCCCCCCCTTGTGCCTAAACCTACCCTCCCCCTCACCGCACCCTAAACCTAACCCTAGCCCACGATACTTACCTTCGGGATGCCAGCGGACGGGCGCTCCGTCGCTAGGGGTCTCGCACCAAACTGGGTGAGCTGTCGATGGTGAGTGACAGCTCGCCCCATTTGGGAGGCGGGCAGGGGGCGTGGCCGGCCAAAAGGAGGCGTTCCCGACAGAACGCTTGTCGTTTGGGGGCGGCCCCACTGACATCGGCAATGATGTCAGTGGGGAGCTTCCTGCTCGATCAGAGCAGGAAGCTTCCTGGGGTTTGCGGTTGACGAGACCCAACCTTAGGGTCTCTTCGCAAGCCCTGACTATCACCCTGGTCGATTGCAAGAGCTGTGGGTGGTAACCCACAGCCTAGCGATCGACCAGGAGGTGGCACTTAAAAAAGTAAGCGGCCGCCCTCATTCAGAACGATCGCTTGCGGCAAGCGATTGACTCTGAATGAGGTCCTTAGTCTCTTCTTGACTTTTTACATCTATTTTGTTCTCCTCAGCCATATAAGTGTAAGGGACCAACTCTGTCATTATCTTCCTCGTCACCTACACTCTGCCATCTACCTTTTTGCATTGTAATGTTAATTATATGTTGCCACATATAAACAGGAGACCTTTATGAAACTGATAACTGCAAAACATAGGGGCTGTTTCAGAGGTGGTTGCTATTGCAGCCGAGGCTGAGACCTTTATGAAAACCGATGTCGCTGCATCTTTATTCTAATACCGCGGCTTATGGGCGTCCTATTGAATTGCATGGTGAATTTGCAGATGTTTTGACAAAGACGCAGTATCGGTGCACCCTCGGCTAGACCATTGGATATTGCCTATGGCAGACGCAGAATGTTCCAGTGTCCATGCTATTTCGATTACCCCCATAGTCCACCATCATTGCTTTCGTTTTATAAAATGTGATGGACAAGAACTTAGAAGCTGATTGGTTTTTTTGTTTGGTTGGCTTTGATAACAGTGTACAGTACCTGTTTCCAGCAATGCCACCAATGTCTTTCATTGGAATGTAGTTATTAGAATATTAGAATACTGGCACCGGAATCCTGATGGTAAGTATTGGGGTTAGAGGGAGGGTTAAGGTGCCCTTCCACTTGTAGATGTGGCGACGACGGCACGATTACGACATCGTAATCGTCTCGTCGTCTCCCTAGGGGTAAAGTGCATACAGTAAACGTTCAGACGTTCACTGTATGCACATCAATCATCCCCGAACATGGGCAACCTGACGACGGTCATCGGGTTGACCGTCTTGTTCGGGCGATGATAGATGTCGGAAACGACAAGCGGGCCCGCGCCTCGCTGGTCGTTTTAGACATTTAAATGTTCGAATTGCAGCCGATACCTGAGTGATTGCACGATTACGATGTCGTAATCGTGCAATCGCTCTGTATTATCGACAAGTGGATGGGCACGTTTAGGGTTAGGCACTAGGGGAGGGATAGGCGGTGGGGGGTGGGGGGGACAGGATTACTGTGCAGAAGGGTTAGGCTGTGGGAAAGGTGGGTTGGGGTAGACTGTACCTTCAGGTATCGGGATTCTGACTGTCGGGATACTGCTGTCTGTGGGTCTGATTCAGAGCCGGACGCTATTTGCGCTCGCTCGTTCAGGAAAAGGGGTTAGCTATTCAAATTAACTGTTTGCTCTTTGCGGTCTGTTGACGCCTCTATGTCTGAACGAGCGAACAAAACTTGCGGTCGTAATTGTGAAAAAAATGCCCCCTGGCCGCTCACATCATACGTCATATCCGCTATTTATTAGATTAATCGAGTACATCGAACGGTGTCTGAACTGCTCGCTATTCTTGTGGTTGGTCTTTCCTACCGCAATCTTGCGAGCAGTTCTGACTATAAAATAACCAAGTGACGTGGTCGATGACGCTGCTGTATTAATTATGCACACCCTTAAAACGCCCGGCACACCTGCGTTCTGATCTCCACTCCCCATTTTCAAGCACCATCCCCTGTTACCACCCACAAATGCCTCCTCCTGTCACTCAAAATAGCAGGCATTCGCTATTTAGCGAGCACACGATTTTCGGCCGCACTGACTGGTTCGCGCATGCGTATTACAATCCGTACGCATGCGCAGATGTGCGAACATCGCTCGGAATGAACGAGTGGCCGCTTACAAGTGGCTCTGAATGAAGCCCTGTATTCTGACCCCCGGCATTCCGACTGCCGGTAACCCGTACCCAACCCCTTTTATTTTGTCATGTTAATAAATACGCAGCTTTTATCTGGACTGCATTAAATGAAGTTTGTAAGCCTCATACATGGGCAGTAATTGTAAGCACTTATCCCGTGTTCTCAAAGCCTTTTATACATACATAGTCAAAAACGAATATGTAGAGGAATAGTCATTTGCACATGCGGTATGGCTACTATGTTAGTGTGTGCCAATGTCCAGTTGCCTGTAACATTCAGAGGTATTGACGCATTGGCATAGTGGTTAGCATTACACAGCGCTGAGGTCTGAGTTTGAATCCTACTGCGGCCCTACCTGTGTGTAGTTTGTATGTTCTTCCCATCTTTGCATAGGTTTCCTCCCACAATCCAAAGATGTACTGGTAGCTTAAGTGACTTCTGACAAAAATTAACAGGTGTGTGTGTGTGTGTGTGTGTGTGCGGTAGGGAAATAGATTTTATCCTCCACCGAGACGCGGACTGATGTGAATGGCTAAATATTCCCTGTAAAGCGCTGCGGCGTATGTGTGCACTATATAAAGAACAAATAGTAAAATACAGTACTGTTCTATAGGAAATCCCATCTTGCACATAGTACACTATGCTGCAGCACTCAGAGCATAGACCTAATGCTTTGGTGAATGAAGACAAGGTATTTGTGTCTCACTACGGTTGTAGCTAGCGTCGGTTCTCATGGCCGGTGTGTGCGAGCCATTAATGTAGTTTCCTCTGCACAATGTTATCTCCGATCTGCAAATCCAAGCATCTGCGTGCAGAGACGCAGCATCGATCGCAGATCACTTGGTTATGGCAGTCCTGGGTAAGCCTATGGTCCCGCGGAATGGTCATGGGACCTGAGACGGCGGAGCCATCTATCTTACATACGGGATCGCAGATGCAGGATGTAACACGTGATATGTATGCGTTCTTTGTCGTCCCTCCCTGTGTCCTCCTCCAAACACTCCCTAACAATCTGTCACACTGCGAGTAAAAAGTCGCTGAGAGCGACTACGGCAATGTACCTCGTCACATGCACTGTGCGACATAGACTCATGCGCAGTTTATTGATCACTCAGCTCTGTAAACATCGGCTGAAGTGGGAGAATGCTGGTTACCGAGCCTAAACCCCGGTTGTTTAGTCCCGGTAACCGACATTCTCCTACTAAAGTGCTGGCTGCGATGCTGTTTGTGCCACACTAAGCCGGAGAATAGCATCGCGGCCGGCACTTAGGTCAGACTTCTGCTGGCACCTCAGGAGGGTGAAATCCTGTAGTTGGATTAAGCAGTGCTGCCAATTGAATAGCTCCCAGGAGCTCCTTCCCAGGGGCCAGTCAACATTACGCCCCCATTGTTTGCTATAAGAAAGGTCTATACAAAATATTGTCATTAAGTGATCTAGGCCCTGATTCAGAGCCGGACGCTCTGACCAGAGCGCTCGCTCTGAATCAGGGCCCACCTCCATAAATATGAAGCGTCCTCCTGGACGCTCATATAGCTGTGGGTCACCACCCACAGCATATACGAGCGTGCAGTATGATGGTCGCGATGGTCTTGACCATCGCGACCATCGCCACTGCGAGCAGAAGCCTGCGGTTGAGTTTTTCAACCGCAGGGCCAGGAGTGATTTTGGCTCTATCAGAGCCAAAATCACTCCCACTGACATCACTAGTGATGTCAGTGGGCCGGCTTCTGACGGTAGGCGTTCCCTTGGGAACGCCTCCGTCTGGCAGGCACGCCCCCGGCACGCCCACCAAAGAGGGCGTGCTGTCAATCAACATCGACAGCACGCCCCCTTTGATCAGACACAACGAGCGAAGGAAAGTCCATCGCTCGTCGCGTCTCGCGCATGCGCACGACGGAGCTCCCTCCGTCGTGCGCATGCGCAGTGCACACCATCGACCCACTTGCGAGCGGACAGCCGCTCGCGAGTGGGTCTGAATCAGGCCCCTAGTGAGGAGCCTAAGCTGCTTATATTGCAGTTACACCAGCGACAGTCTATCTGTATTGCAATGATCTTTGAATATGAGTTTTATGACCTTTTACTAAAAAGATCTCAAATGGAAATCTATCCTTTAGTGTTAATCTGTGTACTAATTTGAAATGCATAAAATAAATATCTTACTGTTTATGTAATGCGTTAGCCAGGATCATATTTACTTCCGTAGTCTGTATGCTAATGTTTTGCCCATTTCTGTACAAACAGTGTAAGTCATACTAGGTCCATTATATGGGCAACAGTAAAGCTTTTGCCTATCGACTGAATCTTGTACGTTATTTGATTACTTCATTTCTTCTCTATTACTGTGTGTGTGTCTGTGTGTCTGTGTGTGTGTGTGTGTCTGTGTGTGTATATAATGATTTAAAGAGTTTATTCATTATTTTATTTTCTAAACTCTGGTTTATATGATCAGACACATCAGGCTTGCCTAGGTCGTTTGGTAAGACAACGAAGGGTCATCTGCTAAGTGAGCTTAGAGCACTTATCCCAGTATCTTGGTGAAACCTAATCATACCTCATTATCCAATTGATTGCAGTGTAATTAGTTATGCTGATGGAATAACTGACCTTTGTTCTATACGCTAGCTCCAGACTTTAAAACATTAATAGACCGAGAACCAAATCCCTAAATTGTTTGCAGTCTTATATATCCTAATATATAGCGTTTCTAAAATATCATATATTTGTCTACCATTGGTTGTCAACACAAAGCAAGCCTCACTGGGGGCACTAGCCTTCATATTGGGTCAGCCCTACTTCTTTCCTAAATTTGAATTGCACTAACCGGAAAGTGCAGCAGTGCCAGGGGACAGGTCCCGAGGTTGCTCCGAGCAGCTGCACAGACTGCCTGCCAGTAGCAAGTACAGAGGGGAAGCTATGGTGACACCCCAGGGCCCTCCATCCTGTGCGATGTCGCACACCGCCGGGCTACGGCCCTGCATAATAGCTGCCACGGGGTCACAGCCCTCAGCATGAGATGGTAGATGAGGCAGTAACAGTGAAAACAAAGCTCAGAGGGGCTTGCCAAACCTCTCTGATCACTAGAGCATGTGACTGTGGTAGTCACATAACTTGGTAGTCACATAACACTGTGGATGAATTGTTAATAGAAGTCTGAAGAAACAAACCAATAGAAAATGTAATCGCCCATCTGCTGCTTATAGTGCGATTTTGAATAGTGCTGGGAAGGAGTTCCTGGAGTTACTCAACTGTCCCCATCGCGCCCTGCTCTTTAAGTCGGGGAAGATACAGGTTGCGGGGCCTAAAGCTGGGCGTTTAGTCGCAGTAACCTGCATTCTCTGATTTCAGTGACGGCCACACTGTTAGCGCGCGCGCTAAGCCAGAAACCAGCATCGCAGCCCTAGTTTAGTCCGGTTTCTGCTCACAGCTCAGGAGGGTGAGAGCAGAAATCCTCTAGTCGGGGTTAACAATGCGACCAATTGAATATCTTCGGGAACTCATTCTTTGCGCTATTCAACATTGCACGGAAATTAACCGTCCCCATTAAGACCTAGTAGGGAATTCAGTTAGCCTTGTTAAGCCACTTTTTCGCGAAAAACAATTTATTGTGCAACTAAATACTTATCGCACGATCCTATTAGCTGTGTTTTTCGACGGCGCAAATTCTCCATTGCATTTATCGCAAATTAGTTAACACAACCTCCTGGGCAGGTGATAAGTTGGGAAAAATCCCTATTTTAAGGTAGAAATGTGGGGCTTGGTACAGAGCTAGTGGGACACCCTCCTTAATGACTGACTAGGCAAAAATATTTTTTAATTAGCTTATATTGGCCAATGACATGTCATTTTTGTGGTGAGAGTGCAGGAAAATGGGTTAATTGGCGTGGGATAGTTATATGGGGGTGCTGTTTGAATGTTAAAGGGTCTATAAATTACAGAAATATATACTTATAGGCATGTTTATGCACCCCTAATTTAAGTAGAGTATTTCTATCATTATTTGACTGCTCTAGATGTATGCATATAACAGCCTTTTGACACAAAAGAACCCCCAAAACGTTTATTAGGGCCTCTAATACACTTCTATACTGTTATCCTGTATCCCTTTGTCTTTTTGGGGGGTACTGGCAGATTTCCCCATTTTCTCATTCATCCACTAGGGGACACTGGATTCTCAGTACAGTGGGGCATAGATGTGGGATAACCGGTAGCTGGCACTTTAATAAATCTGAATAGTAGCTAGCTCCTCCCTCTCTTTACCCCCCCTACAGGTCAGTCTTAATTTTGTGCCAAGGGAGCTGGTCACATACAAAGAGCACTCTGCTAAAAAAACAAGTATCCTCGATCAGCAAGAGGATCAGACAGGCAGCTCACTGCCCCTGCCTGTCTGATTCGTTGGAGCTACCGGAGAGACCTCACCGCCGCTGCTTGTGGCGTGCGCTGGGGTCTTCAGCTACAGAGACCACTGTTTCTGGGGGGTACACAGACGCGTGCATCGTGTGGCGCCTGTACCTCCCATCTGCTGCTCCACCTCCTAGGAAACCCTTTGCTGGACTGTCCTTTCGTATCCCAGGGAGATTCAGGGGTCGTGGCAGAGGAGCTTCCGCTATCTCCCGTGGTTCCAGAGGCAGGGGTAGAGCCACTGCATCCTCCTCCCAGCAGGATGAGTCTTCAGTTAAGGCTCCGGCATGACACGCTCCCTTCTCTCCTAGGGGACCCCAGGGTGGGAGCTCGCTTTCGCAATTGCAAAGACGTTTGGATCAAGTCTTGCCAGGACGTGTGGGTCTGGGACGTCATTATTCAGAGGTTGAAGTTGGATTTTCAGATCCAACCTCCTCCTTTTTTTCACAACCAGTTTGCCGGCATCAGCGGACAAGCGGGTTGTAATGCAGGAAGCAATAGAAAAGCTACTGTCTTCTAGAGTAATAGTGCATGTCCCTATCCATCAGCAGGGTCAAGGCTTTAATTCCAGCTTGTTTGTAGTTCCCAAGCCGGACGGCTCAGTGAGACCCATTCTGAACTTGAAACATCTCAATCCTTATTTGCGGACCTTCAAGTTCAAAATGGAGTCCCTGCAGTCTGTCATTGCAGGGCTCGAGAGGGACGAGTTTCTCATATCCTTGGACATAAAGGATGCCTATCTCCACATTCCCATGTGGCCTCCTCATCAGGCATTCCTTCGGTTCGCAGTGCGGGCCTCTCATTTTCAATTTCAGGCCTTACCTTTCGGTCATTCATCAGCACCAAGAGTGTTCACGAAGGTTATGGCAGTAATGATGGCCCTTCTTCGGATTCAAGGGATTACGATTATCCCGTGCTTGGGCGATCTGCTTCTCAAGGCTCCTTCAGTCACTCAATTACTGCAGGACATCCAGGTAACACAGTCTTCTGTTGCAAAACGGATGGATCCTGAATTACCAAAAATCTCATCTATAGCCTACTCAGCGTCTGCCTTTCCTAGGGATGATTTTGGACATGTGGAGTAGAAGGTATTTCGTCCGCAGGAAAAGATCACCTCCATCCAACACATGGTGCGATTGATACTGCGTCATCGCAGGGTGTCAGTACACCTGTGTATTCGCCTTCTGGGGAGGATGGTTACAACCTTCGAGTCCATCCAATATGGGAGGTTCCATGCCCGTCCATTCCAGCTGGACCTCCTCTGTCAGTGGTCGGGGTCCCACCTTTTTCTTCACCAGCGAGTTCAACTGTCACCCAGGACTCGAACATCTCTCCTTTGGTGGCTGAATTCCTCTCACCTATTGGCAGGCAAGCGGTTTGCAATGTGGGAATGGATTCTCCTCACCACAGACGCCAGCCTGAGAGGATGTGGGGCAGTGACTCTGGGAAGACACTTTCAGGGCCGCTGGACTCGACTGGAGGCGGTACTGTCCATAAACATTCTGGAGCTAAGGGCCGTATTCTATGCTCTTCAGGTAGCACATCCTCTGTTGAAGGGCTGTGCCATCAGAGTGCAGTCCGACAACGCCACGGCTGTGGCGTACATCAACAGACAAGGCGGCACCAAGAGTCATTCCACCATGAGGGAGGTAAGCCGCATTCTTCTCTGGGCAGAGGAATTTGCTGTAGCGATATCAGCAATTTTCATCCCAGGGGTAGAAAATTGGGAGGCCGACTACCTCAGTCAACAGGAGATTCATCTGGGAGAATGGATGCTCAATCCACAGGTCTTTCAACAACTGATTCAGCATTGGGGTCTCCCTCAGGTAGATCTCATGGCGTCGAGGTTGAACCATCAACTGCCACTTTACTGCTCACGGACAAGAGATCCACATGCGGTGGCTGTGGATGCTCTAACAACTCCTTGGCGGTTTCAGTTTGTTTACCTGTTTCCACCACTCCCACTTCTTCCTGGTCTGCTTCAAAGAATCAAATGAGAGAGGGTAAAGGTTCTGTTGGTGGCTCCAGACGGTATTCCAACCTATGTCTTCTACTGATAGACGACCCGTAGCCTCTTCCTTTGCAAGAAGATCTACTGCAACAAGGTCCATTTATCTATCCGTTTTATCTTGTTTGTTCATGCATGTTCTAGCTTCTCTTCTCCTCTATTCTATTTTCCTGCTCTCCTCGGGCACAGATTCTTAAGACTCACCTGTAGGTGGGTATAGAGGGGGAGGAGCTAGCTACTATTTAGATTTATTAAAGTGCCAGCTCCCGGTTATCCCACATCTATACCCCACTGTAATGAGACTCCAGTGTCCCCTGTGGAATCTAAGAAAGGGATTTATCGGTAAGTATCAAAATCCTGTTTTCACATACACCTACAAATTATCGCAAATGGCACAACACGCCTTTTGCAATTGGATGAAAAATGGCAGTGTGCATAGATGCAATAAGCTAAATTATCGCGTGACAAGCTATCGTAAAAGGATATGTGTTCCGCGCTAAGTGTGTTATAGCTGCTCCATTAGAGTAGAAGATATTGAATAGGTATATATGGAGCGCTTGTAATAAATATAAGCAATGCTGAAAACACATATAAAAATGCTTTAAAAGTAGAGGAGCTTTGTTTTATTAAACAAACAAAAATGTTGTGATTGTTTATAGCTCTTTTTGAGGAAGGTGTTGTGACCCGGGGGCGGGAGGTATAGATGTATGGCCGTGGAGGGTGAAGACTTCAGCTCGATGTTTGGAGGTGCTGGTAAATTACTCACTAACTTCCCTAATCCTACCTGTCTCCTGGCAGTAATCACATCCTCTGTGTTGCGGCGTTCTTCTCTCTCCTGCCGGAGCTTGTTCTGAATACTGGAAGTACTGTAGCGCAGTTCTTCCGGTTTTGGCCGGTGTCTCGGATCCCAGTAGAAAATGCGTTTCGTGCTGGCAGGCACTTTGTCAAGGATACTCTTTTTCCTGTTTGAGGTCCAAAGGCAGTTTTCTTAGATCTGATGCTGGTCTTCTGTCCGAGGCTCTGTAGTCTGTACTGTACTGCTCTCTCTGAACCTCCCACAAACTTGTTGCAAACAGCAATGGTACCGCTTTATTGCAGCTAATTAATTCCCCCCCCCCAGTGGGAAAAGTCGTGTTACTACTTATGCAGATTGAAATGGTGATAGACTCCAACCCATGACATCTAGTGGTGCATACACATGATCAGATAACATGATATATCGTTTATCATTCAGTCGTTTATATTGTCCATTTTTTTAGCCCCTTCAACTGTTCATCGATGCGTGGACACGGATGGTCGATATCGACCATCGCCCGTTCATGCAGGCCAACCTGGTCGATATCGACCAGGTTAGTCTGTTTAGGTCGTTATAGTAGTTTGGTGGTTGGTGCATGTGCTGGATGTTCGATATCAAACATCTAACACGTGCAGGACGATTAGACAACGATATCTGATCGTTCCGTGTGTACGGACCATTATGCTACGGTTCTGTAACGTAAGCATAATTGCCAATATTTTTATATATTTAGCAGGGACCATAGTTGCTGAGGCAGTGCGTCTATGCTCGTCTCACATGTGACCGTCATGGCGCATCTTGGAGCGCTGCATCCCTCATCATGTCCTGTTTATGCGATTACAATGTACTTTTTGAGTTTTGAAAACTCCTTTAATAAATGTTGACTATATATTATAAAAACAAGAAAATAAGTTAAGCATGTTCATTTTATTTTTTAAAGATAAAATTTATCGGATAATAATGGGAAGTGGATATTTTTGGGGACACGAGAAACCATTAAAAGATGGTCCCAGTAAATTACAGATAGGGGAGTTTTAGCTTAACAGACTTATCTATATCTTATGTCCTCAAATTATATTTGCAGGCAGTTGCAGTTGAAATCTGCCAATCATGTCGTGTATAAACAGTTCTTTTTGTTTATATTATAGATGTCACTCCACTCAGTTCATTTTAAAATATAGGTTGCGGGTGGAGGATAGGGTAAGTAGCTTATGTATCTAATTAGTAGATTGCCATGTTATGCACACAGAATGCAACCTGAAAATGGTCTCATACTGCGCAATGTCTGACAGCAGCCAGAGGCTCAAACATGTCAGGTCACCAGATTTTCGCTTTCAGCCTAAACAGTGTGAAAAGCCAGAGTACAATGTTTACATCGGTTAAGCTGAAATAGGTCTTTTCCATCAGCATGACTAATTTGTTTACTCATAAATAGATCAGGACTATTAGTATAAATCCTACTGTAAATTTGTGAGGTCAGTAAAATGGGCACTGGAGGTTATATGGGATTTTGTGTATAATTCAGTTCTGCGGTAAGATTAGATCATATGTTCATTATTAGCGAGTAGCTTTGTAGGGAGTGTGCTGCACTTATGTTTTACATGGACTAGTGCCAGTTTCACATTGGTGAGGTCTTATCTAGCTGATTAGAATTAATATTATACCAATATTATCTAGTGATATTCAATATAGGAGTTTATGGGGAGATTTATCAAATCTTGGACAGAGAGAAAGTGCCAACCAGTCCTCTTCCAACATAGACTGTAAAATGACATTAACTGATTGGTTGATACTTTCTCTCTCCAAGATTTGATTACTCTTCGCCATTGGGGCATATCCAATTGGTCGCAAGGGTTTTCCCGCAAAAATGTGGGGATTGCAACCAATTTTCGCACTCCTGATTTATTTTTATTTTTTTCAGACAAAATTATTAAATTATCATTTTTTTTTATTATTTTTTTTTGAAATGAGGAATCTTAAAAAAAAAATAAAAAAAAATGTTTGGGCTAATAGTAATAATGGTTAATACTGTACCAAAGAAAAATATATTGTGGGTAATTAATTTGAATACTATGGTGAATAGTGCCGGGAGTGAGTGCCCGGAGCTATTCAGTTATCCGCATCACGGCGTTAGTTTAGTCTGAAATAGTCTAGTCATGGGTTTACAGCGCGACCAATTGAATAGCTCAGGGCACTTATTCCTACATTCAACATCGCAGTAAATTGAATTATCCTTTTTTTTTTTAAATGCATTAAATGGTAGCTTTTTATAATTTTTTACTTTATAAAAAAAAATGTAGAAAGCAAACTGATGAAACCAAAAATTTGAATAAAAGAAGAAAAGGTGAATTTGGGGTAAATTTTGGCCAATTAAAAACTATAAAAGCAATTTTTCTTTTATATAAATGCTTTAATTAAATTTGCAGTACAAAAATTTACAGAATAGATTAATTTGGGGTAATTTGTGACCATTATTGATTTTAACAACCAATAATTATATGTAATTGTTGGACTAATTAAGCTAATTGTTTAATTAGTCATATGGGGGGGGGGGTATTTTAGGCCTTCTGAAGCAAGTCCTGACAAATACCATCAAAATATATATATTTTTTTATTGTTTGCTTGTAAAAAAAAAATTTTGTGATGCAAATGACAAATAATAAAAACATATTTTTTGTTATGTTTTTGCAGTATTTTATTTTAAGTATTGTAGCTTCTAGATGTCACATGAAATTGCAGTCTAGTATTTTGCCTACAGTCAGATGTCTGCATTTTCATGTAATCCTGTAGGTGACACTTTGGTTACATTCTTTTCAAATGTCATATCCTGCAATTTGTTAACCTTTGAACAGGTTTTGTTCCCTTCCACTTGTACAAGTCCTGAAATACTGTATAGCTGTAGATTTTGAAGGTGGGACCAGAAGCCATACAGACCTGGTCCTATTATCATTACACGTGGCACCTCAAGCGAATCTCTCATACAGTGCAATACTAATACTGTAGATTGTTTTATAATGGATCAGCTCCATTGGATCTGTTAGTGGTATAGTATACTTTCATATTTTCCTTAAAAAACAATGTATATTTGCAGTTAGGACACTTGTGTGATCCTTTGTTTAACTGCTTATGGTGGTGCAGGGATAATTTGTAACTCTGGTATTTTGTTTTTAGGGCTGATTGACCCAGAGTTTTGTAACATGCGGCGGTGTGCTGGTTCTGTGCGTATCAAATAGATTTAATAACATTTGATAACTTGGATTTTCCACTTATTTTGACTCCTTTACCCTCTGCTTTTTAGATGTGAGCCAACAAACAGTCCAACCGTTTTTTATTTTAAATGATCAAAAAAATCTGAATGTCTTTTGTCCGAACTATAACCTGTGAAGCTGCAATTGTTTAGTAATTTACATTGTTTTGATAACGTGAATTCATCAGAGATGTTTAAAAAAAATGGTAACTGTCAGTTATTCATTTCAATATTTCTTTTGAAATAATGGGCACATTGAAATTAATGTAAATAGATCTACCTATTGAATTTTCATTAATAGCCAAATGGTTAGTAATAGGGGGCAATTCAACTGTATTTTTACGGTAATTAAGGGGCGCCCATTGTAACAATTCAGTTGGTTTTGGGCACCAAAACCAATTCACTTGTCACGCCCAATTAGACCGGGTTTAGCCACGTAAAATTGCTTAACTAGGCTAAAGTCCTGGTTAAGGTGCCCAAACAGCAATTAGGGGTGCTAAAAACAAAGGACTTATTGTACATTTCTGCTCGTCACCTCAGGAGGCTACAAGCAGAAATGCTGGTGGCTGTCGCGTCTGGACGTAGCGGCAATTGAATCGCTCCGTTGGACATCCATCACTAACAGCCGCCAGCGCAAACAATTTAATTTCTCCCGTAGAGTAGTATAAAATGTGCATATCCACTCAGAGTTGTCAGAGGAATTCCAAATTATTATCATCCTTTATATGGCGCCGCAAGGGTAGCGCCTTACAAAACTCATTTAAAACATTGCAGGACAAGGACGTGGTATATAAACATTGCTGCAGCAGACGTTATAATACTCAAATAAGCAGCAGGGTGACATAAACCAAGAGGTGGGTGCCATTGTATGGAGTGTGTAATAGATGATAGTATAAGTAAGGAAAGGAAAAGCATATGAGGGAAGAGGGTCCTGCTTGACAGAGCTTACATTCTATATGGGAGGGGCAGATAGACAGGGGTGACACAGATGTGGGACATCATGCATTTTACACTGTTTAGCCTGTGTATGTATATGACACTGGCAATGAAGTGTTAGAAAAACTTGTCTTGCAGGTGATTTCACATTTATTTTTATTGCATTTTTTAGTTGTCCTAAACATTGCAATTAGCGAACAGCCTACAAACTGCAAGAATATACAGCGGGTAAAATAAGTATTGAACACCTCAACATTTTTCTTAGTAAATATATTTGTAATGGGGCTATTGTAATGACATTTTCACCAAATGTCAGCAACAACCCATGCAATCCACACACACAAAGAAATCACACCATAGATGTCCATAAATTAAGTTCTGTGAAATGACACAGGGAATAAGTATTGAACACATGAAGAAAGGGAGGTGCAAAAAGGCATGGAAAGCCAAGACACCAGCTGAAATCTATCAGTAGTTAGAAAGCAATCCTGCCCCTTGACAGTGCAAATTAATATAAGATAGTTCAGTCCCAACTGATGGCCTATAAAAAGGTGTCTCATTACCAAGGTGTCACACAAGAAACATCTCATGATGGGTAAAAGCAAAGAGCTCTCTCAAGACCTTCGCAAACTTATTGTTGCAAAACATACTGATGGCATTGGTTACAGAAGGATTTCTAAACTAATAACTTCTAATATCTAAATGTAAACTTATAACAGTCCATTGCTTTTATTTAACATTACTTCGTATTGGAGGTCCAATCACAATGCACATTCTAATATTCTTTTGTGGTCAGTTACAACTGTTTGGGGAAACTCCTCTCAGATGTCACCAGTTTTGAGTTGGCAGAGACAAGGTTCTAGCCCTTATAACTTGCCTTTCCTCATCTCATCCAGCGCTCCGAGACACTGTAGGGGAGAGGGTGTACGCTTCCTGTACAGACAATGATCCTCTCACTATGGGGGTATCCAATTAGCAGCGCTGCTAATTGATCGCAATGGGGCTATCCTAGCCCCAAAGTGCCGCCTGACGCCGGCAGTTTTCGTGGATATTTTTTCGGGATGCAGTTTTTTCACCACCTAAATGGTGAAAACGCATAGGTCCGCGAGATTATCGTGAGTCCTATGTGTTTTTTGGAAAATTATCCTATTTCAACCAAAATAATAGGATAGGGTGAAAAAAAAAACATCAGTGAAAAACGGGGATAATCCTCGTTTTTCGCCGATTGCAGCTATCCAAACTAAGTTCGGGGCTAATTGGATACCGCCCTTTGACACTCAATGATATTGGTTCTGCAGTGGGAGGCTGGTGACTGCATTGATGAATTTGCATGTACCTCCTTTGAACAGCAGAAACGGATAGGCCAGTGACTGGCAACCTGTGGCACTCCAGCTTCTATGGAACTACACATCCCAGCATGCCTTGCCACAGTTTTTCTATTGGCGTGGATAAACCGTGGCAGAGCAGGATGGGATGTGTATATAGGTAATCCCTATTTAAATTTGTGTTATTGTGGTCGTATTCTCTATTTCAAATATCTTGGTAAGATGAATGTAGAAAAATTACATACTTGTGTCCATTCAGAGTAACAAAACAATGTTTTTAAACCATGTATTGCTTCCTACTAGGAAACCTAGTTTCATTTGGCATCTATAAGGAAGCAATATCGTTAATGAGAACACAAGACTAATTACCTAATATTAGTTGATTTAACACTGAAAAATAAAACATTTGTAGAGCTCAAATACGCACAGCAGAAGCTTTTAAATTAAATGTAATCTTTGCAATGAAGACCATTAAGAAGGGCACTTGTTTGTTTTTCCTTGCTAAATGGAAAAAATTTCCTTTAATTCCCAATCCCATGGGTCCTAGTTTTTACAGGATTTGTGTTTTTCCACTCTGAGGTCTTTAAGTCCTGACTTATTAATTTCCCATAATTAAATGATAAGCTTTTCATAATATCCAAATTAACATGCAGGTAGGAATAGGTAGCTGTTACTATATTGCATTATTTGGGACTTAAATGAAAGGTATGGTGTAGATTTTATAGCACTAAGCAAACTTATGATTACATGAACAAATATTAAAATGTGCCCTTTTAAACAGTGTTTACATTTCCGCAGCAAAGTGGTTGTCAAGGGACAGAGTGATCTAAAAGCCCTTCTCGTTGGGTTTAGTCATTGACCCTCTGACCTTTACACAGATTGGATATAGTGTGTGTGGGGGGAAGTTGATCTGCTCTAAGTGATATATTTACTAACTGACGGATTGTCAAAGCCACCAATCATCAGCGGCTTCAATCGATGGACTTAAAACGGCAATATAAATAGATGCTAAATAACGCTTGCTTAGCAGAAGTGGTGTTATTGTTTTAAATCTGTTAAAGCCACTGATGACTGGCGGCTGTGACTGGTTAGTAAATGTAGCCCTAAATCTGTACTTTAAAGCAAATATCCTGTGGGCTTAGATGATGACATTTGTCTCTTTTCTCGAATCTCAAGCGCAAGTCTTATGTTTTCCTAGCATCGTTAATTTTAGGTAAAATCTGCGTGACTTGCTCTGGGACCCCGATGGCACCCACCCTGAGGACTAATTTTAAGCTTTTGGAAGTTTCCAATAAGCTTAATTAGTCCTTAATTACTCACCTTCTGAAGCGTTGTCTTCTACATCCAGTGTCGGGAGCCAGGTCTTGTGAGTGTTTGTAAGAGTGAGTGTGTATGTGTGCGAGTGACCCCCGTTGTGTGTGTGAGATCCAGGGACGTGCGTTAAGGGTAGGCAGGGGAGGCGGAGCCTCCCCTATCATACTCCCTGTCATGCTCCAGAGTTTTGATATTAAAATTGTGTTTTTATACATGTGTGCCTCCCCAGCCATAGACTTCACCGCACATCACTAGTGTGATCCTCCCCTGTGTGTGTATAACCCCCCCACCTCCCCTCCCCATAACGTGCACTGGGAGAACTACATCTCCCAGCATCCTCCCAACAGCCCCTGGGACTCCCAGCTGTCCCATACCCGGTAACAAGATGGAGGGGAGACAATCGGGAGCCGCAGAGACCCCCGGACATGTCAGTATAATTTTTTCTTTTTTGTTTTTTTTCACGCGGCGAAAACCCCACACAGGTATTGGGAGCGTGCATACCCGCTGTAATCCAAAATTGGGCGCGAGGGCACAAGGTTTTTTACCTCACTCAACCTCGCACCCAATTAGATATGCCCCAAAAAGGTAAAAAAAAAAAAACAATTTGCGTACATTATTATTATTATTATTATTATTATTATTACATTTTATTTATAGGGCGCCACAAGAGGTCCGCAGCGCCGTACATACAGTAAAGGGTACACAGAACATTACATTACAATACAGTAACCAACTTATAAACAGAGCACAAGTAACAATTAGCAACACAATTCTCCATACACAATACAGCTGGGAAGGTGAAGGCTGTCATAGAAGTGCTAGAGAAGAAGGCTGTGAGACAGTGGGGAGGAGGACCCTGCTCCTAGGAGCTTACAATATTTTACATGTATTGCTAAGGGATCAAAACCGAAAATGTATACAAAGGCCAGCATTTAGCGAGGAGCGTGTCCATGCAATTGTAGCATATGCAGAATTGGGTGTAAGTGGAATAAAGTAACGGACATATTTTTTGCACCTAGTGCAGTGTAGCTGTATTGATATTACGGACGACCTGCATCAAACCAAGGGCCTTCAATAAGTTTTATATATATATATATATATATATATATATATATATATATATATATACATAAATGCTGCATACGAGTGGTATAGGCAGTTTTTCAGTGGGCGCAATTTTGGAGTAACATGCACGCAATTTACTTTCAAATCTGCATCAGACCCTTTATTCCTCTAATGGGCTTAGGGCTTGATTCACTACCGTACGCAACTGCAATTCCATACACTTTCGGGCGATTGTTGCGTTCTGCAAATAAGTATGCATCACAGTGCGATTGCGTGAACTAGCTATTGCGATCGGGACTGTGATCGCAGAAGCTACACAGACCCCCCGCAGATTGACCGGAAGCACCGTTTGTGGGTTGTGACTGAGACGGGGGGTGTTCGTGAAACGCAGGCAGCCGTGCCAGTGCATTTGCACGCCTTTGCAGGGGCGTGCATAAATTAGCCACTGCGATGCCACATGCAGTGTGAGGTCTCATAGTGTGTGTGGTTGTTAGCAATTTCTGAGTAAGGTCAGAGCTCGTGCAAGTGTGCGTGAGGCTGCGATGGTACTCATTTGTACTGAATTTCGCTATTCTGCTAAGTACTTCTGATGTGCGCAATGTAATGCGGGGCGTCCTTATGTAGAGCTGAGTTTGCATTGCGATCGCAATGGATTAACATACTATCGCAGTTGAACTGCGTGCCTACGCAATATTGCCATCCGTAATGAATCAGGATTTTAGTCTAATGTTGGCTACAAATGGGCTGATCACTGCCTGAGTGACCGGAGTCCTATTGGCCATTCAGTGTAAAATAATGAAGTACCCATCTAACAGTGAGATGCAGCAGTTATGCTTGCTGAGTACTAGGTGACCCCTCTGGGCCTCTAATAATGAATGGGCCCATTACTAAAAACATGCAGCAACTAGTGTTTCCGCATGTTTAGCGGGCTGATTAATGATGATGAATAGGCGCCTAAATGAGATACTCACCGTTTGTCGAAATGTACATTTAAGAATAGTTACTAAATTGGATGATGACCGCACATATAGGCTGGTCATAGGCAACTTATCTGTCTTTATTTGATTGAACTGTTAGATGACTGCAGTTATTTATTACCTATATTCCTGTTGCTGTGCGCACAAACCTTTTCCCAACTTTACAGCATTTGGGGCTGACCATTTCTACCAATACATTTCTGACCAAAGCCATGCTAGGTACTGGGAATCATCACGCTGCTTCCCATTTGGAATGTTATATAAGCTAGTACCGACTAAACGAACCCTAAAATCCTTTCTCTGTGCAGCTGCAAGCTAGACAGATGGAGAGGCTTGCGCAGCCTTTTGGCCCTCCGCTGTACGTGATAAACTCACCCACTGACTTCATCACTCACCTATTAAATGTGCCTGGGTGCTGGTGAGTGATACTTATGAAAATATGTAATGTCAGACGCACTGAAACTGGCCTACGTTCAGCTTCATACATCAGAATAACTGGTCTGGGATAGGGATTTTGCCATGTTACCAATTGTTCTAAAAATCGCTCATTATGTAGCATGTCTGGCTCACCTGGGCGCATTGTAAATAAAGCTACACTGGTCCACAACTAGATCCCAATTCTAAAACCCATCAGTCAAACCTCTTTAACACTGAAGACTCCATTTACCAAGTAATGGAGTGTCCTGGTGTTACTCTTTTTGTGGCAGTAAGGGGCAGCTGCTTCTAGCACAGGGGTAAAATAACTATTTATATAACCGTATTTGCTAGTTGAATGATTTGTGTATAATTTAATGCTCTGAACTTCCATTACACGAGTGCTGTTGTTTATTCATTATTTCTATACATAAAGGAGTGTGAATTGACATTTATGTTATGTGTACAGCTAATTTTTTTTTACAGTTGTTACCATCTACTGTTGCTGTTTTGAAGTTATGTACATTTAAAATTGACATCCATTGAGAAGAAAAATACAAATAAAAAGCTTAGTGTCATTCCTTTACAGTGAGATGTGCAAATCTGTCAAGAAGAAAACGTATGAATGTCATTTGTACAAAGCCACAGCATATTTCCCAGAATTGCAGACTTTGACCATGTGATGTTCTCGACCGTCGTTGCAATGTTCAAGACAATGCATTGCTCAAATTTTATAGTAGTTACGAGGTAGCGTTCCCAAAGTTCACGGTAGTTTTATTACAGCTAGGCTGTGTAAAGGTGCCCACACATATACCGATATGCACACAATCAGCCGATGTGTACGATTTCCCTTGAAACTCTCCCCGGCAGCTCTGCACACGATCTCCACACGATATGCACACGATTTAGTGTCCAATCTTCAAACGATCTATCGTGCATCCAGACTTTTTCCAGTGCATCGCGTCCTAGATTGTCAGATCTGCCCTACTGCACGGCAGATCTGAAGATGCGATGTGCGACCAGCGGGGACGCGCATCGCATCGTGATCGTGAGTGGGGACTCACGATTTCCTCACGATTTGGCCATATTTTACACGATCTGTCTTCACGTTTCTTCTGAATCGGCCAGATCGTGTAAAATGTCGCTATATGTGTGGGCACCTTAAGGAGGGTGCACAGCACATTGGGGGAATTTAGCTCCCGTGTTAAATTACTTCCTGCAGCCAGGGCAGAGGCTGCGCTGATCACGATGCAGTTATGGCGCTTAGCACGGCAGAAGCTGCTTAACGCGGCGAATCCCATGCATTCATGCACAAAAAAAATGTCCGGCAAAGGAATTAATTGAAAAGCTTCTGGGCACTTAGTGTAGCTAAATTCTCTTCTAACATCCCCATTAAGGCCTGGTTCCCAGTGGTGGTAAAATCACGCATCTCAAATTAATGAGTGCAGTTTAGTGAAGCGGTTTGTCGCATCTTTAGGTGAAAATATATTCGGCGCAAGCTGAGACTCTCAGGACCTGGTGGCTCACTCGCGCCAGGCATCTCATGCCACATATCGTATTGAGGCTAGCTGTATACATACATCAGCAACAGATTGTCCCAATTCCCCGATCCCCAGACGCCGGGACATCGTTGAAATCCAACATGTTGGATTTCCAGATCCCAACTAAAATATGATCTGGAATGTCAAGTCAGGCATTATTAACATGAAGTAATTTTCCCTGACGGATTGGCGATCATCAATAGCCACCAATTGGCGTTTCTAACCGGCAGTTCGGTGGTCCAGTTGAATCGGGGAAAGGGCCATCTGATGTATGGGGCCCCTTGAGTTGCAAAGGCCGTGGTATGCTCAGCAGGGCTATTTGGCACAATTTGAGGATAAAAAATGCGCAAACAGTAACTGGGTGCTAGTAAGTATAAAAAAACAAAACAAAAAAAGTATAACTTTTTTTGTGAAAATAATAAAAATTTGAATAAGTTCAAACCTGCATATTACAAATGTATGTGTGTGTTCACTCACTATTTATAAAAAGTAAAAACTAACAAACAATTGCTTTGATTTGTGTATAGATGTATATGAACACATCTGCAAGTTGCAGCGTCATTGGCATTTTCTAACCACCCTTAAGCCATAAGCCTACACAAGGTAATATTATGGTTTTTCAAAGTCCGTATGTGGTTTTGACCAAATAAAATTTGAATTTATGTATTTTAAAACTACACTGCCTCCTAATACAGTGGTTCCCAAACTGGGTGCCGTGGGTCACTTGCAGGGGTGGCACGGGTTGGTAGACAAGAACCAAATCTAATTATTTATGGTCCATGTCATTGGTAAAACCAGAGCTTGATGGCTGGCAATCAGCGCAACCCTGTCCACCACCACATATGTTAGCACAACTTAATAATATTTTTTATTTATTTCTTGGCTACTTTTGGCCTAGGGGTGCCGTGAAGAAAATGCTGATACACTAAAGCTGGCCATACACTGTGCGATATGCACAATACGACGTGACGGGGGACCCAACGTCCGATATATCGGGCTGTCCCCACGCACAGTGTGATCACGGGGCCGACCGCCCGATATGCCGGCTCCCCCCTTCCCCCGCATAGCACTGCATGGGATCGCACATCGCATCCCCAGATCGACTGTACTTGCAGTAAGATCTGGGGGTGCGATGTACGACCCCACAGGTGCGCACACTACCCTATATCATGCCCATACACGGTACAATATAGCAGCCAAATCATACCAATCCGTCGGATCGGCTGATTTATCGCACCGTGTATGAACACCTTAAGGTGCAGTGATTCAAGAAAGTTTGGGAACCACTGTCCTAATATATATATTTTACTGGCTCGCTGGTTCTGTTACCAGGAGCGCTAGGGGTTTCATTGTGCGGCCATAGAGAGTTGAGAGAGGAATATATAATAAAAACCAGAGTAACATGGAAGAAGTGAATAAGGGAAAGGGCAAACAGTCCATTTATGTAAGCAGTGTCTGAGGGGGAAATAAAGAGAACATTGGCCGGCTAAGTACGGCACACATCTGTTCCCAGTTACTGTGGTCACAGGCTGTGTCTAGGACAGATCTGTACTTAGAGACTGAATATATTACACATGGAACGTCGCATGGTGTTGGCCAGGTGAGCAGTCACTAGTATGGTCTCTCCTGAGACCTACCTAACCCCACTGAGTGTAAAGCTGGGTACACACCAGAAAGCTATATCTGCAGATGATGGTTGTTCACACACACTGTCCAACCATCACTGCCATCCAGCCGGGGTGTCGCGACACGCCCCCCTCTACGGCGGCCTGTGCAGCGGCTGCCTGACCATCCGCGCACACAACACGACGTGCAGATATATCTGCCATCAGCTGTGCAGCACATATCGTATGAACACACTGCAAAGCACGAACTAAAGCTGGGTACACACCCACCTACCTATCTGACGATTGGTAATGTGTATGCACTTACCAATTCGTCTGCCCGGGCTCGACAGCTTAAATGGGCGGGCATTTAAATCCCCCGCCCAGTTGAGCTGTCAAACTTCGCCGGGCTCCACGGCAGGTGTACGGGGCGATCTTTCAGATATAATCCGCTATAATACACACCTGGCGATGCACTATAGATATATCGGGCGATTATAGATCTATCAGTGTGTACCCAGCTTAACAGTAACTATGCTAGAAAGTAATTGAATTTGAGGGGGGTCTCGAGAACCTAATTGAAATGTTAATATATTAAAGAGTAACTGGGCTAGATAATATTTCACCAGATACATTAAAATACTTGGTTAACTGTGCAAAAGAGCATGGTAACCCAGGCATTAATTAACTTAAATCTATGAGGTTAATACTAGTGAAACCTGTACAGGATGCAGATGATTATTCAATTTAAACTAGAATTGTAATAAAACTAAGAACGTCAAGTGGATTATCGTCCTCTGGCTCCTGTCTCTGCTATCTGCTTACCTCTCTCGGGGACTGAATGAAATAAATCAACTTTATTAATCGCACAGAGGGATATATTTACTAAAGTGAGAGTTTTTAGAAGTGGAGATGTTTCCCATTACAACCAATTAGATTGTACTTATCTAGAAGGTGCTAAAACAATTGAAACTTCTTCTTAATGTTTCATAGATCAAAGAGCCAATTGCAAGTTCTTTGAATCAAGAAAATGACCTACAATGTAGCAGCACCTTTTTGTGCAGCTGACTCGGAGGCATGCATGATGCCATACCCGGGAAGCAGTCACTGTACACAGTGTCATACGGCAGAGTATACACATCTGCACGCTGCACTAAGTACAGTTGGTGGCACAGGGCAGTATGTTATCGGAAAGAGGTTACATGATATTAGAGAATAGTACATAGAAAAATGCAAGACAGTCAATAATTGTAAACGAAATTGGGCACAACTACAAAGTGAAATGTGCGAAAAGTCTGTGTTTTGGGTGCCTAAACGTGCCGTAACCAGTACTTTAGATGGGTTTAGCCGCTGCTTTTGGGCGCAATAGTTAATGGCCACACAAAACAATTGAATTGTTCCAATATCAAGTGTGTAATGACAGTTGGTGTTGGCCCCTAATTCAGGTAAAAGTATATACCCCCCTCTAGAAATTATATCGGGTCAACCAATGTCCGAAGCAATTTGCAGGCCACAATCACCCAATGAATCACACTCTTGAATAAATGTTCATGTTGCTTTCCCCAGTCCCTGTTGTCATTGGTGGTTGACAAATCTATATCATGGTATAGACCTTAACAAGTAGTATTTATTTTAATTCCGTTGTAACACATATATTAAAATAAAGCAATTACATGCTGGTTATTTATATTATTATATTTGTTTTTATGTCAAATTTGATTTCACACCACAGCAATAGCTGGGGAATGCAAGGACTGCATTGCACAATAATGTATTATTCTGCCTTTCCAGGCTTTCTATATGAGAGACTGTACATCCTATCATTGATGCCTCTCTCATCTTCAGTCATTGTTGTCCTACAAGCTAATCTCTAGGGATAATATTGGCGGAATAATTAAATAGAAGAAACAGATGCTTTAATAATTATTTCCAAATGTTTGGCTTTATTCCTCTAACATCTTCAGTTTGGGAAATTCATACACGGCTTTACTCTAGCAGTGAAAGCAACAGGGAATGAGACTAACCAAAATGTAGACTATAAAATGCTTTACTGACAGTGAGTAAAAAGTGAGAGTGACTGAAAGAGGTCGTGCCATGTCTGTTTTGCTGCTAAGAGGCTAAAGTTGACCAGGAGCGCCCCGAAGCTAAGTACTATAGCTACAATTAGGATGAGACATGAGAGAACCATATACTGGTTTCCAAAAAAGTGTTTACACCAGAACATCATGTTTGATTCAATAACAACATTGCTTTGGAACCTGTGACTTTGGGCAAGGAAGCGGCTGTGCAAAACCGTCCAGCTAAATGCTAATGCAGCAGGCGTCTGTAGGGAACAGACATCTCCTGCATGCTTCTTCCATCCGAGCGCAGAGTCATTTGCCGTTTGGGCACATCGATGCTTACGACTGGAGAGGCAGAACTGAGGTCGGAAGAGGGCGTTTCCACGCAGGCCAGCAAGTAAGCGATAATATGCCTGTTAGAAGGTGCTTCTTTTTGAACTTTGATATAGGACAGTTGAAGTTACACACTGATCATGATTATTAGTAACCCAGTTGCATATGCTGCATGTTCAGACGCGACTGCAACTCATTATGGGGTCTATTCGTAAAGAGGCTCACGATAAATATCACTATATATCGCATCACATCGATGATGATATTTAGTGATGGTTAGTAGCCATTCATGTATACTTAACTCTCCGCTGGGTTCAGGTGCTGTCCGGCCCCTCCGCGATCCCTGTACGCAGTGGCGTCTGAGAGCAGCAGGTCACGTCAGGTCTGCTGCAAAGTATGCTGGGAAAAGGGGCGGAGTCAGCGCCGGACAGAGAGCAGGGAAGTTTTCAGCTTCCCTGCTCTGTTCGGCTTGCGGTACAGACTACGCCATCCTTAGATTTATTTATTTTTGTTTATAGAGTCTACATTATATATTTTGACTCATATTTTTTAACATAGAAGAAAGTATTTGTTTGTTAATCATGACACCAATATACTAATGTTTTATAATGGTATAGTTGTTTTAGATGTTGATTTTATTCATGTTTATAGCAGTCAATGACCATTCAATACACCTGCTGGAACAGGTGTAAACCCTTGCTGCTAATAAAATTAGGGATGGCAGGTATAAATATGAGAGACTCGGGAGCCTCCTAAAACAGAAGCAAAGCGCGTCAGTGATATCTGTTACCGATATTACTACTTACCTTGCCGGACTATATTTGACTTCAGCTGGAGGTCTTATGATACGGAGTCGGAGCTGTGCATTTACAGATGGAGATGAAGTCCATAACACCCGGATTATAATAACGGCTGGATAAAGGTGGTCACGGGCTGACTAAATTCTTGCCTTCAAAGCCACACAATCCGGGATCATCAGGTTGCTTTTTCCCCTTAGCTGGGACTCCTCACTTTATACAGGATAAGCATCGCTACTTGGCAGCGAGTCTCCCACTACTACAACCTGAGAGGTCTGATTCTTTAGGACTTAAAAAGGACCTTATATACAAGTCCGGTGAGCGCTATATGACTGTGCTACAATATTACAAAATAAATTGATACTCTATAAAGGAAACCCTTTATTGTGGATTCAATATTTCTATACAGTTGTGTAGGGATTTCTGGAGTGGTCTTTAGTGTCAATAACACAAAAAAATATATTATATCATGCATTTTTTATAAATTGTATTTTGAACATATTATTAGCGTCTTGGTGTTTATTTCTGTCATGTGAAGGTATAATAACTTTTTTTGATGTATTTCTATTATTAGCGCGACATCACTCTAGTGCATTACAGTTCTTTTCAGGACTATCTTTGGATAGTTGATGTTTAGTAGGTTTACACCAACCTACAGGTGTGTGCTGCTATTTAGTGTATTGATTTTTCTTGATTAGCGCCCAGCTCAAATTTGTTGTGAGATACATTAAGGAATACATTGTAATAGAAATAACTAAGATTGATCGAAAGTGTAGTTTGGACTACATTTGTGTAATAACGCCACTGACTGTGTTTTACTGATATCTGAGGTTACACTGATGGCACTGTGACTATAACATGAACCTGGTATTGCCAACCAGTGTGCCAGAATACATTGCTGTGTCACAGAAATCTACAGGCAACAGGAACGCTTGTACTTTTGATATGAATATATATTTGAATATTTTTTTTTTATTTATTGAAGCAAAAATACCATAGACAAATCCGCAAGACATAGAAAAGGAAGTTATTTTAATAAGTGGCAATATGTATTTCAGAAAAACTTGTCAGCTTATTTGCTTAGGTTATGCTATATATAAAGAATAAGTATTTACATAAAGATCATTTTCATAACCTATTTAAAAAGAAATAGTCTATGCTGTGCATTTATGCTGTCTGAATTGTGTTCTTTTTGAATACACACAATACTTGCTCTACACTCTTAGAAAAGCAACATCATGGCAGGTGCCGGACTGATGTGCTGGCTTTCATATCTATGTGCAACTGTAACTAGGGGTGTGCTAGTGTTGTCATAATCCAGGGAGCAGGGCTCTGGGGGCGGTACAGTCACTGCCCCATGGCACCTGCATTTGTCTTGCAGGGTGCCTGTAATGTCTAGGCACACACCCTGCAGCCTGTAGTGCTCTCCGGAAGATCCTAAGAATTCTCTGTGCAGTGCTTTGCTTCCTAGTGCTGGTGTCCCTGCCCTCTAGGCAGGGCTGGCTCTAGGGGTGTTCGACCAGTGTGGTCGAACAGGGGTGCCACCCATAGAGGGCGCACCCTTCCACAGCATCCCGATTCCAGCGTGGGCCAAAGTGGCCCACAGGTGATGAAATGGGGAGGTTGGGGACCCCCACCGCGCGGCGCTGCTGGACCCCGGATCCTGTGCCCGGAGTCTGCTCGCGGCATCCATTCAGTGACGGGAGAAGGCTGGGGGAAGCCCAGCTAATTGAGGTTCCCCCCAGCCTGACATTGTTTGGAGGCGTGCCATGCGGGCACGCCTCCAAATAACGTTACGTAGAGGAGTGGCCTATGGTAATTAGGCCACACCCCATTTTTGGTCGATGTTGGGGCGCACTGTAGAGAGCCGGCACAGGGTGCTCCGACCCCTGGAGCTGGCCCTGCATCTAGGCGTAACCTTATGATGTCATGGGTTTTTGGGGGAGGGGCATAGCTGGCATAGAGCACGACTCTGTAATATATACAGATGTGTCCTCCTCATACACTTATCCTTTTGCACTATATGGTGCAAGATGCCTGGCGTGACTTAGACACTCCACCACGGGTAACGATTCCCATACTTGAGTAGTTTTCCCTGAATTTCTTAATTTCGCTAATAGAGTAATTTTTAGGATTATCAATTTATTTATTTTTTTGCACAAAGGAATTGGTAGAATCGTGTTCACTCTAGCTCCGGCGGCAGGCAGGGCACCGGAGCTAGAGAGGGCAACTTTGTGCGCGCGCCTGAAAAGGGGGCATGGCCATAAAAAGGGGGCGTGTATAAGATGCGTCCCTATTTTCGTTATACTTGGGGGCGTGCCCGGCACGTACGGACACGCCGGGCAGCCCCCAAGCGCTGCAGACAGGGAGAATAGATGCCGGGTGCATGCGCCCGGCGTCTATTCTCCGGCTGTGACCGGGTCACCGCACATTTCTCCACCCGCGGGAAGCTGCATCCCGTGGGTGAAGGCTGCACCCGTAGGCTGTGAGGGCAGGGCGCTTTTTGTCCTCCTTCTGGAGGGCAGGGTGCTTTTTGCCCTCCAGAAGGAGGGCAGGGCGCCGCGCCCCGCTAAAACAGCCTAGCGGGAACGCTAGTATAAAGTAGCAGATTAAGCACAACGATGTGTGTGCGAGTCACTCGTATAGCCCCTCTGTCTTTTTACCTTTTCACTCAGATTGCCTACTTTTGTTCCTGATTTTTGTATCTTAATTTGCTTAATAGTGTACGAAGTCTTTAGGATTGAAAGGATTGGTGTAAGTTGCAGATTAAGGTGTGTAGTTTAAGAAAAAGTCCCATGCTCAGCTACGATGCGAAATCTGTGGCGCAACAAGCAAAGATGTTTGGCACGTTTTGAGGATAGGTGTAAATACCTCTTAAGGAACGTACACACACAACGATGTAAGTAATGAACGATTTTCGTTCAGTTTTACAAAGTAATTGGTTTTACTTTACTTAATAAGCGATTTTCTGTGTGTTGAAGGAAAAATGTTGCAACTTCTATTGAAAATCTTTCAGTTGGCCAGTCTGACTGATCTACAAACTACAATCGACAAACATGAACGCGCATGAACGATAATCGTTTATCGTTTTACATTGAACGATTTTTTGAACGATAACGACGTCGTTGTAGTTAGTTCGTTCAAAAAATCGTGTGTGTGTACGCGCACCTTCAGGGGTAAATGTTGGGGTGGGGGCACTAGAAACCTTAGTTTGTAGTGTTACCTGACTTGCTCGCTTTTGTTTGTTTGCATTAGGCTTGCAGTTTAGGGATTGCAACTTTTTTTTACTGTTCTCTTATTCACAGCATAGAAAAGCTTTAGCATGGGCCTCTAAAGTGCTAGTAAACTGTGTATCTAATGAGTTCTGATATGTATTTTTATTAGCATCGATATGGCTTGTGAAACACCAGTGGCGATGTGATCTTAGATGGCATTCTAACATTACGTAGAATTCTACATTCTTGGGGTTTGGCTTTTTAATGGCTTCACTGTCTATTGCACAGTTACCAACAGACTGAGGGCCTGAGTCACTACTGCTCGCAACTACAATAGCGATTACACTTGCAGTTGAACTGTGATAGTATGCTAATCCATTGCGATCGCTATGTTGTCACAGCGCAACATAAAGACGTCCACTTTACCTCACACACATCCGCAATGCTTAGCAAGACGGCGAAATAATCAGTAACACAGAGAACCATCGCAGCCTCACGCACACTTGCACAAGCTCTGACCTTACTCAGGAATTGCTAACTTCCATACACGCTGTCAGTGCTCAGGCTGCGTAAGGCATCGCAGTGGATAATTTATGCACGCCCCTGCTACGGCATTCAAACTCACTGGCACGACTGCGTTTCGCGGCCCCCCTCCCCCCATCACCTCCCACAAATGGCACTTCCGGTCAATCACTCTGCGATGGGTCTGCGTAGTCACTGCGATCACAGTACCGATCGCAGTTGGCTTGTGCACGTGCCAGGCCATGTGTTCCTGTGTCTTTGCTGTGGCACTATATTGGTTGTAGTCAGCAGGATGGTTTTCTTGAACTCCTCTGACATATTTTCCATGCTGAATAGACCCTGCTGCTGGGGGCGAATCCTGCAGCTTCTCAAGCACTGTGCGCACGCAGATAGCCAGCGGCACTGGGGGAACAGGAGGCACTGTAGGAAGCAGTGTAATGTACCAGCAGCTTGCAGTGGTCAGATTAGGAATTTATGAAGTTGCTTCCATGCGAAGAGCAAGAAACTGGCACCCTGACTCTAGGTCAGAATAATCCTCTCTAATGGCATTGCCTCTTACTGGTGTGTTGGTGTCAGTGAGCTGGTGCAGGAGACCTCTATTACCAAGCTAGTCCTTTGCTATTTAAATGATCCATCCAGAGCACAAGCTTCTGTTTCTTCCCTGCGCGGATTTTCAGATGCTTTGAAATAGCTGTTTTATGGCAGCGTCTCCCAGGAATTTGTTTTGTTGGACTAACATTCGTGGCCTTTGATTGGAGGAATAGCTGATAAATAAAAGAAAAAAAAAATGAAAGCAACCTGAGTGATAGAGCTGGAGAACAATGGAATGGATTTGTATTGTTCCCTTAGCTAAAATGTTTTTATTGTGAGCATGTGGTTCCCCTGAGCAATGTCTGCCTTTTAAAAAGGCCCGTGATTCAGGAAGTTACCTTTTCTACCAGCACATGTCAGTCCTGGGTTTGCCAAAAGGCGTATTACTTAAAAGAATGTTGTAGCATGCAAGGTATCTCTGAAACATCACCGTTTCTGTGTTACTGATCAGAAGCAGGGCTAGAGGCTATGTTTTCTGCACTGGCGACACGTCTCTTTCCTCCTCATGACGTTATAACCCTTATCAATCATACTCTGCAAACAACGCCCAGACTTCCCCTGCATGATTAACAACCCACCACAAAGCATATATACAAATGTGTTGTAAACATAGGCCGGAAGCCAAGGGGGAACAGGTGAAAACTTCACGGCTCGGATTACATCGGCAAAATATTTAAATGTTCTTGTCTTGAAAGGGATAAATGTTATGTTATTTTATACGTAAAGTATCAGAGAACACTTGTGGGGACCCCTCTGTTAGATGCTTGGGGGAAGGGGGGCGGCATGGCCACTCAATCTTCACTGTTCCAACACCAGCCTTATCGATGAACCTGAATAGTTTTGATTGATGCTGGCTACACACTTACTCGACCCAGCTACACACTTGCCAATCAGCTGCTCTGTATGTCTGGCATCTACATTTGCCCACTTAGTTGTGATGTGAGTGTCGGCGGTCCCTGCGGCAGTTGTATGGGCCAGCGGCGGGTTGCAGATGCACCGATATACCTGCACCGGCTGTGCTGCAGGGCCAATCTGATAGGTCTGTGAACATCAACCCGCTGATGCACTCGCGATATATTGTTTGTCGTTCCAATGAACGATATATCTACCAGGGAATCGGTATGTAATGCCGCCGGATCTTTTCCCGGCGGACCAAATACCGACGCCGGAAGCACGAACAGGGAAGATCTTGACTAAGGTTGGTAAGTTCCCTAACCCTCTCTTCTCCCCCTTAACACTCCCTTAGCGGTACCTAACCCTAGCCTTCGCCCAGTGATGTCTAACCCTAACCCCCCCCCTTCCCGCTCCCTAAACCTAACTCTCCCGGGTGGTTGCCTAACCCTAGCTTCCCCCCAGTGGTGCCCAACCCTAAACACCCCTAGCCAAACCCTAACCCTCCCCTGCGGCTAACAGCTAGAAAGCCCCGGCTTACCTTAGTTCGGGATGCCAAGCCTAGCTTTAGTCCCTGGTCGACCTTCCAGTGTTGGGAATCCCGACGGGCGGCATTCCAGGCGGCGGTATTTTAACGACATCCCTCTACAAGTGTGTACCCAGCTTAACCTGGTAATGGGCAGATCAGTATCTTATGACCATAGAAGTTGGTCACTTTGAACATTTTTGTCAACCAGTGGGCATCATATTGTACCAGTATCTAGTATATTGCATTTAGCAGTGTCAGCACATTGATATGCAGGACCGCCCCATTTTACCAACCCATGTCCAAAATCCCGTGTACCCACTAGAGTCCATTATAAAACACCTTATTATATACGGCATTGCCAACACATCGTGCTCATCAAAGTATACCTCTATGGTTTTGTTAAAAGCTGCATTACCACCTGGGAAGATATTTTCCGAACGCATCCATTTCCACTAGCTCAACCCAATACAGAATACAGGATTATCAAATCAATAAAAATTTAACTATAAATGAGATTCAATGGCCGCAATACTATTGAATGCGATGTTGAATATCCCCGGGAGGGAGCTCCCGGAGCTATTCAGTTCAGCGCACTAAGTCGGAGAATGCAGGTTTTAGCGACTTAACCTGGGTGTTTAGTCGCGAGAACCTTTGTCTGTTTTCTCCTCGCATCCCAGGAGGGTATGAGAAGAAATCCTTTAGCCTGACTAAATATCATGTTGAAGTGAATAGCTTTGGGAGCTCCTTCCCAGGGCTATTCAACATCGCATTGAATTGAAACGCTCCCAATCTCTTTCTATAGGGGCGATCCAAATGTTAGTGCCAGCAGCTGTTAGTGCTTGGCGCCCGACGGAAAAATTCCATTGTTCCTCCGTATGGGCGTGAACAGGCACCAGCGCTGGCATTTCTGCTCAGTCTCCTGAGGAGGCGAGCAGAAATGTACAAAACATTTGTTTAGATGTCCAAATGGCAGCATGGGCGCCCTCACTATGACTTTAGACGGGTTTAGCCGTTTTATGTGGCTAAACCCGATCTAATTGGGTGATAATTGGGCAAGATATTTAATGGGTGCCCCCAAAAATACTTGAACTGCTACATTGGGCACCAGGGCCCACATGGGCCTGGAGCTGAAAATGATCAAGGGCCTATTATGAGAAGCAGAGGAGGTGTGACCATTGCTGCGTGGGTGTGGCCAGTGCCATGTGGGAGTGTACATACCCTACACTATCATCCCCTATGTCTCCCTAAATATGTAAAAGAAAAAAAAAAGCTTAATTTTGTGAGGTAACTAGAAATATAATTTTACTACTTATGATTTATGGCTGACCATGTGGACAGCAGATGGCCAGTCAACATCATGCTGTCATGATGATGGGCCTATTTTTATGTGGAGGCCTGGAGCTGTAGCTCCATCTGCCCCATTGTTAATCTGGCCCTGTTGGGCACCCATCAATTAGCACGCCTTAAAAAACAATTGAATCGCCCCCTATATCTATATGTATCTATACTAAATTTGATTCATGAACTCTTTCAGGGTTTGCAGTCTTTCTGCCTATTGATCTACATTTGTTTTGTAGCTGGTTAGCATAAAATTGCTTTTCTTATGTCGATACAGAAAAGGTGGAACACGCAATGGGACATGAATGTATCAGTAGTGCATGAACGATCTTGTTTTAGATGGTTTTTTTTTTTCATAATAACCAAAATTGTGTAAGATACAGCAGCTGCATTTTGTGCACTACATCTGGTCACAGTGTTCGCTTAAAATAACATTTTATCTTGTATGCCTGTAGCTATGATCACATAAGCTTTTCTTCTACACAGATGAATAATTGAGCAAAATAAATGCAGACAGGTTTTAAAGAGACAGTGTACTAAATAAATGTTTTATGGAACGCCTTTGCTGAATAAATATTGATGTTCCCCCGACTAATCAAATGTGAACATATTGCCGTTGGGTCACAGTTTCCAGAACGGTTTGTGAAAAATTAAATTTGAACTAGCAGATCAATATGTCGGCATTCGCCCAACATCGCACACATTTTACTGCACTTTATTCAAATACAGTCACAGTAATGTAGGCTCTGGCCAAAATATCCAACATCCCTGCTTTACCAATATAATTCACTAGCTGGAAAAGACAGGTTGGGTATGAAATCCTGGTGGCTCAATAGCTGCTGGGATGAAAAGCCGACGCCGGTAGCCCGACAGAGGAGAATCCCGATGGAGCATTTAAGTACCCTAACCCTACCCTTCTCCCCCCTCCCCCCTAACCTTAACCCTCCCTTAGGGGTGCCTAGCCCTAAAACTCCCAGGGTGGTGCCTAACCCTAAGTCCCCCCCGTGGGTGCCTAAACCTAACCCCCCCTTCCTGCACCCTAACCTCCCCCCAGTGGCACCTAACCCCACCCCTTCCCCTAGCCTACCCCTAAGTTTGGAAGTCCAGTTTCTCTTTCATCCACTAGGGGACACTGGAGGTGCTTACGCTGGGGTATAGAGGCGTGGGGTATAGAGGCGTGGATAACTGGAGCTGGCACTTTAAATAATTCAGAAGTGTGAAGCTCCTCCCCCTCTATGCCCCATCATCCCTCGGTTTAGAAAATGTGCCTCTAGGAGCTGGTCACATTATGCTGTGCTCCAGCAAAGACATTTATTTTATTTTATTTATTTTTTATTTCAAAGCATCTTTTACACTCCTATAGGTACCCTTCGCCACCTATCTACAAGGTGGGGTCCGGGTACCTGGCGCCCTGGTGTTTTAGCAAACACCAGGAAGGAGTGCGCAGGGCTCATTCTAAAAGAGCTCCTGACAGCTCCTTACCGCCACAGCAAGTCTTCACACAGAAGAAGAGAAGACTCTGCTGACCTGCCGAGAGAGAGAGACCTCCGGGGACACGCAGTGAGTAACAAGCTGCGCATCCCCCGGCTCCTGCCCACGTGGCTCCCGTCCCGCTGTGTCAGGGAAGCTGTGTGCACTCAGTACACGCGGCTCCCTGCTTCTCCCCTCTCCCCGCTGACCAGCGCTAGCACATGCTGCGCTGTGTTGTTTATCATAGCGCTGTTGAAACAGTGCTACACCCGGCTTCCTGCTTCTCCCCTCTCCCCGCTGATACACGCGGAGGGGGAGGTAATGGCCAAATAGCTGCCATAATCGGAGCTCTTAGAGCATGTAGAAGGGGGCGGAGCCTAATCAGCGCGGGCTCTATTCCCTCTCTCTCTACACTATACGCGGCAAGCAGCTGTAGATAACAGCGTGGCTGCCGTTTTTTAACTGTTAAATGCCTGCATCTCTCCCTTACACAGGAAGAGTGCTGCAGACATACAGAAGGCTGGATTCTCTGGCTCCCCATTTCAGATAAGCACAGAAGGCTCTGGTACAGAGGCTGTGCATAATACACTGGGGGTGCAGGGAATCCGATCTGTGGGAAGGGAATGGGGTGTGCTCCTCCTCTGTGTCCCAAGCCAGCCTTCTGTTTTTCATCACTTCTGTTTTGTACTCTGTCCCTCTCTGTGTGTGGTGACTGTGTGTATCCATGTCAAACAGAGCAAAGGCGTCTCAAAAAGTTGTTTCTGTTTAAGGTGTTACATGCTGGGTCCACGTTATGTGATGCTTGTATAGCAATTGATCCACCTATGGCTAATACTACCTCACTTGCGCCTACATGGGCCTCTGACATGGTAGGAGTAATGACGGATTTAACGTCAGAGTTAGCTGAGGCACGTCTCAGCCTCCCTGGGATACTGGGCTAACCAAGCCTCTTGACACCCTGGTACAGGTTATGGATACAGCTGTGTCCGCACCCTCCACTTCCTGGCAAGGACCGACTCAAAAGCGTCCTTTATCGACTGTTCTCCAGTCAGAAGAGTCTGATGAGGAATTCCTCACTACTGAGGAGAGTGAATTGGAGGAAGCGTTACAGGATGAGACCCCTCTAGAGCTGGAGTCCATCTCTCCAGGGGTAGAATCTATAATTATTTAATGAACGGTTTTTCTGTTCTCACTACATCTTCAACAACCGCTCTCACTTGCCTGGAAATAACCGGATAAATGGTTCCAAATTCCGCGCCGGTTTCAGTCTAGCTACCCTTTTCCATCATCCATGATGGAGAAGTGGGAAACGCCTCCTCCAGTAGATGCGTCCGTCTCCCGTCTCTCCAAGAAGACAGCACGCCCAGTACCTTGAGCTACAGTACTAAATGATCCTTCGGACCGTAAATTGGAAACAATGCTAAGGTCTATTTATACTGCAGCAGGTGCTCAACTTAGGTCCACTCTTGTTACGGCGTGGGTTAACAAGGCAGTGGTTGGCTAGGCTGACCAGTTGATTACAGGTTTGGACTCTGGTATTTCCAGAGCACAGTTATGCCTACTAGCAGAACACATCCGTGAGTCTGCAGTTTACCTGGGAGAAGCGTCAAAAGATATCAGTCAAATTAGTGCTTGCATATTTGCTTCTGCTATTTCGGGCCACAGAGGCCTCTGGTTGCGCGCCTGGCATGCGGACGCTGAATCCAAGCGTGTGGTGGAGGGTTTACCATTCAATGGAGACATGCTGTTTGGCCCGGAATTAGACAAATGGATATCCCAGGCCACGGGGGGTAAATCTTCCTTCCTCCCGTCAACTGCACCGGCTCCCAGAAGATCTTACTCTGGAGGTAGAGCCAGAGGTGCTCCCTCCCAAGCAAGAGGCGGCAGAGGTAGAGGTCGCCCACACACGGTTGCACGTAGACAGGAGCCTAAACCAGCGGAGAAACAGGTGGCATGACGGTCTTCCGGCCCACCTGGGACCTACAGTGGGAGCCCGCCTGCAAGGATTTCAACAAGTTGGAAACCAGACCTCTCCAGAACCATGGATCCTCAAAATAATCTCCCTGGGGTACCGAATAGACTTCGAGGTCCCCCCTCCAGCTCGGTTCTTCACTACAAGTCTGCCAATATCTACAGAAGAGGCCAGGGTTCTACAGGAGGCTATCCAGTCTCTAGTAGTATCATCTGTGATAGTTCCGGTTCCAGAACATCCAACTGGTTTGAGTAAAACCCCATACCTCGGAGTGCCCAAACTGGATGGATCGGTCAGGCCCATCTTGAACCTCAAGTCATTGAACCTGTATCTCAGGATGTATCTGTTCAAAATGGAGTATCTGCAGTCTTTTATTGCGAGCTTGGAACCAGAAGAGTTCCTGTTATCCATGGATATCAAGGATGCCTATCTCCATGTTCCCATCTGGGAACCACACCAAGCCGTTTCGCCATATTGAAAGATTATCAGTTTCTGGTGTTGCCGTTCGGGTTTTCCTTGGATCCCCGCATCTTCACCAAAATTCATGTCAGCCATGATTGCTCTCCTTCGGTCATCGGGAGTGAACATAATTCCTTATTTGGACGACCTGTTACTTAAAGCGCAATCGGTATCTCTTCTAACATGTCATGCCTTCCTGACATATCAGACTCTAATACAACACGGTTGGATAATCAACTTCAAGAAAGCAGATCTCATTCCATCCCAGAAGCTGCTCTTTCTGGGCATGATCTTAGATACGGCATCACAGAGGATCTTTCTTCCAATAGACAAAGCTCGAGATATCCTGTTGTTATTAGTGCTGGTCCTCGGACCAAGGAAGGTGTCCCTACTTCATTGTCTGCGTCTACTGGGGAAGATGGTAGCTGCCTTCAAGGCACTACAGTTCGGCTGGTTCCACTTCAGGGTTTTTTCAGCTGGACCTACTAACACAGGGACTCATCTGCTTCTACATCGACAGATCCGTCTGAGCCCAGCTACCAGAGTGGCCTTTCTCTGGTGGACACAATCCAACAATCTTTTAGCGGGCCAGAGATTCGGAGTGTGGGACTGGATCATCGTAACAACGGATTCCAGCCTTCAAGGATGGAGAGCAGTAGTCCTCGATTATCACTTTCAGGGTTTATGGTCCCCTCTATTACAAAAATGGCCCATAAATGTGTTGGAACTCAGAGCGATTTACAATGCTCTGATCGAAGCAACAGAGTTTCTGAGGACTCATCCGGTAAGAGTGCAGTCCGACAACGCGAGGGCTGTCGCATACATCAATCGCCAAGGAGGGACTCGGAGTCGCATGGCCATGCAAGAAGTATCTCAGATCCTCCGGTGGGCCGAGAGCCAGTCAGTAATCCTGTCGGTGGTATTCATCCCGGGTGTGGACAACTGGGAAACAGATTACCTAAACCGCCAGGATATCCATCCCGGGGAATGGAAGCTTCATCCAGATGTGTTCAACGCGCTAATACGTCGATGGGGATGTCCTCAGGTGGACCTCATGGCGTCACGATTGAATCATCAGCCTCCGGTATACGTGTCAAGAGACGCTCTGACAGTTCCGTGGATCTACGATTTCGTTTACCTCTTTCCTGCGATTCCACTTGTTCCTCGACTGCTAAAATCCTATTGTCAGAAGATTCGTGGCCCCTCCCTCTGCGCCCGGATCTGCTACTGTAGGGTCCTTTCGTACACCCCTACTTAGCGCAGCTCCGTTTAACGGGGTGGCTCTTGAAACTGATATACTTAGACACCGAGGAATCCCAGACTTTGTTATTCCCACCATGCTGCGCGCCTGGAAGCCAGTTTCGGCTGCGCATTATCATCGCATCTGGCGTTCTTATATCTCATGGTGTTCCTGTCGGGATCTTCCCTCTAGGACTTTTCGGTTGTCTCTGTTTCTGTTTTATTTTTCTTCAGACGGGTCTGGATTCTGGCCTTCGTCTTGGAACTTTAAAGGTGCAGGTTTCTGCCCTTTCCATTTTCTTTCAATGGAAATTGGCCCTCATTCCTGAGGTGCAGACGTTTCTTCAGGGGTTCTTGCATGGGCAGCCTCCTTTTGTACATCCGATAGCTCCCTTCGACTTGAACTTGGTGCTTCTGTTTTTTCAGTCGTCCATGATTGAACCTTTGGAAGAGATTGATATTAAATACTTGTCTTGGAAGACGGTCCTCCTTCTGGCTCTAGCATCGGCTCGTAGATTTTCAGAATTGAGTGCTCTGTCCTATAGGCCACCTTACCTGGTGTTTCATGCTGATAGGACGGAACTCCGGACGGGAGCCGCCTTCCTTCCCAAGTTAGTGTCGGCTTTTCATATTAATCAGCCTATGATGGTAACGTCTTTGGTGGAGGACTCTGGTGGTTCTTCTACCTTGGATGTGGTTAGAGCTCTCCGCATCTATGTTGACAGGATTGCTTCCCCTCCGTAAGTCTGAGTCGCTTTTTGTCCTCTATGATGCGGTTCGGAGGGGTTGGCCAGCGTCTAAGCAGACTTTGGCACGTTGGACCCGGCTGACTATTTATCAGGCTTATGTTTAGGCCGACCCTTAGCCTCCTTCGTCCATTCGGTTCATTTCACATGTTCTTTGGGGGCGTCATGGACGGCCCGTAGGGGAGCCTCCACGTCACAATTGTGCCGTGCGGCCACTTGGTCTTCGGTTCACACGTTTGTAAGGTTTTACAAATTTGATACGTTTGCTGCTTCGGCATCAAGTTTTGGCTGCTTTGTTCTGCAGGTGCCGCAGAGCGCTCCCGCCCGTGGGGAAAACTTTGGGACGTCCCCAGCGTAAGCAACTCCAGTGTCCCCTAGTGGATGAAAGAGAAAATGGGATTTTGGTACTTACCGGTAAATCCTTTTCTCTGATTCCACAGGGGACACTGGACGCCCACCTCAGCGCTCTCTGCCTGCCTGTTCGGTTTGTTCAGTATGTTGTTCATTTTGATTGTGTGTTCTCTCCCTTTTACTCCGCTTGTTCTCCATCTCCTCTCGGTCTTCATTTTCTAAACTGAGGGCTGATGGGGCATAGAGGAGGAGGAGCTTCACACTTCTGAATTATTTAAAGTGCCAGCTCCAGTTATCCACGCCTCTATACTCCACGCCTCTATACCCCAGCGTAAGCACCTCCAGTGTCCCCTGTAGAATCAGAGAAAAGGATTTACCGGTAAGTACCAAAATCCCATTTTTGCATCTTAAAAACACATTGCCACTGATTCTCATGATGTGTGCTCCCTTGATTCTCGTATTTCAATTGTAACAGCCATTTGCAGTGATGTAGAGCGCTAATTCTACAGTGTGGGACCGGGAAGAAATACATGAAAAAGAGCGAAAATCACCCTGAACCCTCCAAAACTGGCAAATAAGATTACAAAGCAGTATTAGAAGGCTCTTATTAGTGGCTATTAACAAAGTATTGGATTTACTTAAAAGGGGTTGGGCTCAAGAACCCGGCCCTCAGAAACACGATGCTGGCATCCCGACAGGATTAGGATACCGACACCTGCAGGTAAGTACCCTAACTCTCCCTCCCCATAGCCTAAACCTAAACAGCAGCCTAAACCTAACCATCCCCCTCCCTCCCAAAGCCTAACGCTAACCCTCTGCCCCTCGTAGACTAAATCTAACCCTCAACACCCCTCGCCAACCCCCCCTCACCAGCCTGATCCGAACCCTCCTCCTAGTGCCTAGCTCTAACCTTCCCCCTAACCCCAATACTTACCGCTGGAATGCTGGTGCCGGGTTTCTGACTCGAATTCCGCCGACGTTATTCTGAGTGCCGATATCCCGACAACTACATCCCCTTGAAAGGTTTCGAAAGACATGTTTTTTTTTTTAAAAAAAGGTAGAAAAGTGATATCCATTAGGTGTATTTCAGCAAATTAAAGTATTTTGGGGGTACAGAAAAATGTTTTAAAAGTGATTTTTCATTTTTTTTATACTAGTTTGTAAATTATGGAAAAAACACTCTTCGCTCCCATCTGCAAGGTCAAAAGCACTTTCCCATCAATATAACACCTCATCTTACATGTCCCACATCATTAACTTATTTATGAGCTTTTTAGAGAAATAACCTGAAAACGGACATGTCTTCATTGCCCAATTGATACGCCTTAAACCCCTCCAAGTACATAATCATTTATTAGGAGGGGTGTACCAAAGGTTCTGCACTGTCCCCTGACATTTTTAGCGCAAATAGATTTTTATTAGTTTTTGCCAATTTGTTTATTATAAACTATTTTGGCTGTATATGTGACACACAGAAAAATGAAACCAAACCAGAGCAAAAAAAAAAAAGAGAAAAAGGGAAACAGCTCCGGATCCCACAGAAAACAGAAGAGAAAGGAAAATGAAATCCACCAAGTACAAGAGAACCAAATCAGTGCCCAAACCAAGTGCCCGAAGACTAGAAGGATCTACATACCGTAAGGGGGTATTAGGAGGGGTGAGATGTAATAATATCCCCATAGGTCCCTGAGTCCTTGAAATCCATCCAGCGGAACTAAGTATCCCTGAAAACTGTATAGTTCCAATCCGCAGAAGATAAAATATTTTCCATGTCCATGTAGAAGTCGAGTTTTAGTAAACCAGTCCCTAACTGTTGGCGGAGAGGAGGAGCGCCACCTTACCGGTATGACTGACTTAGCAGCGTTGTTTAGGTGATACAACAGGGATTTTTTATATCTCGAGGTAGGGGCGGGAGACAGGTGGAATAACCAAAACAACGGGTCAGAAGGAACCGGTTCTCCTATAATAATAGCGGAAAGTCTAAGAGCCTCTGACCAATATGGGTGGAGAAAAGTGCATTGCCACCATACGTGAAACTGGTTGCCAGGGGCGTTGGAGCACCGCCAGCAAATGTTGGGCACACCATTCCCATCTTGGAAAGATTATCTGGACACCTATACCAATGGGATATTAACTTGTACTGGGTCTCCCGAACACCAACGCTAGGCGAGCAAACATGTGCCAAATTAAATATTTTTAGCCCAGTTGGCCTCCCCCACTTCCCTACCAGACTCCAGATCCCAAGTTCTAGTGAAATGTTGAAGAAGGAAACTCTCATCTTCTGAAAGAAAATTGTATATCAGTGAAATAGTATGAGAGGGAGCAGAGGACCAGCACGTAGGAGTTCGAAAGGCGTTAGAGTGGCATGAGGGGTGTTGGAGGAGCCAAGAGAGCAGAGAAAGTGGGTCCTGACATGTTTACCTTAAAATAAGAACGTCCCCCTCTTACTCTGGGGGTTGCGGAAAAAACCCCCCGCAATTTCGCTCTGAAACTTGTTGGGGAGTTTGGAAATGAATTGCAAGTAATCGTGGAGATTACTTTTACCTGCAATTTCATTTTGGGCAGCCAAATTCCCGCTGAATTGAATCAGCCCCTTTATGCTGCCGACATCCCTTCCACATGCAGCAGAGGGGGGCGGCACACACCCCTGGCCAGCAGGACCCGCAGACAGAAACCGATGATGGTCGTTCAGTGTGATTTTATATATTATTTGTTTAGTAACAGTTACTTGTATAGCGTATCATATTCCATTGCACTTCACAATTGGGGAAAAAACAGTAATAAAACAAGACTGGGTAATAACAGACAGACAGGTAAGAGGGCCCTGCTCGCAAGCTTAAAATCTATAGGGAAAAAGGATGTGCAAAATGACTGTGATCAGGAGGACTACCTGTTGCTCGCCTCTGGTTTAGAGTATGGCTTGTTGGGGCACAGTTTGGAAAGGTTCCGTATGGAAACTGCAGTGAATCAGATGTTTGCTTTCACTTCACTGCACTAGAACAAATTGTAGAACCTGTTTGCAGACAAGGTCTTGTCTGCCAGTTTTCAAAAATTTCTGAAAAACAAATTTTTAAACAGTGGGTCTCAATGTTTTGGAAGGCGCTGCATATATGAGTGAAACCTAAAGGTGCGTACACACTGGGCGATAAAGTGGACGACTGAACGATAACGATATCGTTCAGTCGTCTACTTTATCGTCCATTTTTAACCCCAAAAAGATGAATGATAACGACGACGCGCGTTCCCGCGGGTCGTTCGTCATTATCGTTCATCGGGCTGACATGCAGGCCAACCTGACGATCTTGTCAGGTTGCTGCATGTCAGGGAATGGGGGAGAGAGCCCGGCGCTGAACGATATCGTTAATGATATCGTTCAGCGGCTGTGCTCAATGTCATGAACGACATTTAGCACAGCCTGCCGGGGACAACACTACACGATATCGCTCAGGGAGCATATCGTGTAGTGTGTACCCACAATTAAAGTTCGAAATGTGTGTTTGTGTGCTGGATATTCACTAGACTACCGGCAAATCTTGCAGATGGTCATAGCGATTTACCTTTCACCACCAGACCATGCAAGACTGTCGGTACACACTGGAAGATTTAATGAACGATGGGTCGTTCCGTCCTTCATTAATATGCACTGCACCGTGTGCAATATCTTCAGATTTGGCCTGCACTGCAGGCAGACCTGAAGATGCGATGAACAATCTGCGGAAGCGTGCAATAGTGCGTACACACTAGATAGTGTCGACTATTTGTCATTCCAATTAGTTTAAAATCGTCCAATTTATCATGTAGTGCAATGGTTCTCAAACTCTGTCCTCAGGACCCCACACAGTTCACGTTTTCCAGGTCACCCAGCAGGTTCACAGGTGTATTCATTACTCACTGACACATTTTACAAGATCCACAGGTGGAGCTAATTATTTCACTTATGGTTCTGTGAGGAGACCTGGAAAACATGCACTGTTGGGGGTCCTGAGAACCGTGTTTGAGAACCTGTGGTCTAGTGTGTACCCAGTTTTAGAAATGTTAGACCTACAAGTAGTATAACCGTTATCCAGTAAGACAATCTAGATATGAGCTTTGCAGTAGACTGGGGCAATTGTATGATATGTTGCTGGTTTATTTTATTATTATTTTTTTTTAGATATTGCAGCTGATGCCTAAAATTAGCATTTTTGAATATACAATACATTTTGAATATACAATACATGATTCAGTGGGTATCCAGATAGTAGATAGACAGTCAATAGATAGATACCAGAAGGTAGACAGTAAATAGGTCGACAGGGTTAAAAGGCCAACATGCAAATTGTCGACACAAAAAAGGTTGACGTGTTTTTTAATGATTTTTAAGGTTAGGCACTTGGTGGTGGGGGGTTAGGGTTAGGCTGCGGAAGGGGATGGTTATGGTTAGGAACTAGAGGGAGGATTAGGGTTACAAAACCCCAACAAAAACGTGTCAACCTTTTCTTTGTTGACCATTTACACATTGACCTTTTAACCCTGTCGATCTATTGCCTGTCTGTCTATTGACTGCCTACCTAGATACTGTCTATTTATCAATCCACACCCACACTTTGCTGCTGAGAAGTGAAAAGCATATTTAGTAAAATGTAAATGCTTGTGTTATTTCAAGTATAACTCTAAATATATAGACTATGAACTAGTATCAAATGCCGAGTCCAGTTATCATGCCTTGTGTTGCGGTTGCGTTTTTTCTGCTTTCTTCCTCTCTCTCATCCCTTTCCCCCTTCTCCCTCTCTCTCATCCCTTTCCCCCTTCTCCCGGTCTCTCATCCCTTTCCCCCTTCTCCCGGTCTCTCATCCCTTTCCCCCTTCTCCCGGTCTCTCATCCCTTTCCCCCTTCTCCCGGTCTCTCATCCCTTTCCCCCTTCTCCCGGTCTCTCATCCCTTTCCCCCTTCTCCCGGTCTCTCATCCCTTTCTCCCTTCTCCCCGGTCTCTCATCCCTTTCTCCCTTCTCCCCGGTCTCTCATCCCTTTCTCCCTTCTCCCCGGTCTCTCATTCCTATCCCCTTCACCCCACCGTTAGGACAGGACTGTTCCTCATGTTAGCACCTACAGCCGGACACCCTTCGATCATGGGTGGTTGAGGTTCCGGCTGCAGGTGCTGACAGGAATGTGCACTTGTGTCCTAACCATGCTGGAGGGAGAAGACGGAAGTGAGACTCTGGGTTATATTTACTGAAGTGCAGGTTTACAAAAGTGGAGATGTTGCCCATAGCAACCTATCTGATTCTAGATATCATTTTCTAGAAGGTACTAGATGAATGATAAGTAGAAGCTGATTGGTTGCTAGGGGCAACATGTCCACTTTGGTATACCCTTGTGTCTGGAAGTCTGCCAGCCAGTGAGAGCTCTGAGGGAAGGGAGGGGGCGGGGCCGCAGCTAGACTCACTCTCTAGGAGATTATATAACAGATCTACATTGATATTAAATTGTTGTGATACATTCAATTAACTCAAGAAAACTGCAACAAGCTCTGCAATAATACAGAGAAAACTCCTTTTTAAAGCTTATGAAATATAAAGGCTTGTTCACACCTTTCTACTATTCATGCAATTTTCTGCTTAATTTACAGTATGTTGGAAAATCGCATTAAAAAGAGGTGCATTGGTTTCTGATGGGCTGTCCACACCTTTTGCCTTTTAAACATTGTGTGAACACGCGTTGCCATTATAACAGATTGTATTAGCATGGGCACAGCGCATCAAAAGCATTTGAAGAACAAATCGGTAAAGCACCTATGCATTTTCATGCCGTTTACTTATTTTCCCAGCTCTGCATGAGCACTAAATAATGACATTCTGCATCATAGAGGAACAATAATCCTTTGTAATCATCCTATGTATTACTTCTGCAATAAGGGAACAGATGCATGGACTGGGCAAACTTGTGTTATTCTCGCAGCTCCACTAACAGAAGTACATATATGTGTGTTGGACGTTCGGTGTATTAACCTCACAGGGCCTGATTCAGCAGTGCACGCTAATGTGATCGCAGATGCTATTTCGGACGGTACACAGCTGCAAAAATATGCTAATGCCTGCCAAAGCTCAGCCACCATAAAGACGCCCACTGCTACTTTCTCCAATGTCTCTCTTCTGCTTAAACATCGGTACCATCGACACACATCGGCCAGTCACGCAGCCTTTATAGCAAGTCTGACCAGCCGCAGACACTGCAAGTCTCCTCGCACGCAGAGAGATCTCATGCTGCGTATGCCATCGCTGTGGCTAATTTATGCACACCCATGAAACGTCGTTCAAACGGACAGCACGTTTTTCGACCACTCCCCCGGGACCACCCCCAAACGCTGACAGCCTGCCACTCACTTTACGATGGATTCCTTTGTGCGTCCGTAATGGCAATGGGGTCACTATGCACGTGCAATGTGGCTTATACGCATGCGCGATGGCAAACAATCGCTCGATCTGCATCCGTAACTGCAATTTGCGTACACTGCTGAATCAGGCCCACAGAGCGTTAGTCCGCAATGCCTATCAGGGCACAAATACAGCATAAACACTATCCTGGATTGCAGATCCAGTATAATGCAAACCGTAAATAGTATAATGTCTGACAATACAGTAAATGTAAAGTGTTGACACAGTGTTCGTGCTCTGACATTTTATTAATGTTATAGAAATTGGGCCGTGCTTCGGCCAAGCGTACAGCAAGGACAAAGCTCGATTGCTAAAGTGCCACTTTAGGCAAAACATATAGATAATGATAGCTTCTAAGAATCCATAGCAGGAAAGGGCCCAGGAGGACAGTGAAAGACAAACTAGGGATATAAAATGTCTACAATAATCCAGTTAGGGCGATATCAGGAGCCTGCTTATAGGGCTTTTTATCCCAGTTATAGCGATTATCGGGGGCCTGCTTTATAGGGCTTTTTATCCCAGTTAGGGCGATATCAAGAGCCTGCTTATAGGGCTTTTTATCCCAGTTAGGGCGATATCAGGAGCCTGCTTATAAGGCTTTTTATCCCAGTTATAATGATATCAGGAACCTGCTTATAGGGCATTTTATCCCAGTTAGGGCGATATCAAGAGCCTGCTTATAGGGCATTTTATCCCAGTTAGGGTGATATCAGGAGCCTGCTTATAGGGCTTTTTATCCCAGTTATAGCGATATCAGGAGCCTGTTGATAGGGCTTTTTATCCCAGTTAGGGCGATATCAGGCGCCTGCTTATAGGGCTTTTTATCCCAGTTATAGCGATCAAGGAAATGAGAAAAACAAGATGTTGCTTAATCATGGGGCAGTGCATTTTGTCGACAGTCATTATGTCAACATTGTCATTATCTCGACATGCTTAGTGTGGCACCCCACCAATACCCTGTATTCCTACCCACGCTGATGTGCCCTTATGAAAATGTAAAGTATTAATGTGACTCCTGCCATTGTCTAATATAGGGCATGATTTAACTAGTTTTATTAAGGTTCAGGGACTTTTTGCACTGCCACTTCAGTGGTGGTGGACGTTAGGGGACCAGTGAGTACTGTGGCTGGCTCAAGGATTTGAACTAGAGAAAATCGGCAGTTGGTGGCTGCGCTGTGGTGAGGTAACTGCCAGTGGGAGCAAAGCTGCACGTTATGTGTGTTTCACATGATTCCCAGTGGGATTTCCCAGTGACCGGAGGGCTTTTCCCTTGACAGGCACTCGGTGGGCTGCAGAAGAAGGTATCCAATCAGTTGGGGAGAGCAATGGCTACAGATAAAGAGGACATCTTGTCAGCCCTCAGCCATTAGTTGGAGCCAGCGTTAGTGTATGGTACAGGTCGGTAGTCCTGCATTACTATCCACACACAGCCCAAGTCCATATTAGAGAGGGACAACGCCAGAGACAGTATAACCCTTGAGCTGAACAAAGCATAGGCCCTCATTCAGAGCCGCTCGTTAGCGGCAGTACGCTCGTTCCGAGCGATGTTTGCACATCTGCGCATGCGTACGCTTTTTAGTACGCATGCGCGAACCAGTCAGTGCGGCCGAAAATCGTTTGTTCGCTATATAGCGAGTGCCTGCTACTTTGAGTGACAGAATGAGGCGTATGTGGGTGGTAACTGGGGAAGGTGCTTGAAAATGGGGAGTGGAGATCCGAACGCAGGCGTGCTTAAAGGTCAAAGCGGGCGTTTTATGGGTGTGTATATTTAAAACAGCAGCGTCATTGACCACGTCACTGGGTTATTTTATAGCCAGAACTGCACGCAAATTTGTGGTAGCAAACACCAACCACAAGAATAGCGAGCAGTTCATACGCTGGTCGATGTACTCGATTAATCTAATAAATAGCGGACATGACGTAGGATGCGTGCGGCCAGGGGGCGTTTTTAACAAATAAACGAGCGTATGTTTTGCTCGTTCGTTCAGACTTAGAGGTGTGAACAGACTGCAATGTGCGTACGGATCATTTGAATAGCCACCCCTTGTTTTTAAACGAACGACCGCAAATAGCGTACGGCTCTGAATGAGGGCCATAGTCTCAACTATTTGCCACTTCCCATAACAGTGTTGTTACTACCACAGAGTGAGAAGTCACTGCCATAATGTAACAGACAGTTCCTCTGAGAGTGCCAGAAAGACTATAGAGAGTCAGTCAGCTGATCGCACAGAGCTAATAGCTCCGCCTTATAGGAGGAGCCAGGACTGGGCAGTGTAATGAAAGTACCCAGTCAGTACAGAGAGGGTATAGTGTTCAGCCCTGACCAAGGAACAGCACCAGAATCTTATTAACATATTTTGAGCCATCAAACTTCCCAGTAATAACATTCTCAGAGACTTCCTGGAGCACAGTACTAATGAAACTTTGTTGCTAATGCTGGGATGTTTACAAAGTAACAACTGAGATCACATCAGTGTGTTGCAACTATTTCTATGCAAAACGAAGACACTTTAGTCCTTCAGCACAGATTAGCAAACACAGTATGTGCTGTATAACATATATAAATCGCAGGCTCCATAACTCTGATAAAGAGTCCAGAAGGAGGAAATACGTTCTGGCGAGTGCACCACCGAGCTCCATCATACTGAACTGATTTATCTCACTTTATGGGGCACCAAGGTTAAAGTTAATATATTAACTGCCTTTTTCTATGTAAAATATTGATGACACTGTGATCTGTTAATGAGTAATGCTTTACATTGGTTGTAAGTATAAGAAGTTTGTTTTGCTATAGAAGTGTTTAATTATAGGGATAATACAACCACATAAGTGTAATATTACAAAGCAAAACAAGTCTACCCAGTCAAGTTTCCAGTTAAATAAATTGTATAAAACATTATTGTGGTGAAGGTTGTTAGATATTATAATATTTTCTGTGTGCGACGATCCCGCTTACTTAAGTATCACATTAGCATGTTAATATTGATCATTGCGACATGTATCATGTCGACACAGATGAATTGTCAACATGATTGCAGAGCTTGCTTACTTGCTATCGGATCTCCAGCATAGTCTTCTGGGTTTGGCAGTAAGTCGTTGGTAAATTCCAACTGTTATCCGGCGGTGTAACGTCCCTAAACCTAACTCTAACCCTCCGTTCCTGCAGCCTATCCCTAATCCACCGTTCCTGCAGCCTAACCCTCTGCTCCCGCAGCCTAACCCACCATTCAAGCAGTCTATCCCTAACCCTCCGCTCCCGCAGCCTAACCCTATCCCTCTGTTCCCGCAACCTAACCCACAATCCAGCAGTCTATCCCTAACCCTCCGCTCCCGCAGCCTAACCCACCATTCCAGCAGTCTATCCCTAACCCTCCACTCCCGCAGCCTAACCCACCATTCCAAAAGGCTATCCATAACCCTCCACTCCTGCAGCCTAACCCTCCGCTCCTGCAGCCTAACCCTCCGCTCCTGCAGCCTAACCCTCCGCTCCTGCAGCCTAACCCTCCGCTCCTGCAGCCTAACCCTCCGCTCCTGCAGCCTAACCCTCCGCTCCTGCAGCCTAACCCCCTCCGCTCCTGCAGCCTAACCCCCTCCGCTCCTGCAGCCTAACCCCCTCCGCTCCTGCAGCCTAACCCCCTCCGCTCCTGCAGCCTAACCCCCTCCGCTCCTGCAGCCTAACCCCCTCCGCTCCTGCAGCCTAACCCCCTCCGCTCCTGCAGCCTAACCCCCTCCGCTCCTGCAGCCTAACCCCCTCCGCTCCTGCAGCCTAACCCTCCGCTCCGCAGCCTAACCCACCATTCCAGCAGTGTATCCCTAACCCTCCGCTCCTGCAGCCTAACCCTCTGCTCCGCAGCCTAACCAACCATTTCAGCAGGCTATCCCTAACACTCCACTCCTGCAGCCTAACCTTAACCCTCCGTTTCCGCAGCCTAACCATAACCCTCTGTTCCCGCAACCTAACCCTCCGCTTCCGAAGCCTAACCCTAACCCTCGGCTCCCGCAACCTAACCCACCATTCCAGCAGGCTATCCCTAACCCTCCGCTCCTGCAGCCTAGCCCACCATTCCAGCAGTGTATCCTTAACCCTCTGCTCCTGCAACCTAACCCTCCGCTCCCGCAGACTAACCCGCCATTCCAGCAGGCTGTCCCTAACCCTCCGCTCCTGCAGCCTAACCCACCATTCCAGCAGTGTACCCTTAACCCTCTGCTCCTGCAACCTAACCCTCCGCTCCCGCAGACTAACCCGCCATTCCAGCAGGCTGTCCCTAACCCTCTGCTCCTGCAGCCTAACATTAATGTTGGCATTCTGTTTGACTGCAGCCCCTTAATCATATCAGTCAGCTAAATATTTAGGCTTCTGCAAATGGATAAATCAGGATATGAAGTCATTTCATGCACTTTAATATATCAATAATAAAAACAATACATGATGGATTTTATTATCCCAAAGAACTTACTGCCCTGACATACCCTAATATCCGGATCTGATTAGTACATTGAATGAGCGTATGAATGTCCCGTTCTGGTTACATATTGTTTCCTATTGAAATTATATGCATTGTTTTATTATTGATATATTAAAGGACATTAATTGACTTTGTATGTGACTTATTTATGCCAGCTTGATTATCTAGTTGAGGTGTATGATTAAGCTCTGCCTTCTCTTTCTTATTTCCTTTTAGATGGCTTTTAGTAGATCAATAAATCATGTCTACAGGGTAATTCAGGCCATTTTGATCTTTCAGTGCTCTCCGTGCCAGATGCTTTAAATACAAACCGCTTTTCTACGGTTTGCACCACCTCTCATGTTTATTTATTAAGAAAGGCTTTTGTTGGTGCTGTACATGCTGGGCTCGGTCTCTCCCCACTTTCATCCTTTGTATTACTTGTGCAGACACACGCAAATCCCATGGGGTTCCTCCCAGAAGCCTCTCATTCTGCATTAATTGAGTGAATGTGATTCATTTGCAACCACAGTGACCTTGTAGCAAAAACATGTCAGTCCCAATATGTCCCCGCGCTCACTCGACACAGGCCTCCCCTGTCATATGTGCCTACTGGAGACTGAAACTAGGCCATTGTAGCATAGAACTTGTGCCTTTCTCTGAAAATAGGTATGTTTGCTTTATCTGTGTTTAATTGTCAATTTCCTGTTTTTTGTTTTTGTTTCTCTTTATGTAAAGGAGCCATTGTGAAATGAAATGTGTTCTTTCAACGCATCTTTGAATGTTGTAAAAAACCAAAAGCAAAACAAAAACAAATTATCTTACAACACAATGACAGCTGAGAAAAAAACCAATGTATAATTATAGTAAATGACACTACACTGCAGCTGTGCACCTGTGTAACAACAAGTGTAATGATTAAACAGAAATGTCGTCCTAGAAATGACACTAATGTTTTTCCTATTAATACAAATTCATCCTCGCTTGTCTGACAGGCAGCTGGGCCATCCCAAGTGCAAGCAAAGTAGCCGTTGATTAGAGTACTGTTATTGGTTTTTAAGTGTTTATTAGGTTATTTCCTGTGTGTTTGTTGTATGGGACCTGTGGTGTTGTTTATTTAGAAGGTGCATTTATCGGACCTACAATATTATTTACTATTTGTTAGAATTGTATGGACGGTATTTTACTAGTGTGGTCTCTGTCTTCTTTTACATGATAATCCACACTGAAGACTGGTGTCATAAATGTGAAATGCATTTATTACCATGCAAGATACATTTTTAACCTGTGAAATGGCTGTTGGGCTTCGAGCTGATGTTCCACTAGCGTAATGCAGACTTGCCGATGTTTTTTGAAAGCTCTCCAGGAGATCCAAGGATACGGACACACGGGGGAGGTGCCGGGTGCGCGGCGCAGTGAATTTGCGTCATTGCTGCTCAGTTCCAATAAGTCCCTGGACTATCCCCTTCAGTTTCTGTACCTGGAAGTGACGAGGAGTGAGGGCGGAAATGCTGTTCCCTGCCCATACAGTCCACCAAAAAAAGGAAGTTGTCCCCTCGCGGGCTCGCTTCGCTCACCACGTTTCGTGCACGATGGCTCGCTACGCTCGCCACAAGATTATATGCCCCCTCTATGCCCACGTTGATGTTAGGGAATGTCGTTGGACAGTGGCTGATGACATCAGGGTACGAAAACGGAAGGGGATCTGTCCACTTCTATTCATATTCCCAGCGAAGTGTCTACGCTCTCAGATGTCTGGTAGACCTCTCTAAAATTTGACTAAACTACTTTTGGGAGTGTAGTCAATATGCTGTAAGGATTCTCTATAGGTGTAGGCTGTAGGAGCTGCATTATTCTATTCATTTGAGTGTTTCCCGTAAAGCCGATGTCGTAGGTGTAAGCAGGCGTAACCATTTAAATAACATAAAATTGTCAGCTGACCATTCTTGTCCAGCTCTTCTCTGATACATTATTGATCTGCTGCGTACTGGTAACTTTAAATATACTTTAAAAGAATACTGTCTACTAGATAAAATGACGCGTTTCATTGCATAACTGCAACTCCTTAGAAGACATATACTTGCTCTAAACTTCTGCTGTGTTTTCCTGTACACTCTACTCATTAAAACTATTAAAAAAACATAAGACTTTATTGGGTCTATGTACTAAGCCTTAGAGAGAGAAAGTGGATGTAGATAAAGTACTAACCAATCGGCTCCTGTCATTTTTCAAACACTCTCTCCAAGGCTTAGTACATAGGCTCTTCATTCCCTGCTACACACGTTGACTCATAGGAGCTAGGATTCCTCCCCAGAATTTTGTTTGTTTGTGCCAGGCGGCATTATGGGGTAGCCCAGGGGGATAGGGGGCATGCTGCTATACTTTGTAGCAGGCTCTGGGTAGGTTAGTGGGATGTTATGAGGCTGCAATGCAGGGACGTGGCCAGGATCCTCCTAGCGGGCCGGTTCTGAGCTACACTATGATGCGGCCAATAAATTATGCTGTGCCAACCTTTCTATGTAAAACGTCAGTGCAGCGCGACTTTCGGCCGCATCACGGTGGCGGACGGCAGGTGAATTTTCCCGTGCGTACCACCCAAAACATTTAGTGTGGGGAGAACACTGAGATTAATTTTGCCAGATGCTAATTACACTAGCATTATGTTTTTGGAGTGCTTCATTCATTAGCATTGTGCCCATAGTATATCAATTAGATCAGGATGCATAACCAGTAAACAATCCCCGCTATGTGTAAGTGATCATTACATCATTTCAGTCACTGCTGTTCCGTATACAGATGTGTCCTTACACATCTTTGCTGCAGTTGCGCCATAGAAACCCCTCTTGTTGCGCCAGGTCCCGTGAGACTCTGCTAGTGCCGGGCGACTGAAGCTTGGTACACATTAGACTATGTGTGCCCAGCCAATCTATCGAGTGTGACGGACCCGGCTGGGGTGCCGCATTGGCAAACGCATACACACTTGCCGAGAGCGACGGCTGGGGGGTAGCGGTGGTCATGCTGCATTCGACAGCATACTGTAGCATTGTTAGCAACATCCTCAGATCTTTCTCCATGTACAAAAGATCTCAGAATGCAATGGACGACCTGCGGGAGCACACATTGAGATAGTGGATACACATTGAACGTTTTGTCGTTCCCATGTGTCGGAATCGGCCAAATCACTCAAGTTATCTAGTGTGTACCCAGCTTGAGCCTCTGAATCTGTATGTGCTACAATGTAGCAGCCGCAGCTTTTTTTTTATTCCAAGTTCCGTTGTGCTTTATATACAGACTCAAGAGCACACAGATATACAGGTGTCACATATCACATTACTCAGCAGTCTCCTATATACAGACTCAGGAGCACACAGATATACAGGTGTCACATATCACATTACTCATTACAGTCTCCTATATACAGACTCAGGTGCACACAGATATACAGGTGTCACATATCACATTACTCAGCACAGTCTCCTATATACAGACTCAGTAGCACACAGATATACAAGTGTCACATATCACATTACTCAGCACAGTCTCCTATATACAGACTCAGGAGCACACAGATATACAGGTGTCACATATCACATTACTCAGCACAGTCTCCTATATACAGACTCAGGAGCACACAGATATACAGGTGTCACATATCACATTACTCAGCACAGTCTCCTATATACAGACTCAGGTGCACACAGATATACAGGTGTCACATATCACATTACTCAGCACAGTCTCCTATATACAGACTCAGGTGCACACAGATATACAGGTGTCATATATCACATTACTCAGCACAGTCTCCTATATACAGACTCAGGTGTACACAGATATACAGGTGTCACATATCACAGTAATCAGCACAGTCTCCTATATACAGACTCCGGAGCATACAGATATACAGGTGTCACATATCACATTACTCAGCACAGTCTCCTATATACAGACTCAGGAGCACACAGATATACAGGTGTCCCATATCACATTACTCAGCACAGTCTCCTATATACAGACTTAGCGTTCCCGCTAGGCTGTTTTAGCGGGGCGCTGCGCCCTGCCCTCTTTCTGGAAGGCAAAAAACGCCCTGCCCTAACAGCCTGCGGGAACCGTCTTCACCCGCCGGTCGCAGTGTCCCGCGGGTGAAGAAATGTGCGGTGACCCGGCATCTATTCTCCCTGTCTGCAGGGCTTGGGGGCTGCCCGGCGTGTCCGTAAGTGCCGGGCACGCCCCCAAGAGTGACGAAAAGGGGACGCGTCTTATAGACATGCCCCCTTTTCGATGACCACGTCCCCTCTCGGTCGCGCGCACGGACATGCCCTCTCTAGCTCCGGCGCCCTGCCTCGCGCCGTCTCCTATATACAGACTCAGGAGCACACAGATATACAAGTGTCACATATCGCATTACTCAGCACAGTCTCCTATATACAGACTCAGGTGCACACAGATATACAGGTGTCATATATCACATTACTCAGCACAGTCTCCTATATACAGACTCAGGTGTACACAGATATACAGGTGTCACATATCACAGTAATCAGCACAGTCTCCTATATACAGACTCAGGAACACACAGATATACAGGTGTCACATATCACATTACTCAGCACAGTCTCCTGTATACAAACTCAGGAGCACACAGATATACAGGTGTCACATATCACATCACATTGCGACTTAAGACACATTTTCCACAAAAAGAGGCCCAATGCTAGCAGAGTTGCACTGGATCTGGCGGCTCACTCACGCCAGGCAAGTCACGCTGCATGGCGTACTGAGGCTAGATGTGTGAGAACACATCTGTACTTTGGCAGCTCTGTTTAATTTTCGCATGTGTGTTTTTGCAAATGATCTCTCCTTTTTGAAAAGCCGTCAGACCACCAAATCTGCTGACATTTGTTTTCCTACCCGTCATGTGATCAGTAGTAATGACTGAAGGACCTTGGTATGTCCCACACACTGTAGGGATAATGATGAAGGGAAGCTGGAGTCAGCTGGGCTACAAAGCACTGACAGTAAGGGAGATCAGCCTGCTAATCAGAACATGAAACATAAATACATGTGAAGGATCAAATGTGATCTCGATTGTCACCACAGACAGGAAAAAGACAGACTTCGTGGCCAAGCCGCCCTCATTTACCATCAAATTCTGCTTTCCTGACCGGCCGTCCTTTGCCATTAGTCATCCATCTTTTGCTTCTTCTCCCCTGACGGTTATAATGTGTTTCATAGATTTATTCTATAAAGTAGCTTGGCTTTCAGTACCGCTTGTGCTGAGCAGGTACACCTATCTTATTATCAGTACCAAAGGCTCCAGCTTCCGCAAGTGAAGCCTGAAATTGCAACCAAGGGTCAGATTCTATTAGCTTCATGCCGCCGCTAAAGTCATGCGCAATGTGCCGCTGCGTAACCTTCTGGGCGTTCTGGTAATAAAATCACTGCTCATGCACCTCTTTGAGGCACGAGAATAAAACAATTGCAGCTCCTGCAGCACCCTGTGGTGTCTGGTCACACTAGTTCCCTATAGGATCACCCCCGGTCTCCCCTCTGTTTATTGCGTCTCTGTTTTATCCCTCCTTCCTTTTAGTTTGTATTCTCTTCTTGTTTATATTTTATTTATCAACATTCATGAGTCCATTTGCAGAGCCGCATGTAACTCGAGGCGCAGCCGCGTGTGCATGTGCGGCATATGTGCCTGGCTCGCTGCTATTTGCCATTAGACGAGATTGATCTAAGTCAGTGGTTCTCAACCTTTTTCAACTCGCGGCACACCGAACAAGATTTTAAAATTTTTTAAAATATAAGAAGCGCTGGTCCAAAATTAAATAGATATATAACTGTGATTGCTTGTGAAACAATAAATTCTTAATATATTTTGTATTATTTATCTGCAAGACCATTCAAATAAAAGGAGATAATAATAAATAAGGTAAAAGTAATATGATGTATGAAAGACAAAATCAAACTGAAAATGAAATAAAAATAAAAATAAATATAAATACTAATAAAAATAAAAATAATAATAATGTATAAATGATCGCAATGATGTTTATGCTCTTTAAGGGTCGGATGGGTGCCCGCTGCTATAATGCAGTGCTGCGGGTTTCTGTCCCTACCTTTCCCTGAGACACGGGGTTCAGCTCGCTGCACGCGCCTTCAAATCTGGTGGTGACTCCGGCGCTCAGTGTTGGAGAAAACACTTGTGCTCTGTCCCGTAGTGGATGCGGTGTTGGTTGCTTGCCGCTTGCTCCGGTTCGTTACCGTCCGCTTTTTCCTTCAGTCCCCTTGCTGGTTAGCTGGCCAGAATGGGGTAATGTCAAATGCTGTGTTGGTGTTTGGTAAAAAAGCTCCAACGCGTTTCGTCCACGTGACGGACTTTATCAAGGAAGCTGGTCTGCCAGTCACTGTTCCCATTAGTACTCTGGGGTCTCTGGTGATTGGCTAATAGGTGCTGTTGCACCTGTGATGATTAATTACCTCATTAGGGTTCTACATTTTATTAGAAATACTTTAAAATCACCTAATGCAAGTAAATAAATACTGCTATAGGTTTAAAAACTTGTGCGATCATGTTGTAAAAAATATTAAAATGATTAAATGTATAAATTAATAGATAAATGAAATAAATAAATAAATAATAATAGCACCTGGTAAATGTAAATGATTATAAATAAATAAGTAATAAAATATAGAAATAAAAATAAATAATAGCACATAGAATAAAATAATAAAAGAATGGTTTGCAGACAATTATAAAATTAACTTTGGCTGTGGTGTCAGGACAAAATTAAAACAAAAAAAAAAAAAAAAAAATTAAAATAAAAAATTAAAAATTATTTTCTATCCGTCAAAAAACTCAGTTCAAAATCTATATTGAGGCCCCCTGGGTGCAGGGTTTTGAGCTCATAGATCCATTGGGTTTCTTTTTTTGACATACGATGTAGATAGTTTCCTCCTCTAGATAGGAAACTATCTACATCGTATGTCAAAAAAAGAAACCCAATGGATCTATGAGCTCAAAACCCTGCACCCAGGGGGCCTCAATATAGATTTTGAACTGAGTTCTTTTTTGACGGATAGAAAATAATTTTTAATTTTTTATTTTAATTTTTTTTTTTGTTTGTTTGTTTTTTTTGTTTTTTTTTTTGTTTTGTTTTTTTGTTTTCATTTTGTCCTGACACCACAGCCAAAGTTCATTTTATAATTGTCTGCAAACCATTCTTTTATTATTTTATTCTATTTGCTATTATTTTTTTTTATTTCTATATTTTATTACTTATTTATTTATAATCATTTACATTTACCAGGTGCTATTATTATTTATTTATTTATTTTATTTATCTATTAATTTATACATTTAATCATTTTAATATTTTTTACAACATGATCGCACAAGTTTTTAAACCTATAGCAGTATTTATTTACTTGCATTAGGTGATTTTAAAGTATTTCTAATAAAATGTAGAACCCTAATGAGGTAATTAATCACCACAGGTGCAACAGCACCTATTAGCCAATCACCAGAGACCCCAGAGTACTAATGGGAACAGTGACTGGCAGACCAGCTTCCTTGATAAAGTCCGTCACGTGGACGAAACGCGTTGGAGCTTTTTTACCAAACACCAACACAGCATTTGACATTACCCCATTCTAGCCAGCTAACCAGCAAGGGGACTGAAGGAAAAAGCGGACTGTAGCGAACCGGAGCAAGCGGCAAGCAACCAACACCGCATCCAGTACGGGACAGAGCACAAGTGTTTTCTCCAACACTGAGCGCCGGAGTCACCACCGGATTTGAAGGCGCGTGCAGCGAGCTGAACCCCGTGTCTCAGGGAAAGGTAGGGACAGAAACCCGCAGCACTGCATTATAGCAGCGGGCACCCATCCGACCCTTAAAGAGCATAAACATCATTGCGATCATTTATACATTATTTTTATTTTTATTAGTATTTATTTTTATTTCATTTTCAGTTTGATTTTGTCTTTCATACATCATATTACTTTTACCTTATTTATTATTATTTCCTTTTATTTGAATGGTGTTGCAGATAAATAATACAAAATATATTAAGAATTTATTGTTTCACAAGCAATCACAGTTATATATCTATTTAATTTTGGACCAGCGCTTCTTATATTTTAAACTGTTCATTCTCATTGCAAAATAGAGAATATAGAAGCTACTATAGGATTCCAGGTGCGCTTTGTTATTACTCTCTGTTTAAGATTTTAAAATTGCCAAGGGACACCATCAGTTCCCAATGGAGAAAAACACGCAAGTTGGTCCCAACATGGAAAAACCCCCCAAAAAACATAAATTGGCCTCCACAGAAAACAAAATAATACACATTGACCCCCTACCTGTCCCTTGGTAGCGTCTAGAAGCCCTTTCACCGAACGGACCCTGACGTAGTCTGTCCCTCAGCCGCTGAAGTGGGCGAAGGCTTGCAGCAGCCTGTCACATTCATTGCTCATCACCAGTGAGCACTGTGCGGTCGGGACGGCGACGCGCCGTGCGTGGCCTATGATGTCATGCCACCGGGTCTCCATTTGTACAGCCCGGGCAGCGGCACAACCACCCGGAAGAGCCCAGCAACTGCAGGGGCATCTCTGTGCGGCGCCTCTCTGACGGTGCACTTGGGAACCACCCCCGGCACGCTAGTGTGACGCGGCACAGCGGTTGAAAGTTGCTGACTAAGGAGATAGTCATAATATCGACATTGTTAAAATGTCAACATCAAACATGTTATGTGAGGAATGTCGACACACTCAAAATGTCAACGTATTTACAATGTCGACATGCGAAATACCGACATTTGGCATGGACCGAAGTGGAGGATTAGGCTACAGGAGGGAAGGTTAGGGTTGGGCTGCAGGAGTGGAGGGTTAGGCTGCGGCTGGTGAGGTTAGGATTAGGCTATGGGAAGTTAGGGTTAGGCTACGAGAGGGGGACGGTTCGGGTTAGGCTGCAGGGGGGGAGGGTTACGGTTAGGTACTTGGAGGGGGGTTAGAGTTAGGCTATGGGAGAGGACGTTAAGGCCCCATACACGGTGCGATTTCATATGCAATCGCCCTTGAAATCTCTCCTGCAGCTGAAGTGAACGATGTGCAGCAAAAGCTGCACAATCTTCACCCAATCGATTGTACACAATGTAATGATTTCCATCATCTTTAGATCGTGTACGAACTGACACAGATGCATGTAGCACGGACCAGGGAGATCCATGCTACATGCATCTATGTGATTGACACACAGCACGGATGGGTCTGAAAGAACCGTCTGTGCTGTTGCAGTAAAAAGGAAAAAATGGCGTGCCCCCCCAAAAGAGCAACCATCCCCGGGCTTTTAGTGACCCAGTATTGGGTGTGCTTAAATTCAGACGGGTCTCACGGACCCGTACGTGCTCTGTGTCATTGACATAGATGCAAGTAACACGGATCTCCTGGGTCCGTGCTACATTCATCTCTATCGTGTACGATGTGACAAACAGCATATGCTGTGTGTCACATCGTACACTATAGATCTTAATCTTACGGTTTTTCCATAAGATCTATGATACAACTAGACGACGGTGGGGCCGCGGATCGGCATCGTAATGTAACAGCACATGATGGGCGCGATTGATCGTTACGATCGATCAAAATCGTCCAGATCGTGTAAAAACTTGCACCATGTATGGGAGCCTTTAGGCAGTAGGAATAGGTTTGGGTTAGGCTACAGGAGAGGGAGTTAGGCACTAGGGGGAGGATTAAGGATAGCGATACTCCCCTCCAAAAGCACAGCTGGATCCACCAGAAGTCCTCATAAGCTAACCCACCGTAACTATTAAGTCTAGTCTAGACCATCAGGGATGTTTTGTCTACATTCTAATCATATTGACATTTCACCAGTGTCAACATGCTGCTTGTCATTCTCATGCTGACAAAATATACCGCAGCCGTTCTAAGGATCAGAGCTACTCCATGCCGCACCGCCCTGTCAGAGGCAGGCGACCGCAGTTATAGCACACTGATGGCGAGTGTGTCTGCAGAACATAAATAAGTTGCGAGGTTTGTTATTTAGATCTATTAATGGATAGTCCAAAAATAAAATAAAAAAAGTCTTTGTGTGTAATATTGTTTTTTGATTATTTCCTGATTGAGGAGGCGATTGGATGAAGGTGTTATGATACTTTTAGGAGAAACTGAAGTATTTAAAGTAGAAGATAAATTATTAGACTAAAAACTGACTTAAGAATTGGACATAGCACAAAAATATATCGGTGAATAGACCACCAACATGTAAAATAACATTGTTACTATGATCCCTAGGTCAGAACACCTTCACCCATTACAAATAAGTCCTTTATCAGAAATTTGTTACATAACTCCATCCACAAACGTAGAGCAGAATAGGAATCTTGGGAGCTCATTCAGACCCGCTCGCTAGATGCGTTCGCTCACACCCAGCGTATGCAAATCCAGCGCACGCCCAGCCAGGCAGACGATCGCAAGGCATTAGCACGCCCATTATGTCTTGGCGTGCGATCACTTTGCGTATGCAGACGCCCAACAGCCATTCATAAGACGCCCATTTGCGCTCGTCATCTCTTGGAAGAGCATGTAACCATTGGTACATTGAGCACCATCGGATGCGATCGCAGCGCTTGAGGTTGACTATACCCTGCCGCAAGCACTGCGATCACTTCAGTGTGTATTCCAACCAAGTGATGTGTACTATCACGCTGCCTAATTAAGCACGCCTCTGAAACGGCGTTGAAACACTCAGGCACGCCTGTGTTCGCACCTCCACTCCCCCGTTTCTAGTGGACTAACCATGTCACCACCCACGATTGGCTTCTCCTGTCGCTCACTCTGCTGGGCTGTCTATGCGCAGCGAGTGATCGCTTCCCGAGCGTTCGCACACGCGCATTGCAATGCATACACATGCGCAGATTGCAAGTATTGGCCAGCTACGAGCAATCGCATCCTAGCGAGCAGTTCTGAATCATCTTCTTATTTCCCTCTGCATGAACGATATAAAGTCCTGAGACTCGAATTAGGTTCTCATACAAATCACAATAACCTAACTCAAACCTCTGTTAGAAATGTTTCTGCAAATTCATTGCTCTTCATGCCGCTCCACAGACTTCTGCCAGATGACTCGAAACTAGGGATGTGCAGGCTCGGTTCTACTCGGTTCCGTTCGGTTTTTTTTACCGAATCTTATTGGGTTTCAGCTGTCACGAGTTTTGGATAGCCAATAAGGTTCGGTAAAAAAAAACGAACGGAACCGAGTAGAACCGAGCCTGCACATCCCGTCGAAACATGACTCTCTGCTTAGAATCTTAAAATGTCACTTGTATGGGACATGTCCACTATTCTGAGCTGCCAGAACCTTGAGTGATGCCATGCCAGGGACTCCTGCCGTTTAGGACAACTCACACCCAAGTACTGCCGCAGTTCCCGTCCAAGTGCTGACAGCTGGCAGAATCCGCTTCTATATTATAAGCTGGCATGTTAGAATTTATTTTGCGCTGTACTTTCAACCTTGGGACAAGGACTGTTGCAGTGCAGGAATCCCCAGCATGGAATATGGGATGTAGTTGGGATCCTTGTGCATACAATGCCGGAAGTCGCAATACTGATGCCGGCATGCCGAAAAGGGCTAGAATCCCGTCTTGAACATCTTGGGGGGCTCCTTTCCGTGCAGTTCAATAGGCCGGCACATTACCCTTCTGGACCTTTGGTCAACAGTCTTAGGATGTCTCGGGGGGAGGGGAGTGGTGGGTTTGGCAGCGGGTCTGGTGGTTGTGGATGTACACCCTGGCGGCGTCCCGCGCAGGGGTATAAGTCTCGGAGTCACTTACCTACCGGTAGGATTTGTTGGTGAAAAAGGCTTGGGCTTCTGGTAGCTGGTGTTAGAGTTTCCTTTTGCAGATGCGGTGTTGGATGGCTGCTGCGGTGTCAGCGGTTGGAGGAAGCTGTGTGTGTGGTAGTAGCTTGCTGGTGTACTGTGGGGCTTGGTTCACCGCGTTGCTGGCGTTCTGTTCCCGCTGCCTGGTGGGTGCCTGTTGGTGTGGATCGCTTAGGGATTGCTGCTGGACGAACAGCTGTGAGTGCCTCCTGCCAAAATACCGACTGTGGCATTACGATGGTTGGTATCCCGACAGGGGTCGGGTAAGTATACTTTCACTCCCCCCTTCTCCCCCTAACCGCCCCCTTTTTGTACCCTAACCCTCCCCTTAGTGCCTAACCCTAAAAACAGTGGTGCCTAACCCTCCCCCCTAGGGGTGTCTAACCCGCCCAAAACCTAACGCTAACCACGCTATGCTACCTAAACCTAACCCTCCCCCCTTAGTGCCTAACCCTAAAAACAGTGGTGCCTAACCCCTCCCCCCCCAGTGGTGCCTAACCCCCTCCCCCCCAGTGGTGCCTAACCCCTCCCCCCTAGGGGTGTCTAACCCGCCCAAAACCTAACGCTAACCATGCTATGCTACCTAAACCTAACCCTCCCCCCGGAGCGAACACGTTTGGGTTGGTGTCTTTCTGGATTCCGGCATCTGGATTAAGATAGGTGTCGGTATTTCTACGCCTATCTTAATTCCCTTGTCTGGCTTTCCCCGTTGGGATTTACACCGGCGGCCTCTCATAACTACATCCCCCACCAAACACCCTTTGTGTGGGTTATAACCCACTCCCTTACCCCCTCCTCCCTCCCTCCTCATGTTATTGCAAAGCACAATGGAGAATGGGGCAAGGGGGACTTATTCCTTCCTTGCACTTTTGGTTTACTGTCCAGGTGGGGCTGTGGAAGTCTGAAGGCCAGGCAGCCTGTGGCTCTCACTGCATGAAGCAGGCAGGACTGAAATTTTGAGTGTAGTTTGCAGACTAGCTGCCCTTTATTATAGGACTGAAGTTAGCTCGTGCCCTGACTGGACTGGATTGTTTTCTATTTTCTGTTACATTGTGCTGACATCAGTAAAGCACCATTGTGTTTGTTTAAACATAGACCAGCTGCATGTTGACCCTTATTTGAGCACCTAGACAATGCACTACTGACCACTATACTGAGCTAATATATCCCAGAACGTCACTGTCTTTGCATACAATTTGTATCCGTTCATGTTGTATTAATTACATTTGTACAGTATATGGTGATTATTTGCATTTTTGGTAGATTAAAGCCACTTTAAAATCCAGAGCCACGCTTACGCCCAGTATGGTACCTGTGTTTTTATGACTAGAAAAATAAAGGCTATTTTGTTGCATCTGTGAATTATTTCCAAATAATAAAACTGTTTTTAGTGTGTACTACTGTTTATAAAACATTATGCCAGTGATATAAAAGGTGTTGATTTTGTTTTGCAAGGCTCCATTTTCTAGCCCTGATTTTTCTGAGTGCTGTAGTGTGTTTTAATATCCGAGCGTAGCTGGTTGTTCTGCTCCCTCGGTCACGATAAGTACATTCCGTCCTAGTATATTTGTCAAGCTGGAGTATTTGACTGAGCCTGTGATTCTTGTGCCTTATTTCTCTTATCAGCGCTTTACCAAAAAAGCATTTGTACACTTCAAAAGCCCTGTGTGTGCCGGATCTCTGCAGCACGATATTGCAGCTCCCCGGAGAGCGCGAACGGCAAGCTACCAGTCTTTGAAATGGCCTATTAAGGATAACCCGCACATTAGAAGCAGGAAAGTGTTATTTAAATCGCCTTATCAATGCAATCAGCATCTTTTCATACATTATTAATGCCCCAAATCCATTCAAAGGTGTCATTTTATTTATTTTGTGGCATCAGAGGTATGCAGCGCTTTAAGTGATTGGAATACTTGGGCTGTAAAAAGCAGTTAAGATGAGCGCAAATGCCTATAACACCAAGGTGAAAGTAATGTGCCCCAAGAACTTGCAGTCTTGTTGTATTAGAAGTTACTTGCAGGCTCGGAGGGATTAGTGGTCTGCTAAAGGACCAGCATAGCTTTCCTTTTATCAGTGATAAATGTTTGATTTGTTGGCAAACATCTTTCCGGAGCGTGTTACTGAGATCAGAGTGGTAGATGGAGCACTTCAAAATACCGCGTGGAACGAGGGCCTTTAACATAAAAGGGCCGCTAAACTGAAAAGGGAAGCTGCTAAATAGGAAATTCACGTTTTCAGCAGCTATTTTCTAAGCATCATTTCCAGGCAGACTTCTGAGATGAAAACATTTCTAAAGGCTGTGATACAAGGGCGGGGGACCAAATGTCTGCCGAGGAAGAACAATAACTCGACAGCGGGGCTGCTTTAGGATATTAGTGGTCCCCTAGGCAAAGAGCACGTTAATTTGAACACAGTGCGTAACTTGAAGGCGTTTGTAAATAGCGCGTAACACATTTTATTTTTTCAAGAGAACCGTGAAAGACAAATTGTTCCCAGCGTTACAGACCATGCTGTGTGAAGGTTTCTTAAATTGTTTTGCATTTAGTGATGGAAAATCGGGGGTCTGCTGGGACTCCAAAATTTAGCTTTTGATTGGTTTATGCTACTAATAGGCTGTGCTATTGCTTAATCTCCTACTAGTGTTAAAGCCAAGCGGAGTTACAGGTTATGGACTTTTGCTCTAATATTAGTGAAAGGATGTGGGCCGAATATAGGTGGACAGACTATGGCAGAACTTGTTTTTTTTTTTTTCATTTCTTTTTAAAATCCTATTATATTTTAGGCAAATGAGTGGGTCTAACATAGATTAATGCGTGTTGTCACGTTACTTTTTTTCTCAGCAGAGTAAAAGTAGACATGATAGATATATATGCAGACTGTGCAGGACATATGTTCTGCATACGATCTGCACTATCTGCCCTGATTGACTCCAAATGAGCTGTCAATCACCGCCGGCCCATGCAACAAGTGCAGATATATTGGGCATCGGTTGTGCAGCATAGCTGACGCGATAGGTCTGTAAACGACGACGGTCACAGACATATCGCTGGTACACACTGGCCGATGCACACCTGATATATTGGCCGTTCCATTGAACGGCTGGAATGTCGGCCAGTGCATACCTAGCATTACTCTTAAAGATTGTCCTTGAGATGCAATGGTACTTTCTTCTTCAGGGTCCACAGGGATACCATGGGGAGATGTGGTTGGAGTGATCCAGGCACCAAACAGTTAAGCTTTCAGCTCCCAGGATGCCTCAGGTCCTCCTCCACATGTACCACGCTCCTGGCCACAGGCATTCAGTTTTTCGTTTGGTGTGGCAGGATTCAGACGCACCGTTGTAACAGGGAACTGTTCAGGCATTCCCAAGCTTTTTATTTATTTAATATATTTTTACTTCAGAGCAAGCAGCACTAGGCGTCCTAAAGGATGCCTGTGCTGCTGCTCCACCTACTCCCGCCGGCGCCGCAACACCAGTAGCCGGACTGGTGATTTTGGCGGGCACCAGCTGTGCTTGACTAGCGGCAATGCTGGGACCTGGGACTGCAGCCGGAAGCACGGGGACGCAGGTAAGGTGGTTCCCCACTCGTGTTGGAGACCTACCAGAGGTTGCTGTAGTGGGGCAATCGCTGCGTCCATTCCCTGGAGTCTGGGACAGTGGCAGCGGCCATGTTATAAGGTTAGCGCATCCGTGGGGTTTAATACAGCATAAAGGAGATAAGCTGTCCCCGGCAGCCGCAGATCCAGCTGTGGTTGTCCCGCATCTGGGTTGCTTTTCCTACCCTCCTCTTTATATGAGATGCCCAGTGACCACCATCAGTGCTCTGCTGTAGCTGATGGTCTCAGGAGGTTTTGGGTCTAGTCCCCACTGCTTGTCTAATTTGCTGCTTATTTAAAGGTGGACCCTACTGGGTCGTCTATATGAATAGGCGCCAGGTGGAGCAGTTCAATTGTTTCTCAGTTCGGGCACCCATCAGCTAAACCCATCTAAGGAAGTGGTTAGGGTGCCCAAACCACCATTAGGGAGCCCCAAAAAAATGGACTTAGCACACATTTCTTCTCGCCCCCACACCCTCCCCCTTCGCAGCTTTAGGCGACCAGGGGAGCAGCAATTGGGTGGGAACGGGATGGCTAGCTAGATTAGGGCTTGTCACGGCTAGTGTGTGTCTTGTCTCGCAGTTGCACTGGCACTGATGGCCATGTCCCAATGGACATTTTGATGAACCACAGGGCTTCTCTAATGTCTGATGGTGCAACCAATGTGCATCCAATGGTGCATCTTATTACGTTTAGCGGCAGATTTTGAGTTGCAGCCGGTGGGTGTCTCTGTGTGAGTCCCTGCGGCTGGTGCATTACCGTCCACCTCTGAATCAGGCTCAAGGTGATTAATAGTATCCAACACTCTTAAATCGAGTGATCTGCATATGATGGTTATTCATACACACTGAACAACCATCATCTTCCGTCTGTCTGTGGGTTGCGCCATGACCCCGTACCCGTGGCTGCCGCTGCAAGTGTATGGGCGGTCGGCTGGTCGCCCGTACACACAGTATGAGGGACAGATATATCTGACATTGACTGTGCCATTGACTATTCACGGACATATCGCAGGTGCACACTGGCCAACGGACACCCGATATATTGGCGGATCAATTGATCGTCCAATGTATCTGCCAGTGTGTACCCAGCATTATTTATTTATGTATATATTTATTACCAGTTATTTATATAGCGCACATATATTCCGCAGCGCCTTACAGAGAATAAGTTATTACTTAGCATTAGTTATTACTTGTGATTTCAGCCGCTTCAACAAGCAGAATGGCTTGGAGGGGGCTACAGAGATGTGCTTTCTATTGGGGTTTTCTTTCTGGTGAACAGTCTCAAGCCTAGATATATGCATACAGACTACCGTATATACTCGAGTATAAGCCGAGTTTTTCAGCACAAAAAATGTGCTGAAAAAGTACCCCCTCGGCTTATACTCGAGTCAAGTGTAGCGCTGACCGGACAGAGTTCGGTCAGCGCTACACACTGCCAAACACACAGCCGCCGGAGCCAGCAGCTGCGTGTTTGGTGTAATCAGCAGCCACTGAGAGTCTGTCAGACTCTCAGCGGCTGCTGCTGCTCCCACTGCGGGAGCCATCTTCCGGCTCCCGCAGTGGGTGATGGGAGACACGTCGTCATGACGACGTCTCTCCCATGCAAAGCAGCCGGAGGAGCGGACAGCGGCGGGACCAGGAGCGGGAGTTACAGGTAAGAGATTTTTTTTTTTTAGTCTTGTCACGTCTCTCTCTACTGGGGGGTGGGGACTACAGGGGGCGATTACTGCAGGGGGCATTACCACTGGGGGAACTACCAGGGGGGGATTACTACAGGGGGCACTACCAGGGGGGATTACTACTGGGGGCACAACCAGGGGCAATTACTACTGGGGGCACTACCAGCTCCTGCCATTTCCCACACTAGGGTTATACTCGAGTCAATAAGTTTTCCCAGTTTTTGGGGGTAAAAGTAGGTACCTCGGCTTATATTCGGGTCGTCTTATACTCAAGTATATACGGTAATTCTAAAGTGATATGTTTTGCTCCAGCTGCAAATGTTACAATGTTTATTGAAAAAAAAATATTATATATATATATTATTATATTAAGCAAGAAAGCGTGTAGGTCTGTTTGTCCTTTATGCATGGCCAGAGTTTTGGACCTAGCTCAACCAAATTTGGCTTGGTGCTGTAGTTTGACCAGGATTATGTTTTTGCTAGGTTTGAACCTTGCCAGAGCCATGCACTGTCGCATAATCCTTAAAAATAGAGAGAGACTCAAATTTAACACAGGTTCTGGGGTTGGCTCCAGTGGGAATTGGCAGTCTGCCAAAACCTGTGTAAAAATACTAAAAACTCAAAACGATTCTTTTAACCACAGTCTGAGCAAACTTTGACTCATGCAAGTTCATATTAAATCCAGAGTTACTTTTTTTTAAAGTGACCATATATATTAATCAGCCCTCTGTGTGTTTCCATGCAAGGGCATAACTAGAACTCTGGGGGCCACATAGTAAGATCTTAAAAGGGCACCACTCCCAGAGGCAAAAAATAAATAAATACATTTGCCCCCACACAGCCCATTCGTATTATGCCACAAAGTAGTACCTCTTATACACATTATCACACACAGTAATAGTGTACCTTATGCCACACAGTAATGCCCTTTATAGGTTATGCCACATAGTGGTAGTACCCCATGTAATACATTATTCCACACAATAGTAGTGCCCCTTACACATTATGCCACACAGTAATGCCCCTTATAACATTATACCACACAGCCCCTTACACATTATGTCTCCCTGTCTCCCTCCAGCAGCCTCTTGCCTTACCCTGTGTGCCATCATCAGTCAGCAGGTGTGTATTTGGTGCTGGGCCACCAAATAATTACAGCTGGCGCACTGGCAGACATGGACAGACAGCAAAATTTGATTCCACAGAGGCAGTTTGGGCACCATAGCAGCAGCACCCCTTGCACCCATGGTAGTTACCCCACTGTTTGCATATATGTTAACAAACAATGTGGTCATTTTTCGGAACAATGGAATGTGGTTATAAACGAGGACAATGTAAACAAAGGATGCAGGGTCCAATTTTTAACCTGGGCGATGTCTGGTATCCCAGCTAGTGTGTGTGTGTGTGTATGTATGTGTATATATATATATATATATATATATGTATGGAACGCAGGGCGGCACTCCGTAATAAACATGTCCAAAAACAAAAGGTAGTTTTGCAACGTTTCAGCGCTTTATTCCGCGCTTTCGTCAAGCATACAAGTCAAACATATATAAAGCACTTACCACATATATATAGTAGTTAAACGCCATGCCATACGGAGACCTCACCTCCTGGCTCCGGAACCGGAAGTGACCTCACCACATCACAACCGCATCAAGCGGTTGCCATGGCTACCGCAACGCTGGACAAAATACAAACACATAAAGACAATACAAACAATCATTTAAAATTTAACAGAGTGCTCATTAGTATGCAAAAAAGAACACCAACATAAATAAGTACCTACAATGCTGCACGATTGCGTGCACATCAAATCTTCAACAACTAATCCTTACAGAAACCTAGTCACTAAATATACTGCACAAAAATAAATAACTATCATGACCCTCCTATTGGTATCAGACCATCAAAGAACCACACAAAGGATCCCAAGTAAGTAACACACAGGAGCTTATTATAATAACAAAACCATTGCATAGCCCCTATAAGTCTGTGATAAATACATATAATATCCTACTTATAAAAAACACTGAAGACCCAGCGTTTCATTTAACCCACGAGGGGAAAGAGAGTCTAAACGCATATTCCATTGAGACTTACACTGTAACAATTTGCGTCCACGATCACCACCTCTAATAAGTGGGGGGACGTGATCGATAATTTTATAACGGAGTGCTGAAAGGTTATGCCCTGCCATGACAAAGTGTCGTGCCACTGGTTGCTCGTTGGTACCTATGGCAATGGCAGCCCGTATAGCAGAACGGTATTGGGCCATCCTTTCTTTCAAAGTACATTCCGTCTTTCCTACATAGATCTTTGAACAGGAACACGTGATAACATAAACAATAAACTTGGTGGTACACGTTACATGATGTCTGATGTTATATTTAATACCAGAATAAGGGTGGAAAAAAAATGAACCAGTTTGTAGGGAACGGCAAGTAATGCAGTTGGGGCACCTAAAACACCCCAAAAAAGACTTGATGTTACTGGACTTGCCCATCGATGAAACATCGTTCCTGACCAAATAATCTCTCAAATTCTTGCCTCTCTGATAGCAAGACATCAATTTTTTGTTATGCAACATATTTAGATCCTTATCAGACGTTATAATAGGCCATAACAATTTTGCTTGTTTATTGATATCAGTGCTGCTGTGATTGTATCTATTAATCCCAAGGTGCCCATCTGCGCTACGATCCTTAATGGAATTATCATCGGTCAGTAATTTATCGACAGGGATAGCTAATGCTTTTGCTTTGGCCTGATCTAAAACACCCTTCTGATGCTAATGAGCACTTTGTTAAATTTTAAATGAATGTTTGTATTGTCTTTATGTGTTTGTATTTTGTCCAGCGTTGTGGTAGCCATGGCAACTGCTTGATGCTGTTGTGATGTGGTGAGGTCACTTCCGGTTCCGGAGACTTCCGGGTTTCGGAGCCAGGAGGTGAGGTCTCCGTATGGCATGGCGTTTAACTACTATATATATGTGGTAAGTGCTTTATATATGTTTGACTTGTATGCTTGACGAAAGCGCAGAATAAAGCGCTGAAACGTTGCAAAACTACCTTTTGTTTTTGGACATGTGGAGGGCACCCGGCTCAGTTACTTGTGGAACCCGTGAGTGCCGGAGTGATGGCTATATGTGTGTGTGTGTGTATGTGTGTATGTGTATATATATATATATATATATATAAAATTAGTGTGTGTATAGATTTAGTGGTGTCCAGGCATCTTCTGCGTACGCATTTCCAAAAGGGGGCGTTTCCTTTTGACTTGCCCCCAATTTGTCACACTTGGAGCTCTCCTCTCACGGTGAATAGATGTCGCGTATGCGCACGTCGTCTATTCACCTGGTGATAGGTCACCGCAACTTTTCCCTCCCGGGCAAGTCTCAGGGCAGGCTGTTGTAGCGGGGCACGGCTAAAAGGGCAGGACGCATTTTGCCCTTATAGAATCGGGCAGGACGCCTAGCGGGAACACTGTATATGTATATAGTGTTTGTGTGTATATTTATTTACACTTATGACTTTTGAATATTTCTCATGAGTGTGAGGTGGCGTTGGAACTAATAGTTATCCGTAGTGATAAGTTTAATTACTTCTGTATTAGTTTGTTATTAAGGACTTTTGGTCTGTCACTGCTGAAAGGCTAAAAAAAGAACTTATTATAAGACTAGCTACCTGTAATATGAGAAGCTGATACCGCTTTTACACTAAAGTCACGAGCCTAACCCGGGATTTGGAACATGTTTCTAACCCGGTTCAGTCCCGGGATAGACCCTCTTTTACACCGCAGCACCGATCCGGGCTATGCCAAGGTCGGCACCGTTCACACCGGACTCTGTTCAGCACTAACCTGGCTCTCTGGCGCAGGTGAGCAGCACTTCTTCCACTCCCTCCACCCTCCGTGACCCTCTTAAGGCCCCCATACATCAGAGATTGATTGCAGCAATCGTGCAATTTGCAATCGATTGTGTATAAAAATCTTTCCCACTTTCAATCGATTGCAGAATTGCCACAATCGATTGAAAAAGGGAAAGATTTTTATACACAATCGATTGCAAATTGCACGATTGCTGCAATCAATCTCTGAAGTATGGGGGCCTTCACCTTACTCCGTTCTGGTCGGCCCGGCAGTGGACGCTTGGAGATGATGTAATCTCCAAGCGCCACTGAAGACGGCCAATCGGACGGCATGTGGCACGATGACCCATCTGTTGTGGCACGATGACCGTGCCGTTTACATTGCAGGGTGACACGAGAACGAGTGATGCTCTGACTATAATCCCGGGTTGATGTGCATTCGCGTTCATCAACCCGGGATTTTTCAATCAATGTAAAAGGGGTATAACTCTCAGTACTGTACAGCTTGCCCTACAGCAATGCAGGAAAACAGGCTGGAATTTAAGCAAATAGTGGCAGGTGAAATGTGAAAAATAGGTGTTTGCTTTGTTTTTGTGCCATTTAATTGCACTTTTATTTTGCTAATAAATCAAGCTACCAAATATCCCTTTTGACATTTAAAGTCTTCCGCTTGGAAACACCAAACCACTAATTAGAAATGGTTTTAATTGGCTGATGAAAGTGCCGCTTTGCTTGCTTTTGTTTAGAATGTGCTTACCTAGTTGGCATTTCTTCACCTGATACTGATATTTATCAGTTGTTCCGGGAGGTTTGTAATTGACGATCTTGTTTGTCAGCTGTCAGGGTATTGTTATGCTGAAGGTGTAAACGTGTCATCGTGCTGATGGCAGATGTTGCAGAATGAGATTAAAAGATAGTTAGATAATAGTTTGTTGACAGAAAATGTTTTGGTTTTATGTTTTGTACTTTTTAGAGTTGGGGAGGGGTGTTCTAAGTCTTCTAACACTGTTGATTACTTCATTGTTGTTGGACTTTCTCTGGTTATTGGTGCAATGTACTGTCGGACATATTACGCCTGACTGCCCAAATTTTTTTGTCCTTGGGTAGTGTTGTTTCTTAATTGCTTATGTCTCAAAAGTACGGAAATCGGCATTTATTCCTCTTAAACTTGTTGCTTTTGTGACTAGGACATTTCATACTTTGAAATTTGCTTATTTCAGATGAGAAAACTGAGCAAATTTTGTGTTTTCTTTTACACAATGTGATAAAAAATCTACGTATCTATGAAAATGAATATATGTATGAAAATAAACATGGCCACATAAGAATTAGAAGTGGGTAGCTTTTCGAGATTTACGATTAAACATCACTTTCATGAATCAGCCCCCTCATGTTCTCGTTATACTGTCCTCTGTTCAAACTCCAGTATATCCTGGTGGAAGCGCTCGCCTTGCTCCTCGAGTACGCTCCCATGTTCTCCTTGAATTTCTCAAGATGAGCATCAAGAATTTGTGCCGAAGTTCTTCACCAAAGTCTCAAACGACTCCACGTAGTTTTCAGGCCTTATGATTACCCAGGTTGTGCATGTTCGGCTATGAGGGAGGGTGCCTGCACTGTACGACATATTGCTCAGTGTGGGCACAATATCCACTGCACAGGATGATGAACGATTACAATGTTGTAATCGTACAGTCGTTCCACTCTCGTGTAGGGGATATGCCCCTTTACAGCAACGATCCAAACGCAATCTGTATACCCTAGTCACTGTTTCAGTCCGTGCTTTAAATGCTCTTTCAAACTTATTTCAGTTGCCCAAGGAGCTTATGGAAGCCATGCAACTGTTTAACAGGGAAGCTGAGTAGATGCCAGAGGCAGGGCTGCCGTCAGAAACTGTGGGGCCCAGGACTGTCATTATAGGCAGGGCCCCCCTCAACCTTCACAAACCCCCACCACTTCCCACAACCCCCCTTCCCCCGCTACCGTACCTATACACAATATATGCAAAAATGCAAAGAACGGGGTGCCTTCCTAAATAGTTAATACACAATACATTGCTCTTTCTGTGTGAGGTATGGAGACCCCCCCAGGAGCACAACAAAACAGAGGAGGCACTCCCTTTTAAAGTGGAGAAAAACGTATACTTATAAGATGTTGAAGTTCAGTACATTGACATGCCTCTGTACTGAACTTCAACATGTTATAAGTATACATTTTTCTCTACTTTAATAGGGAGTGCCTCCTCTGTTTTGTTCTGCTCCTGGGGGGTCTCCATACCTCACACAGGAAGAGCAATGTATTGTGTGTATGTGTGTATATCTATATATCTATATATATATTGTGATAGGATAACTGGTAAAGTGGTCTGTGGCAGGTACATTTGTCCCAGATTCCTGTCTTATGTGTTTTAAACCCCCAGGAGAAAGTCTGCAGTGTAGCAGGCTTGAGTCTCGGCTTTTTGAAAAGCCGGTTTGGGACCTGGGGGTTGTGGGTGAGAGGAGAGGGAGGGCTCCACCCACGGCCGCTCCAGGTTTTGGGCCTTGCAGCCTGGTAACAGGCTTGTTAGGGTTTCCACCTGAGAGTGGCCAATATAAGCCTAGTGTGTTTAGGGCTGAGTGTCTCACCTGGGAGAGCAGGCAGGGAGTTTGCTCAGAGACACTTGGAAACCTAACTGTGAGTGTTGTGCTGTGCCTTTGGTAGCTGGTGAGGGCATTAGGCCCTGCCAGGTTCTGGTAGTGAGGGAACCACCTGTGAAGTTAGTGCCCCGACAGGGCTAGGATTTATGTTTTGTTTTCTTTGTTATTTCTGACATTGTACAATAAAGACTGGCGCCGACCAGCTTGTACTCGAATCCAGTCTGGCGTACTGTTTCCCAGCTGCTGTGTGTGTAAGGAAGGAGTCCTCTACCCAGGAGAGGGACCCCCTAACCTAACTGTGTCACAAATATATATATATATATCCACCTACACACGCGCACACACTGTGCATGTTTTAGTTAAGTCAGAGTCCACAGATACTTTAACTTACCTCGCTCCATACTTCTTCTGTCAGTCTTCAAGCTCCGGGCGGCTCCTCTCCTCAGTCCTCGCACCACTCACTCTCTGCAGCTCCTCTGTCATTCAGCGTTGCGCAACGTCACGTCACACGCCCCGGCTTCAGGGAAATTTTAAAAACTTTTTTGACAGCAGTGTCGGGCACTGCTGTTTGGCCAGTCCAGTAAGGTGGGAGGCGGAGCGGGAGGACGGCTGCCGGGCCCGGCTGGGTGAGGTGACTGACAAGTCACTTAACTGTGACTAATGTGCGGCGGCGGGGCCAGGTGTATAGTAGAGGATGCCCCAGGCCAGGGGGTTAGTAGCGGCGGGCAGTATGTAGCAGGCGTTGGGCGGGCCCCCCGAGTGTTCGGGCCCGGTATTCCAGTACCGGCTGTCCCCCCTTGTTGACGGCCCTGGCCAGAGGTAATTTAAATTGGTAAAGACACATCGGGGAGACATTCAGTTATTATTTAACGATGTTCAACAGAACAATTAATCAGGGCTATAACTAGGGCAGTGCGACCAGGGCAGGGGGCGCTGCTTGGGCCTGTCAATTTTCCTATTTATTATCATTCTCACTTGTAGCTTCCTCTTCTTTTATCTCCAGCATCTCCGGGTGTCCCCTATCTCTTCCCTGGCCCATCCCCATGAGGCCATGGCCCTTTTTCAGGTGCTCTATCTTATGTCCTTATTTACAAAATGGGGGGGGGGGGGGGGGTACGCCGTTGCTCTCTCTTGCACAGGGCACCAAAAAGCCTAGTTACGTATCTGCTATTGTTGCTCCCATCAGGTGTGCATGCTGCAGTTGCACCCAAATGCACCAGGTTTTGCCGTGTAAAGCAGCTAAATTCATCTAAATTATGGTGTATCGTGCCCAAACGCCCACTTTTCGTGGATTTCTGCTCAGGACAGTGCGAGCAGGAATCTGGGTGCATGCATCACTCTCGCCCGATCAGAGCAACAATTGAATAAATGCGTCAGGCGCCCAAACAACAATAGAGGACCACCAATTCCCCACATACCCACCCTGCGAAGTTCTAAATTTGTGAAACACCTAGGGGTAATTTTGCTAAGATGGGAGTTCTATTAAGAAGTTATGTTGCCCATAGCAACCAATCAGATTCTACTTCTCATTTATCTAGCACCTTCTAGAAGATAATACCTGGAATCTGATTGGTTGCTATGGGCAACATCACTTCTTAATAGAACTCCCATCTTAGTAAATTTACCCCCTAGTCTCAATAGGCCATGCGGTGCGAATCGTGCGTCTCTGCTTGCACCGAACTGCGTTTTAGACACAATATGATGCCACTAAGACGCGCCAGGAGACTGCACTGATTAATTTGTGTCATAGTCGCAATTGGATGCAACCAACAACTTCACAAGAGTGCGCTAGTTCATTTGATATGCTACACTTCTGTGTGCGCTTATGTCACATTAATCAGTGCAGTCTGGCAAAGCGGTAATCGCCACGTCTGATTGCGACTAAGGCGCCTTTTCAGGCTAATAAGATACCTGTTACACGCTGAGGCGCATGGGACCTGGTGTGCCGAGAAGGGCAGTTTGTTGCGACTGCATCCATAGTATATTAGGACACATCTGTAGGTTATGTGGATACATTTGTACCAAGTAATTTCCCTTATGCAAGTTGGACAAATGAAATGCCAAAGTACACTTCTAAAAGGAAGTGCCATTTTCTCACCCGTTAGTGTGAATGGCAGATGATGGCCGTCTGCCGGATAGTTCTACAGGCATTGCCCAAAATGATCCCATCGATGTGGACATTTTTTTTCCCATCCCGCTGATCAATGTTGGGGTAATTTGGTGATCGTTCCGGGTGCTGGAAAGTATTAGATGCTCTGTATGATGCTGGAAGTTGCGCTCACAGATACTGCACTGAATAAGCCTGTGTTTCACATATAAAATGGATTCAAATAAATAATTTAGAGGGTAAACGAGACATAATTCCAGTAGATGAAGTACTGTAACTATTTAAATAAGTTATGAGTAGCGCATCCTGATAACCATGTCTAAATAACCACGTGTGCTGCTATTGCACTTTCCATGAGACCTATTATGTATATTAGAATATAAATTGATCTTGGTTGCACCTCCTGCTGTATTTGCTTATCTTTATCTCTATGTAAGTGGTCTATGGGAGATTAAGTTGCAGTTTACATATATTTTATAAATACAGTCTAAGTATATTAAAGCGCAGCAATATTATTAAATAGATATTTGTTTAGTTTATTGTCTGTAAGTTAATAGGAACATTCCTTATTCCCTTAACAAAAACTGTTGTAGCCTTTTCTAGTAATATTAATAGAGTGATTCATTTTACACTGTACTGTGTTTATTAATGTAATTTACCATTGTGTTCCGCAAATGCAGGTTCCTGCTCCTGCAGGCTGCCAGCCTGTAATTTATGAGTTTGCAACTTAACACTATTATTTATTTTCTAACATTTTTTTTTCAAGCTTCATGTATATTTTATAAGCTTACTTACTGAGTTATGTTAAATGTATTTATCATTTGTAGGACATTTACAGCAGTTAATCAGACTACTTTAGATTACTTTGCACCGGCTCCTGTGTGCACTTAGCAGTATTTATCCGGTAGTGAATCTTATGAAGCTTTTATTTATTTGAATGTGCCTTTTTGTTTCTAATTTAACATTTTCACTTAGCTGATTCATTTTCGGAATTTCTAAAATTGTATAGTTTGTGATTTTGGGGGAGATGTAGCCTTCCTAAAGAGTGGAAGATTTGCCCATAACAACCAATCAGCTCTTAGCTAGCAGTACACTATAAAATAAGTAGAACCTGCATAGTTACTATGGGAAACGTCTCCTTATGTCCACCAGACAAGTGTGGAGGGAGGGAGGAAGGAAGGAAGGGGGGGGGGGGGGGGTCACTGCAGAAAAATAACAGTAATTTTTTATTTTTCTAGACAAATCACAATTATACCACCCTACAGCCCATTATGTTGTAGCTTTAGAATCGCCCAGCGTACCATGTGCAGTAGGAATTAGCTGTATATGTCCAGGCGTTCGCCATAAAGAGGGGGCTGTGTCCATTCAGAAAATATATTGATCCCACCAGATGAATTTACATTGGTTCTTTGCGTTAAAATAACGTCTCCGTTGGTGTTTCACGTTGAACAAGTCCTGTTAATTTAATTCTCAAATGTAAAAGGCATCTCTTCGTTTATATGTGAGAATGAGACGTCATCTGCTGTACAGGGTGCAAGGGCTCGCAGGCGAGGTGGGGCAGCCACGTTGATCCCTTTAGAACAGTTGTGACATTTGTTTACAGAGTCAGAGCCTTGGCATGTGGTACCCGGTCACCCCACCTTGTGCAATCTGCGTTATTACCCTTTTTTACCTGCAGTTATCTGATACACAGATGATATGGATGATTCATGGAGAGACCTATGAGTCAACTCGCTTATTTGCCATTATACTTCCTTCAGAATGACCAGCTAAAGAACGTGCTGCTTATACACACATAGGAAATTGATTACTACTTAAACGTGCAATGTTTGACCATTCCAGTTAAAGAAACACTAAAAGTTACTACATTTTCTTATCTAGCCAGATTTCCTTGTTTTCAGATTATATGTAAAAACGACCTTAAATAATCCCCCAAGTATATTTATAACACTGAATTGGCAGATCTGGGGGATATTTACTAAAGTGAGAGTTTTTAGAAGTGGAGATGTTGCCCATAGCAACCAATCAGATTATACTTAACATTTTACTAGCACCTCTTGGAAGATAATAGCTATAATCTGATTGGTTGCTATGGGCATCATCTCCACTTCTAAAAACACTCACTTTAGTAAATATATACCCCCTAGCCTCTGCATCTGGTGGCCGTTTGTTACTCGAGTCAAACTGCTAGATCCTATGACCCACTAGTTGTACCGTTGTACAATGACCTTACACACAGTCCCATTTATTTAACCTGCGTTTTCTACTGTCCCCGATACATGCTTGCACTGATCTGCAGACTATTACTATATATCTGATGCTGCCTAGCTGACCAAGCTAATCGCTGCGTGTATGGGCTCATCCAATGGCTGTATAATGTCAATTTTATATTTATCTATAATTAATATAATTATTTCTATACTTTGTTTTATATTCTGCACAGTAAGAAAAGACAGTGGGGAAGATATACAGAGCCTTGGAGAGAGATAAAGGTCCAACCAATCAGCTCCTTTACAGGCTGTGTTTGAAAAATGACAGAAGCTGATTGTTTGGCACTTTATCTCTCCCCAAGGCTTAGTCCATCTCCCCCAGTGTGTGACTTGTATTTTTTTCGTTTTCCGTGTGCATTCCGTGACTGTCTACAATACACCCATCCTACTCCATATCTAGTACTATGTAAGTATGTTCTGTTTCCTAAGATTTGTCTCTCTAGCCCCTGCTCCCGTGCCGTAAGCTGTTTATCACAGCTACAGTCCCACGTGAATACGGCCGCATAGATCTCTCTATATATGTAGCACTCAGGGAATTGTGTTTTAAAACCGGATTGTTTTTATTTATTTTTTAAATAAAGCTGAAGCGAAGATCTACCCTATCTCAGTGCCCTATTTTAAAGCTGGGACAAGTGATTGATTTAGTAATGTAATGCTAGTGATAATTTGACATTACATTTTAAAAAAAAAATTGAAAACTGTCTTACTGGAAAAAAATATTCTTTCATAATGATCACTAAAGAGGCACTGCCACCTAGTTTAGTTCTAAAGCTGGCCACACATCTAAAGATTATCTGTCCAACCAGCCAACTAGTTGATTGGTTGGTATGAAAGCAATTGACAGTCAGCAATTTGCTCCCAAATTGGACAAAAACTGTTTGAACAAATTGTTTTGATCAAACATTTCATTTTCATCTGTTTTCTGGCATTTAGGAGCAAATTGCTGATCATTAGTTACTCCCATACGTTACCAGATTTTCATTCCAACCAATCAACTAGTTTTCTGGTTGGACAGATAACACAGGTCTGCGAAATTTAATGTATTGAAAGCTTTTTTATTAATACTTTTATATTCTTAATTATACTTCTGTGTACATCAAGAAATAGTATATAAAAAAAATTACCACATCACATTTACCTATAAGGGGGTTACATACATTTTGAAGAAAAAACAAGAAGTTTAATTGTTTTTGACATATTTATTGTGAAATATGAAGAAGTGTAAATGATATCACTCACTGTGTTTTTGTCTTAATTGCATAATAAAAAAAACAATAAAATCAAACCATAATAGAAACAAAACCATAATTATTGAAAAAAAATCGTTAATATCTTTTTTTTTTTTTTTTTTTGTCTTCAAACTTTGTTTTGTCGCTTTTAGCTTATAAGCTTTTTCTGTGTTGTCTCTGTGTATCATCCAGCAGTAGTCAGCCATCATGCTGACGTCCCAATGACCCTGGTATCTTCTTTATACATCTTTAACGTCTTGGTGGAACCGTTCATCCTGTTCTTCACTGTAGTGTGTACTGTGTGTGTATGTGGTGGTAGGCAGGGGTTAAAATGAGCCTGCACAGGGCAAAACTGTGTTGCAACTGTTGTATTTGGTTCCACCTTCGCCAGCTCACCTTGTAGTTGGTGTGTGTGTGTGTGTTTAATGTTCCTTTAGACAGTACCTTAATCTGGCACTGGGCGGGGGGGAGTTTTATGACGAGAACTGAATTGCAACATTCTATACTACCAACTGAATTAATTTAAGACCATGTTTTATAATAAATGTAGGCAGAATACATTTATTACTTTAAAGAAAATGAAAAAAAATGACTTATTCATAAATACACATTTTGCAGAAAAATGCCATGTTATATGCAAAATCGGGAGTCATTTTCGTGTTCAGAAGCCAAAAATCCATAAGTCTCACATAAATTCGTTAAAAAAAAGCTTATTCATCGCAGACCTGTGTAATCTGCAGATGTGTGGTCTTTTACTGGGGCTTCCACATTCCTATTACAGTCTTGGACAAAAAGTGGAAGTGACAGGGGGAGGGCGATCCACAATAGCAGCAGTCAGTGGATTGTGGCTTCTGTTTTGGTTTGGGCCAGGGGCACCCTCATAGAGTGTTTGCCTAGGTGCAGTTTTTAATGTGACTGTCTGAATATCTTGTATTCAACAATCAATGTTAAAGTTCCGCTCCACATTGTTAAGTTAAGTGCACTTCTGCACGCAACGTTTTCTGAGCCGGAGGATAGCGGAGCAATTTGTGCAGTCAATTTTTATTTTTTGGGTTGTTGGGGGAGCACTCAGAGTCGTTTTAAGTGCCTTTGTTATAGTGGTTTTGGGTATTTTTTTTTTTTTTTAAATATTATGTTTTGCATCATGCTGTAGACATATTTTTTGCTGTCAGGCAAAAAAGATAAATTGTGATCTATCCTCTGGGACATAACTGATCATAATAATCACTGCTGGTAATAATAATCATTTATTTCCCTTCTGTTACAGGCACAACGGGAACATACGACACAGCTGCTAGACCTTGCATAATCTTCTGATAAACATCTCTTGCAGTGTGAAGTGGTAATCGGACTATGCACTAACCAGGCAGGTAAGATAATCAGACTATATGCACTAACCAAGCAGGGAAGATAATCAGACTATATGCACTAACCAAGCAGGGAAGATAATCAGACTATATGCACTAACCAAGCAGGGAAGATAATCAGACTATATGCACTAACCAAGCAGGGAAGATAATCAGGCTATATGCACTAACCAAGCAGGGAAGCTAATCGGATTATATGCACTAACCAAGCAGGTAAGATAATCAGACTATGCACTAACCAGGTACGTAAGATAATTACTCTATGCACTAACCAAGCAGGGAAGATAATCAGGCTATATGCACTAACCAAGCAGGGAAGATAATCGGACTATATGCACTAACCAAGCAGGTAAGATAATCAGACTATGCACTAACCAGGTAGGTAAGATAATTACACTATGCACTAACCAAGCAGGTAAGATATTCAGACTATATGCACTAACCAAGCAGGTTAGACAATAAGATTATGTACTATTAAGGCAAGTTAAATAAGACTATGCACTAGCCAAGCAGGTAGGTGGATTTGAAATGTTCTGTTCGGTGCTTACATTTATGTCTTCTCACATTTGTGATCTGAAGTCGCTTTTAGTGTCAAATGTTTAGAAAAAATTGTTCATAAGGATGGTAAGACATTGTTTTGTGTAGAACATGCACCTATTGGTGAATTATATGTACTGTTGCCATGGAAGTAGCCAGATGCATTTAGAAATCTGTGTTCTAGAAATGGTACTAAAGGTATACAATGGACTTATGTTTGTCACTACTGGTTATTGAATGGAAGATCATTTTCATCTTTACAGGGGATATCCGTATCTAAGGTCATACCTTAAAAAGTGAAATTTCTTTATGAAACCTCTGTTGTTACTACAGAAATACAAGTTGTCTGACCTTCAAAAAAGATTTACAGAAATAACCTCTTCTAAACATATTTATTTAAAAATACTGTTTATTCCACATATGTTCATATTCGTGTTAACATCGAGACTGTTAAAACTAAACAGTATCTTTACTGTTCTTACTCATACGCAAGCCAATAGAAGATCATTAAAATCATCATTATTTTAACAGTTGGGCTATTTTGCATTTGTATTATTATATATGTTTTTATGTTTCAGAATTGTTACTTTTTTTTTTTTTAAGAGGTGTACGAAAATGTTACTAAAGTTTAAATCATTGTCAAATGGTGGTGGTGGGAGGTATGTGAGCATTAGAATGAAATAGAAGCCACAATCTTCTGATTTTAGGTTTTAGTCGTGACCGAAACTGACTACTGTAGCTACTTCCTTACACTTTTTACATGCGATAGTCCTTTAGACTTACATTGGTTACATTAATTCATTATTAATACCTGATCTGCTTAATGTTAAATAGAACGTTGAATATTTTTTCCATTTAGGCTCCTCGAAGGACCAGGAAGCTAAAGCAGATGGCTCTCGTGACGAGTAGGTTCTGATCATCGGGGAAAAGATAGACACGTCGGGACTACAATGTTTCTTTCATGAGACGGCACACTGTGGGCGGAACTTGAAGATGCGGCCATGGACAGGCTCCTGGCGTTGGATAATGCTTATTCTCTTTGCTTGGGGGACATTACTATTTTATATTGGCGGACACTTGGTGCGAGACAACGATAACCCGGACCACTCCAGTAGAGAACTGTCTAAGATATTGGCTAAACTTGAACGTTTAAAACAGCAAAATGAAGACTTAAGAAGAATGGCGGAATCCCTCAGGTAAGTTTTTTGTTTACAGTATCCATCTATTGGTAAAGTTAATGGACTTTCCTACTATCCTAATGGGTTTGGTACATTATTATTTCATGTAAAAAAAACCTGTAATTTAAGAGTTTTCCTTTATTGGCTGATTAGATGGCAAACTTTCAGGATAAGTTGGAGGCCGCTCCTTATACCGGGCATACATGCAGTATAGTTACATTAGCCATGTAATGATATATCGCACCGTCGTACAGTGGATCGTGCAGTGTGTACGGCGATGTAATATGTCGTTATGTCTCGTGGCTGGGTCGTCGCAATGTGTGCCCAACTTAACTGAAATCTTTTGGTGCTGGTAGCACAGTATTTGTACAGTATAACACCTTCGTGTTTGTCTTTTTTACACACAAACATACATATATTTTAAGCAAAGGAGAGTGCAAATATTGTGGTATATATTGACACAGGACCCCCCCCCCCACACTCTCTAGTAGCAATGGGTGCAGGCAGTTATGATATACAAGTATGTTCTTATCTGGATTTGCAAGTTCAACTGAAATATTAGGAGTCTGGAGCCAGACGAGATGTGTAGTAGTCATTTAATATTATCAGTTAAAACACTCACACAATTTTACATTCAAGCTCTAAGCGTATCTGCAATAATAGGCAGTAATAGTGTCAATGTCTTTTTTTTTTTTTTCGGGGCTCGTACTGTTTTGAACACCCAGAAGTGTTTATTTCATCAGGATATCACTGGAAACATTGGGCAATTGTGACAGCCTTCCGTGCGTTTATTATTCCAGGTGCCATCTCCTATCTCAGATATTGAATACTGCAGTTTTGTGCGTGTGTGTGTGTGTGTGTGTGTGTGTGTGTGTGTATGTGTGTATGTGTGTGTGTGTGTATGTATGTGTGTGTGTTCACCTGCAGGGAATCTGTATGTAATGCTGGCGGCTGTTTAACTGCCAGATCAAAATCCTGGCTGCAGCAGGTAAGTACCCTCTCCTCTCCCTAACCTAACCCTCCCTTTGTGGTGCCTAACCCTAACCTTCCCCCCCTAGTGTCTAACCCACCTCCCCCTGTTAGTGCCTAAACCTAATGCCCCCCTCCCCGCACCCTAAATCTAACCCTCCCAGGGGGGTGCCTAACAACAACCCCCGCTAGGGGTGCCGAACCCTAACTCCCCCCTTTCCCTACCCTAACCCTCCTGGGGGGTGTCTAACCCTAAATCCTTGCGGGGTCCCTAATCCTAACCCCCCCCCCCCTTCTCACCCCACGACTAAACGCTAAGACACCCGGCTTACCTTCGTTCGGTATACCAGGTGTCAGGATTTTGTAGCTGGGCTAATGATAGGCGTAGGGATTTCGGCTCCTATCTTTAGTCCCATGTCGGGATGTCTGTGTTGGGATATCATCGTGCGGGATTAAGAAAATGATGATAACCACAACAAAAGAATAAGAAGGAATGAATAGTATAATAGATTCACCCTACATATGAACATATGAAACTACTGTATATCATTTCCGGCATTGAGTCCTATTTGTGATAACGTGTTAAGCTCGTAAATTCAAAAGCACTATCTTTTGTTTAATGCCAACTCATGTTTCCCTTTTGTATATGTCTGGCACCTCCAGGCACCTGCTTCGTGGCTTTATATCTGAGTGTCAGGATGCCGGTCATGTTTATACCCGATATGCCGGGTATACTTTATACTTTTCTGATCTGCATTTGGATGCGAGTCTTGATTGTCTCTTGGTTTTTCCCACGTGAGTTACCTGGCACACACCGTAAATAATGTAAAATACAAACATTGACTTGTATCTGATTAAACCTCTGATGCCGGAGTGTTAATCCACTATGATGCACCCAAGTGCTTTCAATTCTCTATCCGTAAAGTTGACCACAATGCAGAAACCACACCGTTAACACCCTTTATCGTTGTGTTATTGCAACCAATTAGTGGTTGACTTGATCTCCGTACTGCTACTAACGAGCCTGCGGGATCATTTAGATTTGACTATTGGCTTATTCTACAAAGAACTACAGGTTTTTACATGAACTACACAATCAAAGCTTACATACCTGCATGCATAATGAGATAAACCTTAAACACACATTCACAAGTACACATTGGTACACAAATACAGCCTGTCTGTTTATTGTAGATTAAAGACAAGACGATGCACACAGTTAAATACATGTTTTATGCGGATCACACATCGTGTGTGTATGTATGTGCATATATGTACAGATGTGTCCTCGTACACTATTGCTGCAGTCGCGCCAAACAGCTCTTCTCAGTGCGCTAGGTCCTGCCTGACTCTGCTTGCGCTGAGCGCCTTATCTGTGTCTTTCATCTGAAAATGCATCTTAGATGCAAACGGAGACTACACGGATTCATTTGATATGTGACACTTGTACATCTGCGTGCGACGGAGTCTGACTCTGTATATGAAGTGCTACAATGCAGCTTATTTCCACTCCAAGGTCCGTTGTGCTTCATATATAGACTCAATGACATACAGATAGTGCCGCCTATCAAATTAATCACTGCAGTCTTGAGAAGCAGTTTGCCACATATGTTTGCGACTAAAGCTGGGTACATCTATACAATCAAGCTTTAGATGCGATGGCTTAATCGACCAAACTCCCGATCGAACGTCCCCAAAATACAGCGCACACACCTATACAATTTTACTTACAACGTTCGATCCCCATTTTAAAAGAAAATGATTACACACTCTTTAGATTCAGGCTACAGTCACGGCAAATGTAAACATAATTACCATAATGGGCAGGGAAAGGGCGTGATTACAGGATTTAAACAGAGACACAATTATATTGTGCACGTTCATTTTGCAGTAAATATTTTGTGGTATATGTCTCACTTATAGTTCCATGCCAGCAACACATTACATGGGAACAGGCCGGGATGTTAACATGTGATGTGGTGTTGGCATGGGAGTCTGTAGGGACATATACCACTAGGGGGTCTATTTAGTAAGCAGTGTTAGGAGACAAAGTGATAAGGTGCCAGCCAATCAGCTCCCAACTGCCATCTCACAGGCTGTGTTTGAAAAATGACAGTTGGGAGCTGATTGGCTGGCACGTTATCACTTTCTACTCTGTCTACTAACACTGCTTAGTAAATAGATCCCTATATGTTCAAAGGATTCAAACTGTCGTATTTAGACATTTTCAGATTTATTTTGCATTGCTTGTGTATGCCAAACTTTTTTGGTTTAATTACGCCGTTTTGGAAATTATTTGTATTTATTTTTAATTTTTTTAAGTATAGGTTATTAATATGTCATAATGGTAGAAACAGGTATAAAGTGATTATTAGTATGCCATAAGGGTATAAACCAGTAGAAAGTGATTAGTCACTGTATATTTTTTTATATGTATTTCTCGATGGAATGCTATAGGAATTAAGGTATACAGGTTATCATGTTATAACATTGTTTGAAAGGATAGAGTTTGAAGTTTATTGGGTGGGGAATATTGTCTATACATGTATAATCAATATCTTTCACTTTGGGTTGAAGACGTTGGCATTTAACGAGAAAAGGTTAAATATTTACAAAACGTGGTATATTTTACATGTAGGGCTGAATACGAGACTAGGTAGCAAGGAAACGCCCCCAGAGGCGGCGCTGCTGCTAGAACGGCCAGGATATCGATCGGATGCGTACACACTGCACTTTTGTTACGATATGCTCCCGTCCAGCCGGATGATTATTAAACTGCGAGAGACCGAGGACGAACGTTGCAGGGCGTTTTTAGCAGTTAGTCTGTCGAGGCCCCAGCATCGGTACAGCGTATACAGTTATACAATCCAACGGGCGTTCTCTCGATATCGAAAGAGCAGTCCGACGATTGTATAGGCTTGTACCCAGCTTTAGATGCAATTATGCTGTCGAAAAAAATGCTTAATGCATCCCACGGGACATGACTGCTCACTCACGTCAGGCGTCTCACGCTTAGCTGTATAAGGGCACATCTGTATATACAGAGTATGTGTGAGAGTATATTCATATATATGTGTGTGTGTGTATGATAAACGCACTCTCTTTATTTGGACCATTAGATGTACACATAACGTAGTAAAACTTTCTGTCTGAGACATCATTGTGTGTAATGGGTGGTCTGCTGCTTATTTTGTCATAGGTAGTTTAGGGCATTTCTTAGTGTTATAGCTTCTGCCTTCTGTTCACTGATTTCCTCACAGAGCCGCATTATTCTCTATTGGCTGCTGCAGTGTTTCTGGGTTCAGCTTCAGTTCAGTAAATGGCTAGCAGGGCAGGCACCAAAGGAGCCATAACTGGTGCCAAGTTTATTATGCAACAGGCATTGTGCCAAGGCTAATCTTTTGAGTCATAGGGTTTAATAGTGAAATTGCATGCTGTGTGCTATTACTTACATAGCTAAACTCCAAACCTAGCCTCTTTACCATCCACTCAGTACTATGTATCAAAGCAGGGATGCTTGATTGCTTAAAAAAGAAAGTATGTGGACACCCAGACAACATACTCCTGTGTGCTTGTTGAAAATCTCATTGCTAAAGCATAAGCTAGCATTCCCGCCAGGCTATTTCTCCGGGGCTCTGCCTATAGAGGCAATAGAAGCACTCCGCTGAAACGGACTACTAGGTGCCGTCACCACCCGTGGGTAGAAAAAGTTACGGTAAAGCCATTACCGTCGAGTCAATAGATGCCGTGCGCAAGTGCACTTCATCTGCTCACACTGCAGAAGAGTTTGGGGGCAGCTTAGCGTCTCTGTGAGTGCTGGGAACGCCTCCTAAAGTGATAGAAAAGGGGGGGCACGTCTCATGGCCATGCCCCTTTTTCTGTGGCTCACGTGCCTTAGGTGCATGAAAGTGCCCTTTTCCAAGATGGGGTGCCCTGCCCCACTGGTAGTCTAGAATGAACACTAATAACCATTAATATGGCTCTGACTCCCCTCCCACCCCCTTGCTGCTATAACGGCCTTCACTCTCTTGGAAAGGGTTTCCATTACATTTTGGAATAGGTCTGCAAGAAAAGCCATTCATTTTAGCCACAGAAGCATTATAGACGTTGTGCACTGATATTGAGTGATAAGGGCTTGGCTTACAGTCGGCATTACTATTTGAGGGTTTGAGGTAAAGGTTCTCTGCAGGCCAGTCAAGATCTTACCATTGGCAAACCATATTTTGTCGAACCTCGCTTTGTGCATGTGGGTTGTTATCATGGTGAAACAGGACAGAGCCTTCCTCACACTGTCTCCACTATGTTTTCAGCACAGAATTCTCTAGAACAAGGGTTTTCAACAGGCAGCCTAGTGTTCCCGCTAAACTACGGGAAGAGCAGGGCCTAGAGGGTCCGGGCACGGAGTATTTGTGCGTGCCGAAGGCTACAGAATAGGGCCGTGGCAGTGTGGGGGAGGGGATGTGTCCTTGTTACACGCTCCCAATTAATCACACTTGGCCAGCATTTACTGAGGTGCTGGGCTTCCCCCAAGTTCTCCCCTCACGGTCAAAAGATGCCGTGCGCACAGCCTGTATTCACCAGGAGGTGATTGTTCATCGCAACTTTTCCCACCCGCGGGTCACACTGGTCCGCGGATGGGAAAGGCACAGGGCAGGCTGTTTTTGTAGGGCGCTGCTAATAGGGCAGGGTGCATTTTGCCCCTTTAAATCGGACCGCCTAGCGGGAACACCTCAGCCCTTGCTACTACGGTATGGTAAAACAGTGACAAGGCTTGCTGAGATGTGTAGTTCCACAGGAGCTGGAGTGCCGCATGTTGAATGCCCATGCTCTAGCATGTCATTGTATGCAATAGCATTACAATTTCTATTCACCGGAACTAAAGGGCTGAAGCTAAAACCTAATTATTCCTCCTCCACCAAACTGTACAGTTGGCAGTACGCATCCGGGCAGGAGCTTTCTCCGGCATCCTACACCCAGATTTCTCCGGCATCCTACACCCAGTCACGTCAGACTGAGAGATGGTGAGGTTTATAAGTCTTGTTTCCACTGCTCCACAGCCCAGTAGTGGTGTGTTATATAGCATTGTACATGGTGATTCGAGGCTTATGTGCTGCTGCTCCACCATGGTAACACAATCCATGAAGCTCCCGACAAACGTTTTTTCTGCCGGCATTGCTTCCAGAGGCATTATGGAGCCCTGTAGCACATATTGGAATCCAGGACAGGCTCATTTTACTCACTTCCAACACTCTGCAGTCCCTTTCTGTGAGCTTGTGTGGCCCTACCACTTTGCTCTTGTTCTACCTAAATGATTCCACCTCACAATGGAAGCACTTAAGCCGGGTACACACTAAGCGATATGTCGTCCGATCCGGCGCATTGGTCAGTGTGTACCCGCTGTGTCGCTGACAATGCGCGCTCCCCCAATGCAGCATTGCTCCTGTCGTCGTATTGACGCTGCCAGCATGACCCATTTACTGCATAGCCTCCAAACATGTATGGTCTGCATTTCCTATCCATTTGGTGATCTGTATTGTATAGTAACCAGAGATATCGGGGCAAATATTTGGTCTGCATCAAATAGCCACATGAAATTTTGTATTGGCATTCCATAGCTAAACGTGAGAACTACTGGGCAAAGCAAGTATGAATGCCCTGCTGGGCACATTATCTGTGCAGTCACTGCAGAACACACGGTACTTGACTAATCATAAAAGGCAAGAGAACAATTGTGCCCGCAGTATGCACAAAACATGGGTAACTCCAGCGGAATTTACCGCAAGTCCAACACTTGTTATTGTATACCCCCCCCCCCCCATCCAAAGCTCAATTTCTGTGACCGATAAGTCGCTGCTGAGCTACATACAGTATGTGTCCTAATACACGTAGCCCCAATACGCCATGCAGCGTGAGGGAGCCGCCAAGTCCTGTGCGCCTCGGCTTGCACCAAGTGTCTCTTTTGCACGAAAAATGCAGCTTTTGCGACGCAAGTGGATAAGACAAACCACTTCATGAGACTGCACTGATTCATTGATATCTGTGTGCAACAGAGTCTGTATAGGAAGCACAACGGAACTTGGTGTGGAAAAAAACTGCGGACACTGCATCTTAGCACTTTGTATATAGACTTAGTCTCACATCGATACACTGTACAAGTTTCGCATATCAAATTAATCAATTGAGTCTTGTGACGTGGTTTGTCGTATCCGTTTGCGACCAAGATGCATTTTCAGATGAAAGACATGTTCTGCCGAGTCAGACTTGGAGTGCCAACGACCAATAATGTATGAGAACACATCTGTAATTGTTTGGGAAATAGGAGATAGCCAACGTTAACCAATAACATGGCAGAAGCTTCCTGGATTATTTGCTTTCTGCTTGTAACCCCATAACCTAGAGATACTGGTAGACTGGATCTATTGGCCGGCGATCCTTTTTCACACTTGTGTGACTGCTGAGCCAGTTCCCTCGCCCCCCTCTGCGGTTCTTTATAAAAGGTCATAAAAGGCTGGTAGGGTTGTGTGGATAGAACTAAAGTAGGACAAGCTAAGCGTATAGATGGGGTTGGGTTGTGGTTGTGGGTCATAGATTGCTTAGTTGAGTCTCATGGAAGGCTTCTGCACAGGTGACTAGTGCCAGGAGTGCTTTCAATGTGGAAACAATTAGTGGTGCACTTACTTCCTCAGAGACCATGTGTTGCTAGAAAAGCTGTTCTACCGCTGCAGAAGTGCTGCCTTGTGTTGTCATGATTTACTATACCACTTGTTCTTCATACCTTATGGGATGTTAGATCATATCCCTGATATTGTGTAAAACTTCCGTTTTCCCTCACATGTGAAGTTCTGAGAGTGATGAGCACTTGGCCCTTTATAGGTCATTCTGTGGTATATACTATGTGGTCAGGCACCTTTTTAGTTCATCTTTTATGAGTATTGGGAGACGTTTAAGCTGTGGGCTCAGTTATTTAATGGCTCTGCGAGCCATAGCTTGTTAGGAGATACGATGGTGTGTGTGTCTGTAAAGTAAAAGTGATGGCAGGCACAGAACGTAATGTCTTTTCATGACAAATCCAATGCTTTCAGCTACATCCGTGAGTACAAAGCAAAACATTGATGTGGCCATTCATCAAAGTGGAGTGATGGTTTAGTTCCCATCAACATTTATGGTCCTGTGTAGGCTCTTTCTGCTGTTCGCTCGCCGGTTTTATTGCCCCATGTTTGAACAGACGCTGCTGATGTTGTGAGAAGCCACCGAATAATTCACCATCCATTTCATGAGATCGACGCGTACATTAAATTCCACCCATAAGTTTCCATGTAATCAAAATGGGCAACATTGTGTATACGTAGAGGGATTTTGTGATGATGAAAAGTGCACCTTTAATGTAACATTATTAGTACGGCCACGGTGCCCTTAGATCTGTGTTTAAAATGTCCTGTGACAGTGCCGCTAGCGTCATGTCTGCTAAAGAACAGCTGGCACAGTTTACAGATTGTGGGAGGATGTTTGGGGGGATGCTTCCAAGAGTGGGGGAGTTGTACCGATCATTTTATATAATGCATTAGACAAGTTCTAGGTAGAAGCTGGTTGGTTGCTATGGAAACTTCTTCACTCTTAAGATGGCTTAATACTTGTGCCTCTTTATGACATGCAATGTGAATATGCTCCTGCCAGTACCTATAGCAGTCAGACTCTTCTAAATACAAACGAATATCGATACCTGCAACTACAGATGTGTCCTCATACATTTGTTGCTGCAGTCACGCCAAGCATCCCCACTTGGCGTGCCAGCTACCGCGCGACTCTGCTTGCGCCCTGCATCTTGCATCTTTTTTTAAAATACTTTATTCATTTGATATGCGACACTTGTATATCTGTGTGCGACTGAGTTTGAATCTTTATACGAAATGCTGCATTGTAGCGGCCGTGGATTTTTCCACGCCAAGATATACAAGTGTCACACGTCAAATTAATTTAATGCAGTCTCCTGGTGCGTCCTAGTTGCATCGCATTGCGATTTAAGACGCATTTTTTTGGCAAAATAAGACATGTAAAGTTGCCCTGCGCTAGCACAGTAGCACGGTACCTGGCGGGTCGAGTGGGGCTGTTTGCCACGTCTGCAGCAATGATATGAGGACACATCTGTGTGATTTGTGTGGGTACTTTTGACCAGCACAAAACAGGCTCAGCAAAGGGGTTAGAATACCCCCAGAAGTGACGAGGTTGAATTATATGCATAGCTTGCATTTATGTAATCTCTTACAGACTTGTAGTTCCATTGAATTCCCGTTTCCTCACCACTTATACCTAACGGGTGAATGCAATTGTTTTGATAAAATCCCCGAGGCCGGCACTGCCAGGGCATTGAACTCACTGAGCAGTGCGGTATACAGCTCAGTGTGTGGCTAATAGCAGAGCTTCAGGAGAAGGGTACAATTAGATCTTTGTAACTGTCCTGTCACTGTGCCTTGTTGGTTGTATTGCTGTAAGTGTGTATATGGCTATGAGGCAGTGTGTGCGTGTCTATGGGGCAGTTTGTGTGGGGCTATGGGGGCAGTGTGTGTGTGTGTGTGTGTGGCTATGGGGCAGTGTGTGTGTATGTGTGGCTGTGGGACAGTGTGTACGGCTATGGGGCAGTGTGTATGTGTGTGGCTGTGGGACCCGTGTGTTTGTGCGCGTCTATGGGGCAGTGTGTGTGTGGCTATGGAGGCCATGTGTGTGTGTCTGTGCAACTATGGGGCAGTTTGTGTGGCTATGGGGGCCGTTTGTTTGTCTGCGGATATGGGGCTGTGTGTGTGGCTATGGGGGCCATGTGTGTGTGTCTGTGCGACTATGGGGCAGTATGTGTGTGGCTATGGGGGCCGTGTGTGAGTGTGTGTCTGCGGCTAAGGGGCAGTGCTTGTGGCTATGGGGCCTGTGTGTGTGCGCGTCTATGGGGCAGTGTGTGTGCGCGTTTATGGGACAGTGTGTGTGTGTGCATCTATGGGGCAGTGTGTGTATGTGTACGGCTATGGGGCCGTGTATGTGTAAAATTGTATGCAGTTGAGGGAGTGGAGCCCCAAACTGATATTTTGCTTAGGGCCCCATGAGGTCTAAATCCATGTCTGCTCTGTATCTAAATTGGCTGTGTACCTCCCTGCATACCCCTGAGCTGAAGAGACAGAAGATAACTAGTTGGCTTCACAATTGTGTGCCAGTCATGTTTCTCTCCCAGGACTCCTCTGATGCTCTGCGCGGCATGGCCTTCTAGGGGTGATGGGGAAGAGAGTGGTGAGGGGTCCACAGCAGCTCTGGACTGAAAGTGAAATCCAATCCACCCACATACCCTGACAAATGAGAAGCTTCTCAAACTGAGCATTACAGTTCATCTAATGTTTAGGCATTACTGAGGTATTGGGTTCAATTCCCGCCACGGCCCGAACTGTGTGGAGTTTGTATATTCTCCCTGTATGTGTGTTGGTTTCCTTTGGGCACTCCCACTATTTATGTGCATGTGGTAGGGAATATAGCGTGTAAGCTACACTAGGACAGAAACTGATGTCAAAGTGCTGCAGTATATGTTTGCTCTGTATAATTAACTGGTAATACTAATAATACGGACCCTTCCCTCCCACACTGACCCTTTCTCCCCTCCAAGCTGGCCATCCTTTGTAGACTTGTCCATTTTGGCTTATATCACAGTCAGAAGGGTTTCAACCCTCAAACCACTTTGGAACTTCTGCATCATAACCACCTCCAATCCCCAGCCTTCGCTAAGGTGATCTGTGCAGGATTATCTAATATTCTGCACACTGCAGTGTATGAGGAGGGTTGAAATAAACCACACAGATATGGAGAATATGCTTGAAGAAGCCACAATCGGAGGGCTGCATATTAACCTAATAACGCTAAAATAAACAAAAGCCTGTGGCAAGAAAAACAGCAAAAATAAATGAATATAACGTTTCCCAGGTCATTGAATACGAAACTATTTAATAGACTACACTGGATACTATTGAAATGAGCTATGTCTCCTTTATAAATGACTGTACTGCATGCACCTTCCCCCCCCCCCCCCCCCCCCAATTTAGGGCTGCTTCTAAAAAATTTCCCGAGCTGATTTTCAATCCCAATTCTCCCCTTGGAGACCTGTATGTGATACGTGTACATAGGTTGTCTGGTGAAATAATGTGTACATTTTAGTGGAGGCTGGCTAGCATATGTTCTCAGTGGTGCTGTGCATTACTTATGCTCTCCTCACAATAGCGAGAGCCTAATGCATTGGTAATGAATGCACATGGCATTCAATCGAGGTAGCCGTATGCGCCAGCATCTATGTGACAGTAAACCAGGCATGCCTTTTAAATTGAAATATGGATCATAAAGTACAATTAAATATAATTGAACTGCAGCATTCTCACTGAAAACTGTGTGTTATGATGCATTTCTTATGTTTTTTTCCCCCTCCTTTTTATTGTTGTATATAATCTGTGTCAGTTTGGCAGTTCTACCAGGTTCTTACTACTGCTGTTTATTCTGAGAATAGAAAGTCAATTTACTATGGTTGTATTTATTAAAAGACATACTGTAGGCCACTTGAAATCTCCCCGTCTTTTTTTTTTAACTAGTAGAACCACAAATGTCTAGAACCCCATCAGGTTCTTCTATACTCCGCCCTGTCTTGGTTTATTTATTTTTGTGCCCACTCAAAGCGCAATGTCCTGTGATGATTGCACTACCCATTGTTTTCATCCAAATTCACCATTGTGTTTATCCATGGAGAATTAATAATTTCCTGTCTGGGGCATGAAAATCAGGGACTCAGGGGAAACCCGTAGTTATGCCAGTGTCAGGGTGGGGTAGTTTAATTATAAGAAAAAGCTTTATGGCTCCCTAACATCAATCAACGGTTATGCGTTTTTCACCTGCTTTTTTAAGTCCTGTAGAGAGAATAAACAATGGGAACTGGGAAATTGTTTTAGATTACACATGCTATATGTGTAATTGCTTGCTCAAATCATGGATATTTATAATGGCATGCTCACCATATCCAGTGAAATAAAATGTGTTCAATTATCTGGACATACAGTAGCAGGACTTGTGGTGGCAAGTCCCATTGCATTTTGTTTAGCCTGACTCTGATCTCTAATTTACATTATTTCAATATAGCCAATATGGAAGGCCTTTTAACCTTTGCACACACTTGTCAATCTATATCGTTTGTCGATATATCACTAGTGCGTCGGCGAATGTATACACCCGATATGTCTGTTAGCAACATGGTTCACAGACATTAGGTCGACCCTGCAGCACAGCTGATACCGATGTATATCATCCGGATATATCTATATGTCTGATTGTTTATACAAGCGATCCACCGACCGCCCATACACTGGCCACAGGAACCGCCGACACTGACATCACAACTGGGCGGCCCAAACAGAAGAATAAATAAAACAACCCGCCAGGCACCTATACTGCTTAATGTCAACCTTATCTGAGCTGCTTTATTAAAGCGATCAAACTAAAATTGCTTACTAACTTTTACTAACATAAGCACCTTTTATTACAATATATTGGAGATATACTATTATCTGGACACCATAATTTGTTAGCGGTCTTGTTTATAATGTGATTATATTTGTATGTTTATGAATTTACATTTCTTCTTTTGGGTTCCATAGGGTTCACAGGAATTACCTTGGGATATATAGTTGGACGCTGTCCATTGCACCAAACAGTAAAGTTTTGGAGCATGCACTGGTCCTCCTCCCTATATTTTTAAGTCATATCATGGCCATTATTTAATAAAAAAAAATATTTTTACATTTATCAAGGTATTTATTTGAGCAGCGCCTCTTGTTATTCTATAAATATTTTAAATATAAATGCCCATCCAGTTGTGATGTCTGGCCAGAAATATCGAGCTGCTTATGGACAAGTGTGTGTAGCTTACCAAATAAGGGGCTTGGGTGACCGCTGGGTTGCTGAAGTGTGTACTCAGTGTTAAGTGTTAGTATGGCAAAAGCTACAGACTTGGGAAGTAACTCTGGAGGGGACAGTAAGTGGAGCTGATTTATGTTATGACTGGTTATTTTTTTGTAGAAATTGTAATAAATTCACCGTGTTATCACATGTTGTTAAATTTTCTGTGTACTGGTCAAGGTAAATGTATCCCACAATTTCATGTTTGATGCATGAATAGAGAAGTAAAATCTGCAATCGATTATGTGGCCTAGACATACAGCACAACCGAAGAGTACAAGCAATCTTCCAAGTAAAACCTGCAGAGTGTATGTGAGTAAATAAACACTATTTTTCAAACGGTGTACAGAAAAGAAATATCCAGCAGCTAAGAGCTTAAACTAGCAATGGCTGACCTGAATAATGACAATTACCAGATTTGGAAATTTAAAGTTGGTTGAGATGTTGATATCCAACAGACAGATCAGCAGTTATAAACAAACATATGACAGACAGACATTCGCTTATGAGTTGAAGATGAATAGCTAATGCATATAACAATTTTCCACAAAAGGGATGTGGGATGTATTATAGAAGCTGAAGGAAAGATCCAATTTAAACAATAAGCCATTTCAATTGAAGACATTATGCTAAGACTTGACAAAGGAAAAAACATTCAGGAGTGTGTAAAAGAAATTCTGGAGACAGAATGCTGAAGTACATAATGTGTAACCACGTGGTAGTCATACTTCTGTACAGACTACATTACACATATGGTGCAATGGTTAACATCAGAACAAAAAATGTCTCATTGGAATTAATGCTATATTTTCTGAAAACTAGAATTTATAGATGAACCCCAGCAATATAAATAAAATTCATACATGACAACATGGAAACTGATACAAGAGTGGCCGTTACAACCTCAGATATAAAGTTAACAAGCGCATGTTTTACAAGCCAGATGGGGACACCAGAAGAAAGGTTGCTCAGTATGGAAAGCAGAGCAAAGACAAATTTTCTGAAAGGGTTCGAAAAGAAAGTTAAAACACAATTACCGACGAATGCACAAATCAGTGGATCCAAACTTTTACAGCAATAGAAGGACAGCTGTCCCATAGTCTGTACATAGATTCAGCAGCAACAAGTCACATGCCAAGTGATAGGTTTTCCATTACAAGGAGATAATCTATATTGCAGTTGGAAGTAAATTCACCGCTCATTGAATTGAACATGGGCTCCTCATGCTCCAGTACAAGCAGGAAAACTGTGGTAATACCAGTAGAGGATGTGGTGTATGTACCTGGCTTGGAAAGTGAACTCTTGTCTGTAAGGCTCACAGTGGCTAAATGACTCCATCATGTGTTATCCTTAATGAAAGAAAGGTGGTGGCTTTAGCCAAAGCAGATGAACATCTGTATTGTCTCAACACTGCACAGGGAGAAGTGAGACTAAGCACAAACAGACATGATCATTGCATTGATATGTGGCACATGAGCCTTGGACTCAGACACCTTGAAAGCATACAGGAATTGCTAAAGTGGGAGCTGACAAAGGATCTCGTACTATCAGCTTTTTCAGCAATAACGAGGAGCGATTGTTACATAAAAGCTAAAGCCGCAAGAGCATCGATTGCTAAAATAAATAAGGCCGGGTACACACTACAATGATATCTGCACGACTTGTTGTTTCCAGGCAAATTGTAACATGAAATTGTGCATATCGTGTATTGTCTCTGCACAATTGTGCTCTCCCGTGGGTTGTACAAGATATCTTTTGGTTGGCTGTGCTGCATGGCCAATCAGAAGATATCGTGTACGAGGTGGTGCAGTATAATGAAGAAACAAGATATAATTGCACAGTGTGTACGGGCAGTCACCGATTGTCTGGGACGAAGGGACTTTGTCATTGTAGCGTGTACCCGGCCTAAGAGTGGAGCCTCAAGACCACTCCCCACTCCGCTTCATACACAGTGATGTGTGTGGTTCTATAACGTTATCCATACCAAGACGCAACAGATTCATAGTGACTTTTACAGACAACTGTTCAAGATTTACAGTAACTGGTATCTAATGAAGAACAAAGATGAAATTTTGGGACAAATTACGGGACTTGGGTAACAATGACAAGTAACAAGTTTCAGTGAAATCCACTCACATTGCGAAGTGACAATGAAAGTTAAATGAACAGGACAGGTAAAGGAGAATAACAAGACGTGCTGTATCAAAACCTCTGCAGCTCCGCAGGTTCTCTTCCCTATCTCTGTGTTATGCTATGACATTTTACCTGTAACTGCCACAGTGTTCCCTGCTTGTTTGATGCTTGAACAGAGAAGTATATTCCGCAACATACAGTATATCACTGCCATAACTCTGTGCACAGCATAAAGTGGTTAATATATTAATATACATAGTATAACCTGCATAATGTAGTTGTCAACATTGTTGATTCAGCGATTTAAATAACCCATTTTCTGCATGGGGGGCAGTCGGCACATACAGTATATTAGTGGATTTGGGGGTGTTTAGTGGTTGGCGAAAGGTAAATGATCTTGAAATATTTCATGTTTTTTATATACATTTTTATTGTCCTGACAACTTTGGCATTCACATTTAACCTGTTGGTTTATTTGTATTGATATTTTGGCTTTTTTGTCAGGTAACTGCCGCCCCTACTTTTCCTACATTTTTTGAAAATAACTTCACAATCATCTCCCTACGGATCTTTAATGCACGTTCATTTGAATTGTGGCCCTTTTTGCTTTCTGTCTCTCTATCTTTTACACTTTTCCAAAGTGTTGGGCCATGTCTCAGTGTAGAGTTAATTAGCCCATTCTGTTCTCGTTGACACAGAGGAAGACATGAATAAAATGATCAGTGATGAGTGACACATTGGTAGAAAAACTGTGGATAGAAAAATTGTAACTTTAGGAAATGTACTGTAGGCATTTATTCCTAGAGAAGACATCAGAATGTGCATAAGAATGTGCATATATTCGTTTGCTTATGAAATCTGATGACAACTTGATAATTTGAGTGACATTTAAAGTCCAGGTATAGCCAGGGGTGAGAAATGAACAGTTTTAGAGGACAATATAACAAATTATCTATAATGGGATACAAATACGGTTGTTTTTTTTCTGAGTAGCACAGCCCTTCAGGGTTCTTAGGGGGGTAGCCCTGCATAATGAGTGCATCTTTCCAGAGGTTATTCTCTAGAAGCTTTTTACAAAATATTACAGCAATTTATTGGATTTCACATAACCTTGCCTAATTTTTAACATATATTAAAGGGGTGTCAGTGCTCTCCCCAGGCTGTTTTCTGCGGGCGCATCGCCCGGCATCCCGATCGTAGGGATGCCGTGCGCCGCTAGCGGACAGCCGCGGGGGGAGTGGGTTAGGTTTAGGGCTCCCGGGGGGGACTTAGGGTTAGGCACCCCCGGGGGGGACTTAGGTGTAGGCAGCAGGGAAGGGGGTGGTTAGGGTTAGGCACTTGGGGGGAAGTTAGGGTTAGGCACCCCTAAGGAGGGTTAGGGTTAGGGGGGTTAGGTTAGTAGATACTTACCTATCCACGATCGGGATTTCCAGCGCTGTCGGGCTTCCGCTGCTTCTAACTCTGCTCTTGTCAGGCTGCCGCTGACGGGAATCATGCGGCCGGCGGTATTTCATACCCATTCCCTGAAAAGTGATAAAGAGCAGAGTGATAACCAACCAATCAGCTCCCAACTGTCTTTTTTCACACACGGCCTGTAACATGACAGTGGCTGGCCGCTTATCACCTTGCATTTTATCACTTTTTCAGAGCTTCATACATCTGGCCCCATATGCACTATGTGCACTTTAGCACTTTAACTATCATGTGGCACTTTAAGGCGCTCTGATCCAATTTCATTGTTTACAGATATATTAAGGGGTTTTACATTTAACAGGCACAGTAAGTAAACTGCATAATATCTACCATGATGCTACACAAGTAACTATAACTGTATGTAAATCTTTATCTATATAAACCAGGGATGGGTTTATATCCGGTGGCCCGCAAGATGATTTAATCAGGCCTGGCCGGCTGTGGCTCTCTCCCCCTAGGCAGCAGTAGAGTCAGCGCAGCGGCCATAGTCCATGCTGAACGCTGCCCCGGCCAGCACCGGGTATCAGACGGCGGTGCCAGGAGGAGTGCTCCGCTCACTGCTCCCACCAGTCACTGTACATCGCCCACAGGACCGCCAGCTGCAGGTAACTTACCAAGCCACCACCCAGCCCTTCCTCTATGCAGTCCCAGCAGCCTGGTAGCACTACAGGTCACAGCCTTCCGGATGCTGTGTCTTGTCTTCATGCCTCAAGTGCTAATAGTAAAACAGCAGCTGTGACCGGGAGGCTTCTATTACAGCTCCCTGCTGTGTCTGGCTATGCCAGTCCTGTTACTGGGCACCTAGCTCTTATCACCCTTCCTGGGGCCACACTTGGGGACAGGTGTATATAAGTAGGTGAGAGGTGTGTTTACGAGTCTGAGGGACGTGTCTTAAAATGTCCTTTTAACTTAGTGCTAAGAGACATCCTGAATCACCGCTTATGGCAGAAATACAGGATGTCTTCACAACAAAATGTATTGAAACAACATGTGCGGCACAGTCTTGTCACTCTGGCGACCTGTTAACTTTCAGTATTTGATCAGCATAGCTCTAATGCCATACATAAGGGGGGACATATGCAGTCTGGCTGCACACATAAAGCTATACGGGAAATGTATCATGCTTAAGATAGACATAGGGCCTTATTCAATTTGAGGCGAAAAGTCTGTTTTCGCGATACTTACTCGCCGATGGCGTCATTTTCGCCTGTTTTGCGTTTCCTCCAATTCAATTTGGAAGATTTTTCGCCTAGGTGGAAAGTCAATGCAATGTAATAGGCGAAAAAAGTTTCGCCTAGGAATAGCAGGCGGAAAAAAGTGCAGAATTGCGGTTTTGGGGTACATCATTGCGGGAACTTTCGTGCAGCCTTAAGACAGTCCCCTAAAGGTAAACTGCGTAAAAAAAAAGTTTAAAAATATTCAGGACACTCCAAAAAATTGTTTTATTTTGGGGGTCAAAAAAAAAAAATAGAGGGACAAAGTGCCAAACTATCTAAATTAATTCAGGTTGGGTCCCCATGTATGCGGCAAGTGTTTTCTTCATTGCGGGGGCTAGCTGCAGGTGGAATTTTGCAGATTTTTAAAAATAACTTTAGGGACTTAAAATAATTATTACATCCATTTTCATGTACCCCAAATATGATAGGAATAGTTATTTTCCCCCCAAAAAATGTAAATTGCTATTCTTTGTCAATTCTTCATAGCCGCAAAATTGCACCTTGCGCGGCTATTACAAACCCCGACTTCCTTCATCAGGCAAAAATGGGGGTACTACATGGTACTACAGCTAATCTATATCAATACACCACCTGCTCTCGACACCTTGACTATATATCATCCGCCTGTCCTTGCGTCATCCGCCTGTCCTTGCATCATTCATATGTTCTCAACTTTTTTGGGGGGGGGGGGGGGGGAATTTGTTGCAAAGTTCAGAATCTCATTATACAGAAAATATTAAGTATTGTATTTAATGTTTTAAATCCCAATGCAGATCCCCCTTGGGTCCTGAGCCCAGGGCGATACCCTATGCCAACTATTGGTGTGTTATATGCTGGGCATGCAAGCCTTACTTTTTGGCAAAGGATAGTTCTATTGTCTTGTCATAATTAGTATACTCATTGCAGTCTACCCTCCTCGTCATCCTGCTCACATAAACTTCAAGGCAGGAACCAGTGTTTCAAGTGCTAAAAGATCCTGTTCTATTTCTGCATGATGTCTTTGCCTACTGTGTCACTATGACCTACGATAACCGTTAGCGCTCTAAACCATCCCCCTCTCTGTCCTATGTAACTCAGGTTGAGTTAACACTATACTACCCAGCTATACAGAACCAAAGTCAGCGGTCAGGAGGAACCAGCATCAATCACCAGCAGCAACTACACACACCACCCAGAACTAAGCAGTTCCGGGTGCTGTAAAGGAATGTCATGTGATGGTGAAGGAAGAGGGGGGAGGGTGTCACAGTGAAAACAGAGCTCAGAGAGGCTTTCCAAAGTATCTCTGCTCACTATCATATACCATATGACCATGGTTGCCATGGTAGTCAGCAATATGGAATATCTGAATTATCATCATATTGGTAAATAGTAAGATTTTTATAGCCTGACACAGTGACTTATATTAAATATTAAACCTGGAATTGTTGCGTTTGTGTATGATTAAATTAAAATAGTATTAAAACAAAATCATTAATTGGTTTATTTTTTATTTTTATATAGTGCCTTTCTCACAACAGGCCTCAAAGCCTTTTACATATTTGTAGATGGTCAGGCAGCCATCTTGGTTACTGTTCTAAGTACAGATGTGTCTTTTAAAATTGTGGCTTCAGTTGAGCCAAATAGCACCTCTCGGCACGCCAGGCCCCAAGTCATGGGCTGGGCAGAGCGTCTTTCTCACTCAAAATGTGCATTTTATTCACTTAAATAAAACAACTTGGAGTGGCAAAACTACATAACTAGATTACAACGATCAATTTGATGTGTGACATATGTACATCTGTCTGCGACTGAGGGACATATTCAATTAGGTGCGAAAAGTCCCGTGCTTTCGCCAACTTCACGTGTTTTAGCCGCAGAAACTTATCGTACCCGCCCCGCTATTTCCCGTATTCAATTCCAAAAGAAGCGAAAACGCGTCCAGGCGGAACTAAAAAAGGCGAAAAGTGCTGTCAGTTTGGAGGAAATCAGCCTGACACCCCCCAAAAGATGCACTAACATTGGGGATCACCATAGATGTCCCTGATTAGCCTGGAGCTATTTGGGGTACTTAAGTGCTTTCAATTGCCTCTATATAGTGTCTTTGCACAAGTGGTGAAGAATAGCCTTTAGCAGTTATTTTGGAGAAAATAACTAGTTCCAGCAAATTTGGGGTACATGAAAATGGGTACAAGCATGGTTAAAAATTACTAAAGTGAAGTTTAAAAAAAAAACGTAACATACGCACCTTCAGCAAGCACCTGCAATCAAAAAACATCTCCCCCATACTTGCAGACCCCCCAAAAGCTTATATCGCTAGTTTTTAAGTTTGTAACCCAACTTTGTACTTTTTTGCCCCCTTTTTCCAAGTAATTTTTTATGGTGTTTATTTTGTTTTTTGACGCAGTTAACCTTTGGGGGGCTGTCCCAAGGGTGCAAGGTGGTTTCCCCACCTTTGTACCCCAAAACTGCAATTGTGCACTTTTTTTCGACACCTATTCATAGGCAAATTTTTTTTGCCTATTACATTGCATTGCGTTTTCACGTCGGCGAAAACTCTTTGGAATTGAATGCAGAGGAAACTGGGAGACTGGTGAAAAGATGCAATCGCCGATCCTTTTTTCACGGGATCTCGGCTTTTTGCCGCTAATTGAATACGGCCCTGAGTCTGAATGCAAAAAAGGGCTCCGATGCGAGCAGCCGCTGCTTTTTATCGGAGCATGTTCCGTTGTGATTAATATATGAATTTGTACGTGTGTAAAACCAATTACTGTGTGGTTAGTGTCGCAGTCCAACGTCTCTTGTAGTGTTCCGGCGCTGGACCTAGAGAAAGGGCACTTCTGTGAGCGGCCGAAAAGGGGACGTGGCCAAAGAAAAGGGGGCTTGTCTTTATGACGCGTCCCCTTTTCTTCACTCTTGGGGGCTGCCCGGCATGTCCATAAGTGCTGGACACGCCCCCAAGTGCTTCAGTCACTGCCGCCGTTCTCCCCACCCGCGGGACACTGCGCCCGTTTTTCCTTACCCGTGGGACACTGCAGCCCGTTTGAGGGGACAGAACCTGCAGGCTGTTTCAGCGGGGCGCTGTGCCGGAGGGCAGGGTGCTTTCTGCCCTTTAGGAACAGGGCAGGGTGCGGCGTCCCGCTGAAACATCCTAGCGGGAACGCTATCTTTTACACTGTGAGTGACTTTTCCCCTAATTCGGCAATGCATACAGGACTCAAACTTTGAAGAAAAAAAAGACAGTATGCCACTCCATCGTGCCAGGTGTCTCGTGCCATATGAGACCACCTATCTGTAAGTGGTCCCCTCCTTCTGCCGCTGTACCATTTATACTCTCTATCGCACACACACACAATGTACTGTGGGCCTGATTCATTCCAGATTGCATCTGAGATTACGCACGCAATCGGCCGATTGTTGCATTCTGTGCATGCATATGCATCGCAGTGTGCGAAGACTGCACTGCGATCGCAGAGACTACATAGACCCATCGCAAAGTGCTTGACAGGAAGTGGGTGGTGACGGGGGGGTGGTCGGCAAAACGCAGGCGTGCCAGTGCTTTTGAACGCCGTTACAAGGGCATGCATGACTTAGCCCAGGCTGCGTATGGCATCGCAATGGCCATCACTGCGTGCAATGAGGTTAGCAATTTCTGAGTAAGGTCAGACCTTGTGCAAGTGTGCGTGAAGCTGCGATTGTACTGTTACCGATGGTTTTGCAGACTTGCAAAGTATTACGGATGTGTATAATGTAAAGTGGGCGTCCTTATGTTTGGCTGCGACGGCATAGCGATTGCAGTCATTAGCATATTTTCGCAGTGAGACTGTGAGCGTAATCGCAACTGAGATCGCAATAGCGATCCTTACTGAATCAGGCCCTGTGTCCATTTTTGGCAGTAACCCTTTAACCTACAGTGTTCGTACTGTATGTTTTTTTACATTGTGGACGGAACCTTATGCAACCACAGGGAGAGCATATAGACTCCACACAGATTGATCCTGATGGGAATCTAATACAAGACCCAATGTTTTGATGCAGCAGTGCTAACCACTGTGCTACAATGCTGTATTATATTTTTGTGGAAATTTTACATTTGGCTGTAGATGGCAGTTAAATAGTGTTTAAAGTAGGGATGTGCAGGCTCGGATAGGTTCGAGTTTGCACGTGGAGTTCGGATTTTTCCCTCCAAAAAAACGGAACTCAGAACGAGGCAAAACGTCATCTTACATCCTGGTCTTTTGTCCAGGAATAATGATGATCGTCCATGTAAGATGACGTTTTGCCTCGTTCTGAGTTCCGTTTTTTTGGAGGGAAAAATCCGAACTCCACGTGCAAACTCGAACCTATCCGAGCCTGCACATCCCTAGTTTAAAGTAATATAAAATAAATGATTAAAGTAGCTTAATGGATGCAGTCTCTATATATTATATCACTGCATGTGATGATATAAATGATGCTGTCTAAACTTGCCTGTGAGAGAGGATCTTTATTTTCACATATAATAGATAACACAGAATATGTAATAAGCCAAATATTCTGTAGAGAACAGATGGAAATTGCAGCCATTTATACCAGTTCATTATTTGTACACAGACTTTCGCTAGTGTATGATAGATACACGTGCCAGAAGAAACTGTAGTGAGCATTTTTATGTCTTTAGCTACACCCCAAAGCATGGAATTTTGGCCTGATCTGTATTACACCAGATGTGTCTAAAAGAACCCTGCTGATTAGGAAACAACTGCAGCGAGACAAAAAGGAGGGATGCACGGACTCCACTTAAATTAACAATATGCTATGAAATAGGACATGCATAGAAAAATAAATGCACTTCCCTGCTTTTAAGTGATAATTACAGGTGCTAACCCATTAATATAATTGACACTGATTCTTATTACTACTGTAGATAGACTAGAACTGCAGTGTAATTGGCTGAATGAGAGCTGGGGCTGTCCACTAACCAATCACACTGCAGTTAAAAGATGGAACCAGATATAAACTTTCTCCATCCTAGTTTAGGGTTACAGTACTTTTAGAAAACACAGGAACCACATGGATACAGAAGGCGCAAATTGGCGTGGTTGACGCCCTGTGGTTACTTCCCAGTTGGCTCTGCGTGAACTGGATACTGTTTTGGGCTCTTTCCCTCTTACACGGGGGGAAGCCTATTTCAAGTATTATTATCCCTGCTTTGGGCTGGTGGCAGGTCCATTCTGGTTAGAGTGAATGTTGACCTGCACCTGTATCATACACCCTCAGTATTGCGTGCCTTCTGGTTCCCTGTTGCTGACTAGCGGGGGGATCGCATGGCGGGACTCTGGCTGTTGTCAGTTATGAGGTATTACAACAGTGTTTGGCCTCCTGTCCCAAATTCCCTGAGGGTCATCACGAGCCCCTCATGGGGTGGATGGGCGTGTTACTCGTCAGATTACAGACGTTACTATGCATCCCATTCCTGCGTGGTCGGATTCTTCTGATCCGTAGGTGGTAACTCTGCCTGAAATCAGTATACTCGCTTTCAGGGGTTGTTACCCATCCTACCATGGCTATAGCATGGTTGGTTAATACTATTGCATACTGAGCTGATGCATTTGTAATGTTTTTTCCCCACCAACACGTCTGGGGTTCAAATGTATTTGGTCGCTCATGTAATATATGCAGTTGTCATAGGTGGACATGTCTATATTGGATACCAGTCTCCTAACTTTCAGAGTTCCGCCTGCGACGGTATCCTCCGTAATACCCTATGGCTGCGCTCTGGGAATGCAGAGGTGCAGATACCATCTATAGGGTAGATCTTGTTGGGTCCTGACCTTGACAGTGGCAGTACAAATTTCCCGCCTTCAGCTATGCCCACTACAGGGCCTCAGACTAAGTCTATTAAGTCTTTTTGTCCTCTGGGTCAGCCTAAAGGTCTGTTTCTTCAACCGAGCAGGCCTGGACTGCCAGCCGATCCTGCTTCTGAACCTACGGATATATCGTCAGCATGACGAGACAGGCCTACCACTGGGAGATGGCGATTTTCTCAGTTCGCCCGGTACTAGTGTCTAGTTGCTGCGGCTACGTGGGTAGGAGGGTACGCCCTCTTTGCTCAGGCGGCCTATTTCCATGTGATGGTACGCAGGCCCTTATTCGGACCCGAACAGGGCCTTACGAATCCAGAAAGCTATACAGTTGTTGGGGTAAGCGGAGCTAATTGGGCCATCCCCACTTTCTCAGCGAGGGACTGGTTGTTCTGCTTTCTTTCTGGTGCGGTGGCTGAATGGTCCTCTTTGGCCTATTCTCTGTCTCAATTCCCTGAACCAGTTCCTAAAGCTACCTGGGCTCAGGAGGCAATCCCTATGCTCCATCATACTATGTTTGGAACCTGGGGACTTTATGGTATCACTGGATATACAGGACGCGTGCCTATGGGCACTTACAGAGACCTTGCCTCAGCATGGACTGAGGTTTGCTGTATCACAGCACTTACGGTTTTCGGGCTCTGCCTGTTGGGACTGTTCTCAGCCCCACAGGGGTTTACCAGCATTTTGGATTTTCTGACAGTTCTTCTGTTCAGTATATCCCAATGCTCCTGTACCTGGATTGCCTCCTGCTCTTAGCAGGATCACTGGGGTACTTTACAGCCGGGTCAGGTTGACTGTGGCTTCTTCAGGGTGCAGAAGTTTAATCAATGGGGAAAAAGTCCTCCCTGCATCCCTCTCTGGGTATTCTTCACCTAGGAGCCCTGCTGGATTCTGAGAATCTGAGAATTCTTCTGGCGTAAGACGGCATCTCCACTCTTCCATTAGGAGTACATGGATGTCTGCGCAGTCGACATATGTCTTTGCACTCTGGGATGCATGGTCCACTATTCAGTGTCTGCCTTTGGAAGGGTGGAATGGGCTTAGTTCCATTCCAGACCTTTCCATAATTGGCTTATCTCCAGATGGAACAAGTTTTTTTCTGTCTGATCACTGTTCAAATGATGCTGCTCTCCCCGGAGGCAAGTCTGTCCCTTTTCGGGTGACTATGACCATCTCGTCCAGGGTATTCTTTGCTAAGGACAGTGTCTGGTTCGCATCCATTTCAGTGCAATTGGATGTCTGTCGATTCCACCTTGTCAATTAACTTGTTGGAACTTTAGCCTGTCTTGGGCCTTCACTCTGGCATAGCCATTGTTTCCCGGTGAACCTGAAAAAGTTCAGTCCGACAGGGTCAGAACAGTGGCTTCCTTTTTAGCAATACTGTTCGTTGGGTGGCAATGTCAGGTATGTCATACATTCGGACATTGTCTGAGGATCTCCTCCCGACCATCTCGACAGTGTTCATTTCAGGTGCTCTCCATTGGGAAGCGGGAGTCCTCAGCCGTTACGACGTGCATCCCGGGGACTAGTCTCTTCCCCAAGAGAGGTTTCATCTCCTGGTGAGCAGGGGGGGGCCCTCCTGAGGTGACACTCATGGCCTTCTGACTCTATCACACTATGGTGTTACAGTCCAACTCTGGGGATTCTGAAGCAACCTTCAGTGACTCTGTCGGTGAAGGGGTTCTTCCAATTTACGTACCTGTGTTCTCCAGTCTCCATTCTTCCTCGAGGGAAGTGTTTCAATCGAGACAGAGATGCTTTCCTGCTGGTGGCTCCTGATTGCCCCAGATGTCAGGGGTACTTGGTTTTTCGCATACTCTCCATCGATACTCCATTCCTGATGCTTCACTACCCAGACCTGTTGTCTCAGGGTCCTGGGGTTTGCCTTGGTCCTGGGTCGTTTGTCTTTGACTACGTCCCTACAGTGGTCTTACGGCTTCCATGGCTTTGTCATCGTTGGAATGATTGGAGCACATGGATCAGCTTTTGCTGGGACCTACCAGAAACTGTGGCAGCCATAATTCTTATGGTATTATACCTATCGATACGATCCTCTGGTGTCCAGGATTTCCAGATATTCTGGCATTCCTTCCGGCTGGCTTGGGTTTCACCCTCGGCCTGGCCTTCCTGACAGTGCAGATCTCTACACTGTCAGTATGATTAGGTTATGGAATTGCTCCGCTCTGATATCCAGTTCATCCTTTGGAGTGTTTTCTGGATTATGCCTCCATTTGTCCTCCCTAGGGACTCCTTGGGAGTTAGGAGTGGTTCTTCGTTAACTCCGGGGAAAGTTAATGGAACCGCTGGTTGTGATAGCCATTACATGGTCTATTGCTTTGGCTTTCTCTCTTTCTATCAGGGAGTTTATATCAACCAGGTGAGTGTCGGAATTGGGAGCGTTCACATGTGGCTCCCTCTTCTGGAGGGCATCTTGTCAGGGTGTGAGTTGCTCTCACCCTGTGTTTCTTCTTAGTGATTTTCAGGTTCCATATTATTCTGGAACTTATGGTGCGGCCATTCAGTCCCCAGTCCTCTCGGCTGGTGTGGCCTCATTGACTGTGGTCCGGCCTCTGTGGATTTATGTGATCCATTCAAGTTCCTGACGGAAATCGGACTCCTTATTGGTGGTCTGAGATTTCTGGTTTTAACAGGAAAGGATGGCCGGCCTATGGCCATATGTTGGTTGGACGGCCTCGTATGTCTTCTTCAGGGGCCTACCCATGGGTAGGCCTTTCTGTTGTTGCTGCTTGTTTTTTCTCGGGCCATGTAACCCTCGTGGGTGGCTCGCTGTGGCGCCTTGGCTGTTTTGCCTTGCTAGGTGGCCACGTGGTCTTCTGTCCACACCTTTTTAAGGTTCTGGGCATTGTTTTCCTTTGCCTCTCAGGATGCTTCCTTTTTGGCGGCGGATTCTCCTCTCAGCACAGGAGCGTCCCCTCCCTTGGTCGAACTGCTTTGGGACATCCCCAAGGTCAACCCTGTGGACCCCCTATGGACCCTGAAGTAGAAAACAAGAGATATGGTAAGAACTTACCTTTGTTATCTCTGTTTCTACGAAGTCCATAGGGTCCACAGGGCGCCCGCCCTGACGCACCTGGCTTCAAATGGGCTGTGTGACTGGTCACCGGTTTTCCGTCTCCCATTTCTGTGAGTATGGTTATCGAGTGTTCCAGTTTTCTCTCTTTTTTTTTTTTTTTTATCCTCCTCCGGCCTTTGGCTACTTACAAACTGAGGTGCCTCTGGCTGGGGGTGGGGTTATAGGGAGAGTGGACCCAAGTGCATCCTGGGAGCTAAAAGCTTTAACTGTGTGGTGCCCGGATTTGGTTCCCAACCTATACCCCAAGGTCAACCCTGTGGACCCTATGGACTTCGTAGAAACAGAGATAACAAAGGTAAGTTCTTACCATATCTCTTGTTTTAATTCCTCTGAGAAGCCTGTATAGTCACCACATATTCTTTGAGGCTACAGAATTGTTTTTCAAACCTGTTCTGGGCAATTGTTAGCAATAACATTTCATTGGGATGGAGCAACCAAGTCGGTCACAGGAGTTTTTGTTCCTATGCACTGTATAATCGTGTGTGTTAATGTTTGTTCCCTCTACGTTTGTAAATTTGGTAAGAATACTATGATATACAGTCAGGTGCATAAATATTGGGACATTGACAGAATTTTCATATTTTGGCCTCTATTCACCACCACAATGGCTTTGAAATGAAACAAGCAAGATGTGCTTTAACTGCAGACTTTCAGATTTAATTTGAGGGTAATTACATCCAAATCAGGTGAACGGTGTAGGAATTACAACGGTTTCTATATGTTCCTCCCACTTTTTAAGGGGCCAAAAGTAATGGGACAAACTAAACAATCCTAAATCTAACTTTCACTTTTTAATACTTTTTGTTGCAAATCCTTTGCAGGCAATTACAGCCTGAAGTCTGGAACGCATCTGCCAGGCCTCTACTGCAAATGTCTTCAGTTCCTGCTTGTTCTTGGGGCATTTTCCCTTCTGTCAATGTCCCAATATTTATGCACCTGACTGTATGTACATGAGTACATAAGGCCAAGGGAATAATATGACTCTTGCTCAGGGCAAAGGAGAAATTGTCCAGCCCAACATCTAAACTGTTCCACCAATAACAGTGCTATATAAAGCTATGAATATGACCAGTGTATGCACACTGTAATATTAACTTCTTACCCAGTGTATGGTCTAGCACCCCTGCAGCTGTCACAACCCGTGCAGTTCCTCTTTCTTGCCTGGGGTGTCGCTCTCTGCTCTGGTGCTTCTAACACACTCTGCTGATGCAACAAACTGCTCAGATACAGACCAAAGTGTGCTAGACGCACCACAGCAGAGCGTGACACTCCAGGCAGGAAGGAGGAACTGCAAGGGTTGAGTCAGATGCAGGGTGCTAGAATATACACTATATGATATAAGTAATTGTTTCAAATAAAGCGAACATGTCCAGGAAGACTAATACTTAAATGTGTTTTTTTTTTTTCAAAGATGCCAATAATAAGCAGCTTTGACCAATAGTTTTCAAATGCCAACAGGAATCAAGTTCGTCTAGCATTGGTTCCAGTTACTTTTTTTAAATTAATCAGTCAAAGCCGCCAATCATTGACAAACCGACATTTACTAAATATACAGTACCCCTTACAGTGTTAAGTTCATAGCTATGAATTAAATTTATCATATGTTACATTTTGTTGCTCAAACCCACGCTATGGTCTGTACTCATTGTCTATGAAAAAACTGCATAGAGATGCTTTTATTTATTAGTTTATTACCAGTTATTTATATAGCGCACACAGGGGGTCATTCAGACCCGCTCGCGAGCAGCAGTACGCTCGCAAGCGGGTCAATGTTCCCCACTGCGCATGCGTACGAGGGAGCTCCGTCGTGCGCATGCGCGAGACCCGGGGAGCGACGGGCTTTCCATCGCTCCGGGTCTCGCACCAAAGGGGGCGTGCTGTCGATGTTGATTGACAGCACGCCCCCTTTGGTGGGCGTGCCGGGGGCGTGCCTGCCAGACGGAGGCGTTCCCATGGGAACGCCTACCGTCTGAAGCCGGCCCCACTGACATCACTAGTGATGTCAGTGGGAGTGATAGAGCCAAAATCACTCCAGGGCTTGTGGCAGGGAGACCCTACCGCAGGGTCTCCGTCGCAAGTCCGATGGTCGCGATGTTCAAGACCATCGCGACCATCTTTTTGGCCGCTCGCATATGCTGTGGGTGGTCACCCACAGCTATACAAGCAGCCAGGAGGCCGCTCCATTTTCATGGAGGAGGGCCCTGATTCAGAGCGAGCGCTCTGATCAGAGCGTCCGGCTCTGAATCAGGCCCACAGTCTACAGCCCTTTACAGAGAGCACTTAGCCTTACACATCAGTCCCTGCCCCAGTGCAGCTAACAATCTATGTTCCCTGCCATATGTTCACACACCTACACACTAGGATTACATTTTGTAGGGACAAATTAACTTACCGGTATATATTTTTGGCTTGTGAGAGGAAGCTGGAGTACTCTGAGGAAACCCACGCAAGCATGGGGAGAACATACAAACACCACACAGTGCTGTGATGGGAATTGAACCCAAGACCTCAGAGCTGTGAGGCAGTAATGCTGACCATCAACCATGCTGCCAGCCATTCAATGCCAGTATTGCACTGGTTGGCAAAATGACATGCTTTTTTTCTATGCCACTATTGCATGTTTCTTTTTCACAGGAAAAAAACACTGACCCATCGCCAGTGATCCTTTGCGCATGTGCAAAACAACTCTACTGTGCATGCGCACAACTGCGCCATCAGTGGTTTAAACCATCAAATGGGCTTGAAACCATGGTTGCATATTATCGCAAGGCATTGTAAGATGGCGGCAATGTCACAACAATTTGATGGACCCTTTCAATGACCACTCCTAACACAATCAAGGTCATCAACAGATTGGTCAGGCCTTCGGTAATATGTGAGGGTGTGGCTATCGAGGGGCTTTCTAACATGCACTTCGAGGCCCCAGAGCGGCCCGGGTATTTTGTACACCTTTCTCAGCATCCCTGAACATCATGCATGCTCCCATAGAACTGCATTGTATCTTAGGTAGTCGTCATTCTAGCACCCTGCTCCTGTCACTCACAACCCATGCAGTTCCTATATCCTGCCTGGGGTGTCGCTCTTTGCTCTGGTGCGTCTAGCAAACTCAGCTAATGCAACAAACTGCTGAGATTCAGCAGTTGGTGTGCTAGAAGCACCAGAACAGAGAGTGACACCCCAGGCAGGAAAGAGGAACTGCATGGGTTTTAACAGATGCAGGGTGCTAGAATGAGCACTGTTAGGTAGTGTTATAAGTTCTGAACATGTGCTCAATTGGAGCAACTTTTTGCTTATCTATACTTTCTCCATACTTTAAATCATACCTGCTCTCCCTGGACGTTGGGGAGACTTATGAATCTTGGGTGGCTCTCACAGACGACAGGAAAATTGGGTAAGTCTCCCGGAGCCGCCCGCTGCCAACCACTTGCCCGAGTGAAGTTGGTGGTTCTGGCAGCTTGGTGACACAATTTGCACTGAATACAATGCCAGTAATCACAGCTGTGCGGCAATGTATAGCAGAGGCATGGCCGCCAATGACTCGATCGCCTGTCATGTTTCTCCGCACTGCCCGCCCTGCTAAGCCACCCCGTCCCCCACAACACCGATGTGGTGGCCACCTCCTGGAGAGGGCACTTGAAAGAATCTGTCTTTATTCTTTTGTGATTTTAAATTATAACCGTTTTATTTTACATTTTTGTAAGTCTGCTAATTTTTTATGTCTGTGCATACTATGTCTCTGATCTTCTCCTGCAGGGTGTCTGGCTCTCTGGCCCTGATTCAGAGCCAGATGCTCTGTCAGAGCGCTCGCTCTGAATCAGGGCCGGGCTATTTTTTTTTAGAACGGCCTCCTGGCCACTCGCATAGCTGTGGATGACCACCCACAGCTATAGTGAGCGGCCAGGAAGATGGTCGCGGTGGTCAAGACCATCGCGACCATCAGACTTGCATCGAGACCCTTGTGGTAGGGTCTCGTTGCCGCAAGCCCCAGAGAGATTTCGGCTCTAACAGAGCCGAAATCTCTCCCACTGACATCACTCAGTTGAGATGTTGCTTGTTACCATGACACCTTCTGAAGGGCCAATCAATAAGCTCCTTTTATACTCCAGCACTTCCTAGCCTTGCAGGACCTTCCTTACGTGATACATATCATCTAAGTGTATTAAATTAAGAAAAAGTATATTGTGCTGAGAAATGTGTCTTAAATCTTTTGAAAGCACGTACAATGTATCATAATACAGTTTTGTATCATTCTAAAGTATCAAAATGATGTGATGTCGCTGAAAAAAAATTTTTGATTTTTTTTTTTTTAATTGAAGATGTTTTTGCTTAATGGTGTAAAAAATAAAAACTGCACGTGTAAAATGTTTACAGATGACTGCAGTTAAAAAATATTTTTTTCTTAAGGGTTATTGTAGCTTTCACTACATGGACAATGTATGAACACTTTCCGTAAAGAAGCGATCTGCTGATTTTCGTGGCCCCAAAATCCATGGTTTTATTTTTTTTGGTTAATGGGTGTACCAACCCATCCCGATTATCGGCAGGGGCTGTGCCGATTTCAGGGGACTGTCCAGCAATCAGGATGTCCATCCTAGTTAGCGGTAGGTTGGGTGGTACATCCATAAAAACACCAGCCGGGGGCTCAGCCTTGGCCACGGCCCTGTCCCCGATTACCACCTGCCGATGTTGTGAGGTAGGGCATAGGTCTGAAATGTGTTGGTCGTCCCTGGACGGTGACAGCGGGGGTCGATAATCAGACGCACAGAAATTCTGTGTCTTCTGGGAGTTTCGCTTAAAGTGGTTGCGTACAAAGACGCTTCATCGCTTGATTTGTAGGCCGTGCTCGGACAACTCAAATATTGAGGGGGTTGGGGGGGCGGTCCCGATAGCGGTGACCGCACTGTGCCCTCCTATTGTGTGACGCCCCCGCGCAGCTGTTCTCCTTGAACTGCTCTCAGGCCAGCTCTGTACACAACACCCAGGGCCGACTGTTGTTCACTATCTTGCCAGATAGTCTCTCAACATCGATGAGACGATATTGTGCCACAAATACAGTGTGTGCACAATCGTGCCGACAAAGTGCATTTAAAAAAGTCGCCTCAATGGCATTTATCATTCAGGTATTAGTGATAACTGTGTACTGTGCATATAGGGATCCTGATGTCCATTGATCGATTCAGCTATCAGAAACCTACAGTACAGATGGGTCCCCTTACATCTAGCCTACTTGAGCACTAAACAGCCCTTTTAGTCGCACCAAGGCGTTGCGTAGTGCTGTAGTGCTGAGCGTCTTTTCGTGCATTTTGTTTTCATAGGCATGTTGCATATCATTTTTATCAGCAGAAGCTGCTTGTGCTAACTATTCGCATCGCTGTGCGAATAAGATGCATTTGAAGGTAAAAAGACGCTCTGTGTGTGACAGTGGGTATATCTGCATGTGCAAACACTACGTTAGTGTTAGTGTCAGCGGCTGTAACACTAACGTAATGTTTTGCAAACAGATTCACCCGCTATGCAAATAAGACACATTTGAAGGTAAAAAGTCGCACGAAAGACGCTCGGTGCTATCGAGTCACATGAGTTATGTGTAGCGCGACTTGTAGCGCACGGAGGATAGATATGTGACACACCTGTAGCTTTACTTAGTTGGCCTAAAGAAACTCAATAGGAAACACAGGTCTTCTGTGAAGGCAACTTCAGATTAATATTATACAGTGCATAATCTTACTATCCAAGGGTTCCTGACGTATATTACCAATATAGAGGGAACTCTTGCACCATTTAATCTTAATTGAAGTTTCTTTTATAGAATTGTTCTTCATTTTATCTTTATATCATGTGTTGATTGCTTTAGTGTGATGATACTTTTAGACCATATGCCTTTTTTCCGCCATAGAAAATGTTCAATCTTTATAAGTTGGGCTTGCTTTCATTTGTTGAAGTAAATATTCAGTGCTACTTAAGGTGCCCACACACATACCGATGTGATCTCAATCACACAATGTGTACGATTTCCCCCTGAACTCTCCCCGGGAGCTCCCTGGCAGTCCTGCACACGATTTGGTCTGAAAATGCTGCCAATTGGACACACTTTTAACTACCGTACTCCAGTGCATCCTGACTTGAGATTGTCAGATCTGCCCTACAGTATGGCAGATCTGAAGATACGATGTGCGACCTGCGGGGACGCCCATCGCATCGTGATCGTGAGTGGGGACTCACGATTTCGTCACGATTTGGCCATATTTTACACGATCAGTCGTTCCAATGTGTCGGAATCGGCCAGATCGGGTAAAATATCGCCATGTGTGTGGGCACCTTTACAATAATAACGTATTCCGCACAGAGAACCATAATTATGTAGCTCTGATCTAAATATTATATCCAGGGACACTTTACTGACACATAGGTGCATGTAAGCACGTCATTCTCTCTGCGGTCTAGAAAGTCCCTGATTATATTTTTAACAGCATGATATGTTAAATAAGATTGTACCTAATAATTTAAATAGGTAGCAGGAATTTTAAAAAAAGTATGAACTACTATGTATTGTAATTACTTTTTAATTATTAGAGGGAAATCGGGATGGTATGTGGAGGTCACTCGGGAGGTATTAATGGACATTGCGCACCACTGCTAGACCTGGGAAAGCTGATTTTGCTAGAAGTACATGTGTATGGACAATACTAAAAGCTTTGTGAATCCTATTGGAGAAAACAAAACAGTGCTATAAATACATTTATTATTATTTCAAGCTTTTATCAAGAGTTTTTCACAATGTTAGTAATGTGTTCCATTTCGCAAACTGTTTATCATGGCTCTAAGAGACAGGTGTTGGTAGCTCTCCACACCATAGCAGTTTGTTCAGTTTATTGAGGTACTTATGGTTCCTTGTTTTGGCGATGGCAAAACACCATTTTTTTTCTGTGTGTCGCTCTATGCTCTGGTGCTTCTAGCACACTCAGCGGATTCAACGAAACTGCTGCTGAGGTACAGTATAGACCAGAGTGTGCTAGAAGCACCAGAGCAGAGAGCGACACCCGAGGCAGGAAAGAGGAACTGCACGTGTTGTGACAAGGGCAGGGTAGGGTGCTAGAATGGAATCGGTATGAAATACCGCCGGCCGCAAGTATTGACTAACCTAACCTAACCCCCTAACCCTCCTTAGGGGTGCCTAACCCTAACCTCCCCCCCCCCCAAGTGCCTAACCCTAACCCCCCTTTCCCCGCTGCCTAAACCTCGGGGGGTGCTTAACCCTAAGTCCCCCCGGGGGTGCCTAACCCTAACCCTCCTCCCTCGCGGCTGTCCGCTCGCGGGGCCCGGCATCCCTTCGTTTGGGATGCCGGATGCCAGTCTCCCGGTGTCGGGGAAATGTCAGGCGTCTACATCTAGACGCCTGGCATTTCACCCTCGCCGGGATATGACAGTCGGGTAGCCAGCTGCCGGTATTAAGGTAGCCGGCTTCCCGATTGTATAACGCTAGAGTTAACACTATACATACTGCAGACAAACATGAACTTTTTGTTATATTAGCTGTACAGCCTCCTATTGCTGGCGTAGATGCACACAGTTTATTGCAATAGTTCTAAATGACTCATGCACCCAACAAATTAAAAATACCATATGTTTGTACAATACAGACATAAAATGAAACTCCGACAACAAACTGTATAATAAAAAAATATTATAAATGACTGGTCCAGCTTGCCAAATGCTTGTTATGTAAGGATTGAAAGATCAAATAAACCACAGGAAGTAATATCCGGGGAGAAATCCAGAAATCATCTCCGGGAGCTGATGTCTGGGTGATTAAACCAGGGCTAGCAAGATCACATTGAGAAAATACAGCAAAGCGCCTGACAGACGCTACTAAGCACAATGGATGGAGGGCCTGATACAGAGATGTATGCAAATCCCGCCGCGATTGCGGCTTTGTACTCCGTGACTGTGCGAAAAATATACAAATGTCACAGCTGCCCGTATTTGTACTGAGACGCCCACCGGCCACTTTGCAAATCCAGCCGATGGCGTATAAAGATGCAGCATCGGGCGCAGATCAGTCAACAATCCAAGTTCTAATGTGCAGGCTTGCATAGGTTTGAATTTTCCCGGCAAGTTCAGATTTTTCCCACCAAAGATCGGGTCTCAGAAAGAGGCAAAACATCATCTTTCATGGACTTTTGTCCAGGAATGATGTTTGTCCATGAAAGATGACGTTTTGCCCCTCTGAGACCCGATTTTTTTTTTTGGCGGAAAAATTCAAACCTATCCAAGCCTGCACCATCCCTAGTTCTTAGTAATCCTATGGTCGCGCACAATGGGCGTGTAGACTGAGACGCCGGGGCCATGTTTGTGACATGCCCCAAAAATGGTTGCGACACGCCTACGTTCTTTGCAACCACTCCCTGTTACCTCCTCCAAACGCTCCCTAACTTTCACTCATTCTGCGAGTGACTACAGTAATGTACCATGATGCACGCGCGGTTTACCGATTTATCGCTGAACTGCGGAAATATTGGCATAACGTTGAAACTCTGAATCAGGTCCATGGTGCAGGAGGGGGCGTGTACTGCTCCCAGCTTAGAGGCGTTTTATCATATCGACTTATAAAAACTGCGCTGACCAGCTTTTTCCAAAGCTATATAACTGCTGTGCACATCAGAAACGGGACAGATGTTAGCGGATTATTAATATAAATATAAAGCTTACATCTCCAAAACCCAGAAAAATATGATGAGAATGGTACATGCCCGAAGATAAAAAGGGAAAAGGCTTTTCTTAAATCATCTCGGAAAATGTAGGAAAAGTGTTAGATCTTGGATTAAGATATAGACCTATAAATACAACTCAGAGGCATACCTTCCAGAAAGGCCCAGGACCCCAGCTTCGCTACAATCGAAACTGGTCCCTGCAGATATTCAATAAAGTTTTGTGATTTTTCCTGACCAGTCCCAATAGCGGTGACCGCACTGTGCCCTCCTATTGTGTGACGCCCCCACGCAGCTGTTCTGCTTGAACAGTTCACAAACCAGCTCTGTACACAGCACCCAGAGCCGACTGTTCACAATCGTGTCAGATAGTCTCTTTTGCCCGTCATGGACTAAAAGCCTCCTCCGGATTGCACATGCGAACGCACCCGAAGCTCCCCCTGATACCAAGCTGAACTTCCGGGCTCCTGGATTGCACATGCGCTCCAGAGACTCTCCCTGATGCACTCTGGGAGATATAGTCTTTGTAGCCGCTGCTCAAATGGGACACTGGAAAGCTCTAATGCAGGGAGACTGCTGTGCCGCCCCCCTGCCACTGGTGCCCCTAGGAAATCCGGCACTGGTGTGAGTGATGCAGGAGTTAGCTATATAGAAGTGTCGTCTTTTGCCCATAAAATATTTTCTAAGCTTCCATTGAAAACCTGGAACTATCACTTCCTGTTATGGATACAGTACTTGTATCTAAAAATATTTCTGTTCAGGTTTTGAGTAACTACCGATGCCCCCATCCTTACAGCGGAACACCTGCAGAAGAGCATCTCATTAGCATCTGTCTGAGACCCAGCGTCCCTTCTCAGAGGTTAGAAGAAAAGGTCTTAAACTAATGTTGTTTTTAGAGTGAAAAGGCATGATTATTCTAATCTCATTGCAGCTACATCTCCTCTGTTCAGCACTAATCTTCTGTTGTCTGGTTTCTATTTTAAAATCTAAATAAGTTTTAAAAAAAATAAGCCTCTGTAAATTGCATTTTTTCGAAGAATGCCTAAGCCCTCTTCTTTTTCCTGTCTTTTGTAAGAATAGTCTCCTATTCAAAACGAAATATTGCTTTGTTAATAAGTCAATAAGTTAATTTTACTTTTTAGCCAGAAGGAATAATATATAGTGTGTAAGTTGAATATATAAATACACAACATTGTAAATCATCTTACATTGGCATACCTCCCGACCATCCTGATTCCGGCAGAGCAGTCTCAATTGGGGGGGGGCTGCACGGTCCAGTGTCTGACCGAGCAATGTTCCGCTACATGCTGCATGTAGCACCATGGCGTCTGTGCAGAGCAGCAGATGGGACGAAGCGATGAACGACCGGCGTGCACGCGCTATCGGGCGTACACACTAAACAATCCGTCCGAAATATCATTCTGATCCCCGTTGGAATGATATATTGTACTATAGGTATTATAGTGTGTACCCAGCTTTAGTTTTTAAAAATTGCCAGGGGTGCATGAGAAGGAGGCGTTGTTGTATTCTACACATGGGTGTCACCCAATCACCGGGTGCCCCACGTTCCTTGAGTGCATGATCCGAGGAGCAGGTCCTCCTATCGGGAAAGTCAGGACACTTGGGAGCTCTGTTTTTTTATCCAATCCTGCATGATATCGTTCCAACACCGATAGCACTCGCATCATTTGCTGCAGTGTAATGCTTTGGTTGACTGTTAGGTGGCAATTCAATTAAAAGCGAAGGCCGCAATATGCCGTGGGAACACTGGTAAAGATGGTACATATCAGGCCGAACATTGCTCCTTGTACCTCGCATGCTCATAGGGGCACACAGTAAGGAGCGATGTTGCTCTGACGTGATAATCCGTGGTGTGCACAAGTTAGTAGTGTCTCACTTTAAACCAAAAATGTACAAAGTAACAGGAACCACAATTGCGGTAGATTCAGGAACCTGTCTTACACCACCTATTTCTCAGTAATACCTAATTTCCACCAAAAACCCGGGTCCGACCTGGGTTTTTGGACATGGTTCCAACCCAGGTCAGACCCCATTTACACTGCACTTTCAATTCGGGTTATTCCCAGGTCAGTCCCATTCACACTGAACCCAGGTCTGTCCTTCTAAACCTGTGAGGTCATAAAAAGTGGGAGGTGACTGCTCCACAACCACCAATCAGCTCATTTTAGGCATGCTCCAGGTCGGATAACCCGGGTCGCACCATTTACACTGCACAATTATCCGGGTCCATCCTGGGTCCAACCCTGGTAGCTGCCTGGGTTGGATTGTTGGGTCACTTGACCCAGGTTATTTTTCAGGGACCCTTGTACACTGAGCTGCAACCAGGATAGACCCAGCAAAAACCCAGGTTTTTGCTCTGGTGTAAAAGGGGTATAACTAATCTATTTGTGTGATCACATTTTATCCTTGCACCTGTTGAAGAACATGGAATGAAGACACTCTGAAACCAAAGACAGGCTATGACGGGGTTTACAGCAGCTTTCTCTCCGATAGAACAAGTGCACGGTGCCAATCGTGTTGTGAGATGTCCACCCAAACAGTGCAGTGATGATACTTGGAGAGCAGTGGTGTCTGACACTTTACGTTTCTGGGCACTGCCTCCACTTGTCCTCTCTTGAAGTTAAAATACCTCTCCCTCCTGGTGTTTATGATCATTTTATCTATCACCGTGAATATTTTAGAGGGTACAGGTTATGTCGGGTGTTTTGCATCTGGCTGCATAAAATATGATCTCCTACAAAACAGCAGTAATACTTTTTTTTTTTTTTTTCGTTATAAACCTTTTCGGTTTAATTTTCCATGCTCATTACATTGCTCCTCATAAATGTTTTCCTGATGGGAATCTTTTTGATTGAGTACCTGGTAAAAAAAATAAAAATGTTTTCGCCCGTCTCCTCTGACCTTTCAGCCAGAAGTGTTCTCTCGGTGACTGCTAGTGTCCTTCATGTAATTTTTAATGAGCAGAAAAAAGATTATTGAGGATCAAGAAATTGGATTGATTCTTTGTGGAAGGCACGTTTCTGCTCAGGCAGCCCACGTTCTCCACCGCTTCACAAAGAAGCCGAAGGATTTTCCACCCAAGTCTCTTCATTGATAGGGAGCTGAAAGCGCTTTTGTTGATAGAAATGTTTAGCTTTATAGCCTCGGACTGGATTTTAAGAGGAGTTAAAAAGGATTATCAAATTACTCTAGACTACGGAAGGAGAATATGAATAGCTCTGTTAATACATTGCGGTGAGCAGTAATTCTTTTTCCTCAGTGATTTGTGCTATGTATTATCGGGTAGGGGGAAGTTTACTTGGCTCATGACGTACCTTAGTAGTGTTACTGTCATAGTATATTGGTAGGCTGCGGTGTCACCAATATGAGATTATATGATGATAGTGATACATCAGATAGGAGGACTGTTTACTCTCTTTTCAGCATGCTTGTCCTGTGCATGAAGCTTCAATATGTCCAATGTTAATTGGGTACTAGAATAAATAAACACTTTTTTAAGGGAGATTAATGATCATGAGCTGTACTATTGTATATAACTCTTTCATAGTTTGTCATGTATGATGCATTTAAAAGAGATGTTATCTTATGCTGGGAGAACAATTAAAAAGGTTGCGCTGCTGCTGCTGTATATTAGTATATACATAATTGATCCACGTGACAAAACCTCTCTGAATCACAAAATATTTATTGTACACATAAAAATTTACATAATAAAAGATATAATATCTCTATAAAAATCAACAAGTTGTAACAATTACTGTGACAGCGATAAAACTGGAATATATGTATCTATGATTGGATACAATTGGATTCATCCACTCAATGTATCAGCTGTGTCTGGTGCCGAATGAATTTATCTGAAAACCGGCATCCAGACTTGTGATGCAATGTACCAAGGTTCTTTATAATTTGATAAAAATGTGCCACTAAATCCACCAAGGCAACTTGGCCCACAATAAAATACGCAATGGTGATCCCTCTCCAGTCAATCTATATCTGGCTGGGACCTATAGTGCGCCAGTACTTGTAGTTGTAAATAGATATACAGCAAGATCAATGTTAATTTGTATGTCAACAGTCGCTTCTGAAAATCAGAGCACAGTAGCGGCTGTATATGGGGCAAATACCTGACCGGCACCGTGATCTAGTAGTAGTCTCGTGTCCTCACTGATTCTACAGAGGGTGCCGCTTGTTCTCACAGCCAAAATTCCAGCTAGATGATCTCAGTACGAAGCAGAGTTGAAACGTACTGACCGGTATTCCAGGCTGATAGCGTTCCCGTATTCTCACTGGAAGTGTGGGAATTGCCGCTTACTTTGGCAGCCGGAGTGTCTGCCTGGTTGAGCCTGTGTGATGGTAGAATGGAGCGGCGGCTGTTGGTGAGGCACACACCTGACCAAGGTCCGGATTAGGTGGTGATCACGTGGCCCCACTATTGGTATATTGGTTATCGCTCTCTCTTGGTCCTAGGTGTCCGCTGGTCAGGCTCTGCGAGCAGTGATTCTTGGCGTTTGGTGGCAATAAAATTACTTCCAGATAATAGCGCTAGGTCACTGTAGTTAACCCCTTCGACGCGTTTCGCTCCTCTTTCTGGGAGCTTTTTCAAGATAGGGGTACTCCATCTCTGTCCATTCCTTAAATAGGGACTTAATCAACCATAAACACCGTCAGCTGAATTTACTTAATTGCTTACTTAGTTCAATTCACTTCCTAACTGATTCAGAGAAGTTTTCTTTCAATGACAGTATAATACTTAACTGTTAGAATTGATATATATAATATATATCCTATCTTTCAATATATCTTACATCAAAAATTGATTGCATAATGAATACATACACATTCATACAATAAATAAATAATTTATATAAGACAATATCAAACAATAATTAATAAAAATAAATAATTAAATATTAATATAAATATATCTATGTTGCACATATAAATCAATATTATTATAATAATAATAATAGCCAACCTAAGTTCACTCCCACTAATTACGACTTCATTATTTGTCTTTATTTTAATTTCATAAATAATTGTATAGTGTGTGCGCTTTATATCGTGTATTCTGGGATTTAGTGACATTGGAACGACCGTCGCCGCAGCACTTCCAATAATACGGCATATTTTTCCAATTATTTACTTTAACCTTAATGCAGCAGATAAATCATTCTATGGAATCTTGTACCAGAACTTCTGTCATTTCTATTTTACCAGTAAGTGATTAGATACGATCATTAGTTTTGTAAACTGCCTAAGATGAAAGTATTTTGTATGTTTGTGTTGTGCAGTGCACAGTTTAAATGTGTATTGTGTATGTAACAGAATAAATAAATGAATGAACCGAAAATAACAACGTACTGTAACCAGGGCCGCAACATGGGGGGGTGGAGGTGCACCCTCCGCCAATGTTCTCCAGCCCGGTCCTGCAGGGGGGCTCCAAGCCGGACGCCCGCTGAAATTTTATTACCAGCGGGCGCCCGGCTCCTTCCCTGCAGCGCTGCGGTAGCCGGAGGCTGGAGTTCTCTCCTGAACTCCAGCTTCCGGCTCTCCCCACGGGCACTATGGGAGAGACGTCATGATGTCTCTCCCATACTTCCGAGGCACAACCGGGCGGCGGGGGAATGTAGGAGCGGGGTTTAAGGTAAGTATTGTTTGTTAGTTTTTTGGGTTTTTTTGTGTAGCGGCACTACAGGGGCATTACGCTATGGGCACTACTACAGGGACATTACTATAGGGGCCCTACTACAGGGGCATTTCAATGGGGGCATTACTATATGGGCACTACTACAGGGGCATTAACTGAGGGGGCATTACTATAGGGACACTGCTGTAGGGAATTACCAGGGAGGGCGCCAAATTACCGTCTTTCCCCGGGTGACAAAAATCCTAGTTTCGGCCCTGCTGTAACCATGACATTTGCAATGTGTTAAATGCACCATTTTGTGTGTTCAGGACTTAAGTTTGCGTCTAATAAAAAGCTGTCAAGCCCTGTAAATGTTCACTTATACCTTTACGATGATAAAACAGTACATCTTATCTCATAAGCCACCCACCACTCCGCCAGGGTGTGCATTGCTATCATTACTTCGGCATACTGAGTATTAACCTTCCCCTTTTATTCAGTGAATATCTTGGTACAGTACGTCGGCCTGTTTAGCTTTGTAGTATAACTGTGTAATGAGATTTGTGGACGTTTTTTCTTTTTTTTTTTTTTTTTTCCCCGTCCGAGCTTCTCAGCACAATTAAAATTGATCTCAGCAACACTAATCTAGAGGTTACTTCTATTCCCAGACTTTCTAAGACTTTCAATTAATTTTCTTCAGCAAACTAGAATGAGGTTTTTATAAGTAGCATTCAGTTATAGTGTTATCCACAGAGAAGGGGGGAATATATATCTTGCTGCAAATGATGCCATATGGAATAATTCATATTATTTCTTGTCTGCGATTTGATCAATACGCAGATGAAGGACGCGCGCCATTTACAAGTGAGGTTTTATTTTACAGTGTTTTTTTTTATTTTATTCCTGCTATAAATGTTTAGTGATGCACTTAATGATAAATGATTCTGTGCTGTCAATCATTTCTCCGGATATTTGAATGAATTAGTAATAAGGTTAGCTGCTATGTCACTTGTCTTTCCATGGTGAAATGTTAACAATCCTGTAACATTGGTTTATTGTAAGACTGGTACTTGGACATTTTTGGTGTGTGTGTGTGTTTAGCCTAAAATGAATAAAGGAACACTTAAAATAGACCATTGTTCCCATGGTAACTGATAATAATAATAATAATCCCGGGGTACACAATACCGGCGGTCAAAATCCTGGCCCCCATGCTCAATGAGCAGACCGGCTATGTGTAGTGGCTGATCTTGAGCCCGGAAGTAAAGTGATTGTGTTAGTAAAACACTTCTTGTACATCACTAGGATGGTCTCCAATCAGAGCCCCTGTATCTGCATGTGGTGTTTTATGCATTTGGACGATCCTTACTTAAATTCTAATTATCAGGGACCAAGTCCAGATAATTGGGAAATATGACCCTGATTCAGAGCCGGACGCTCTGACAGAGCGCTCACTCTGAATCAGGGCCATCCCTCTGTTTTTTTTGAGCGGCCTACCGGCCGCTCGCTTAGCTGTGGGTGACCACCCACAGCTATAGCGAGCGGCCATGATGATGGTCGCGATGGTCTTGACCATCGTAACCATCGGGCTTGCGAGGAGACCCTTGTGGTAGGGTCTCGTCTGCCGCAAGCCCTGGAGAGCTTAGACGTCGCTATCCGGGTCTTGCGCATGCGCACGACGGAGCCGGCTCCCTCGTGCGCATGCGCCAACATCGACCCGCTTGCGAGTGCTCAGCGCTCGCGAGCGGGTCTGAATCAGGCCCTATGTCCCATTGTAATGTTTCTGAGTGATGTCAGACACAGAACCCTATGAGTGGCCAGCTAGGCGTCTGACCGATTTTTACAAGCTTGATTTCTTAATTATTTATTTGAATCCTAAACAATGAAATGTTACGGGGGTTATGTAATAGGGTGCGTGCTGCAGCTTGGTTTTACCTTTAATATGATTGCCGCTTTAAAAATACGAGAAGACTCGCAGGATGTTCCGCAGCGGCTGCAGCTCACGCCGTTACATAATCTCGCCCTGTTACATAATCTCGCCCTGTTACATAAGCCCCTACATATATTTTCTTGTGTGTCCTGCAAACCCCATTACATCCTTAATCAACCCAGCATGTACTTAATAATGTATAGTTATGGTATGCGTTCGGCATCCCGGTGGTCAGGATGATGACGCTTACATTACCAGCGTCAAAATACAGACACCGGTCAGAATCCAGGCGTCTGCATCCTGACCGCCGGGATGCCGAAGGTAAGTAGCGGGGTGGGGGGGAGGGTTAGGTTTAGGTGTTACGGTTAGGCACTAGGCGGGAGGGTTAGGGTAGGGAGAGAGGGGAGGGTTAGCATACGACCACCAAGTGTAGGTATGTAAACCCTGTTGGGATCCTAGTGTTCACTGTCACCGCACATTTCTCCACCCGCGGGACACTGCGACCCGCGGGTGAAGACGGCACCCGCAGGCTGTGAGGGCAGGGCGCTTTTTGCCCTCCAGGAGGAGGGCAGGGCGCCGCGCCCCGCTAAAACAGCCTAGCGGGAACGCTAGGATCCAGGCATCGGGATTCTAACCGCCTGGATCCCGTCTGATAACGGAATCGGTATGTAATACCGACAAACAGAGCTGAGTGAAGTTGGGTAGTTGAACCATTCCTGGGTGACAGAAAACGTTATGCAACTTATGGGGTGTAAAATATTTTCTTAATTTGAATACTGATTGTGTTAGGTATGCTTAGGCTAAAATAAAATGTACTTATATGTTACGGGGAATCACAATGTGCTTGGCAGTTCATGTGAGTACTTTGTGTGTGGATAGTTGACCCCCATCCCTTTTTTTTTCTCTGATGGACTAGCCCATGTTGTGTGATTGGAGTCTGCCAGTGTCCTGTGTGTGAAGATAGTACTTCAGAGCAGGTTTCAGCTATGTCTCATCTCTGTGTGAAGTGGGGGGACTGACACGTCTCTATCAGACTCCCCTTTAATCAGACATCTGTTTACTTGACCTGCATTATACACTATGTTGCTCCGATGACCTCCGGCTGTACATTCAATAACCTTTCTAGTCTTAGGGACCTATTTCTAAATGGTCCACTGGTCTTCACGCAGATACTGTACTAAAACCCTTAAAGCACCAACAGCCATTAATTATGTTTTATATTTACAATATATAATAATAGCAAAAAGGGTTAGGCACTAAGGGGGGAGGTATAGGGTGCGGGGAGGGGGAGGTTAGGTTTAGGCACATGGGGGGGAGGTTAGGTTCAGGTACGAGGGAGGGTTGGGGAAGGGAGAGGGGAGGGTTAGCATACCGACCACCAAGTGTCTGTATGGTAAACCTGTCGGGATCCAGGCTTTGGGATTCTAACCGCCTGGATCCCGTCTGTCGGTATTACATACTGATTCCCTTGATTACTGCTGATATATAATATATGCAACCTGTATTATCCTTTATTTTGATTTTAATCATAATACCATGATAAGGGGATAAATTGGAGACCTTATGTTGTCAGTTGAGGTACTTTGATCTGTCAGAGAGAGGATCCATGATCACCAGTGTTGATTACGGAATGAGAAGAAATATTTGGATAAACCCTTGGAGACAAGGTCTCCATGAGTTGGAGAAGGAGCCCCAATCTACGAGACCAATTAACACGGGGTCACCACGCACAAACAATGCCCAGACCCCCGGGGATTATGGGATCTTTTCCATGTGGATCCTGTCATTGCTGCCAGTTGAAAGAGATAACGGACAAATATGGCACCACATTAAAAATCCAAACCTATATCAACTGCAGAACGAAAAGTGTCAGATACTGCATATTCTGTGACTGTGGAACCAAATATGTTGGTATGACAACAAGAATGCTGAAGCAGTGAATTCTCAAGCATGTCGGTAATAATAGGAATGCAGAAAGTGATTTAAGAAGAATGAAACAACGAACAGTGGTTACTAAGCATTTCCATTACAAACACCAAGGAGATCTGGAACTCATGAAGGTTTGTGGCTTGGAAGAGTTGCGCATGGGCATTAGAGCTGGCGACTTGACTAGAGAACTTCTCAAACGTGAAAGTCAGTGGACCTTCAGATTAGGGGCATTAGCACCAGGGGGACTCAATGAGAACATTAATTATAGTGTATTTATTTGATGAGTCCTGTATTCCACATATTTATAATCTCCTCGGATTACGGACAAGGTGCTATTACTGTATTCTTCCTTAGACAATTCTCCCCTCCTTTTCTGAGCATTATTTATAATCTACTGGGTGCCATCTCATGATAGACAATGGCACTCGGGGAACACGTTCATAATTTTATATATATATATAAATATATATATCTTTTTCTCCTTCTTTACATGATGTGAATTTCTAGTCTAGTTCTGGCCCTGCAGTTAATATCTGTTGGGACTATTTTACTGTATTAATGTCCTGTATCAGCCACCGATTATTTTTCACTATTTTTGGGACTATTCATATCTTTCCGTATACTTACCGAAATGACTGGCTCCAGATAGAAGTTTTTTGGATAGAAGGAAATTTGTTTTTATGAAGCAGATCAGGTCACACCAAGGTGCAGAAGGCTGATGGACAGAGGTGTATAATGCACCACGGTGTGCTGGGGCGATGTTTTTGAGACCGCTATTGGACATGTACCTAAAGCCGCATACACACGGGACGATGTGCTGTATGAACGATATTGGTGAAAGATTTCCCTTGAACTTCCTGTAGTGCAGGACAAACGATATTGGGTGTACACACCGATAGATCTCTTTCAGTGAAGTCATCCTGCCACATCTGTAACCAGGCAATTCTTGTCGATATCGTCCAGGTTGGCCTGTATGTACGGACAACCAAAGAAATTGTTATCGTCCAGCGGAAGCATGCATCATTGGTCGTTCATTGCATACACCCGGAAAGATATGAACGATATATCGTTGAACGATATTGTCTCGTGTGTATGCCCCTTAAGGATGGTACTTGTATCTGCAACTCCCTGAACATCTGCTCACACCATATGGGGCGCTGTAATTGTGTGAGCATTGGAAGTGTTATCCCAGGAAACAAGGCACATTTTGGGTACAGCGCACGTTGGTTCTAATGCAGCGCAGCATAAGTGTGTGTACATCCCTCTCATATGAGGGACGCATGCTGCATAAACCGATGTGTCTTTCAAAACAATACCTACTGTGAGGATAGCAACCATGTCACGCTGATCTGTTTTACTACTGCGATATTACAACACTGTAACCTACCCATCATATTTTTCCGAATTGTGCCTTATGAATAACATTATCTAAACACTGCATTATATACTTTAAAATTACCTAACCTTGCCTCGTTAATATTCATTACATCCCTCTCATATGGGTGATGAATGCTGCATGTACCGACGGGTCCTTTAACATATCTGCTATGAAGATAGCTGTCGTGTGACACTGATGTGTTTTACTACAGCAATATTCCAATATATATTATATTTCTGTTTTAATCGCGCCTTAGAAATAGCATTATGGAATTATACACCGTTAACTGCCTTGCTAATAGAGATTAATCTCTATATTGAATCCTATTACCAGGCTCTGTGAGTCCCTATCTGGGGACTCACGGATAAGATCTGGTCCTACATACACCACACTGTATGAACACATGATAATGCGGAATATACCCATCTAGAGATATAGATATATATATATATATATGTGCGTGTGTGTATATATATATATATATATATATATATATATAGATAATCTCTATTAGGCTCATTACAGTTTACCCTTGTTAATACTAGATACTGTACATCTCTGTGGGACATCAGGTGACCTGCTGCCTGCACATTCATGTATCCTACAATCCTGTTGGTCGATACATACGCCCTTCAATATACATACATGTACACTCCTGCATATAAGGGAGATCCCGCTCTGTGTTATTTTACTGGCAATGAAATGAGCAAACCGCACCGGCGAAACGATCGTCTTCTCTCTGAACTAACCGGGGCCTGGCGGCATGGGAACCAGCCCAGTATGCACCGCGATTGTCCTATGTGATGGTGATATACATACCTTGTGTATTACATACTTGTCTATGTATACACCCGCCTAACGATATCTGGTTCTCCACACACAGATGTAGGGCTCTCTGACACTCTCTCATCGGGGCACGCGCTGCACTGTCCTCGGATATCGGCGTGCTGCTGTACGGTTCTGTCTTTCTTCATTCTGACGGGGCCACCTTATGCTCTCATCTATTGTCCCCTATTTACTTCTGACAGTAAGAAAGTAGAAATAAGGTGGCTCACCTCGTTAAAATCTAATTTTAGATACTATACACTGCCGCAAGGTGCCTCTGATACCGCTCCCGCTATGTCTGCACCACATACTATTATCAATTGAAAAGTGAACCATGGCCAATAACTTTGTTATAAAAGGATAATGTATATGTATATATGTGCAGTACAATCCCTGTCTTTGGTTATCTATCAACAGTTACACAGACCATCGCACAAAGTTAAAAACTGGGTGACAGCCTATCGATTACATTGTATGTCATTTTTTCGAATGTGAACCACAGTAATAACTTTGTTACAACAGAAGCTGAGGCAATCAGACACTAGGGTACCACACACATAGCTATGTGCTCACGATCCAACATCGTTCACGATTTCCCTTGAACACTCTCCTCGGCAGCTCTGCACACGATTTGGTGTTTGCTGTGTCCAATCATCAAACAATCTATCGTGCATCCAGACTTTTTCCAGTGCATTTGTATCCCAGATTGACAGATCTGACGATGCGATGTACGACCAGTGGGGACTCACGATTTGGCCATGTTTTAAATGATCTGCCGTTCCGATGCATCGGAATCGGCCAGATCGTGTAAAATATCGTTGTGTGTGGGCACCTTTATATTCTGTTATGTGGCTTGCTGGACTATATTCGCTAATCACAACCTCTAATTAACTTGTGCATTGGTTGATGTTGAATGATTAGCAAACTTACAAGCTTAATTACTTCTGATATATATGCAACCTGTATTATGCTTTTATTTTGTTTTAAATCATAATACCATGATAATGGGATAGATTGCGGACCTTAAATTGTCATTTGAGGTACTTTGATCTGTCAGAGATAGGATCCATGGTCATCAGTGTTGATTACGGAATGCAAACTCATTTTTGGATTCATCAAATATCTTATTGTTGGATCATTGTACAACAAGCTCTATGATATATTTACCAATTCCGCTCATCGTGTCTATTCGCACACCAGTTTTTCGCACAAATAATTTACAAAAAGTCGCAAAGCCGCATTTGCGCAAAAATTCTACCTGGTTTTACCTTTGATAAGTGAAAATTGGGAAATCTGCCTGTACCCCCCCCAAAAAAAGCAAAGTGATATACGATAACAATATAGATGTGTATTAGTGACCTTACTAAAAGTATTTGGGGTTCTTAAATTGTGTCAAATGGCTGCTATATTATTTTTATTATTATTATTTATTTATTACCAGTTATTTATATAGCGCACACATATTCCGCAGCGCTTTAAAGAGAAGATTTGGCCCTTCACATCAGTCCCTGCCCCAGTGGAGCTTACATTCTATATTCTCTATCACATGCGCACACACATACACACTAGGGTTAATTTGTGTTGGGAGCCAATTAACCTAACTGTATATTTTTGGGGTGTGGGAGGAAACCGGAGCATCCGGAGGAAACCCACGCAAGCACAGGGAGAATATACAAACTCCACACAGGTAGGGCCGTGGTGGGAATCGAACCCATGACCTCAGTACTGTGAGGCAGTAATGCTAACCATTACACCGTCTGTGCTGCATATGTTATATGCATATTTCTAAATGTATCAAAATTCAAAATAAATATGGTTTATGAATTAGGGGTGCATAAAAATGCCTATCCGTATATATTTGTGTCATTTAAAGACACTTTTACCTGTCCTATTCATACAGCACCCCCATATACCTGTCCCGTTCATACAGCACCCCCATATACCTGTCCCGTTCATACAGCACCTCCATATACCTGTCCCGTTCATACAGCACCCTGTATACCTGTCCCGTTCATACAGCACCCCCGTATAATTGTTATGTTCATACAGCACCTCGATAAACCTTTCCCGTTCATACAGCACCCCCTTATACCTGTCCTATTCATACAGCACCCCCTTATACCTGTCCCATTCATACAGCACCCCCGTATACCTGTCCCGTTCATACAGCACCCCGTATACCTGTCCCGTTCATACAGCATCCCCGTCTAACTGTTATGTTCATACAGCACCTCGATATACCTGTCCCGTTCATACAGCACCTCGATATACCTGTCCCATTCATACAGCACCCCCGTATACCTGTCCCATTCATACAGCACCCCCATATACCTGTCCCGTTCATACAGCACCCCCGTATACCTGTCCCGTTCATACAGCACCCCCGTATACCTGTCCCGTTCATACAGCACCCCCGTATAACTGTCCCGTTCATACAGCACCTCGATAAACCTGTCCCGTTCATACAGCACCTCGATATACCTGTCCCATTCATACAGCACCCCCTTATACCTGTCCCATTCATACAGCACCCCCTTATACCTGTCCCATTCATACAGCACCCCCGTATACCTGTCCCGTTCATACAGCACCCCCGTATACCTGTCCCATCCATACAGCACCCCCGTATAACTGTCCCGTTCATACAGCACCTCGATAAACCTGTCCCGTTCATACAGCACCTCGATATACCTGTTTCATTCATACAGCACCCCCATATACCTGTCCCGTTTATACAGCACCTCCATATACCTGTCCCATTCACAGATACAAAGGAATATGTACATCTGCACACACCTGCAACAATAAGTAGAAAGACCCAGTATTAATATCATGAATAAGTTATTTCATTCAGGGGTGCTACCAAAGACGAGTAGTAGTACGTCAAAAAAACAAAAAGAGAGAGGTTTTTGTCCTTTGGGCGGCGGACACAATTTTATCTTTATTTATGTAGTAAAAAAAAAGTAAAATTTATTAGGTATACTTTAAAAATTTCCTTTTTTTTTTTTTTTAGTACATAAGCCAGCGAAATAGAGGTTTAAAAATAGGAAAGTAGTGATGAGAAAGAATGTGTCCTAAAATAAAATGAACCCTTCTGTGTGTCTGTATTATTATTGCTACATGGTATATAGTTAAATATTTAAGTTAGACTCTGGGTCATACAGATAATAAGACGGTGAGAATTGTATTATATTCTATTAAAGTTGATCATATGGAAGCTAGTGAATATATAATATCCAATCATAACAGATAAAGTAGAGCCTAATATATAAGACTCTGTACCTATATCCTGACTCATCCAATCAGTATGTTGGTCACATATCTTTCACTTGTTCCAGTATAGTGTAATATTTATTATAATAAGTCTGGATATATATTCCCCTTATTGATTTTATTATTGCTATTTATGTTAGCATTTGTTAAGATTAAGTGGATTTATTGGTATCTCCTCTGACCATATATTATTATGTATAATTCAGACTTTTCAATTCTGTTCAGAATCTCCTAACTTGCTTTAACCTTTAATGCTGTGTATGTCTATTACATTCACAGTCCAAGATCAACTTGAATTCGTTATTCCAAATTAGTGTGCATTAATGTTATTTCTCTCTACAAACTGTGTTCACTCTCTCCCATTGCCATTATCAAAGCATTGAGAAGAGGTACATTGTTGCACTACTACCAAACATTATTCATTTGGAACTATGTTAAAGGGCTCATTTACATCAAAGTCCCTTTAATTAGAATCATTTCCACCAAGTTATTTCATATTGTCCCTGCAAAATATTTAGAGGTTTCTCATTGTAGTCTCCATGTGCCTTCTCTAATAACTATTATCAGGGTATTCAATGAGGAAACACTATAGCAATATTGTAACATTCTATTCAGTCCAAGTTTATATAACTCAGGGATTCGATTGTCTAATATGTCCCTGTCACTAGGACAATTTCCCACATAGCATTTTGGTATCTTCACATTGTTTGTTAATATTACAGTAGTGAGAAATAACATTAATGCACACTAATTTGGAATAACGAATTCAAGTTGATGTGTAATAGGCATACACATCATTAAAGGTTAAAGCAAGATAGGAGATTCTGAACAGAATTGAAGAGTCTGAATTATATATAATAATATATGGTCAGAGGAGAGAGACCAATCCACTGAATCTTAACAAATGCTAACATAAATAGCAATAATAAAATTAATAAGTGGAGTATATATCCAGACTTCTTATAACAAATATTACACTATACTGCAATAAGTGAAAGATATGTAATAAGCAACATACATTTGTAACTGCATTTTAATACAATGAATTACCGAGAGTGATCGCTAATCCTGAAATCACAATGGCTATTTTATTTGAATCAGTGGTAAACCAGAATATACAGTGCATCCGGAAAGTATTCACAGTGATTCACTTTTTCCACATTTTGTTATGTTACAGCCTTATTCCAAAAAGGAATAAATTCATTTTTGTCCTCAAAATTCTACACACAATACCCCATATTGACCACGTGTAAAAAGTTTTTTGAGATTTTTGCTAATTTTTAGTAAAAAAAAAAAAAAAATAAGAAATCACATGTACATAAATATTCACGGCCTTTGTCATGAAGCTCAAAATTGAGCTCAGGTGCATCCTGTTTCCACTGATCATCCTTGAGATGTTTCTACAGCTTAATTGGAGTCTATCCCCATATACCTTTCCAATTCATACAGCACCCCATATACCTGTCAATGAAACTATTTTCCTGCATCTTGCACATTTTCACCCAAAAAATGACATGTCATTATTGGCCAAATTAAGCTAATTAAAAAATTATGGTTGTCTTATTAGTCATTAAGGAGGGTGTCCCAGTGGTTCTGAACAAAATCCCGACATTTTTACCTTGCAATAGTGGTTTTCCCCGACTTTTCACCTGCTCAAGAGGTAATGAAAACTTTTCGTGACTTTATGCTATGGAGAATTCGCACCCGCGAAAACAGCGGCCAATAGAATAGCGCGATACGTACACGTTTGCCCGATAATCCATTTTCCGCAAAAAAGCGGCTTATCGCGGCTAACTAAATCCCCCCCCTTAAGTATGTTCAGTTTGTTTCTTTTTCAACAAGGTTTTGCTATATCCCTCAATGTGGTCGGCCACCTGCATTTCCCAAGCTAAAACCAAATATTCACTAGCATGGAACCACCCTGGCGGTAACTGCTGGGTAAAACATCGTCCGTCCTCAATGTACAGATTCAACTAATTCCTCCTCAGCAGCTATTTGTTCGTTGATGATGGATGTTTCCATGGTGTAGTAAATTGCTGTACCTTCTCTAGGGAGTTTTCTGTCACAGGATGCAGTCATTTCACACTGGATTTTTTGTTTTTTTCTATGTTTGTTTTGCCAATTAGTTTTTGTCAGATATATCTGATATTGGGCAATAATGTGGCGGTGGTTGCCACACCCAAGCTAGTTGCATCAGAATATTGTTCTTACATTGCCGAAATCAAAGATTAAGGTTTTTACATAATAACCGGGCACATGGCTCCATTCGATTTAGTTGGCTGGCATCCGCATTAATACCATGGGGATTATATTTGCTGCTTGTACTGCTGATAGTGTGGGTATGACATCTTTAATTGCATTGTACTTTGGGTTTTGCATTTGTGTGCATAGCGAGCTGTATATGCCACTCTCTTGTTGAAAGACTTCTGAATTGAGTAAGGATCGCTATTTCAATAGTGATTACGCACGTAGTTCAACTGCGATAGTATGCTAATTCCTTGCGATTGCAATGCCACCGCAGCACTACATATAGGATCCCCACATTACCTTGCACAAGCCGTAACAAGACTGCGAAAACATCAGTACAATGGAGTACAATCGCAGCCTCACCCACACCTGCACAAGGTCAGACCTTACTCAGACATTGCTATTTTCAGAGCACGCTATCAGGGCATCGCAGTGGATAATTTATGCACGCTCCTGCAACGGCGTTGAAACGCCAAGGCATACCTGCGTTTCGCCCACAACCCCCTGTCACCATTCACGAATGGTACTTCCTCTCAATCACTCTGCGATGGGTCTGTGTAGTCACTGCGATCGCAGTGGCCGGTTCGCACACTGCGATGCATGTGCAATACGCAACAATCGGCCGAACAAATGTGATCCAAGCTGAATCAGGCCCACAGGTTCTGAGTTGAATGCTACTTGCAGGCCTTGTCTTTAGTGGGGCCAAATGGGATAAGCCGATATCAATATCAATCTTCGTTAAAAATAAAATAAAAATCTCCTAAATGTTGGTAATTGTAACGTAAACCATTTCTATTCTGTGACATGCCACATTACCGTTGCAGTGGGTGCCACAGCAAAGTGGGGCAGCTGTTAAGGGGTGTCGGGCAATGTTTATCCATTTGCCATTTATTGCCAATCTCCCTGCAGCGCATCTAAACCTGTAGCGGGGATCAGTTCATGGGCAGTGGAGGTGTGTCTTAGCCAGAGCATAGGGGGCGCTATGTGGAGGATGTAGAAGCACTGCACAACCCCCTCTTAACAAAAAGAAAAATGTGTGGTGTCCGGTGATTAATGGGGGCTTTGTCGGTAACCTCCATGACCTATTATCAATTGTCAAGCATTTAAATCTATCAATGTCTGTGTTTTGCTGCATTTTGCAGTACTCTGTCTCCTGATAGGTAGCAACATCCTTGTCATGTTGGCCCTGTGTTTTTCCAGGATACCAGAAGGTCCAGTCGAGCCTGGAGCTGCGGCAGGAAGGATACGAGCACTAGAAGAGCAGCTTCTGAAGGCCAAAGAACAGATAGAGCTGTATAAGCAGCAGTCCAGCAGTGCTGGTAAGTGGTTGTATGTACAGCTGTGGTGGTGACCAGTGAGAAACGCCTTTCAGGAGTTTCTGTACTCAGCATTTCCTTTCCCATTACATCTGCTATGTTTTCTATTATGTTTTAATTAACCGATCCTCGCTCCCACTTAGACCACGCTGTCTTGGACTCCAACGCATAATCATCCCTATAGTAACACCTGTTCCAGAAACCACAATATATGATAGTGATACATAATTAAATTCATTAAAAAAGTATTAATCAATAAAACATATTTTAATGCTAGTAGAAACATTAGTAAAAAAAAATAAAATAATTAATTTAATTCTTTTACAATATATAAGATCTGGGATATGTGATTTTTTAAAAAGTTTCACACTAACTCTTTTTAACTTTATATTTTATATTAAAATGCCTTTTGCTAATAATCTGTTCCCACAATTCAGTGTTCAATAGATTTATATTTTTAAGGTTTATAAATCGGAATTTCAGGATTTCAGAATGTGTATCACTCTTTGAGGTTAGCCAACCTATTTGTAATATTGCATACATGTTTCTTGGATAAGTTTCAAAGGAGAATTTTTAATACTTCCTGTATTGTTCAAGCCACAACCACTCGCAAACAAGTCAAGGCTCACAGTCCGTATAATCATCTATTTTACTAAACTTCGCATTTTCACACTTTAAAAATGTTTGGGTTTCTCTTATTATGGCGATATTTATACATATTACAATGATCGCTTGGGTAGGTGCCGTAATTCCTTGCCCAGAAAGCTACATCAGGGTAATGTCCTGCCAGTTTCTAGGTAATATGGTGGAGCATTTAAAAAAAATTTTTTAATATTTAGAAATTGTATTTTATTTTTCTGGGATGTGGTCAGCGAGAATTGCATCCAATATAAAGATCAATATTTTGTCAGACTACTATATTGTGATAAATGTGCAAACACATTATTCCTTAAGTTTTGTGTAATAGAAAAATAAGGTTTCTATCGATATTGGTTTGCATTCGTTCAAGTGCAGTAATTGCAAATAGGGAATATTTTTCTTCTATGCGTCAAGATGGTAGCTGAAGTACTGAGGGTAGTTCTTACTTTACACATTTCTTTTAATGTTGCATATTTGATGTATAAATTGCAAAATAATCTATTTAAAAAAAAATATATATATATATATATATATATATATGTCTCCCTAATCCTATGATATAACGTGGTCATTATCCAATTCTGCCCCTAATGTTTTATTGCTGTCATGGCTACACCTCCAGCTGTTCCTCCTCCCAGCATTAGTGAGGAGAGATGGAGCTGGCTTTGCCTGTGACAGCAAATATTCAGACCTGCGGTAGCGCACTCCACTCTGAATAGTGGGGGGCCGGGTGGGGGCCTGTGTAAACATTGCTTATGTCTTGCCACTCCCCTGCCTGGCGTGATTCCCATTCTGCATAATTTTTCCTCAGTTTTGCGTCACAGTTTGCATTCAGTGTATTCAGTATTTAGGATTATTTTTTTTTTTTGTTGCAAAGGACCTGGTATAAAGTCTGAGATTAAATCCTGCTGATGCATGGTGAGGGTCACCTGTCTTTTGCCTCCGTGCACAGACTGCAAACTTTATTTTCACTTTTGTGTCTTAGTTTGCATATAGTGTACTAGGTATTTAGTATTAGTTTTTCTGTAACAGAGAAATTGGTATGAAGGTGCAGATTAAGCATAACGATGCATGGCGCGGGACAGATCTGTCTTTAGCCTGTTTAATCTAGGTTGTGCACTGTTCCTCAATTTTGCTACTTTCCCCTTAGTTTTACGTCTAAGGGCCGAATTCAGTTGGCCGCGAAAAGTGCCGTCTGGCGAAAAGTGGATTGAATTAGCCTCATTCGCCTTTTTTGCCGCAATGTTTTCTTCCATGCGCATCCCCGGTTTTCGCCCTATTCAATTGTAAAACATGCGAAAACGCGGATTGTTCTCCAAAGCGAAACCAGCGAAAAGGACATCTTTTTTTTAGAGAAATCAGTCTGTACCCCATAAAAAGCTTCAGGAACAGGTTTTAATCACATTAAGTGGGAATAAGACTATAATATTGCTTTTATACCGAAATTCTGGGTCTGGCCCGGAGGTTGGAATAGGGTTCCAATCCAAATCAGACCCGGAATTTCCCCGTCGTCGACCCAGGATGTTCCTATTCACACCGGAGCCGGGTCTGCAGAGGCCCGGCTTTTTTGGCGTTGAAGTGGACGCTTGGAGATGACATAATCACCAAGCGCAACTGAAGCTGGCCAATCGGCAGGCATGCGGCACGATCCAGGTAACCGTGACCCGTATCGCGCTGATTACACTGCAGGGTTTCACGGGTTATTCGTTACTTGGGTCCACCCGGCAATCCAACCCTTTCAGGAGCTACCTGCAATAACCCGGGTTTTAGCCCTGGTGGAAAAGGGGTGTAGCTATAATCACTGACGCACACACACACGCCCCCCCCCCCCCCCCCCCTGTGCAACTTTGAATATAAAGATATTTGCATCAATGCGTTTATGGGCTAAATGTGGTCTCCTATATTTACTTACGTTTCCATCCATAATGGGGGTGGGTGGTTGTATTTGATTTAAGTTCTGTTTGCTACATTTTGTGTGTTGATGCTGAGGATGAGTGCAGCCTATATATTCTTACATGTGAGCTCTTAATTTAAAATAATTTATGAGTAATATTTATTATTTTTTTAAGGTTTGCTACCTGGTGTAGATTCAGTGCGAGTAGTAATTGCTTTGTAAAATGCAGATTAATATTCCCTTTGGAATCAAATATTCATCTTTTTAGCCAAAATCCAGTAAAATATCCTAATTTATGAATAAATAACTAAGCATACATATAATGTGTGTCAAATGATGTTGCAGGACTCCCAACATCAGAGCTAAAGTTTTGTACATATGCAATATGCTGTCCCCTATGTACAGCGCTACAGAACCTATGTGACCTCATATAAATAAAAGATAATATAAAAACTGAATATTAATGATACCATAATAGAGGTTCTGTTTTGCCATTTTAGTGGCTGGAATGGGAAAAGATCATGAACTCTTAAGGAGGTCAATTGAAAACGGTGCAAAGGAATTTTGGTATTTTGTCCAAAGTGAAGTGAAGAAGCTCAAACACCTAGAACGAAATGAACTCCAAAGACATGTTGATGAATTACTCCTCGACATGGGTGATCAGCAAAGGTATGGGGGCAGGGATCATGCTGGGCTTCATAGCGATTTTGCTGCCAGGATCCTATTCAGTCTGGCTGCCATTTTTCACATACCAATTTATTTTCTGTGATGTGCTCTGAGAAGTAACATATTAAATATAAATTGGGCTATGTCCAACAATCTGCCTTCTCGGCTCCCAAGAAGTCAGATCGTTGGACATAGTTTCGTGGCTGCATGGGAGGTATATATATGTGGTCAATAACCTGTCCATAGGTGACAGAATGTATCCATCCATATCTATAACCCCACTGTCCTCAGGGCAGATTGCTTGGCACGGAGTATGTATGTGTGCAGATGAGGTTCTCTGAACAGAATAACTTACAGCATGGATGTGGCCGTTTGGTCTTCCAGTTAGGTAGATTTGCATTAAATTGAGCTAGAACCGCCAGTTAGAGGAGGGGGGACTCTATTGACCACCCGCGCTGCCTAGGCACATTTAAAATCAGTCCAGATTTTGTTTGATCACAAATGGAAATGCCGTTAGTAGTGACCCAGTATTTCGACACACGTGATCTGGCCATTTGGCCTGACTACCCAACATCAGACCATCAATGAATGGTGTCTAATAAAATACAGGTCCACCCGCTCAGTGATTAGTTTTGGCCACCTTTTATATGGTATCGGTATGATATGCCGGCTGTCGGGATGCCTCCTGTCAGAATATAGACAGCGGCATCCCGGTGGTTGGTGACTTGACAGGGGTCGCGTAAACATACTTACCCTCCCCCCCCCCCCCCCCAACCCTCTCTTTTTGTAGCCTAACCCTAAACCTCCCCGTTAGTACCTGAACCTAAGTCCCCCTCCTTCGTGCCTAAACCTAACCCTCCCCCCTTAGTGCCTAAACCTAACCCCTACAAGTGGTGCCTGACCCTAACCCTCCCCCATATGGGTGCCAGGTGAAATTATGAGGCAGCTGGGGGAGGAAGGGGGGGAAGGAGGTTAAACCAAACCCTATCACAGCAGGTAAGCAGCAGCCCATCGTTCACCCTCCCATCCAGCGTCTCGCTTACTGTTTTGGGGCACCAGTTAGGAGTAGGCTGTAAACCTTGCCTCTCCAGTGCAGAGTGGGTTAGGTCGAAGTGGAGGGGCAGTGGGTGGCTCTGAGCAGTGAGCTGCACTGTGACGCGGTCAATAAGTCGCTCTGCTCTGGAAACATCAGTGCACTGCGACTTTTGGCTGTGTCACATTGTCGGGCAGCAGGGAAATTATGACGGGTGGAACACACTGAGAAATAGTCTGGGGAGAACACACTGATACCTTTACATTTTGTTTAAATACTATAATCCAGAAAGACTTACTTCCTGATGGGGTCTCCTTAGAACTGAATGGTGTAGGCACATAAGTTTGCATAATTAATATAATACTTTACTGGTCCTCACCCCCCTAAAAGCTAATGTCTGTGGGTACAGGTAGTCTACTTGGCAGAGTCCGTAAATTATGCTGTGCATGATTCAAGAAATTCTGAAAACATGATCAGTTGAGGCTTCACTTTTATTATACAGAAGTAGTTTTCAACTCCAGTCCCCAAGTACCCCCAACAGGTCATGTTTTACTGACTTCTGTCTGTGGAAACAGGCGGGATAATTATTCACCCAGCAAAATAGATCAACTCCCCTGTGCATGATTAAAAAAAAAATCCAGTAAACACGACCTGTTGGTGGATACTTGAGGACTGGCATTCAGAACCATAGCTCTACAGGAAGCAAAACCATTTCGTTTTGCAAACACAATAAGTTCCGTTCAGAATACGGTATGTAGCTTGAAAAAATATGTTGTGAGGGATTTACATTAATTGATATTTCCTTACCCATTGAAACCACAGTCTCTCGCTGTTTATATGCCCTTGAAAGATTGATAAATGATTTCACTACTTGTGGGGTAAGTAGTTTGTACTTGCAATGAAAGTGCTTTGGATTCCTTATATTGCTCCTAATGTACAGAGTTTACTAGGTTTGACAACTATTGTTTTAAAAATATGTTTGATGGTTGAGTTTATAGCGACCCGGTGAAAAAAATAAATGAAATAGTACATATGGCACCGTAGCTGAATATATTTGATCAGCGCAGTAGGGGAGCCTGAGGTGAAACCATTTTCTTGGTCTACTAGCCAGCTGATATATAACAAGCCCATAGTAACCTTTCATTTACCTCTTGACAGATCAGTTATGACAGATCTCTACTACCTCAGTCAGACCGATGGTGCAGGCGATTGGCGGGAAAGAGAGGCCAAAGATTTGACAGACCTTGTGCAGAGAAGGATTGCCTTTGTTCAGGTAACCATTTCACCTTCACAAAGGAAGGAACCCATGCAATAGCATATGCATACTGCAAAATTGTATTTGTCTAACACAGGAGGGGCGCAGTTGAGCCTTAGCCAGATAATGCACCTGTTTGGTATGTTATGGACCACTGCTTATTATATTTGTGCTCCCTCGTAACTGGGGTCAGTGCCGCACGATTGTCAGAAAGCAGATGTGCTACTAATCTGTAAATGGGGAACACCGAACCAATGGTTTTACAGGCCTGCGAGCCTGACGTCTGTGACTGGTTGGTTCTCGATTTGAAAAGATTTTGAGGGACACAATTTTAAAATATATTGTAGAAAGTGATTTAATACCTGTGTCAGCATGGTTTCACGTAGCACCAGTCATCCCAAACAAACAATATTATATATTATTAGTTTTTATGAGGAGAAAAGTTTCCATCTTGGTAGCATATTTCATTGGATATATTTGGATCTGGTGAAAAATGTTTGATACGGTTTCACATAATAGTACATAAGTGCTCTGAGAAAAGTGCTATATAAATAAAAAAATTTAATAGAACATTAGCGGACTAGATCTAGTCAAGATGGTCCCTCTGTATGGCACTAATAATGGTTTTTAGGATCTTTTTAATGCAAGTTATTTAATCAAATAAATTACTAGAAATAGTTTTATTGTGTTAGGAATGTGGCCTTCTTGTCGACAGTCAAAAGGTTTTTAAAATGTCAACTCAATGAAAAATGTCGACAATAGAAATTTGAGGTATAGGCTTAAATTTGGGTGTCAACATTTTGTCAGTCTCGACGTTGTGGTTGTCGACATTCTGAACATGTCAACATTTTGTCGCTGTGTTGTGTCTGTATAAGAACTGTCGACATTGTGGTTGTCACCTAAACCATTGTGTAATATCTCCCGTATACTGGCAATGTCTTTCCAAAACCTTTTAAAACTTGTTTTGAGTGATATGATTACTAGCCAGTCGCACAAAGGAACATTTTATTATTATTTCCTTGTTCACCAATTGGTTTTTCTGAACCTTTTTCTCGGCGGAATGTTCACCTCAGGAGGCCCCACCGTTATTTGCAGATTGCACTTCTACTACTTTGCCAGTAATACATTTTTCTTTTTTACTTTGCAAAAGTTTATTTTATTATCTCTGTATAGTCAAGTAAGAAGTAAGAGCTTCTAACGCGGTGGCTGGGAGCAGTGGAATAAGAAATCTGAGGGATTGCTATTTTAAGATAATATTATTTATTATTATAATATTTCTTAATATATCATGCAAACTAATTACGCTAAGATGGCTTAGCCCAATAACTTGCTTTTATAGATATGGTTGTGTTGGTTATGATAAGTTGACGATAATCATGGTAGACCGTAATTAAATGTTGACATGTTAGAATGTCGACATATCTCCCTGGTGGCCCAGCGGTGACTTTCCTGCTCCCAATAGCTGCAGCGGCTCCAGTGATGCTTTCTAGGTCCTGGTGGTCATGTGACTGTGACTTCTGGGTCAGACATCCGATCCTCCAGCGTTCGGGTGAGTATATCTCCCCTCCCTCTAGTGCCTAATGCTAACCCTCATGTTGTCATTCAGACATTTCAGCTGTCGACATTCAGTCACCTTTCAAGGCAGCAAAGATTCTTATTTTAGAAGGGCGCATATTTAATTGTACTTCAGGCAAATCACTTTATTAAGGAATCAAAACCGGACTTGCAGAGCTGACAAATGACAAGCTGCCTGGTGGTTTTCCTTCACAAGTTTGGAGAATGAGCTTGTGCTGCCCAGAGACTACAGTAGTTTCTAGACATGTGTAAAACAAAACAAAAAAATCTGTTTCTCCTTTTTGTGCTGCAGGCAGTGTCCATTAAAACAGATTGATAACCGAATCTATTATTTCCTAGTCATTAATACTACTTGCATTGCATCCCCTAAGGCCTGAAACCTGCAGTAAAGTTCTAACAATGCAACTTCCAATGCCCCCCCCAGTCCTCCGGGATCATGAATAACTTGGTGCAGGACCTTCAATCAGAATGAAGGTCTTTGCAATGCTTCTGTTTCTCTGGTTTGTGAAGCTAGCCAATACTACACACAGTGTTGATTTATATTGGCTATGACATGTTGTGTATCCTGTGTTTTTGTTTTTCTTATGACTACCTATGGTTGTTGCTTTCATGCTGATTTGATACTAAGGTATGCTTTATCCGTTGGGAAGAGAGTTGGAATTCCGTAGTGCTTATTCATAGTTTTCTTGTCGATCCACGTTTTATAGAAAATGTATGTTTGATGAGCTTTTGGATGCTAGCTGCTCTCTCCAAGCAGAATGGATTACATTGCTGGCTAGATTTCTATGCAGTTGTCGGTAGGAGAGATCAGCTGATTATCTGCGTCACAACCCTCACATGGTGAATTTATGGGTGCACATTTGGGAGTTGCCCCACTGACATGCCCCCTGAGGCAATGAAGCTAATGGGGTGTATCAGATGGTTTGGTGAGGGTGAATTATCCACTTAACAGGAAAGCTGTTTAGGTACAGCTTAATTATTCAGCACCATCTGACTCCACCCACCTGACATTCTAGTAGGGGTTTGGTTATTCTGAGTCCTGTGTTATCTAACCAAATCCACCTGCTATTGCCTCCTGCAGGGCAGGTGGAGGGTGTGCCTCTGAGATCTGCATGGGAGGCGGGGAGGGCTGACCCCATGGATGGGATACAGATTAGGTGGCCACATGGCGGTGCGTGCAATGAAATGACACGTGGCACCAGTATTGGTGCAGTATAAGTTGGGGTTGCTTTGTGCAGCTGTCATTTGAAAACTCTGCATAAATCCTGTTTTGAGAATGTTGACTGTTATTTTATGTGACGGGAAACAGGAGGGAGCGCGCATTTCTTTTCTCTCTTTCTGCCAGTGGCGCAATGATGTTATGGGCATTGGAGGGAGGGGAGTTCTGTATAAAAGCAAACTGCTTCATAATATAAAAGCCTTGAACGTCTCCGTAATGGAAAAAATGATGAGATAAATGGAATTTCTTTTTTTAGCAGTATCTCTCGTCTGCTGTTTGTCAGGGCCCCGTATATTTCAAGCGCTGAGCGTTTCAGAGAGTTGCTGTATTGCAAAATATCCTAGTGTAGTGCAGTAATTCTCATTACTCCTTGTTCACTATCCCTATTGGACACGCGTCAAGTCTTCTCATGCGTGTGTAAGACTACAGCCTGGAGGTGTCCATACAACGTGTGCCGCACAAGGCCAGCTTGACGTCCTATCAAAAGGTCTATTTAACAAAGGAAACCTTATTTATATTTTTTGGCAGCGTCTTTTATTTTAAATACTTTTATACATTTCAAAAAGTGCTACTGTATATTGTTAAAAAACATAAATGTGTACATCAGCCTATATGCGCTTTGGTTGGTAACAATAGTATATGCTTCTGCTCTACGCCAGACGCAAGTCCCACACGCACCGTTAATTTTGTGTGCAACAATTTCATTTGCTAGTTATGCCTTTTTAAAAAAAAAAAAAAAAAATCCCTTTTGTAATACAGCAACAACCTCTACCCACCCCAGGTACGGAAAATTAATTTCTAAAATGAAGGTAACGCTAATCGACATCCGTGGAGTATGTGCATTCAGCCAATTACAAGCATTTAGATAATACTGGATAATGACGACGTCAACAACAGCAGCAGCCGCTATTTGCACCTACTCCTCACCATCTGTAACTAATCCGACCCTTCTGTGTCTCTATACATCTTTTTTACCCCAGACTGCATGTGTTTGCAGTTGCACAAATATGACCTTACTGTACTGTACGTGACCTACTTTAGAACGTGAGTAAAATTGACCAGTGGTATATACATACAACAATTATTTTGACTAAAAATTTTTATATTGGAGCATACACACGGGACAATCGTCAACGATAACGATATTGTTGAACAATCTCCCGGGTGTGCTGGATGATCGCTATCGATCATCCAGCACACCACCAACGAAGGCAAGGGTCCCTATAATAACCTGGTCGATATCGACCAGGTTGGCCTGCATGCACTGGCGATGGACGATAACTTCATTGTCCATGCGTGCCCGCACATGGCAGGTCGTTGGTGTGTTGAAGGCACCGAAAAATGGACGATACAAATGATATGATCAATATTGTTATCGTTCGGATCGTGCATTTTAATCATACCGTGTACGCACCTTATCATAGATTTGATTGATTTTTAGATACGTTTGTGTAAAGTCTCTATTATTTTTGTATGTATAATTTTGAGGTTTTGTAATAAAATGTTTCTCTTTCACCTGCCTAGTGTAGCCCTCATGTCATATCTAACCCTTTATTAGGGTAAATGTAATCTAATTTATATATATTATAATATAGAGCAGATGCGTTTGATACCTGTGCATTTACTAGCAATGGAATAAGCCGCAGTCATCTACAGATCTGTCCTCACTCGTCTTTGCTGCAGTCACTATAAACGGCCCCTCTCAGCGCGCCTGGTCCCGTGAGACTCCGCTAGTGCTGAAAAATGCCAGAAATGGCATCTAAGTCGCAATGTGTAAGACTGAGTCTCTGAATCAGAATACGAAGTGCTACCATGCAACGTCCGTAGCTTCTTTCCCATACCAGATGTGACGTCAGGATGGGGCACAGAATTCAGTGCTTGCAATTAATGTTGGGCTGAGCAAGTAGGGAACAGCAGTAGTGTCCCATCGGCTTTGCACCACCCTTGTTACCGCAGTATTCTTTACTTTAGGAGCTTCATCATACAGAAACAGTGTTACAAATCCAAGAAATGTATATGCACAATGTAAACCGTGTAATATATATATGTAGGCACAATCAGCACAACACAGTGTAGTAATTCCCCAGTGTCAGGCGTACGTTAGGGAAAGCAGATATTACATATAAGGATTGCTATTGTCTCCACACTGTATAACCTGTGTTGAATCATTTATTCATGAGTTGCTAATAAGATTCTTCATTCCAGTAAGATATACTCCCAGATAGCAAAGTGCGCAGACAGGTAATGCGAGTTTCCTGCACTTCCACTGTTATTTATTCTTGTAACGACTTCATGGTAAATAACCGCAGATGGGACTGGAGTCAAGGATGAATTAATAAGTTTTCATGTACATATTTATATATTCCTTTCCTGTTCAATATACTCTTGGTGAGCGTATATTTTCATAGCTGAAGTGTCTGTGCTGTATTTCTGTCTCTTGGCCTCTAGTTTACTGCATGTACAACACCACAGTATTGATGTACAATTTAATCTAATTCAAGAGAGCATTTTTTTTTTTTTTTTACATTTCAAAAATATTTGTAAAATTTTCCTAGAGGTTTACGGACGCAAGAGAGATCATTTATCGTATAGCATCTGAAATACATATTGTTTTGAAAGTACAAGCTATTATTTTATCTGCAGATAGATGGATAACCCTTAAAGGGTGCTGGAAGACCATGTGTTGGAGAAAGGGATAGAGTACCCTGGAAGTGTTGTGGTTGTGTGAGCTCATGAGAACTTGAGCTTAGTAAGCTGTTAGTGGAGTTTAGATGAGGTTGCATGTAAGCTTGGATATATATACTTAGGGATACACTGAGAGCACAAAGACAGTCCTAGTGAGATTATGAATACGTGAGGCCAAGTGCCTCACATCGGAGGTCACACTACTCAGCCTGAGCAGAACTGTTTATTGTTCTGTAATACAGCAAGGGTACATTATCCATGAATAGTGGTTTTTAACAAAGGAATTAAAAGATGCCATTATTTTAATTATCACTCTTTGCTTTTGTATATATATTTTTTGGTGTCGTATGTATTTTAAAAAAAAAATAAAATTTAAGTGAGAAAGGAAAGACATCCGCCTTTCAACACGTCTCATAAGAAGACCCGTAGGTTGCTGCATGTGGGAGGGGCTTAATGAAAATGGGTGCAGGTGTGTCTAGATAGTGTGTCTAATAAATTATTTATGTATTATATGTGACTCCTATATATGCAAATGTATAGATAGTGTGTAAGTGTTAGTGACTAGTAAAAATATAGCATTAATAACCTAGATGTCTAGGGGGGTGTAGTAGATATGGCCGGCGGTTCAAATCTTGACAGCGGAAGCCCGGCAGGGTTGAAGATCCCGATCGCTAATTAAGGTAAGTACCGCTAACCTAATTCCCTACCCTAACCCTTCTTTAGGAGTGCCTAATCCTAACCTCTCCCCTAGTGCCTAAACCTAACCCCCCATTTCCCACAGCCTAAACCTAAGTCTCCTGGGGGGGGTGCCTAACCCTAACCTCCCCCCGGGGGCGCCTAACCCAAACCTCCCCCCTTCCTCTAGCCGAAACCTAACCCTCCCGGGGGGGGTGCCTAACCCTAAGTCCCCCCGGAAGCCCTAAAACCTAACCTCCCCCCCGCGCCCGGCTTACCTTTGTTTGCTATGCCAGGCGTCGGGCTCCCTGCGTAGGTCTAATGACAGGCGTCAGGATTTCGACACCTGTCATTAGTACCTTGCTGGGATTAGACAGTCGGGAAGCCGGCGGTCGGCATTTAGACCGTCTGCTTCCTGACTATATCCCGTCTAGGGTGTGCAGCGGTGTAAGATTGCCGCTCAATTGTGGGCCCATGATAGGCCACTGGTTGGTAATAGCATCCCAGCATTTCAGTGGGGATTTCCATGAACCCTTGGAAGCAATACTTACAGATGGGCCTGGCTGGGTTTGGCTGCTGCATTCTGATACTCAAGTTGGGGTTCAGAGTTAGTACCAGTGGCCCTTTCATAGGAATGGTGCTGGATGCCAGGAGCGAAGCCCTGGAAGTCAGTCTTTGTGGGACATTGGAGGCCAAAGGAGCGTGTGCTGAGACTAAATGAACTCATGGACTAAATTAAATTTTATAGCAAAAGTTAAGATTGTCCTTGTGCACATAAGAGGAGATGTTATCTTTCTGAGTTTGTCAGGTGCACAGGGGCCGATTTACCAGCCATATGTCAGTATTTCTCAACTCTAGTCTTTGGGAACCCCCAACAATGCATGATTTCCAGATCTCCTAGAGGTTGAACAGGGGTATTCATTACTGACTGACACATTTTAAAAGATCCACAGGTGGAGCTGATTATTTTGTTTGTAATTCTGTGAGGAGACCTGTAAACCGTGCACTATTATGGCGCTTGTCCACTACACGATATAAATGAACGATAATATCGTTCATCGTCTGCAATATCTTGCAGTGGATATGCCGGCAACGACAAGCATTGCGCACTTCCGCTGGTCGTTGTCGGCATCTGTCATCGCCTGAGCCTACTGTCCGACCTGACGATATCATCAGGTTGTGCAGATTCTGGGAATGAGGGAGGGTGCCGGCACTGAACAACATATATCGTACAGTGTGGGCACATTATCCACTGCACTGTATAATGAACGATACCAATGTCGTTATCGTTCAATCATTCTTTAATCGTTTAGTGGATATGCTCCTTTAGGCGTCCCTGAGGACTGGACTTGGAAAACTGATATATGGTCAATTAAAAGCACAGTTTATTTTTCACCTTGGAAAATTGCCTTATGATGGTTATATAAATCTAGCAGAACTATTATTACAATTTAAATTGGTACATACCATCTTATTTGTGAGTGAAAATGTTGCCTGTATGCAGAGTGTAATTGGTGATGTACAGTAATTCGGTACACTTTTTGGGTTTTTTGGTCCAGTCTCATTTACTTTCTCTTAAAACCCTAGAACCCCAAGGATTGCAGCAAAGCCAAGAAGCTAGTGTGTAACATCAACAAGGGCTGCGGCTATGGATGCCAACTGCACCATGTAGTCTACTGCTTCATGATTGCGTTTGGCACACAGCGAACGCTCATTCTGGAGTCGCAGAGCTGGAGATACGCCACGGGCGGATGGGAAACGGTCTTTAAGCCAGTCAGTGAGACTTGCCGAGACAGATCTGGCACCTCCACAGGACATTGGTCAGGTGAGCATGTTACCCATCTTTCTAGGCCTAGTGTTCATTCTAGCACCTGTCACAGCCCGTGCAGTTCCTCTTTCCTGCTTGGGGTGTCGCTCTCTGCTCTGGTGCTTCCATCACACTCTGGTCTGTATCTCAGCAGTCGGTTGCATCAGCAGTGTGTGCTAGAAGCACCAGAGCAGAGAGCAACACGCCAGGCAGGAAAGAAGAACTGCACGGGCTGTGACTGGCGCAGCGTGGTAGAATGAACGCTGCTATGCGTTTTTAGTGTAGGATCTGACACGTAAAATGCCATTTTAGTGTTGGATCAAACATTGCATTTATGGCTTAGTGAAGTATTGCTTATGTCTCTGTAATAATAATACCGCCATGTCGTGAATGCATCTGTCTTCTAGTATAAGATTGTTTCATTTCTCCATTGACCGGACCCAGTGATCTGGCAAGTATAGTAAATGACATTATGAAATTCATGGAGTGTGATGCTTCTGTCCTTGAATCTATTTACTTATGAAACACATTGCACAAATCATGGCGGCTAACCTTGCCTGACTTATACTGGATATCATTTCCCAGTAGCCGGAGATTTGCAACTTTGTGATCCAGAAATTGTTCACCTGGGAAATCTAACCCTTGCTGTGCTTCGGTGCAGACATTGTTGTGCCATAGTTTCTTAATTGGAAAATGTATTCTGGTATTCGTTACAACTGTCTGTTTATAGTAATGAATATGTGAACACAGCATAGATAACACTAATTGGTAAAGTGCACTGAATTCTGTATTATGTGCTTCTATACAAAGACAAGAAGACATGCAGGATACTTTGTACCTTTTAGCCATGTAACATAGCCAAAGGTGATCACATCTGAACACACAACCCAACAGTTAATTATTATTAATATATTTTATTCTTAAGGCACCACAGAGTGTCTGTACAAGGAATATACATAGTAACAGTGTACCATTGACAATACCATGTAAATTAATATATCTTTGAACAACATACAATAATTAAATGGCACTTCTTTCTGTAGGACAGCGGTTCTTAACACCACTCCTCAAGAACCCCCCCTCCCCAAACAGGTCATGTTTTCAGGATTTCTGTCTGTGGAAATAGGTTACTGACCCAGCAAAATAGCTTAACTCACCTGTACATAATTAAAGAAATCTAGAAAACATGGCCTGTTGAGGTTACTTGAGGATTGCAGTTGAGAACCACTGTTGTGGGACGTGAGGTGGTAAGTCTCAGGAAGGAGACGGCAGTTTGGCACTGGATACGCCTGTACACAAGGTGAGGGGCGAGTACACAGTACCAGGGTTGCGGAACGGGACTTGTAGTCAAAAGACCAGGAGCACAAGAGGCAGAGAGAGTTCTAAGAGGAGAACATGATGGCACTGCCCACGAGAGCTTACATGGGGAGGGGGGGGGAAAGAGGACACTACCCGCCCCCCCAAAATATTTGCCAGTGCACATGCGTGTAAGCCACACATCCCACGTACAGCGATTGTTTTGTGCTCGCACAGACTATTCAGTCACAGAGTGAGTGGCGGGTAGTCTGCGTCTGGGGGTGGTAATGGGTGGGTTGGTGGCTAGGTAAACCCAGGCGTGACTGACCGTATGAATGCTATTTAATTGACGTACAGTACATAAATTACCCATTGCAATCTCCTTGGCAGCATGAGAGCTCTCTGCGTGTCAGGAGAGATGCTATGTGTGAGGGGGGGTCAGATTAGCGGTACATGCGGCATGGCTGCCCGATCTGCGTCAATGTTCCAGATGTTTGCGCTGGTGCGTGACGTCGGACGCATATGAGACAGCATGGATGCAAGATTGTATGGTTTTAGTGCGCAAAATATAGCCGCTAGCAATGTGAATCCCTAAAGAGGTGTTCCTCTCCCCTCCTCCAAATACAATGTGCACAAAAGGTCTTAGCCAGCGCGTCTAACTCATGTAGAGACTGAGCTGATCTTCCAGTTGCAATCTGACCGCTGCACCCCTGTTTTCCCCACCTGTGGGAGGGGACAGAACTCGCAGGCTGTTTCAACAGGGGGCGCCGCGCCAGAGGGCAGGGTGCTTTCTGCCCTTTAGAATTAGGGCAGGGCGTGGCGCCCCGCTAAAACAGCCTAGCGGAAACGCTTGGTCACGCATAAACAGTTGGTGGGTAGTCTCCGATAAGTATGACTGCTGCTTCTGTAGCAGTGTGTCTGATCGAGGGGACAGCTGCTTTTTGGAGCAATACTGAATTGCTCCGGTATTTAAGTATCCACCACCGCAACTCCCTGATAAAGAATGTGCCCCTAAATCTTAATATAAAATCATTGTCAATTAAACACACAAGCATCCCCTGGCTAAACACTCGCAGAAATTGTATTATTATTGTTTTTATTAACTTAAATGAGCAAACACACAGAATAGTACATTTCAAGGCAAGCAAATGTGACACCACTTGTAAGATGTTCAAGCAAATTAATATTATTTTTTTCTTTTTTTTTTTTTTAAATCAAGCAGAGACTTTAGGAAACAAAATACGCTGCGCTGATTAATATTGTAGCAGCAAGCTAGTGTGATAGCGCTTATATTGCAGATTCATGTTCCATATTTGTTCACAATTTATTCGCTTGAGAAAGTCCTGAAAGCATCAAATGCATATGTAGCAGGAGAACTGGCATTTGCCTCATTAATTATGCTACGGTTTATTGTTTGTTTTGTTGATTTTAAGCTAGCGGGGAATGTTCATCGGGATTAGGAGTTTGTTGTGAATGACAGTACTACAGAATATCTCCATATTAATTTGAGGTCATTCAGCCATGAAGTATAATGAAAAAGCAGGATCTGGTTGTCACTTGGAGCAGCCAAAACTCCATTCTCTGCGAGTGGTGTGGCCACACACGTGATGGGAGTCCCCCAATAGAGAGCGAGCAGGACAGGCTATCCAACTACCTGATCATTATCTGCCCAAGCCTGCTGTACTAACGCTGCACCAATCACTGCTTCATTCTCCGTTATAAACAAATAACTGGGATAAAGAAGCTTTGCAGGTATACAAATAAGTCACAGCATCTGCTTAATTAATGGAATTTAGCTATTGTGGAAAAATTAGCTGGTGGTAATATGTTACCACGCAGAGAAGGGCATCATAGGATGTATTTGCACCTGCTCTACAGTATATGTTTATAACAATATGCGTTATTTGCAGAGTTATTTGTATATACATGCATCTAAATTACCACCTTGTTTGTTTATCCATAATGATTATTCATTGTGAAGGTTGTACCAGAAGTTCTGCACTCTGTTCCGACAATTTTTACCTTTAAAATAAGGATTTTTCCTACATTTTCACCTGCTCAAGGAGGCGTGCACCAAAAAATTTTAATTTCCTTTGAAAAAGCAGTGCGAGTCTGTTATTGGATTGCAAATGAAATTCGCAGTGCGAGTTCGCCATGAAATCGACTTGCCGGAACCAACTCGCACATAACTGGATTGACACAAATTAATGGGAAAAAAAATACACCTTCTCTTAAACAGTATTTAATCTATTATGTGTTATATGTGATTTTATCCTTTGCAAAAAGAACAGTGCGGTGTAGTTATTAACTTGCAAATGTCGTCGTGTATTCTGGTTTACCACTGATTCAAATAAGATAGCCATTGTGATTTCAGGATTAGCGTTCACTCTCAGTAATCCATTGTATTTAAATGCAGTTACAAATGTAGGTTGCTTATGTAGAAGTGAATTGGAATAATATCATCACTAGAAAACATATAATACACATCGCGTTTTAGCAATAGCTATAAAATTCCTGACTTTTCATGGTGGTTACTCAGATCATTTGATGACCCGTTCATACAGATTAGATGAGTCTTACATTTATCATGTATTCAATTAAAATATATAAATATCCCCTTTTTTTTATTATTTTAAATACCCGATAAAAATTTTACTTTCAGATATCTGTATATGTTCACGCTTGAAAGTCACTAATGTATACATGGGATAATGTACTGTAAATTCTATGGATACTAAAAGTCACCAAGGAGTGCTGGGATTATGTTGATGAAGGTCCGAAAAACACCCAAGAGGACTTTTAATATCCTTAATAATGTACAGTAGGCATGTGTTATATGTATGTAATAATTTTCCTAATGACCACATTGCTGACATCAGAGCTCAATGTTGACACAATTACTAGTTATACAAAAGTAGTGTCAATATAATTATGTATAATATACCATTAAACTCTTAATCTTAAGAATATATCACGGTATGCAGTCGGGATGCCGACGGTCTAAATGCTGACCGTCGGCATCCTGACTGTCTAATCCCGGATAGGGTCTAATGACAGGCATCATTTTACCTACGCCGGGAACCTGACACCCGGCATCCCGATCGAAGGTATACCTGGCGCGGACAGCCGCCGTGTGGTAGGGTTAGGCGTCATTTTACCTACGCCGGGAGCCCGACGCCCAGCATCCCGATCGAAGATATACCGGGCACGGACAGCTGCCGGGGGGGAGGGTTAGGGGCAGGGGGGGTGAGGCACACCCGAGGGGAGGTTAGGGTACTTACCCCCCCCCCCCCCCCCACCCGGGAGACTTAGGTTTAGGCTGCGGGGAAGGAGGGGTTAGGTTTAGGCACTTGGGGGGGAAGTTAGGGTCAGGCACCCCTAAGGGAGGGTTGGGGGGGGGGGGTGTTAGGTTAGCGATACCTAAATTAGAAGTTGGGATCTTCACGGTAAATCATACTGATCCCTATATTATAATCAACAAACAGGACATGTAAACAGGAAATTGACATTGTATATACCCTACAGTTTCAAATTAAAATTTTTCTTCCATACATCTGAATCCAATCCTCCCATTGAAGGCGCACATCCACATGCCGACTAGGGAAAGACACTACGATTACGACATTGTAATCGTCCGTCGTTCCCCATCCCCTGCAGTGCGTACACTGAACGATCAGTCATTCAGTGTAGGCACCCTCCATCATCAGCGAACATGGCCAATCTGTTGTTATCGGCAGATTGACCAGCATGTTGGGGCGATGATTGATGTTGGAAACGACCAGCGGGAGCGCACAACGCTGGTCGTTTCCGACCATTTGCATGCCCGATTAATGAGCGATTGAACGATGTCGTTATCGTTCAATCGCTCTGTTTAATCGGGTAATGGATACCCGCCTTAAGATTACACATATCCTGTATGGTCTATGGGCAGCTGTGATGTATCAATAGAAAACTTACATACCATTCCTTTTCCTGCATTCAGACTGCAGTGCTGCATTGGTAAATGACTGCAGAACTAAGCATTTCTGATTTCTCTGTTAAATAATATTAATACCTGTAGCCGTAAACATTTAGAGAGGTCTTGCATGGTACCCATGGGAATAGGATCCAGGGTTCATAGGTTGCCCATCAGTTTTTTTTTTAATCCACAATAACTTATTTTGCCATGTCCCATGTTGCTTATTGTGCCCCCCAAGTTTCAGTAGCACCAGAATAATTTATTGCATTTTACTGGTGAGATTTTAAACTCATATGGCCAGGACCAGATTTTACTGTTTCAGGTCACTGTGTAGTAACATAATGTGTATTGTGATGTCATTGATTTCTTATAGCAAAACATTTCCTTAGTTGGATTTTGTGGGTCTCTGGATCCTTATAGCTATGATTGGCTGCTATACTTCTTTTTCACAAAAGACCTATTGGTTTTCATTTTATGTCTTGGTGTTATATGCCTTTGTGTTTTATGTCTTTGTGTTTTTTTTTTTCTTTTTTTGAATGTATGCAAAATGTGAAAAATAATTTATATAAACAGTTGCAACTTATTGTTTTCATGTTCCTGTGTTATTTTAAGACATGTAGTGCAGCCAATTATGTATTTATTTATTATGGTTTCTATTGCGCCACTAAATTACCAAGCGCTATCCAGAGACAATTTAATTATTCACATCAGTCCCTGCCCCATTGGAGCTTGCAGACAATATTTTCTAACACACACACACACACACACACACACAAACTCACACACTCACACAAACACACACACACACACACACACACACACACACACACACACACACACACACACACCCACTCACATCCACACACACACACACTCATATCCACACACACAAACTCATACACATGCCCGGACTATTAGGCACTAGCAGATGTGGGTGATTATTCCACTTATGCCTGAATAGGGAGGGCCTGTAAGGTATAGAGAGAGTCAGCTTGGTCAGGGCAGGAGAGAGCCTTGTGAGGACCATAGAAAAGCCGGGTCAGTGACATCACAGTTGCTCTTGGTAAGTGTGACCTTGGGAGTACTATGAAAGTGCATTAAAATCTTATTGCCAATCAGGACCATATAACTGCATAGAATAGATTGGGAGAAATGTACTTAGATTTCTGAGCGCATGTGAAGGAAAGTTAAAGAGATAAATACAGAAGAGTAACACAATTTATTACATGCCGTAAAAACAAACATTTAGTGCTGTTAATGACAAAACTCTTTAAATGGTAAATGTGTGTGAGGAATTCCAATTGCCTCTGTTAGTGTTAAATCTATTGAGTGTGTATAGCTCTGGAAAAACATAAAGTTCCTGTAATAATGAAGCTTTAATGTCTGGGAATGTAACTATACAGGGAGGGAGTGTAGGATGGGGATCATCTTCAGACCACTTTGCGTTAAAGTCTTGTACATGCTTATATGCATCTTTTATTCCATGTGCTGCTTTTTCTTTCTAGTTTGCTTTTTTTTCAGTTATGTCAATGTGTAGTCATTGTTATGTTCCTCTGTCTAATTAATTACACAAAAAGCCCAGAAACAAGGAGGACAGAACAAGCAATGTATTTAGCTGACATTGCAGGAGGACATGAATAATCTCATACATTATGGGTGTATAAAACCACAATAGAGTATTGTTTCCAGTGGCGGATAGAGTAAGATCTTCTCTCCACCAATGCAATAAAAGAGGTTACCGCCATCTAGAAATGTGGCCACCGGCTATAACTCTACCAGCGGTAAGATTTGCATGGGAATGCCTGTATTTACAGCTATTGCGATGGTACATGTGTTCCGTTATCGCCATCTCAATAATGCAACATAAGTAAAAAAAAGAAAAAAGAGGCTCCTTTCTCAGAACAAAGCATTTTTTTAATTAATTTAAATAAATATATATATATATATATATTTATTTAGGGCACATCATTACAGTAGTTTCAGAAACAGACTTTTTAAAAAAAAAATATTTGTTATATATATATATATATATATATATATATATATATATAAAACAAATAATTTTTTTTTTTTTAAAGTCTGTTTCTGAAACTACTGTAATGATGTGCCCTAAATAAATATATATATATATTTATTTAAATTAATGTGTGTCTGAGTTTAAATCTATATACGAAGGAAGTGCTACGATACAGTGGCCGCGGCTTTTTTCCACTTCTTATACAGACTCAGTCGCACAGAGACATACAATTGTCGCATATCAAATTAACCAGTACAGTCTCAGGAAGCTGCTTGTCGCATCCACTTCAACTAAGACGCCCTCCGCAAGCTGATTGACACAGGATCTGGTGGCTAACTCCTGCCAGCCGTCTGGTGCCGCAGGGCTAGTTGTATGAGGACACATCTGTACATTTATTTTGCACACATTATTGGAACTGAAAGCCCAAATATTGGGCTTTCAGTTTCACTGTCAACATGCAAGCGGGTCATGCATGTAAACACCTAGCATCCCTGCACATTGTTAGTACTGTATATAATGTAAAGCATTAGGCTTTGCATATAGCAATACTTGCGGCTTGAAAGTTGAAACCATTCCAGACTCGTCCCCTGCCTGTGTGGTTTGTTTCTCTCCGTTGTGGGCGAGTTGGACATCAGGCATGCGGTTTAGCACATTCTTTAGTTTTGCCTTAAATGTCAGAGTCCTCAACAGACCTTTGTTATTTTCCTGAAAAGATGAAAATAACCGCACGATGCCGTCTAAACATCTACAACCAATGCTCTGCATTCACTGCTCCGCAGCTGGTGTACCCATCTCAATATGTTGCAGTGCTAAAACTATTAATTTCTTCCAGATCACATCTAAACTGTTAAATGTGCTGTGAATGTTAGAACTTGACTGACGCCCTCTCTGTTACAGTCCCTAGGACTCTCTTGTGACCAACAAAACTCACCTCTTCTTTCTCTTTAACAGCTTACTGCACTGGATCCACAAACCCCGTAACAGCAGCATTCGCACAAAAGTGTAATTGTTGACCTTCATTTCTGCTGTGTATTTTCTGTAGCTTCCCTGTAACATCACAGCATGGATTTACAGTTACAGTCCTATGCAAAAAAAAAATATCCTGTCAGCACCATGATCGAATCTATTACTGTACAAGCATTGAAAATTTTAGAAATTTTTATCCAAGTATCATTTTAATGCAATGTCTAAAACTTTTAGTCTGTGCTTCTTTTTTATTCACATGTTTGACACGTAGAATTTTATAACCTATCGACTGTTGCTGAATAGAAGCACAAGACTGCATGGACTGTACCTTTAAATCCATCAGGGTAGAACAGTTCCTTTCCTTCCGTTGTTAGAAGCACAATTGAAAATAGCAATAGTCATTCCTTTAGCTGTATTTCATCTCATTGTATTTTCATAGTTGCCTTGTTCAGAAGAATATCTATGTACTGCTTGAAACATTGCAAATGTATGCCAAGAGATTCAGTATAAAAGGAAAAATAGACCTGGTAATGGTAACAATTTATTATAATAGCCAGCAAGTTCTGTAAGGTTTATGGAAACATCATCATAAACTTGTTTAGAAAAAAGAGATAGATGCAGCCATAAAAACACTCATTTTAATTGAAAAGCAGTAGCAATACTCATTAAAAGTGGGTGTTATTACGAAGTATTTGCTGTATCAACTGGCTTTGTAAAAAAACAACTCACTCTTTGCCCCCATTCCCCTCTTCTCCTCCATTCTCTCCCCCCCTCTACTTTCTGCCCTCTGTCTCCCCTCTTCTTCCCACATTCTATCTCACTTCTTCTTCCCACTGTCTCTCTCCTCTTCTTCCCACTGTCTCTCTCCTCTTCTTCCCACAGTCTAGCTCTCCTCTTCTTCCCGCATTCTAGCTCTCCTCTTCTTCCCGCATTCTAGCTCTCCTCTTCTTCCCGCATTCTAGCTCTCCTCTTCTTCCCGCATTCTAGCTCTCCTCTTCTTCCCGCATTCTAGCTCTCCTCTTCTTCCCGCATTCTAGCTCTCCTCTTCTTCCCGCATTCTAGCTCTCCTCTTCTTCCCACATTCTAGCTATCCTCTTCTTCCCACAGTCTCTCTCTCCTCTTCTTCCTGCATTCTAGCTCTCCTCTTCTTCACACGGTCTCTCTCCTCTTCTTCCCTCATTCTAGCTCTCCTCCTCTTCCCTCAGTCTATCTTTCCTTTCCTCTTCTTCCCACAGTCTCTCTCCTCTTCTGCCCGCATTCTAGCTCTCCTCTTCTGCCCGCATTCTAGCTCTCCTCTTCTTCCCGCATTCTAGCTCTCCTCTTCTTCCCGCATTCTAGCTCTCCTCTTCCCACATTCTAGCTCTCCTCTTCTTCCCACATTCTAGCTCTCCTCTTCTTCCCGCATTCTAGCTCTCCTCTTCTTCCCGCATTCTAGCTCTCCTCTTCTTCCCAGTCTCTCTCCTCTTCTTCCCGCATTCTAGCTCTCCTCTTCTTCCCACAGTCTCTCTCTCCTCTTCTTCCCACAGTCTCTCTCTCCTCTTCTTCCCACAGTCTCTCTCTCCTCTTCCCGCTTTCTAGCTCTCCTCTTCCCGCATTCTAGCTCTCCTCTTCCCGCTTTCTAGTTCTCCTCTTCCCGCATTCTAGCTCTCCTCTTATTCCCACAGTCTCTCTCCTCTTCTTCCCAGTCTCTCTCCTCTTCTTCCCAGTCTCTCTCCTCTTCTTCCCAGTCTCTCTCCTCTTCTGCCCGCATTCTAGCTCTCCTCTTCCCGCATTCTAGCTCTCCTCCTCTTCCCACATTCTAGCTCTCCTCTTCTTCCCAGTCTCTCTCCTCTTCTGCCCGCATTCTAGCTCTCCTCTTCCCGCATTCTAGCTCTCCTCCTCTTCCCACATTCTAGCTCTCCTCTTCTTCCCACAGTCTCTCCTCTTCTTCCCAGTCTCTCTCCTCTTCTTCCCGCATTCTAGGTCTCCTCTTCTTCCCACAGTCTCTCTCCTCTTCTTCCCGCATTCTAGCTCTCCTCTTCCCACATTCTATCTCTCCTCTTCTTCCCACTTTTTCTCTCCTTCTTCCCACATTTTATCTCTCCTCTCCTTCCCGCCCTCTGTCCCCCTCTCTCCTTCCCGCCCTCTGTCCCCCTCTCTCCTTCCCGCCCTCTGTCCCCCTCTCTCCTTCCCGCCCTCTGTCCCCCTCTCTCCTTCCCGCCCTCTGTCCCCCTCTCTCCTTCCCGCCCTCTGTCCCCCTCTCTCCTTCCCGCCCTCTGTCCCCCTCTCTCCTTCCCGCCCTCTGTCCCCCTCTCTCCTTCCCGCCCTCTGTCCCCCTCTCTCCTTCCCACCTCTGTCCCCCTCTCTCCAGCCTTGTCCCCGTTGCCTTGCCTCCCTTTGTTTCCCTCTCACCTTGCCTCCCTTTGTTCCCCTCACCCCTTTCCATTTTTCATTATTCTCCCTGCTTTCTCGCCCTCTATCACCCTTTTTCTTCTCTTATCATCCCCTTATCTCTCATCTGCTCTCGCTACCCATTCCTCTCTTCTCCCCATTTTCTCCTATCTCCTCTCTCTCCCTCTATTCCTCTCTCCTCTTTTCCCCCTCCACTCCTCTGTGCTCTCTATTATCTCCTCTTTCTTCACATTCTACCCTGTCTCCCTGTATCTCCCTCCCCTTCCCCTATACCCCACTCTCTCCTGTCTCTTCTTTTTCCACACTCTACTCTCTCCCTCTACTGTACAGATGTGTCCTTTTACATCTTTGCTGCAGTTGCGGTAAAAAGCCTCTCTTGGCACACTAGGTCCCGTAAAGGCTCTGCTAGCGTCGGGCATCTATTTTGCACAGTTTCCTATATACAGACTCAGGTGCACACAGATATACAAGTGTCACATATCGCATTACTCAGCACAGTCTACTATATACAGACTCAGGAGCACACAGATATAGAGGTGTCACATATCACATTACTCAGCACAGTCTCCCATATACAGACTCAGATGTACAAGTGTCACATATCACATTACTCAGCACAGTCTCCTATATACAGACTCAGCTGCACTCAGATGTACAAGTGTCACATATCACATTACTCAGCACAGTCTCCTATATACAGACTCAGGAGCACACAGATATACAGGTGTCACATATCAAATAAATAAGCACAGTCTCCTATATACAGACTCCGATGTACAAGTGTCACATATCACATTACTCAGCACAGTCTCCTATATACAGACTCAGGTGCACTCAGATGTACAAGTGTCACATATCAAATAAATAAGCACAGTCTCCTATATACAGACTCAGCTGCACTCAGATATACAGGTGTCACATATCACATTACTCAGTACAGTCTCCTATATATAGACTCAGGAGCACACAGATATACAGGTGTCACATATCACATTACTCAGCACAGTCTCCTATATATAGACTCAGGAGCACACATATATACAGGTGTCACATATCACATTACTTAGCACAGTCTCCTATATACAGACTCAGGAGCACACAGATATACAAGTGTCACATATCGCATTACTCAGCACAGTCTACTATATACAGACTCAGGAGCACACAGATATAGAGGTGTCACATATCACATTACTCAGCACAGTCTCCCATATACAGACTCAGATGTACAAGTGTCACATATCACATTACTCAGCACAGTCTCCTATATACAGACTCAGCTGCACTCAGATGTACAAGTGTCACATATCACATTACTCAGCACAGTCTCCTATATACAGACTCAGGAGCACACAGATATACAGGTGTCACATATCAAATAAATAAGCACAGTCTCCTATATACAGACTCCGATGTACAAGTGTCACATATCACATTACTCAGCACAGTCTCCTATATACAGACTCAGGTGCACTCAGATGTACAAGTGTCACATATCAAATAAATAAGCACAGTCTCCTATATACAGACTCAGCTGCACTCAGATATACAGGTGTCACATATCACATTACTCAGTACAGTCTCCTATATATAGACTCAGGAGCACACAGATATACAGGTGTCACATATCACATTACTCAGCACAGTCTCCTATATATAGACTCAGGAGCACACATATATACAGGTGTCACATATCACATTACTTAGCACAGTCTCCTATATACAGACTCAGGAGCACACAGATATACAGGTGTCACATATCACATTACTCAGCACAGTCTCCTATATACAGACTCAGGAGCACACATATATACAGGTGTCACATATCACATTACTCAGCACAGTCTCCTATATACAGACTCAGGAGCACACAGATATACAGGTGTCACATATCACATTACTCAGCACAGTCTCCTATATACAGACTCAGGAGCACACAGATATACAGTTGTCACATATCACATTACTCAGCACAGTCTCCTATATACATACTCAGGAGCACACAGATATACAAGTGTCACATATCACATTACTCAGCACAGTCTCCTATATACAGACTCAGGTGCACACAGATATACAGGTGTCACATATCACATTACTCAGCACAGTCTCCTATATACAGACTCAGGAGCACACAGATATACAGGTGTCACATATCACATTACTCAGCAGTCTCCTATATACAGACTCAGGAGCACACAGATATACAAGTGTCACATATCACATTACTCAGCAGTCTCCTATATACAGACCAGGTGTACACAGATATACAGGTGTCACATATCACATTACTCAGCACAGTCTCCTATATACAGACTCCGATGTACAAGTGTCACATATCACATTACTCAGCACAGTCTCCTATATACAGACTCCGATGTACAAGTGTCAGATATCACATTACTCAGCACAGTCTCCTATATACAGACTCAGCTGCACTCAGATGTACAAGTGTCACATATCAAATAAATCAGCACAGTCTGCTGGTGAGTCCTAGTCACATTTTTGGTGAAATAAGACGCCCGACCATAGCAGAGTAGCAGGGGGACCTGGCAGCTCACTCACACCAGGTAAGTCGTGCTGCGTGGTGTATTGAGGCTAGGTGTATGAGGACACATCTGTATCTCCTTTCTCCTCCTGCTCTCTCCAGACTCTATCCTTCTCCCTCCTCTATCTCCATCTCTACTCTCTTCAGATTTCCTGTGGATGGTGACATGAAATTAGTGTCATAGTAGCTTCTGTGAAAGTCTGGAGTATATATCTATACACACCTACCAAGGACTAGTTGGAGGAGAGCAGAGGTCTGCAGATCTGTAGAGACGTTAGTAATCTAATTATTAGTACAAAAAGTAAATATCGGGACTCTCCTTAGGAAGAAAATGTACTTCTGTTACTCTCCTCTTATTGTTGAACTATGACTCCTGATGACCTTTCATCATTGAATTGTTGTCTAAAATGTTTGTCCACCTCCTGTTGTTTCCCATTTGGGACCATATTCAATTGCTGGCGAAAAGGCGTTATAGGTGATACTTTTTCGCCGATGACGTAATTTTGTCAATCTGAAGTTATCCCCGTATTCAATTCTTCTGACTTTTCGCCAGTGCGGAAAGTCAGTGGTTCGAACCCAGCGATAAAGTATCACCTATGAATAGGTGTCGAATAAAAGTGCAGAATTGGGGTTTTGGGGTCCAAACCTCCAAAAACCACCCAGCACCCCTTGGACTGTCCCCCAAAGGTAAACTGTGTCAAAAAATATTTAAAAAGTTCCACAGGACACCCCAAAAAAGTACTTTCATTTTAGGGACGAAAAAAAACAAACTTGGGTGACAAACTTCTAAACTAGTGAAATAGACTCAGGGGGAGTCCCCAACTATGCGCCAGGTGTTTTATAGTTTGCAAATGGTTGCGGCAGGTGGATTTTTCACGTTTTTTAAAAGTTCACATTACCCACTTTCAAATATGCTTGCACCCATTTTCAAGTACCCCAAATTTGATGGGGATACTTATTTTTCCCCAAAAAACTTGCTAAATGCTATTCTTCACCACTTATTCATATACGCAAAAAAACAGCTATTAAGACCATTTCAACACCCCAAATACCTGCAGCAGGGCTATTCGGGGGTACCCATAGTGAACCCCCATGTCACAGCATCTTTTGGGGGCTGTCAAACTGATTTCCCCAAAAATGACAGCACTCTGCGCTCATTTTGTTTTGGACGGGTCCTGTTTTCACCGATTTGGAATTGAATACGGGGATACGCAAGGACGAGCGCAATACTTTTCCACTCAGAAAACCTGCACTGATGGCGAAAAGTCCGGCAACTGACTTTTCGCCTGCAATTGAATATGGCCCTTGGTTTCAAACACCGTATATTACACCTCTGGCTATTGTGTAGTAATGCACTAGACGTAGATATCAATGTGTTTTTTACTTTCAACAGTATTTATTGTTCATGTTGTTGAGACAGTGATCAGCTCTCTGCCTTGTGCAGTTATAAATACCTATGAATATCAATGTGCGCGCATCCCATAATCTGTAATAATTGTATTTAGAAAGAATACATGGGCACCTCTGAGCATTGGAGCCAGTCCAGGACTCTGGGGGAGCAACAGAAGAACCTAGCACTGCCCTGGACATATATGTACATATTGGCCTCCTTATGCCCTGGATAGTGATACAGTATTAATAATTGATGGTCTATAGCAGTGCACCCCTAACAATGCATGTTTTCCAGATCTCCTGGTTGGTGCTCAGGTGTATTTATTACTGGCTGACACATGTTAAAAGATCCACAGGTGGTGCTAACTATCTACTTTGTGATACTGAGAAGAACATGCAGCACTACTAAAATACTATTATATTACTATTTCTATTGTGGTTATGCTGTGGTTCGGGGACTGGGGTTTCCAGGCAACCTGCGTTTGCCTATGGAATGGCTGGTGGACATAGCGGAGGTGGGGCTGCCAAGTGTACAAGTGCCACCTCATCCAGAATAATGGGGGGGAAATGCCTCTTAATTAACTATTGTTACATTTTAACTCCTATAATAGGTGCATGATTGCTAGTAGAAGTTCAGCTTAGGGTCCATTTAATTTTGCTATATCAGCAAAAATAACAGGCATATCCTAGTTTATAGATAATTCAGATTTGCGTGTTTATGACACATTCTGTACTTTTTGAACGGAATATGTAATTTTAAAGAAGTGTTAAAGCCTCTAATCTGATGTGAAAAGTGCTCCTCTATAATAAATAGCCTGGAGCCTTTTAGCTGTCAGACACCTAGTCCGTATCTCCAGTATAAAGCTAGAAGCAGGCAAACCAAAACACAGGCTGCATCTTGGGGGAATCTCGAGAGCTCTATAGCTTCAAGTGCTGAATCACTGCACCTGGTGGTTTGGAGAAGGAGAAAGCTTTGAGATAAAAACATGATAACTGTAAGAAACCAAATACAATAACTGCAGCCTAAGTACAACTGTGTTTTTTAGAGGGCACGGCAAAATCTATACTGGTAGAGATGGATTAATTTATCTGACGTGAAACGGTTCATGGTTTTATTGTCCTTCATTATCGGTACGCCCATTCACCAACCCCATCCATGGTGCAAAAAAAACCGTCTGAAAGCAGGCTCTGTATAGCTTGCAGTTCCCCCTACACGCCCTCAATGAACTTACTCTGTGTGTGTGAACATCCTGTTACCACCCCTACAACCTCAAGTAAAGATGCGATTGAGTTTTACACGACTCCACATCACTCATACTTGAGTATACTGGCTTCCAAAACGCATACAGTGCAAAAATACCCAAGATACGTCTATGAAACCGAGTAACTGTATGTAAATTCTGCACTGGCCCCACTGTGTGTTTTGTTTTTGTTTTTTTTTGTTTAAGGTCAGAAAAGTAACGAAAAGTAACAAATTCTAGAATTAGAATCTAGAATTTATAGAACTATTCATTTAACAGGTTGTGCCAATGTTGGCATTGCAGGCACCCGCTACGGCTCTAGTAACCTAGCCAGGCCAAAGTTCAAGAATGATAGTGGCAATTATCCGTGTCCGCAGTTGTCGCATTGCCCCAAATTCCATACCCCAGTAAATTTAAGTCAGCATTATGGCAGGTTGGCAAACAAAGCAAAGAGGAAGAATACGAGGGATGTCAGTGCTAATACATATTGCAGCATCATGATGTTATTGCTGTTGTGCAACTTTAAAAAATGATAGAGCTCATTTATAAGTAGGTGTTATATTGATGTGGGACATTGCTGGTTTAGTTATTGTGTGGTCACTGTTGTAGCGTAAAAGGCACTGTGGCCAAATGTCCTGAGAGGGGCATAGGAACTGTGTTCAGAATCTCAAGATCAAGTTCAACTCATTGGGGTTGATGTACTGTATCAAGCTGTGAAAAGACCCGAGAAGTGAACCAGTAGAGAAGATGCCATAGCACTCAATCAACCAATCAGCTTCTACCTATCATTTTATAGACTGTTTTATTTTCTCATGTACCTTTCCTTATAGCAATAACTCATTAAGTATGCTGTTTATGTACTTTATTTCTTACTAGTAATACAGTACATGCATTATTACAGGTAGATAAAGACATCATGTACTCATTGTTCTCCTACTTCCCCCTACGCCCTACTTCCTGATCACCTGTCCTTCTGTGCTGCAGGATTATTAAAGATACACTACCTCACCTTACTATTACTGGACAATGCACATAAATTATCTATATGGGTAAGATACTACACCTCCCTCTTCCTTCCATAAAAAATTTTTTTTAGACACACGGGTCAATCCTATTAGGTGCGAATGGCGAGGTGCGAGTTGCTAATGTCACTTCGAATTTGCATATAGCGAATTAATTTTGCAATCCAATTAGCAACTCGCACTGATCAGTCAGACTGAATTCACAGCTTTCCACTCACACCTCCCTGTGGGTGAGAGATGGAAAGGAAAATCTTCACTTTAAGGTTAGAATGTGGGGACATCGTGCTGAACCCCTTTGACCCCCCCCCCCCCAATGACTAATTAGGCATTTGGAACTTTCCAATTAGCTTGATTGGTCCATTAATTACATGTCATTTTATGGGGTTAAAAAATATAGCCGCAAATTACCCCAAATCAACTTTTTCGTTAGTTTAGGCAGGGTGCCTAAACTAACGAAAAAATAGATTTTGGGGTAATTTGAGGCTTTTTTTTTTTTTTTTTTAAAGTTAATCAAATTGTTTTTATCATTTTTTTTTCAACTTTTCAAGATGCCCTCAAAGTACCCCAAAATCACCCTTTCCTACTTTTTTTTTTTTTGCATTTTTCATTTAATTAGCTTGAGATTAAAAGAAAAAAATTTGTTTTTTTTTATCATTTTCTTGCATTTAAAAAAAAAAAAACACAAATCGGCCATTTGACACCATTTAAAAACCTACAGTACCTTCCTAATGCCCACAAACAGCTGTCTATACGATCCTGCTAACGGAATTATCCATTTTGGGGGATCCAGAATGGTCTCTCCACATTTTCATGCATTTCTCGCATATCTCATTTGGCAGTCAACTCGCACCCCTCTGCGAATAGGGATTTTTAATTGGATTGGAGAATTCTCGGCAGCGCACTTCACTGCGCAGTGTGTGAGTTTCAAGAAACAAACTCGCAATTCGCACCTAATAGGATTGACCCCATAACATTTTATTTACGAGTAGTGCAGTTATGAAATTAAACATATCACAATATATTAATGGCATCTGAGCATGAACATCAACCCAATACACATGAAACTGGAAAACCTTCTAGAACAACAAGTTACTAGTCATGAATTAAGGGGTCAATCTTATTATGTGCGAAGGGTGCAAGTTGCCGTTGAAACGCCGGCAAAGGACCGGCACCTCGCGGCCCGCTCCATGCCCGAACTAGCTGAATTTTGCTCGGAGCCCTGTGGGGCCCCGAGCAAAATTCAGCAAATCCAGGCTGCCGTAAAGTGCGACCGTTGCCACGATGTCTCACGGGTGATAGGATTGACCCCTAGGAGTCATATCTGCTCAATAAGCCAAGCAGGAAGGTTAATGACTCTGCCTCTTTTCATCTGGATATGTGATCATTCACTCAAAGAACCCGTCCCCATTATCAGATCTCTTGATGCTGAGGATGGTAAAGATACTGTGATGACGTCCTCTTGACTTGGTCCATCAGAAGATAAAGATGGAAAGATCTTCTTGAAATGAGACACATTCCTTGTTGCTGTTTGATTGTCCTTTCCTGCAACTATCATTGTTCCTTTCCTTTACACCAGGGACAGGGAACCCGAGGCCCGGGGGCCCTATAAGGCCCCTGGAATAATTTGATCTGGCCCTCAGAGCTTTTTTTTGTTAGCCTCATCTGGTTAGCAGGGTGCCTAGAATGGCACCCTGCAGCCAGAATTTATGCATCAGTGCCGCCTGTAGCATCCTTAGGACGCTTCAGACGGTCACACCGCTGCCCTTACAGCTCCCCGGAGCATCATCAGGATGCTTCTGTTATACTGTAATCACTGGCGATTATGGCCCTGCCCCATGTGACGACATACGGATGGGGCGTGATCTGCACCAGGCCCGCAAATAATGTTCTGTGTATCAAAATGGCCCACTGCAGAAAAAAAGGTTCCCCACCCCTGCTTTAGACTATAGTCAATGGACTTTGGTGAAAAGCAGCCATGTCCTTGCGGTAATACTTTTTGTTTCATCAGAACACGATCCTCCTCCTTGTATATCAGAACAATAGCTCTCCTTTTCCGGTCTGCATACTGTTTAGCCTTTTGTTTATTGGCAGAGTCTATCTTTCTAACCTGATGATCTTTAGATGAAGGAGTCAGATGAATTTCCAGAAGAGTGGATCTGATCACTTTCCTTTTGATGTCATTAATGTCTGAGGAGGGACATTTGTCGTGGAGTGAGGCACTGATCGATATTGTCTGAGAAATTGATGTAAGGATTGCTGAATTGGAATGTTGGATACTTAACAAATCTTTATTTGCTTTCCAAGATGCGCATGAAACGTTCAACAAGACCATTAGCTTGTGGCCACAGGGGAGTATTTCCAAAATGTTTCATGAATTATCCCATCCTCATCGCCAGTTGTTATATCCTGACGTACCTTTCCTTATAGTAATCACTCATAAAGTATGTTGTTTATGTACTTTATTAATGGTTAGTAATACATGCATTATTACAGTTAGGAAAAGACGTCATCTCATAGCTACTCATTGTTCTCCTTCCCCCTATCCCCTACTACCTCACCTTACTATTACTTCACAATGCACATAATGTACTTGATAAATGCTACCTCAAAGCTGATTGGTTGCTATGGGCAACTTCGGCAGTGTTCCACTTCTCTACTCTTATCACTGCTTAATATTATCAACCCCATTATTCTCTATGCTACAGGAAAGTTATTAGCTGTGCGTAGAACAGAAGAAATATCTTTTTATCTTTGTACTGACTATTTTATGTGTTTTGTGGGAGGACATGACTTGGTGTGTGTGTGGCCAGTGTCATTATGACTCTGCAGCATTTCCTGAGCTTTACAAAGTAGTATATTTATAAAAGGAAGTGGTCTTAAACTGAAGTCTCACTTTGCTTGTCTCCCTTCTTACATAGCAAATAAGTAACAAATAACCACTATTTATATTTTTTTCCTGATGTACAGCATACCCTTAATGTTGGGATGCACACCTGGGTTTGTTTGGTACTCTTCATAGAGAGGGGACGATTTATCAACCTTAAATCATGCAAAATGCTGCGTTATACAAAGTAACACAGAATACTGCTGCCCCGTAATTCTCAGCGGTGCCTGCGAAGTGGAGCTACTAGTTTATCTAGCTCCGAAAAGCTTAATTGTTATGAACTTTTCTCCAGTAGCTATGATCCTTTGAGTATCATCTTAGCAAGTCTAGCCTATAGCTAAAGCACTATTTTGGAAAAGGAATTGCGCCCATGCAATGACCTAATGACACTCACGCGCAATAAAGACACCGGATTAAGACCCAAAGGTTCATTCAGCAAACAGAGAAAGAATTGAGACATACAGTACAGTCATCACCAGGACAGCCTCTTAACGGAGGCGCTGCCCCGGCATGGTAATCAAATATGGGCATCATGCTAAGTAACGGCACAAATGTGCATGGGTACATAAATTAGCCCTTTAATGATGAGGTAATGTCAGACTGCCATAAAATAAGATACAGATGTGTCCACGTATCCTCCATGTGCTACAAGTCGCTTTACACATAACTTGTGAGCACTGTGTTGCTCTTTAGCGCCGAGCGTCTTTTAGGGCAACTTTTTACCTTCAAATGTGCCTTATACGCACAGTGATGTGAATAGGACGCTTAAGCAGCTACGTTACGGTGTCACTGGCTGTGACAATATAACTTAGCGTTTCACATGCAGATGCAGTAGCACACAGAATATAGGCATGCCGCATATCATTTTAATCAGCAGAAGCTGCCTGTGCGTTCTAATCACACCACTGTGTAAATAGGACGCATTTGAAGGTAAAAAGTCAAACCAAAAGATGCTCGTAGCTACATAGTCACGGCGTGGAACGCCTAGAAGGGCTCTTTAACCCGCAAGGGAGTTTGATGTATGTGGACACGTTTAAATCTTGTTGAACTGTGCTCCTCCGTGATGGCAGGCAGAATGGTGTTCTGGTGTGTGGGCTTAACAGTAGGTGTGGGAATGGGAGGTGGTGGATGTGGTTGATTGGTGGGGGGGCAGAAGGTGGAGAGGAAAGGGGGGTTCACAGGATGGTGATAGGTATAGGGGAGGGGGGGCACGGGATAGTGGTGGGTGATGGGAGGAGTATGGGTGGAGAGGTAGGGGTGGTTGGAAGTGTTGCACCTAGTTACAGGAGTACCAGGTTCTGTTAATGGTCATTGCGGTAAAAGGTGGTTTGGTGCGCTCTTCCTGAGAGGGAGGATGTATTGTGCGGTGGGTTTGGGAATATGGTTGGTGTCGGCGGTGAGGGAATACAGACAAATGTAGAAGGCCAAATCGTTTATTAGAGCAGGCACAGTGCTGTTCCGATGTGGTCTCATGTGGAGGGAGTTTTTTTGGAAAGAAGGAGAGGAGGGGTGATGTGTGATGAGGCACTGGGTGGGAAGGTGGGTGGACCCTTTCAGGGGGCTCCTTGCCATTCCGTTGTGTGACCAGCACGTTATCCCTGCTGGACCTATGGTCTACAGTCTTGAGAGTCTTCTGGGAATGTTCATACACTCTTCAAAGTCAAATGGGTTAGTAGTGAGTGTCCTGATGTAGGGGCGGCATTGCGCGTTGTGGTGCAAGAGTACTTACATACCAGTAGGATTTAGGAGTGGGTAGACGTTGCGGCCGTGTTGTTCGGGGCTGATGATGTACGGTGGTTTTCCTGGCAAGCTCTGCTGGTTCGATGTTCAGAATCGGGGATTGCCACGTGCTTGCGGCAGGAGGTTGCCGGACTGGCAACCGGCTGGTTTGTAAGTTGGATTGATAATGCGACCAGTGGATATGCCCGTGGGGTGTTGGTATGGTTTTCTGCAATGATGAGCCTGCGGCGTTTGTGTGGTGCTGGGTCCCCTGGCCCTCTGACTGATGCTGTACAGTCTGCTGGGCCGGCGTTGGGGATGACCTTCCTCTTAAGAGGACACACTAGAGTAGCACCTTGCGGGTGTAAACACCCTCGTGGAGGGGCTGGTCTGGGACAGGATACCAGTCGCTGAAGGTGCCAACGGCAGTCCCGGCCAATGGGTGCCCCTATATGTCGTGGATGGATGGTTGTGGGTGAAAAGGTGGCGTGAACTGGCACCAGCGGTCCTGTAATCCGGATGCGGCCGTTGGTGGGTTCAGAAAGGGGATGTGTGATAGCAGCAGTGTCTCCAACTCATTTTTGCTCTGTTTGCCTTTTTCCAGGAGATTGTGAACATGTGTAAGCTGGTGTTTGCACAAAACATTATTTTGTAAAAATATGTAGCTAACCTGCGTTTTATGCATTCATTAATTTAATTTTTCAGAAAAAAGTAATTTCATTCAACTCCGTATGGCGGTACTTTGACCTAACCCGCTAAGAGATTGATGTCTTTTATACTTGCTGGCATCATGTTGAGCCAATTAGATCTACCGATTTTATTATTTGGTGTATGTTTTTTTTTTCCTGTTGCCAGTCGTTCTCTGGTTGAATAGCTTACCGTTGTCTTTCATTCGTACTACAGTCTTTGTTCCCCAGTGACTGAGTGCCTAGGTTTGAATGAGCAAATAAATGTCCTCAACTTGAGGCTGTCCTAATATGTTTGCTTTAGCTATCAGCGGTTATTAGTTTGGAGCATGTCCTAGTTTGTGTTTTGTGTTTCCTTTATATAATACAGCAGCCTGTGGGACAGTTTTATGGGACAATGCACTGCAGGAAAGTAGGCCATGCATGCGATTCATCATATTTCATTGTGTTACTTTTAGATTTGGGACCATAACAATACATTTCTACAAATAAACTAGATGCTCATTTACTGCCAAATCTTGACATACTGGGAAATACTTTTTCTAAACGCAGCTCATATGGAATCAGTGTGCACTTTTTATGTTTTTTGGTAAGGGCTTATTTTCCAGGCTCAAATGAGAAAATATTATAGAGGGGGCCGCGTGCAACCTCCGCCCGGTCATCCTGTCTGGAAGGAATCGTGCCATCACACAAGCTAAAGAATACGGTGGTGGCACCATTTACACCATGATTTTTTTTTCCCCAGAAATATGGCTCCCGTGTGCACGCATCGTGGCAATGATGTAGCCGGCTATATCTGTACTCCCCCCCTCATCCATTGGAAATGGGGGAGGGGCTCCTCCTGTCCCAGACTGTTGTTATATGGGACAGGAGCAACAAAACAAGAGTGTGGGGACTGGAGCAATTTAATGGCCTACATCTGGGGTGCCCATTGTAATTTCTGTAGGCTATCGAGGACGCGGCAAACTAATGGCGCTCAGCCTAATGGTGAGGTCTGTAGCTATCCCACCTGGAGGCAGAGGATGGTGGTTTATGTAGTAGTCCCCGCTGGTACAGTCTGAGTGGTGGGGTGCAATACTAACTTACTGCACACTCTCTAGTGCTAGATTATTTTCAACTAATTCTGGTGCTGCCTCGGTGGAAGAATTATAAATCCCAATGATGACATTTAAATGCCATTCATGTGATCGATCTATATATTTTTTTTCCCCATGCATTTGAGCGGAGGATGGGCTAACGTTTTTTGCCCTATGTTGTTTGGAAAATTTTTTTTTTTTTTTCTTGTATATATGTGTGTATGTGTGTATGATGCATATATATATATAAATATGTGTGTATGTATATATATATATATATATATATATATATATATATATATATATAGAAATAACGCCGGCACTCCACAGTGTAGTCAGTACCTGCCTGGGTGCCCTCTAATGGTGTGTGAACCAAGTATATAGGGAAAAACAGCGGCACTCTCAGGACTTGAAACATAAATGAGACTCACGACTCCAAGAGATCAGCGTCCAACGTTTCAGTCGGTGTGATCGTTCTTGATAAAAGTCACACCGACTGAAACGTTGGACGCTGATCTCTTGGAGTCGTGAGTCTCATTTATGTTTCAAGTCCTGAGAGTGCCGCTGTTTTTCCCTATATATATATATTATATACTGTGTTCGGAAACAATTTAAAACTGCAGGTTTTTTTTTATATACTTGCTTTGTACTGTTCATTATTTATATATGTGAGTGTGACTAATATCCAGTGATGTGAGATGAGGCAGAGCCTTTCCTGTCACACTTGGGTATACTCCACAGTTTTTACTATAAAAATGTAATATTAAATGGATATGAATTATTAAAAATATCTTCTTTGTAGTATTCTAATAATTTTTATAGTCAAAACTCTATAGAGAACAAAGTGTATGGAGGCACTGCCTCCCCTGTCTACCTTTTTCGCACATCTCTGATCAAAACTCACCAGATTCCAAGCACTATATACTGCTGCCCCTTTATATAATGCCCACATGTACCCTCGGGTGCATATATGTATGTGTAACCTTGGCTCTGATACTAGCAAGGACCTTCCCAGCCAATTACCTCACTGCACGTCACTGCTAATTTCCTATACAGTCAGGTGCATAAATATTGGGACATTGACAGAATTTTCATATTTTGACCTCTATTCACCACCACAATGGCTTTGAAATGAAACAAACAAGATGTGCTTTAACTGCAGACTTTCAGATTTACTTTGAGGGTAATTACATCCAAATGAGTTGGACGGTGTAGGAATTACAACGGTTTCTATATGTGCCTCCCACTTTTTGAGGGGCCAAAAGTAATGGGACAAACTAAACAATCCTAAATCTAGCTTTCACTTTTTAATACTTTGTTGCAAATCCTTTGCAGGCAATTACAGCCTGAAGTCTGGAACGCATAGACATCACCAGACGCTGGATTTCATCCCTGGTGATGCTCTGCCAGGCCTCTACTGCAAATGTCTTCAGTTCCTGCTTGTTCTTGGGGCATTTTCCCTTCAGTTTTGTCTTCATCAAGTGAAATGCATGCTCAATTGGATTCAGGTCAGGGGATTGACTTGGCCATTGCATAACATTTAACTTTTTAGCCTTAAAAACCTCTTTGGTTGCTTTTGCAGTATGCTTTGGGTCATTGTCCATCTGCACTGTGAAGCGCCGTCCAATGAGTTCTGAAGCATTTGACTGAATATGAGCATATAGTATTGCCCGAAACGCTTCAGAATTCATTCTGCTGCTTTTGTCAGCAGTCACATCATCAATAAATACAAGAGAACCAGTTCCATTGGCAGCCATACATGCCCACGCCATGACACTACCACCACCATGCTTCACTGATGAGGTGGTATGTTTTGGATCATGAGCAGTTCCTTTACTTCTCCATACTCTTCTCTTCCTATCACTCTGGTAAAAGTTGATCTTTGTCTCATCTGTCCATAGGATGTTGTTCCAGAACTGTAATGGCTTTTTTAGATGTTGTTTGGCAAACTCTAATCTGGACTTCCTGTTTTTGTGACTCACCAATGGTTTACATCTTGTGGTGAACCCTCTATATTCACTCTTGTGAAGTCTTCTCTTGATTGTTGACTTTGACACATATACACCTACCTCTTGGAGAGTTTTCTTGATTTGGCCAACTGTTGTGAAGGGGTTTTCTTCACCAGGGAAATAATTCTGCTGTCATCCACCACAGTTGTTTTCCGTGGTCTTCCGGGTCTTTCTTTGGTGGTGCTGAGCTCCCCGGTGCGTTCTTTCTTTTTAAGAATGTTCCAAACAATTGATTTGGCCACACCTAATGTTTTTGCTATCTCTCTGATGGGTTTGTTTTGATTTTTCAGCCTAATGATGGCTTGCTTCACTGATAGTGACAGTTCTTTGGATCTCATATTGAGAGTCGACAGCAACTGATTCCAAATGCAAATGTCACACCTAGAATCAACTCCAGACCTTTTACCTGCTTAATTGATAATGAAATAATGAGGGAATAGCCACACCTGTCCATGAAATAGCTTTTGAGTTGATAGTCCCATTACTTTTGGCCCCTTAAAAAGTGGGATGCACATATAGAAACCGTTGTAATTCCTACACCGTTCACCTGATTTGGATGTAATTACCCTCAAATTAAATCTGAAAGTCTGCAGTTAAAGCACATCTTGTTTGTTTCATTTCAAAGCCATTGTGGTGGTGAATAGAGGCCAAAATATGAAAATTCTGTCAATGTCCCAATATTTATGCACCTGACTGTATATAACGTGCTATATATGTTTGCGCACTATTATTTCAAGGGAGTGAAGTAATGAACACCTCATACATCTGTGCTTCTATCATAAATTATTTTTGCTAACCACCTGGCTGATCTTTTCTATACATCAATTTCTAATTTTTATGAGTAAGAGATTAGGTCTCCACTGTATGGGAATAATTCTGACTTCAACTAGAACCCACAAAACACTTTTTTTTTTTTTTAGGGCTCTCGCACATTGTTGGTCTGACTTATTTCTCCTATTACTGTATTTTTAAAGAAAATAAATGTCATATCCAGCGCCGGAGAAATACACACAAACCTATGTCTTTAACCCCTTATTGTTTTATTGTATTTATTATTATTTGGGTGGCGCCAGTCAGAATATTTTCCTATATGTCTACCAGCCAAAAAAGTGCCAATATAGGAGCAACAGGGTTCCATTGATTGATTTGCATTGCTCCTCACAGTGACCGTAGTGACTGCCTCTTGAGCCGTAATTGTGCACTTTCTTCCTGTATGGTTCTCAGACCTTTCTGGAATATGATATAATACAGCAGCCTGTAGACCTCATGTAATATATTATAAACGTGTAATGTGGGTGCACATGGTTCCAGGGGGGGCCAGCACTGCACACCCTGCACCTATGTTATCTAAAACTTACCTCTGCGGTCCAGCGTCGGGTCTCTCAGCGCTGCTCAAAACGCTGGAAAATGGTCGCAATGGCCATTTTTCCAGCATTTTGCGCATGTGCGCTGTGAGGAAATATCCGGGAAAATGGCGGGCGTGCCATTTCCTGGCGATCTGCGCATGTGCAGTAGACTCTGCGCACACTCTAGTGCCCCGAGTCTACTGATGATGCGGTGGGCGGTGAGCCGGCTGCCGGCCACCAGAGGGAGAGGAGGGGGCCTGTGACAGGGAATGCACACGGGCCAGCAGCAGCAGCAGCACATCTTTATCTCCTGTATCCTTATAGAGTATCTGCGCTACTGTACTTTACAGGTTTTTAAAAAGAAAAAAAATCAGTAGCTGGTTATATCCCATATTTTGATAATGGAGACTGCCCCCACCTAGTCAGCCCACATTTAGAGGCAGGTTTCAGTTGCATTAATGTGTAGGGGAAGTAATCTATATAATATCTTAATATAAAAAGCATGCATTAGAAAACTTAGTACGTTTATCACAAAATCACATTTGGCATATATTTGGTATATAGTCTGATGACAATTGCAGATATCACTCATCGTCTTCATTGCTGATTTCTGATTCGTAGTTAGTGCAAGTAAATTCTACCGCATCACCTCTTACGCAAGTAATATGGGCCTACCCTTAAAGCCATACACTGTGCGATATGCACCTTGCGACGCGACGGGGGATCCAACGGCCGACATATCGGGTGGTCCCCACACATGGTGCGATCGGGTGGCCGACCGCCCGATATGCCGGCACCCCCCTCCCCTACCCGTATAGCGCTGCATGGGATCAATACATCACATCCTCAGATCAAATTAACCTGCAGTAACATCTGGGTTTGTCCGATATCATGCCCATACATGGTACGATAGAGCAGCGATATCGTACCAATCCGTCGGATCGGCTGCTATATCGCACTGTGTATGGGCACCATTACATGTAATACACTGGACCCACTGCTGGGCAGGTATCCACAGATTGTAAGTCTTGGCACACATTACACAGAAACACTCGTCTTCAGAACTCGACAATGTTTTGGCTACTTTCTTATTTTTTTATTTTCATGTCCTCTTCTTAGAGTATCTCAGCTACTGTACTTTACAGTTGTTTTTTTTTTGTCTTTATTCCAGAGTAAAGATTTCTTAACTTTCCGTAGTTTTAACTTTTTTTTTTTTCATTTCTTATATTTTCCTCTAGTTCTAGCTAGTCTTTAATGGGAGTGTGAGTGAGTAACAACTTTACTTCGATATTGTGTAAGAATTTGCCCCAAGTGACGTCAGATAACCAAGATGGCCATAGTTCGATTTCTGTACTTCAATTCACAATTAGAACAATAATAATCAATACACTAATGATCTGTGATTGTAACAAAATGAATGATAAACTCTTACCTTTAATGGTGTTTATCCACTAGCAGATAATGGAACGACAGTACGATTACAGCATTGTAACCGTACAGTCGTTCCCCCTCCCCTGCACTGCCTACACTGTACGATATGTCGCTCAGTGTAGGCACAATCCCTCATGCCCAATCTGTCGTTATTGGCAGATTGACCGGCATGTTCAGGTGATGATTGTTTGTCGATAAACGACCATCGCTGGTCGTTTTGGACATTTTAATTCCCGTTTTGTGAATGATTAATAAGCGATTGAACGATAACTATGTCGTTATCGTTCAATCGCTCATTTTAATCGCCTAGTGGATACGCGACATAACAGTCCAGCTAAGATACGACAAATTTATGTGAAAAATATTACTTTGGAACAAGAAAAATGTTTGTTTAGGTACCCATTACATAAACACATCTGCGTTAGCGTCGTTTCGCTGAGCACTGATGGTAACATTTTCAAACTTGTTCCCAGTCGCACGAGCCGCAGCGTGACGTGGGCGTGGTTTTATATTCATTGCAGCAACTTGCCCCACCTTCCCCTACTCAATTATGTTTGCTGTGTTTTTGGTTTTTTTACACATTTAAAATGTTTCAATAAAAATAGACGATCCTTTATCTAATAAATCTTTTTGGAATTAAATTTTGATTGCTTACATGAAACATTTTGTTTTTATTCCAAGGTCCCTAATCTTGTAGGTGTAGCTGAATTTCTGTAATCAATTGATTGTTCTCTATTGTTTGTCTGCTGTACATACACTTTGGTTTTTCTGTGACTTATCTGAGAGAAGGAAAAACCACATATCTTGTGCCATGTTATTGTTCATAATATTCAGAGCCTCATTTTACCAACGAGTGATATTCTTGTTCTAACTCGTAAATCGTGCTCCAGCCAATCAGCTCCTCACTCATTTTTCAAATGCATGACAGGAGCCGATTGGTCGGAGCACCATTTAAGATTAGTAACTAACGAGTGATATAAACGAATAACACTCGTTGATAAATGAGGCCGTCCGTGTGTGACAAGTCTATACCTTATTGTTAGGATGTGGGGGTGTATATACTGTGATATATTTTGCATACTGTTACAGATGTGTCCTCATTCATCCATCGTGCATGTCTCGTATTGGGAGATGCACTAAGCTTTGCAGAGGGATAAAGTACCAACCAATCAGCTCCTTAAGGCCCATACTCACTGGACGATATCCATGAACGATATCGTTGAACAATATATAGGTACTTTATAGGCTCATACACACGGGACGATGTGCTGCATGAACGATATTGGTGAAAGATTTCCCTTGATTTTCTGTAGTGCAGGACAAACGATATTGGGTGTACACAATCACTTATCTGTGGCGTGACAACCTGAGCTGTTTGGCACCATGTACTTTGTAGCACAATACTTAAATTATTTTAAAATACATTTAATAGTTCTCTTTTCCTGACATTGCCCTAACGTAACAGGTCGGGGCATTCAAATACCTAGTTACGCCCCTGCTTGTACAAATAAGGGAATATGAAACTGTTCTACCCTGATTGAGCTGCCTCTGCCGACTTTCTGTTTTATAACTATATACAGTTATTGAAGTCATGAGTGCTGGATCCCAAGCAGGTAACATTGATTGCACTAGTCTAGTTCACCTTACAGGAATGAGTGTAGGACATTGCTGCTTGTCGTTATCCAAATCAGCCCGTAACAGCTCTGGCTACACTGCTGTGATTTTTGGTAACCCAAGAAATATAGAACCATTAAAATATCATTCTAGTGATGGATGGACAATGTGTATACAGTATATCAGTTATTTTATAGGACATAGATTTTATTTGTCACATAATACAAATTCCGGTTGAAAGAGAAAAATGTTGATAAAGTAAACCAAGGTGAGCAAGCCTCAAGTTGTATTTATTTCTATGTAAAGGGGGGGTCCTGTGTAAAGGGGGTGGGGGCTGCTGAGAGAAGTACGGGTCTCCTTCAGATGTAAAAATCATACCGTAAGCCTGAGCTGCTCCAGCTTTCAGGCGTCATTAAGAACAAAGGAAGGCAAGGCTGTGCTAATGGAACATATGTTGCTGCTTTCACACTGCGTAGTCTGGAATTGAACAATTTCATGTGCTCCCTCTTTTGACAGAGCCCTCAACGTGTCCCCTGTCTGATTCCTTCCCTGTGATCTCGTACATCAAGGATTCTTACAGCTCTCAGCAAGTCGGTTGCTTGTAATGAAGCTGTCGTCGTGCTACGTTTTTCTTTTTAACCAGCCTGGCCACATAAAGCGTCGGATACCCTTTTTATTTTAGATTTAGCAAAATATAAACATAAATAATATAATACATGTTCACTTCATTGGGTATACCCTACTTTAGTCAGCAGAAAGAGCATCAATATCACCATGTCCCTGCAACTAGCCCACCTGAGATTACCTGCGGATCAGCCGCTTTCATTTTTCAGTACATTTCCATTGTCCCTGCGAGTGTCCAGGCTGGTAATAATATCAGCTTCACATGAAGCGTCTGATGCGTTAAACTGTTCCAGACCATCCGTTGTATCCATACATCATGTTGGGTTTTCAGGGAAGTCTAATGTTGTGGCTGTTCCTTCATTTGTCATTGTGATAACTGGTCACAGTTCTGTGATAAAAGGTTCTTACAAAGTCTATAAGTTCAGTTGCTCTAATTCTGGTGCTCAGTGACTTAGAGGAGCTGCTGCATTGGGAAGACTCGTTCATGTATCAGTGATCAATGGTCCGGCCATGCTTACTGTGTATTCTGGCTCAGTGCTCTGAAAATGGGAATCCTGATCACTGATCCCCCTACGTGGTCTCCATCATGCCTTAGTACCTGTTACAGAGCAGGGCACCAGATGCACAACACCGTCTAGTCCTGATGATATTGAGACCAGAGCTTTTCTTGTGAAGACATATAAAAAAAATAAATCCATCAGTTATGTAACCATTTCCTTGTGGCCCCTCACAGTATTACCAATACTTCTTAATGGTTTTACTTTTTTGATTTCATTTTTATCTTTGTGGGGTCTTTTTTAGTGTGGTAGTTGTAATCATTTAGTATGGTTTAGTTTGATTAAATTTAAGGCTAATTCCACTTAAAAGTATATTTTTAGGTTTGGCTGGAAGTAAGAAATAAAATATATATTTTTTTGGCAGTACTCAGATTTAGTGGGTTTATGTATTCAGGTGATAGTTGTGTAGGAGATATAGGGGGTCTATGTACTAAGCCTTGTAGAGAGGTAAAGTGGACAGAGATCAAGTACCAACCAATCAACTCCTGTCGCTTTACAGGCTGTGTTTGTAAAATGTCTGGAGCTGATTGGTTGGTACTTTATCTCCAAGGATTAGTACATAGAACCCAGTATGCACTGAAAATTGTGTTTGTTTTATTATTATCCTTTATATATTGACAACATACCACACATACAGGTAATGTTTATGTATTCCCATTAGAGCATATATCAGTGCAGCTTACAATCTATTCTAATTTCACTAACACAGGCACACAAACCTGCTCACACAAGAGGGCAGGTAGAAACCCTCTAATGCAGATCAATCATCTACACCTAGGCGTATCTTCACTAAAGTGCTGGTTTTTAGAGGTGGAGATGGTATCCATAGCAACCAATCAGATTCTTACTATTATCTTCTTGAAGGTGCTAGATAAATGTTAAATAGAATCTTATTGGTAGCTGTGGGCAACATCATGACTTCTAAAAACTCTCACTTTAGTAAATATACCCCTACTGTGGAGGCTGCCATTTTGTGAGCTGAGCCGCCATTTTGTGAGCTGAGCCAACATTCTGCCTACCAACTCATTAGCCACTAGTGGTATTACTGTGGCTTGATGTACAAGGTGTGGAACACCCCAGTCATTAAGGAGTGAATATCTTTTCCCCTTTTAGTATCTTTCATTGCAGCAGGATGCTCCACCCATTAAGGGATGAAGAGATTTAGGGCTCGATTCCAAGTCACTTGCTGGCCGCAAATTAAATCCTAATATGAGTATCCGCCCATATTGAGTCGCACGAATCACTGCATCTGCTCCGCCGCCAGCCCTCCGTCCTCTAGAACAGCCGTCATCACCAGTACCGGCACTTATACTCACCCCGTACTTGTTGAAAAAATGGCATCCACTCGGTATATGCAAGACTCAAACTAGGAGGCCCTTTGTGTATTTCTTGTTTGCTAGTTTCAGTTTGAGTCAAGGGACAAAAAAAATCACTCCATTGGTCGGTACAGATGGGTTTGTGTTATGTGATATTTATAGTCATTCATTCATGTTTGTCTGTTTCAGGTGAAGCGAATGACAAAGATGTTCAAGTGGTGGAATTGCCAATTGTTGACAGTCTCCATCCCAGGCCTCCTTACCTACCACTTGGGGTGCCAGAAGACCTTGCAGATCGATTAATGCGTTTACATGGAGATCCAGCTGTTTGGTGGGTCTCCCAATTTGTCAAGTACTTGATCAGGCCTCAGGCTTGGCTGGAAAAAGAGATTGAGGAAGCCACCAGAAAACTGGGTTTTAAGCATCCAGTAATTGGGTGAGTATATTCAGTAGAGCTCAGCTGCTGCGGGACAGTGGCTTCTATAGGAACTTGTCTGGGTTGTCCCTTGCGCGTGCCCTCACCCTCCCTTGCGCGCGCCCTCACCCTCCCTTGCGCGCGCCCTCACCCTCCCTTGCGCGCGCCCTCACCCTCCCTTGCGCGCGCCCTCACCCTCCCTTGGGCGCGCGCCCTCACCCTCCCTTGGGCGCGCGCCCTCACCCTCCCTTGGGCGCTCGCCCTCACCCTCCCTTGGGCGCGCCCTCACCCTCCCTTGGGCGCGCCCTCACCCTCCCTTGGGCGCGCCCTCACCCTCCCTTGGGCGCGCCCTCACCCTCCCTTGGGCGCGCCCTCACCCTCCCCTGGGCGCGCCCTCACCCTCCCCTGGGCGCGCCCTCACCCTCCCCTGGGCGCGCCCTCACCCTCCCCTGGGCGCGCCCTCACCCTCCCCTGGGCGCGCCCTCACCCTCCCCTGGGCGCGCCCTCACCCTCCCCTGGGCGCGCCCTCACCCTCCCTTGCGCTCCTTGCAAAAATTGGTACTTGGTAATAGCAAGAAAAACCCTCCAGTGCCTCTTGTTGTGCAGACCAGTACTGAGCTATTGGGGATTAGATATTGTCCTGCACACTTCATGGGATGCATTTGGCCCCTCCCACTTGCAATTTGGCATAGTAACCACTTTCTAGGCACAGTAAGGGGGCACATCGTTTTAAAGAGATGACTCCCCTCTTTCAAGACAAAGTGCTCATTTGTGTGTAGGCCAGTATGTGGGCAATACGGCTCAATTTCCCCTTCCCCCATATATTGAAAAATATGTTGTTGGGTTTTTTTGTAACACTTGGCGATATTGCATGGTGAACACAGGTGTGCCACATAATTGAAAGTAGGCACTCCCTGCTTTAAAATATGGGTGCCCACTTGGATGCCGGTGTCATTATACACCCCCCCCCCCCCCCCCCTATCACTCATATATATTTTCCTTAGCATGGGGTAACATTGCCTCGTGATCACAAGACAATAAGTACTAAGGAGCCCCAACATTTGAAAGAGGGGACTCCCCTCAGGTGCTTCTTAATTACTTGTAGCTATTTTGGAGGAGATCTTCCCTCATGCCTGGATTACATTATATTTCTGTAGCGCAGCGGGTTACAGTGGCAAACGCAGGATTTCTAGAGGGGGGTTTCCAAATGCTTGATTTTAGAGCGAGTGTGGCCAGTCCATGAAGAGAGTAGAATTAGCACTTATCCAGCTTTAATATGCGTCATACAAAGTGTATTGTGTGTGTCATAATTCCAGCATATACAGGACCAGCAATCACATTAACCCATTAGATGCGGCAGTAGTGCCATCCTGCCTGAGCTGAATGTTTTTATTTTAGATGTGGGCACCATTCCAGAGCATTCGAGCAATTCCGGAAGTCTGGAGGAGCAGCAGAATAACCGAGCACTGCCCTGGACATATATGTACATATTAGGCTCTATAGCAGTGCATACCTAACAGTGAATGTTTTCCAGGTCTCCTAGTTGGTGCACAGGTGTACTTATTACTGACGGATACATGTTAAAAGATACACAGGTGGTGCTAATTATTTCATTTGTGATACTGTGAAAAACCTGCAGCACTATAAAATTCTATTACATTACTATTTTTATTGTGGTCATGGTGTGGGCTGGGGAGGGGGGTTTCCAGGCAGATGGAAACCCCCCCTGCGTTTGCCTATGGGTTAATGTCTGGTGATCAGTGTGATCACCACACATTCATTTCTATGTTTTAAAGAGTGGACTGCCCTCTTTCAAACAAGGGTACCCCCATCTTTCTAGGTGGTGTGTTAGAGGGACTTAAAGGCCCTCCCCAGCATTTTTTTTGTTTTAAATGGACATTGGCGCACATGTCACTTCCCTATCAGACCCAACGACTGGGTTTTTACATAATCACACTTTTGCACAATGTGCCTTTTCAAGCATGAATCCCTGAAACATTGAGGCAATTTTTAACATAAATCACTATGGCAGGCTGTTAGGGGAATCTTAATATCTAACATTTCTCCTTGGTCTGTTTTTTGGGCTGTTATTAATGGTTTATAATGCTACAGTGTCATGAACTACCATAGCAACCAGTGTCACATGATGTAGTGAGCCGAGAGTCTATGGACCGCCCCTCTAAGCTCTATGGAGCTCATTCAGACCCGCTCGCTAGATGCTTTCGCTCGCTCCCAGAGTATGCAAATCTAACACACGCCCAGCAAAGCAGGCGATCGTACGGCAAGGCAGTAGCACGCCCACTATGTCTTGGCGTGCGATCACCTTGTGTATGTCGATGCCCACTTGCGCACGTCATGTCCTGGAAGTGCATGAAAACATTGGTACATCGAGTACCATCGGATGTGCTCACAGCGCTTGGATTTGACTATACCTTGCCGCAAGCACTGCAATCATTTCAATGTGAAATACAACCAGGTGACATGTACTATGACGCTGCCTGTTAATTACGCACACCTCTGAAACGGCATTAAGACACTCGGGCACGCCTGCATTCGTACCTCCACTCCCCCGTTCCTAGTGGCCTGCCCATGTTACCACCCACAAATGGCCTCTCCTGTCACTCATTCAACTGGGCTGGCTATGCTGGGCGAGCGAGCGCTTCCCGTTCTTTTGCAGTGGTTCGCACATACGCGCATTGCGATACATGCCCAGATTGCAAATATCGGCCAGCTACGAGCGCTCACATCCTAGTGAGAGGGTCTGAATAAGCTCCTATGTTCCCTGTGACAGCCTTCCCCTCTTTCTCCCCCTCTACCATCACATGACATGCTGAGAGCTGTGTGATCCAGTGTTGTTGGAGCACAGTGACTCTGTCTGTGCCATCTTTAATCTTCGGTACAATGTGTTTCATTCTTATGGTCCTACGATGTGTAATTATGTAATAACATACACATTGCCGAATCAGGTTATTCTCTGTGCAAGCAATACATTTGTGCCATTACATTAGTTATAGCCACAATAATAGAGAGATTTCATTTTATATTCAGGGAAACGGATACATCTATTACGAATGACCTCCTCTTCTTGCCAAGCACCTCTCGTATTTTAAAATCCTGTTATTATTTCTATCATCACAAATGTAGCCCTTTCTCAACTATATTCTTAATTTTTTTATTTTATAATTTAGTGTGCACGTTCGGAGAACAGATAAAGTGGGAACAGAGGCAGCTTTCCACCCAATTGAGGAATATATGGTGCACGTTGAGGAACATTTTCAGCTGCTTGCTCGCAGGATGCAAATAGACAAAAAACGTATATACTTAGCAACTGACGATCCGTCATTACTGCAAGAGGCAAAATCCAAGTAAGTGTAACGGTATCTGTGCAACGGCTGATCTTACGACTAACAGATGTGTCCTCATACACTATTGCTGCACTTGCGTTAAACAGCCCTTATCAGCACGCCAGGTCCGAGCCACCAGCCTTCAGCCGAGTGCGTTTCTTGTCTTGCTCGCATTAAAATGCATCTTAGTCACAAACGGATACAACAAACCACTTTGAGACTGCACATAGTAATTTGATCTTCGACGCTTGTACATCTTTGTGCAATTGAGTCGTGAGAGAGTAGGTTAGTGAGATATATAACGTGTACGTTGATGCTAGTGAAGCTTTGGGTCCGTCAACATTTTGGGGGGAATATAATAGCTTGTGAGATACAAGCATCGGTGAAATTCCGTCGAGTGCCCAATTGTTTTAAAACGGCAATGAATTAAAAGGCAAAAACAACCTGATTTCATCTTTTAATTTGTTGCCACTTAAAAACATCGGGCAGGCTATTATATTACCCATTACTGTCTTAGCTAAGTCATGGAAAATTATACTTGAACACCACACAATGCCCACATTGGCGACCTGTTTATTGGAAAGGAATACATGGGAAATATTTTTGTTTAGGGATGGCCATTGACCATCGATGGTTAACCATTGATGGTGTGTAACCAATGGTTGATGGTTCTCCACCATTGATGGCTGTCATGTTGTGATGTGTGGTTTCTATTTTTCTTTTCTTATCTCTCAACGCTAGGGACACTGAGTTCAGCCCCCCAACCATCTCACTATGCCTTGTCTTCCCTGATTGGCCCTTTGCCTGACATTCCCAACAGCAGAGATGGCCAGCGATGGGTGCAAACCATAATTGGTTCTCCGTCAATAGTTTCATGCCATCAATGTTAATCGCCAATGGCACTATCAATGTTTTAACCCACCGATGGTCATCTCTACTTCTGTTCTACTGTCTAAATTTTTGTTGACTAGCGGCTACCATTGCATTTTGTTGACTAGCGGCTATAAATTACCCTGTCTATTCCATATAAATTGAGGTTACCTTGTAGCTATGACAGCTGCCCAGTCAGTGGGCATATTTTTCGTAATGACCAGAATTCTTTAACTGTGGGCATTTAATATGTACCCTATGTGGATAGGCATATTGAATAACCAGAACACATGCTTGAACATACATAAAAGAAGACACTTTTGTGCACCAACTTAATTTATGTTAATGTGTCGAACATACAGAGTATAGAAACCAAGGGAATGTTAAATCTTTAGTGCTATAAATTGACTTCTCATTGAAGTTCTTAATGCGAGCAGAGGCACCTCCTGTAATAATTACACAGGAACTGGCCTGGCAGAGATTACAATTGGTCTCATGAATTATATGCTGGGAGTAAATGGCACACAGGACAGCTGCAAATATGTTCCAGTCCACAAGTGGCTTCAGATATATTACAGTATAATTGCTGCAGAATTACTCTCTTTTATGATTAACTAGACCTCTCCTATTCATTGCAAGAAAATGATAAAAAAAAAATGCAAATAGTTCTACATGACCGACCATTGTATAAAAGGCAATTGCAATACTTTATCCTTTCATAGAAATTAGGATATTCATTCTGCTTTGTACTTTTCCATTTTCATGTTACCCCTTCTTAGTATGCGCCAATACTCTTATCAATAGGGCATTATGAGCAGTATTTTTTGTGAAAATAGATGCGAATATGCAGAGAAAATAGAATTAATTTTGACCATATGCTTTACTAAATATTTTGGCAGTTATACACCAATACCGAGCATTGTACGTTTTAATTACAGCAAATGCTTTTTACATAGCCGATACGCCAGATTCAAGTGACTGATCACTGTCTCAATCTACAAAATGCTAAGGATCAGTCATCTGAAAATATTGTAAAAAGAATTTCAAAAGTCTTCATATTTAATGAACTCTTCACCCACAGGTATTATTTTTGTAATCGATTTATTATTTGTCTAATATTTACATTTTTGTTGAATTTTTTTTTTTATGTGATGCAGATACCCACAATATGAATTTATTAGTGACAATTCCATATCCTGGTCAGCTGGTTTGCATAATCGATACACTGAAAATTCCTTGAGAGGCGTTATTCTTGATATCCACTTCTTATCACAGGCGGACTTTCTTGTTTGCACGTTCTCCTCCCAGGTGAGTTCTGTAGCTGTTAATCTGGCTAAAGTAATAATGCAAATACTTTTTGATACTTCCTGTATAGGCTTCTCAATAATGCCCCAGATGGATCTCTCTCTCCCTCTCTCTCCCCCTCTCTCTCCCCCTCTCTTCCCCCTCTCTTCCCCCTCTCTTCCCCCTCTCTTCCCCCTCTCTTCCCCCTCTCTTCCCCCTCTCTTCCCCCTCTCTTCCCCCTCTCTTCCCCCTCTCTTCCCCCTCTCTTCCCCCTCTCTTCCCCCTCTCTTCCCCCTCTCACTCTCCTCCTGTTTTTCAACAAACAATGGCTACCTCTATCTCCGTCATTAATAATTATCATATACGGCTCAGCAGTCTTTCTTTTCCGATTATTTTTGTACATTGTTTGCCTATTGGTCCTTATCTCACAAATGAACGTGTACACTGGAGATTGCCTATTTCTTTAACGCTTTACTTAGTCTGCAGAATTATTTTTCAAACTTCAAATTACATTAATATTGATAAAAGTGGTATTTTCTAAAAAGTCCATTTAAGTTTGTCAGTTCATTTTGAACCAGTCTCTCATAATTTCATAAAAGGTTGATTTAAAATGTGTTACTGCATTTTCTCTATCTAATAAATCTCCCTGAATAGATATTTTTCATAATGATATTGACATTGTTCTTCTATAAATCAGCTGTGTATTATCAGTGCTTTTTGAATTGATTTGAAAATCACTGGGTTTTTTTTCTGTTTGTTTTGTTTATTACTATGCTCCATTTTTTAAAAAAGCTTAAACATTTAGAATTTTGAAATCTGAGATGTACTTTTATGTAGCGATTTAAATTTCCAAATATATGATTAATAACAATATAAATAAGATGGTATTCGTGTGACTATTTAACCTTTTTGTCATGGTAATTTTTGATGATGAGACAAACTTTAGCATTGTTGCCAGGTGCTAGTTAAATATGAATAAAGTTTTTGTCAAGGTAACCCAGTGAGCTTTATACTGTTTTGCTTGACAGATTAGGTCTTATTTTGTTGCAGTTTTTGCATAATCTTTAATTTTAGAAGGGTATTTTTAAATTAGAGAAAAATAGTTTTTTTTAAGGAAAGAAAGTCACATGTTTCACAATTCTACTTAATTTTTTTTTTCAGTTAGTGCATTCCCAGGAATAAATCTAAAAATGTGTTCCCCTATTTATGTTGTTTGCCTATGTAACAATGCGTTTTTTATTTTAGTGAAAGTAACAGGGGTTAGAATTCAGGATGCATTTTTATTTATTTACTTCCTTTCAAGTGAAACGCAATTACTTTAACGCCCATTGCTACATAAATCTTTTATAACTTTAAATAAAAATAATTGTGTTTTGAAAGAGAATAAAAAGTATGACCGGACTTGAACACAATACGCGACAGATAGCAACATCACTGTGCTGTCCAGAATTACATTATGCTATTCGTAGATCATGGTCCTATATTTAGGGTAGATGCTAAAGATAAATTAGTAGAACAAAAATAGAAGTTAATGGTCAATGCCTACATCCTTATCAATTTATGCATCCTCTGGCTATATACACTCAGTGGCTTCTTTACTTGGAGCACCTTTCTAGTGCTGGCTAAGGTCCCTGTTATCCCCCACATGAGCCTGGTTACTGTGGAGGCACCTGGAGTACACAGGACTCATTAACAGGTTCACATAACCACATTGAGATGGTGTTCTCTTTGTGACTTGGTGCCTTATCCTGCAGGAAGAAGCCATTAGAGGACCGATAGACTTTGGCCATAAATGGATCACAATACTTAGACTGTTGTATTTAAACAGTGCTTTAATTGGTTTTAAATGGTCTATTGAGGCCAAGAAAGCATTCCACCACATCAATACACCATCACCAGTCCTAACATCGGCAAGTAGCAGAAATGGAGATTTGTCAGACCAGGTAAAGCTTTTCTTGTGTCCAGTGTTGGGGAGCCTGTGCCCTCTGTAGCTCCCAGCTGACAGGAGTTGAACCTTGGGACCGATGCACTATAGTGGCACTTATCGTGCTGCTGTAGATCTTCCTCCTTTGTCTCTTATCGAGGCGAAGGAGAAAGGAATAACGCAGGGTATGGCGACGGCGAAATCGTTAGATGTTTGCAGATAATGTAGAGAAAAGTGATTTTTCTCTACGTTCTCTGCTTTCATACATACCAAGGTTCAATGTAAATATCAAATAGCTCATTTGGCACTTAACAGCTCTTCTTACATCTCCCCTCCCTCTGCTGGTGTAGCCCATCCACCTCAAGGTTGGACAAGCACTGAGATGCGCTCTTCAGCTTATCGCTGCTGTAACACATGGTTATTTCAGTTACAGTCTGGCCAGTCTCCTCTGATCTCTTTCATTAAAAAAAGGCATTTTTGGCCACAGAAACGCCGCTCACTGAATGTATATTATTTTTCTCGCCCTTCTCTGTGAACTCCACAATCTAAGGTGTCTATATACTAAGCACTGGATAGAGAGAGAAAGTGAATGGGAGATATAGGGATCTATTTACTAAGCCTTGGATGGAGATAAAGCACCAACCATTCTGCTCCTAACTGTCATTTTGACCGCTAGGAGCTCATTCGCTGGTACTTTATCTCCATTCACTTTTTCTCCATCCAAGACTTAGTAAATAAGCCCCAAAGCACCACCTAATCAGCTCCTAACTTGTCATGTTACAGGCTGTGTTTGAAAAATGACAGTTAGGAGATGACTGGTTGGTACTTTATCTCCGTCCACTGTATCTCTCTCCAAGGCTTAGTACATAGACCCCAAAGTTATTTAAATTGCATTTCTTCCTCCACTCCAGTGCTTGTTCTGAACGAAAACTGAACCTCTTGTCCGTTTCTTTATTGTTTTATGTACTGAGTTGCTGCCACATGATTGGCTGAGTTGATGGCTACAGACGTGTCCTCATACACCTTTCCTTTTAGCGCCTCTCTTTCCTTAGTTTTGCTTAATGCAGAACACCACTACATCCTGCTGTTGTAGATGCTCATTGATGTATTTTTTCAAATACTGATGTCTTACTGATGGTATAATTAGGAATTGTGCTTGAAATAATGCTGATCCACACCACGACTGTGCAATAACAAGTAAAAAAGAAAACGTGCACAACCAATGTTATGAAACGTTTTCAGCTGGCTGGCACTATTTAGGGGGACAGAGGAAACCCTATCACATAAGGGATAGGGGAATAAGGGACTGAAAGACAAGGACACCTTAATCCTGCCCATTAGTCCCCATTGTCTCAGGGCAGCTGGGAGATCTATCTGCTCCTGGTACTATTGGGGCATGGCATGGCGTGTAAGGATGTTGGCACACCCTGTTGTGAATAACGGGCGCTTTTTTTCATTCTACATTGCCATCCCCTCTCTGGGTGTCCCTGCATGGCATATCCATGAGTTGTGTCTGTATTGTATAACCCCATCTATATTCTTATTATTACCATATATATTGTCTATATATTTATATCCACTTTGACACAATTCCTTCCCATTTGGTCCTCTATTCTTATGCAGTATATGTTATTTTTCTAGTCCAATTTAGTAAATGAAAGGAAGTGGTTTGTTGCCATGGGTTTCATCATATTGATGCATAGAACATAAATAAGCCCCTGTATATTTAATCTACTGAAGATATGACTTCTTGCACAGTGCACACATTAATATCTGCTGTATATGTTTTATTATTGCTTTTGCTTTATTCCCTTGTGTGCCCTGCTTAGAGTGAGTAGGGTGTATTTTGCCATGTCTGTGTACAGTAAGTGACTTGTGCTTGTGGCTTGTGGCTGGCCTCTTCCACCCTTTGTTGTAGCTTTCTGCTTTGCATTCTTGTCTTCAGATTCAAGTAAAGAAGCACACTTATTAGGCACAGAATTATAGTGATACAAGTAAAGAAGCACACTTATTAGGCACAGAATTATAATGATACAAGTAAAGAAGCACACTTATTAGGCACAGAATTATAGTGATACAAGTAAAGAAGCACACTTATTAGGCACAGAATTATAATGATACAAGTAAAGAAGCACACTTATTAGGCACAGAATTATAGTGATACAAGTAAAGAAGCACACTTATTAGGCACAGAATTATAATGATACAAGTAAAGAAGCACACTTATTAGGCACAGAATTATAATGATACAAGTAAAGAAGCACACTTATTAGGCACAGAATTATAATGATACAAGTAAAGAAGCACACTTATTAGGCACAGAATTATAATGATACAAGTAAAGAAGCACACTTATTAGGCACAGAATTATAATGATACAAGTAAAGAAGCACACTTATTAGGCACAGAATTATAATGATACAAGTAAAGAAGCACACTTATTAGGCACAGAATTATAATGATACAAGTAAAGAAGCACACTTATTAGGCACAGAATTATAGTGATACAAGTAAAGAAGCACACTTATTAGGCACAGAATTATAATGATACAAGTAAAGAAGCACACTAATTAGGCACAGAATTATAATGATACAAGTAAAGAAGCACACTTATTAGGCACAGAATTATAATGATACAAGTAAAGAAGCACACTTATTAGGCACAGAATTATAATGATACAAGTAAAGAAGCACACTTATTAGGCACAGAATTATAATGATACAAGTAAAGAAGCACACTTATTAGGCACAGAATTCTAATGATACAAGTAAAGAAGCACACTTATTAGGCACAGAATTCTAATGATACAAGTAAAGAAGCACACTTATTAGGCACAGAATTCTAATGATACAAGTAAAGAAGCACACTTATTAGGCACAGAATTCTAATGATACAAGTAAAGAAGCACACTTATTAGGCACAGAATTCTAATGATACAAGTAAAGAAGCACACTTATTAGGCACAGAATTATAATGATACAAGTAAAGAAGCACACTTATTAGGCACAGAATTATATTGATACAAGTAAAGAAGCACACTTATTAGGCACAGAATTATAATGATACAAGTAAAGAAGCACACTTATTAGGCACAAAATTATAATGATACAAGTAAAGAAGCACACTTATTAGGCACAAAATTATAATGATACAAGTAAAGAAGCACACTTATTAGGCACAGAATTATAATGATACAAGTAAAGAAGCACACTTATTAGGCACAGAATTATAATGATACAAAGTAAAGAAGCACACTTATTAGGCACAGAATTATAATGATACAAGTAAAGAAGCACACTTATTAGGCACAGAATTATAATGATACAAGTAAAGAAACATACTTATTAGGCACAGAATTATAATGATACAAGTAAAGAAGCACACTTATTAGGCACAGAATTATAATGATACAAGTAAAGAAGCACACTTATTAGGCACAGAATTATAATGATACAAGTAAAGAAGCACACTTATTAGGCACAGAATTATAATGATACAAGTAAAGAAGCACACTTATTAGGCACAGAATTATAATGATACAAGTAAAGAAGCACACTTATTAGGCACAGAATTATAATGATACAAGTAAAGAAGCACACTTATTAGGCACAGAATTATAGTGATACAAGTAAAGAAGCACACTTATTAGGCACAGAATTATAATGATACAAGTAAAGAAGCACACTAATTAGGCACAGAATTATAATGATACAAGTAAAGAAGCACACTTATTAGGCACAGAATTATAATGATACAAGTAAAGAAGCACACTTATTAGGCACAGAATTATAATGATACAAGTAAAGAAGCACACTTATTAGGCACAGAATTATAATGATACAAGTAAAGAAGCACACTTATTAGGCACAGAATTATAATGATACAAGTAAAGAAGCACACTTATTAGGCACAGAATTCTAATGATACAAGTAAAGAAGCACACTTATTAGGCACAGAATTCTAATGATACAAGTAAAGAAGCACACTTATTAGGCACAGAATTCTAATGATACAAGTAAAGAAGCACACTTATTAGGCACAGAATTCTAATGATACAAGTAAAGAAGCACACTTATTAGGCACAGAATTCTAATGATACAAGTAAAGAAGCACACTTATTAGGCACAGAATTCTAATGATACAAGTAAAGAAGCACACTTATTAGGCACAGAATTATAATGATACAAAGTAAAGAAGCACACTTATTAGGCACAGAATTATAATGATACAAGTAAAGAAGCACACTTATTAGGCACAGAATTATAATGATACAAGTAAAGAAACACACTTATTAGGCACAGAATTATAATGATACAAGTAAAGAAGCACACTTATTAGGCACAGAATTATAATGATACAAGTAAAGAAGCACACTTATTAGGCACAGAATTATAATGATACAAGTAAAGAAGCACACTTATTAGGCACAGAATTATAATGATACAAGTAAAGAAGCACACTTATTAGGCACAGAATTATAATGATACAAGTAAAGAAGCACACTTATTAGGCACAGAATTATAATGATACAAGTAAAGAAGCACACTTATTAGGCACAGAATTATAATGATACAAGTAAAGAAGCACACTTATTAGGCACAGAATTATAATGATACAAGTAAAGAAGCACACTTATTAGGCACAGAATTATAATGATACAAGTAAAGAAGCACACTTATTAGGCACAGAATTATAATGATACAAGTAAAGAAGCACACTTATTAGGCACAGAATTCTAATGATACAAGTAAAGAAACATACTTATTAGGCACAGAATTATAATGATACAAGTAAAGAAGCACACTTATTAGGCACAGAATTATAATGATACAAGTAAAGAAGCACACTTATTAGGCACAGAATTATAATGATACAAGTAAAGAAGCACACTTATTAGGCACAGAATTATAATGATACAAGTAAAGAAGCACACTTATTAGGCACAGAATTATAATGATACAAGTAAAGAAGCACACTTATTAGGCACAGAATTATAATGATACAAGTAAAGAAGCACACTTATTAGGCACAGAATTATAATGATACAAGTAAAGAAGCACACTTATTAGGCACAGAATTATAGTGATACAAGTAAAGAAGCACACTTATTAGGCACAGAATTATAGTGATACAAGTAAAGAAGCACACTTATTAGGCACAGAATTATAATGATACAAGTAAAGAAGCACACTTATTAGGCACAGAATTATAATGATACAAGTAAAGAAGCACACTTATTAGGCACAGAATTATAATGATACAAGTAAAGAAGCACACTTATTAGGCACAGAATTATAATGATACAAGTAAAGAAGCACACTTATTAGGCACAGAATTATAATGATACAAGTAAAGAAGCACACTTATTAGGCACAGAATTATAATGATACAAGTAATGAAACACACTTATTAGGCACAGAATTATAATGATACAAAGTAAAGAGGGAAATGTATCAATCCTTCTAAAGAGTGCACAGGAGACGTTGTATATAGCAGCCAATCAGCTTCTAGCTAGCATTTGTTATGTACGTTCTATAAAGTGATATAAAGGTTTGTCATTGCTTCTTAGCTGCTTTCTACGATTTTGGACCTTATTTAGCAGCTCTGCAACTTTCGCCTTTTACTCCTGTAAATGAATGTAAATGTAAGTCAGCCAATGTAATATCAGTCACACCGATACCTTGCATGTAGCGCTGCTAGAAAAACTGGACCTACTTTGTCCTCTTTGCTGAACAGTGATGAAATCAGCTAACATCTTCCAAAATGTCGCTTTGGCATTTCTCCACTTTGGTAGCAGCGCCGACCTTACTGCTTATTGGAGACGACTGGTAATTGCATTAGAAGCACATTACACCCCTCAGAGCTGTGAGCGGCTTAGCATCAGTGGCGTAACTAGGGCAGGGCGAGCGGGGTGCGTGCCCTGGGCGCAGTTGGACCGGCGGCGCAGAGGGGGCGCCGCAGGCCACGGTACCGGCCCGCCCTAGTTAGCCAGTATAGCGCCGACCGCAATAAGTGCGGTCAGCGCTACACAGTTACACAGGACCGGCGCTAGGCTTCCAGCGCCGGTCCTGTGCTGCACACCTGAGCCAGTTCCCTCCCCCTGAGCGCTTGCCCAATAGCGCTAGGAGTCGGGCTCAGGCTGTGCATAACACACGCATCGCCGCCAGCGCTGGCGGCGATGCGTGTGTTAAACAGCAGCCAATGAGAGTCAGATAGACTCTCATTGACTGCTGCAGCACCCACTGCAAGAGTCGGACTTCCGTCCGGCTCCTGCAGTGGGTAATGGGACAGACGTCACGACGTCTGTCCCATAATGCTGAGCGCGCCAGCCCGGGAGGACTGGCGGGCGGGAGCAGCGTCGCGGACCGGAGCAGCAGCAGCGTGGATTCAGGTAAGTATATTTTTATATATATAGATTTTTTTTTTTCACCTATCTGCACTACTGGGGGCACAACGGGGGAGGGGGGTGGCTACTACTGGGGGGACCTCTACTGGGGGTGGGGGTATAACGGGGGAGGGGTGGCTACTACTGGGGGCACCATTATTGGGAGGACCTCTACTGGAGGGGAGGCTACTACTGGGGGCACTTAATCGGGAGGGGGAACCTCTACTGGGGACTACTACTTGGGGGGGGAACTACCACTGGGGCCATTATAAAAGGGGCCTACTACTAGAGGCTCTGCACTCGGGGAACCACTACTGGGGGCAATAATAGGAAGGGCCACTACAGGGGGCACTGGATAGGGGGGATCACTACTGGGTGCCTGCATAAGGGGACCACTACTGGGAAAACTGCATGGGGGGGACTACTGCTGGGGGCACTATATAAAGGGCACTGCATAAGGGGATACCGCTACTGGGCGCACTGCATTGTGGAGACTGCTACTGGGGGCACTGCATAAGGGGGAACACTACATGGGGCACTGCATTTGGGGGGCCACTACTGGGGGTACTGAGTAAGGGGAACTAATTGGGGGCTGTATAAGGGGGACCACTACTGGGGATACTGTATAAGGGGCACTACTATGGGCCTGCATAAGAGGGACCACAACTGCATACTGGGGGTACTGTATAATGGCTACCACTGGGGTTAAGCTGCATATGGATAGGAATGTTCAGTGTGAAAATAAAGGTGTGTCATGACGACGCCCCATTTTTAAGTGACCACGCCCATTTTTTGTCGCGCGCGCACATCGGGGGGGGGTGCACGCGCTCCCTTTTCAAATTTGCCGTGGTCTCCAAATACCCTAGTTACGCCACTGCTAAGCATGAACGATGTACGTAAGTGGGTTTTGCCCAAATCACTAGACCTTGTTCGCTGTAGACCATACTTACCGACATTTGAAATGTGATCTCCGGGAGAAGCCCGGATTGTAGGTAGGCAGTGATGGGGGCGGGGCCAGAGTATTGCACCGTTAGGTCCCTCCCATCATGAAGAAATCCCATGGATCGCGTACATTTGATTAGGGGGCGGAGCCAAATGACAGTTATCATAGATTGCATCATTAAGCCCCCCCCCTCCTGAGCGGTCCGCAGATTTCCGGTAAGATTCTCCCCATTATGCCCACCTCACTAGGAAGTGGGCAGGATGTGGGAGAAGGGCCTACCCTTCTGGGGGTGTGGGGGGCCTCCCGCTTGTTCCGGAAGAGTAGCCAAGTAAGCTGTAGACACTGGCTGGAAATATAGGGGTATATTTACTAAAGTGAGAGTTTTTAGAAGTGGAGATGTTGCCCAGAGCAACCAATCAGATTCTACGTAACATGTATCTAGTACCTTCTAGAAGATAATAGCTAGAATCTGATTGGTTGCTATGGGCAACATCCCCACTTCTAAAAATTCTTACTTTAGTATATTTACCCCATAGAGAGGGATGGGATTCCTGCTCTGCACCCTCTTAGTCCCAGCACTGTGTTTAGGCTGCCGGACTCTCCTTGCATACTTCAATGTAATTGTAGGAAATATATTCTTATACATAACTTGAGGAAGGGTCTGGCTGGTGAGCAGTATTCTGCATGATCACACTGGGCTAACAGGTTCACAGATAGACATGCACATGTACATTCACCGAAGCATTGGGAGGCTCTCTAACTGATAGAGGGGTTATAGCATGTAACCACAAAACCACACACAACTATTATGAAGCTTCTGCAGAGCTGAACGCGAGACGGATGTAATTGCCATTATCATTGCATTCAGGCGTTCTTGCGCAGACACCCAACTCTGCCTGGCTCGCAGTTTTCCATCTATACACCCTCTGTGTACTGGCCGGCTCAATTGCAAGTACTGTAGTATTGTTTTCTTGGTACCGAAACATGTAAAGTGCCAGAAGAAGCAAGAAACTGTTCATCAGCCCCTAAGTGTATATTGTGTCTCTACCTGTATGTACTCTGCCTCCCTTCTGGTATAAACCGGCTCAGTGATGGTAGGTATATAGAAAGAGATATATCAAACCTTCCAGGGTGGTTGCTATGGGTAACTTCTCCAATCAGCTTCTAACGGTCATTGTATAGACTCTGAGGTTTGAAACATCTCCCCTATAGTGACAGGTGGGGTGAAAGTATAAGGTAAATATGATTTACCGGTGTTATGAATAGGTAAAGTGATGCCAGTAGTGTAATGACTAAGTGTTTATACGTTCCAACCACTGTGCGTCTGCAAATGGAGACACTCCGTTACATTGCCTACAAGGTCAGCATGTCAAATTATTTTGTCTTGCAAAGCAGTTACTATAACCATTCATCTAGTCATCTATGAAAGTCTAGAAATCCCAAGACTGTAATCTTTCCAATAAAATAAATTAAATCCTCAGTCATTTGTTGTTAAATGGGCTGTTGTTTTCCATCATTTACTGTATAAGGCGTGTGTTTAACATTTCACAACTGTCTACAGCTGAACGGGTTCCAGGCTCTTTTGCTGTAAGTGAATTTTCCTGCATCTGCTTATCGTTCATGCTGTACCATGATATATGGTGTTTATGATGTAGATAGTCCTTTTTTTTTCCTTATGTAATCAGTTTAGCTACATAATGTTATTTGGCAGTTATGCATTTTAAGCCATCAAGGGTGACAATTGCCTACTGAGCTGTGCTTTTCCTCGTCCCCTGTTCATTGCCGATAGTAACATGCGTGCAGAACATACTTATTCCAGGCGTACAGACATCTCGTAAGACTCGTCGTGCTTATTTAGCCACATTATTTATCTTGGCGACCTAATTCTGACTGATGATTTTATTTTGTCTTCATTTTCTGGTTAAATGTCATTTAAAGTAACACAATTCTATAAAGAATCTTAAATGTAACTGTGATTAAAACTAGGGATGCGCAGGCTCGGTCTAGTTCGGATTTTCCTGACAAATTCGGATTTTTACGGCCAAAAAATCGGGTCTCAGAAAGAGGCAAAACGTCATCTTTCTTTCATGGTCAAACAACATCATTCCTGGACAAAAGTCCATGAAAGATGACATTTTGCTTCTTTCTGAGACCCGATTCCCGTGCTGTACACCTTTTCCTCAATTTTGCATCTTAGTTTGCAGATACTGTACTAGGTACTTAGGATAATTTTGTTGGTCGCAAAGGAATTAGTATAAAGGGCCTGATTCACTACTGATCGTGATTGCGGCTGCAATTCCGCACGTACGTCTGCGAAAAAATATGCTAATGAATGCAATCGCACAGCCAACATAGAGATGCCCACTACCGCTATCTCGCATTTGTACTACCTTGCAGTCCTGCGTGTACATCAGTAACATCGGCCCCTCACGCACAATTACAACAGGTCTGAGCTTACTCAGAAATTGAGTACTCAAGCTGCGTATGCCGTCACAGTGGCTAATTTATGCACGCCCCTGTAACTGCGTTCAAATGGTCAGGCACGCCAGCGTTTCCCCAACCACTCCCCCATCACCACCACCAGATGTCGACAACCTGTCCCTAGGTCTGCGATGGCTTTGTATCAGCGCAGGTGATCGCAATACTAACTCACGCACTGCGGTGCATACGCAGTACGCGCCATCGGCCGATCTGCGTACGCTGTTGCAGTTGCGATCCGTGATGAATCGGGCCCAAAAGCCTCAGTTAAAGCATAACGAGGCATGGTGAGGGTGACACGCATCGGACCTGCCTTTTACCTGTTTACACTGACTACATGCTTTATCCTCCATTTTGCTACTTTTTCCTCAGTTTTGCATCATACTTTGCCTATAGTGTACTAGATACATTGGATTAGTATTTCTGTAGCAAAGGAATTGGTATGAAGTCTCAGATAAAGCTTAATGAGATGGGTCAGTCTGATCGGACCGGTCTTTTGCCTTTTTACCCTAGATTATGTACAATTTCACTTGTGCTACTTTTCCCTCCATTGTGTTACTTGTCTCTCCATTGTGTTACTTGTCTCTCCATTGTGTTACTTGTCTCTCCATTGTGTTACTTGTCTCTCCATTGTGCTACTTGTCTCTCCATTGTGTTACTTGTCTCTCCATTGTGTTACTTGTCTCTCCATTGTGTTACTTGTCTCTCCATTGTGTTACTTGTCTCTCCATTGTGTTACTTGTCTCTCCATTGTGTTACTTGTCTCTCCATTGTGTTACTTGTCTCTCCATTGTGTTACTTGTCTTTCCATTGTGTTACTTGTCTCTCCATTGTGTTACTTGTCTCTCCATTGTGTTACTTGTCTCTCCATTGTGCTACTTGTCTCTCCATTGTGCTACTTGTCTCTCCATTGTGCTACTTGTCTCTCCATTGTGCTACTTGTCTCTCCATTGTGCTACTTGTCTCTCCATTGTGTTACTTGTCTCTCCATTGTGTTACTTGTCTCTCCATTGTGCTACTTGTCTCTCCATTGTGCTACTTGTCTCTCCATTGTGCTACTTGTCTCTCCATTGTGCTACTTGTCTCTCCATTGTGCTACTTGTCTCTCCATTGTGCTACTTGTCTCTCCTTTGTGCTACTTGTCTCTCCTTTGTGCTACTTGTCCCTCCATTGTGCTACTTGTCCCTCCATTGTGCTACTTGTCCCTCCATTGTGCTACTTGTCCCTCCATTGTGCGACTTGTCCCTCCATTGTGCGACTTGTCCCTCCATTGTGCGACTTGTCCCTCCATTGTGCGACTTGTCCCTCCATTGTGCGACTTGTCCCTCCATTGTGCGACTTGTCCCTCCATTGTGCGACTTGTCCCTCCATTGTGCGACTTGTCCCTCCATTGTGCGACTTGTCCCTCCATTGTGCGACTTGTCCCTCCATTGTGCGACTTGTCCCTCCATTGTGCGACTTGTCCCTCCATTGTGCGACTTGTCCCTCCATTGTGCGACTTGTCCCTCCATTGTGCGACTTGTCCCTCCATTGTGCGACTTGTCCCTCCATTGTGCGACTTGTCCCTCCATTGTGCGACTTGTCCCTCCATTGTGCGACTTGTCCCTCCATTGTGCGACTTGTCCCTCCATTGTGCGACTTGTCCCTCCATTGTGCGACTTGTCCCTCCATTGTGCGACTTGTCCCTCCATTGTGCGACTTGTCCCTCAATTCTTGCATGTTAGAGCCTTATTCAGCAAGGATCGCATACTGTAGTGTGTAGTGCACGCAGGCAGCTTTGCAATTGCAATCCTTGCAGATATGGTAATGCTGTAGGAGGCATCACGCCTCCTTTGCATTACTTATCCGAGCTGCGTTGTCCAACGCAGCATCGGATAATCTGCGTAAAAACTTCGGCCCATGGGGTCACGCAGACGGCCGTCGCAGTTGAGAGGAAGAGGCCAGGAAATCTGTCAGCCGCCGGAGATCCTGGCTTCTTCCCTCAGCGGCGGCAACACACCTCCATTTCAGGAAACGCAGGCCATGGTCGCCCACAAACGGCAGCAGACTGTCATTCACTGACACATGCGCAGAACGGGTCATGCCCCTGCACAGATTCCCGTATATCGGGAATCTGCGTTCAGTGCTGAATCAGGCCCTTACTTCACTTATTGTGCACCAGGTACTTTGGATTAGTGTTTTGGCACGGCTAAATCTAGGTATACACTAAAGATTATCTGTCCAATCTGGCTGGTTGGAAAGAAAATCCGGAAATTTGTGGGAACAGCTGACAATCGTCCATTTTCTCTCATGCCAGAAAATGGCCAAAAATTATCGTTTGGACAAATTTGTTAAATCAAACGGATTTAACAAATTTGTCTGAGCGACCATTTTTGTCTCTTTTTCCAGTGTTTGGGAACAGATGATCCATTGTTATTTGCTCCCATACATTACCAGATTATTATTCCAACCAGCCAGATTGGACAGATAATCTTATAGTGTATACCCATCTTAAGTCGCAAAGACTCTAGCAGGCTAAATGGGACTATTTAGCGAGATATGAGTATTTGTGTATGTGGACACATCTGTAGTACAAATTTCAGCACAATTTGAAGTTTTTCCTCGTCTTATGCTGGGCATACATTGTCAGACCGACAGACATTTATCTGACAGCCTGAAACCCATCAGATATTGTGCCCATACAGTGTGGAACTGGAATTTGTTAGTGTATATCACCCGATATCTGCATTAATCCCCTGGGGAGGAAACTTTCACCCTTTCATCTGCTGTGAAGGAACAGGAAAAATGTTGAGTGGTCGCCCGTGTCAGTGCATATACTGCCAGGTGCGGCTAACCATATCGGACACGTTGGACGATTTTAAATGTCCGACAGACCGATAATTATTGATCTGCTGCGGTAATACAGTGTTTAAATATCTGTCCAATCAGACAGTTATCGGCTGGTCAGGGCGATAATTACATGGTGCACTCCCACCTTTATTTATAACTACTGTAGTCCCCTCCAGATAGCCGAGCCGGATTATTTACACTCGCCAATTTTAAAATGGTTTCCAGTGATTTGTGACCATGTGGATCAATCAGGAGAAGCAGTGTCTGTGATATCACCTCCAATTGGTCTTCCTACTCACACACCTCCTCTGCGGTGTCACATAACCCTGGATAAGGATGAAAGAATCCTAGCACACAGCCGTACGACCTATGAAATGTATCCCTATTATTGGATTACTGTAGCCAATGCTCTTTAAAGGACCATTACAGTTTTTACCACAAACCAGAGTAATCTTTATGCATTCTCAGTGATAGTGTTGTAAGTGCTGCTGCTTGTTCATAATGCGAGGGCTATTTAATCACAACCAGGCTGATCACATAATAATGTGTAGCACAGGCAAATAAGGAAGTGTCCTTGTGTAATCTTCCATCTGCTGCGATCAGCCGCATATTATTCAGCCTGGAGAGATCATTATAACACGGCCAGTTATTTCTGCACATTGCACTAATAATGATGATTACTAAATATATGAAATTCACTATTATTGAGAATATATTGTATATTATTTAATTGAAGCTCTTATTGAGAAAATAAATGTTCTAAAGAATAAAATGAACACTTTAATTACCTCAAGGTCAAACAGATATTAATTACTATGGGGAGATGTACTAAGCATTGGGGAGAGAGAAAGTACCAACCAATCAGCTCCTGTCATGTTACTGACTGTGTTTGAAAAAATCTCTCCAAGCATATTTACCTTTACACAATGCATGGGATGCAGTTAAAATGTCGACGAAGGGAGTCAGAATGCCGGTGCCGTAATCCCGACACCAGTTAGAATCCCGGAACCGGCATCCCGACCGCCGGAATCCCGAAGGCAAGTAGCAGGGTTAGGGGGAGGATTAGCGTTAGAGGTTAGGCTAGGGGCGTATTTAGAGAGGAGGGGGCCGGTGTTCACTCCCCGTCTGGAGCCCCTCCTCTCTCTCTCTGATGGCCACGGCGCACTGACAGCTTCAGTGCGTACGACACCGGGAAAATGGCGCGTCAGCCATTTTCCCGGCGATTTCCCTTCTGCACGTGCGCAGAACGCCGGGAAAATTACCGCCGCCATTTTCCAGGCATTCTGTGTAGTGCCTCTCCATCTAACAGGGTACTTTGGAGAAGTAAGTATTAAAAAGTATGGGTGCAGGATGTGCAGTGTGGGCCCCCCTGGACCCAAGGGCCCGTGTGCACCGCACACCATGCACCCTTTATAGATACACCACTGGGTTAGGCACTAGGGAGAGGGTTAGGGACTAAGGGGGAAGGGTTAGTTTTAGGGTGCGGGGGTTAGGGTTAGGCACTAGTGGGGAGGTTACTGTTAGGCACTAGTGGGGAGGTTACTGTTAGGCACTAGTGGGGAGGTTAGGGTTAGGCACTAGATGGGAGGTTAGGGTTAGGCACTAGATGGGAGGTTAGGGTTAGGCACTAGATGGGAGGTTAGGATTAGGCACTAGATGGGAGGTTAGGGTTAGGCACTGGGGAGGGAGGTTTAGGGTTGGGAGAAGGGGAGGGTGAGGATACAAACCGACAAAGTGTTTGTATTCTAACCCTGTCGGGATGCCATTATCGGCATTCTGACTGCCGTGACTACAAATGCCGGTTGGCATCCCGTACCCATCCCCCAATGCATTGTTGACAATTAAGAGCCGCATTCAATTTGAGCCGAGCCGTGATACTTTTTCGCGTCCCGGACTTTTCACCTACTTCGCCTGTTTTGTAGGCGGAAAAGTATCGCACACGTGCCTGTTTTACCCCGTATTCAGTTTGAAAGTACGCGAAAACGGGACCCGGCGAAACTTGAACAGGCGGAAAGTCCTGTCAGATTGGGGGAAATCAGCCTGACACCCCCCAAAAGATGCTCTGACATGGGGGTTAGCTATGGTACCCACCGATTTGGCTTGATGAAGGTATTTGGTGTTTTTAAACGGGTTCAATAGCTGCTAAATAGCATTTTTGTATAAGTGGTGCAGAATAGTATTTAGGAGTATTCTTTCCAGAAAATAACTTATCCCAGCAAATTTGGGGTACTTGAAAATGAGGGTGAGCATATTTAAAAGGTGCTAATCTGAAGTTGAAAAAATTGTGAAAAATCCACCTGCCGCAAGCCCCTGCAATTAAAAAAAACACCTGGGGCATACTTGGGGACCCCCCTCCCCCCAGAGTCAAGTTCGCTAGTTTTTCACTTTGTACCCCAACATTTTTTTTTTACGCCCCTTTTGCAAAGTCATTTTTTGGGGTGTTTTTAAAAAAAATTGGACACAGTATACCTTGGGGGACTGTCTGAAGGCTGCACTGGGGTTCCCGCAATGTTGCACCCCAAAACCCCAATTCTGCACTTTTTTCCGTCTGCTATTCATAGGCAAAACCTTTTCCACCTATTACACTGCATTGACTATCCGCCTAGGCGGAAAGTCTTTCAAATTGAATATGGGGTAAAAGGAAAACAGGCGAAAATGACGTCATCGGCAAAAAATTTACGCGGATCCAGACATTTTGCCTGAAATTGAATATGGGCCTAAGTTTGTTTCAGAACAGTGCTACAAGTTTAAAATAAAAATGTGGGTGCACATAGAGAATAAAGACTTTTCCTGAGCCAATCTACAGGATTGTTGTAGAATTTGGCCACTCACGTGGGTGTCCAATCAGCAGTGATCCACCTGTTGGGCCCCCCAGGATGACTGACTGTCTAGCTCCACTGCAGACTGTTGGCGTAGTCGAAAGAGGTCCTCACATACAGGCTGGCAGTGGTTATCTGACCTAACATAAGATGACATGCTCAATTATGATCTTCTGAATTCCAATGTCATTTTCATCCAACACACACACACACACACACACACCGTGATACTTGGTAAGTTTCCTGATATCGGCTGCTCTTTAAAATACTTCTGTATGATGTACAGTATATCATAATGTTTCTTTACAAACTGTCAGAATAAGCATTTTCGACTTTGAATTGACAATCATGAATACAAAATCCACAACACCGCTACCAGCGAATATGGCAGTACATATATCTATTTAAGTGTCCTCTGTCTCTTTTAATTCCTCTTAAATTTTCAAGTTACATCATTTTGTGCAGTTGATGAGGTAACCTATGTTGAGGAACGCGGCACAAAACTCTTGTCTGTTTCTCTCTATTGTGTCTCCATTCCATCGGGGTTCTCAGATTCTTCCACAGACCAGAGAGAGAACATGCTAAGCAGAGACTGGATGTAATTGCTCTGCAGGAAATGCTGATGTGGCACAATACAGAATAAGTCCACGTGCAGCACATTGCAATGAGTACACGCCGTTGTTCCCAAACACAGTCAGATCTGCATTGTTACATGTAATTATACAGACAAATGGCATATTTCTTGGCAGACACTGCTGGTACATTTTCTCGGTGGGATTTTAACCCATTATTTGATTACTGGCAATGTATTACAATGGCAAGTGGGATTGCTCAACTTAAATGCTAATAAGATAGTCACATCACGGTGGAGAAGGAGGAATGGCCAAGTATTGTAACAATCTCTCATGGCCAGATATGGAAAGTTAATGCAAATGCATAGGTTTTTGTTTTCTTAGGAAGGTCATAGAGCCTTGGTGGCTAACCTTGACACTCCAGATGTTGTGGAACTACATATCCCAGCATGCACTGCTACCATTTTGCTATTAGGGCATGCTAAAACTGTGGCAAAGCATGCTGGGATATGTAGTTCCACAACATCTGGAGTGTCAAGGTTAGCCACCACTGTCATAGAGTATGTGAGAATCGGCTTGGAACTATCTATTTCAGGTTAAATTGAGGTGAATCCAGCTTACATAGGCATTGTTCAATTTGCATAGTTTTTATTATGTTTGCTTATATTTGCTTTTTTTTATTTTTGCATAACCTCCTATGTCTGGTCATGACAGATTAAACTATTTAAAATTACACGTACTATATTTACATATATATATATATATATATATATATAAATAAATAAATAAAAAGCACTAATCCACGGCACTCACCATTCCTAGATTTGGGGTGCAACATGGTATGAGCAATAGAGTAGGGACTTGCAGTAAAGTGGGGTCCCGTGACGATGGGCTGCAAGCATCAATGCATTGATCAATTCATGAACTAAAACCCCACTGTTTATTATTAGTTATTATGGTGAGTGCAGAGCCCCTGTGATTATATATATATATATATATATTACAGTCATAAAGTTGACAGCAGAGCACTTATTGCTAATCATTGAGTAACAGCAATTACATTTAGCAACTCACAAAATGTTCTTAATTGAAAAAAAATAATGAAATCTTTGTCACTAATGTAATCGGATCGTTCAGAGCCAATGATTGGCAACCTGACCTCTACGATTGATGTCACAGAAACGTTCCTGCAGCACATGGGATGTTCATGCTCTCATTTACACTCATGGGGCATGTAAAATGTTAACGATACATTTAACAGATGTAACACACAAGTAATGTAATATGGTATGTACTGTTAGTTTCATATATGCTGACACATTTTTTTCTATTTTAGCTGTTTACCAAAACATACTCAAGTTAGTAATATCTGTATAATAAGCGAGAAAGCTTGTCTGTCTGTCTTTGACTCCGTCTGTTTGACCTTTATGCACAGCCAGAGTTTTTGACCTAGCTACACCTAATTTGGCATGGTGGTGTAGTTTGACCAGGATTAGGTTTTTGCCTAGGTTGGAAATTTGTCAGGGCCACCCACTGACACAATCCCTAAGCATGGGGACACTCTTAAATTCCACAGGTTCCGGGGCTGGCTCTAGTGGAAATTGGCAGTCTGCCGAAAAGCTGTGAGAAAACTACAAAAGTATCCTTTTAACCTCAGTATAAGCAAACTTGATGACTCACGCAAGTTCATATTAAATCCAGAGCCTCTTCTAGTGGCCAATACACGATGCGATAGGCACTGTGCGACGGGGGATCCGACATATCGTGCGGTCCACACGCCCGATATGCCACCTCCCCACCCGCATAGTACTGCATGGGATCGCACATCGCATCCCCAGATCAGCTGAACCTTCAGTAAGATCTGGGTATGCGATGTACAACCCCACGGGTGCACGCACTACCCGATATCATGCCCATACATGATGCGATATAGCAGTCAAGTCGTACCAATCTGTCGGAATGGCTGATTTATTGCACAGTGTATGGGCCACTTCTGTGTTTGCATGCAAGCCTGTAGCTAGAACTTTGTGGGCTACATGGCACGAAGTAAAAAAAAAAAAACACATTTGCCCCAACACAGAGCTCATTCATGTTATGCCACACAGAGCCCTTTCACGTTATGGCACAGTAGTACTCCTTATACACATTATGCCACGCAATTGTAGTGTCCCTTATACATTATACGACACACTAATGCCCCTTACACTATACAGTAATGCCCCTTACACATTATATCACACAGTAATGCCCTTTACAGATTATGCCACATAGTAGTAGTTACCCATATAACACATTATTCCACACAATAGTAGTGCCACAGTATGCCCCTCCCAGCAACTCACCTCCCCATGTCCCTCCAGCAGCACCTCACCTCCCTCTGTGTGCCATCAGCAGCCAGCAAGTGTAGATTTGGTGCCAGGTCGCCAGCTATTTACAGTTGGCGCATCGGCAGGCAATAGCAGACATGGACACAGTTCTGGCGCAGGCACTAGTGGCGAGCCAATTGGAGCTTGTGGACTGACAGCCAATCAGGAGCTGCCACTGCTGATTGGCTGCCTGTCTGAGAGCTCTGTTTGCCTCGTGACCGGCAGCGCTCTCTCTCCATGACTGCCTGCCAGTGTGCCAGCTGTAATCAGCTGGCGAGCCAGCACCAAATCAACGTCACTGACACACAGGCCCTCCTCGATGACTCTGACGCACCTTGTGTGCGTGACTGGAAGATAATACAGCGCTCAACCCAGCTGTTTATCTTTTTGTCTCACATTGGTAATTTTGTGCAGTAGTGGCAATCATAGTGTCATAAGTTAAAACCCAGTTTCAGGATGAAGATTTCCAAAGCCCAAACCCAACACGTTTCATTTACTCTATCCAGATAGAGGAAAGAAAAGTGGATAGGCAAAACGCGTTGAGTCTGGAACTTTGAATGGGGTTTTCAAATGTGTGTGACCACAAGGTTTTCTGCACTCCTTTCATACAACCTTCTCCATTAGTTTGGCCTGATAGGGGTACCCACTATCTAACTCAGTCTGTGACCTACTTTATCTCCTTTCCCGTCCCAAAATCGTGACACTACTGCTATATCATACAGCCATGCCCTTATATAATCAAAATAATGTAGGTCTAGGTCACAGCCTCCCACTGTAATACCTTTATACCCTCAATAGTTGTTCGGTCCCATCTTCCACTTCGGGCATTGCTGTGATCACCGCCGATTGTGGCCCCGCCCTGACGTGCTGTCACACGGAGGGGGCGTGGCTTGCACTGGGCTTGCGAATGTTGTTATATATATCAAAATGGCCCTTGGCAGAAAAAAAGTTCCCCACCCCTGATATAGACTATGAATTTGGAAATGTAGAGATGTAAATATTTTTTTTTTACTCTCTTAAAATGTGTTATTTCACTACAGTACCTGCACAGGATTGAGACTACTCTCCCTGTTGCAACGCTCCATGCTTAGAGAGGCGGAACGGGGGAGAGAAGGGGCAGGCTAACGTACCGCGAGTACAGAAAGGCCATGTTATCGCAACTTATAAGCTGTGTAGAGGGGAAGAAGCCGCAGATACAGTACATGTCTTTGAAGGCTTATGTATTGCAGCAGCTATTCAAACCGTGGGGAATCCCCACTGCAGAGCTACGCCGATCGCCTAATATATATTACAGTGTATGTTACACCTGTAGAATGGCTTCCACAAATCTCGTAACCTTTTAAAAATGTGTTTTGCATAACATGCGCAGTCACAGGCATCTTATACGCAAATTGTGTATTTATTTTCTAAGACAATCTAGGCCCATATGGTGCACGTTGCGTTTACCTTTACAGCAGGTCTATAGTGTTGTCTGTTGAATTAAAAGCAGAACTTGAAGACTATTTCACCGAGGTGCTAAAGCTCTCACGATAGTCTGCTTATATTCAGTCAAAAAACCTAAGTGCAATTTCAGTTTGTTTTTTATACACTCTCGTTTTTTGGGGGAGTTTATAAGAGTTTTTTTTTTTATTGAATATTTATATTGGCGAAAGAAAGACCATATCCACTTCAAATGTAGGATCCATGGTCTGCAGTAACACATTACAAGTCTTATGTTCTATTTCCATTTTGTAGCAGCAGATTGTCTTTGTTTTTCCCTTATTAGTGTAGTTCTAGTATAATGTATTCGGGTAATATGAATTGCCTTTATTTTATTATTTGCAATCTCCAGTAACAAGCATTGCTCTAAGCCCAGATTCCATGTCTGTCACCATCCTCTCCCGTGATGACACAATTGCTCACTGTCAGTCATATTTATTACCTAATGCTCCAAATCCAAGGTTTCCAGCTATGCTCATCAAGTTGTAGCGTATACACTTATGTTCCTATGGCCTGTGCTGGCAAAGTGCACACAATTGCTTTATTGTCCCAGCTGCTCCGATGACCATCATTATCATTAACAGTCGGCCCCTTTTAAGCCATTTTTCTTTACTAAGGTATAACAAACTAGACGCGGTCGATGGTTTTGCCATCAATGGCAGAGATCCAGTTGTTCTCTTCCATTAGTAGCACACAGGGCAGTGATGGGGTTTTTTTTTTTCCCCCAACACCTGTGTGTCCCTCTGTAACACATGGTTCACTGTCACTGGTTTCCTGCTATTGAGGTAAAACACTGATGGCACCATCGATGATGGACCCTTCGTTGGCCATCCCTATCACACACTGCTGACTTGTTTCGGTTTTTATTCTTGTTCTCTTTTTGTAATTTGTTCATTTTCCTCATTCCTTAGGTCTGTCGAGTTGCTTACGAAATCATGCAGACACTCCATCCTGACGCCTCAGCCAACTTCCACTCCTTAGATGATATTTATTACTTCGGAGGACAGAATGCGCACAATCAAGTTGCAATCTATCCCCACCACCCGAAAAATGCAGATGAAATACCTATGGAGCCTGGAGATGTTATCGGTGTTGCTGGAAATCACTGGGATGGCTACTCTAAGGGCATTAACCGTAAACTGGGCAGAACTGGTCTCTACCCCTCTTACAAAGTGAAGGAAAAAATCGAGACTGTCAAATATCCAATATACCCAGAAGCTGAAAAATGAGAGTAAAAAAGGCAACTTTATTGTGAAAGATGTACTGTTTGTGCCAACTGCAAATGTCCACAGAAGAGACTAACTTGCTATTTTAATTTAAGTTAAGAAGAAGCTGTTTTACATTAAACTCGTTACTCTACAAAAGGCATTTTAAACCAATGAAAGTTGTTACAACTTTAAACATCTTTGGAGAACTTTTACAGTACAAACACTCGCCCGTAAACCTTTAATGGTGGGATCTCTCCCCCGTAGGGCTGGCTGTTATTAGAGCATGGCGCTCTCCTTCAGCCGCTAACTGACGATGACTCTCAGACTTTTAACACTGCCATGTTGTGCAATTAGATTGACATGATGTTTTATATGTGCAAGGTTTTAAATGATGCCTGTTACAAATGAGTTACCTGTCGAAGAGAATCGGGCAGAGCGAGAAGTCCCACGCAGTTGTATATCCTTAATTAGCATTCTGACTGCTGGAGTCGCTCCAGACCAAGGTTCCAAATAAAGTTAGATTCTTTCACTTAAGGACGTTTACTTTAGGCAACCCCCTTGTTAAAGTTGCATCATTGTTTAGTAAATGAACGGGTCCATCAGAGGAACAAAACCATTCACTGTTTGTTACTGTAGGAAGATTTTTTTTTTTTTTTTTGTACAAACACTCCATGAGCTGATTCTTAAACCTGTGTTTCTTGGCATTGTATTTGATAACAAACAATTAAATAATACAAAAAAAAAATTATATTTTTAACTGATTGCAAATTGTTGGGAAGGGGAAGTGTACATAAATGACGAAAGTACTTTGTAAAGTAATGCTGTAATGTGTTTCCAACAGTATATATGTCATATTTTTTTTTGCAGCAAATATATTTATTGAAAGCAATTGGAATGGGGTTGTATTCTATAAAAGTGAAGCAACTCAAAATCAAAAATCCATTAATTTAACATTTTTAAAAATAACTAAGGAAAAGCATGTACATTACATTTTGCTTTTAAGATTGTGGACACAAAATGAATGGATTTGCTTAACCGCAAAATCTTATTATTATTTTTTTTAATTTAAGACCATATTTAATTATCAGAATTAATGTTATATACAGGAAGATAAATTACAAAAAAATATTTATTTTTTTCTAACAATTTTTTTTGTAATTTTTTTTGTGCCTATTTACAGTCATGCTAGCCATATGCCACTTTTATAGAATATCAGCCATTGTGTTTCCATGCTTACCAAAAAAAGAGACTTCTAATTTTATATTGACTGCATTTTATACTTTCACCTCCAGCAGTTTGCCCACCAGACTACAACAATCCAAAGATCCATGTATCCTCATGTTACACCTGCTTCTATGGCCAGAAACTGTGTGATCTCATAAAATTGGAAACGCCTTAAGCACTGTGCCCAGTACGGTCTGTTGTCGCTTGGTTCTTTTATTCTTAGAGTGCCTTCCATTCTTTAGGCAGTTGTGCATATTTATTTTTCCCCTGCCTAACACCTAGTATATACACTGTTTCAATGCTGTCTGCCATTTTCTCTTTACCATTTTCATCTGACATTAAAAGTAAGACACGTTACATCACTGATATATTAATCATTGATCATTATCGATCATGTCTCCTTCTTTTACTGTGAAGTAAAACCATTATTACTGTGATCAATGGTGTTCTTTTAATTAGTTTCACCAACCTACTTAAACACCAACCTTTGAATAATATGATTGGGAAAAAACAACATTTCCCAAACAAATTAACACTATGATGCCTAGTAAAATGCAAGCTATAGTATAGTATGTTTTACTGATTTTAACACCAATAGTTACAAACAAGGAACATAAATCTCAATTACTTGTTACTAAATTTTTCCATCTCCTCAATGTTTACAATGTTTTGTTCTACAATATGTCTTTAGTATTATCTGGTTCCACGTACGTCCCTTTTGGTCCAGTGAACACACATACTGCCTCTTTCCTGGCTCATAGAAATGTAGTGGTCCTGCCCTAATGAACATTGCTTCCCATGTTAGTTTACCTACATTGCATTGACTGTGATATTGGATACATGGATTCCTCCCTTCATTGCTAGCTCAACTGTTGAAGCAGGTTGTATGATCTCAGATGCTCCTGCTGATTCTCGTATTATACTTTCTACATCAGGGTCCATAGGGTATCCACAGGATACCTTGGGATATAGGCGATGGCGGCAGACATCCAGGCACCACAGAGTTAAAAACTTCTCCATCCTCCCAGGATGCACTGGGCTTCCTCTCCTATACCCCGCCCCCGAGCCTCAGGCACTCAGTTTTCGTTGGTGCCTGGCCGAAGTCGGATGCACCGTACAGAGTGGAGGTCTGCAGCCCCCTGAAGTTCTTCAATGCAGCTGTGGCTGCACATCTAACGAGCAGACAACATGGACAGTCTGTACTGACGTCCATGTCATCGCTCCTACACCCCGCTGGTACCAGAACGCCGGTACTGATCCGGGGATGCTGGTGGGTGACTTGGGTCACAGCTAGCGGTGGCCCCGGTTGCCTGGACTGTGGCCGGATTTACGGGGGTTCAGGTAAGCGGCAAGGTCCCGCTGTGGGTCCCAGCCGAATAGCACAGTCCTTAGTCCCCAGGCAGGGGGCTCCCTGGGGACTGGCTGTAGTGTGGAACCAGGCTTCTGATCCTTGCACTTTCCGCTACCCCCTGGGACTGAGGACTGGACAGAAACAGTAAATGTCCAGCGTCCCAGGGGTTAAATGCATGCCAGGGGACTGCGCTTTCCCCGCTGCACACGGCCTCTCCACAAGGTGGTTAGGCATCTGCATGCGTTCCGCCCCCAGACCAGCCCTCCCTCTGCTCCTCGGTGGCCATTTTAATACATGTGGCAAACACTGCTGGAAGCTGTTAACGCGGGCATCGTGGTCTGGGTCCCCCTGCATACCTCTCCTCCGGTGCAAGGTCAGTGTATGCAGCGCTGTTTCCTACCAGGCTGAGGTCTGGTTAGTTGATGAAGCGCAGATACTGCAGGGTTTTCAATATTCTGCATTGTATGTGACTTTGGGCTAGCGCTGCTGTCTGTTACTTTCACTTTCACATACTGTCAGCTATTTTCCCTATCCCTGTTTTTCTTCTCTGCTAACAAGCCCGTGCGGTGTTGCAAGGGGGATTTATACCTCACTATACAACTTGTTGTGAAGTGCGGTGGTCACATATAGCTCCGGGTCACACACTCAGTATGTCTGACAGTGAGCACGATTTCCCCATTCCGCCTCAGTGTACTGTATGCAAGGTACCATTGGCAGAGGGTGATGGTAACTCTGATGGATTATGTAAGGCGTGCCTGTGGTGGCACGGCCGATTTCTGTCACTACACCCGTGCAGGAGCTACCATGGGCTTGTTTTGCTGCGGCACTTACTATCCTGGTGGGCCAGTTAACGACAACCCCTGCGTGTCCCCAGATGGGGGTCTCACAGCAGTCTATGGTGTCGTCCCCTATGCAGGGGTTTCCTAAACAGTTAATCGTACCTCAGAGTCTCCTGTTGTCGCCCCCTCAGGTCATCGATGAACCTGTCTACCTCAGTACAACAGCTGTCAGAGGTGTTACAGGGCGAGTCGTCTGTGCGGGCGCAGAAGCGTCTGCTGCAACCTCATCAAGATCAGGATGCTGTGACGACAGATGGCTCATATGTGCGGTGCGCACGGCCTTGGTTATTGAGCATGGCGCTCCTCCTGTAGCTAAATGAAAATATGCCTTTTTCAAGGATATTAAAAGTGATACTACAGTGTTTCCCCTATCTGATCAGCTAGTGGATCGTTTAGAGGAGGCGTGGAAAACGCCGGGTAAGCGTTACCAGCCCCCTAGACGGTTTGCGGTGGCATACCCTTTTGCAGAGAATTATTTTGCAAAATGTAATAACCCGCCACAAGTGGATTTACATGTCTAGTAAAGAGTGCTACGTTGTCTATGCCCTCTATGTTCTCCTTAAAGGATCCAACGGATGGCAGGGTAGAAATATTCCCTTGCAGGAGGCGTGTCCAGGCCGGCTTTGGCCGTATGCTGGGTGGCAAGAGCTATGGAGCACTGGGCTGATACCTTGGAGGCATCCCTGGACCCAGACTCGTCACCTGAACAGGTGGAGTTGGTGGGTAATTTAAGGGACTCAGCTACCTACATTAATGAGGCAGCTTTAGATATGGGCCTCATAGCGTCCAAGATCTCCTCGGCAGCAGTGGTGGCTCGTCGTATCCTGTGGCTGCGTTCTTGGAAGGCGGATGCTGATTCCAAAAAGGGCCTATAGAACGCAGAACAGACCCAGGGTACAGTCCTTTCCTAGGAGGACTGCCACCAAGAAACCTGCAAAGCCCAGGGCGCAGGCCTCGAGTACCAGATGTCCCACTCCCAAGTCCGATGACAAACCTTCGGCCTGACGGGACGGGCCTCTCTTTGGGGGACCTGAAAGTGGGAGGCAGACTTCTGAAATTCGCCCAAAAAGCTGGTGTCTGACCACTTCAGACACACGGGTCGGAGAAGTGGTCTCTCAGGTGTTCGCCCTCTCCTTCCGCAGGAGTCCTCCCTGCCGGTTTTCCACCACGGGCCTTCCGTCCAATCAGGACAAGGCCCAGGAACTCAAGAAGGTAATGCAATTGATGCTCCAGAATGGAGTTATAGTGCCAGTTCCTTTGTCTCAGAAGGGATTGGGGTATTACTCCCAATCTTTTTCTGGTGCAGAAACCCAATGGGTCCTACCGGCCAATACTCAACCTCAAATCCCTCAACAAATTTCTGAGAGTTCCTCGGTTCAGGGTGGAGACCCTGCGTTCCATTATTTTAGCAGTGGAACCTGGGGATTTCATGGTGTCGCTGGATATTCAGGATGGTTACCTGCATTTCCCTATTGTCCCAGCATACCAGTGCTTCCTCAGATTTGCAGTGGTCAAGGACCAATTACAGTTTCAGGCTCTGCCCTTCGGTTTGGCTACAGCACCTCGGGTGTTCACCAAAGTTATGACCGTTATGGCAGCTCCTGCTGTTCCAGGGAGTCCGCCTGTTACCTTATCTGGACGATCTCCTGTTACTGGCGGAGTCCTCAGAGAAACTTCAGCGCCATCTGCAACTAGCAGTTTCTGTATTGCAGTCTCGCGGCTGGCTGATAAATTGGAAGAAGTCCTCCCTGGTACCATCTCAGAGGATGCTCCATCTAGGAGCTCTGTTGGATTCCTTACATCAGAGGATCTTGGTGACAGGAGAAAAGATCACTGCGTTACAGGCAAAGGTCATTCTTTGCCTGCAGAGTCGCCGGGTGTCTATTCACTCGGCAATGAGGTTACTGGGACCCATGGTATCCATGTTCGACATGGTGGAGGTTGCCCAGTTTTACTCGAGACCTCTGCAGAAGCTGATCCTCTCCAGATGGAATGGGTCGCCCCAAAGGATAAAGACACAGACTATGGTGCTTTCCCCAGAGGTGCAATTATCTCTGGCCTGGTGGCTACAGACTGTTCACCTGAACAACGGGCGCCCCTTTTGGATCGCAGACTGGGCCCTTCTGACGACGAATCCCAGTCTCCGGGGCTGGGGAGCGGTGATGGGTCCACACTTCTTTCAGGGAAGGTGGACATCGGTAGAAGCTGCTCTTCCAATAAACATATTGGAACTGCGGGCAGTATTCAAGGCTCTCCAGCAAGCAAGACAGGTCTTGCAGGGAAAACCTTTGCAGGTACAGTCGGACAACGCCACCACGGTGGCATACATAAACCGCCAAGGAGGTACTCGCAGTCAGGCGGCTCTGACAGAGGTGTCCCGCATTCTAGTATGGGCGGAAAAGCATCTCACCGCAATATCAGCAGTGTTCATACCAGGAGTTCTCCACTGGGAAGCAGACTTTCTCAGCAGTCAAGACGTGCCTCCAGGAGATTGGTCTCTTCACCAGGAAGTGTCAGCTACTGGTGAACAAGTGAGGCCTTCCAGAGATAGATCTCCATGGCCTCACGACACGACAACAAACTGCCGATGTTCGTGTCAGGAACAAGAGATGCAAAGGCTTGTCTAGTGGCTGCTTTGGCGGTCAAGTGGACCTTCCAGTATGCGTACCTCTTTCAACCATTCTCCCTTCTTCCTCGAGTGATACGCAAATTCATGCAAGAAGGCGGCATGCTACTGCTGATTGATCCACTGTGGCCCAGGCAGCACTGGTACACGGATCTTCAGGGTCTCTCAGTGGACACTCCGCTGTTGTTGCCTCAACGTCAGGACCTGCTGTCTCAGGGTCCTTGCCTTCATCCGGACCTGAGTCGGCTGTCTTTGACGGCGGGGCTATTGAGACTGCCCTCTTGAGGTCCAGAAGTTTCTCCAGCTCTGTGGTCAACACCATGCTGAGAGCTTGGAAGCCTTCATCTGCCAACATCTACCATAGAGTGTGGCGGGCTTTCTTCCAGTGGTGTCGCACTAGAGGTTATGCTCCTCAGGTGTTCAGATTGTCCAGGGTTCTGGCCTTCCTACAGGCGGGTTTAGACCAGGGTCTTCGCCTAGCTTCCCTGAAGGTACAGGTGTCTGCACTTTCAGTGTGGTTTCATCGTAGGATTGTTGTGCTTCCTGATGTCCGCACCTTTATGCAAGGGGTGCTTCTTATTCAGCCTCCCTTTGTTCCACCTGTGGCACCATGGGATCTGGCTGTGGTCTTGATGACTCTTCCAGGACCGCCGTTTGAACCACTGGGCTCAGTGGATTTCAAATTGCTACCCATTCAGACTGTATTCCTTCTGCTTATTGCTTCGGCCAGAAGGGTTTCAGAATTGGGAGCTCTCTCATGCAGACCTCCATATCTAATATTTCATAGACACAGGGCTGTGCTGCGCACTCGTCCTGGGTTTCTTCCAAAGGGTGGTATCTAGTTTCCATATCAACGAGGAAATGATTGTACCATAGTTTACTTCACTGGACCTTTCGGTTGGTGAGGCCACCTTGGCTGTGGTGCAGGCTTTGAAAATCTATGTGGACCGCACTTCTGTCTATAGGAAGTCAGGCTCTTTGTTTGCCCTTTATGGCTTCCATAAAAGAGGTTGGCCTGCCACTAAACAAACATTGGCAGGATGGATTCGACTGGCTATCTCTGAAGCTTTTACTCACGAGAGCTTTCCTGTTCCATCTTCTGTTAAGGCTCATTCCACTAGGTCTGTGGGTCCTTCGTGGGCAGCTCGACGTGGCGCCTCAGCTGTTCAGCTTTGCAAGGCGGCCACGTAGTCATCTGTCCATACTTTCGTACGGTATTATGCTTTTGATACCTACGCCTCTCAGGATGCTTCCTTCGGGTGACGGATTCTCCTCTTAGCACAGGAGCGTCCCCACCCTTGAAGGATACTGCTTTGGGACATCCCCAAGGTATCCTGTGGATACTATATGGACCCTGATGTAGAAAATATGAGATATGGTAAGAACTTACCTTTGTTATCTCTATTTCTACGAAGTCCATAGGGTTCCACAGGACTCCCGCCCTGTCGCACCTGTACTGCAGATGGGCTGTGGTTCTGGTCACCAGTTTTTCCATCTCCCTCTGGTGAGAATGTGATTCTTGTGTGTTCCAGACTTTCTTCTCTCTCTATCCTTCTCCGGCCTATGGCTTGTGACGAAACTGAGTGCCTGAGGCTCGGGGGCAGGGTATAGGAGGGGGCCCACCAGTTCATCCTGGGAGGATGGAGAAGTTTTTAACTCTGTGGTGCCTGGATGTCTGCCGCCATCACCTATACCCCAAGGTATCCTGTGGAACCCTATGGACTTCGTAGAAATAGAGATAACAAAGGTAAGTTCTTACCATATCTCATATTTTTCCTGTAATTCCTAATCTTTAATGGGCCCCATACATCAGCAACGGATTGCCGCAATTCCGCAATCCCCATACGCCGGGAACTGGGCACCGGTGAATTCCAGCACGTTAGATTTCCTGATCACAGGCAAAATATGATCGCGATCTGCAAATCAGAGATTTTTTATATATTCCCAACGGATCGTCAATCATCGATGGATCGACGATCATCTGCGGTTCCGGACGGATGGGGGAATTGTCCGGCTGTTGTATGGAGCCCAAAAGATACAAGAATGGGGCATTGTTGCTAAAACAGTCTTGTGGAGGCATTTTTTCAGTATACATAAAAGTGAGGAGACGAGTGTTGATATTTTAGACATATTATGGTTTGGATGCTACAGTGTCCATGTCTGAGTCTTTTACCAGTCTGGCCTCTGTGACTTTATGCAGATACAGCTACAATCCCTTCCCTGGTGTACAAGCATAAGTCTGAATGTGCAAGGACTGAGATGATCACTATGAGCGGCTTTAGACACAATCATCGAAACTTGCACCAACACCATGCTAGGTACAGACTATTCGTCCGAGTATGACAGAGTGGACTATGGACACGTGCGCAGTGCGATTTAGAGGCATGCGCAAAATAAAAAGATCTTTAAACTGTCTGACATAGTCTGCGACTCAAGAATCAGGCACAAAGAGTAGACCAAGTAGGATGCATTCTCCATGGCTTAAAAAAATGTGGTACTGTATATTTTGGAATGTGGACTTTTCAAGCAATCCTGATATCAAAAGTAAGTTTCTTCTCTTGATCCATTTGAATCCATTTTACAGTAAAATTATACTTACTACCTCCTATATCTATTAGTAATTTTTACTTGGGATGCATGTCCTACACAAGAAGTCAGTAGACATGTGAGTGGTATAGTTCCTATAGTGTGTGTGTGTGTGTGTGTGTGTGTTTGTTTTTTAAATAGAGATACTTTCTTCCAGTTGTCTTTTTAGTTTATCTATAGTGAGGAACCCTCACTCATGAACCAAGTACGACCATACCATATAGCAGAGTTTTCCAAACTCCACCATTACCGTCCAGGTTTTAAGGATAACCCATGCATGAGTCCAGATGGTTAAATCAAATTGACTGAGGTATTATATAAGTCACATGTGTTCACATATGGATATTATTAAAACCTGGACTGAAATTGCAGAGTTTGAGAACCTTTGCCAAATAGCAAACATAATGGGAAAGAATGTCAATCTTTCAGCCCCAATTGTTTTTGAAGAGACCATGTTATTGTCCTCAGATGCACAAACATTGACACGTTCATCATATCTTCTTAAAGTGAGATGGCGTTGCTAGGCGAATCCTCGAAAAAGTCATCAGTCCAGGTTTTTCGTAAAGGCTGCTTCAAAACGATGAATACCAAGGAACAGATAGGGGTGCTTGTTATATGAAGAATAGCTGTTCTTGTTGAATTGTCTTAACAGTATATAATCAGTGTTTCCCTACTCCAGGCCTCTGGGGGACCCCTAACAGTGCATGTTTTCCAGGTCTCCTGTTCGGTGCACAGGTGTATTCATTACTGTCTGGCACATTTTAAAAGATTCACAGGTGGAGCCAATTATTTAAATTGTGATACTGAGGAGATATGGAAAACATGCACTGCTAGGCGTCCCTGAGGGCCAGTATTGGGATATAGTGCTATATGTGACTCAAAACCAAGCTGAATTGGCAGTGCCATCTGTCTTTACAGTCATTTCAGGAAATTCTCCTTTAACCAGTTTACACTTGATGTGTACAATTTTCGGAAGACTGTCTCACCCCATTCTTTGCACACGGAACAGTCAGGCCAATCATGTCAAGTACAGTCCTTCCCAATCTGTATCCTAAAATCAATCTACTGGTAATTCTTAATGGTCACCTATTTTCCTTATTTAAATGAATTTGAACATTTAAGTTTTTTGTTTTTGTTTTTTGAGACAGTGAGGTATGCAAGCCATATTCCCATTTATGTTGTGTGTATGCTTTACCTGCATAATAATAATTCTTTATGTGGCTCTAAAGGACAAAAAGTATAGCTGGAAGTTGTGTGGCCCAATTTTTTTTCCTTTCCTTTGCATTTTTTTATTTTATATTTATTCCGTTCATAACTGTCCAACTCATCTACCATTATAGCAGATTTAAATACTGATTTAACTACTAAAATGCTTTTGTGGTGATGAAGTTAGCATCCCGACTGTCAGAAACCCGAAAGATTGCTGAGGTAAGTATTAGGCATTAGGGGGAGGCTTAGGGTTATGCTGCATGAAGGGAGGATTGGGCTGCGGGAGGGGAGGCTTATGGTGCCCATCCACTAGCAGACATGAAAACGACGCACGATTACGACATTGTAATCGTGCAGTCATTAGTCAGTCTGTGATGTGCCTACACTGAGCGAGCAGTCGTTCAGTACAGGCTCATCCATCATCTGCAAACATGCTCAACCTGACGTTATCGTCAGGTTGTCCAGCATGTTTGCATGATGATAGATGTCTAAACGACCAGCGGGCACGCGCATCACTGGTCGTTTTAGACATTTTTGCAAACTATTTATGAATGATCGTGATCGTTCAATCGCTCAACTTAATAGCCTAGTGGATGGGCACCTTTAGGGTTAAAACAATACAATTTTGCAATCAATAGAGGTTTTTAGCATAATCTTGGCCAAGGTTATGGGCCTACCCACCATATCCAGGTAACCTCTGTAGGGTAGGTCCCTAACATACTACGATTCAAATCCAGAGTGCAGGACACCCCCAAACTAGCCCAGCTAAGCCACCCCAGGGCACCGCCATAGTAAGAAAAGTGCAGTGTGAAAGATAGTTAGGAGCAGCTACTGCTGCATATAAAGAATGAAAATAAAAAGTGAGGTACATATATAATAAACAAACAGTGAAGGGTTAAAATGTGTTATAAAAGAAAAATGTGTTATAATGCGGTGCCCTGAAACAGATCAACAAAGGCAATCCAGGGGGGACCCACGCCCCAAAAATGAACCAAAGTTACACTACAGTATATAAAACTTGTAGGACTTACCTAGACTTGTGCCTATTACTAGTTTTATATACTGTAGTGCAACTTTGGCTCATTTTTGGGGCGTGGGTCCCCCCTGGATTGCCTTTGTTGATCTGTTTCAGGGCACCGCATTATAACACATTTTTCTTTTATAACACATTTTAACCCTTCACTGTTTGTTTATTATATATGTACCTCACTTTTTATTTTCATTCTTTATATGCAGCAGTAGCTGCTCCTAACTATCTCTTTCACACTGCACTTTTCTTACTATGGCGGTGCCCTGGGGTGGCTTAGCTGGGCTAGTTTGGGGGTGTCCTGCACTCTAGATTTGAATCGTAGTATGTTAGGGACCTACCCTACAGAGGTTACCTGGATATGGTGGGTAGGCCCATAACCTTGGCCAAGATTATGCTGAAAACCTCTATTGATTGCAAAATTGTATTGCATTTATATATTATTAATAATTTGGAGTTGTGCACCTGAGATTTGTCTGTTTTTGTGCCTGCAATTTGTCTCATCAGGTAGCACCTCCCATTATATATATATTCAGGGTGTGCAGTCCAGAAATATTTCCCATATACACCTTTAGGGTTAGGCTGCCGGACCGGAGGGTTAGGGTTAGGCTGCGTGAAAGGAGGGTTAGGGGTAGGCTGCGGGGAGGCTTAGGCTGCTGGAGGGTTAGGGGTAGGCTGCGGGGAGGCTTAGGCTGCTGGAGGGTTAGGGGTAAACTGTGGGAGTGGAGTGTTAGGCTGTGGGAGGGGAGGGGGAGGGTTAGGCTGTGGGAGCGGAGGGGGAGGGTTAGTCTGCATGAAAGGAAGGTAAGGCTGCGGGGAGGGGTGGGTTAGGGGTTGGCTGAGGGAGGGGTGGATTAGGGGTAGGCTGCAGGAGATGGTGGGTTAGGGTTATAATATAAAAATCTGTCCTTCGATCCACCGTAATACCCATTGGTCCCAAAACATCAGTCCTAGTGTTTGTCATGTCAGTTTCAGGATTAACTCGAGAAGTGCAGTACGGACCTTTTTTCTATTTGGCTCTTGAAGACCTTTAAATATAAAGTTTACAGGAAGGCTCAACTTAGCTTGGTAAATGTGAAGAGTCCTACTCACAAAGTGGCAATAGGCTCCCTACCTGGAGGTCAGCAGTCTCCTTGCTGTGACTGGGACAGCACACTTGTATCCATGAGCATTTTTACCTTTGACCTCCACCCTCCTGCCTGTAACATTTGGTCTGCCATCTTCACCTAGGGAAATAGTAGCAATAAGGACTAAATCCTTTTGTCTACATTCTTTATATCCAATAAACATAACTGTTTTTATCCACCTCATTTGCTATATCTGATTTTTGACACTACAGCATACCACCACTAGACACACACAGAGAGTCAAAATGTTAGCGCTAGGCACAACTACTTCAGTTTTATCACCCCCTTTCTGAGCTTGGACAACTCTGTGCCCAGCTGCTTCCGAAGCATTTGGTAGGGTAAATGAGCGCTGGTATACTCATTATAAATTAATACTAGCAATAAGGACTAGGTAGAAGGTAGAGAACTCTTCAGTATTTTGCACTTGTCCCCCATTACCTTGGCTACCTTATTAACCCTATAACCTTATCATGTGCTGTTTTAATGATATCTGTAGGTTACAAATCTCAATAGGTGGTTTATAAGTTGTTAAAGATTCACGGTTTAGAGCATCAAAACTGTTCATATTTTTTATGTCTGGTCCCTTTACCATATAATGAAACTAGTAAAATGGGCCCAGCATGTGCCCTGATCACTTCAGCCTGCCCCTGCCCTCTACATCCTCAGTTTCGACTGTCTTCCCTCCTCCCCCATACGGCAATCGGAGCTGGGATGTGAGGAGGACATGCATCCCTGTTCAGAATGCACAGCAATTACAACCTACCAGTATATTTTTGGAGTGTGGAGGGAAACCCACGCAACCACAGAGAGAGTACAAACTCCACACAGGGCTGTGGTGGGAGTCTAACTCAAGGCCTCAGTAATCTGAGGCAGTAATGCTACCTATTACACCATCCATGCTGCAACATACAAGGGCCATTTCACTTACAATGACGTGCATTGAGCACGTAACAGAATATACAGAAGGGAATTCTATGCTCATTTCTGTTTGCACCTCCATAGGCTGTGAGCAGAAATGAGCAAGAAACACTTGGCCCAAAGCGGCACCATGCGTGTAACTGAATCGCCCCCAAAAGGTTGGTTGCCTACACCGAAACCAGCTAACAGCGAAAAGCCTTGTCATTTGTTTGGCACACCCCTGGAGGTGTGCCCTGACCACTCCTGCTGCTTCCCTGGAAACCATTATTATGCTATTAACAGCAAATCTTTTCATTAGTACTTTAAGCTTCTGGCTGTAACAGATGTCTATAATTAATCATTTTCTCTACAGCTTTTTTCAAATCATCTGCAATTTGAGCTTAAATTGCGTTTAGTGAATTGTCTAATCCAGATATCTTTTGCATAAACTGTTCAATCATAATATTATCCTCTTTAGTCTAATGATCTTCCATGTTTGCAATCATATAGCATGCTCTCTTCAAGCTTCTGGCTTGCACTCTCAAGTCATTATTCTTTTCATTCCTGAAAGTATCCAATAACTGATAGACAAAACCTATAGAAACCATTTTTTCCTTTAGTCACACAGCATTGTCCTGCTCAGTAATTAGGTCATTCCACTTTCTGATGCCCACCTTCCAGATTTAGATATATCAGGAGCAAACCAGTAAGTCAGCAAATGTTCTTCACGTCTTCATTCCCTAGCTGTAGTTTCTACAGTCATTAATTTAATACAGACCTATTCTAAAATGGACTATTCTAGGATGGGGGAGTTTTAAGAACATGTATTTGCTATAATGCCTCTTGGGGTAAAATTTGTAAGACTGGAGGAATGCCATTGCCTCAAAATACAGCGGTATTGTAACTAGGTGTAGCTCCAAACCGTCCCATTGCAATTGAGAAGTGGAGAAATTGCCTATAGCTACCAATCAGCTTTTAGCTAGCATTTATCAAGTACATTTTATAAAATTATAGTTCAAATGTGGTTGCTATGGGTAACTTCTTCACTTCTCCACTCTTTACAAAGTTTGATACATTTCTGGCTAAAACTTAAACCCGGCTGATGGCTTTATTCTACTTGCTCTTTGGATTGAGGTCTTGGGAGCTATAGCCCTTTTTTTTTTTACAATTTGTAGCATGAATTTACTTTCCTTTCACTTCTGAGGATCCCCTCCTTATACTTTGAGGACATTTAATATAGCATTTTTGATGCTGATCTGGTCCTGGTTCTGGAAAGACGGGGAAAAAAATGAGTAGGGTTCCCCTGTATTTACCAAAACCAGCACCGGACTGTTTCTAGAGGGAGGGGGGGTAATGCCACAGCCAGGAGAGCCCTTTCACCGGGTCCCCCAGCCAAAGCTTTACCCCTGATCGCTAGTCAGCCCAGACTGGGGATCCCTGGGGAGTTGGGGACCCTCCAATAAAGGGGTCCCCCCTCTCCAGGGCACCCCAGGCCTAGGCTGATGGCCCGGGGCTATCCCTGGCACCCCTGGGTGGTGTGAGGTAGTGTGTGTGCATGTATGTTTTAATAAAGTTTTACTTTCTACAGTGTGTGTTCTGTGGGTCTTTAATATTGCTGTTGAACTACAGTTATCAGTGGGGCCGTAATGCCCCGCATGCTGGTACTTGTGGTTCTCCCAAGTACAAGCATGTGGCGGAGACTTGCTGGGAACTGTAGTTCCACAGCAAAAGACAATATTTCTACATAAGGGTCCATAGGGATCCACAGGGATACCTTGGGGTATAGGTTGATGCTGAGTCATCTGGGCACCTTTTACGCAGTAAACTTGTCCTCTCAGGATGCACTGGGTCTCCCTCTATACCCTGCACCTCAGTTTCGTTAGGTGCCTGGCCAGAGTCGGGTCACTGGATACGCTGGGGGGGGGCTGTTTCAGCCCCTGAAGATTTCTTTGAAAGTTTCCTTTAGCGTGGGCAGTCCGGCAAACACCCACGCTGTTGCTCCATCACTGCTGAGATGCCGGTACAGATCCAGGGATCTCGGCGGGGCCTCTGGGGACTTGGCTAGCAGGGACCCCGGAGGATCCCTGGACTGTGGCCTGGCTCGACGGGGATCAGGTAAGCAGCGGGTCACCAGGGGGTGACCCGCTGAGCAGCAATCCGTTCATCCCTCAGGGCTGGGGACTCCCTGGGGATGACAGCAGTGGAGCCAGGCACAGAGTCCTGCACTTCCACGGGCCCACCGAAGACACAGGCTGATAGGTGCAGGGCACTATAGGAGCTCCAGCATCCCGGGGGTTAAATGCTGGCCAGGGGAGCCAGCCTTCCTTGTCTAACAGCCGGCTCTTCCACGCTACACAACACGCCTTTCCACCTCGGTCTGGCCGTCTGTGGCAGTTCTCCGGATCCGCCCCCTCAGCGTTCTCTGGCGGCTATCTCCTGGCTGAGTCACAGATCACAGCAGGCGGTGCGGAGCCCGAGTCCCCCTACATACCTCTCCTCCAAGGGTCAGCGTATGTAGCACTATTCCCTACCAGACAGTGAGTCAGTGTAGTTGATTGGTAGTGCCATTAATGCAGGTGTATTTATTCTGCATTGTATGTGACTTATGCTGGCGCTGTCTGCCTGTATATTCTTTTCTGTCTGTCAGCCATTTGACTTTCCCTGTGTCTTTTATTCTTACCAGCCCTTACAGTACCAGTGCTGTCAGGGTGGGAATTTACTTCACAGTTACAAACTTTTCTGTGTGGTGGGTCACATACAGCATGCACGCTATCCTTCACCATGTCTGGTGGTGATGAGTCTGTGCAAAATGTTGCTCCTGTCCTGCTTTCATACTCTAAATGTAATGCAGGTAGGGGAAGGGGATGTGGTTAATGGGAGCTTATGTGCTACATGTTATGCTCTCCCAGGTCCTTCTACTGTCTCCAATGCTATTCAGGATCCCCCTTGGGCTTGTTTTGCACAAGCATTAACAGCCATTGCGGGATGCTTGATGGCTCCCCCTGTGTATCCCCAATTAGGGTTCCCGCAGCAAATGGTGGCCCCATCTCCCATACAGGGGTTCCCCAGGTAGATGGTGGTGGCGCAGGGCCTGCCTCAGCAGACTGCACCACCTCAGGTTTCCTCGGAGTTAGGTAAGCTCTCTCTCTACTACGGTACAGAACCTGATGGAGATTGTACAAGGCGAATCTCCGTTTAGGCTGTCTAAGTGACTGTTACTGTCGTCTCAGTCCACACATGATGATGATGATGACATGAAGTCTGATGACGGGGAAATTCCTGACTTGTCTGACCCTGAGCCCTCTTCTCAGGAGGTGGAAACTAGGTCTAAAATTTATATACCTGGCCTGATACGAGCGGTCCTTGAGGCCATGGTTATAGAGGACGAGGAACCTCCAGCAGTTAAGTCCAAACATGCCTTCTTCAAGGATGTGAAGGGTACTGCTGCCATCTTTCCTTTATCTGATCAGCTATTGGATCACTTGGAGGAGGCTTAGAAATTCCTGGTAAGCATTTCCAGCCTCAGAGACGTCTGGCTTATGCCTATCCATTTGCAGAAAATTATTTCTCCAAATAGGAGACTCCTCCTCAAGTGGATTCTCATGTGACGTGCTTGGTTAAAAGTGCAACTCTGCCTATGCCGTCCATGTCCTCATTGAAAGATGTTACAGACCGGAAAGTGGAAATTTGCTTAAAGTCCATGTAGTCCCTTTCAGGAGAGGCCTCCAGACCGGCCATGGCTATCAGCTGGGTAGCCAGAGCCATGGAACACTGGGCGAACTCTCTGGAGGTGTCGTCTTCTTTCAGAGGCTACCAGTGAGCAGGTGACTCTGGTGGGTAACCTCCGGGACTCTGCTATGTATATTAACAAGGCTGCATTGTATGTGAGCCTCTTAACCTCCAGGATTTTGGCTGCGACAATTTCAGCTTGCCGCTCTCTGTGGCTACGCTCTTGGAGAGCTGATGCAGACTCTAAGAAGGGTTTGAAGTGTTTACCTTACAATGGTCAGGTTTTATTTGGGCCTGACTTAGATAAGATTGTGGATACATTGGCAGCAGCTAAAACTGCGTGTTTCCCATCTGCTCCTGCTCCCTCAGGGTCTCGGACCTCGTCCTTTCGGCCCTATAGGCCCCAAGGTAAGACTAAGGCTCAGTCCTTTCCTAGACCATCAAGAGCCAAAAAAGTTACCAAGCCCAAGAAACAGGCTTGGAGTAACAGACGTCCGGCTGCCAAACCTGACGATAAGTCTTTAGCCTGACGGGATGGGCCTTTCCTTGGGAGACCCCAGGGTGGGAGGCTGACTTCAGTTTGCTCAGTGCTGGTGTCAGACCACCACAGACACTTGGGTAAGGGAAGTGGTCTCTCATGGGTACACCCTCTCCTTACGCTTGAGGCCTCCCCATCAGTTTTTCAATGCAGGCCTTCAGTCAAACCAAAGCCATACAAATCCAGGAAGTGGTGCACTTTATGCTCCATGCAGGGATCATAGTACCTATCCCCTTACCCCAGAGGGGAACAAGTTATTATTCCAACCTCTTTCTGGTTCAGAAACCGAACGGATCTTTCCGGCCTAACCTCAACCTCATATCCCTGAACAAATTCCTCAGGGTGCCTCAGTTCAGGATGGAAACCTTACGCTCTATTATTCTGGCTATGGGACTTTATGGTGTCTCAGGTTTGCTGTACTACATCAGCATTTCTAGTTTCAGGCTCTGCCATTTGGCCTCTCTACAGCACCATGGGTGTGTACCAAGATTATGGCGGTAATGGCAGCCCATCTGCGGCCGCAAGGGGTCCGCCTGTTACCATACCTGGACGACCTTCTACTGCTGGCTGGGTCTCCAGAGGTGCTTCACCACCATCTGCAGCTTACAATTTCTGTGCTGCAGACCCACGGATGGTTGATCAACTGGAAGAAGTCCTCCCTGACTCCTTCCCAGAGGATGCTCTATATCGGGGCACTGTTGAATTTCCAACAGCAGAGGATCTTTCTGACAGCAGGAAAGATCTCCATTTTGCAGATGTGGGTACGCAAATGCCTTCACAGGCGCCGAGTGTCCATCCACTCAGCGATGCAGTTACTGGGCTCCATGGTATCGACATTCGACATGGTGGAGTATGCCCAATTCAACTCCAGACCTCTATAGAGATCAATCCTCTCCAGGTGGAATGGATTGCCCCATCGGATAAAAGCACAGACGATGGTGCTCTCTCCGCAGGTGCGTCTGTCCCTTGCCTGGTGGCTGCCGACGACTCATCTCATCTCATCAAAGGGCGCCCCTTTTGGGTTCTGGACTGGATCCTCCTGACAACAGACACCAGTCTCCACGGTTGGGGCGCTGTGATGGGTCCACACTCTTTTCAGGGTCGGTGGACAGCAGAGGAGTCTGCCCTTCCGATCAACATATTGGAACTTCAGGGTGTCTTCTGCGCCCTACAGCAAGCCAGACTTTTACTTGACGGCAAACCCGTGCAAGTCAAGTCAGACAACACCACAACCGTAGCTTACATAAACCATCAAGGAGGAACTCGAAGTCAGGCAGCAATGACAGAAGTGTCATGCATTTTGACATGGATGGAAAGTCATATCCCAGCCATATCGGCAATGTTCAATCCAGGAGTTCTCAATTGGGAAGCAGACTACCTCAGCCATCACGACGTGCATCCAGGGAATGGTCTCTTCACCCAGAAGTGTTTCAACTCCTAGTGGACAAGTGGGGCCTTCCGGAGGTAGACCTCATGGCCTCCCGACACAATCACAAACTGCTTGTGTACGGGTCCAGAATAAGAGATGCTGAGGCTCTCCTGGTAGACACTCTCTGTCAGTCAATTGGACCTTCCAGTTTGTGTACCTTTTTCCCTCAATCTCCCTTCTTCCTCGGGTACTTCGGAAGTTCAAACAGGAAGGAGGCACAATTCTGCTAGTGGCTCCAACATGACCCAGACGTCACTGGTACTCAGATCTTCAGAGTCTCTCCATCGACACTCCATTACTGTTGCATCAACGTCCGGACCTGTTTTCTCAAGGTCCTTACCTTTACCCAGACCTGGGTCATCTGTCTTTGATGGCTTGGCTCTTGAGACATCCCTCCTAAGGTCCAAAGGTTTTTCTGGCTTGGGGTTGACACCATGCTCCGAGCCCTGAAGCCGGCCTCTGCCAGAATTTATCACAGAGTGTGGCATACCTACTTTAATTGGTGTCGTCCCAGAGGTTACGATCCCCATGTATTTCGGTTATCCAGAGTTTTGGCTTTCCTGCAGGCGGGTTTAGATCTTGGTCTCCGCCTTGCCTCACTGAAGGTGCATGTCTCTGCTTTATCAGTGTGGTTTCAGCATAAGATTGCTCCTCTCCCTGATGCCCATACTTTTATGCAAGGTGTCCTTCACATTCAGCCTCCCTTTGTCCCTCCGGTGGCGCCTTGGGATTTGGCTGTTGTTCTTAGGGCTCTCCATTTGAGCCCCTGGACTCTGTGGATCTCAAATGGCTTACAGCTAAGACTGCTTTCCTTCTGGCTATTGCTTCTGCCAGAAGGTTGTCAGACTTGGGTGCTCTCTCTTGTCGCCCTCAGTTTTGATTTTTCACCAGGACAGGGCAGTTCTTCAGACTCGTCCTGGTTTCCTGACTAAGGTGGTGTCTAGTTTCCACATTAATGAGGAAATTATAGTGCCGGCCTTTAATTCTCCAGACCTCTCGGCAGGTGAGGCCTCTTTGGATGTGGTACACGCTCTCAGGATTTATGTGAACCGTATCTGCTCTCTTTGGAAGTCAGACTCCTTGTTTGTACTTTACGGATTTATGAATAAGCAAACTTTGTCTAGGTGGATTCGCATGACGATCTCTGTAGCTCACACTCATGAGGGCCTTCCGGTACCGCCCTCTGTTACTGCTCATTTGACTCTGTCTGTGCGTCCTTCGTGGGCAGCTCACCATGGTGCCTCGGCTGTTTAGCTTTGTAAGGCGGCCACGTGGTCTTCTGTTCACACCTTTTGTGAAGTATTATGCATTTTATACCTTCGCCTCTCAGGATGCTTCCTTTAAGGGTGGGGAGTCTCCTTTCTGCACAGGAGTGTCCCACCCTTAAAGGGACTGCTTTGGGACATCCCCAAGGTATCCCTGTGGATCCCTATGGACCCTGATGTAGAAAAGAAGAGATATGGTAAGAACTTACCTTTGTTATCTCTCTTTCTATGAAGTCCATAGGGTCCACAGGGCACACACCCTGTTGCACCTGTGCTTCAGTTGAGCTTCACTCTGGTGACCGTTTTTTCTGTTTACTATTCTGTGAGAGTGAGATTCTTGTGTGTTCCAGACTGTCTTCTCTCTTTTTCTCCTCCTCCGGCCTATGGCTGGTTACATAACTGAGGTGCCTGGGGGCGGGGTATAGAGGTAGACCCAGTGCATCCTGGGTGGACAAGTTTACTGCATAAAAGGTGCCCGGATGACTCACAATCAACCTATACCCCAAGGTATTCCTGTGGACCCTATGGACTTCGTAGAAAGAGAGATAACAAAGGTAAGTTCTTACCATATTTCTTCTTTTTTTTAACGATTTCAAATGCACCACACTACATAATCAACTGGGTACCCACCGCCATAGGCCTTGGGTGCCCTGGAGAGGGGGGAACCGCTTTTTTTTTGGGGGGGGGGGTCCCCAGGGATCCCTGGCCTAGGCTGACTAGCGGTCAGGGGTGATGCTTTGGCTGGGGGACCCAGAAAAAGGGTTTCCCTGGCTGTGGCATTACCCCCCTGCTAGAAAAAGTTTGTTGCTGGTTCTGATAAATACAGGGGAACCCTACAAATGTTTTTCCCCTGTATTTCCAGAACCGGATCAGAGCCCAGTGCTGACTCCGCTAAATACAGGGGACCCCTACGTCTTTTGTCCCCTGCATTTTGCACAAACAGTACTGGACCACAAAAGCCTGGGCTGGTTGTGCTTTGGGAAGGGGAACGCCATTTTTTTTGTAAAAAGAAAATTCACTTTGTATTCAGCATCGTATTTGGAACCGAACGACAGATCGTTCAGGCATAATCACTGAACGATATGCCACCGGATCATGTACGAGAATGGCAGATCTTGCCTGCTGTAGGCACTATCTTAAGATGTGATGTATGACCCGCTGGTACGCACCTAGAGGTGATTTGCACATATTATGCACGATCTGTCGTTCCGATGCATCGAAATTGGCCAAACTGTGCATAGTATCGTCTAGTGTGTACGCACATTTACATTTGCACCTATCATTGCAGCTCTTGGCTGGCCCGCCAAAGCGTTTGGAGCCCATAAATTTGTTTATCGCCTCGAAGTGACCGGGCAACAGGAATATGTCCTTTTTTTTTTTTTTTTTTAGCATACTTTATAGGTCTGTTTCTGAGTCGGATGCAAAGTGGATATAATTGTGGGAAGCTGCGCCAGCCAGACACACTACCTTGTGCCAATGTGAGTATCCGTACTGCTTCAAGCGGGTAGCTGCTCCGCCCAATGATTTTCCGTCCATGCTGTGTGCATCAGAAACAGGTCCCCCTTCCCCATACACATGACTCCGAATAGCATGGAACTCAAGCTAGAGTACGCGTCCAAGACGCTGCCATAATGAGACAGATCTCTTGCCTGCATCTACAATGTTGCCACCCAGAAGAGCCTATGAGAGATCTGCCCAACATTCGCCAGATATAAACAAAAATGTGTAACTTTACCTCTGCATTTTGCAAAAATTAGCTATTTATGGTGACCTACAGAGCTACGTCCAGCTCAGAATGAGGCCCTTTACAGTATGTCTTCCGAGACAGATGTGATATTATGTAAGCAATATTTAATTTAGATTATATTCTACATGTAGCTGTAACAGATATTTCATGTCTAAAGTAAATCTCAGACTGAAGACTGCAGCTGTACACTTACATGTGGCTGTCTGGTCAATAGGCTTTCTATCCACGCAGCCAAACAAATGTACAGGCATTGCCGAAAGTCATAAAACTAGCTACACCCAATATCTCATGCCTATAATGTCACGTATTACAACAATGATGTGCGGGACTGATCAACAATTACAACAAAGACACATCGAGGGAGATTTATCAAATCTTGGTGAGAGAGAAAGTGGAGAAGTTGTCAATAGCAACCAATCAGCTTCTTACTCTCATTTATACAGTACAGCCTGTAAAATAACTGATAAAAGCTGATTGGTTGAAATGGGTAATAATGAAAAATCCAATGAAAAGAATTTTGTTCGTGATTTGATTTACTGGGATCTCTATCGATATATGTGACTTAGATGAACGGAATGTAGTTATGAGACCGGCGGCTGTATGACCGACAAGGGATTTCACATAGGTGTCAAAATACTGACGCCGGAACGCAAAGGACGCCAGCCGGAATAAAGGTAATTTCGGAGCGCCCTTAGCGTTGGCTGCGGGGGGAGGGTTAGGATTTGGGAGTCTAGTGGGGTTATAGTTGGGTTTGGGGGAGGGTTAGGGTTAGGCACCCTCAGGGAGAGATTAGGGTTAGGCACCCCCACAGGAGGGTTAGGTACAGGGAGTGGTAAGAGGGGGTTAGGGTTAGGCACCACTAAGGGAGGGTTATGGTTAGGGGGGGGGGGGAGTTAGGGTACTTACCTGCCCCAGTCAGATCTCCTGTTGGACATCCGTCGTCAGGATTTGAACCAGCGGCTAAACAGCTGCCGGTATTTCAATCCCATTCCGAGATGAACATCTGAACACATTTAAGGTCACATTCATTATATTGTAATATGTAAGGTTCTTTAAAAGGAACCTGTTAAGGATAAGTGTAAAACAAGGTGACAAGCTATTGACATAAAAACCCTTATTGTGTGTAAAGTGATATCTCCTTTTGTAGCAGGAGACCGAACAGGAAATAACCTGTAATTGTTTGAATCAATTCTCATAAACTGCTGATGAGCTCAAAGCAGATCAGGCTAAGTGTCCCTTCTCCTGTGTGTTTCATCTGTATATACTAGGAGGTATATTTCCAACCAATCAGATTCTACTTATCATTTATCTAGTACCTTCTAAAAAGTGATTGGAATCTGACTGGTTGCTATGGGCAACATCTCCACTTTTGTAAACCCGCACTTTAGTCAATATATCCCCAGGAGTGCTAAATGGATAAAACCTGTATGGGACACTTGTTACATATAGATCTGTGGATGCCTACTTTGATACTAAATGCTTTCAGTTAACCGCTGATGTTCCTAACGGCTACCCAGGTTACTTAGAGACAGCATCTACAGAATAAAGGTTGCATTGACAAAACCCCACCAATGAAACAATCATTTGCCCCGCCCCCCGGAGGCGCCAATGGAGTTTCCACTGATGCAGAAACAATTGAATAAGCCGCGGCCCCGCTGCACTGACCATCACCTCACTGCCATGATGGCCGTGCACCTTATCAGCATCTACTAGGACCCAGGTACTTCTCTTTCAGGATCACACCACAAGCTGACACACACACACTCTCTCTCTCTGTGAAATTGTAATAATTAACTCCACCTGTGGATCTTTCCAAATGTATTGGTGAGTAAAACAGAGTAATGCTCCATACACATGGGACGAATTTCCTGAACGATATGAACAATAATTATATAGTTGAACGATATATCGTTCATATTATTCATTTTTAGGCACTCAACGATCGACCAACGATGCGCATTCCTGCATGGGCTATAAAGATATCTTTCATCGTCCGTGCATGCAGGCCAACTTGGACGATAGCGTCAATTTTCCCTGTTCAGAGATGTGGAAGAAAGAAAGATATCTTTGAAATATATATTTCAAGTCGTTGGTGGTACAGATCGTACCACGTGTATGCACCTTTAGTTAGTGGCTTTCAAACTGCCGTTGTTCCCACTGTCCACTTAACCAGATCAGATATGTGAACAAGCGGAACAGAGCATTAAATGCAACATTGCAGATTTAAGGTTTAAGTCTAATGCCGTGTATCCACTAGTAGACATGGAAACGACAGCACAATTACGACATTGTAATCGTGCTGTCGTTTCCATGTCTAGTGATGTGCCTAGACTGAACATTCACTCATTCAATCTAGGCACATTCATCATCCCCGCACATGCTGAACCTGACAGGATCGATGATAGATGTTGGAAACGACCAGCGGGCGCGCGCATCGCTGGTCGTTTCCGACCAAAACATGCCCAATGCATGCACGATGCATGCACGATTTTCAAGTGATTGCACGATAACGACGTCATTATCGTGTAATCGCTTGGTAAAATCACTGTGGATACCCCCCTTTACGTTGTGTCTTTCTTGGGAATTCTTGAGCGCCATGCCTGCTTGCTGGGACTGAATTTTCATCCCAGAAGGGATGAAGACATTCTTTTTTATTCCCAACGGACACAGATATGAAGAGAAAGAGATGCATGTAAATAACTACAGGCAGGAAAAAGAGGCAATTGTTTCTAACTAAAAATTAAAAGTGTTCATGTTGCCACTTGCTATGGGCAACATGAAGAGCGTTAAGGTTCTTTGCTTTGCCTGAGCTGCCCACCAACCTTCCAGTGTGTACTCGCTCAGAAAGAGTTTTCAGCACAGCCGGGAACTTTGTCAGTGATCAGCCTGAGACTACTTCCCCAAAATGTGGAAAAGATGATGTCCATCAAAATTAACTACAAATTCTACAGACCTTTACCTTCAATTACGTGCAAAAACTACAGAGGTACCTGTAATGGTGGATTCCAGCGAGGACAAATTAATTTTGTGTGAAGAAGATGATGTATACATCACCACAGTTTCTACCATCACCCAAGCCTATATCATCATCTCATCCTGTATTGTGTATAAAGTACAGCTGCAGTCCCTGTTAGATTGGGCATTCATTGTCCACTTTAGTGGATGTGAGTTCCATATTAGACCATATCATCACCACACCACCTTCTGACCTGGGCTACAGGAGGAGCAGCTGCACTCTGGAATACGGTTTGCTGGAGTTGCCCCTCGGACTCACTGAAATTCAGGTAGAGGGGCCATGGGTAGGGAGTAGGGACACTATAATCGGAAAACGCAGTTTTAGCTGCTTTATTCCATTTTTTAAACCATATCCTTTATATTTTCCCCTTTGAAAATGTTTATGCAAATCTCAGCAGAGGCGTTTGTGATGCCATGGCTAACGTGCACACACACACAGGAAAGAAAACACATTGATTAATTCATTATTTTTAGGGGGCACTTGGGAGGGAGAGCACCCAAAAGAGGCAGCAGCCTCTTGATAAATGACACAGGCAGCACAGCACCCCTGCGCACTTTCGCCAATGACAGTGACAGGTGTGGCTAACACGTACACAAAAAAACCCAACATTTTTTTTTTCACACTGGGGGTGGGTAAAGACAAGCACCCCTGAAGGACAGAGCACCCTCTGGACAACACAGAACAACAGCCAGCCCCTCTATAGACAACAGCCCTTATGGACAGGACAACAGCCAGCCCCTCTATAGACAACAGCCCTTATGGACAGGACAACAGCGAGCCCCTCTAGACAACAGCCAGCCCTTATGGACAGGACAACAGCCAGCCCCTATATTGACAACTGTAGCCAGCCAGCCCCTATATGGACAACAGTAACCAGCCAGCCCCTATATGGACAACAGTAGCCAGTCAGCCCCTATGGTCAGCGTCAGCAACAGATCACAGCTCTCTCCCTGTGCACGCGCCACAGCAGGAATGAAAAATGGCGGAGATCGTGGGACCTTTTATAGAATCCAAAACCTGCGAGAATCCGACAGCGGGATGACGACATATTGCCTCATTTTCAGATCCCAGCCAGGCGGGAAAACCCGAGCCGGCTCGGATCTGACTCGGATCCTTGATGTTCGAACCCGCTCATCTCTACTTTGAATATGTGTCAGGCTGTAATAAATACACCTGTGAACCAACTAGGAGATTTGGAAAACATGTACCTTTGTGGGAGCACTGCTATATCATCAATAGGGTTAATTTTTCTATTTAACTCTATAATAATACACTATCCAGTGCATAAGGACACCACTACGTACATCTATGTCCAGGGCAGGGCTAGGTTCTTCTGCTGCTCCCCCAGAGTCCCGAACTTGCTCCAATGCTAATGGCTTACTGTGATAGCTGGTCCTGTATATGCCGGAATTATGACACACAATGCACTTTGTATGATGCATGCAGGGGCGTATCTATAATGGGTACAGGGTGTGCGGGGGAACATGGGCCCCTGGGTCCAGGGGGGCCACACACTGCACACCCTGCAACCATAATATTACTTATCTCTCCGAAGTCCCACGTCGGCGTGGGGGTCCGGCGCTGTAAAACGACTGGAAAATGGCCACAGTGGCCATTTTCCCATTGTTTGCGCATACGCAGTACAGGGAAAATGGCCGCCATGGCCATTTTCCCGGTGACCTGTGCATACAGTATAGAGTCTGGGCACACTCATTACCGGCAGTAGCATCACGGCTGGTCCTATTCCCCTGCCACTGCACTGTCCTCCTTCCTCAGGCTCTATCATTGTGGTTGCTTGCGGGTATTAGCACCCTGCAATTTATATCAGACCTCATCCTACATCTCTACAAAAGTAGAAGTCTGTTACCTTTCTTCTGACCACAGTACTCATTAATACTAAAGGGCACATTTCTTAATGAATTCTGCCTTATATTATTTTTTTGTGTGAGAGGCGCGCCATTAAATTAATTTACATCCGAGTGTAAATGAGCCCCGGAGCAGTCAGTAAGATCTATTTGTTGATGAAAGCACCGATACTTATCAGAAAATACATATAGCTATAGGGATCATTGTGCCTTATACCCAATGCAGGGAAATGATACTAATGATCCCATTTGAATGTATATATCTATGTTGTTTTTTTTATATAACAGCTTCATAATGGGGGTAAGGATGAAATTAGGGAGATTGCTGTACTCTTCAGGGAGTCAGGGAGATTCCTACTATTTCAGGGAGTCTTCCTGACAATGAGGGAGAGTTGGCAAGTATGGACCACCTGCAGAGTCACAAATACGTGGACGATAAACTGCGGCAGTGTCACCAAACAATAATAGCGCAGCTAAATTGCTAACGCACACACCCACAGAAAAAGAAAAAAAAAGCACTTTTATTTTTTTTTACACTGGGGAAGAGCACCCCCCCATGGACACACTGTACCCCTTTATGGACTGCAGCCCTAACCTGATGAACAGAACAACACAGCAGCAGCCACAGTTAATTGACAGGACAAGTGACACAGCACTCACTGAAAAGCCCTTCATATACCCCCTTTATATACTGCAGCCTAAGCCCCTTTATGGACAACACAGCAGCAGCCTTCAGCCCAAGTGACTGACAGTGACTACACGTCTGCTAGCTTCTCTCTCCCCAGCCGGAGTGAAAATAGCGCAGATCGCCCGGACCTTTATATAATCCAAAACCCATGAGAATCAGACAGCGGGAGGATGATGTTTAGATCTGAGTCACGCAGTAAACCTCGAGCCGCATTCGGATCTCGGTCCGGATCTCAAAGTTCGGGTGGGTCCGGTTCTCTGAGAACCAGACCTGCTCATCTCTACTTTCTAACAATGGGCCTGATTCAGCAATGATCACAACTGCGATTACTCATGCTTTTGGCTGATTGTTGCGTTCTACGCATGCGTTTACATTGCAGTGAGCGTGCGCGAAGACTCCATTACAATCAGGACTGCGATCGCAGTGACTACGCAGACCCATCGCAAAGTGATTGACAGGAAGTACTGTTTGGGGGGGGGTGAGGGGAGGGTGGTCAGCGAAACGCAGGCGTCCCAGGGCTGTTGCAGGGTCATGCATAAATTAGCCACCGCAATGCCATACGCAGCTTGTGTACTCACTGCGTGCAACGAGGTTAGCAATTCCTGTGTAAGGTCAGAGCTTGTGCAAGTGTGCATGAGGCTGCGATGGTACCGATGGTTTCACAGTCTTGCTAAGTATTACAAATGTGTGTAAGGTAAAGTGGGCGTCCTTATGTGTGCTGCGACAGTATAGCGATCGCAGTGGATTAGCATATCAGATGACAGTGTGTTGTTATTAGAGGCCAGCAGCTTTATCCTTTATCTATTTGTGCAGCTACCGATGGGGTCACACAAACATGTACTGATGCTGTATAAATGTGGCAGGTAGGGCACAAAGCTGATCTAACCTACAGCATTCAGGGTGGTATTAAGTTTTGTTGGGACCCCAGGGCAGCTAATTTGTGGGGGAGGCCCACTCAAGTAAATTGTCAAAATCATGTACAGGCGATGTTATTAAAAAGTATAATGTGTCATTACTATCAGTCCCAGCACTATGGACCTCATTCAGAGTCGGTCGTTGCGGCCGCACGGTCGTACGCCACTGATGTTCGCTATACTGCGCATGTGTAAAGTTCGCAATGCGCGTGCGCAAACTAGCCGCTACGATCAGAAATTTCTCTCTCCTTGAACACAGCCTGGTCGATGGAGGCGTTTGTGGGTGGTAACAGGGGAAGGTGCTTGAAAACAGGGGAGTGGAGATCCGAACGCAGGCGTGCCTCATTATGCGAACGGCGTTTTATGGGAGTGCATACGGATTATGGGAGTGCATAATTAACAAAGTAGCGTCATGGCACATGTGACCTGGGTGGTTTTTACACTGACATGATCGTAGAGCTTAAGAGAGGGTATGGTCAACCTTAAGCTCTACGACCAGTTCCGATGGTCTCGATTATTCCTTATATGCCCAGAGATGACGTGCAATGCGTACGAGAAGGGGGCGTATTTTTTTGTCTTCCGACCGCTTCCTCCCCTTGGTCGGCCAACTACCGATCCGAACTTAGGGACGCAACTTGCGAGGGAATCATTTGCATATCCGGCCCCTTTTTCCGTACGACCGTGCGGCCGCTTCGACCGACTCTGAATGAGGTCCTATATATCTATTACACACACTGTAGTGCTCCCAGTTCACATTATACAACAGTACCCCTGTGTGATGGGGCCCCTGGGCGACTGCTCTGGCTACCCTGTTATTAATCCAGCACTACAATCCAGGCCACAGCATTATATAAAGGATGGCCAGCTACTAGCAGCCACTTTGTGGTGACATTCTGTCTCACATTGCTACTCACTGAGTAATTCCTGATTATTTTAGTTAGGCAACTTTGGAAAACGACTATTGATAAGGACCTTGGATTAACATCTCCTGAAAAGGACCTGATTGTCATCTTCCAGTAAGGACCTGGTTGATAAATCCAATAAGGATGTGAAAAATACTGAATAACATCTTCTGGTAAGGACCAGATAACACAGTCACACTTACCCCTTTAGACACCTCCCTCTCTGGTTTATGCAGTTTTAGATTTTTACACAATGGAAAATGATCCATCTGATGTGATGCTGCATGAGGGAGGAGAGAATAATAGTACCAGCCATGCTGCCCCCCACTGAGCTTACTGATAACACAATGACATGAAACTCCTCTACTCTCCAGTGATAAAGAGGTGTTTGCCTGAGATCATTGCCACTATGCCATTGGAAAACCTTGTGCATATGATTAACGTGATCAATGATGTCCTCACTGAGGAGATGGAGAAGTCGGCCATTATTGAGACGGACAAGAAAAAGAAGATGACTGCCACTATGCCATTGGTAAAGCTTGTGCGTTGGGTTAACATGATCAATGATGTCATCGCAAAGGGGCAGCTGGCCATTACTAATAGGCACTTGATCTTGGATTGCCTTAGAGATCAGGAAGGATATAAGTGGCTTATTTAAGAATACCATCCCTGTTATTATACAGGCAATGATAGAAGCAGAGCAGGGTAACACTGAATGCATTTGGCTAACAGCCAGCAAAGTGCTGTATTACCTAGCCAGGGAGTACTCGGAGATCACCATTGCGGAGCTTGTGACTGCTATTCAGGTACGCGGGTGCTCCCCTCCACTGTCTGCATTCACCACGCTGGCTGCTATAATGTCTTATACCACCTTGCCCTTCACTCAGAAGGTGTATTTGTTATCTCTGATATGTCCACTTATGTAAAATATAATTCATCCCCGCACCCAGACAGTGTTTTCTATGTTCATTAATAATGCTGCTGTGGCCTTTGGAAGTCCTGCTATGCAAGAGCCCAGTATTAAGCTATTATTCACAAAGGCCTGCGCTATACTCACCAGCTGGAAAATACAAAGCAGTGCCAGCACTGAGGATAAATGGATCATCATTACCACCATACGCCAAGTGAATTCCTTACTGGCCGGCCATCGCAGCAACTTTATACCCCATAGAAGTAATGTGAACAGTGCAGACCAGGAACCCAAGGTAACACCAAAACAACGAATTACATTTGGCCCTGGAGAGATATATAAGACCGTTCCATCTGACGTGTTGTGTAATGAATGTGATGACAACTTTGTTGAAAGTATTGGCCAGAATGGAGCCTGGAGAAAATTACTGGGTCTTCTTAGGCCATTAACTAACTCACACAATTTACAAACCAAAGTTACAAGTGTTACAATCTGTGTGGATCTTATGGCATATCCTGAATGTGCCTCTGGAGACCTACCTAATGTAGTTGTTAACAACAGATTACACATAATGGATGACCTTGATATCAATACTTGCCTCAACGCTATAGATTGCATTGAACATTTCACAAGAGCCTTACCAAACGCGGCTATGAAATTCAGGGATGCATTTATAAAGGCACTACTGCGGAAGATGAAGAAAGAAGATCCGACCTTGCTTCCTGTCATCCTGAGAGTTTTAGTGACCATCGTTCAAATGCATGAAGAGACAACTTGGTACAAATATAATAAAATCCTCAGCTACACTGCAAGACATCTGAGTAATGCAAACCAAGTCCTCCAACGCCATGCAACCAAGCTGTTTGGGGAGCTAGTTCAGCGCTGCAGAGTGTTACCATTTAGTCCCATCACCAGACTAGTGAAGGAGCATTGCCTCTCATTAATGGTAAATCTGCACAGCACTAACTTAGACGTGGTATCGGCTGCCGTGGTCTGCCTCATCCAGTGCTTTCCTCATCTGGGCTGCAAGGCCATCGTCCTGGAAGAGGGAAGTGAGTGGAGGGACACTGAGGGCCTGATTCAGACCCGGACGCAAGTGGCCGTTCGCTCGTCCGCCGTACGAGCGAAAAAATTTAAATTTAAGCGCTCGCTCGTATGTTCGCTCGTAGCTAACCTTCCGCCCCATATTCTCCCAACCCCGCCTCTAGATAGCGAGAGTTCAAAATAGCGAGCGTCCGTCTCCTCTTTGGTTGCATTGAGCGCTCGCACAAGTCAATTCCGGAAGTGGCCCTGTCAGTTTTCGATTGCCTGCTATTTCATTCTGCAAACATACTTGAATCGATTAATGGCAATCACTATATTAATTACCTTAATTGTTATTTACATGTTTGCAATCCTGGTTTTTTTTTCAATGTCAATAAACTTTATTCTTGTTATTGTGTGTCATTTCATCCACAGAATACATACGGTTTGACCAAGGGGATGGTTTTTCGAAATTAATAGTTTTTTAGAATGCTGCTATTGTTTTGCTTTTTATTTTTATAGGCAGATTTTAATACTTTAATTTGGATATTTAAATTAGCTTACGCATGTCACTGCATCAAGCCTATCATAACTCACATTATATTTGTGAGGGTGTAGGTCACATGACTCATACAATAACCAATAAAATTGTTCCTGTTAATTTACAAAGTACATTAGCCAATCAAATTTTTTCTAGGACCTTTATTAAAACTGTTTTGTGTAAAGCGGCTGGCCTACGCGGAGGTGCACCGCCACCTGCGTTCCATCGGCTATCGCCGAAATATCGGCCAGCTGGAACGCAGGTGGTCAGATCTGAGGCACAGATCCCCACGCCTGCTGGCCCGTTTGCGTCTCCAGATAGTGGAAAGTAAGTGTTTCTGTGTTTGTTTGGGGGTTTTTTTTTGGCTTTTTTTCCCTCATACCTGCGTGTGCATGTTTACAGTATAGCCGTGTTTTTTTATTTTGAACATACTTGCGTGTTAATGTTTACAGTATAGCCCTGTTTGTTTTTTTTGGACATACCTGCGTGTGCATGTTTACAGTATAGCCCTGTTTGTTTTTTTGGGACATACCTGCGTGTGCATGTTTACAGTATAGCCCTGATTTTGTTACATTTTTTATGTTGAAATTCCAAATACTAAAAGCCAATTTGTAATTACAAATGTTTTTCTCCATCATTTAAGTGTGTCTCGACCCCTATCCCCCACTCCCACCCAAACATCCTCAGCCCACTCTTCCCCAAATTCCCCCTCCACCCCAGACCTGGATGCCCATCAGTCCCCTCCCTCTCCTCACATTAACATCCCTCCAACTTCCCCCTCCACTCAAACTCCCCCTCTCTTTTCCTCACCCTCCACTTCATCCCACATAACCCCTCCTCCTTCCCTGAGCCACTGACCCACCTCTGAAGATGAGGAATTCGGGGCTCCAGGTCCAGTCAGCAATGTTCCCGGTATGTTTACATTTTAAACTATGATTTTTTGTTATGTTTGTTTTATTTTGGTTGATGTTGTCCTTTTGCCTGTGCATTTCAAAATGTTTTTTTTTGGTAATGTCTGAATTTTTGCTTGGTTGTTAAAATCTAAATGAAGGTGTCATTTTAGTAATCCTCACATTTTTTTAACCCACAGAGTACCAGAGGCATAACGAGGCAATTGCGGCTGGATTAGTGGAGATACGGGGCCATGTAATTGCCATGCTGGTGGCATTGGACCATCTTTTGGCGATCCTGCGCCACTAATATTTTTACAAGGCCAAAAAAACCCCCCAAAAAATAAAGTTTATTTTGATTTATTTAAGTCTCATTCCTTGTCTGTAAATCTTAGATTGTTGAACCTTACATAAGTCTACTATTTGTCCCTGAGTTTTTAAGAAATGTACATTTGTTTGTAGAAAGCTCAAGTAAGTATGTAAGCTTGCACATTAAACACATAACAATACCAATAGGTTTGTAGAATTAACCTCCAAAAGAGATAACATTTTTTGGGGGGTAATGTAAAAATTAAAGCTACCTGCTTAGGCCTAGAATGTACAGCATACTGATTCAGCATAATACCTTTGGGGTTTGTTTTGAGCAACAAAGCAGGGTACTAAAGTTTACAAATTAGGAAATTACAGTATTAGGCATTAAGCAACTTTGCATTTTTTGAAACAGGTTACACTTGGTTGTAATTTACGATGGAAATGGTTGGGTAATGTTAAAAAAAAATTTAATGCACACAAATAATAAACACCAAGTGAATTGACACAATAAATTCAAACATTGAAAACACACACACAAGTCCAAAAATCACCAAAACCCACAAAAATACAAAATCAGGAACTGTTTGAAGAAGTAGCATGCCAACATGAATCCACAAATGAGGAGAAGAAATCATTGTTCCCAAAGTTATATCCAATGTGTCCACATAAAGTCATTTTTGTGGATCAGGTGGTATGCATGGATTTTTATGGTCATTTTAGGGAATAAAACAAAAAAAAAAGTTAAAAGTGTACATTAAAATATTACATGTCTACATTGTGTCAATTAAATAAATTTGTTGAAATAATTACCTAAAAAATCTTGCAACAACTTCATCGCGTATGGCCCCCCTACATACTGACCTCCAACCAACCTCGGGGGGGCCGTCCTCAGGCAAGGCATCCTCTGGCTGCATTGGGACACCACTCCTTATGGTGATGTTGTGAAATATCCCACACAGGACCACAATTTTTGAAACCATAGCCAGCAAATACATGAGGTTGCCACCAGAACGGTGGAGGCATCTGAATCGGCCTTTTAAAAGGCCGATACAGCGCTCCACCACCTGCCTGGTGGCTGTAAGTGCGGAATTATACTGAATTTGTGGCCCTGGTGTGGGAACCAAATAAGGAGTGAGCAGCCAGGGCGTGCAAGGGTAACCACTGTCTCCTGTGAAAATATAAAAAACAACATCAGGACCATTGTGTACCAAGCTTTGCATTGGTTTCAACCGAAGGTGTCAACTTACCCAGAAGCCACGCATCACCAGCTTGTAGGTTATTTAATTTGTGCCAAATCCCTGATTGCCGGATGATGAAGGAATCATGTGCACTGCCTGGGAATTTGGCATTCAGGGACAGGATCAGGAGGGAGGCATCACATACCACCATTATATTCATCGAGTGAAAGTGCTTTTGGTTCCTAAATATAGCCTCCAGCCTTGCTGGAGGCTGAAGTGGTATGTGAGTGCCATCCACAACCCCTATGATGTGTGGGAAGCCAGCAATTTGGTAAAAATTAGCCTTCACCACATTAAGGGAACCCATATCCAATGGCATTTTAATAAAATGATGGAGGTGTTTAAAAAGTGCCTCCATCACTGCCCTCAGGATCCTTGAAAAGGAGGATTGGGATATTCCTGCCACTATTCCAACGGTGGTTTGAAAGGATCCTGAGGCACAAAAATGTAACACCGACATTAATTGCGTAAGTGGTGGTATTGCTGTAGGACTGTCAATTTGCTGTTCAAGATCACTCTCTATTAATGAGAGAGTGTCTATGATGATTTGTGGTGGAAGACGGTAGCACCTTAACACCTCATCATCTGGCATTCCAAAAAGGGTGACACGTGTTCTATATATCTGGGGCCTTGCATGCCTACGAGGCCTATGCCTGGGATGAAGTTGAGGTTGGTCGGGTTCTGGAACCATGGCCAATATAATACGACCAACAACAACCTGAAATGTTAAGCCAGGTAGTTATTGTTTTAGACAAATGTGTTATGAAAAATATACTTATCTTTTCAAAGAAAACCAAAGATTCTTACAGGCCTGGGTCTTGTCATGTGAAAAGCAACCTACATTTCAAAAGTAGAAAATATTTTTAAGATTAATTTACTAAACTAGGAATTAAGCCAAATATATTTGTCGAAATTTTAGAGAAGGGAGCACACATTAGTTCGCAAGCTAGTACGCTACATTTAGAGTTAAGACATGATTTTACACTGAAAAAAAACACACACATTAGTTCGCAAAATAGTACGCTACATTTAGAGTTAAGACATGATTTTACACTGAAAAAAACCACACACATTAGTTCGCAAAATAGTACGCTACATTTAGAGTTAAGACATGATTTTACACTGAAAAAAACCACACACATTAGTTCGCAAAATAGTACGCTACATTTAGAGTTAAGACATGATTTTACACTGAAAAAACCCACACACATTAGTTCGCAAAATAGTACGCTACATTTAGAGTTAAGACATGATTTTACACTGAAAAAAACCACACACATTAGTTCGCAAAATAGTACGCTACATTTAGAGTTAAGACATGATTTTACACTGAAAAAAACCACACACATTAGTTCGCAAAATAGTACGCTACATTTAGAGTTAAGACATGATTTTACACTGAAAAAAAACACACATTAGTTCGCAAAATAGTACGCTACATTTAGAGTTAAGACATGATTTTACACTGAAAAAACCCACACACATTAGTTCGCAATATAGTACGCTACATTTAGAGTTAAGACATGATTTTACACTGAAAAAACCACACACATTAGTTTGCAAAATAGTACGCTACATTTAGAGTTAAGACATGATTTTACACTGAAAAAACACACATTACTTAGCGAAACATATGCTAAGACCAACACATCGAATTTGTTAATTCATAAAACAAAAAAAACTTACCAAAAACAGACAAATATCCCAAAGTTACAAAATGTCACTTGGTCACTGCCAAAATAACTGTTAAAAAAAAAAAATAGTTAAAAAATGAACACTATTTACTAAAAATTTTTAAGGGGAATTTATGAAATACTTACTCAAAAATATAAATAAAAATAGAAAAAAAAACACAAAAATTCTAACGTAAAGAAACAAAGTACTAAAAAAAACAACAACAATACCAACTTCTCCTTCAAAAAACCAGAAACCACGATCAAACCACTACACCGAAAAACCTCCAACAATCCAAAAATGCCACCTCGAATGGAGTCACACCAAGCCATAAATAGGCTTTATTTTCCCGCTCAAATTAAGGACGGACAACAGGAGCGCACAAGGAATGATGCAGCCGAATAATGCTGACGCATGTATAAAAATGTCACTGAAGGCCAAAATCGGTCTGCTACATTGAGAAAAGACAATGAGTACAGAGCAGCAAAGTACTAGCCAAGAGGCGCCATGTAATTATTTTATAAATTATGTGAAAATGCTTATGTTTAACATTACATTTTTAAACATATAACTTTTAAAATTTTTCAACAATTTAAAAAAAAAAGGTGTGAAGGATGCCATGGAAGAGGCTGCTGGGCCTAGTAGGCAAACTAGGGCCAAAAAAAAAAGACAGCCACAATTCACAAGGAAGGAGATGGAGGTTTTGGTGCAAATGTGCAACAACAACCTGGCACAGGCACCAAGGAATATGGGTGTAACCCAGAGATGGAAACTGTGGGACAACATAGCCAGTGCTGTCAATGGGGTGGGTGAATTTGAACATTCAACCCGGGAGGTCAAGCGCCGGTACGTAAAAACTACATTTGACTAAAAAATGGTTACAGGTCCAAATACTGCAGTAATAATGCCAACTTTTTAACCAACAGATGGAGCGTCTTCAAATATCGGCTTAAACAAAAAATTGCTGATAGGGCTAGGCATGCAGGGGGAACAAGTGGGGGTCCCACTCCTGTGTCACTTGAGCTCATGGATTTGGAGGAGCTGGCCCAGGGGTGTGTGCAGGATGAGGAGGTGTTTGGCGTGTCAAACATGGATACCGACATGCCAGACTTTGCGGCTCCTCATTTTGCCCCAGGTAAATGTTATAATGTTAACAACTCAGAAATGTGTTTTGTAAAATATCTCGATTTGAATTTTAATCTTTTCTCTTTTTTCTCACAGAGACACAGGCGGATGAGTCTGCTCCAAAGGTGAGCTTTGGCCGCAGAATTTCTTCTGGCTCTGCAGGGGAGGAAGCAGTAGATCCGGCTGGGGACCCTGTGGCAGACAGTCCAGGGCATTCCCCCTCGCAGGCAGTGGCCCTCCTCACTGATCTCAATGTTAAAACGGATCAGCACACCGAGATTCTGCTGAGGATGGACGCCAATCTGCTACGGGTGGCGGACGCCCTGGAGCAAAATACTGTGGCCAACGTGAAAATTGCAAATGCCCTGGCGGAAAATACTGGGGCAAACGTAAGAATTGCAAATGCCCTGGAGCAGCTCGTTCGCTAGCACATGTTGGAGCCGGCCTTCCTTCCTGCCGGAACATCAGGACCCTCCACCTCTGGCACAACAACACCCATCCCTCCAAATGTGCCTAGCCCTATGCCTAGTCCAGAGGCAACAACATCTGCCTCCGGCCAGGCCAGCTGAAGGAGCTCCCGGACCCGTTCCGGCTCCCTCCAACCCCCGGCCAAAAGGCCTAAAAGGCGATGACAGCACTGGCTAATTACCCCACAATCCATCTCTGTGTTTGCCCCATATTCCTTCATGACAACAACCTCCCTCTCCTTTCTTGTGAATTGTATTGTTTTGATTTGTTAAAGTTCAAATGCCACTTATTTTGTGTGTGTGTGGGCCAAATCAATTTTAATTTTTTTATCCTTATAAAAAATATGTTTATGGCAAACAAAGATTAAAAAAAATAATAAAAAAAAAAATTCTATTGATGATTTATTCCAAAACGGGATAAAAGGTAATCTCTCAAACAAACTTAGAAACAATACAACGGAAATATAAACATTTAATTTTGTAAAACAAAACAAGGGTTAAAAACAATTTATGAGTTTGAATTAACACTTAGCAAAAAACAAAAGGACGATTGGTTTCTTGTCCTCCAAAAAAATAAGCAAATAAACAAACATGCGTACAATATTGTTTCCCTAAAAAAGAAACACTTACAAATATTTTAAAAGCCCCCCAAAAAATAAAAATTGTTAGCTAATTGATTGTATGACCCAGAAATTAGCAGCTGAGTAGTTCACCTGCGTTCGGATTTTAGCTACTAAAAAAGGTCTATTTCCTAAACACCTTGCAAGCAGATTTGCAATTAAAAGATGATTGTTTTTGTGGCCACAATTGATAAATCGCTACACCATCGATGAGCCCAGAGAGGTACGAAGAAACCATCGTCATTGTGGTAGACTATACCAGACCACAAGCTGAGCGAGCAGTCTTAATGGAAATTGGATGAGACAGTGACGTATCACTTGTTCCGTTCACATTTGGCGCTCGCATAAGATAATTTATGTACGCCCAAAAAACGCCTCGACACGCCTGCGTTTTTCCATCTCCACCCCTGTCACCACCCCAAAATGGACAATTCTGTCAATCACATTTGACATGTCACTTCCTGTTCGCTGTGTCTACGATCGACTGAAAAATGACCGCAATCAGACGTACGCACATGCGCACTGTTACAACGACGCATGCGTGGTTGTACAACATCAAATGACTACGAACGAGCGGCCGCTTACGAGCGGCTCTGAATCAGGCCCTGAGTACATACAGGCCATTTATTGTACCCTGGCTGATAAACACCTTCTGAGGGCAATGTTATGCCAATCAGCAAATGCTCTGACCACATCTGCAGATCCTGAGGCACTTGCAAGGCATATTAGTGCTTTAAAAGACTATATAGATTATGATGAGCTCACTCCAAACAACTTGAAATCCATCAGGAAACATCTACATAGAGCCTATATGCCAGCTGCAAGAATAACATCACAATCCCTAGGTGAGAAGTGGAAGTGCCTGGGTTAAGTGGAGAAGGTGTTTGCCGCGGCCATACCAACAAGCTAAGGTAAGACAGAGAAAGTTTTGTACCAGCAAGAATTGTTATACTTCTGTTTAACTCCTGAATAACTCCGTCTTCCATTAAAAATTCTAATAACACATTGAACAAAGCATTATTACTAAAGCAGCCTATAAGTAACTAATAAGTATGCTACAACCAAGAGCCGTATTCAATTAGAGCGGATCCGCGATACTTTTCCGCCTCCCAGACTTTTTGCCTACATTGTGTCCTTTGTAGGTGGAAAAGTATCGCGCGCGTGCCTGCTTTACCCCGTATTCAATATGGAAGTACGCGAAAATGGGACCCGGCAAAACTCGAACAGGTGGAAAATCCAGTCAGATTTGGGGAAATCAGCCTGACACCCCCCAAAAGATGCTCTGTCCTGGGGGTGCACTATGGTTACCCCCGTTTTGGCTTGCTGAAGGTATTTGGTGTTTTTAAGTGTACCCCAGCATATTTGGGGTACATGAAAATGGGGGTCAGCATATTTAAAGTTGCTAAAGTTAAGTTGAAAAAATCATGAAAAATCCACCTTCCGCAAGCACCTGCAATGAAAAAAACACCTGGGGCATACTTGGGGACCCCCCCAGAGTCAAGTTCGCTATTTTTTATCTTTGTCCCCCCAATTTTTTTTTTTCGTCCCCAAATTCAAAGTGATTTTTTGGGGTGTCCTTAAGTGGTTTTTAAAAATTTTTGGACACAGTTTACCTTTGGGGGACTGTCTGATGGCTGTACGGGGGTTCCTGCAATGTTGCACCCCAAAACCCCAATTCTGCACTTTTTCCGCCTGGTATTCATAGGCGAAACTTTTTCACCTATTACATTGCATTGACTTTCACCTAGGCGGAAAGTCTTCCAAATTGAATACAGGGTAAAACCAAAACAGGCGAAAATTACGTCATCGGTGAAAAGTTTTCGCCAAAAACACGCGAACACGGTTTTTCACTTCAAATTGAATACGGCCCCGAGTGTCCAGGAATCTGAAGGTGGGTATGGTATTTAGCATAATTCTTCTCCATCTACGCTTCATGTAAATGTGTTTGCTGGGTTGTCCGATGCTTTATGTATCGTATTAGAATTGTCTTTTTTCTCAGTCCTAAATATGCAGACATGTCACACAGCCCCATGCCTACTGTAGATGTTATGGGTACAGTGGCTGCCCCATCTCACTGTTTATTGTTTACATATACTAAGCATTTACCCATGCATGGATCATTCAATATATAGTTGTATTAATGCATTATCAATATGTAAGATAACATACCTTCAGTGCTGGGGACAGGGTCCTTGGTAAAATCTAAAAACAAAGAGACTCAGGGGGTAAATTTACTAAGGGTTGAGTTTGTGTGAGTTTGCAAACTCGAAAAAACTCACGATCGGACAAAATCGAAAGTACTTTAGATGAAAAAGATGCAACTCGCAAATATACTAAGATTTCAGTTTCCAATCTCGTGTGAGATTGTGGCAAACTCACTGTGAAATAGAAGTTTTAAACACTCACCTCCTGAGCTACGAGTTTGGGTGAAACATACACAACTCACTGTGATTTTTTTTTTTTGTAACTTGTTAAAGTAGTGTTAATTATTTTAAAAAAAAATTACGTGAAGTCTCCCCCCAAAGACTAACCAGCCCGGACTTGCCAGCCTGTCCTGGTACCTAAAATTATGGGGAACAAAATGAGTAGGGTTCCACCGTAAATTAGGTACCAGCACCAGGCTGTAGGGCCAGTCCTGGTTTTAATTATAAGGGTAAAAAATTTGTGTAGGGGTACCCCTAATATTAAAACCAGCACTGGACCCTTTCTGGCGGGGGCTGATGCCACAGCCAGGGGCAGGGATGGAACTAGCGGCGGTGCAGCCGGTGCCTTGCACCGAGGCCCGCTGTGGCACAGGGGCCCATGGCCGCCTGCATCCGACAGCACTGCTGCCCGCCAACCTGGTCCCCATTACCCAAAATGTTTGTAGCGGCCCTCCAACATGAGAGATACCCACCGAGGCCCCGCCCCTTGATCCAGTAGCCAGGCCCCTTGTTATGACATGGCGCGCGTGACGTTGTGACGTCACGTGCGCCGTGTCATAATAAGGGGCCAGGCTGCTGGAGTAAGAAGATCGAGAGGAGCAGAAGAGGAAGAAATAAGGTAAGTGGCGGTGGTATGGAGGGGGGAGGGTGAAAGAGGCTGACACACACTGGCACTGGGGGGGGGACAGGCTGACACATGCTGGTGCTGGGGGGGGATGAAGAGGCTGACACACACGCTGGTGCTGGGGGGGACAGGCTGACACACACACTGGGGCTGGGAGGGATGAAGAGGCTGACACATGCTGGCGCTGGGGGTGACAGGCTGGCTCTGGGGGGGGAATGAAGAGGCTGACACACACGCTGGCGCTGGGGGGGACAGGCTGAAACACACGCTGGCGCTGGGGGGGATGAAGAGGCTGACACATGCTGGCGCTGGGAGGGGGACAGGCTGACACACACACTGGGGCTGGGGAAGAGGCTGACACACACACTGAGGCTGGGGGGGAAGTGACTGACACATGCTGGGGCTGCGGGGGGAAAGGCTGACACACTGGGGCTGGGGGGAGAGGCTGACACACACTGGGGCTGGGGGGGGAAAGGCTGAGACACATGCTGGGGCTGGGGGAAAGATGCTGACACGCTGGGGGGAAAGAGACTGACACATGCTGGGGCTGGGGGGGAATGAGGCTGACACATGCTGGGGCTGGGGGGGAAAGAGGCTGACATGCTGGGGCTGGGGGGGAAAGAGGCTGACACACGCTGGGGGTGAAAGAGGCTGACACATGCTGGGGGGGAAAGAGGCTGACACACGCTGGGGGTGAAAAAGGCTGACACATGCTGGGGGTGAAAGAGGCTGACACACGCTGGGGGTGAAAGAGGCTGACACACGCTGGGGCTGGGGGGGAAAGAGGGTGACACGCTGGGGCTGGGGGTGAAAGAGGCTGACACCCACGCTGGGGCTGGGGAAAAGGCTGACACACATGCTGGGGCTGGGGGGGAAAGGCTGACACACTGGGGCTGGGGGGGGGAGAGGCTGACACACACTGTGGCTGTGGGGGAAAAGGCTGAGACACATGCTGGGGCTGGGGGGGGAAGAGGCTGACACATGCTGGGGCTGGGGGGGAAAGAGGCTGACACATGCTGGGGCTGGGGGGGAAAGAGGCTGACACACTGGGGCTGGGGGGGAAAGAGGCTGACACACACTGGGGGTGAAAGAGGCTGACATGCTGGGAGTGAAAGAGGCTGACACATGCTGGGGGTGAAAGAGGCTGACACAGGCTGGGGCTGGGGGGAAAGAGGCTGACACATGCTGGGGCTGGGGGGAAAGAGGCTGACACAAGCTGGGGGTGAAAGAGGCTGACACATGCTAGGGGTGAAAGATGCTGACACACGCTGGCGCTGGGGGGAAAGAGGCTGACACACGCTGGGGCTGGGGGGGAAAGAGGCTGACACTCACTGGGGGTGAAAGAGGCTGACACGCGCTGGGCCTGGGGGGGTAAGAGGCTGACACACGCTGGGGCTGGGGGTGAAAGAGGCTGACACATGCTGGGGCTGGGGGGAAAGAGGCTGACACATGCTGGGGCTGGGGGGGAAAGAGGCTGACACATGCTGGGGCTGGGGGGGAAAGAGGCTGACACACGGTGGGGCTGGGGGGGAAAGAGGCTGACACACTGGGGCTGTGGGGGGGGAGGCTGACATACACTGGGCCTGGGGGGGAAAAGGCTGAGACACATGCTGGGGCTGGGGGGAAAGAGGCTGACACATGCTGGGGCTGGGGGGGGAAAGAGGCTGACACATGCTGGGGCTGGGGGGGAAAGAGGCTGACACATTCTGGGGCTGGGGGGGAAAGATGCTGACATGCTGGGGCTGGGGGGGAAAGAGGCTGACACATGCTGGGGCTGGGGGGGAAAGAGGCTGACACACACTGGGGGTGAAAGAGGCTGACACACGCTGGGGGTGGGGGGGAAAGAGGCTGACACACGCTGGGGCTTGGGGGGAAAGAGGCTGACACACGCTGGGGCTGGGGGGAAAGAGGCTGACACATGCTGGGGGGGAAAGATGCTGACATGCTGGGGCTGGGGGGGAAAGAGGCTGACACATGCTGGGGCTGGGGGGGAAAGAGGCTGACACACACTGGGGGTGAAAGAGGCTGACACACGCTGGGGGTGGGGGGGAAAGAGGCTGACACACGCTGGGGCTTGGGGGGAAAGAGGCTGACACAAGCTGGGGCTGGGGGGAAAGAGGCTGACACATGCTGGGGGGGAAAGATGCTGACACATGAAGGGGTTGGGGGGGAAAGAGGCTGACACACACTGGGGGTGGGGGGGAAAGAGGCTGACACACGCTGGGGCTGGGGGGCAAAGAGGCTGACACACACTGGGGCTGGGGGGAAAGAGGCTGACACATGCTGGGGCTGGGGTGGAAAGAGGCTGACACATGCTTGGGCTGGGGGGGAAAGAGGCTGACACGCTAGGGCTGGGGGGGAAAGAGGCTGACACATGCTGGGGCTGGGGGGGAAAGAGGCTGACACACTAGGGCTGGGGGGGAAAGAGGCTGACATGCTGGGGCTGGGGGGGCAAAGAGACTGACACACACTGGGGCTGGGGGGAAAGAGACTGACACACGCTGGGGCTGGGGGGGAAAGAGGCTGACACATGCTGGGGCTGGGGGGGAAAGAGGCTGACACATGCTGGGGCTGGGGGGGAAAGAGGCTGACACACGCTGGGGCTGGGGGGAAAGAGGCTGACATGCTCGGGCTGGGGGGGAAAGAGGCTGACACATGCTGGTTCTGGGGGGGATAGAGCCTGACACGTGGGGCTGGGGGGGGAAGAGGCTGACACACACGCTGGGGGGAAAGAGGCTGACACACACACGGGGGCTGGGGGGAAAGATGGTGACATGCTGGGGTTGGAAGGAACACACACTGGCGGGAAGAATGAGGCAGAGACATGCTGGGGATGGAGGGAGAACGAGACTGACACACTCGGGCTGGACAGACTGAATTTACTGACTGGGGGGGCAGTGAGGGGTGGTGAGAAAACAAGGCTGGGCAGCAGGACAGACACTGTATTTAATTACTGGGGAGGGGTGGTGGGTCGTGAAAAAATGTTGGAGTGCCAGGAATGGGTGGGGTGGGGGTGGGATGGGGGGCCCAAAGCATATTCTTGCACCTGGGCCCACCACTCTCTAGTTCCGCCACTGGCCAGGGGTGCCTTTCCACTGGGCCCCCCAGCCGCAGCATCAGCCCTGACCGCTAGTCAGCCCAGGCCAGGGATCCCTGGGGAGTTGGGGACCCCTCCAATAAAGGGGACCCCTTTCCAGGGCACCCCTGGCCTAGGCTGATAGCCCGGGGCTATTCCCACCACCCCTGGGCGGTGGGTGGTGGGTTGATAGTGTAGGCATAGTGTTAAAAATTGAATTAACAACATTGGGCCTGATTCAGAGCCGTTCGCTATTTGCGGTCGTTCGTTCAAAAACAAGGGGTGGCTATTCAAATGATCCGTTCGCAAATTGCAGTCTGTTCACACCTCTAAGTCTGAACGAGCGAGCAAAACATACGCTCGTTTATTTGTTAAAAACGCCCCCTGGCCGCTCGCACCATACGTCATGTCCGCTATTTATTAGATTAATCGAGTACATCGACCAGCGTATGAACTGCTCGCTATTCTTGTGGTTGGTTTTTGCTACCACAATCTTGCGAGCAGTTCTGGCTATAAAATAACCCAGTGACGTGGTCAATGACGCTGCTGTATTAATTATGCACACCCATAAAACGCCCGTTTTGACCTTTAAGCACGCCTGCGTTCGGATTTCCACTCCCCGTTTTCAAGCACCTTCCCCTGTTACCACCCACATACGCCTCATTCTGTCACTCAAAATAGCAAGCATTCGCTATATTGCGAGCACATGAATTTCGGCCGCACTGACTGGTTCGCGCATGCGTATAACGATCCGTACGCATGCGCAGATGTGCGAACATCGCTCGGAACGAGCGTACTGCCGCTAGCGAGAGGCTCTGAATGAGGGCCATTGTCTTTACAGTAGAACTGCAGGTCCCAGCAAGCCTCCCCCGCTTGCTGGTATTTGGAGAACCACAAGTACCAGCATGTGGGGCATTAAGGGGCCACTGGTACCTGTAGTTCACCTGTAAATAAATGTGTAAAAAACACAACACACAACACACACCGTGAAAATAATGATTTATTACTTACATGCATACACATACTCACCTTCTTGTAGATCTTCACGTCCCCTTCTCAACGTAAAGTATCCAATGGCTGTACCTGAAAAAAAGATCTAATACTCACCTTTTGTCCCACGATGTTCTCCGCAGTAATCCAAAGGGCACTGTGACAAGACACTACAGCATATTGTTACAGTATCGCTAATGTCAGCTCCGGGCTTGAGCAATCATTAGTGATGGGGCGCCAGCCAATCAGCGGCCCCCATGTACATTTTAGCAAAGTATAGCTCTGCCGATAAGAGCTGTCCTTTGCGGTGTGAGAACTTCCATGTTTATGACCCAGAAGTCCCCTGGGAGTACATCTGTGCATGTGCATCCGTCACCCAGGGCATGCCTGAGCCGCAGGGATCCTATTGGTTCCCTTACAGATAAAAATCCTATAAAATAGGCCTCTTTTTGGCAACGCCATCTCTTGAATTTGCTTGGTGTATATGGTAATTGCGGTCAAGCCTCCGAAAATGTAATTTTCAGGTGTCTGACCGCATTTCTCAGCATAGTGCATCCCACCCATGAAGTGAAACATCTCTAACAACTGCTTAATGTCTCCTAATTCTGATAATTATGGTGAGAAGTAAATGAGATGTAACTGAGCAGGGAAAGCTCCAGTCTCACTATGAGACAGGCTCAGGCTCTTATATAACCTTGGGGGAGATATTTGTGTTCTAGAAATGTTTAATGTTTTTCTTTTCTTGTTCTTTTACCCAGCAGACATGTTTAATGCTCTTCACGAAGATCCAAAGTGGAGATATCACACTGACATATGGAAAAAAGCAGAACGTTGGTGCAATATATGTCAGCTCTTGGGATCATATCGTACTCTGGACTTTTACACCCCTCAGGAGCAGATGGAATGTGAAAACCTCTTGGTATTTAATATTGATTTATGGGATTTATATAGAACATTAAATGTTTATGTGATTGTGTTATCACAAATAAAATCTATACAAAACATGATATTGTCTGTGATGTAGATACTGGTGGGTGATGTCACCAACATGAAAGCTTTCATCACACAATAACCTCAGCAGCATTCTAGGACCTGTAACCTTCATACTGGTGATGGGGAGCAAGTGATGATCTGCCGACATACAGGAGCTGCCTGGTGTAACTGGACACAATGTTGGATGGAGACAATGTAAATATATCAGTAGTCAGCCGCTGCCTCATGATAATTACATGTAAACATTTTGTATAGACAGCAAAAGCAACAGTGACACCTGGATGCTGAAAACGATCCCAGAAGGATTTCCTGTGGACCTTGTACTCAGGGGGGAGTTATTTTTATTTTTTTTATTTTTCTTTGCTTTTTATTTCTTCATTTTAAAGTATTTGTGGAAGGAGATAATTCAATGAATGGACTTTCTTCCACGGCAGCGTTACTTCCCATGCAAGGGGCAATAAATTACTATAATTATTTTTCGATTTATAAATGAAAACACATTTACATCATCCTTCACCAGACAGACTGTGGGATGCATCACACTACTCCTAATAATACCACTATGCATGAAGATTTGTGAGTAACATCACAGCTCTCCCGATAAGAGCTGTCCTCTCCCGATAAGAGCTGTCCTCTCCCGATAAGAGCTGTCCTCTCCCGATAAGAGCTGTCCTCTCCCGATAAGAGCTGTCCTCTCCCGATAAGAGCTGTCCTCTCCCGATAAGAGCTGTCCTCTCCCGATAAGAGCTGTCCTCTCCCGATAAGAGCTCTCCTCTCCTGATAAGAGCTGTCCTCTCCCGATAAGAGCTGTCCTCTCCCGATAAGAGCTCTCCTCTCCCGATAAGAGCTGTCCTCTCCCTATAAGAGCTGTCCTCTCCCGATAAGATCTGTCCTCTCCTGATAAGAGCTGTCCTTTGAGATAGAGGGACTTCCGTGTTTATGACCCAAAAGTCCCAATAGTGATACGTGCACCGCCGGGGGTGCTGGGAGGGATCCAAGCTGTGTGAGATGTGCAATGAGAGAAGTAGTATCCCGAGTGCACAGAGCGCTAATATGGCAAAGCATTAGTTTAGCTTCCCGATACTTGGTCCTGCCCTCTATTCTAGGCAGGGCCACACTGGGACTAAATATAGGCCCTGGCATTTAAAAAACACACAGGCCCACCTCCGCATCAGCATCTGGCTCCTGGCATAGACTCCTCCCCTTAGTATTCCTGACTCCTCCCACTTCTTAGTCTATGCTCTTAAAAATTTAGGGGTCTATTTAGCCTTGGATGGAGATAAAGTGAATGGATATAAAGTACCAACCAATCAGCTCCTAACTGTCATTTTACAAACAGCCTGTAACATGGCAGTTAGGAGCTGATTGGCTGGTACCTTATCTCCAATCATTTTATCTCCATCCAAGGTTTAATATATTAGAACGACGTCTACATCATTCTCTGTATTAAGCTCATCCTGTAGGGAATTCAAACGTGCCACAGTCAGACATTTGGTATTTGGTTGGTTCTGTTTGGTAAAGTTGGCACGATATTGGTGTAGGCCACACACAAAGAGAAGGAAAGGCATTTTTCAATTGACCAAGCTCTAGCTTAGCAGTTGTAGTGGATTAGATAGTAATCGCTGTAGGAATTTTTTATGGCACGGGTGCTGAACACAGGAAGACACCCTTATGCACCCAAAGCAGAGCTGTTACTACTTATTTTGGTGTCCTGCGTACATAAAGAGCATTAGTGCCCCCTCCATACCTTAAGCAGAAAGAGTGCACGGCATAGGCGCACGTTGAAGAAAAAGGGTGTGGTCTCGCTGGGAAGGGGCATGACCACACAATAGTACCCCAATTATATTTGTAAGAGCATAGACTAAATAGGAGGAGTCAGGAATAGTAAGGGGAGGAGTCTATGCCAGGAGCCAGATGCTGCCGCTGAGGTGGGCCTGTGTGTTCTTTAAATATCAGGGACTATTTTTAGTCCCACTCTGGCCCTGATTGCATCAATGTTCTTTGTTCATTCAGTGCATAGTAATAAATCTGGTTTTATTATATTATTATCCAGAAAAACAATACTGATAACCCCAAAAAACACACTGGGCCTGATTCTGAGTTGGGAGTAAAGCAGAATAGAGCCAGTAACTTTGCTCCAGGGACAAACCATAGACCTGATTAAGGTTATGTATGCAGACCTGATGGTTCGTACATCTCAGATGGCTGGAGGACTGTGACCTGATGGTTCGCACATCTCAGATGACTGGAGGACTGCGACCTGATGGTTTGTACATCTCAGATGGCTGGAGGACTGCGACCTGATGGTTCGTACATCTCAGATGGCTGGAGGACTGCGACCTGATGGTTCGTACATCTCAGATGGCTGGAGGACTGCGACCTGATGGTTCGTACATCTCAGATGGCTGGAGGACTGCGACCTGATGGTTCGTACATCTCAGATGGCTGGAGGACTGCGACCTGATGGTTCGTACATCTCAGATGGCTGGAGGACTGCGACCTGATGGTTCGTACATCTCAGATGGCTGGGGGACTGCGCATGCTCAGGACCCATTTTGCACATATGTAGAATGGGTCCTGCGAGATCACTCACAGTTCCCCACAATGGCTGCATGTCTGCCTTTCTGGGGAGGGGTGCCAATGGGGGGCTGACACCCCTGGTTTGCAGGCATGCTGGGGTCTGCGTCTTTCTACGTACAATTTTTAGCCTCGGCCAATTACATGATTACATTATGGCCATTCGGCCGATCCACCATCCTATCTGACAATTGGTAAGTACATGCACATTTACTAATCATCTGCCCGATTTGACGTGACTGATGTCAAAACTGGGATGGCATTTACATGAGCGGTCCATTTGAGCTATCAGTCACTGCGGCCTCTGCAGCAAGTGTACAGGTGGCCGACTGAATGTGTAAGAGGCTTTGCGGTGTGTGGCATAATGTGTAAGAGGCATTACTGTGTGTGGCATAATGATTTATAAGGGTCATTACTGTGTGTGGTATAATGTGTTAAAAGAGGCATTACTGTGTGTGGCATAATGATTAATAACGGGCATTACTATGTGTGGCATAATGTGTAAGGGGCACTACTGTTCATTGTAATGTGACTAAGGAGCACTACTGTGTGGCATTATTTGAATTGGGGGTAATATTGGGCCTGATTCAGAGGCGCACGCTATATGCGTGCGCTCGCTCTGAATCAGGGCGCTCCTATTTTTTTTTATTCCGACCTCCAGGCCACTCCCACAGCTGTGACCATCTGCATTGCAAGGAGACCCTTGTGGTAAGGTCTCAGCACTAGCAATGCCAAGTGGACTTCCGGCTCTAATAGAGCCGGAAGTCCACTACTGACATCACGAATGATGTCAGTAGGGACGCCCACAAACGGCAGGCGTTCCTTCAGGAACGCCTCCGTTTGTTCAGTCACACCCCCTACCCACCCCGTTTTGCTGCGAGCTCCAGAGCGAGTGAAGGTTTAACTCGCTACGGGGCTTGCACATGCACGCACTGGGCCACCATCGACCCGCTTGCGAGTGCAATGCGCTTGCGAGCGAGTCTGAATCAGGTCCTTTGTGTGGTCATGCCCCTTCCCAGCAATCGCGTCATCGTGGCTCCGCCCCCTCTGCACAATGCCGTGATTAATGGCATTGTGCAGCCGGGGGCAGAGCCACGATGACGCGATTCAGCGCGAATCGCGTCACCGGCCCCCCTGCTGCCGGTGTTTTTACCTAAAAGTGCGGGGGGGTGCGGGCATATCGCCAGGGCGGGAGGATTGCCTGCCTTCCCGGGAGGTCGGGAGCGGCACCCGATTTTCAGGAGGCTCCCGACCAAATCGGGAGGGTAGGCAAGTATGCCCTAACTGTGTGGAGTTTGTATATTCTCCCTGTGCTTGGGTGGTTTTCCACTGGGTACTCTGGTTTCCTCCCACACTCCAAAAATATACTGGTAGGTTGATTGGCTCCAAAACATAAAAAATTAACCCTAGTGTGTATGTGTGTGAGCATGTGATAGGGAACATAGAATGTAAGCTCCACTGGGGCAGGGACTAATGTGAATGGCCAACTATTCTCTGTAAAGCGCTGCGGAATATATATATATAAATAACTGGTAATAAATATATAAATAAATCTCCAACCACTGGCTCTTCCTATGCTGTGAAAGGAACCCGGGTCGCATCGGCCTGGGTTACCCATCCACACTGCACCACGAGCAGGGTTGAACTCGTGTTCAACCCTGCTCGTTACCCATGTTGAAATGCCATATTGCTCTTCCCGGGTTGCTGTGCATTCACATTTCTGGCAGTGTGAAAGGGGTACTACTGTTCATAACTCTGTAACGTATGACTTTTATTTTGGATTTTTTTACATGTGATTCTGGTTTCTGTAGAACACCTGCTTCTGGTATATTGTTTTAATGAAATGGACAGGAGTATCTCCTGGCATTAATTAGCACAGTATGCAGAAATGTCCTGACAGAATCTGATATGCTAATAAGGCCTGTGCCTCAATAAAACAAACTGAACGCCCCCCATCCACACAAAGAAATAAAATATTCAGCCAAATTCAGCATGAGGAAACAATTCTCTTATCTCCCAGCAAGTCTCGTCCATTAATGGAAATGTTTTTGTTTAGTGTATTGCTAGTTTGAATTTCAAATATATTCTTTCTTCACCATGGACGAGATAAGAGATGACAAATGAAGGCGCTGCTTTTGATTGGGCGCAGGTGGGGAATTTATAAATGAGAGTCTGACACCCAGTTAGGAGCTGCAAAGCTGGCAACGTGTGATAAGGACGTGGCACTTGGTGGTTTAATCTGGGGTGCAAATCAGCTGCCCCTCAAGAGTGCTGTAAATGGTTTTAATCAATATTTAAGCATTTCATAATCATTGCAAAAGCAAGATCATTAAAGGCACATGTTACATCATTGCACAAGTCAGTACCTTCTTTTACCACACACTCTTGCTATGTTATACACAAAATTAGACATTAACCCCTTTGCTGCTTGGGGTTTCTCACCTCTGTGCTGAGCCTATTTTGCCCCACTTTGCAGTGGTTACTATTAGGATGAGCGGTCCGGATTCTGTGGAATCCGAACCGCTCCGAACATAGGGGATCCAAGTTCACCTGAGCCGCGGCTCGGGTGTTCCCACCTGACTCGGATCCCACTTTGAGGCTGAACGTCATCCTCCCGACATTGGATTCTCGCGAGACTTGGTTCTATATAAGAAGCTGCGACCGGGACTTAGCGCCATTTCTTACTTGGCATGCACGCTGCGCACTGCTATGCAATAAGGTGGCTGTGTCCAAACTCCAAACTAGTGGCTGTGCTGTTAAGTGACTGTAGGGGGCACACCGCACACTGATGTATGCTGCGCTACTCTGCTAATTAAAGTGGCTGTAGTAGCCTGTGGTCAACTCCAGACTCACAAGTGGCTGTGCTGTTATGTGACTGTGTATAAGGGGCACACTGCACGGCACGCTGATGTATGCTGCGCTATACTCCTCTGATTAAAGTGGTTGTGTCCAGACTCACAAGTGGCTGTGTGTACAGACATTCTGATATATGCTGCGCTGTACTCATGCCCATCTGCTCCAGTGTAAAAAAAAATAGTAAAAATTTTTTTTTTTAAAAAGTAAAAAAAAATTAAAAAGTTTAGAAAAAACTGTTTTTTTGTGCTATATTCCACTGTGTACTGTATACAAGCATTGTGACTCCTTGGGCCTTAGCCCTCTGTGTATACAAGCACTGGGACTCCTTGGGACATAGCCCTCTGTGTATACAAGCACTGTTACTCGTTGGGCCTTAGCCTTCTGTGTATACAAGCACTGTGACTCCTTGGGCCTGATTCAACTTTGGGACTAGAGTGAGAAAAAGCATGTAACTGTGAACCAGGACAAACCATGTTGTAATGCAATGGGTGCAAATACATACATTTTATTTTGCATGTAGGGTAAATACTGGCTGCTTTTGCATGTAGCCCACAAATACTGCACAGCTTTATTTTTACACTGCAATTTAGATGTCAGTTTGGACACACCCCTCCCAAATCTAAATCTCTCTGCACATGTTACATCTGTCCCACCTGCAGTGCAGCATGGTTTCACCAAAATGATCAGTTACGTGCTGTTTCTCACTCTATTCCCAAAGCTGAACCAGGCGCTTAGCTGAACCAGGCGCTTAGCCCTCTGTGTACAGCGATGGCTAAAAGTTTTGTGAATTACAGTAAAAATAAAAATAAGTATTGGTTTTCACAAAGTTTGCTGCTTCAGTGAAGTAAAATTACAAGCATTTCATAAGTAAGAACCAACCAATAATTTTGGCGCTAATGAAGCATAAATAATATATACAATCGACTAAGTGCTTCTTTGTCCTCCCACTTTGCAAGTGGAGGTAATATAACAATCAACTGTAAATCTAAACTGCGGGGATTGTGATTCCTTAGTAAAACAAAAAATGCAAATAACCAAACAAGACTGTGCTAATAATACCCCTTTTACACCAGAGCAAAAACCTAGGTTGCTGGGTCTACCCGGGTCACAGCTCAGTGTAAAAGGGTCCATGAAAAATAACTCAGGTCAAGTGACCCAGCAATCCAACCCAGGTAGCTCCCAGGGTTGGACCCAGGATGGACCTGGGTAATGGTGCAGTGTAAACAGTGCAACCCGGGTTATCTGACCTGGGTCATGCCTAAAATGAGCTGATTGGTGGTTGTGGAACATTCACCTCCCACTTTTTATGACCTCACAGGCTTAGCAGGGAAGACCTGAGTTCAGTGTGACCAGGGCTGACCTGAGAATAACCCAAATCAAAGGTGTAGTGTAAATGGGTCTGACCAGGGTTGGAACCATGTCCAAAAACCCAGGTCGGACCTGGGTTTTTGGTGGAAAAGAGGTACTAGAAACACACTACTAGACTGTAAGATGGCAGAAATATATAACAACAGTCAGGGCTTCTTATATGCAAAAATTAATAATTTAATCACATTTAATATATTTGACCACACATCACATTCATTTAAAAATAACAATGTAACATATAATATTCACGGTTATATAGATATCTCAATAATAATGACCTAATAAGGTACTTTGTAGGGCCTTCTGGAATATATACATATATGACTCTAATAGGCTGGTATTTGATCTATAAAGAAATGAGTCCAAAGGTAAGTGGAAATCCGTGTGGAATGGAATATAAATGAAGCATACAATTCCTTTTAAGACAGAAATAACGAGCTGCTATAAAAAGTCTTATCCTAAATCCTGTATAATTACCACGCTTGGGTCCGTTTAAGTTATCCGGAGTTAAGTGAGCGGCGTTCTGAGCCGGGATACGCTGCACCAGCAGTCTCTCTGTCTCCCGTTCTTGAACAGCAGATAAAGTCACGTGTGTGTTTATCCAGGAATAAAATAACAGCTCAGTGGGATTGGAGTAACGACTTGCCGTATCTTTTCCGTCTAAGTCCAGAAAATATTCCAGTACTTCAGTGCACATGACACACTTGGGGTGCTGATATTCAGGGGTCCTCTGACATTTTTCGTCCCTTCACATAGAGGCTTTTTCAAAGAGACTCTTTGTAGCACAAGCACTGTGACTTCTTGGGCCGTAGCCCACTGTGTATACAAGTATTTGACTCTGCTGGCCATACCCCACTGGGTGGGTGGGAAGGTCCAAGGACAATTCCATCTTGCACTACCTTTCATTTCTGCCACTGCTGTGTGGCAATGTTTCATAGATGTGCTTTAAACTGCGGTGTCTGTGCCGTTGCTCTGTCGCTTAGGGCTCTATTTATTAACATTATTTTTACTAAAATAAAGTGAAAAAGGGTGTTTTCACACCCTTTACACATTATTTTAGTTTCACCTGTATTTATTACAGGGCAATTGGAGTAGAATTAGTAAAATTCTACTCCAGCCCCCAGTATCACTTATTTTTAGTAAAGCAGATCGCATTTCCCATAATTGTAATGGGAAATGTGATCTGTGTGCAAGTTACTAAAAATAAATTGTAAAAAAATACCGGGGGAAGCCCTGTGATAATAACGCCACCTGGAGGTGGCGTTATCCAGGGTCTCCCCCGGTTACCGGGCTCCCACTCTGCTCTAACGGGGAGAGCAGAGGCGGGAGCCGGTACCAGTAATCAGCTGTGTGGTCTAAATAGACCGCAAGCTGATTGCTGTAAAAAAAAGGAAAAAAAAATTTTTTTTTTCACTTACCTGAATCCAGGGACCGGTGATCGGGCCTCCGGTGATGGCTCCTCTCCGGTCAGCTGGTCTCCCACAGTGCACTGGGGCCCGGTCATCAGGTGATCGGGCCCCAGTGCAGTATGGGAGATCACCTGATCGGGAAGCCCGGAGAAGACCACCGGAGGCCAGGAGGATGCAGGTAAGTGTAATGAAGGGAGGGGGGGTCGCAGGGGGGGAGGGGGGGTTGCGGGGGTCCGCGATCGCGGGGGGCGGGGCTTAGCACCGGGGGCGGGGCTTAGCATCGTGGGGGGGTAGTAGCGGTGGTCGGTCGGCGCATGCGCGGGCTCTTAGTCGCTGTATTTTTTCCGAAAATACCTCGACTAGAGTGCGGATGGGATCCGCAGGGACAGAGCTTTATCGCAAGCTCTGTCCCTGCAAGGGATTTATAGTAAATGCCTGTGATATTACCTGAATTCGCAATGCGAATTCACTCGGTAATATCACACTACAATCTGCATTCAATATGCGGATTGTAGTAAATAGAGCCTTTAGTAACCAGCCAGCTCTCTGCAGCCTTTGGCCAATAATGATGAAAAAATATTATAAGCTGTGAGGTGGTCAAAACTGACTGTAAATTACTGTAAAATGTTATTGAGGTTAGTAATACTCTAGGAACAAAAAAAGGCCAAATTATGCGATTTTAGCTTTTTTTGTAATTTAAAAAAAAAAAAAATCCAAATCCAAATCCAATCAAAAGCCGGATGACGAATCAGAGCCAAATCTAAATCTAACAAAAATGGTCCGGCGCAAATCCCTATCCAACATAAATACCAGGTTTTTTTGTATGTATCCACATACATTATACTCTATACCAGTGGTTCTCAAACTCTGTCCTCAGGACCCCACACAAGTCAAGTTTTTCCAGGTCACCCAGCAGGTTCACAGGTGTAGTCATTACTCACTGACACATTTTAAAAGATCCACAGGTGGAGCTAATTATTTCACTTATGGATCTGTGAGAAGACCTGGAAAACATGCACTGTTTGGTGTCTTCTCAAAATAACCAAAAACGTGTTTTGTTTTATTTTAAATTAAAATTGCGAAATGGTGAACTAAGGGTCTGATTCAGAGATGGACAGTATTGCACAGGCGCAGGAAGCAGCTGTGCAATACCGTCCAACTAATGTTCTAATTCAGCAGGAGATGTCTGTAGGTAATAGACCCCTCCTGTCAGTATCTGGGATCCAAGTGCTGCGTCCGAAGACGTAACATCGATGGTTGCAGCCCTCGGCCAGGCTGCATAAGCTGAGACTTACTCATTGGAACTGGACAGCTGGTCCAGGAAGTCTGCGTTCGAAGTCGCAGACCCTGGGCTTGGCACTCCTATAAAATGGAGGCGACGGGCCTGGTGACTGATCCCAAACGCAGTAGCATGTCAATCATGCTCCAGCTAAGGGGGGACTGCGATTGATAATGCAGGAGCCGTTCTGCACATGAGACCCACAACAATCGGAGATGTACGCTAACCATTGGGTTTGCATATATCTTTGAATAAGGCCCTAAATCTTTATAGTCACCACCAAGAAAGACTTTGTGGTTCTGATTTTGGGAGGGATGTACTAACCTTGCGGTGTACATCCCGCCAGTCACCGCAAAATTACTAATCGCATATGTACTAATATAAGCGATTAGTATCGCAAAGGACAGCTCTTGCAATAAGAGCTGCCCTTTGTGGAGCAGGTCACGCCGGGGGTCTTCGTGGGCCTCTGCCCCCTCCGAGCCCCAGGAGCTTCCTGCTGGCGACCTCTGCAGGAAGTCCCTGGCTCTTCCTCCTCCTCCCTGCACCCAGAAGAAGAATAGAAGGAGAAGGAGGAGCATGGGCACCACGCAGGAGGCCTAGATGAGTGAGGGAGCCGGCAGGAGAGGTGCAGGGTGGCGATGCAGCGACGAGCGGATGCGGTATGAAGCCCATTGGCAGGTTTTTCTAGCATAACCCTCCGCACCAAAAATAGGGTGGCCGGAGCTTAGTACATATAAAAATGCAGTAAAAACCCTGAAAACTGGGTTTTTACCGCATTTTTCCTTTAGTACAACCCAGTCTTTGGCATCTTCCTTTCCAAAATACAGCAAAAAGCAGGTTTGTCTACGTAAGTTTTGATTTTATTATAATGATTAAAAAAAATATATGTTGCCCTTGAAGTGATAACGCATTATTTTGCTAGCCAACAAGGCAAACCATTGTAAGGCATTAAGGCACATGAGGTTTGAAAGAAGAAAAAAAAATCCTTGAGCTTAAAGGTGAACAGTTAGGTAAAACATTTAAAAAACTAGAAAACCTGTAACATCAAATCAGGTGGCATCAGTTTTCTTTTCTTTTTTTTTTTAACCATGAGGAGAAATGGTCAATATATCCAATCTAGTGATCACACTATGGGGGCAACCTATACTGAGACCCACTGCTGGAACACTGATTGTATTAGGTACCTCCACAGCCCTCCTCTGTTGGGTCATTTCCTCGCTTGGCTCCACATTTTCCCTCCGTAGCCCCTGGATAGGCTGATTCCATTAGATGACATCTGCTACAGTCTGTGGTAGCCATCTTACACACCAATACACTTGTCAAGCTGTTCTTTTGATAACACAAAATATCACACAAACAGAGAAGTGTGTACCCAATTTCACCATTCTCTCCGAGGCTTCTGCCCACACTTCTCCAGCAGCTGCGCCGTCTCTGTGTCTTTTCAGCAGATATTTTAGTTTCCTGGATCGCATGGTAGATTGTTAGGGATGTATTTACTAAAGTTACTATGAGTAACATCTCCACTTCTAAAAAAATACCCTTTAGTATTGTAAATATATTCCTAAAGGTGGGTACGCATGAATCTGCACTAGAATGTCATCGGAATTAAAGCTGCATCAAAAGCATGATTGTATAAGTGTGTACTATACCTAGCTTTAGTGAGGGGAAGCTACCCACCTGACACCTAGACACCACCAAGGGGTGGCATAAGGGTAGCCTCCTTCTCTACAGATACAGCAAAGTAACAAATACTACACGGCTTCAATTCTTTGAGTTCCCAGAATACAGCTGCTTATTAAATATGTTAATTAAAAAATGTATTCCGTTCTCTGGGCCTGATTCAGAGGCGCTCGCAAAAAGCGAGCGCTCGCTCTGAATCAGGGCGGGTGCTTGGTTTTTAAGTTGCGGCCTCTTGGCCGCTCGCATAGCTGTGGGTTACCACTCACAGCTTATGCGAGCGGCCATGATGATGCAAGACCATCGCGACCATCGGGCTTGTGACGAGACCCTTGTGGTAGAGTCTCGTGGCCGTAAGCCCCTAGAGCTTTCGGCTCTAACAGAGGTGGCAGCTCTCTCACTGACAACACTGGTGATGTCAGTGAGGCAGCCCACAAACGGCAGGGGTTCGCTTGGGAACGCCTCCGTTTGTGAAGCCACCCCCTGGCCACGCCTACAAAAGGGGTCGAGCTGTCGATCAACATCGACAGCCGCCCCTTTTGTAGTGAGTCCCGGAGCGAGCGCTTTTTGCGCTCACTCCGGGGCTTGCGCACGCACAGTGTGCACGCCACGTGTGCGCACTGGCCCACCATCGACCCAGTTGCGAGCGCACAGCGCTTGCGACCGGGTCTGAATCAGGCCCACTCTTCCTTTTGCTTTAATAAAACCTTTTTTTTCTTTATCGTATGAATGTAAGGAATTGCTGAAAGCTGGAATATCTGTTTTCAAAATGGTAGACGCTCATAAAAGCTTTCCGTAAAACAGTAACGCATTGTCCGGTGGAATCTCTTGCTGACAGCTAGACGTCATACCACCTGGGACATGGTGCCTATTAGTGGTTACTTAACTAAGGTCTCACTGGGAAAAGCAACCATTGTTCTCTGTCTACTGTGCTTAGGTGTTCTGTGTGATACTGATACTACAGATAACTTCGTACAGATAACACCACTGCTCAGAATGCCACAGGAATTAAATAACAAGTGTGTTATAATTATCACACCTTAAGCTTTGTATGTAATGTGATAAAATACTGTAACTCGACCTTCCAGTGCAGTAGAAGCTCACTTTTCCATAAGGCTATCATCTGTTGACTTGAGATAGCTGTTGTTGTAACCTTCATTACATGAATAGAATTGACACAATAGTTCTTTAACCATTGTCCTTCATCGACCTTCTCATGAGCAGTGTTCAGTCTGTTTCACTTTAGGCAAAGACGTCAGCCTGACCTGTTTCATCTGTCATGTATCTGCCAGCTGCTGAGATTGGCACGGGTTCTCTAACTGAATGAACTGGGGGGTCAGCTAATTAATTGATACAAATGACTTATTTTATATAAGCTAATTAATTGATTCTGGGTTAATTCAGTCATAAATGCTAGGTTCATCTCCTCGGGAAATAGGTCATTCTGATGTCTCTGCTTATCTCACAGTGACAGCGGCTTTTGTGATTCAATGCTGAAACCTGGGGTGTGACTGTAATAAGGCAGCTGTTATACTAAACATTCCATAACATACAGAGGGCTCCATTTACTAATGAGTTTTAAGTGTAGTGATAAATATCTGTTTCGCTCGCCGTGTTTTTTTTAATCATTTTATTGCCTTTATTTATTATTCTACTTGTTTGCGGCGAGCGCTAATGTTATTTTCTCTGTCAGCGCTGTTTCTCTATGTAAGCTTCGCTGACAAACAATATTTTTCCTCCTTGGAAAGGACCGGACACCAATTTATCAAAGCACAAGCGGTGAAGTGATAATTAACGTTATCACTCACTATTTTTTTCACCAAATTTTCCTTGTATTTAGCAAGGAGAGAGAGTGCCGGGCAAACGCCACAGGTCCGAGCATTAACAGGGGCAGAGGCTACCGAATAATTATACGGTAAATGAGCGCTATTTTAGCGATAGCGCTCAATGATAAATATAAAAACAAGCCAGCTTAATTGATGGGGGCGAAGTGCTGATAGCACTGCTTAAACCTAGCATTAATAAATACAGAAAACTGCTAAAATTCACTGAAAATTAGTTTTTAAGACTGAAACACTTTGATAAATGGGGCACAAGTCTTTATTATGTTTTGTTTTGTGGTGGGGCAGGTTGGGTGCTTCCAGGCCAGCAAAGTGCATGGATCCACCCTACAATCTAGTGTATATGCGGCTTTAGCCTTGGATGGAGCTATGGTACTAGCCAACCAGTTCCTAACTGTCATTTTTTCAAACACAGCCTGTGACATGACAGTTAGGAGCTAATTGGCTGGTACTTTATCTCCTTCACTTTATCTCCACCCAAGGCTTAGTAAATAGACCCCTTAGTGAGAGATGTATCAGAGGAGAGAGGCCCGCAGTGCTGATGATCCGGCCTGTGCAGCAAACTGCTTCCTAGTCACAGGCCGGTGACTAAAACATGGTTTGCAGAAGGGATCAGCAGCAGCTTTTCTCCTTGAAATGCCCCAAAGGTGAGCTGGGTGCAGGAGGAGGTGAGCCCCAGCAGGTCGCCCCTACACACAGGCAGATGCACCATTATACATCTGCAAGATATTTCAGCATCGGCTGTGCTGCAGGACTGACCTAATATGTCTGTGAATGACAGTGCCAATGCACTCGCGATATACTGTATCATATGTCGATTGACAGAACGATATATCGACAGGTGTGTACCCAGCTTAAGAGTATATCATATATATCAGTGTTAGTAAGGGACAAAATAGTTGAAGGAGGGAGGAAGTGTATAAGGCGATTGGCAAAACACAACATTAGGGGGTATATGTAGGGACTAAAGTGGGCCAGAATGGGGCGGAACTGCGTTCCATCAGTTCTATTTAGAGGCGGAATGATTTCAGCCTCCTCCAGCCCACCTTACCCGGCCAGTTGCACAGGGAGGCGTCGAGCTGGAGAGGTGCCGGGTGCCCGCTGAGATTTTGTTACCAGCGGGCACCCGGCTCCTGAGCTCCCTGGCGGCCAGTTCTTTCTATCAAGCGGCGCTGCTGCCAGGGGCAGATTGGGCCACTGGGAACTCAGGAGAGTTCCCGCTGGGCCGGACCCTTGTGGGAACACACTGATGCAGGGCCAGCTGCCGCGAGCAGTTGCTGTTTGATCTCCATAGAGCCCTGTGACACTGGCCGGTGTACCGTGGCACAGCGCGCATGATGTCATGACAGGACAAGAGCCCGGACCGCTGCCATGGCCAGGAGGGGAGCATCCGAAAGATGCTGAGTATTGTAAGTAACTGGCCTGGAACCGGAGGGAGATTAGGAGCCGGAACTGGAGAGACAGTATATTTCATTTGATGTCGCTCCTGTCAGTCCCTATTATCAGTGCTTTTCAGTAGCAAGGAAGGGGGAGGGGTGCCAGTGTGCCAGTCCCTTACTTTGCCAGGGGCGCACGGACCCCTAGATACACCCCTGTTGAAGGGAGATATGTAATGACGTCTCTCCCATAATTTCTAGGAGCACTGGAGCAGTTTAATGGCATAGGTAAGTATTGTGTGTTTGTTTTTGTGTAAGGGACACTAATACTGAGGGCACCACTAATGGGGGCATTACTACTGGGGCACTACTAATGGGGGCATTACTACTGGGGGCACTACTAATGGGGGCATTACTACTGGGGCACTACTACTGGGGAGCACTACTTATGGGGGGCATTACTACTGGGGGCACTACTACTGGAGGCACTACTACAGAGGGCATTACTACTGGGGGCACTACTACTAGGGACAGTGCATAGGGGGTACTACATAAGAAGCACCACTACTGGGGGCACTGCATAATGGGCACCACTATTGGGAGGCATTGCATAAGGGACACCACTTTTGTGGGCATTATACAGTCAGGTGCATAAATATTGGGACATTGACAGAATTTTCATATTTTGGCCTCTATTCACCACCACAATGGCTTTGAAATTAAACAAACAAGATGTGCCTTAACTGCAGACTTTCAGATTTAATTTGAGGGTAATTACATCCAAATCAGGTGAACGGTGTAGGAATTACAACGGTTTCTATATGTGCCTCGCACTTTTTAAGGGGCCAAAAGTAATGGGACAAACTAAACAATCCTAAATCTAGCTTTCACTTTTTAATACTTTGTTGCAAATCCTTTGCAGGCAATTACAGCCTGAAGTCTGGAACGCATAGATATCACCAGACGCTGGGTTTCATCCCTGGTGATGCTCTGCCAGGCCTCTACTGCAAATGTCTTCAGTTCCTGCTTGTTCTTGGGGCATTTTCCCTTCAGTTTTGTCTTCATCAAGTGAAATGCATGCTCAATCGGATTCAGGTCAGGGGATTGATTTGGCCATTGCATAACATTCCACTTTTTAGCCTTAAAAAACTCTTTGGTTGCTTTTGCAGTATGCTTTGGGTCATTGTCCATCTGCACTGTGAAGCGCCGTCGAATGAATTCTGAAGCATTTGACTAAATATGAGCATATAATATTGCCCAAAACACTTCAGAATTAATTCTGCTGCTTTTGTCAGCAGTCACATCATCAATAAATATAAGGGAACCAGTTCCATTGGCAGCCATACATGCCCACGCCATGACACTACCACCACCATGCTTCACTGATGAGGTGGTATGTTTTGGATCATGAGCAGTTCCTTTCCTTCTCCATACTCTTCTCTTCCCATCACTCTGGTACAAGTTGATCTTTGTCTCATCTGTCCATAGTATGTTGTTCCAGAACTGTAATTGCTTTTTTAGATGTTGTTTGGCAAACTCTAATCTGGTCTTCCTGTTTTTGAGGCTCACCAATGGTTTACATCTTGTGGTGAACCCTCTATATTCACTCTTGTGAAATCTTCTCTTGATTGTTGACTTTGACACATATACACCTACCTCCTGGAAAGTGTTCTTGATTTGGCCAACTGTTGTGAAGGGGTTTTTCTTCACCAGGGAAATAATTCTTCTGTCATCCACCACAGTTGTTTTTCGTGGTCTTCCGGGTCTTTTGGTGTTGCTGAGCTCTCCGATGCGTTCTTTCTTTTTAAGAATGTTCCAAACAGTTGATTTGGCCACACCTAATGTTTCTACTTCAGGGTCCATAGGGTATCCACAGGATACCTTGGGGGTATAGGTGTGACGTCAGTCGCAGGGCACCAAAGAGTTAAGCTTTCAGCCTCCCAGGATGCACTAGGTCCCCCTCCTATACCCCGCCCCCGGGCCAAGGCACCTCAGTTTAGTTTGGTGCCCGGCCGGAGTCGGGTGCACCTGTTGGAGTGGGGGCTAGAAGAGCCCCTGAAGCTTATTCTTCATGCAGCTGTGGCTGCACAACTGGATGAACAGCATGGACAGTCAGTCCTGACGTCCATGCTGTCTTCCCTACACCCCGCCGGTACCAGAACGCCGGTACTGATCCGGGGATGCTGGTGGGCGTCTGGGGTCACAGCTAGCGGTGACCCCAGATGCTCCGGACCATGGCCGGATTCAAGGGGGACAGAGGTAAGCAGCGGGGTCCCGCGGTGGGTCCCCGCTGATCACATGGTCCTAAGTCCCCAGGCAGGGGGCTCCCTGGGGACTGGCTGCAGCGTGGAGCCAGGCGACCAACCTGCGCTTCCACTACCCCCTGGGACAGCGGACCGCAGCAGAGCGGTAGCGCTGCGGCGTCCCAGGGGTTAAATGCATGCCAGGGGAGCGTGCCTTCCCTGTCTCACAGCCGGCGCCTCCCCCGCTGCACACAGCCCTCTCTGCATGCTGCCGACTGGTCCTGTGGCAGCGCTCCTCCCCCAGGCCAGCCTCCTCTCTGCTCCTCGGCGGCCATCTTCTCCAGAACGCATGGTGAACGCTGCTGGAAGCGCTGGACGGAAGCATCGTGGTCTGGGTCCCCCCGCATACCTCTCCTCCGCTGTGGTCAGGTCTGTGTATGCAGCGCTGTGTCCTACCAGGCCCTGTGTCTGTGTAGTTGAATGATCAGCGCTGTTAGTGCAGGAATTGTTATTTTTCTGCATTGTATGTGACTGTGCTAGCGCTGCTGCCTGTAATCTTTTCTTCTCTAAACTGTCAGCTTTATTACTGTCCCTGTTCTTTCTGCTAAAGCCCTTGCGGTGCGGTGCTGCAGGGTGGTCTCTCGCCTATTTAATACTTAATTGGTGAGAGAGGTCACATACGTGGTGCCATCATGTCTGAAAGTGATTTTCCCCTCCGGCTACAGTGTACCACGTGCAAAGTACCGTTAGCGGAGGGGGAGGGTAGCGCGGAGGGCCTTTGCCGGCAGTGTTTGTCCATGGCGCGGCCTATTACGGTTACAGCACCGGTACAGGAGCCGCCCTGGGCTTGTTTCGCTCAGGCGTTAACAGCTTTAGTGGGCCAGTTAGCTCCGCAGCCCGCGTTTACTCCGATGGGTTTGTCCCAGCAGTCTGTGGTGTCGTCACCCATGCAGGGGTTCCCACGACAATTGGTGGTACCCCACAGTCTCCCTATTTCCCCGCTCCCAGGTTCTCAGGAGCCAGCGTGGGTTAACTCCCTGACGAGTTCTGTACAGCACTTGTCGGATGTGTTGCAAGGGGAGTCTGTGATGCGGTCTCATAAAAGGCCGGTGGCGTCTCTGTCCGCTCCTTATGAGGATGACGAAGGGACGTCTGATGATGGGGAGATTCTAGATCCTTACGATCAGGAACCTCTCCATACTAAGGACGCTGATGCTAAGTCCAAAGTATATATTCCTGGACTTATTCGGGCGGTCCGCACAGCCTTGGTGATTGAGGACGAAGTTCCCCCAGCGGCTAATTCTAAGTATGCCTTTTTCAAAGATGTGAAGGGCGATGCCACAGTCTTTCCTCTTTCGGGTCAGTTGGTGGACCATTTAGAGGAGGCGTGGAAACAACCTGGCAAAAGATACCAGCCGCAGAGACGCCTGGCGGTGGCTTATCCGTTCGCGGATAATTATTTTGCGAAGTGGGAATCCCCTCCACAGGTGGATTCTCACGTGACCCGTCTTGTCCATAGTGCCACATTGCCGATGCCATCCATGCCCTCCCTTAAGGATGCTATGGACCGCAAGGTAGAAATCTGCCTGAAGTCCGCTTATTCCCTTGCAGGGGGGGCAGCACGGCCGGCTATGGCCATTTGCTGGGTTGCCAGAGCGATGGAGCGCTGGGCGGATTCATTAGAGGCTTCTTTTGAATCCGACTGTCCGGCCGATCAGGCGGAGTTGATTGGCAATCTCCGTGATTCGGCCACCTACATCAACGAGGCGGCTCTAGACATTAGTACTCTGGTGTCTAGAATTTCTTCAGCAGCGGTAGCTGCTCGTCGCACCTTGTGGCTGCGATCCTGGAAGGCGGACGCAGATTCCAAGAAAGGTCTGGAAGCGTTGCCGTTTACCGGAGAAGTTCTCTTCGGTCCGGATCTGGATAAGATTGTGGCCACGCTGGCGGCAGCCAAATCTGCCTGTCTCCCGTCGGCCGCTGCTCCTTCTGGTTCGGGACCATCGTCCTTTCGGTCATCTAGGGCCCAGGGCAGGCCCAAACCACACTCGTTTCCTCGACAGGCTGGCCCTAAGAAATCGGTCAAGCCCCGGAAGCAGGCATGGAGTACCAGACGTCCGGCCCCCAAGCCAGATGACAAGCCTGCGGCCTGACGGTCCGGGCCTCCCTTTGGGGGATCCCAGGGTGGGAGGCCGCCTGCTACAGTTCGCCCAGTGTTGGTCGACCACTACGACAGACACTTGGGTTCTGGAGGTGGTTTCCCACGGATACGCCCTCTCCTTCCGGCACAGACCCCCGGCTCGCTTCTTCACCACGGGTCTCCCATCAGACCGGAACAAGGCTACGGAGCTGCGGAAGGTATTGCACACTATGCTCCAGGCTGGAGTTATAGTGGCGGTTCCATTCTCCCAGAGGGGCCAGGGTTTCTATTCAAATCTATTTTTGGTACAGAAACCCAATGGGTCATATCGTCCGATTCTCAACCTCAAAGCACTCAACAAGTCTTTGCGGGTCCCGAAGTTTCGGATGGAGACCCTACGGTCCATCATTCTGGCGCTGGAACCTGGGGACTACTTGGTGTCATTGGACATACAGGACGCTTACCTGCATGTCCCTATTCTTTGGCGCCATCAACAGTTCCTCAGGTTTGCAATCAGCAGCGACCACTTCCAGTTTCGGGCGTTACCTTTTGGCCTGGCAACAGCACCACGTGTTTTCACCAAGGTGATGGCGGTCATGGCGGCTTCTCTGCGGCTGCAGGGAGTCCGCATGTTGCCGTATTTGGACGACCTGTTATTGGTGGCAGGATCTCCAGAGCTCCTGTTACGCCACTTGGACCTGACCATTGCACTGCTGCAACGGCACGGCTGGCTAATCAACTGGCAGAAGTCCACTCTAATCCCGTCTCGGAGGATTCTGCATCTTGGAGCCTTATTGGACTCGGGACAGCAAAGGATCTTCGTGACGGAGGACAAGATCTCTGCTTTACAGTCAAGGGTGCGCAGTTGTCTGCACAGCCGCCGGGTGTCCTTACACTCGGCGATGAGGTTACTGGGCTCCATGGTGTCGGTGTTCGACATGGTGGAATACGCCCAGTTTCACTCCAGACCTCTGCAGCACCTGATCCTGTCCAAGTGGAACGGGCTGACTCAGTTTCTGAAGTCCCAGACGATTGTGCTCACCCAGGAGGTTCGCCTGTCCATTACGTGGTGGTTACAGACGACCCACCTCAACAAGGGACGTCCGTTCTGGGTTCCAAATTGGGTCCTGTTGACAACGGACGCCAGTCTTCGGGGCTGGGGAGCAGTTTCGGGTCCACACTTGTTCCAGGGCAGGTGGACGCCGACAGAAGCGGAGCTTCCAATAAATATCTTGGAACTCCGTGCGGTCTTCAATGCTCTCCAGCAGGCACAGCGGTTTCTCCAGGGTCGCCCGGTGCAGGTCCAGTCGGACAATGCTACCACCGTGGCCTACATAAACAGGCAAGGAGGAACTCGCAGTCGGGCGGCTCTCGTAGAGGTCTCTCGGATCCTGGTTTGGGCGGAGCGCAATCTTCCGGCCATATCAGCGGTCTTCATCCCGGGAGTGCTCAATTGGGAGGCGGACTTTCTAAGTCGCCAGGACGTTCATCCGGGGGAATGGTCCCTGCACCCGGACGTTTTTCAACTACTGGTGGACAGGTGGGGTCTTCCAGAAATCGACCTCATGGCGTCCCGGCACAACAACAAGTTGCCGGTGTACGGGTCTCGCACAAGAGACGAAGGGGCGTCTCTGGTGGATGCTCTGTCCGTCCGGTGGACGTTCCGGTTCGCATACCTGTTCCCTCCGGTCTCCCTTCTTCCACGGGTAATCCGGAAATTCAAACAGGAAGGAGGGACGCTCCTGTTGATAGCTCCCGCGTGGCCCAGACGGCACTGGTTCTCAGACCTTCAGGGTCTGTCCGTGGACATTCCTCTGCGGTTGCCGCTACGACCGGACCTTCTGTCTCAGGGTCCTTGCCTTCACCCGGACCTGACTCGGCTGTCTTTGACGGCGTGGCTGTTGAGACGGCCATGCTGAGGTCCCGGGGGTTTTCCAGCTCTGTGGTGCATACCATGTTACGAGCTCGGAAACCGTCTTCCGCGAGGATATACCATCGCGTGTGGCATACGTTCTTCCAGTGGTGTCGACCGAGAGGTTATGCACCGCGGGAGTTTCGTCTGTCTCGGATTCTCGCCTTCCTGCAAGCGGGACTAGATCATGGGCTTCGCCTTGCTTCTTTGAAGGTACAGGTTTCGGCCCTATCTGTCTGGTTTCACCGTAGGATTGCTACAATCCCGGATGTGCGCACCTTTATGCAGGGTGTTCTCCGCATTCAGCCGCCCTTTGTTCCACCTGTGGCGCCTTGGGATTTGGCTGTGGTCCTGAGGGCTCTCCAAGGACCGCCGTTTGAACCACTGGGCTCAGTGGATCTTAAATGGCTAACAGCTAAGACTGTTTTCCTTCTGGCCATTGCTTCGGCCAGACGTGTTTCTGAGTTAGGGGCTCTTTCTTGTAGACCCCCTTTCTTGGTTTTTTATGGGAACAGGGCAGTGCTCCGCACTCGGCCCGAGTTTCTTCCCAAAGTTGTTTCCCAGTTTCATATTAACGAGGAAATAGTTGTTCCGGCCTTTAACTCACCGGGTCTTTCCGTGGGTGAGGCCTCTTTGGATGTTGTGCGGGCCTTAAGGACTTATGTTGACCGCACTTCTTCGTTTAGGAAGTCGGACGCTTTGTTTGTCCTCTTTGGCTTCCGTAAAAAGGGTTGGCCTGCTTCAAAGCAAACTTTGGCAGCCTGGATCCGTATGGCTATTTCTGAAGCTTATCTTCATGAAGGCCTACCGGTCCCTCCTTCTCTGAAGGCTCATTCCACTAGGTCTGTGGGTCCTTCGTGGGCAGCTCGACGTGGTGCCTCGGCAGTTCAGATCTGCAAGGCTGCTACGTGGTCTTCTGTCCATACCTTCGTGAGGTATTACAGGTTTGACACCTTCGCCTCTCAGGATGCTTCCTTCGGGCGGCGGATTCTCCTTTCTGCACAGGAGCGTCCCCACCCTTAAAGGATACTGCTTTGGGACATCCCCAAGGTATCCTGTGGATACCCTATGGACCCTGAAGTATAAAATATGAGATATGGTAAGAACTTACCCTTGTTATCTCTATTTCTACGAAGTCCATAGGGTTCCACAGGACTCCCGCCCTGTCGCACCTGTGCTGCAGATGGGCTTTGCTCTGGTCACCGGTTTTCCGTCTCCCTCTGGTGAGAATGTGATTCTTGTATGTGTCCAGATCTTTGTTCTCTCTCTTCCTTCTCCTCCTCCGGCCTATGGCTTGGTAACTAACTGAGGTGCCTTGGCCCGGGGGCGGGGTATAGGAGGGGGACCTAGTGCATCCTGGGAGGCTGAAAGCTTAACTCTTTGGTGCCCTGCGACTGACGTCACACCTATACCCCCAAGGTATCCTGTGGAACCCTATGGACTTCGTAGAAATAGAGATAACAAGGGTAAGTTCTTACCATATCTCATATTTTTTGCTATCTCTCTGATGGGTTTGTTTTGATTTTTCAGCCTAATGATGGCTTGCTTCACTGATAGTGACAGCTCTTTGGATCTCATGTTGAGAGTTGACAGCAACTGATTCCAAATGCAAATGTCACACCTAGAATCAACTCCAGACCCTTTACCTGCTTAATTGATAATGAAATAACGAGGGAATAGCCCACACCTGTCCATGAAATAGCTTTTGAGTTGATAGTCCCATTACTTTTGGCCCCTTAAAAAGTGGGAGGCACATATAGAAACCGTTGTAATTCCTACACCGGTCACCTGATTTGGATGTAATTACCCTCAAATTAAATCTGAAAGTCTGCAGTTAAAGCACATCTTGTTTGTTTCATTTCAAAACCATTGTGGTGGTGAATAGAGGCCAAAATATGAAAATTCTGTCCATGTCCCAATATATATGCACCTGACTGTATGTAAGGGGCACTACTGCTTTACTGCTGTGGACATTGTAAAAGGGGCACTACTACTGTGGGCATTATGTGTATTAGGGGCACTACTACTGTGGGCATTGTGTATAAGGGGCACTAATGTGGGCATTGTGTAAAGGGCCACTACTGTATGTCATAACATGAATAAGGGACACTACTATGTGGTGTAATGTGAATCAGGGCACTATGTGCAGTGTAATGTGGATAAGATTGTGCTACTGTGTGGCATAATTTGAATTGGGGATACTATTGTGTGACCATCAGGGCCGGCCGGCCCATTACGCCAGGTACGCAGTCGCAAACGGCGCTAAGTTATAAGGGCGGCAGAGTCCCACCACTGTCCCCCAAAGATGACGGAAATTAATTACAATGAGTCACACTGACTCCTTTTATGTAATTCACACTGGCCCACAAGTTCACTAATGACAGGCCGGGGACGGCTGGAGGGAGAGGAGTGACCACTCTGTTCTCCTCCCCTCAACTCCTTCCCTCCTGAGTGGCTCATCTTACAGGAGTCTTTGCCCGGCTGGAGGGGGAGGAGGGGCCTCGCTCTCCACTCACCTTCACTCCTCCCCTCCATCCCCAGCTTCCTCTTCTCTCTGTGCTACTGCTTGGACTCCGGAGATCTGACGTCACGATCTCCGTCCCCGGCGTTTAGTGAGTACTCCAGGGTTAGGAAGGGGAAGAGCCATCCACGCGCTGCAGTTCTGGAACCAGGTAAGTCAATTTAATTACTTTCTAGTTGTCATGCAATGGCTGTCACCCTGTCACCTAATGCTGTCACCCTCTCCCTGTCACCTAATGCTGTCACCCTCTCCCTGTCACCTAATGCTGTCACCCTCTCCCTGTCGTCACCCTCTCCCTGTCACCTAACGCTGTCACCATCTCCCTGTCGTCACCTAATGCTGTCACCCTCTCCCTGTCACCTAACGCTGTCACCCTCTTCCTGTCACCTAACACTGTCACCCTCTACCTGTCACCTAGTGCTGTCACCCTCTTCCTGTCACTTAATGCTGTCACCCTCTCCCTGTCACCCTCTCCCTGTCACCTAATGCCGTCACCCTCTCCCTGTCACCCTCTCCCTGTCACCTAGTGCTGTCACCCTCTCCCTGTCGTCATCCTCTCCCTGTCACCTAGTGCTGTCACCCTCTCCCTGTCGTCACCCTCTCCCTGTCACCTAGTGCTGTCACCCTCTCCCTGTCGTCACCCTCTCCCTGTCACCTAGTGCTGTCACCCTCTCCCTGTCACCTAATGCTGTCACCCTCTCCCTGTCACCTAACGCTGTCACCTTCTTCCTGTCACCTAACACTGTCACCCTCTCCCTGTCACCCTCTCCCTGTCACCTAGTGCTGTCACCCTCTCCCTGTCACCTAACGCTGTCACCCTCTCCCTGTCACCTAATGCCGTCACCCTCTCCCTGTCACCCTCTCCCTGTCACCTAGTGCTGTCACCCTCTCCCTGTCGTCACCCTCTCCCTGTCACCTAGTGCTGTCACCCTCTCCCTGTCGTCACCCTCTCCCTGTCATCTAGTACTGTCACCTTCTCCCTGTCACCTAATGCTGTCACCCTCTCCCTGTCACCGAACACCAGGGCCGGATTACTAATGGGCCGGGTGGAGCTCCAGCTCCAGGCCAACCATTCAAATAGGCCCAACGCAGTGCAGACAGGAAAAAAAAATCCCTGTGAACACTGTCTGCACTACTTTGAATCCGACATTGCAGTGATGGAGGATTCGAAGTCTGGTCCATTCACCCCCCTCCGCGCATCGGCAGTCCGAAGCTCCGTCACTGACTGTCCAATTTCTGTCCCTGGCCCTGCAGTCTGAGGCTCCGCCCCCATGCCGCCCGGAGCTCCGCCCCCATGCCGCCCGAAGCTCCGCCCCCCCGGTCGTACTAGCTTCCTTGACCATGTGAAATTGGCTCCGGTTCCCTGGGTCATCTGAAGCCCAGCCGTTTCACCCAAGGGGCCACTACTCCCCTCCTCCCTGCGCAATGAAATTAAACTATAAGGTTAGCCTTTTGAGCAGAGTGCAGAGGCTGAGCTGCTGTGAGAAGAAGCCAGCATGCATAACCAGCGTTCCTTCCCACAGGTCAGTGTAATGTCTGGCATCTATTAAGTGTGTGTATGTGTGTGTATGTATATATGTATATGTTTTTGTATATGTGTGCACATGTATGTAAATATATATATGTTTTTGTATATGTGTGGGTATATATATATATATATATATATATATATATAGATCAGTTGTTGAACCTGGCACTCCCATACTCGCAGTGGTGTATCTATAATGAGGGCAGTGTGTGCGGTGTGGGGCCCCCGGGTCCAGGGGGGCCCCGCACCGCACACACTGCACCCATATTTTTTTTAAACTTACCTGTCCGAGGTCCCGCGTCGGGGGTCACTGCTGCTCAGAACACCGGAAAAATGGCTGCCCCGCCCATTTTCCGGCGTTCTGCGCATTTGTAGTAGACTCCGGCCACACTCTAGTGCCCGGAGTCGACTAATGCTCCAGTGGCTAGCCAGCCGCGTCAGTCGGCGGCCAGCCACCAGGGAGAGAGGAGGGGGCCCCGCACGAGGAGTGCACACGGGCCCCCTCCTCTCTTAAAACGCCCCTGCATGCTCGTAAATAGAATTTGCGCCAGTGTCCTCCTTAATTGCCAACTTCTGCAATAGGTTGGCATCCACACAATTATGCCAATAAATGCGACCCTGATGGCGATTATGGACCACACAGGACATCCAATTGCTTTCAAAATACAATAACTCTTTACTTAAGCTGGGTACACACTGATTTATATATCCCCCATTTCACTGAACAGGCGATATATCCATAGTGCATCACCGTGTGTGTACAGCGGATATGTCTGTGAACTACATGGTTCACAGACATATCCGATCTGCTGTGCAGCTGTCAAGGCCGGGTCATCGGGCAGATGATTGGCAAGTGTGTATACACTTAAAAATCAGCAGGTCGCGGGTCAGTCCAACATCGACCTAGTGTGTATCTGGCTTTAGGTTCTTTCATGATTAAAGAACCTAAGTAAAGAATTCTGAAACATTGAAAGCATCTTGGGGGTCTTGTGTGATCCACAATTGCAGTCAGAGTGTCGCCTTCACTGGTATTGGATGCGGTCATTATACCGACAGTCGGGATTCCGGTGCTTACAATGCCAGCGCTGGAATCCTGATACCTGTCAGAATGCTGGTCCCGGCATCCTGACCGCCGGCATTCTGACTAAGTATCGGGCTTAGGGTTAAGCATTAGGGGGAGGGTTGGACACTAAGTAGAGAGGGTTAGGTTTACGGGTGCAGAGAGGAGAGGTTAGGATTAGGCACTATAGGATTAGGCACTAGGGGGGAGGGTCAGGATACTGACCAGCAAGTGTTGTTATCCTAACCCTGGCGGGATGCCGGCGCTGGAAACCCATACCCAACCCATTGATATATATATTAGTGTTTATATACAGTGTGTGTATATATATATATATATATATATATATGTCTCTGTGTGTATGCATATAGGGAGCTGCTGCATCTATGAGGGGTGATTATGATCAATCATAACCTCCAGAGGTGCCGCAGGCCGCGGATGGCAGCTGTGTTTGCACTTTCACAAAAGAAACAAAACTTTTTTGTTATAGCTCCACTATAAATTTGTTAAAGGTAGGCGCAAGTTTTGCCCCCATGGACATAGCCATGCCCCCTGTGTAGACCACATCACTGGTCACACTGCCACAGAAGTTATCACACTCCCCTGAAGCGCCACACAATAGGCCATGCATAAATTTCAGCTCCAGGCCCATGTGGACCTTAATCTGGCACTGCCTAACACTGTCACCTTCTTCCTGTCACCTAACACTGTCACCCTCTTCCTGTCACCCTCTCCCTGTCACCTAGTGCTGTCACCCTCTCCCTGTCGTCACCCTCTCCCTGTCACCTAGTGCTGTCACCCTCTCCCTGTCGTCACCCTCTCCCTGGCACCTAGTGCTGTCACCCTCTCCCTGTCGTCACCCTCTCCCTGCCACCTAGTGCTGTCACCCTCTCCCTGTCACCTAATGCTGTCACCCTCTCCCTGTCACCTAACGCTGTCACCTTCTTCCTGTCACCTAACACTGTCACCCTCTCCCTGTCACCCTCTCCCTGTCACCTAGTGCTGTCACCCTCTCCTTGTCACCTAACGCTGTCACCCTCTCCCTGTCACCTAATGCCGTCACCCTCTTCCTGTCACCCTCTCCCTGTCACCTAGTGCTGTCACCCTCTCCCTGTCGTCACCCTCTCCCTGTCACCTAGTGCTGTCACCCTCTCCCTGTCGTCACCCTCTCCCTGTCATCTAGTACTGTCACCTTCTCCCTGTCACCTAATGCTGTCACCCTCTCTCCCTGTCACCTAACACTGTCACCTTCTCCCTGTCACCTAACACTGTCACCCTCTTCCTGTCACCCTCTCCCTGTCACCTAGTGCTGTCACCCTCTCCCTGTCGTCACCCTCTCCCTGGCACCTAGTGCTGTCACCCTCTCCCTGTCGTCACCCTCTCCCTGCCACCTAGTGCTGTCACCCTCTCCCTGTCACCTAATGCTGTCACCCTCTCCCTGTCACCTAACGCTGTCACCTTCTTCCTGTCACCTAACACTGTCACCCTCTCCCTGTCACCCTCTCCCTGTCACCTAGTGCTGTCACCCTCTCCTTGTCACCTAACGCTGTCACCCTCTCCCTGTCACCTAATGCCGTCACCCTCTTCCTGTCACCCTCTCCCTGTCACCTAGTGCTGTCACCCTCTCCCTGTCGTCACCCTCTCCCTGTCACCTAGTGCTGTCACCCTCTCCCTGTCGTCACCCTCTCCCTGTCATCTAGTACTGTCACCTTCTCCCTGTCACCTAATGCTGTCACCCTCTCTCCCTGTCACCTAACACTGTCACATTCTCCCTGTCACCTAACACTGTCACCCTCTTCCTGTCACCCTCTCCCTGTCACCTAGTGCTGTCACCCTCTCCCTGTCGTCACCCTCTCCCTGTCACCTAGTGCTCTCACCCTCTCCCTGTCGTCACCCTCTCCCTGGCACCTAATGCTGTCACCCTCTCCCTGTTGTCACCCTCTCCCTGTCACTTAGTACTGTCACCTTCTCCCTGTCACCTAATGCTGTCACCCTCTCTCTGTCATCTAACGCTGTCACCCTCTTCCTGTCACCTAAAGCTGTCACCCTCTTCCTGTCACCTAACGCTGTCACCCTCTCCCTGTCGTCCCCCTCTCCCTGTCACCTAATGCTGTCACCCTCTCCCAGTCACCTAATGCTGTCACCCTCTCTGTCACCTAATGCTGTCACCCTCTCCCTGTCACCCTCTCCCTGTCACCTAACGCTGTCACCCTCTCCGTCACCTAATGCTGTCACCCTCTCCCTGTCACCTAACATTGTCACCCTCTCCTTGTCACCTAACGCTGTCACCCTCTCCCAGTTACCTAATGCTGTCACCCTCTCCCTGTCACCCTCTCCCTGTCACCTAGTGCTGTCACCCTCTCCCTGTCGTCACCCTCTCCCTGTCACCTAGTGCTGTCACCCTCTCCCTGTCGTCACCCTCTCCCTGTCACCTAGTGCTGTCACCCTCTCCCTGTCGTCACCCTCTCCCTATCACCTAACGCTGTCACCCTCTTCCTGTCACCTAACGCTGTCACCCTCTCCCTGTCACCTAGTGCTGTCACCCTCTTCCTGTCACCTAACGCTGTCACCCTCTCCCTGTCACCCTCTCCCTGTCACCTAACGCTGTCACCCTCTCCCTGTCACCTAATGCCATCACCCTCTCCCTGTCGCCCACTCCCTGTCACCAAGTGCTGTCACCCTCTCCCTGTCGCCACCCTCTCCCTGTCACCTAGTGCTGTCACCCTCTCCCTGTCGTCACCCTCTCCCTGTCACCTAGTGCTGTCACCCTCTCCCTGTCGTCACACTCTCCCTGTCACCTAGTACTGTCACCTTCTCCCTGTCACCTAATGCTGTCACCCTCTTCCTGTCACCTTCTCCCTGTCACCTAACGCTGTCACCCACTTCCTGTCACCTAACGCTGTCACCCTCTTCCTGTCACCCTCTCCCTGTCACCTAGTGCTGTCACCCTCTTCCTGTCACCTAACGTTGTCACCCTCTCCCTGTCACCTAATGCTGTCACCCTCTCCCTGTCACCTAGTGCTGTCACCCTCTCCCTGTCGTCACCCTCTCCCTGTCACCTAGTGCTGTCACACTCTCCCTGTCGTCACCCTCTCCCTGTCACTTAGTACTGTCACCCTCTCCCTGTCACCTAACGCTGTCACCCTCTTCCTGTCACCAAAGCTGTCACCCTCTCCCTGTCACCTAGTGCTGTCACCCTCTCCCTGTCACCTAACGCTGTCACCCTCTCCCTGTCACCTAATGCTGTCACCCTCTCCCTGTCATCCTCTCCCTGTCACCTAATGCTGTCACCCTCTCCCTGTCACCCTCTCCCTGTCACCTAGTGCTGTCACCCTCTCCCTGTCGTCACCCTCTCCCTGTCACCTAGTGCTGTCACCCTCTCCCTGTCGTCACCCTCTCCCTGTCACCTAGTGCTGTCACCCTTTCCCTGTCGTCACCCTCTCCCTATCACCTAACGCTGTCACCCTCTTCCTGTCACCTAACGCTGTCACCCTCTCCCTGTCACCTAGTGCTGTCACCCTCTTCCTGTCACCTAACGCTGTCATCCTCTCCCTGTCACCCTCTCCTTGTCACCTAACGCTGTCACCCTCTCCCTGTCGCCCACTCCCTGTCACCTAGTGCTGTCACCCTCTCCCTGTCGTCACCCTCTCCCTGTCACCTAGTGCTGTCACCCTCTCCCTGTCGTCACCCTCTCCCTGTCACCTAGTACTGTCACCTTCTCCGTCACTTAATGCTGTCACCCTCTCCCTGTCACCTAACGCTGTCACCCTCTTCCTGTCACCTAACGCTGTCACCCTCTTCCTGTCACCCTCTCCCTATCACCTAGTGCTGTCACCCTCTTCCTGTCACCTATTGTTGTCACCCTCTCCCTGTCACCTAATGTTGTCACCCTCTCCGTCGTCACCCTCTCCCTGTCACCTAGTACTGTCACCCTCTCCCTGTCGTCACCCTCTCCCTGTCACCTAGTGCTGTCACCCTCTCCCTGTCGTCACACTCTCCCTGTCACCTAGTGCTGTCACACTCTCCCTGTCGTCACCCTCCCCCTGTCACTTAGTACTGTCACCCTCTCCCTGTCACCTAACGCTGTCACCCTCTTCCTGTCACCAAGTGCTGTCACCCTCTCCCTGTCACCTAGTGCTGTCACCCTCTCCCTGTCACCTAACGCTGTCACCCTCTCCCTGTCACCTAATGCTGTCACCCTCTCCCTGTCACCCTCTCCCTGTCACCTAATGCTGTCACCCTCTCCCTGTCACCTAATGCTGTCACCCTCTCCCAGTCACCTAATGCTGTCACCCTCTCCCTGTCACCCTCTCCCTGTCACCTAGTGCTGTCACCCTCTCCCTGTCGTCACCCTCTCCCTGTCACCTAGTGCTGTCACCCTCTCCCTGTCGTCACCCTCTCCCTGTCACCTAGTGCTGTCACCCTCTCCCTGTCATCACCCTCTCCCTGTCACCTAGTGCTGTCACCCTCTCCCTGTCGTCACCCTCTTCCTGTCACCTAGTGCTGTCAGTGCCGGTTCTACCATTAATTACGCATGGTACGCAGCTGAGTGGGGCTCCACATAGTGGAGGGCACCTCAGCTGCGTACCGTGCGGGCCGCAGGCAGTCTGTGTCTCGGTAACAAAGCTGCACCGTGTGTGTAGCTCTGACCGGACGGATTTCAGTCAGCACTACACAGTGCCAAACACACAGGCGCCAGCAGCTGTGTGTGTGTTTTGATTAGCAGCCAATGAGAGTCTGTCAGACTCTCATCGGCTGCTGCACCCACTGCTGGAGCCATCTTCCGGCTCCCGCAGTGGGTAATGGCCCATAATGCAAAGCGGCCCAGCCCGGGAGAACAGATGGAGGAGTTGATAGTGGCGGCAGGAGCGGGGTTTCAGGTGTTTTTTTTAATTATTATTACGTGTGTCTCTACTGGGGGGGGACTACTACTGGGGGCACTACAAGGGGGGCTACTATTGGGGGCACTACAAGGAGGGCTACTACTGGGGGCACTACAAGGGGGGGCTACTACTGGGGGCACAATGAGGGGGGGTTACTATTGGGGGCAGTACAAGGTGGGACTACTACTGGGGGCACTACAATGGGGGCTACTACTGGGGGCACTGCATAGGGGGGGGGAACCTCCACTGGGGGCACAAGAATGGGGGGACTACTACAAGGAGGGACTACTACAAGAGGGGGGACTACTACTAGGGCCACTACAAGGGGGGGACCACTACTGGGGACACTATATAAAGGGCAATACTGGGGGTACTGCATAGGGGGGGAACTTCAACTGGGGCCACTGTTTAAAAGGCACTGCATAAGGGGTACCACTACCGGGGGCACTGTAAAAGGGGCACTGCATAGGGGGGCGCCAAAAAATATACTCGCTTACCAAAAAATTTGGGCTAGGGCTGGCCCTGGTGACCTTGCTCCTTTCTTTTGAGCCCATGCCCCTTTTTGCAGCCTTTTTGCATACTGCACTGTCCCTTTATTGAAAGAAAGGGAGGGAGGGCACAAATTTATATATTTATAGTCTGCAGGGGGCACCGAAGACAGGGGGGTTGTGATTTTCACCACGTCTCTAGGACCCCTTTAAGCACTGGGGTATATTTACTAAAGTGCGGGTTTATAGAAGTGGAGATGTTGCCCATAGCAACCAATTAGATTCTAACTATTGTCTTTTAGAAGGTGCTAGATACATGATAAGTAGAATTGAATTGCTTGCTATGGGCAGCACCTTCATTTCTATAAACCTGCACTTTAGTAAATATACCCCTTGGTCTAGACTCCGTGAACAGACCGCACATGCACAGTAGTGCGGTGGCTCCTGTTAAAAGACAGTAAGGTGATTACTAATGCGATCACCTTACTTTTGCTTCTGTCAGAGCTCTTGTCCCTGGATGTGATCAATAGTACATGCCAGCGGTATGTAATGTCTTATTACCACGAATAGCATTGATACGTAATTATTATTATCAGTTCTAAAACCAAATAATTAATAAATGGGCACCTAAGTTTTAGAATACCCCCATGTTTCCAGTCTTTATTAGAGATGAGCGGGTCTCAGAGAACCGGACCCACCAGAACACGTAAATTCCGAGCCGGATCCAAGTCAGGCTCAGATTTTCCCGCCTGACTCGGATACGAAAATGAGGCAAAACGTCATCAATCACGTGTTGGATTCTCTTGGGTTTTGGATTGCATACAAGTCCCTCCCCGCTGTGATTGGCGACATTTGCTTGCTGAGTCTGTCCAGGGAGCGCTGTGCTGTCTGGTCCAGGGGGCTGTGTTGCCCAGCCAGGGGTGTGCTGTGCTGTCCATCCAGGGGTATGTGGTGCTGTCCATACAGGGGTGTGCTGTCCATCCAGGGGTGTGCTGTCCATCCGGTGTGCTGTCCGTCCAGGGGCTGTAAAAAAAAAGTCAAAAAAAGTTAAAAAGTAATGTTACAACAAAAAGTAAATTTTTTTTTCGTGCTGCACCCCAGTGTATCCATATAAGCACTATGAATTGCAGGCTGTACACCCCCAGTGTATCTATATACGCACTGTGACACTGCAGGCCGTACACCTCCAGTGTATCGATATAAGCACTGTGACGCTGCAGGCCATACCCCAGTGTATCCATATAAGCACTGTGATGCTGCAGGCCGTACACCCCAGTATATCCATATAAGCATTGTGACGATTCAGGCGTACCCCAGTGTATCCATACAGGTTGCTTTCCTCTGATGTAAACAGCAAATCTAAGTCCCATTATCCCCAACAACCTCCCTGAGCACAAAGTAAACGTACTATTTAGCATCACCTCCACAAGCAAGGCCACCACATATCTATTAGATGTAAATAATATATAGCGTATATGGGCTGAATCAATATTAAGTGAGGATGTAGCACAAAATATAGTAAGGGATATTGGTCTAGCGCACTTTAAGTAAATGGTGTAGACTTCAAAAGGTGTGCTGCTGTCCTGGGGGATGTCTGACCTCATCCAATTGGAGACAATATAAAAAGATAGCCAGGGGCTGCGCTCAACCTTTAAACTAAATGAAAGTATGTTGATAGAATCGTGGAAAATGAATATTTTAATATTGTCAAAAAATTCTGATTAGTCAAATATAAAATAGTACGTTAACAGAGACCAATGTCCTGTTAAGTCAGCATACATATAAATGAACCGATTAGTGTCAAATTATAATGTCCAGCAAATAACGATATACTAGAAACTGATGTATAGAACACTTGAAGGTAAAAGATGACTGAAAGAGTCACATGTGCCGTATTACTACCTGTATTATCCTGTTGATGGTTTGTGGAGAAACTTGTGTGGAAATAGTGTCTGAAAAAGATCTAACGGCGTCCCGCTAGTCTTAATGCACAGTACCTTTTATCTGTCCGTATGCGCGTTGCCCGGGGGGATTTTTCTTCTGGTCCGGGGACATCCAGCTGGAGCCGACAGCAGGGATTTCTCTGCGTTACGGCGCACTGTGCCGCACACTTACGGACACTGTCCCTGCAACCAGGGTCAGGGTCGTGGGCGCGCCCAGAGTGTGCCAGCAAACGGAGGGGACGTGACAGCGGTACTGACTCCGACGAGCCGGGGGCCGTGGACGTGAACCCTGTCAGAGGGTACTTACCCGGAGGGGCTACGCTTCCTGTCCTTTCTTCTTGTCCTGATGGTGGGGTGCTTGCGGTGGTCTCTTCTTCTTGGCGGTGAATATGTGGTCTGGTGTTTCGGCGGTCGATATATGCAGGCAGTCCAGCAATGCTATCCTTGTGTTCTGGAATTGCCCGTCCCCAACGTGTTTCGACCTTCGCGGTCTTCTTCTGGGAGCATATAGTGTTGGCTGTATGGTTTGGAGGGGTTTAAATACAGCTGCGATTCTTCTGATAGGTGGGAAGAATATCAGAAGAATCGCAGCTGTATTTAAACCCCTCCAAACCATACAGCCAACACTATATGCTCCCAGAAGAAGACCGCGAAGGTCGAAACGCGTTGGTGATGGACAATTCCAGAACACAAGGATTGCATTGCTGGACTGCCTGCATATATCCACCGCCGAAACACCAGACCACATATTCACTGCCAAGAAGAAGTGACCACCGCAAGCACCCCACCATCAGGACAAGAAGAAAGGACAGGAAGCGTAGCCCCTCCGGGTAAGTATCCTCTGACAGGGTTCACGTCCACGGCCCCCGGCTTGTCGGAGTCAGGACCGCTGTCACGTCCCCTCCGTTTGCTGGCACCCTCTGGGTGCACCCACGACCCTGACCCTGGTTGCAGCATTCCCCAGAGGAAGACCAATATCTGGTTGAAACGCATTGGAAGATAGACATACTAACTTTCCACATAAAGAGAAAGAAAAGGAGAAAAGACAAAGTCCAATCGGATGGGAGCCCCAGCACCGCACTGATCACGTGATCCAACGAGCGCCCAACAGCAGGAGAAGAGAGAAGGAGTCAGCCGTACAGACAGCAGGGAGATCGGGCACCAGTGCGCAGGAAAGTCGGCGTGAGCAGCAAACAGGTGAGTCTCCGTAGTGGCAGGGTACCCGGCGGCTGGCCATCACAGGCCCAACCTGGCCTACCCCCACATAGACGTAGGCAGTAGTCCAAAAGTGCTGCAAACCGGGGGACGTCTGGAGTGAGATGGACCTAGGTGATTTGGCACTGGGAGACGGAGCCAGGTCCGGAGCCCCTGAAGAGCCCCGCGCTGTCAACCCCAAGGCGTAAGTGTGCCATATGACTCCTTGAACCCCCTGTACCGCTGCATGTGCACCATCAGAGTTCTTTCTTACAAAATCCCTTTGTCTTTAAAGTGGGATGCTGCTCAGTCTCCATCTTCACATCATTCACCAATTTGATTTTGAGTACATGGAGCATTATATGGAATATTTGAGTGACATTTATGTACTTTTACATGTGGATTATATTCAGACAATTGAATTAAGAAGTAAGCCTGGACGGATCATTCTTAAAAAAGGACAACATATGCCCCCTGGCTACATATACTATAAAAAAAACTCCTTTTTTTCTTCCTTTTGAATAATTGCCAGAGAGAATAACATCAGCCACCAATCAGAAAGGAGTTGTTAACTCCTATTGATTACACATACATTTTATGTCAATACTGGCACAAGTTTAATGTACGATTTTATTAATGTGTCTCATTATATTTCATGTTTTTTGTGTATTTAGAATTTGTATTTACAAGTAAAAATGTATTATTACTATTATTTTTGACTCTATATCAAGTGTCAGGTAATTAGACCATCATATTTAAACTGCCTGGTTTACTATCAACCAGGATATATCTTGCACTATACTACATAAGATAAGCGCAGCACTTTTTTCCGATATTTACTTCATAAACATACTCCAACTCCCTCGGGCCTCTGACCTAGTTATTTGTATAGTTCATTAAACTGCTATCCTGTCTGCCACTGCAGTGCCACTCTGTTTCTTAGATGTGCCATGTTGGAAGCTAACTGCCACATGTTTGTGAGGCCCACTGCTGTCACTTAGCTTAGTCAGACAGCTAGCTCGATGCAACCTTTTGGCCTAAACTGGATGAAATCAATATTGTCAGCTGTGAGGTGGTCAAAATTGACTGGAAATAAATGTTATTTGAGGTTAATAATACTGTAGGAAGAAAACCAGGCCCACATTATGTGATTTCAGTTGTTTTTATGATTTATTTAAAAAAAAAAAATACAGAACCAAAACCAAAATACGCAAGGGTGGTTTTGGCAAAAAAAATCCAGATCTAAAACGGGAAGGCGATACAGATCCAAAACCAAAACACAAGGGTCGGCGCACATCTCTAGTTTTTATTGACATTTACATCTCTAGTTTTTATTGACATTTACTCAGTTTAATTTCTCAATTTCTCTGAAATTACAGCATAGAAAACAATAAAAATAAGTTTGAGAAAAAAAGAAATCATAGAATCATTATTTAACAAAATTTGATATAAATTGTTTAGCCACTCACACACACTCCTCTTAAATCACATTCACTACCAATACGCCAGCAGCACCCAGTCTCTTCCCCCAGCATTCACTACCAACACTCCAGCAGCACCCCAGGCACACTCTCAGCCCCCTCCACATTCACTTTCAACCACCTAGCAGCACCCAGACACACACTCTCTCCTGTTTTCACTGCAAACACCCCAACAGCACCCAGATACACTCTCCCCCCCTACATTCACTTCCAACAAACCAGCAGTACCCAGACACCCATTCTCCTCACCCTGCTTTCACTGAATACATTCCGAGCAGAACCCACACTTTCCCTCTCTGTGGGTCTGATTCAGCACGGATCACAAGTCTGCAGTCGCACGCACCCCCATGTAGCGATAATATGCAAATGAACAGCACTATACCAAAGACGCCCCCAGCCTATAAAGCCGCCCACTTCCCATTACATACATCCTCAAGTCAGCGAAAACATTAGTAACATCAAGTAACATCGGACCCATACGCAGAGTTGTGGTTGAGTTTGACATGCCGCACAACCTGCAAAGCTTCGTGTCGCCATGTAGTAATCTGGCTCCTTAATTATGCACTCCCCCTGTAACGGCGTTTAAATGCACAAGCACACCAGCTTTTTTTTTCACCACCCACCCTCTCCACGCCCAAACGGCACTTGCTGTTAATCATTTCCTTGTGCCTCTGTGTAATCGCTGCGTTCGCATTCGCTATTGCCACGGCTGGTTGGCGCACGCACACTGCGGTGCGTGCGCATGTGCAGAAGGAAAATATCAACCGGGTGCATGTGAACTGAAGCTGAATCAGGCCCTGTATGCACTGCTGTGCAAACACCAGCACCCAGGCGCACACTCCTCCCCCATTAACTACGAACTTGCAAGGGGCGTACCTATAATGGGTGCAGGGTGTGCGAGGCTCACGGGCGCCTGGGTCCAGGGGAGTCCCGCACCGCACACCCTGCACCCATAGTATTACTTACCTCTCCGGAGTCGCACGTCGGTACGGGGGTCCAGCACTGTAAAAACGACTGGAAAATGGCTGTCGCGGCTATTTTCCCATCGTTTGCACATGCGCAGTACAGGGAAAATGGCCGCCACGGCCATTTTCCCAGTGACCTGCGCATACTCTATAGACTCTGGTCGCACTCTAGTGCCCAGAGTCTATAACTCCAGCGCTGGCCGCGCACAGCTCAGTGCACTGCCGGCCGCCGGACAGAGAGGAGGGGGCCCATGTTGGAGACTGCACACGGGCCCCCTCCTCTCTAGAAACGCCCCTGCCAACACCCCAGAATACAATCACTACCTGCAGCTGATCAGGGTCTTCCATTCTTGCTATTTGCTGCTCCCACAGTAACAGCAGGGGAAGCAGGGTCACACATGTGTGAGGGGGAAGAGCCAACAAAAGAGCTCCCATGCACTCTAGGCTCTGTCCTGCCCCTTGTGCTCCCTGATTATTCCTGCTCTGATGCGCATAAAGCAGAGCCTGGAACAATGGAGGAGGTAGTGTACCCCTTACATTGTTTCCTCTGTTCACGCCCCTGACACAATAACATGGATGTCATTATATTTTCTGTAACAGGACACTTATAGTATATTAACATAATCATCATTGATTACACAATTCAAGATAATGAGCTGCTGGGGGATATGGCACTTTTTTATGTCAATGAGTATACTCTATGTAATATATCTAAAGAATACTGGCACACATATATTCTGTACATGTCAAAGTACACATGTACAACTAACAGCTTCCACCTACACTGCCAGAGGGTGCGGACAACCCAGACTTCGTTCCTATGGCGTCAGTTCCCGCAATCAAACTCTGACAACTTTATTTGCACTTAATGAGCACCCCTAAGGGCTATTTTGTATATACCTTGATTGAAATGTCCCGTGATTCGTTCTGAGACCGAGCTGCCTGAGTGTAACACAGACTATAAAACACATTAGAGACATTTTAATTGTTATTATATTACTAACCCACCTAGTGCGCAGTAATATAATTCACTTTCTGTAATTAATACTGTACATTTTGCCGTGACCCCTGGCGCCTGAGACACTTGCCTCATTAACACCTGTGACTTATCCCTGTGAAATGTGTACAGCCCCAGTGATTGATTAATAAATACTGGACTAGCACCTTGCTGAAAGTAAAGCTAATGGAAAATCGGATTTTGAAGTCTCTATTCTTCAGCATAATGGCCGTCGGCCGATCTTGTTTGCAAAAAGACCACGGAGGTCATCCTTGTATGACAGGAGTGACATAAACATCTGGTCTGTCACCGGGCACGCTCTGCAATGCAGAATGAGTTTAGCAGTCCTCAATTAGAAGAGTTTGGTTAGAGCTGGTGATTTAGCCAATTAGCACAAGCTATGATTTAGCCAATTAGCACAAGTTATGGGAGGGGGTGGAGTTTGAGCTGGAGATTTATGGGTAAGTTAGACTCCATTCTCCCTCTTTTTCTTCTGGAGATTGGATTGGTGAAGTACTGTCATCATTACTCTGTGTATTTGACTGTATTACGGTTGCCATACTTTATATTTTTGTTTATTTGTGCTTTATATTGTTATAATACACCCCATCTGTTTCTACCTGTCTCTCCTTACACTTATCCCCTCTACTACTTTCTTACTTCCTCCTTTTTCCTTCTCTTTCCATTCCTTTTCTCTTTCCTCACCCTCATGGATCGCCCCGGCGTGCTGTGGGCATACCTGCCCGATACCTAGTTGATGCGGTGGCCGCGGGAGCGGGATCACATATCGCCGTGCGCGGTCGGCCCACAGGCTGTGAACTAACGGCTGGCCATCAGCGGGCGAGCGAGGGGGCAGGCTTTGCGCGGGGCTCGCGGACGGGCAGCCATCAGAGGCCTGTCTAGCTCACCCATCCCGGCCGCGAGGCCAGCGTCACTGGTTCACCGCATGTAGCTGGTTTGGCGTCTGACCAGGGTGTGGACGGGCCATCCGCATCTATGGCCAGAAGGCGCAGCAAGAGGAGGGGAGCGGCGCCTTCCCCTCCTACGCATAACGCGATATCCTCGGCTCACGCCGGATCTAGCGGCAGAAGTAACACACAGAGACCTGCTTCTCGGCGGGGAGCGGCCACGGTGCCTGCATCCCCGCCTGCGCGCGCATCCAGACGGGGGGATCGTGCCCGCCTCCCCCCCACCTCCATTAACCATTCCCACGGGGTCTCCCATGCCGAGGCATACAGCACGCCCGGCGGCCCACAGCGGCGCGCAGTCCAGTAGGGCTGCGGTTGTGTGGGACCGGAATGCCCAAAGCAGCGCCGGTTGCAGTATTGCTAGGTGGGATGGTAGGCGACACAATGTGCGCCATCTCCTGGATGAGGGGGTCATTACGTCCCCCTCTGACACCAGTGATTCCTTTTCCATTGATGGCGTGGTGTCCGTAAGGGGCAGCACCCTGCCCTCTGCAGGTTCCACGGAAAGGATGGGGGGAGGTGTGCCTGCGCAGAGTTTTAGTAGCAGGTCATATGCGGATGTGGTGCGCGGGTCCACAGCGCCCCGGACAAGATCCGCGGCTGCATCCGCGGTGGAGCAAGTGCTGCGCGCAGAGACCGTATCCACACTGTGCGCATCACTGCTCTCTGTGCTGGCGCCCTTGTTGGCTCAGAACAGCACTCAGACAGCTTCGGGAGGGGGGCGACGTAAGCGATGCAGCGCTGGCGGATAAGATTGTAGGCGCTTCGGGTCCCCGGGCGCCCCCAAGAACGCTTCAAGGTTTAGATAGTAGGGGCATGGACGAATCGCTAAGCCAGGGGCGATCAGTTTCTGTACAAGACAGCATTGTTTGTGTTCCAGCAGGAGAGAGCTTATTGGATTCTACGATGCAGAGTCAAGACAGAAGCGAAAGGCCCCTAGCCACGGTCGCAGAAGTGCGGCTGGTCAGTCGGATGGTGAGTCTTCCATCGATCCCGATTGGATCGGTAGCTCCAGTAGTAGCCAGGAAGCATCGGCGCAGCGAAGCAAGAAGCGTAGGCGACATAGGTCAGAGCAGGGAACAAGTAGTCTTTCCTCCACCTCCTCGGATTCCTCTGAGGTGTCACGATGAGTTGGCAGGAAGAGGTCCAGGTGATATAGGTGCAAGCACCGTTCGTCCAGCAGCAGCATGTCAGTGAATTCGTATTGTTCGGAGGGAGTCTTATGCTCTAACACAGCGGTGCTGCGTGGGGTTCGGCCCAGGATCAGGGACCAGATCAGGCGCGGACGTTATGTCAACGTATTCGCGCTTACCAGCCGCAGGAAAAGAGCTTGGGTATCCGCAAAAAAGAATGGTGGGTCGGCCCGCGACGGTGTCATGTCCTATCATGTTTGGTTAAGAAACATGTATATCTTTGCCTCTTGCTACTTGGAGACACGTCCCGACGAGCATATGCGCGTGATTAGGTACATGTACTTAATTCATGATATGTTCACCAACTCCAGAGGTGGCGCATGGCGGGTGTATGACGAAGAATTTCATCGTAAGCAGCACGGTAGGGAAGTTATAGACTTCGGGACAAAAGACGTCGAGATTTCTGTGGACGTCACACAACCACAGCGCACGCAAATAGAGGGGGCACCCTTGCAGAGGAGTTTTGGGGGACAGTCAGCTGCACCGGGCGGAGGATCGGTGCGGGGGGCGGGTCCCAAGTCAGGACATGGCAAGTGCTTTGCCTTCAACAATGGGCAATGCGCATTGGGTGGTCGGTGTCATTTTCGACACACATGCATCCGTTGCGGTGGCCCCCACCCAATTAAGGAGTGCTCAAAAGGTTCCGGAGGCACATCAGGGGGAAAAGGGGGCAGTGCCAGTCGTGGCCCTAGTGCCCCCTCCACCAAGTAAGTCAACCATTCTAAGCAGGGCCCCCACGCCTGTCAAAGCAGGGGCCATGGCACCATGGCTTGAGGCGTACCCGCTTCAGGACGTAGCCACGTTCTTGTGCAAAGGTTTTATGGTAGGGTTTAGGCTTCCGTTAGCAGCTAGGGTGCAGGGAGGTTCCGGTCGGAACCTTCGTTCAGCTCGTGACATGCCATTGATTTTACAAGGGAAGGTAAATAAAGAAATAGACTTGGGTAGGATACTTGGCCCTTTCTCGGAAGTTCCAATTCCGGGTCTGGTTTTATCACCGGTCAGAGTGGTCCCCAAAAAAACCCATGGTAGCTTTCGTTTTATTCAGCACCTCTCGTACCCGAGGGGTCTGTCAGTTAATGATGCTATCCCCAAGGAACTTTGTCACGTGGTCTATCAATCTTTTGATGACGCGCTTGACTTGGTTCGTTCTTTCGGGGAAGGAGCGCTGATGTGTAAAGTCGACATCGAATCCGCATTTCGACTGCTTCCCCTGCACCCGAAGGTTTATCATTTAATGGGGTTCAAGATCAACAACGGATTTTATTTTCATAAATGTCTGCCCATGGGGTGCTCAATTTCATGCGCCTATTTAGAGAAATTTAGTACCTTCCTACACTGATGCCTGTTTAGGGAGACACATGAACCGGGCATTGCACATTACCTAGATGACTTTTTATTAGTGGGACCACGAGATTCAATTAGATGCGCGCAATTGCTCGAAAACATGCTCAAGCTGTTTTCCGATTTTGGGGTTCCCATTGCGGTAAACAAAACAGAGGGACCCACCTCAAGACTTTCCTTTTTAGGCATCGAAATCGATACGGTTGCAGGTTTTTGTCATTTACCGGTTGAAAAGGTCCAACGATTGCGGGATGAAATACTGTTGGCCCTGTCAGTGGGTAAGATGACATTAAGGCAGACCCAGTTGGGTCTTTTCAACTTTGCGTGTAGGGTCATTCCGGTCGGAAGGATTTTCTGTAGAAAGCTCGAAAGACTGACGCAAAAGGCTCGAAGCCCGCATCATTTCCTGTGATTAACCAGCGAAATTCGGCGTGATTTAGTTATTTGGGATTCCGTTTTAACTAATTTTAATGGCATTCGCATTTGGCAAGCCCCCCCGGTATCAAACGTCACATTGCAGCTGTACACAGACGCGGCTGGGGCTATGGGATTTGGTGCGATGCTAGGAAAATCTTGGTGCGCTGCTCCTTGGCCCTGCAGCTGGATAGCAGAAGAATTGACCAGGAACATGCTGTTGTTAGAGCTTTTCCCCATCATGGTCGCGATGGAGCTATGGGGGGGCAGATTATATTTTGGTGCGACAATATGGGGGTAGTGGACGCGCTGAACAGACAAAAAGCGACGGGTCTGCCCGCTATTAGACTAATTGCGCAAATTATATCGCGTTGCCTTCAATTTAATATTGACTTTCGCGCCAAGCATGTTCCAGGGACTAATAATGAGGTTGCTGACGCGCTTTCGCGTTTTCAGTGGGCTAGGTTTAGGAGAATCGCCCCTTGGGCAAACATGGTCGGTGATGCATGTCCCGATTATGTCTGGCAGGTGGTTCGTACAGCATGGAGGCCCTAGCATCCCGGTCCCTGGCCCCTGGGACCTTCAGGGGTTACCTCTCGTCATGGGAAAGGTGGAGCCGTTTCCTATTGAGGGAGAGGCCACGAGGTAAGATCTAATTTTGACCTTACTCGTACATCTGTTTTTTGGGGGCTGTGAGACACGGCCAACGTGCGTTTTTCCTTGCCAGAAGGGGACGGTAGAAGTGGCGGCATGAGCTACGTCAAAAGACGGGCCACTTCTCCAGACGTCTGGTAAGCAAGACGCAGCGGGCAGGATGCAACGCGGCAAAACCCCAACATTTTGTTGGCCACAATAGGGGGGGGTTCACTGGTTGGTGGTCCTCTTCTGGATTGCCGGCGGCTTCATGGGAGGGCTGTTCCTAGTGCCTTTCCCCATTTCATTACATTTTTGGTTCAGTCAGGGGTAATGAAGGGTTGCACCTGCTTGCTGGGTCGACGCCTCAGGATTACGGCCCGTCCAATCATTCATTGGCCCGGAAGGACCTATGATATGATGGGGGCATGGCTGGCCTGTAGGCGCTGCGTTGGTTCAAAGCTGGGCGTTGTTACCTTATGTTACGCCCGGCTTCGAGTTTTGCTCATCCCAACTTGGGGACTAGCTACTCGCCCTAGGTGGGGGTCTTGAGGAATTTTTGTTTTATCACTGGTTTTAACCTAGGCTCCTGCCGCCCAGTGGAAGTTTTGTGTTTTTGCCTCAGGCCAAGTTGGGATCCCCCCATTTTTTCTGCCCAATTTGCCATTATGCTAGGTAATAGGATTTTCATTAAATAGGCCTAGTGTTATTTCTGACATATCCACTAGCTCTCAAAAGTTAACATAATTTGATTTTAACCATACCTACAAAGATTTTATATTAATCTATCTATTCTACTTTTTTCCTGCCAGGAGGTCAGCTTGATGACACTTTCATTTGGGTTGTAGGTCATTCCTACATTTTTTGGTTGGCAAGGTCTGAGGTGCTTTTGTCTGAGCGAGAGATGCCGCATATCCGGTGGATTGGGCACCGAGGTATGCGTTGGGTGCAACTGCAGGAGGTCCTCCGACAATCAGTAGCTAGGTTCGGGTACCCCCGTTTCCTAGTCGTCCATTTGGGGGGGAATGACCTAACTGACAGGTCGTGACTTGATCTGAGGATGACTATCAGGAGAGAGTTGATTGCGCTTGTGGAGGCTTGGCCTTTTTGCAGGATCATATGGTCTGAAATTGTGGCCTGACTCGTCTGGAGAGGGGCTGAGAGCCCTAGGGCCATAGAGATGTCGAGAAGGAGGGTCAATTCAGTGGTTGGTAGAGCCCTCGCTGCCAGCGGAGGGGCAGTAGCCAGGCATGATAATATATCGGTGTCACAAAGGGAGCTATTTCGACCAGACGGGGTCCATTTATCTAGAGGAGGTTTAGAAATTTTTTCCAGAAACTTGTTTAGGTGTCTGAGGAGTCTTGATGTTTAGTTCAGTAGCTGGAGGGTAGTTATGGTGGCGGTGGTGGACTTTGTCCTGTTGGGCCAGTCTTGTATGGCCTTTTAGTTTTGTTGAGTTATTGATAGTTTTAGTTCATCTCTGGGGGGTTGCCCGTGTGCCTGGGGCGGACTTTAGGGCGTCCTCAGTACCACCGGTCCAGGTGGTACCGTCCCCCTCATTGGCATGGGTCCCCCCAAGTTGCAATCCCCGCAGGGTCAGGCAGAAGGCCAACACCCTGCGAGTTGAAGGGAACGAAGGGGCAGATGGTCCCGAGGTTTCATTGGGCGAGCTGTTCAGGCCCGCTAATTTGTTATTTTTCTTACATTATGTTTGATATGTTGTTTTGCATAATAGGCCATCCAAGCCCCCCACCACCATTTTTCTCTCTCACATTATTAGATTTAAGAATTTAATAAATAGCTTCACTTAAATAGTTTACCGTAGTTTGAGTAAAAAGCTGACCCATTTCACCCAACGCAATGTGTCTGTCTTTATTTTAGTTAAAGCGTTGTGTGATCGTGTTGCATGAGCGTGTGAGGTGATCTGACCTAGAGCGTTTAAGACCACGGAGGTCATCCTTGTATGACAGGAGTGACATAAACCTCTGGTCTGTCACCGGGCACGCTCTGCAATGCAGAATGGGTTTATCAGTCCTCAATGAGAAGGGTTTGGTTAGAGCTAGTGATTTAGCCAATTAGCACAAGTTATGATTTAGCCAATTAGCACAAGTTATGGGAGGGGGTGGAGTTTGAGCTGGACATTTATGGGTAAGTTAGACTCCATTCTCCCTCTTTTCTTCTGGAGATTGCCCACCCACCCTCCCTCAGTTGGTAAGGTTTCTAGTTGATGTCGGCTTGGGTATGGCGGCCGGTCTTGTATGGCCTTTTAGTTTTGTCGAGTTATTGATAGTTTTAGTTCATCCCTGGGGGGTTGCCCGTGTGCCTGGGGCGGACTTTAGGGCATCCTCAGTACCACCGGTCCAGGTGGTACCGTTCCCCTCACTGGCACGGGGGCCCCCCAAGTTGCAATCCCCGCAGGGTCAGGCAGAAGGCCAACACCCTCCGAGTTGAAGGGAACGAAGGGGCAGATGGTCCCGAGGTTTCATTGGGCGAGCTGTTCAGGCCCGCTAATTTGTTATTTTTCTTACATTATGTTTGATATGTTTTGTATAATAGGCCATCCAAGCCCCCCATAACCATTTTTCTCTCTCACATTATTATATTTAAGAATTTAATAAATAGGTTCACTTAAATAGTTTACCGTAGTTTGAATAAAAAGCTGACCCATTTCACCCAACGACATTGTCTTTATTTTAGTTAAAGCGTTGTGTGATCGTGTTGCATGAGCGTGCGAGGTGATCTGACCTAGAGCGTTTATGAATTCTGTTAGGGAAATTTAGATTATTTTATCTGGACCTTCAGTGCCTATAACAGCAAAATAACCATTTTCTTTTGCTGAGGTTGGATCCCGGTATATTGTGTGCTGGTGATGAATGATACAGTAATCAGAAACCAGTTCTGAAAGTTTGCACATAGTGGGGAGATACTGGGGCCGATATGAAGCAACACACGAGTCGGTCGCAATTGCACTCGCACTGCGTTACATGAATATTCGTCAGAATGTAGAGTTGGCACCATTTATGCAGCTATACCACCCAGGGGCGTTTCTAGAGAGGAGGGGGCCCGTGTGCAGTCTCTGACATGGCCCCCCTCCTCTCTGTCCAGTGGACGGCTGCGCACTGAGCAGTGCGCCGCGAGCGCCGCACTTATAGACTCTGGGCACTAGAGTGTGCCCAGAATCTATAGCGCATGCACAGGTCACCGGGAAAATGGCCATGGCGGCTATTTTCCCTGTACTGCACATGCGCAAACGATGGGAAAATGGCCGCTGCACCCATTTTCCAGCCGTTTTTACAGGCGCAGACACCAGAGCCAACATGGGAGTCCGGAGAGGTAAGTTTTATGGGTGCAGGGTGTGCGGTTCGGGCCCTCCCTGGACCCAGGGGCCCGTGTGGCCCGCACACCCTGCAACCATTATAAATACGCCCTTGGCACCGCCTCTATCATAGAAATATATAAATACAGAAACATAGAATTTGACGGCAGATAAGAACCACTTGGCCCATCTAGTCTGCCTCTGTATCCATACGCTAGTGGAAGTAATCATTATCAGCACACACACTTGCACTAGTCCCTTAGCTGGTGTAAGAGATCGTTATGGAATCAGGCGGATCACTGCATATGGACAGCTCCGCATAGCCTGCAAATCTAAGTATATGCCCACAAAACACTCTCAGAATGGGATGTAGTCAGAAAGCTCAATAATAATAATGTCGACACCACAAATGTTGACAGTTATGTCGACAGGCAACTGGTCAACATTCTCAGAATGTCGACATTAGGGATAGGCTGCGTGGGGAGGTTAGGTTTAGGCTGCAAAGGGGGGTTAGGTTTAGGCACTAGAGGGAGGGGTAGAGGTAGGGATTAGGCATAGGAATAGCAGAGAAATGCTTACTGGGACACCGGAGGATCGGAGCTCTCACACGGAAGTAATGGTCACATGACTGCTTCCCCTTTACCTTTTCCCACTTCAATATATAATGAATGCTGCTGTCCATCTCATTTTCCCTTCTAACCAATCTGCATCGGCCTCCCCCTCTGCAAGCTGCTACATTAACTCCCAATCCCCCTCCAAAACCAATGAAAACTCCTGAACCTCACTAACAAAGCACTTTGTCGTCTATTTACTAAGCTGTGTTAGGACTGGAGATACAGTGAACGGTGATAAGGTACTAGCCAATCAGCTCCTAATTGCCATGTCACAGACTGTGTTTGGAAAATGGCAGTTAGGAGCTGATTGGCTGTACCTTATCATCGTTCACTTTATCGCCTAACACAGCTTAGTAAATAGACCCCTTAATCACCCAACCCACTCCTACATCTCTAACCTCATTTCTGTCCACACTCCCTTCCGCCCCCTCTGCTCTTCCTATGATTGCTGCTCCACCCTGTTTACTTTTAAACTTTCTATCATCAGATGATAGATGTGTCCCATAAACATAAACTATACTTAACTAAAATAATCACACAAGACCAAGTTATGCCGTTCAAAAATAAGTGGTCAGCTTTATTTTTTTACAATGATAATTATGGTGGCAGAAGAAAGAACGGCAAAGAACCAGCTCCACTTGTCTTAGGCAAAAGGATATCACAATTTACGATGGCCAACTATCCCAATTTCAAGGACATGTGTGATCTTAAACTTCCAGCTCTCCCTTTCTAAGCAAGTGAGGCGGTATCTGTCACTCAATATCGACAGCATGCCCCCTTTGGTGCAAGACCCGGAGCGATGGATTGCCTGTCGCTATCCGGGTCTCGCGCATGCACACGATGGAGCCCGGGTCTGAATCAGGCTCTGTGTCTGCAGCCTGAGAGGGCTGAGAAAGTGAAACAGTAGCATAAGAGACAGAGGGAGCCGGTTGCACAGAAGAAAGGGAGAGTCCACAAATCTTGCCTAGTTGCTGAACCAGGGGCCCCAACTGCGCCTGGATGGTGGACGCCAATGACGCAGTCGATGAAACCCCCGGGTCAGCAGTGCTGCCTGGCTGCTGCATCAAGAGCGGTGTCAGAGCACCCACAACAGACACCAGCAGCCCTGCAATGTCCCCAGCATCCAACAGGGGAGAACCCCCAGATGACATATAGCCTGAATTTACATTACTATCTTGCCCTGCCTCCACTCCTCCAGGTCTGGAGGAACTGGCAGCAGCAGACATGGGGGATCCCATGCCTGCAACACTGCTTATGGCTGTGCAGGGTACCAAATAGCGGGGAGGATTAGCCTGCCTTTCATCATGAAGACTGCCAACCCCTGGACGCGTTCCAAGATGGTCACAAGCCACTCCCCTGGCACCATCCTGAAATGGCCTCTGGCTCTGCCCCTGGCCTTATCCCAACCCTGCCCCCCGGCCACTCCCTGCCCTGGCCTTGCCGCTTGAGAGTGACCTGGTGCCATTACAGGTTCCTAGCCCACTCTCCCGTGGGAGCGTTTTCGCCGCCCCTGACCCCGGTTTTCCACCAAACCATGCTGGGCGGCCACCCATGGGAGAGGGACTGCCATTAGTAGCAGCCGTTGGCGCACATGGGCGTCATGTGACCGCACGCTAGCTGCCACCGTGGGTGGCACATACAGTGAGGCGTCATGAAGAGAGGCCACGTCTGACCCACCGGAACGCCCAGTGGGCATACATGGCCGCAAGAAATTGGCTACAAGGGACCCTGAGTGCGCACGTTGGGGAAGCTGCATTATGTAGTGAGGAAAGAGTAGCGAAAGAAGGAACAGAGTTAAAGTAAGAGGGAAAGATTGCAGTACATAGATAGAATCAAGAAGAGGATAGTAAGGAAATAGAGGCAAAGAAGGTGATTAAACCCAAATTACAGCTCTGACAAACAACTGAACCTCCCTTGTTGCAGATTCAAAGAGGCAGATTTACAAATGTAGATTCCTTAAACCCTCTCAAATAGCACGCCCCCTAACCTCTCATCCTATCACCACACCCTCTCACATAACACGCCCCCTAACCTCTCATCCTATCACCACACCCTCTCACATAACACGCCCCTAACCTCTCATCCTATCACCACACCCTCTCACATAACACGTCCCCTAACCTCTCATCCTATCACCACACCCTCATCCTAACACGCCCCCTTAAACCTCTCACCCTATCACTGCTGCCGACTCACTGTCAAAACAAACACAAACATACCCCCTAACTCAGGCTTGCCTACCCTCCCGATTTGGTCGGGAGCCTCCCGAATATCGGGTGCCTCTCCCGACCCCCTGGAAAGGCAGGCAAGCCTCCTGGCTGCTGCCTGCCCCCCCATCCACTAATAGAAATAGGGTAAGTAGCCGAAAGGCAAAGACAGGTTCTTCCTGCGCATGCGCCGGTGGCTAAGGTCAGGGGAGGCTGCAGTGGCTGCTGGGATATCAAGGGGACAGAGCCAGTGCCAGGTGGCAGGCACTGCGGGCAGAAGGCAGGGAAGTAAGCAACTTCCCTGCCCGCTTCGTCACGGTGTTCAGATTACACTATCATGAGATGGCAAATCTGGACCTTTACTAAAGTATGGTGATGCGATTCATCCACGGAGCAGGGGTTCTGTTGGAGAAATAATTAACTTCTCAACCCGCTCTGTGAATACCAACAAGCAGAGAAAAGCCCTGTTTACTGCAAAACAGGACTTTTCTCTGCTCCATGAATAGACCCCCTTGTCTATTGTCTCCTAGTGGCTTATTCATCAACACCAAATTAACGGTTTTAAGGACTTTTTCCTTAATTACCGTATTTTTGGTATTCATTAACACACTTAACGCAGGAGATATCACTGAAGGGAAGCGTCTTCCCTCTGTTGATCGATGACACTTGTAAGTGCTTCTCCAATTAACTGTTTATTTACTATAAACAGTTAATTGAAGAAGCATTTACAACTGTCACCTGTCAACAGAGAGGAGACGCTTCCTGTCTGCAGCAACATGCAGTGTCGGGAAGAACATAGAAAGGTAACCCCTCTGCTAAGCATCTCCTTCCCGGCTGTGTCCCTCCACGAAGCCGGTGTTAACCTTGTAACAGCCAGGCACACCGGGCGGGGGGGTCAGGGGTCTGCACCAGAAGCTGCAGGCAATGACAGCCAGGCAGACCCAGCTAGGAAAGTGGAGGTGCGGTGATATAGGATGGACGGGCGGGTGCGGGTGACATAGGATGCGGATGGTTGTCATAGCCACCCCCGCCAATGACACATTTTGTACAGTGAATGGAGCGGGCAACGGGGGGAGGGGGGGACTGTGGCATGTACAGATGCGGGAGACAGAAGGACGGCAGAGGATGAAAGCTGGGCAAAGTATATATTTTCCGAAAAGCTTTCATCTCAAAAATGGCAGCTTATCGGTATAGATACTGATGGAGAGGAGGAATGATGAATTCCTCCGGTAATTAGGTAGAACTCCATGTGACGGTGAGCCAGGTGGTTCGGGTGACTATGGGAGTGACTGGACTAGGTCTCCTAGTTGCGGCCAAACCCAGGTTTGGCTAGACCTGCCCAGAGACGCGGAGTCTAACTCACTTGGTGGTTTTCTCCAGTGACCCCTCCAATTGGGATTTGGTTTTCCGCTGCACCAAGTGAGCAGGTCGCGGCACTCTGGACAGGTACCTGGGAATGGCAGAAGACCGGAAACTATAATGAATGCTATAATACTGGTGGTGAACCAAATGCTTGAACTCTGGAGCTGGATCTGAATACTTAGAAAACAGGGAAAGAATCTGGATGCTAGAACACAGGCATGGACTTGAAATAGTAAAATATATTGGTGCTGATTTGCACAGACAAGACACAGAGCAGAGTGGACAAAGGCAAATACTGGGAGAGTAACAGATACTGGAGCTGATTAGCACAGTGAGACAAAGAGAGAAGACAGGCATATACTGGGAAAGCTAGGAATGCTGGTGCAGATTTACACAGACAAACACAGAGCTGTAGACTGGCTGGGAATGCTCAAAGAGGCAGCTGGGAGCTAATTAGTACTAGCAGGTAATCTGACACCTCAGTAGCACAGAAAGCTGCAATAGAACTAGCAGTACATATATAAGACACACAGACATAGAAAACATGAAAGGTAGAAAACTGAGAGAGAACTAATCTCACAGACTGAGATTAGCATGAAAGCTAATGCTGGAAACTGGAGAGAACTGTGAGCAGGTTAATGCAACTCTCTGCAGGAACAGCACAGAGCAACATAATATCACAGGCACTGGAACAAAGAAGTTGAACAGCAGTTACTTGTTCCTGGAGTAAGACTAAAATACCCCTGGGTGGCTGATCATTGGATCAGAGGATCAGCTGAGTGACCACCTGACTATCATTGGGAGAGACTAGTCAGGTGATATGAGCCAACATGGCTGCGCCCATGCCCAGCACCCCAGAAACCAGGACGCACGCATGGAAACCCTAGCGGACCCCAGGGAGAATACTCAGTCACCACTCACCTCCACTCCCAGCGTCTGGACACCTAAGCCCAAGGACACCAGCGCAGAGGTGAGTAGCGGCCAATCCCAGGCCGCATCCTGACAGCCTGTTCTATGGGCATGCACAGAACCGACCTGAGTATTGTCAGCAACAAAACTGCTGCAACACTCCCTCAGCAGCAGCCCTGATAAGTTTGGCAAGTACCTAAAGGCTGTAAATAAATGTAAACTAAAGATCAAGGTGATATAACTTCTATGGGGCATATTCAATTGGGTGCGAGAATTTTTCCTGCAGGTGCGGATTTTTAGCTATTCAATTAGGTGCATGTTTTTTTTTTCGCACCAGGAGGTGTTTTTTCACGCACCTCCTGAGTAGGCGTGATTTTTCCTAAAATTGTTAATTTCAGTGGGACTTGTTCTGGCACTCTGGCGGCACCCCCCCCCCCCCCATAGGACTAATTAAACAATTGGAAGTTTCCAAGTACCTTAATTAGTTCTTAATTACTTACCTTCTGCGGTGTTGTCTTCTGCATCCAGCGTCGGGAGCCGGCTCTTCTGCAGCAAGGTGAGTATGTCAGTGTGTGTGGTGTATGAGTGAGTGTGTGTGTGTGTGTGTGACCCCCACTGCCAGTGTGCCCCCCCCAGTGTCCGTGTGGCCCCCAGAATGGGCGCTGGGAGAACTACATCTCCCAGCACCACTTGCCCCTCCCACCGGCCCCTAGAGCTTCCCAGGAGCCCCCAGGACTCCCAGCAGCCCTCTCTCCAGTAAGAAGAGAGAGGGAGGCCACTGGGAGCCGCAGATACTACCGGAGATCCCCGGCCAGGTAAGTGAAGAATTTTTTATTTTTTTATTTACGCAGAGATGAAAACCCAGCGACCACAATTTTTTTAAATTGAATACCGCGTGTATCGGGAGAGCGCATACCCGCGGTATTTCTAAATTGGACGCGAGGGGCGCAAGGTTTTTCCCTTGCTAAATCTCGCGCCCAATTGTATATACCCCTATATGTGCTTTTGCATTGGACTGATGTGTATAATAATTCTGGCAATTAAAAGAAATCATTGGTGTTCCCAAGAAACAGTATCTGCCAGCAGAGCCACCTGTTGCTTTGTCATAAATGCAGTAGCACAGCATAGTCTGCATTCTAAGTGTGCAGCAGGATGTGGCTGTGTGTGAGTACAGTATGATAAATGTCCCCCTTCCTTCCATAACACTAACACTGTCTGGAAGCTAATCTTGGTGGTACCTTGATAAATGGATGTAACCTCTTGGAGAATCTCTGTACATTGATTAAACATTCCAGACTCGTGTTCTGGATCGTGCGGCTTCTCGTCTGCTTTTCCTACAGGGGATGCCAGTTATCATTTCCCTTCTCTCCAGTTTTAATTGATTGTATGTTCCCTCCCCCATTGGACGATATTAGGGCAATAATTCTTACAGGCAGAATGATAAAGAGCATAGGTTTTAATAATCAACTTACATTAGCATCTTCTAGCTCCCTTGCATACTTATGTGACTCGCACAAAGATTCTGCTATTATATACCCAGGATAATGTTGGAGCTAAATATCCGGGGATGTGGCACAGTAAAATAGGATTATCATTTTTAAAAATGCATTATTATTACTGCACAGTGCTGCTAATGTGCTCTTTTCTAAGCTGCCATTAAACATAAAAATGTGCTTTATATTAAAGAGGTACTAATAATGTGCAGAACTACATACGGACTATATAGGAAATAAATACTTCTGAGACACAGTAAAGCTGATGTTGTGGGGAAGTAATTCTGTGCAATGGAAATAAACTCTACTAGAGTATACACAGCACAGAGGGCCTCATTCAGAGTTGGCGCTGTTAGCATAACTGTGTCTTTGGACATATACTAATGCTGCGGGAGGCGCCTGATGACAAAAGACGACTCCTGCCAGTATTGCAGATCCGAAAATGGAACATCAGACCACCCTTATCACCATTGGTCGCGATGGCTGCAGTCTTTGCCCATCTGAGTATGATTAAGCTTCCTCCGAATGGTCAAGGGAACGGCTCAGTCTGGGCCAGGAAATCTGCGGCAGAAGATACAGACCCTGGCCGTGGTCCACCTACAAAATGGGTGCAATGTGCCCCTGTTTTGTATAACGGCCCCCCACTGCAGCATATCAATAATCCTGCGGCTTTACTGGCACTGCGAGCAATCTCACAGTCCTGCACATGCGCAGTCCCCCTGCCATCGGAGATGTATGAAAACCACCAGGTTTGCGTACATGATGAACAAGCCCAGAGGATGATAGCAACAGGGTTTCTGCCCCTGGGAGCAGGGCTATCACCAGAAGTGGGCGAGAGATGCCTTTGCTTTTCCTTGGTTCCGACAGCCCCCTGACCCCATGTTGTAACATCAATGACATCATGTCACATATTAGCTCATGAATGAGCTCGAGCCCAGGTATGGCAGTGGGTGAAGCAGTCAATGAGAGTCTATCTGACTCTCATTGGCTGCTAATTAAAACAAACACACAGCCGCTTGTGCGTGGCTGTGTGTTTGTTACTTAATGATCACGGTGTCCTGGACCGCGGCCAGCGGCGCACACACGATCCGCTGGTCCAATGGCGCCCAGGGCACGTGCCCTGCTCGACCCCCCTTAGTTACGCCACTGCTTCACACTGTGTTGCCCAAACCTACTTACAGGGGGCCCTTGGTGAATACCATGGTGTCTGTTAGACTTGGCACTTTGGTGCTGCCAAGGCCTAACTTGATTATCAGCAAGACGTTCGTTACTTCCAGATTTTGCTTTGTGATTAGTTTAAATTGGTCCCTGTTATGCCCCTTTCAGACATACACCCCGGCAAATATACAGCTGTGAACAGGGTTTTTAACATAGGTGCAACCTGGGTAATTGATCAGAGACCCTGTTCACACTACACCTCAGACCCGGGAAATTCCCGGGCTGACGCCTTTCTGACATAGCATAATGTGTGAGGACTACAGTGTGGCATAATGTGTGGTCACTACAGGTGGTATAATGTGTGCGCACTAAAGTTGGCATAATATGTGGGGACTACAGTGTAGTATAATGTGTGGGCACTAGAGGTGGCATAATGTTTGGGGACTACAGGTGGCATAATGTGTGGGGACTACAGGTGGCATAATGTGTGGGCACTACAGTGTAGCATTATGTGGGCACCAGCAGGGGTGCCGAGCAGGTACAAATTACCCAGGACCAGGCTTGCTGGAGGCACTGCTGTGTGCTGGGCTGCACTGGGAGACAGCTCGCGGCTGCTAAGAGGCAGCCACAGCAGTCTCCTATGCCTGTGGGGGGAGTGATCAAGCTGATAGTGCCCCCACTGGTTATGCGCCGGGCAGAGGGGGCTCACTGTGCCCCCCTTGCCAGCATGCAGCGCCTCTTCGTGGCACTGTAAAACTTTTTTTTTTACCTAAGGGGGCATGGCCATGCCTCCCACAGTTAGGTCATGCCCCCTTTTTTACCAGGGCCCCCGTGTGGCTCTTGAGGGGCCTGGGCACTACAGGTGGCATAATGTGGGGGGTACTACAGTGTAGCATAAAGTGTAGGGCACTACAGTGTGACATACTGTGGGGGGTACTACAGTGTGGTATAATGTGTTGGGCACCCTCTGCGGGAAGCAGTTGGAATCTGGCGGACGCAATGCCAACCGCCGGCTTCCAGACTGCTTAATCCCGGCAAGGGTTAAATGACAGGCGTCGACATCCTGCCGCCTGTCATTTTACCTACGACGGGAGACCGGTGCCCGGCATCCCGATCGAAGGGATGCCGGGCGCCGCGGCGGACAGCCGTGGGGGGTGCGGGTTAGGTTTAGGGCTCCCAGGGGGTACTAAGGGTTAGGCACCCCCCCGGGAGGTTAGGGTTAGGCTAGGGGAAGGGGGGTTAGGGTTAGGCACCCCCAGGGGGAGATTAGGGTTAGGCACCCCCCTGGGGCACTTAGGTTTAGGTGGCGGGGAAGGGGAGGGTTAGGTTTAGGCACTTAGAAGGGGCATTAGGGTTAGGCACTGGGGGGGAGGTTAGGGTTAGGCACCCTAAAGGAGGGTTAGGGTTAGGGGGGGAATTAGATCAATTATACTTACCTCTCTATCACCCATTGCCTCTCCCCTCTCCCTGTCACCCACTGCCTGTCACCCTCTCCCTCTCTCTGTCACCCACTGCCTGTCACCCTCTCCCTTTCTCTGGCACCCACTGCCTGTCACCTCTCCCTATCACCCACTGCTTTCCCCTGTCACCTCTACCTATCACTCTCTCCCTGTCACCAACTGCCTCTCCCCTCTGCCTTTCACCCACTGCCTGTCAACTATCCCTGTCACCCTCTCCCCCTCTCTATCACCCACTGTTTCTCCCTGTCACCTCTCACCCTCTCCCTGTCACCCACTGCCTCTTCCCACTCCCTGTCACCCACTGCCTGTTATCTCTTCCTGTCACCCACTCCTTGTCACTTTCTTGCCTCTCTCTGTCACCCACTGCACTTTGAACTTGGAGGAGGGTAGAGGAGGGGGGCCCAAAGCAAATTTTTGCACCTGGGCGCACCACTCACAAGTTCCGCCACTGATGTGATCGCAATGCCAACTCACGCATGCGCACCGTGGTGCATACACATTTGTAAAACACACCATTGGCTGATCTGCGTGCGCTGTTGCAGTTGTGATCTGTATTGAATAAGAAAATGCTGGCACTAGGACCCAGCATGGCTCTCTGTAGGTCTGACCTCCGACATGTGTTGCTGCACGGCACCCATGCCTGGTGGACATGACCCTCAGTGACTCCAGGATACAATCCCCATTATGGAGGAGCTACAGAGCCCCTATAGCATGGGTGAAATGCACCAAGCCTTGGAGAGTGATAAAGTGGAGAGTGATAAAGTATCAACCAATCAGCTCCTGTCAATTTACAGGCTGTACCTGTAAAGTGACAGTTAAGAGCTGATTGATTGATCACTCTCTGCTTTATCTCTCTTTAAGGCTTGGTGCATCATCATAACCCAATGATCTGGTTAAACCGTCTGCTTTGTGGACTAACCTCCATTCGCATACCCACTGCGCATCCAGCACCATTCCAAACTATGCCAACCGGTCATGGCTAATAATGGTGACAGTTTTTGTGTTGAAGGTAAATCATTCTAGCCCAGATGGATAGTGCAGGGACTGATTAGCTATTGTAATATGCTATATAGCTATTGTATTAGTTATTTATTCCTCTTCGAAGTAGTACATGAGATGTGCGGTTCGGTTTTCCAGAAATTCGAATCCACGTGAATTTCGTGAATCTGGGTAAGTCTGAGTCGCGGTTCTGAACTCCTGAGGAGATCCGGGTAAATCTGGGTCGCAGTTCTGAACTATTTGTGGTTTGGAATTCAGATTTTAAATCTGAATTTCAGATTTTGGATTGCGTAAATTACATGATTTTAGCCGTTTCTAAAACTTTTTATCTATTTTTTTTTTTTAAATCTAGATCCAAAACCAAAACACTTGAGGGTGGTTTTGCAAAACCAAATCCAGATCCAAAACCTTGAAGGAGATACAGATCCAAAACCAAAACACAGGGGGTGGGCACACATCCCTAATACATAAGCCAAAGCAATAAACATTCAAGAAGACAGGATCTTGTTTTTAAAAGTCATCAAAAAAATACTCCTCAATGCTAATTCAAGCAGAGAGATTAAATAAGAGCGACTTTATATCACTTAGTAATTTTCCATTGTTATGTTTAATTAAATTTCTCACACATGCCATACAAATATATTTTTTTATGTATGTTAAGTGATTTATTAATAAATGAATAAGAGCTCTCATATATCAACTGACAAGCTAAATACCAAGATTTGCAAATATTATTATGGACTGTGCAATATGCATCACAAATGCTCGTAAAACCGCTATAATCTTTTATCAGATCTCATAAAATAAAGCTGATCTTACTTCTGACAACACATACAGTAGCTCTGTAATGCCAGGCTGCCCATATCTTCCATTCCTACTTAAAAGATACTTCAAACACGAGTGCAATATAAAAAATAGTTACTTCAGCGGTTTACGGATCTGTAATGTTTTTTGTTTTTGTGTGCGCGTGTTTATTAGATTAAATGCTGTATTTTAACGGCTCTGACCTCACCCCTTTGTACTCATTAAACCTAATGGTGCTTGAATCTTTAACCATCACCAAAATATTTAAATCTTCCAATAGTCGTTAAGAAACAACATAATTGTTTCCTCTTTCTTTCTTCTTTGGTAATTTGAAATATATAGCACAAACTGATGATAGGCAATAAACGGTCTAATATCATTTCATTAGTTGCTAACTAATGCTTAGAGTTGGAAACAAACTTTCCATAGCTTGGCAAGAAAAAAGTTAAGTTTTCCTTTCTATGATGAAGTATAAAGTATAGATTCAAACCAAATATTCTATTGGATTATTTTACTGACGGCTACATGGATTAGTAAAGGACATATGTTACTTGTGCGGTATAACAACAAAATGTTTTCCTGCTAATCAGTTTCAGCAATTGTAGAAAGAGAATGGCTTATCACCTGGGCTGCCTTGCTGATGTCGGAGGGGGATGTTTAGGGTGTGTGGCCCTCAAAATTGCATCATCAAACCCTTGGAACGCCCACTTCTCTGGGTTAGTGGGCTGATCTGGGGGCAGGTCTACTCTCCTGGGAGTTGGGGATGTTCCCGAAACAATGGACAATCTGGGAGAATATTCAAGCATGCCTCATCTCCAGTAGAAATGATTGTGCTTTCAGACGTGGCAAATGCTAGGCAGGGTCGTAACTAGTGGTGTGCGAGCTGGGCCATCGAGAGTGGTAATGGACCTGGCTACTAGAGGCGTGGCCAAATCAGGGAGGCATGGCCACACCCCCTACAAAAATATGTGAAGCGGCGCAGCGCGCTGCCCAGGGAAATGCCGGGGGCTGGTCAACCAGGAGCAGATCCAGGAAGGGCAATCAGTGCGATCGTTCCCACCCCCCGCCGCACATCATGCTGGAAGAGAGAGGACCAGGGCCGGATTATAGGCAGGGCAACATGGGTGGACGTCCCGAGGCCCCCACACACTGTTCTCAGCCCCCAGCCACATCACCCAGATGAACCGTGTTTTTTTGGGGGGGGTTTAATATAGTCGCCTGCGGCCTGCAATTAAGCCCACCCTCCTGGCTTTTGGCTCCGCCCCCTCTTCAAAGATCTGCAAATCATGCTGGAACAGCTTCTGTAGTAAATGTGTGTGTATTGTGAGGTTCTGAATTTGTTGTGGACCCGGGGTGGTTATAGGAGCAGACACAGAAGCAGACTTAAATGAAAAAGTGGAGTTTTTAATAAGTGACTTAGAAGACATGGGGAAGGGAAATAAAAAGTCCAGGTATAGCACTAAGGTGCACTTGATAACTGTAGTGGGGGTTAATGGGAAATGTCCAGATAGTGACAGGCAGGAATAGTCCAGTAACAAATATGGTGAGATGTAACAGAATGCAGATATGATGAGCTGTAACAAATGCAGGCTGTGGTAATGAAGTCCAGCTGGGAATGAAGGGAGGCAAGGTGCAGGGAACAGCAGGTTTAGATACTCAGGCAGTTGAAAAGTACAGTATGTGGGGGGTGCAGGGTAAATCCAGCAGGTTGGAGCAGACAAGGTTCAGGCTAGTAGCGTAACAGACAGACAGGCAGGCAGGTAAGGCACATGTACTCTCTCTCAGCCGCAGCTGAGAAACACGTTGCACTGGCAAAGGAAGGAAGGCTCTGGACCTTCCTAAATACTCAGTGCCGCGCTGTGATTGGCTGGAATGAGCACATGACCTACCAGGATTGGACAGCCGGAATCACATGGCCGCAGGCAAGATGGCGGCGCCCATGCCAATGGAACGGAAATACCGCCAGACCTCACCAGGCCTAGGGACAATGTGCCCGCACAGAACCACGCGCAGCCAATGCCCCTCGCCAAACACCAGCACCGCTGCCAGAGACCCCCCACCATAACGACCTCAAAGGTAATACCCGGTGACTACCATGCCGAGAAACCCTGGCCGTGACATGTATATATGTATGTACAGTATATGTATGTGTATATATATATATATGTGTGTGTTTATGTGTGTCTATATACATATATATACCAATCCCGCTAGGCTGTTTCAGTGGGGCGCCTCGCCCTGCCCTATTTCTGAAGCGCAGAAAGCACCCTGCCCTCCAACATGGCGCGCCGCTGAAACAGCCTGCGGGTTCTGTCTTCCACCCACGGGACGCACTGTCCCGTGGGTGGGGAAAATGGCAGAGCAGTGGTCACCGCCGGTGAATGGATGCCGGGCGCATGTGCCTGGCATCCATTCACAGTGACCGCGGCACTTGGGAAATGCCTGGCATGTCCGTAAGTGCCAGGGACTCCCCCAAGAGTGACGAAAAGGGGACACATCATGAAGACACACCCCATTTTCATTGGCCACGCCCCAGCTCTAGGTCCGGCGCCCTGCCTTCCACCAGACCTAGAGTGAACACTATATATATATATATATATATATATATATATATATATATATATTAGGGGTGTGCACCGGCCACTTTTTGTGTTTTGTGTTTTGGTTTTGGATCTGGATCTTTCTTCGTGTTTTGGATCTGGATTGGTTTTGCCCAAACAACCCTTCCGTGTTTTGGGTTCTGGGTTTTGTGTTTTGGATCTGTATTTTTTTTAAAAAAAGCATAAAAACAGCTAAAATCACAGAATGTGTTGGTTTTTCTGCTCAATAACCTTAATTTCCACTAATTTCCAGTCTATTCTGAACACCTCACACCTCACAATAGTGTTTTTATGTCCAAAAGGTTGCACCGAGGTAGCTGGATGACTATGCTAAGCGAACCGAGTGGGCGGCACAAACACGTGGCCCATCTAGGAGTGACACTGCAGTGGCAGACAGGATGGCGGTTTGAAAAACTAGGCCCCAAACAGTACATACTGCAAAGAAAAAAAAGAGGTGCAAGATGGAATTGTTCTTGGGCCCTCCCACCCACCCTTATGTTGTATAAATAGGACATGCACACTTTAACAAACCAATCATTTCAGCGCCAGGGTCTGCCACATGACTGTGGCTGAAATGATTGGTTCGTTTGGGCCCCCACAAAACAAGCTGGCAATTAATCTGTCCCTGCACAAACTGGCTCTACGGAGGCAAGATGTCGTCCTCATCCTCCTCATCCTCACAGATTCCGCTGGAATCCACAACCACAGGTCCCTCTGTACGTTCAGGAGGCTGGTCTCCCTGGATGAGTTGATAATTCATTTTATGAACATCATCTTCTCCACATTTTGTGGAAGCAACCTCCTACGCCTTTCGCTGACAAGGTTCCCGGCTGCACTAAACACTCTTTTGGAGTACACACTGGAGGGGGGGCAACTCAGGTAAAATAGAGCCAGTTTGTACAGGGACCTCCAAATTGCTTCTTTTTCCTGCCAGTACAGGTACGGACTGTCTGACATGCCTACTTGGATGTTGTCACCGATGTAATCCTTTAACAGACAGACGCACGCTTGTCGCTGCTGCTTTAAGGATGCAGGTGCGGCTACAGCCCACACATTTCACAAAGACAGAAAAAAAAAGAAGAATATTTTTATTGTTTGTGGAGCGCACTTTGAGGGTTACACCACTCATTAACAGACAGACGCACGCTTGTCGCTGCTGCTTTGAGGACAGTATCATATGCAGTGACAGTAGACTTGTCAGAAATTGTTGGCACGTCCTTCAGTCCGGACCAGATGTCCAAACCGGCCCTTGACTTATGACACACGCGCACGCTTGGCGCTGCTACTGTGTTGATGCACGTGCGGCTACATCGCACACAAGTCACAAACACATAAAAAAAATAGTTTTTTATTTTTTGGAGCACTTTGAGGGTTACACCACCCTTTAACAGACAGACGCACGCTTGTCGCTGCTGCTTTGAGGATTCAAGTGCGGCTACAGCCCACACAATTCACAAAGACAGAAAAAAAAGAAGAATATTTTTATTGTTTGTGGAGTGCACTTTGAGGGTTACACAACCCTTTAGCAGACAGATGCACGCTTGTCGCTGCTGCTTTGAGGATGCAAGTGCGGCTACAGCCCACACAATTCACAAAGACAGAAAAAAAAAGAATATTTTTATTGTTTGTGGAGCGCACTTTTAGGGTTACACCACCCTTTAACAGACAGACGCGCGCTTGTCGCTGCTGCTTTAAGGATGCTGGTGCGGCTACAGCCCACACATTTCACAAAGAGAAAAAAAAATAAGAATTTTTTTATTGTTTGTGGAGCGCACTTTGAGGGTTACACCACCCTTTAACAGACAGACGCATGCTTGTTGCTGCTGCTTTGAGGATGCAGGTGGAATCTAGACGGGATTTGGAACCGGGGACACACTACCTCCATCAATTGCCTAAATCCCACTGCACTAATGACGGATACCGGACCCACGTCTAACACGAACATAGCAGTCAAGGCCTCAGTTATACGTTTTGCTTCAGGATGACTGCTGTCGTACTTCATCCTCATCGCTAGGGACTGTTGGAGGGTCAATTGTTTAGTAAAAGTGGTGGTGTTCCTACTTCCTCTCTGGGATGATGAACAACTCCCAGCAGCAGCAACAGCACTAGGAGGAAGTGGTTCTTGATCTTTCCCTATTTTATTTTTATCAGAGAAAGTTTGGTCCTCCATTTATGTTATATTGATATATACGTGCGGCTAAAGCGCACACAAACACAGAAAATATTTTTTTATTTTTGCTGGAGAGTAGTGCACTTTGTGGGTTACACCACCCTTTAAGAAATGAGCCAGCCGGCTCTTTACTTATGGGACACAGGCGCACGCTTGGCGCTGCTCCTTTGTTGATGCACGTGCAGCCACAGTGCACACAATTCACAAACACAGAAAATATTTTTTTATTTGGTTTGGAGTGTACTTTGGGGGTTACAGCACCCTTTAATGGTCAAGCCAGCTGGCCCTTTACTTATGACACAGGCGCACGCTTGGCACTACTTTGTTGATGCACGTGCAGCTACTGCACACACAATTCACAAACACAGAAAATATATATTTTTTTGTTTTGGACTGGAGTGTACTTTGGGGGTTACAGCACCCTTTAATGGTCAAGCCAGCCGGCCCTTTACTTATGACACAGGCGCACGCTTGGCACTACTTTGTTGATGCACGTGCGGCTACTGCGCACACAATTCACAAACACAGAAAATATATATTTTTTTGGTTTGGAGTGTACTTTGGGGGTTACAGCAGCCTTTAACGGTCAAGCCAGCCGGCCCTTTACTTATGACACAGGCGCACGCTTGGCACTACTTTGTTGATGCACGTGCGGCTACTGCGCACACAATTCACAAACACAGAAAATATATATTTTTTTGGTTTGGACTGGAGTGTACTTTGGGGGTTACAGCACCCTTTAACAGTCAAGCCAGCCGGCCCTTTACTTATGACACAGGCGCACGCTTGGCACTACTTTGTTGATGCACGTGCGGCTACTGCACACACAATTCACAAACACAGAAAATATTTTTTTTTGGTTTGGAGTGTACTTTGGGGGTTACAGCACCCTTTAACGGTCAAGCCAGCCGGCCCTTTACTTATGACACAGGCGCACGCTTGGCACTACTTTGTTGATGCACATGCGGCTACTGCGCACACAATTCACAAACACAGAAAAAATATTTTGTTATTTGGTTTGGAGTGTACTTTGGGGGTTACAGCACCCTTTAACGGTCAAGCCAGCCGGCCCTTTACTTATGACACAGGCGCACGCTTGGCACTACTTTGTTGATGCACGTGCGGCTACTGCGCACACAAATCACAAACACAGAAAAAATATTTTGTTATTTGGTTTGGACTGGAGTGTACTTTGGGGGTTACAGCACCCTTTAACGGTCAAGCCAGCCAGCCCTTTACTTATGACACAGGCGCACGCTTGGCACTACTTTGTTGATGCACGTGCGGCTACTGTGCACACAATTCACAAACACACAAAAAACATAATTTTTTTAGCACTTGGGGGGAGCACCCCTGATGGACAGAGCACCCCCTGGACAACACTACAGCACCCCTTTAGGACTGGGACACTGCACAGGACTTTGGAGTGGACACAGCCCCTATGGAGAACTGACTGCACAACACAGTCCAGCCAGCCCCTATGGACTTTGAAGTAGTGGACACAGCCCCTATTAACAATAGCAGCACAGCACAACACAGCCAGCCCCTATGGACTTTGAAGTAGTGGACACAGCCCCTATGGACAACAGCAGCACAGCGCAGCACAGCACAGCACAACACTACTCTGCACTACACTACACTACACAGCCCAGCCAGCCCTAACTCCCACCCTCCCTCTTCACTGTCCACAGCCGAGTGAGAAAATGGCGCCGACGCGGGTACCTTATATAGGATCCAAAACCCGCGAGACCCGGAAGGCGGGATAATGATGTTTTGCCTCGATTTCAGATCCGAGTCAGGCGGGAAAAGTCGAGCCTGACTCGGATCTGCCTCAGATCGGGGGGGCTCGGGGGGGTTCGGATTTCAGAAATCCGAACCCGCTCACCCCTAATAAATATATATATATATATGTATGTATCCAAAACCAGCATATGGCGGCATTCCTTGCAAGAAAGGACGAGCCTGGTTCATTGTTTCTTGCATGGAATGCTGCTGTATGCTGATATATATATACAGAGGAGTAGCGTGAAGCCATTGTGCCCGGAGCATGCTATTGCTATGCGCCCCCTCCCTCTACTGAATCTTGCCAAAGTGGTCGTGGGCCACATCTGCCAAAACAGGAGCTCAACTCTACCTATTGTTCTCTGTCTGTCAGGACACGCCATCGATAAAATAAAGGCAGGGAGGGGATGCATGTTTATGCAGTCCACTGCCAGCAGCAGCTGCAGAGGGCACATGTCCAGAAGTAATGACAGTCACAGGCGGAGAGGAGGGCAAGGACTGGAGCCAGATGGGGGAGGCAGTGAGTAGGTGGGTGAGGACAGGAGGTGGGTGAGGACTAGAGGCAGGTGAGGAGGCAAGTGTATAGATGGGAGTGGACTTGAGGCAGGTGAGGCTGGCGGGCAGGTAGGCAGAAGAGGACTGAAGTCAGGCACGGAGCCAGTGAGGAGGTGTGCGGGTAAGTGGGAGAGGACTGGATGGGGGCAAGGAGGCATGCTGGTAGGCAGGAAAGGACTGGATGGTGGCAGCAATACAAGCACGGAGGCGTGCTGGTAGGCAGGAAAGGACTGGATGGCGGCCGGAAGACCAGTACGGAGGCGTGCTGGTAGGCAGCCGCAGGAGAGGACTTCAGGCAGGCAACTAGGTGGAGAATTGAGCTTGTGAATGTAAAGTGAAAAAAATAGTAACCGAGTGTCAATAATAATTATTGGAATTATAATAAACTATTGGCAGCCCTACTTC